>OU342792.1:20877129-22264629 GCA_910591515.1 Cerceris rybyensis | reverse complement strand
CGGCTTGTCCGTAAAACCATCCGACGTTCTTCACTTGTCACCATTTCATTGTCAATCGACGATGGAGTCCACTCTGCCAGAAACAAATAAGTCGAGCGAGGCAAAATAAATGGTGGCTGACGCTGAAAAATGATCGAACCAATGGAATTTCCAGCTATAATCGTCCGCTAACACCCCCGGGCGGTCACCTCTTCGTCCTCTCGGCGAAACATCGCCGGAAGGGAATTTACCGAATATTCTCTTCTGGCCGCGATAGGTCAACAAAATCGATATTCGACTAGCGAAGCTAATGGTAGGTATCGCGTAACGTAGCTGATATCGTTATTACGTTGCGATCGCTACTTTGGGTGTGGACGCAATTTAAACGGGTCGTCGAGCCAATCCCTCTACGACGTTGCATTCCCGAAAACATCCCCGTGCGAGTGCCACTGATAATTTTCCGCTCGTTTTCTCACCCCGTTACGGAGAAAATATACAGTCATGTATATGTAGTCGTCGTCCGAGGTAATAAACGCCCTTGGACTACCTTGTAGTCTGTTAGAAAAGGGAATAATTTCCTCGTATTTATACTTCCGTCGGTATATACTTTGTTCTCGTTTTCTCCTTCTCTCTCTCTCTCTGTCGAGGAACTTTCAATTTATCCGAGGTAAAAAGCACAGCAGTTCTGCCGGTACGTCGTTTTCTAATTTAAAACTTAAGACCGGCCTCCACCTGGTAATTTAATCCTGAGAAAATTGCATGCCCGAAACGAGCAATCTGGACGGTTAAATTTTTTATCGCGCCAACACGGCTGACCTCCTCGTTATCCCAAGGATCGCCGCTTTGCTATGGACACAATTTAAGGGTACGACCGTTACCACCCCCGTACTTCCTCCCTTAGGGAAACATCTAAATCCGAGACTACCGTCTAGCAAGGGCGTGTCCCTTGTCACGCGACGGATCATCGTAAGATAGACAAATGAACTTCAACTTAGACTCTTCCCCCTTTTCTTCTACGTGGCACGCGAATTTAACGTAGTAAAACCGACACTGCTAGTTTTATATCGAACGACGGCAAACGACGATACTGATTCGAATGAAAATATTCATCGAGTTACGGTAGATTCGAGGATGGAACTAATTTCTCGCAGAAAGGATCGAATAAATCATCTCGCCATACGGTCGAACGAATTTCCAGAGGGGAGGGACCACGATCGAATCGAGCGCGTTGGAAAAGAATCAATTTAACATAAAA
This sequence comes from Cerceris rybyensis, assembly GCA_910591515.1. Classification (NCBI taxonomy): domain Eukaryota; kingdom Metazoa; phylum Arthropoda; class Insecta; order Hymenoptera; family Crabronidae; genus Cerceris; species Cerceris rybyensis. The sequence goes on along the minus strand of OU342792.1, from coordinate 22,263,395 downwards.
TACGATCAGTCGTATTTCACGATCTCGTTCGGCATGATAAATTCTAATTACCAGATCGACCGAACGAACAGTGTCCGTGTAAAACCGTTCGAATCCCCGTGTACCGGAATACCGGCCGAATTCGCGGATGTACGTTCTCCACCCTTTGTTCATATTTCTCACCCTATTTCTCCCAATAAACGAGCTCCACGTGGTAGCACGATAGGTTCGATTATTCTAACATAATCGACTAGTTTTTCTTATCGATCCTCGAGACTTTACTCTCGATCGTACATTAGAGGAGATATCATCGACGTCTATCTCCGTGGAGTGTCGTAAAATTGCAGAAAATCGCTGCGAAACTGTAATTCGATTAAAGTCAAAATGATATCTGACATCGAGTTATTCGTACGTTCTTGGTAACTGGATTTTAGAAGGATAGGAGGGAAAAAGGTAGAATGGAACGTAAGGTTGGCTATTATCATCGACGTTAATCAACCCGTTCGATCGTTTCGCCGTTCGTCTTTCGTGAAAGCAACGAGGTACCGGGGACGACGTATATTTTTCCGCCCGGAAACGACCGTAATGCCGATCGAAATCTAAAAGACAGCTTGGTACCAGCCGGAGATCCTTGCCCCGGCATTTACATTTCCGCGACTCTTATTTATCCTTCTCACGCTATTTCGCGCAATAATCGAGTGTCGTATCGCGGAGATCGCTAGCAGTTATTCTGGATCGTGGCCAGTTTCGAGTTTGCGCCGCCACGACGGAAGAACGTTCGATTGTTGGCGACGCCAAATTGACCGGGGATGGACGAAGAGGGGAGTAATTCGGGAAACGGATGGAATCCTCCACTTCCGGTGGAACGAATGCGAAGTATAAGGATTTCTTTAATGCTAGATTTACAGGAATTAAATCCGGTGTACTTAAATATATCAACCCTTTGTTGTATAATAGTGAGTGACACTCGTGACGCGATAGATGGAATAGGAAACTTTTAAATTTTCTAAAAACTATTGAATTAAAAATATTAGAAGTCTATGATAGTATCAAATTATTCTACGCTGTTAATATTGTGAAAAGTCATATCAGAAATGTGGGGCTAATTGATATTTCAGCAATTAATTCTGATTTGCTGTGCATTCAGTCACAAAATAAATGGTACGTCATGGGGTTAAACAATTACTTCAAAGGAAGAAGGATGATTCAGTGAAGAAGATGAACAGTTAAACAATTTTTGTATTACGGTTACTCTATAAATTAGAAAATATTATAGCAGTGTTATCTAACTTAAAACTGCAACTCCTATGAAAAACAGATTTAGAAACTTTCTCAGAAATATAGAAAAAGAAGAAATTACGAAAAGAATGGTTCTAAACTAGTAAGAAGATTAAACCGTAAGTAGTAAAGATTAAAATAAAGTGACATTTTCACAGGTTAATTTTCAAATGTAGTAGAACGGCAGGAACCCACTCGTGTAAAGTGATATATACCCCTATACATCATGGGGTATCCCACCGTTAAATAGGGTGGATGTAAATACCAACCGTGAGTTCTTTCTTATTTTTCAATCGTTCGTGTGCCCTCTACAAAGCCAGGATTAGTACAAGGGTTGAAAGGTTCAACCCCTAAAAGGGGAGGAGGCGTCACTCAGCGAAGAGGGCTACTCCGAACATCCGGCGTTGGAGATCCAGATTGTCGACGAGGTGTGCAGTTGGCAGTCGAGTAAACGGAATACATGGAGGGTAACAGCGCGTAATAATTGTGCCTCAATGTCCTGTACATCCGTACGTGCAAGATATTCCATGTTGATTCAACAAATTCTTTCCCCCTTTCGTCTCAAAGTATCAACAAAATACCCTCGACTCTTTTCCTCACCAAAACAGCGTACATCGTAAAATAAACTTTACGCAAATTCATTCACCTGAAGTCACAACAATGGCAATACTTGCAATAATATCGAAATGCAACAAATATTTCCGGGCATCGCGTAAACACTCTGTATTCAAATTTATTCTGGGCTACTTTATCCCTATGGAAATAAAGCAACGCTTTCAACCATCGTACAGTTTTCCCTCGTTAACGCAGCTAGATAATAATTATTCCCCACCATAACGGTAATTACTCACCCCTGTGACCGACCTGGAAAATCTGCAACACAAATGTACCACTTCGCGGGGGTGTGTGCACCATTGCACGCAGCGATACCTGGAACGAAGTTCCAGCGATACCGTCCACGTACCTGTTTCTTTTTTTTATTCGTGTGATCAATCGCGAATCATCGTTCGCAGTTAACGAAAGGTTTTACCGTGTCACGCAGAATTTACATTACAACGGAAGGGAACGAATAAATGCGATCGATTGCGGTTGCTGTTAGAACTTCGCGGGTCACTGACATTCTACGTGGTACCAAACGCATATAATCGCTGCAATTGATCTGCGTTGAGGTAAGTAGTCGAAGTACGAACTTATCAGTCATGTCATAATGGATTATGTGTTATTATAATCATACCATGGGGTAAGTTTCGAGTACAGAAAGAGAAAGAGCAAGAGAAAGGAAGAGAAACAAGGGAAAAAGCAGATACGCGTCCTTCGTGCACGTAAAGCGAACGAAATATCCTTCCATCTTTTCTCAAGATTCACTAGCCAGCCCGAAATGCGGATAACGTTAACCTGATTTATGGTCGAGGCTGAAGCCTTTTCGAAATTTGCATTAAAACTAGAAACGACGTGGACAACGAAACTGACTAAAAAGACGAAGAACTATCGTCGAAGTGAACGAAGAGAAAGGGCTACAGAGAGACAGAGAGCTGGGAAAGAGAGAGATTAAGTCGAGCTAACGGAATCAAGGGTAACTCGATAGAAGTGGCAGGATATCTCATCCTACCGAAGGACTTTCGAGACGTTCTCCCTCTATCGCAGCTGGATATCCGTTTATCATCGTGGTACACGCGAAATTAGATTCGTCCTGTGCAAACACCTCGTCCGGTTCGTTTCACGGATTTTCGGCTTGTCATCCACCGTAATCCTTGACTTTGATTGGAAGGGAGAAAGTCGGACGGTTTGCCGGTCAGTCGAGAATCTCATGCGACTGCGTCTTCCGAGATTTAATCGAGTTCCGTCGATCATGGACGGACGTTGCTCCGAAATTGAATCGACACGATGAGATTATCGAATTTGCGATACTAATAAATTGTTTGGGAAACAATCGAGAGAGTTGAGAGTTGAAGGCAATCGAATTGTCATGGAATGATCGTTTTCTTTGAGAATTCGGGGTTTGAGGTCTTCTCGACTGTTGCGGAATCGAATACTCGCTTCCGCACGAAAAGGATCCTACTTGCAATTGTTCTTTATGGAGATTATGGTGGATTTGAAGATACAAGTTAGAACTATCAATTAGTGAGGACGAATTAAAATTCTCTGTTACTTCTAGGATATTTTTCCTGCATGATATGAACACCATAGTCTCGGTGGATAGAAAACCACTTGCAACTGAACCCGAAAAGATGCAAAAAGAATTACGACTGACATACGATAAGCAATAAAACTGCACTCAAGTAATTTCCATCAATTAAAAGATGACAAATCTTCAGCACGATCCATCAAGAATTAAATGAAACGGAACGACTTCCGTCTCATTTCGAAGACATAGGAATGAAGGACAGAAACAGAAGGAAGAAACGGAGTCATCGAATAGAGGAACATCGAAAAGGCATTTCCTCCCGAAGCAATCCCGTATTCCACCTGAAACAGGAGCATCGTGCTCCCTCGTAAAAGAAAAAAAAAAACGCCAAGAAAAGAGAAAGAAAGAGGCAAAGGATCGCACGATCTCCCTTACTGCTCGTAAACTAGTTCCCCAGAGTGGCGGCACGAGGAATAATACCGAATATCTAAATCCACCTAACCGCGGCAGCGTCTGCTTTCTTTTCGACTTTCCCGTCGAGTGTCTGCCGATTCAAAAAACTTTTGACGATCGTCCTCTCGCTTTCGGTGCTCTTCCGCGTCAAGAGGACCAACGTCGAAGCTGAAGAAGGACGAAGAACACCGCGAGATCGGAGCAAGGAGGGTCGAAGAGGATACCATTTCCGGAAGAGAAGGCAGAAAAGGAAGAAACAGAAAGAGACACAGCAACGGAAGTAAAAGTAGAAAGAGAAGGATAAAGATGAAGAGAGAAGCAAGAGGGCCACACGAACCGGATCCCGATGGAAGAGAGGAAGATCGTCGAGAGGAGGAACAGAGGCGCCTGCGCCCTCGGCTACACCGAGTTTCTGCCTACGTTTTCATCAGTCGGGTCTTCAACTCCGGACCGCGAACAACGAGTCATTCGAGCCGCGTGACTTGACCAAGGTGGAAACACCCTTTCGGAATTCCTGTGACTTAGGTGCGATCAACTTTTCTCTTTCTTTCCATTCATTTTTTTTTCCAGTTTCCAATGTAGTCGACTAAAGGGCACGAATTTACCCTTTGCCATCCCCACCTTCTAACTTCCCGATCGGGAAACTCTCGCGCGAAAGTTCGCCAACTTTTCCGCGCAACCGACGCGCGTCTATGGGGATCGCGCGGAGACTTTTACATCGCGGATTTTCATTGTAATTTTACGAGCCTCGCAGCTGCGCTCGACTGCTTCGTTGAATTCTTTTACGGGACGGTTCGGTGGAGGGGTCGTACACGATAGTGCTTGCGCGCAAGGATAGTAATAAAGTTAACGTACAGGGTTCTTTGGACGTTCTCCACTTCATGGGGATGATATAACGAAGGATATAGAGCATCGTCTGTTGTTTTTTTTGCTAGCAAACGTGAACTCCTTTTGGTATCTCAGGAAGTATCCCTGGATCTGTTCCAAGTGTACCACCGATCGAAACGCGTGGTATCCTTTTCTAAAGAGTTTTCTCAAAGTTCTCCACCTCCGGATGACTTTGATGTGTTTCGTGAATTAAAAATAAAATTGTACGAGAAAACATAGAATCGTGGGTGTAGAAAATTGTAAAGAAACGAATCGACGCCACTCGGCGCGAATGTAAAAGGGTGTCTGTGCGACGTAAACGGTCATCTTGTCAGGAGGGATCAAAAGGTGTGATCGTTAACGTCGTTAGCGCTAATTAATCATCGGCACGCAGATAAATAGCGTGTATCATGCCGGTAAGCGGGTGCGAGTGCTGCGACCGCCGTGTCTGCCGATAATTATGAACAGGCTAACTCATTAGTCGCAGTCGACGTTAACGGGCTCTCTGCAAACGCCGCCGCCCGATTCCACCCGTTTTGCACGGACTCCTCGATTACTAATCGCTATTGCACAATACGGATACGTTGTCAGACGAAGAAATAGAATTTTTATCCTATAGTTTTCAAAATACTTTCGTTATAAACTAAATTACTAATCTACTAAATCCTTCACGATGAATCTTTCGAGCCGAATTTAATGATCGTTGCAACTAAGTGTTTCCTTTCGAAGTTAACGTGAAATATCGCTTAGCTTCTCTTGCTGCAATTACTATCGCCGACCGTTAACTTCAACCGTTGCAATTACTATCCTCGAACGTCGTACAGAGTGCAAGTTAAGATCGAGTATCGAGCCTCGAACATCCTCGTAGGGGAAACGGGCGTAATAGGTCAGACGGCGGACGATGCTCGGTACCAAGTTCCTCCGCGACGTCTTTGATTACTTCCGGTACTATGTTTAACTTAAAGGTGCGAGGAATAAAACAGTGAAATTGAAATTCAATTTCTTTTTCGAGCTTCAATTCAAATTGTTCGACCTACTAATTTAATCCAAGATAATTCTCATTGCTGCGATTCAATTAAACGATTTATTTCTACAAATAACGCAATCTTCTCCGCGCGATCTTGTTATTCAATTTGACAAAGTGCATCTCCACAGAGAATCGAAAATTCTTCGCAACAATCGGACGATCCGTCATGCAGGAAGGACGCTCGGTGAGAATGCAAGATGAATCCGTCCTGGCGTTGGGTCTAGGCGCGTAATTAATAGCGAGACTTAATCGAGTGGCGAATTAATCGTGACAGATTTACGAGCGGCCGTGACAGTGGTATACCCGCGATACCCTCCGCGATTATGAAGCATCGTCGGCGGTGCAGGTGATCCCACGTCGATTAGGGAAACGTTGCAAATCGAGGCCATCGTCCTCGAGACAAGGATGTTGAAGAGGTGCGCGAAACGTGCGAGAAATTGCTACCAGTCGACGATATCTGAGGGAAAACGATCAAACGAGACTGAAAGTGTGTTCTTCACGATATCAATTAATCCGTCGGCGTTAACGAGCTGGTCAGACGCACAGTAGAGAAACGTTTCATGGTAAAAGGTACGAGAGAGAATTACAGACTGAGAGAAAATAACAAGACGGTTTTTCTCCAAGTGGAATCGCGGAGGGTGGAGTTTTTGCGAAACGAGTCGACGTTGAGGTCTTAATTGACGAACGAGCTGTATTTCACCGCTGAGTTAATTTTTCTGGAAGAAACACCACGAAGAAATCTTCAAAGGGGGAGTGGACGATGTGAAAAAAAGAAGGTAGAGTGAAATCACAATTTCTGCTAAATCTCAAACGTTCTGGCGGCGAAAAATCGATAGGACTAAGTCCCAAAGGTTAATCCTGGAATGTGACTTCGAAGGAAAAGAGGAATCCAGTGGTGGAAAGATATCTTTGATCAAAGTGTCAAAGTAAATCCGTCGGCCGATAGTTGATCTGGCTCTCCCCTAGGATCACCAAGGCAAATTAAACCTCACCGTGGACCATCGTGTAAACCTTCTAGATAGAGGTAAGATTTTTTCCGCTCAGCCTGCCAGACTGAAATCGATGAACTCGCCACAAGATTAATCTCGTAGCTTTCCCAGATATCCTGTGGAATCGCGCGAGTAGAATTTCTCTCGAAACGCGTCCCAAGTTCCCCTTCCTTCGAGGAAATTACAGAAGCTCGACGCGTTTCTTCCGCGAGTTAATAAGACTTGGGATGTAGAAAAAGTGAAGAAGATACCTTCGACCAGGAAAATACTTCGCCAGAGATCAAGGTGAAAAGGAGAAGCCATAGAAGAAGAGAAAAGGACGAAGAAAGCAGAAAGAAAAGAGGGAAGGGAAAGAAAAAAAAGAAAGGAATAAGATTCTTCGCTTGAAACACCCCAACACAGTAGATAAGGATGACCACGGAAGGATAATTCGAGCCTTCAGGACACAGGACGAAAAGGAGGAGGAACCAGAGGGATAGACTTTGGTGACGGTGGAAAAAGTGGTCCTTCGGGTCAGCCATATGTGAGAAATTGGGGAGTGCGCGAACATGTGCGAAGACGAATGCCCAAAAGATAAGAAGAAATCGAAGAGGAAGGGAGACCGTGATCTCTGAACTTCCGAGAGAAAAGTGCTTTCGCGTGTGTAGTGATAACGTCGTATAAACGCGCTTCGATCCGGACCTCTGACGAAGCGAAGTTTCGCACGAGAAGATTCGCGAATCACGTTCAACCCGTATGGTTTTGTCCGTTGAGACGCAAACGATAGATATATTCCGTATAGAAACAGGAGAAGACGATGATAGTCTCGTGACGAGATAAACTTTGTGATATTTCACCTAGAAAGGAATAGACGCGAAGTAATAGTGCCGAGGGCGAAGAGGATCGCGGGATCGCGAAACTGCAGGACTACCGTTGAAGGAGGTCCTGCGGGCGAGCCTGTCGTCCGACGGTGATGGCATGAGGACATTAGTAAGGAAAAGCTGCGGGTCCAGCGAGGAGGAGGATGAGGATGGTGGTGGGCGTGATGGTCCTTGGTCAGCTACTGACGAGGATTTTACTCGCTGCCCATGCAGGAGATCGGCTCGCGGCTGCTCGAAGAATTTTGAGAAACGTGCCGCTCATAGACGGGTGAGTTTTCCTTTTTTTTATTATAAGACTTCGGTATATTTTATTACATACCAATAATATAGTTTATATTTCTCCTTCTAAGGAGACCTTCGAATTTATTAGTGATTACAAGGGATTAACTTATCGTGCAGCAACATTTTAACACTTTACCGACCGGAAGCCTATTAATAGGCTTTTCGGACCCAACGCCTTGGATTAATTGGTTGCAACTACAATTAATAAATTATCATTTATCATTGCGGTTACCTGTGTTAAGGACTCAGTGACGAGAATTTGTAATTTTCGAATAGATATCTGTATCAAGGAAGTATTTGTGGCCAAGTGATCGGACAGAAGGGGGTAGGATGTTTAAAAAATACCGGTCGGTAAAGTGTTAAGAATGAATGAATTAGAAAATGGCACAGCAAATAGTAAAGTGCAGCCAAGATGCTAATGGATCACCTCAGATATGGTTCCGAGTGCAAAGGGTTAAGAGGGTTAAATTTGACGTTACAATTGGGCCCGGTATTTTGTTCTCTAAGAGGGAGAGACAATTTTGAGGCTGTAGGTTATTAGGAAAATAAATCTGGTATAAAAATACGTTCTCCAACAAATTACTCCTCTTCGAGGGGTAACATGAGGCGGAGAGGTTGCAAAAATAAAGGAATAAAGCAAACGTATCTGTCGGGTTCTCTTTACGCACTCGTAAAGCCGTTACTCGTCTCTCAAAATTCAGTGCGTAGCTTTCGAGGTTCTCGAACGAAACGGGTATTTATAGCCGTCCGGGAACAATGTCCTCGCAACGACTAGGTGCATCCGGGTTTTCCATGGCCGTGCGTGGCTCTAATTACGCCGAGAATTAAACTTCAAAGGCACGTCCCGTGCATCCGATTCGCGAGGAAGTCATCGGCTCGTTCGAACCTTGTTTTACCGTTCTCTCTCTTTGTCACTCTATCGCCAGCAAACGAGGAAATTCTTTCTTTCCACGTTTCGTGCGTCGCATTTGTTTCGAAATTCCGCTTGTTTTGCATACGAGGTATATAAATCACCAAGCGTGCAATTCGCTTCGAAAATACTCTGGATAGAATTAACCGTATATAAATGTCAAAAAATTGCCACGCTACCGGATTTTATGGTGAACGTAAAATCGAGAGAAACAGCACAAGGTGTGCCACTTCCCTCGACATTTACCGATAACCCTCTCTTTCGTCGGATCTAAGAGGAAGATCGGAGATAAGAATTCAAAGTAATTAAGAGGCGAAAATCTATCGGTAGAATCTGCGGAGACTATCGAGGTCACTGACAGAATCGTTTCTTTATCCTCGCGACGGAAGAGGAGGAAAGGAAGGCGAACGGGGGTTGGAGGGATGGTGTGATTCAATTGGACGAACCCTGAGAGCCGTGCATTTTCTCGGAGATAATGAGAAAGTTTTGCGAGCGCGCAAAAGAAAGGATATTAATGGAGAGGGAAGAATTAGAAAAAAAAAGTACTGGAATAAAAAACGGGGGTGAGAAGCATCAAGAAAGGGGTGGAAGAGAGAAGAAAAGATAGAATTTAGCAGAGAGTAGCCCGTGGCTGTTGCTGTCTAGGTTTCTCAGCTTACCAAAGGGTAGATACGAATTTCCGGACCTACACTCCGAAACAACCCCAGGCACGTCTCTTTTGCTTTCTACCCTCTCGTCGTCTACCTGACGCGATGACTCGCTCGTCGTTGTCTCTCCTACGTACGAGCTTCCATCGACTTTGAAACGGGTAGAAAAAAAATTGGCATTGACCTTCGTCGTTAGAAATGTCACCCCTCGTCTACCCATCCGTCGAAACGGAAATCTTCTCAAATTGTGTTTCGGCTACGATTGTGAGAAAGGATAAATGGGAATTGGATAGATATCCATTTTTCTCAAAGAGTATCTTTTCGAAAACTCAATATTTCTATTAAAACCATGTATTAAAAGTTTCTACTAAAAGTTTATATTGAAAATTTGTCACTCTTTTAGGATCAAGTAGGTATAAATACCTCTAAAACGTGACGACGCAGTCTGCAAATACGTCTAGGAAGTTCCTTCGACCTAGTGTAGCAATCAAGGCTCCAGCGAGTAGAAACAAACGCTTATATTTACCTTCCAACTACATACACACCGATAATAAATAACCCTTCCCCCACTGTATCTGTTACGCTTTATACACCAAACGAGTATCTCGTCCAACAAACTACTACCTCGTACACACAGAAAGACCTCTTTCTCTCTGTTCCTTCCTCGTAGGATTAAACGAAAGATCTCTTCATTGGTCGCATCCATTTCGTGTCACGTCCGTTTCCAGCCAGAGGTCCGGAAGCTGATCTCAAAAATAAGCCGTTCCTAGCAAAATAGCGGTATACCCGAGTCTTTTGTCGTTGCAAATTGCAGTTTTCCTTTCTACCACTGCGACTCGACCTTTTCACCCTTTCGTCCTTAGAAGCAAGGATAGAAATTCGAGAGACTAGGTTGGAAGGTATCGGCAAAAGGCATCGATGAAGAGGAGAGCGAGTGATTTCTCCGATTGTTGCCGAGCCGAAGGCGACTCGTTACCGATAACGAGTGAAAGCCTCGTCGAGCCTATTGTGTGACGAATAATAGTTAGCATTTTTTTCCCCTTCGTCGACTCCAAAGAGGTCGAAAGGGGTGGTCCTAGCGTTGGTTGTGAGGGTGATTACGTAACAAGCGGCCAACGAGAGTCGCGTGTCGTTGATAAAACCGTAAAAATAGATGAACCGGCACGGTGGAATTTCGAAACGAGGCAATTCGTACATCGAGGGAAATCCGATACGCGTAATACATTCTCGTAAATGTAAAGTCACGGTTCGATGTTATTTAACGAACGTTCTCCAAGCGCGACGATGGTTATCTCTCGTTCTCTTCTCTCCGACACCAAAGAGATACGGGAGATTTGCAAAAGTCGGCCAAAAATGTCTACCTTTCTACCGACCCTCGAATAAATACAGACCGAGATATTCTTCGTTTACTTACTCTAATTAAATCACGGAATTAAACCGTTCTCTAAGGATCGAGACTTTAGAAACGGCAGAAAAGAAACGACTACGGCGTATTTCCGAGTTAAGAGGATAATAACCGGCTCGATTCCACGGTAGAATTGCACCGTTTTGAGACAGTGTTTATAACGTTCGTTCTCGCGCGGAAATATTTAATTACCCTGACCGTTGCTTCTGCAAAAGAAAGTGTGTCTGGAAGAGAGAGAGAGAGAGAGAAAGAGAAGACGGCACAAAATGTCTCCTTCGTCGTGGCCTCCTTCAAAGGTTGACGAAGAGTCTCTGCCTGATGAAAGAGTCACCGGAGAGCCACTCTGCGCTTCGTTTTACCCGGTTCACACGTGCCGCTTGACCGAAACTATTCCGTGGTTCCACCTCCTTTGTTCAAAACTCTCTGAAGTTATCACTCAAATAATTTTCCATCGCATAGCAAAGTCTTTATAACTTCAGAATCCAAGCATTCTTCCTTTCCATCGATTTAGCACCGTTTCGTCGAAGGATATCTATATATTTTTCCTATCGACAGCTTTTCTCCGTTCCTCTTTAACGTCTGAGCACAATCATCGATAGGCGAGGACTTCAACGTCAATTTCTATCCATCGAGAGCGATTTTAATGCCGGTAAAAAAACTTTCACACCGAATTCACCTCTTCCTCGACGGCTCCAAAGACCGGAGCAACAAGTTTTCGAATCGCGAGTGCTTGCCTCCCGCATAAAACGGCACCGTGGCGCGAAAAGTACAATGTAACCACGCAGGATGCATTATAAATGTACGAAGTCCTCGTTCCTCCAACATTATCGTTCTTTCGGTGCGCTTAAAATGCAACGAGAGTCCGTGCATCTCGTGAACGTTGCGACGTTGCACTATGGTTATTATATTCGCTTTGGGTTGCATAAATATTTAAATACGCGTATGCACCAGCCACGCACGCGTAAAATCGTGAAACTTACGGGAAAGTGAGACGATGGTTTAGCAGCTTAAAAGAGGGAAAGAAGATACAAAGTAACACCAGGACAAGCCGAAAGCGCAAAGACGAGAATGAAGGAGAAGAAACGGCCCACTCGACGACGAGTTTCCGACGAACAATTCGATTTGTCTCGACGATCGTTCTTAAAAGCCGATAAAACGGCGTACCTTCTTTGTCCTTTGGTTAAACGTCGGAAAATGGGACGGTTTATGGGCGGTAGAGAAAATGGCCCTAATTCGAGAAGGGATGTGTATCGAAAGTGGGGGGAGGAATTATTTTTTGAAGTAATTGCTAACAATTAGACGACTATAAATGGAGAAAGTGAAGATAATAGTTTTCTTTCTTATATTAGAAAATATTATTGAAAATCATGTTTTACTTTATTGTGCGGCAATAAAGGGAATGTTGGAAAAAGATATTGTGAAAGGGAGTCGTTTCTGGGAAGACGGTTTGCAATTCTAGGTCCACGAGTTTAGTTATGTGATTAATTATTTTTCTGAAGACTAATTGCTAACTTGATTGCATAATATGAATGTGCAGAGGGAAAATGATTTCTGTGCTTCTTTAATTATACTATTAAAACTATGATTCTATTCTGGTTACTATGGAAAATAAACTATGGTTATCTTCAAACGAACAAGATGCTAGCAGAAAATAGCATGAAATGAAAATATTTCTGAGAGGACGACAGATATTTTAGATATACGGCTTTGATACAAGACTATGAATTTTCACAAGTACTACTTAAATCTTAGAGAGAGATTATTCTCGAAATGAAACCGCAAATAAGAGACAACATTGCAAACATGATACGGTACAAAATGAAGATCGTTTTTCTACATTTTTGTGAGTAAAATGTCAAAGGAAAACATCGTAAAACGACAGAATCTGTAAGAAGACCATGAAATGTCCCTTTCGGTAGGACGATACGAATTGATGTCGTACTAAAACTTTACCTCGAAATTATTTTCAAGATGAAACGGTGCGTTAAAGCGAACATTGTCTCGGATTGACGCTTATAAAAACGTGGAAAATTCAAGATCGTTATTGCGCTTCTTTTCCGCCGTTGAAACCGCACGAAAGAATGAAAATCCATGGTCCGTGGGCGTTTTGATGCTCTCGGATGCATTCAACGGTACCCTTAACTGCTTTCGGAAAGAATGCGATACTGGGGAAATGATAACGATCGCAATAATCGTGGAGAAGGATTATTGAACCCATGAAACACGAAAGTACACGACGTACGTTTATTGCAGCACGATATGGTGAAAGGTATTTATTCAATTCCATTGAAAATCCTGCGTAGAATTAACGACACGATAAAAAGAAAAGATACATTTATCTCGAAGTGGAAAGTTGTCGAAATCTCTCGATATTTGTGACAGTAGCTTTGCAGTTTTTCGACGAATCGTATCGGAAAACGAAGGAAAACGGTTCGATACTTTGAAGAAAAAAAAAGGAAGTCAATCGATTCGTACGGCAACGTGACCAGCACACCGCAGATTCGCTTTTAGTTTTTCGAAAAGGAGAACATCGAAAACTCGATGGACTTTAAGGTGCTTTCAATCCACTCGGAGTCATTTCGTGTCTCGACTCGAACCGATCTCATCGGATGTACTTAAATTGTCTCGGCGATCCAGTTTCGACGATCGAAGGCTACAAAACGAAGAGGGAATTTTCTCTTTGGCTTCGAGCTACACCGACGAAAGAGAAGAATCACGAATGGACGTTGCAGAAGGGAAAATTTCCTATGAAAACTCTTCAGAGTAAGAAGTATTGACGATGTAGAGTCAAGAAGACAATGTCGATTCGATTGTTTTTGCAAAGGTGGAAAGTACATCTAGGAGGTACGTTTCTCGAAACATTCTAAGCCCTTTTTTCCTTCGACGTTGTCTGCTCCGATTCGAAACGGTATCCTCGAGTTTAAGCTCCAACGATAACAATTTACCGTTGATACTCTTACGTTCTTCCAAGATCCAATTAAAGGATTCGAAGAAAATTAAGAGGCTCCTTGTTCCTTCGCACGAGGAAATACAATGAACCAACGTTTCTATCTGGAAACTCTGGTTTCCGTCAAATTTCAAGCTATATGAGCTGCATTATTTTGTAAAAAAATTATTTTCGATTCAAAAGAAACTCTCAATATCTCTTCTTAATATTTAAGGTAGTTGTAGCTGGATTCAGAACTAAAAGTTTCTTTTTTCATTAGAAATGAAAAAAATTGCGTAAGAATTAATGCAGGGGCTAACTTCACAGAGGTTATTTCATTCACTTTTTAGACATTAAAAAACATCTTTCTCTATAACTATGAAGTAAAAAATTATGAAAAAATTCAATAGTATTCCAAAAGCATAAAATAATATATTGCTAATTTTTTATTAGAATCCATCGACTCGTTTTTCCATTAGAAAAATAAAAAAAGATTTTACGGACTCAGCAAAAATTTGTTTCCATAAGGCCCATGTTAAATATGTTATTTTTAAACAGGATTTATTCAGAAACCGTGTGGACGAACTCGTTGAGATTCCGATTATAATTATAAAATATCATGAAAAATGATAAGTGCCTAGAACTACCTTAAATATCATATTTAAGATATATAAAAACATATACCATCTAGAAAAGAGAACCCAGACTGTTCTACCACTCGACTAATCGACGTCCAGTTTGTGAACCAAAATGGCGGACGCTACCAACCCTGGCGCGAATTGCTATTAACGATAACAGCAACGAGAACGAGAAAGCTCGCAGCGATCGTACGGTTGTCACGATAGTATAAAATACCAACTAATTTGCAGAAGCGAATTTTACATCGGTAAAAGACAGTATCGGGATATAGAATGGAAACAGGTATCGTGTATCTGTTGGCGACACGTGGTGCAGTTCTCTTCGTTACGAGATGGAAACAAGCACCGGTTGTTTCGTATCGACACCACACAAGTTCGCTCGGTTTAATTTCGTTTGGCTGGCTCGCGGCCGTGTCTGCCGGTTTCCGCCAGTTTCTCCCAGTTTCTGCCAGGCCGTCGAGCTTCCTGGCTTTGCTTTTAAAGAACCCACCAGCCGGAAAAGTCGTTTCTGCGATAACGATAATGCGAAATATCGTATAGACTCGGTGCACACCGCATCACCGATAATTAGTTTTGCGTTTAACAAAGTCCAACGTGGAACGACATGATAATTGAGTTACATACGTGCATTTTATCTCGCTGCTGGAAAGTCGAGAATTTCAAACGTACATATACGGCTTAACCGTCGACGTGGAACTTTGATTTTCGGCGGTCTACGGTATAATTAATAATATACCACGAGGAGAAAAAAAAGAACTCTGACAGGAAGAACTTTAGCGTAATTTCCAAGTTTCCGGGCAGGATTTATCACAAAGTTTCGCGAAAAATGTATTAAGTTTAAAAAAAAAAGGAGGAAGAGAAAGAGGAGAGTCGCGGAAGGAGAAAAAATTTATAGGACAACCATAGTGGGCGCATTTGTGCGCTTTTGAAGAAACTTGGGAGAAATTTATCGCGGGATGGCTTTAACGTGTACGCACGCACGTATTAAACTCGTAAAGTTCCACTTCGCGCGAGTTCGTTAACTTTCGAGTAGACACAAAAGTCTATGTCCTACCTTTGTACGTCTTCTTCTATTCTCATCCCCTATTCTTCCTTCTTATCTTCATGTCTTTCTTTTTTTTTTCTTGCTAATTAATTTTATTAACGAGCGACCAGAACCATCAGTTTCGTGGAACTTTAGGGAAATTCAACGGACGTTCGTTAACAGTCTGCGAAGCAAACGAATGAAAAAGAAGGCCAACGATAACGATCGAAGTTTCACCGAAGTCCATGGCTTAAGCTCGCTATTGTACGTGAAAACTCGAAAGAGGAAGAATAGAGGCGAATTATTAGCACCGTCCAGCGAATCCATTTGTAAGGAAAGCAGGATATTCTGAGAAATCGGTCACCGTGAGATCGCATTATAACACCCTTCGTTATCGAACTTCCACTGTAAGATGCGACTAACTCTTTCAAGGATGTATACATACGTATATATTTGTATGTGTATATACATTATGCCTGTTCCGACAAACTTACGAGAAAGAACGAGGATACGATCTCGTTATGAAGAAAATTTACGCTTCGTGCCTGACCGTCTTCGTCTGATTCACGGCAACGACGAAAATTCAACGAGTGATTCCGAATAATAGAGACGCCGGGCAATACTACAAAAATCTGCAAGATATCCCGTGCAACGGGGGGACAATGAGAATGGAGAGCACCGAGACGGAAATGCGACAAAAAGTTAGATTCTTTTCTGACTGAAACTCAAATTTGCGATAGTGATATTAAATTAAATGAACTTATTGAAGACTTTGGGAAGAGAGTGAGAGGAGAGATGTTTTTATCAGAAATTTACTGATAGAATAAATATAGGGTTTGCTAGAAGTACCAGAGCCCAAATAACGGTGTTTTCTTTTTTTATAAAAATTCCACTTATAATATAAAACTTGCTCAGCTGATATTTCCTTTTCTGATTTTTTCCTCGTCTTTCAAAGTAACTAATTAATGTAATCAAATATAACGGATTCAGTGTGATAGATTCTTGGACCTAAACGAGATCTAACTGAGACTTGATCGAGACTAAAGTCCCAAGACCCAGTCCAGTAAGCTGAAGAGGCCCTTGAGAAACTCCTCTTGCAAACCTTTGCTGGTTTTCTACCTATGTGGCTCGGGTAACCCCGGGTTCGCCAAACCCGTACCTGTCCAGAGACCTAGACAGGCCCCTGAGGTCCCTTTCCTGCGAAACCACCATGAGTTCGACATTCCCTTGGTAAGGTAACCTTGACTTTGTCGAGGTCCAACCTGACCAGCAAGCCTAGTCCTTGAGAGGACCAATTCAGCTCTAACCCAAGCTCACCGGTTAATTTGATAAATCATAGAAACAGATCACAATTTTAATTACAAAAATACAAAAATTTTAGACATAGTTCCGAATTATCAAAAAAGACTCATTAAAGAAATGCTTTTTATACAGAAAGGAAATACAGTAAATCTAAAGACAGACACAGACAATTTAAGTAATATCTACCTGCCACTAATCAAGGATTAAAAATTAAAAATTAAAAATTACGCCATACAATATCCGTTTTGTTTATATACAGTACATAATAGTCTATTAAAAAAATCCATACACATTCAACATCTACTTTCAAACTTAATAAAAAGATCAACATATTAGAACAAAAGTATTGACGACAATTTAGTTAACAAAATTTTCACCATTACAACAGAACATAGTTGGTGTAGTGAGGAGGTATGGTTTTCAGAAACTTTTTATTATTTATTATTTACTTTTTTATCCAGCACCAGGAATTCACTTCTTCAATAGACTAAGAAAACGAAAATATTTGGTGTACTCATGTCATATAGGAATATAGATTTGATCCTCGGTAGAACGTCCACACGTACACATACACATACACACACACATACACACACAAGGAACTACGCGTAAGACTATAAACAGAAAATTAAAAGGTTGCGAGCAAGGAGACAATAAGATCCCCACTCCTTAAACTAACATCGACAGAGCTCAGTCTTACTGCGGCGTTCAAGATGTAAACGGTCGTTATCCGTTACCACTTAAGAACGACTAACGGAAAATAGGTATAAAATCTATATCTTTGAAAGTAAAACATCTAGACCGCATCTGGGAAGAACATACACTTAAACAACCGTATCACACATAATAGGTAACAACTTCACGACTTATAATCCAAATATGCAACATTGAACACATGTATAATCCGTATTTGTCATTATAATTTCCAACATATTGTAACAACACATATTTATTATAACAGACTCCTGAAGAGGGCATCGAAAGATGCCGAAACATGTAGAGCATACAAAAGGATAAATAAAGTTCCGTTTTAGTTCACAATTCAACCAAAACTTGGGCTTTCAAAAAAGTTTATTGAATAATTAATTTGATAAATATTAAAAAATTCACATCTGCCAAATTTAGTAATAATTATACTATAACACATAGATATTTGAATGGTAAAATTTTTGAAATCATTATTCATCTGAAATTTTGATCACTCTCTCCTCTGGGTAACTTGATCCTAGCAAGCTAGGATCTCGAAATTTGTGGAATTTCGGCACGAGTCATTCCTCTATCTCGTCCCAATATACGTTCGTATTTATTCGCTAAAGTGTACATACATAATAGGTGTATGTAAAAGCGGGAACCGACAGACACCAACTTCCGACAGAGTTAATGTAGCAGGAGCGCGTAACTCGATTTCCCAAAGTTACTTGAAGGCGTCGATGCAACCTTCCTAAGTCGACCTCTCTGGGGGACCGGTTCTCGAAATCGGATCTTGGATCTTGAAACTCGAAACGTGACTCAAAATTCTGGCAAATTTTCGTCTTATAAATCATATCTGCTAAGATGAACATTGAGACAAAGAATCTTGTTCGAATTACGATGACAAATAATTCTTGCTAGATGAAAAACAGAGGGTTGACACCCTTAATTAAACATAATTTGGGATCAAAATACAGTGTCATTCATTGATAGATAACATGCCAATTAAAGTACTTAAACGATAAATATCAAGATAAAGAACAGCAATAGTCTTGATATTTAAATCTTTTGCAAAATGGAAAATCTTTGCACAATTTCACCATTTGAAACAAGTCCATCGCGATGGTTCAGATGACATGGCGAAAATTTAATAATCTTAACGAACCTCCGCCTCGATATCTACGAGTTACAAAATAAATTGTAGTATCGCGAGTTGCATTAAACCTCGGAAAAGTAAAAGGGTGGCAGTTTACCTTCCAGGAAGCGGGATAACTTTTAAAGAGGTAGTAACAAACTTTACCGAATAATCCACGGATACCGCGGGAGATTAGATTTTATGATTCGAGGGCGAAAAGCGCCAACTACCGAAATACTTGGGTGGTTAAATACCGGCTGCGAATTAAAACGTAAAAAAAATCAAGCATCCCTTAGATTTGATTATGTCATACGCATCGAGAACTACGTAAAAGTGTCTTATATTTACGAAATAAAGATATAACAAAATTAGAATAGTGGCGAAAATTTCTAAATTGCCAGTTTAAATTTAACTCCAAAGTTCGAGGAAAATTTAGCTTCAACATCGAGTTAGGAAAGTAGATTCCCTACCAGGTGCCTCAAGTGTTAAAATCCGAAAGTATCAAAAACAAGTGCAGGTAATTCCCTAATCCCATGGCGCTAGAATTATACAATTTTCGCATGATGCCAATTATACAATAATAAAAAAATTGCGCCACTTTTCCAATCTTGAGTTCCACTAAATCTGAGCTTCAACCGACACAGGTTTGGATATAAAACGAATAAATCCTATAACTCATGGGTTGCCCCTGCTAAACTGAAAATGTTTCAAACACCCTAAATCATCCCTTCGCCGTTGAAATTCCCCCAAGACGAGAAAGAAGAATGACGAATCCAACGACAAAACCTAAACAACTCCGGCGATAAATAATAACAGAGCATCGGTCCCAGGACGCACTTGCGAACCATAAACGTCGAGCATCGTGTTGCTCTTTCGTAAATTATTTTTAATGGTCGGTTTAGCCAGGAAGCAGGTGGTTAAATTGCCGGTAAGTCCTGGAAACGATCGAGCCATTAGAACGGTCGTCTGTCCAATGTAGGCGATAGGCCCGAACCAGCTCGCTGAAACCGGAAGTTGTATTTGCATCCCCCATGACGTCATCACTGCCATAGCACGGAATATTCACCATTCATATGCATATCGGGGCCAGCCACCTTATCGCGCTTTGCCAATTAACCACTCTCCCTCCCTCTCTCTGCAACGGAATATATCCACCCCCTTTGCCATCTCACCCACCCCATCCACCTACACCCTTCCTTCTGGCCGTTTCTCTTTGGCAAACGACGAAAATCGCCTCTGCTTTCGTGAAATCGACGCGGAAGATATCTCGCCTCTTAGACACACGTTGCACCCTTGAATATTCATGAGGGGTTAATGCGAGGGTACCTTAAAAGTAACCGAGTTATATCGCGACGTTAGTTCGAGTGGCTTCACATCGTATTCGATTATAGTTCGTTTATCTTGATAGCAAATTAAGATAGTTTTGATGGGTCTGGAGTTTAAGGGATAATTCTACTTGGTTTGATACTAATTTTAGTCCTTTCACTGAGAGATTCTCCTCGATTGTCTTTTGCTTGATTAGTAATATATGTGGAGGCATTTTATTTATTTTTGGTTTGATGCAATATTTAAATATAAATTATGAAATTAATAATATTGTACAAACAGGAATTCATGATGCATACAAATTATCCAATTTAATATTTAAATACAAATTACTAAATAACCGAGGAAAAATCTCTCACAATCAGTGGTGATGGACGATTTTAATTTCGGGGGTATTAATTAAGAGGGTGAGCCTGCAACTATTATACCATCTATCATTATTAATCTCCATACATACAATTTTGCGTACATGTCAATTCCGTGAAGAATTTGGGAATAAATCGAAGAATACATTGTATTTGAAGAGGCGTGAAAAGCAGTGCATTTCACCGATCGTAATTCATATCGTTTATTGGGTGTTGATACCAATCGGGGATTTCTCTGTTACTTTCGCGCGATCGGATATTTGTAGGCCGGTGAAACGTATTGCAACATAATTCTTCTCCAACAATGTACACTATTTATTAAATAAATAGAACCATTATTCTCTAATATGCATTAACATGATTTATTGGATTCACCATTATCAATATTGGCCTGTAAAATATCTACCAACAATATGTGGCTGTTATAAACACAGCCATCAATTTTGAGAGTCTTCCGTGAGCTTCGGAATGGCTCAGTTGATTCATGTTAATAATTATTATTTACAAAATATCATTTCTACCTCCATAAAGTCATGGCCTCTGATTAAAACTACGGATAAATATAAATATGAAAAGTGATATCTTTATAATCCTAAAATTGTAAAATAAAAGAGTTAATTAGTTCCATAGACGTCCCTCCCTTTTTTGGTCAATTACAGGACAAATTACAGAAATGAGGTCGAGGAGAATTTTTTTATCACAACGAGCTGCAAAATTTTGAACAGTAAAAAGAACATTGACCGTAAGCAATAAGCGGCAGGATTTTTACGATGTCCTGTTGCCGATGAGTGCAAACACGGGCCTGGCTGTCGGCCAAATTTCAACCAACACTTTTGTTCATTGGTGAACGTTGATCACCGATAGTTAACGTTTATGCTAGAAAATAATTCATGCACAAGCGAAGCCTATTAACCCCGTGAATTCGTTACACAACGGTGAGGTTATTGCACCGTGCGCGTCGCAAAAAATGTTCATCTGCTCGGTATCAATTAAATGTTACATTTCCAATGATCTTTATCGAAATACAAATGTAAAAACACAAATATCTTTTGCCTGGCGATCACGAGGAAATTACCTGAATAAAAAGCAAGCAGAACGATCGATGATCGTTATCCATTAACATTTTTCGATAGGTAATTGCGAACGCGTAACGACCGAAAATGCATTCTACGTGTTACCATTAATTCACGTTACGGAAAACAATAAAATTGAGTGATGTGTTGTTCGAACATGTCGTCGAGCTTTCGTTGTCTGTTTAAAATTGAAAGAATCGTCGAATACCTATCTACTACTGTTAAAATGCAATTTTTAGTTTTCTTTTCGATTTGAAATTTAAGGTATTCGATTAATGGATGTTTATTTAAGATCAGTAGACTGTAGATTTGCATGCATTCATGGTAAACTGCAAAAATATATAGAAGTCATGTTACAGAATATGACACGTAAAATGGAGAACATATGGGAAATCTGCTTTTAAGTTCTGTTTCCACGATCGCATTTATCAAAATTGATGCATCCATAAACATCCATGGTGATTCAGGACGCACCTAAAACAGTAGATCCATGCTGTGATCATAGTAACAGTTAAAATCGAAAAGTATAAAGCAATGAAATACCATTCGTAGAATAACGATGGATCTTTACGACCAACTACACCATTTCCTGCATTACACGTGACCTCTAACAGGTTTGAAATCAGTTAAACACAATTTTCACAGTTTCCAACGTCACCGATCTTTTAATTATTCAACAGTAATATCATGAAATTTACCGATAAGTCCAATAATTTCTGCTCTTCGATGAGAACACCCTCAAAATCAACGTGCCCCTTTATGCAATCGACACGAGAAACACCTTTGAACCACCGAGTCGATTGATTTCTACTGCAGCTGCATTTACATGAACCGTTTAAACGTGCAACGTCGTTCTCCCTCGTATTTCTTCTTTCGTTCAAACAACCCCCGAGATCGCTGAGGACGACTTAAAGATGCAAATTAGTATAATTTCGTAACGCATCGCCTGAACGTTTTGCCGTTCGGAGGAAACCGAGCTGAAAATCCAATCACCATTTCGAATCGGTCGAACGGAAAGAGAAACTGAAGAAACGGACCAATAAACAGACATTCTTGAAAAATAATGAAAGTATACGGGGCAAGGAATCGATGCCCATTTCAGATTGGTCAATCGGTATGAAAAGCTGAGGAACAACGTTGTAAAGGGGCACGTTTTGTAAGAAGATTTAGCTTAAATGGTGCATTAACCCTTTGAGGACGACGGGCGCGTATATTCGCCCTGAGAAAAAAATTAGAAAAAAAGTTAGAGTTAAAAAATTAAAATATAAACGTTGAAACATTATTTTACAATGAGTAAATTTCAACTTGTATACATTAACAGACTGTCTTTCCGATGAAAAAGCTTTTTTTAACCCCAAAAAAATTGATTGTTTCTCGATATTCAAAAATGCCTCCGTCCGCAAAGGGTTAAAGATGACTTTACGCAGATGTTGATTTAAATATGGTGGAAAAGTTTGGAGAACGCCCATTAAGATCTGTATTACAGTAAATTACTAACTAAATTGCTACTTGCTGTGATTGAAGATAAAGACTCGTCAAGATAATTTAATAATCGTCTAACAATAAGATTCGGTTAACCCCTTGCTTTAGAATATTGTGTAGCATACGTGACGTGGTGAATGGAATTGTAATTTTTCCAAAAACTGTTAAATTGAAAATATCAGTAGGTCAGGAGAAAAGTCAACAAAAGAAATCGTAGGCAAGGGGTTAACAAGACATTTGTTAACTCGTCAACCACGTGTTTACAATGATCAATTCATTTTACAATTAAAACACTACTTTTCTTACAAGAAATCTCATCTCGTTTAATATTTCTCACAATACGACCTCACCGAATCCCAACCGCCTTCGGTTTACATTTCAATCCACGACAGAAATATTTACTTGGTGAATTTCAATCTCTGCAAACTTTTCCAACGATCCTTCGACAGGGAGACAGCGAGGGGTGAAAACACCCTCGCTCGTTTGGTTACCTAATTCTGCTCGAAGTTAAACTCGGCCCTCGCAGCACATTCAAAGTGCATTCGGCCAGCGAGTATATACGGTCCGTGGCAAACGGTCGGCAGATCCATCTCTGATTCGGGTCAGATTTGTTGGGGTAACAATACGCACGCACACCCTCTTCCGCCTCTTCCTACCCTTTCTCTCTCTCTGATTTTCTATCTACCATCCTCCGCGTTTCCCTCTTTCTATTTCTCTCTGCTTTCCTCTTCTCTTCCTCTCCAATTCTCTCTCTGCCCTTCTCTCTTTCCCTTTTACTCTTTCTCTTCTCCTCTTCCTCTCCGGGCCTTTGTCTCTCTCCCTCAATTCAACTTTCTCCCTTCCTCCCACCCTCATAAGCATAGTTCCATTCTCGGTCTGCATGGTGCATCAAAATTCCTTTGTAGCGCGCATTCTGTTCGCTGGGAAGTTGGCGGAAATGAGCGAAATACTTTCAGGACAGATATAATAACTGCGACTCGTATCTCGAGGTCGTATTTCGACGTCTCGCTAAGAATTTACTGAAAATCTGCCTCTTACGGTCACGTTCAACGAATATAGTAGCGCTAATAATCCGAGGGTGGAAAAAAAATGAACGAAGCTACTCGGAGCCTCGTGAACGCGTTTTAAATACCATCGCATACTTGCACGCTATTACAACCTCGACATTAATTCCCGAGATCCGACTCGTATCTTGCGCTAAACCATCAGACATCAGGAAACTTTTTGCCAAGTTTTTCTTTTCATTTTTACCTGACGATTAAAACAGGAAAAGAGTGCATCGAGAAGGTTTGTGAGATTAAAAGACATCGAGAACGTTCGAGTGAATGATTGAGGGCGAGTCGGCTAAAAGCGAAACTCATCGAGAGGTGTAAATAAAGATAGAAGAAGATTTCTAAAGCGAGATTGCACGATGGTATATATCTGGAAGTATTTTAAAGTTCCATCAGTCTCTAGAGTCTCGTCTCATCGACGATCAAAATAGAAGATCAGAGATACATAAGTAATAAAGTTAAAACTACCCCGAAGTCGATTCTTCCAGCAATCGGACCATAAATAATTAAATGAGCAAGAAAATAATGAAGCAAGAAATTCACAAGGTGGAGACAGTATCCGGATAATTGGGTTAATTGAATCAAAAGCTTGGAAGACACGAGAGAACGTTACAAGAGGGGAAGACGATGAGCAACCCCTTCCTAAAATCCCTACGGCTGACGAGGGAAGTAGACACGTTGAAGCGTTTAAAGTTCGCGCGTTGTCACAGTCGAAAGAACTTTGCCGCACAGCTAGAGAGAAACGCAGTTACAACTTCTCCGAGCAATTGCGTCGAGTACGTAATCATGGAGCTATCAGTCCCGACAACTTCGCCTCTCGTCATCGTCGTCGACGTCGTCAACGTCGTCGCGCTCAATTAGATCCACGAAAGTGGAGCGAGAGACTTTCCTCCACTTCCGGCGATCCTCGTCATCTATTCTCAGAATGCGTGCATTCGAAATTTAGATGCACAATGCGAACCACGTTTTACTTCGGCTCTCTGATATCGATAGTACTGTGAGTTAATCGACACGTTCGCTCGATAACAGACATGGAATTCAAATGCACCCTTAGTGGCACATTACTCGACGCAGGTCGATCTTAAACGGTTTCAATAGTGCGCAAATTTTCCAAACCAATATCCGGTTCATTCGAGAACACTTCCTCTATCCTTATAATTGATACTCACTTTTCCAACTTGTTAAGACAACTAACAAGATAGTTTCTTTTGCTAATAAGTTCTGTTGTTCATATTTACGGTGTTACTTTAACACTAACGACTATTAATTCAGTATATTTAATGATACTATATAAATACTTCAGAGGGAAGAAAATGAAATGCGCAAGATTTAAACTCTCACGTTTCACGAAATAGATATAGAAAATTAACACTAGAACGACCAAGCAAGTCAAAATGACTTATTCACAATTTTTTCCAATAATTCCCTAAGTTTATAGGAGAGTACTAGACTAGAAATTCTAAGCTGATTTTATAAAACACAGATTTCCGAACCGATCATATTTTTCACCTCTTGTTTGCCCTTTTTTAAAAGTTCTTATTTAATATATTTAAATGTCATAGATTTAACGCCGGTCGTTCTAGTGTTAAGAAGAATACAGCCCTACAAATTTCAACAACATTTTTAAAAAATTCAGCACAAGTAATTTTGACTTCCTCGGTAGATCTAGTGTTAATTAAGACGAAGTCACGGCAAAGGATGAGCTATTATGCGACAACTGTAAATTAATACGTTACAGAGTATAATACTATCGTCTCGCTAAATTACTTGCGATAATACCGCGCCAGTTTGAGTTGTACCTCAAAAGACGAGCCAGGTAAAATTGATTGTACGTGAGAAAGATATACATAGGGTGAAACAGAGAGAAAGAGGAAAAGAGGGAAGGAGAGAGAAGCAGAGATCAGATTCCTCTGCGTTACCAACGCCAGTTACGTCCAACCAACTAAATTAACACGGAATAAGTTCAACTGCCAAGAGCAAGGGAAACTAAACCCCCCTTGGCAAGTTAGATGTCGGCTAATGCCATTCCAAGGCGCAAACTTTACTACTTCAGTTTCTCCCTTCTCGGCCCTCCCTCTTTAGTTCCGTTCGTCTTTCCATTTCACCCCTCTTTCTTCCACTTTAATACGCATTAACCTGCAACCGCTCTTAACGTCGCCCGAAGAAAACCTCTCTCCGGTTTCCTCGCACGATTTTACATCGAACGAAAATACCTCGACGATATCTCTCTTCCCGTATTGCTGAAATGAAAACTTCAATTTACGTGTACATACTTCTACGTATACACGGTACACTCGTACGTGCAGATCTCGAAGGAATTACTTTCGGGAATTCCATCCTTCTTTCTCTCTCGAGGTGTTTTGTTAATAACGCTGATATTTATTCTGCCAACGGAGGCGAGTATAAAACACTCGACGAGAGAGTTCTTTTCTGAGGACTCGCGGGAAAGAAAGGCAAAAATTCAAGAGAAATAACTTCAAGTGCCTCGAGCAAAGCGACCAAACCTCGGACAAAGTTAGACGTCGGCTAATGCCATTGTAAGAGGTAAAGTTTACTTGCTTTCGAGTTTCTCCTGTGACCTCTCTCTTTCTTTGTCTCCTATGCAACCCACTTCTGTGTTTCCATCTTCTTCCTCGCGAGAATAGACCTTAACGTCTCGCAGAAACATCTACGCAAACCTGTTCCACGGGAGGGTGAACTGTTTCACGGTATCGCGTCTCACTCGATAAAACTAGAGTAGTCTCGAATTGTCGAGTGGCATTCAAAGTGTCGTGAAAGTCGTGTGCACGGCTGAGAATAAATCTAAATACGGTGCATGGAGCAATTAGGACATCTCGGTAGCTTGCTTTGCGGAGAAGATGCGACGTTAGGGGTTGAAAATGAAGGAAATTGTTTGGGAGGATTTCAGTGTTTCTTTTATATTCTTGAAATTCTATGGTGGATTTTAGATGTGTATTGACGAAATGTGGGGTATTTATTAAATAAGATGACGTGGAAAATGTCAGGGGTGTAGAGTTAAAAATTAGGGGTCTATGGTGCTAAATATGGAGCTGACTCGTAATCACTAGACTCGAGCTCAAATCCTTCTTTATCAGCTCAACAAACTTACTTCTAATTTGTTATTAAATATATCATTGCTGACTGGAAACCTACTTACAACAGTAGCTTGTAAACGGAACGGCCATAGTAATTAAATAGTAGTTAAATAAAGGAAATGAAGAAAGAAAGTTAGAACTTTAATACTGTTTAAACTTCTGCACAAAAGTATAACATAAGACATTGCAGAATTCTCGAACTTTTCCTTAAATACTCAAAGAGGATTTTTAATACAATAGCGTATCTAAAACTATCAAGAATTCTGTAAAGACAAATTTGAAGAAACAATCCTCAAAACATTAAAATATGAGAGAAAAGATAGATTGTAGTACCGTAGCATCATCAATTTTCATTGGTCTGTTTCAGGCACAACGACCTACCCTGGAACATACGGCAGTTCTTGAAGAATCAGCTGAGGGAATTCAGGTTTGATGACCTGAGGGATTCTCATCCTTGGTCACAAAGCGCCTGGAGCCACACGGATCTTCGAAGATTGAAGGAGGGCATGGTGGCTGCACAGGTGAGCTTAATACACCAACCGCAATGAGATTTCATGAAACAACCCCTGTGCATGTCGTTCCACGATCGAAGCAACGTCATCCCCCTCGTGAATTACAAATTCAAGTACTCTTCACGCAGAATAAATTCTAATAAAAAAAATCCCTAAAGCTTTAACGTAAATATCATTTTTGAAATAAACAAAAATTAGTCATTATGCGAGAACTATCATTGCCAAACTGAAGCCGGATATTCGTGTTTCGACAGAGTATAAACAGAGATCGGAGAGCAATATTTACATTTCCCCATAGGTTTATGTTTTCACGTAGTACAGGGACAGTGGACAAATATTTTCACCTGAATGGTGAAACATGCAATGATCCATGAGTAATCGAAACCAGGGTGTACCATCAAATTTACTAGCGGAGGATTGTTAAAAATAAAATTCGTGTTAAAACTACTTTATACTAAAAAAAAAAGAAACTTGTTTTTTTCCTTGATTTACGAAGCTACGAAAATTACTCGTTTTGATATTGCAATGAGAATTCAAGGGAATTGTAGAAACGAATCGAACGACAATAAGAGGTAGAATTAGAGGAGGAAAGTTCAACCCCTAAAGTTGTTCGAGACTGAGAAAGGACCGGGTAATTAGTTCGGTAGAACACGCTATTTTCTACCTGGAATAACGAATTCCAAATCGATTCGGAATTAAACGTGGAAACCGTGAGAATCGCGTGTTATCGTTGGACGTTCGTCGGGGTAAATTGTAGGTTAACGAGTAAACGAAAAAAGGAATTTTCTTCGACGCCGTTTAAGTATTCCGGTGGTATTCGTTTGAATGAACGACGTTAGGTGGTTTTAATTCGCAGGTAAACGAACGTAAATGCGAAAATGTCGGATGACTGAGAAAAAAAAGGCAGAGTTAACTTTTCAGCAAAACTTCGTCATTTCGCTACGCAACGCTTTCGCTGTGGAACGGATGAAATCCGTTGAAAAGGGCGTAAAAATTCTTTCTATCTCGTCTCATCCCGTCTTCCTCTCCGGCGCGAATACTGGCGTTAATGAATTTAAAGTCACATTAAAATCCAATGGCGAGGAAAAAGAAACTCGTATATATCTGAGTTCAATTAAGGCAAAAAACGATCTTTCAACGGTGCAAGAAAATCGGGCGAAGTTCGATAATTAATTTCTCGCGGTTGCCCACGCTCCTGCGCTAACGAAATTTAGGAGAGTCCCGGCTGATTGGCCGGTCTCTCGATATTCCCTCGATTAATCTCCGGAGGCGGCTTCCTCGGGGAATCTCTACACTTTCGTAGTTGCATCGGAATGAGCTTGAAAAACTTTGCGGTCGGATCTCTCTATTTGTCCGTATCTATATATTTTTACTATCCTTATTTCATTTAATTTCTTTCTCCCTGTCTCTTTCTCTCCTTCTTTGCTTGCTTCTTCCTCTATATTTCTATTTCTGTAATTTTCTCTCTATTATACTGTCTCTTTCGTTCATTCTATTTCACACCCTCTGTTTATTTCTATCTATTGTCTCTCTTTGGCTACTTGCCTCTGTTCCTCTCTGTACTCTATATCATATACTGCGTTCTCCGTACTTGCTAATTTGCTTGCATGACTTGTCCAACATCGTTATAGACAAATAAATATCTATCTATCTACTCTTCTCTCCTAATTTTCCTCTCTTTGCCCAACTGGATCTATTTCTCTGTGTACCCTGCTTTCCCTATTTCTCGCCCTCTGTCTACCTGTCTCTAGTTCTCTCTACTCTTCTCTCTTTATTTTTCTATCTTTATCTAACTGCCTCTCCTTCTCTTGCTAGCCTCTTTTTTCTATTTTTCGCCCTTTGCCTACCTGTCTCTAGTTCTCTCTACTCTTCTCTCCTTATTTTTCTATCTTTATCTAATTATCTCTAATTCCCTGTCTATCCTCTTTTCCCCATTTTTCGCCCTTTGCCTATATGTCTGTAGTTCTCTCTCGACCGTCCTTTGTCTACCTGTCTCTATTTCTCTCCACTCTTCTCTCCTTATTTGCCTCTCTTTGCCTAACTGAATCTATTTCTCAGTCCTTTCCCTATTTTCGCCCTTTGCCTACCTGTCTCTATTTCTCTCTACTCTTCTCTCCTCATTTCCCTCTTTTTGCCTAACTGAATCTATTTCTCAGTCCTTTCCCTATTTTTCGCCCTTTGCCTATGTGCCTCTATTTCTCTCTGCTCGTTTCTCCGTATTTCTTCAGTTGCACTTTCCCCTATATATCACTTTTCGCTTTCTCTCTCTTCCTTTTCTTCTGCTCGGTATTTCCAATCGACCAGGGCCTTTCAGAAGGGCCAAAAAGGAATAACGAACGGAGATGAAAAGGTTGCAACGAAAACTTTTCCACCTACCGGGACGAATGAACGCTCGACCGCAAACGAGAGCTCGCCATTCCCGAGTTAGCAATGAAATAAATCTTTTCTACGGTGGTCCTACTTCCGAGATTCACTCGAAAGGACCGGACCGATGGGACTGGCTGTGCAGGTTCACGAAAATGCGGAAATAACGGAAATCGGAAGGAGAGAACCAGTAACTGGGCAAGAGACTATACGATGAAAATGGAAAATCGGATTTTCCGCGATGCTTTCCCACAGGCGTCACTCGAAATCTCTTTTTTCGATAACACTCGCGCGATGTGTGTTGTCGGAAATCATGCGAGTTGGAAAAAAAACGAGAGATCCACCGGCTGGATAGGAAATACATGTTTAATAATTAATTGCTTCGTGGAACAACAAAGTTCTCGTTAGAGTTCTTGTGGAGAAATCGTTAAAGAGGTGAAAGAAGAGAAATGGAGAGATAAAGAATTATAAACCCTCCTCCTCAGCATGAAAAAGCCTACCTATTAAGTCCACGCTCTTTCTAAAACAAAATTTTTTCTAACAACCCCTAAAATATCATTAATATTACATAATTCATCTGTAAAATTATGAACGCACACTCCAAGCCAAATAATAGAAATATCGCCTATGAACAGTGCCCAAAATGAATTTGTATTTAATTCAATCCTATTTCTACCACAGATTCGCGGGTATCTCTCTCTTGATTCCTCTCATATTTTCAAAAATTCCTCTCGAGCTTGAAAAGGGTATCTTGTTATTTCTCGCGATCACAGGGAGCCGGGTCTCTCGTTCTTCACCGGAATACTTTCATCTATGCATCAACGGCTTCCCCGCGACAGGCTTGATGTAATACTCGTTTCATCTCTTCCGTTTCAACGCAATGTTCCGTGGGCTTATCTGGATTATCACTTTTCAAGCGCGCGGCCCTTGATGAAATTAAATATTGAGCCAACTGTGTACACCGGGGCTTACAGGAAGAACGAGAAATTGAAAACGTTACGATCTTACGACGCTTCTTCTTCTCTCGGGTTATTGCTACGCTTTTTCATAGTCTTCCGATTAATCCTTAGCTGACACTATGTGTATTAACCTTTATCCGTCCTTGGGCTCTCTTTTGACCCAAATCGAAATTTAACCTGACACTAATCGAGACGCATTGGACGTGGGAAGAATATTATCTATTATTCCGAACAATATTATTGTACTGACAATCTTAAACAATTTTTTATCTCACAGTGCCAGCCAAATATTGATATTAGGGTTGATTCTTAAGACGTAGATTTTTTCAAAGCGTTCTGAAGTTCGATAACATGGATTTTTGTATAGAAACGAAAGCGGAAAGCACCTGTAGGGGCAACGATGCGAACGGAAATACGGAGAAACGTCACCTGCGTATATTAAACTTACGAGTGCCTCGTTTCTTTTACTGTAGCTTTTTTTACCAGCGTAACATCGTGTCAACTAAGTCGTAATGAAAGTTGCAACCTGTGAAATTGCTTCCACGTCGAAATTCGTGAGTGTGTTGGAATGGAATCACCCCCTTCTGCAACGTTCACGTGTCAGACTGACGTATACGAACGTGGGTTATTAATATAAAATTCTAGTAAAACCTGTGTGTATATTTTTGACTAGCCTGTAACTCTTATTACTCCTGTATAAGACTTCTGTGGGATTTTCCTAAAGTAGTTTTTATATTACGAGGAAAAGAGTAGAATACTTGATTTTCAAAAATATTAATAGTATGTCGTATGTTTTTGAGGCTTCAGAGGAACGAAGGACTACTTTGCCGAATGAAACTCGAATTTCTGTCTATAAATATTTGAAAGGGGTTCCGGTGGGTATGTGGGATTGAAGCTTCAACTCTGAATTAATTAATGGATCCCAAATTAAATCCGTGTCGAGGTCAAATTCACCTCTGAAAGGTTTTTCTAAATTAACATTTAATACGTCATAGCATCTGTGTTTCGAAATTCACATAGAATATTGCAGATCCTGGGCAAGAGCTAAAAATTATTTTCCAAAATATAGAGAATTTAAAAAAAAAATTGTGCGAACATTAGCCACCCTTGTCAATAAATTTCTACGCTATAAAAAATTAGAACATCTCCTGCCAGGAAGGATAAACGGAATATTATAGCCGCTGAAATATTATAGTTTTATAGAATAAAATAAGATGCACATTTATATAAATATAAATTTATATCGTCCGCGTGGAAGTCTAAGGGCGAGTCGATTTCTTGGAGCGCACTCCAATCCCCAATTTGATGGGCCGTGTTCTATATTCAATATCGTTCATTCAGAGGCAAAACTTGGCTCGCATCGAATAAGCGATACAGCTGAATGGAACGGCAATAGTTATGCTTACTACAGACCACCCAAGAACCGATATCAAATGCGAATCAATTCATGGAACGATATTAAAGATCCGTGCAAACGTTTCTCGTTCCAAGGAACCTGTTTCGCCCTCTCAGAATTTTTCGAACAATTACACTATCCTGTCTCGAATCCCAACAATGTCCATAATAATTTACCATAAACTTCCCATAAATCATACGCGAAGTACATACGAAGTGAATAAAATATAAATACAAAGACCTAAAAGGACAAATATGTCGAACAATACACCAAATAATTTTCCACTCATACCAAAAGGAAAAAAGCTTTTCCACGCTATTACTTTCACCAGGAAGAAAGATCTCGAATCTCTCGTTCGATGGGACATCGTCGTACAAAAGGATCATCGATTAGTCGAAGACAGGACGGGTGTGGATTTTCGACAATCTCCAACCTTTCTCCGCGAATCTTCTCAAAAGCTCTCACCCAGTTTCGCTTTATCTACGCGGGGTTTAACTTTAAGACGTCAGAAATGGAATTCCGTCCAATAAAGCAACATCTGTCCCTTCCCTCGGAATGCCGTATAAAACTGAATATACTGGAAAATCCCGAGAGGATTGCGTCCCACGGTGAATTCCCTGGGAGACCTTTGAAAATACCTCGGCTTCTACTTGCTCGTTAGTAAAACAGTCTCTCGGTGATCCCATCTATTAGAAGCTCGTCTAGACGCGATTATGGCAACCCCGAGCGAACAGCCAGGGACATGATAAAGAGGAAACTCGGGTCCGAAAAGTCGTCTCGAGCACCCGCCAAGGTTCTGGGAGGTTCACTTCTGAAAAGGGCACCCCTTTAACTTCACTCTCGCATTAATGCCAAAGTGGCTGGCTATTTGAATCCCCCTCAAGAGGGAAAAATCTAAATAAGCTTCTTACATCTACATTATGGTTGAACGAGTTTCACGCACGGCAAAGTTCAATCTAATTAACCTTTTGCGCTGACATTGTATTTGTTGCTGTTTCGCGGTCAAGTTTCGATCAATTTCTGTGACCTTTCTATTTCATATTGAAAGTGCTTTCAATTAAAATACGTCACTGAAAATATACATAGTGAAAATGTTTAATAACATATTGAATGTGTACAATTTCATACAGAAATTTCAATTCTTGACGTATTTTACTTGTAAATGTAAGGTACATAAAAACAAATTAGACGATTTTCATGTTATTATTTCTTTCCACTGAGAAAATTCAATTATTCCACTGTGCGAGACACTAGAAATCCTAAAGACGACACGATGACCGTTTGTCAATAATCTACAAATGACTATTAAGCCGTTGCGAAAGGGTTAATACTTCGATTGAAAAGAAATAGGAATTTCTAACAAAAACTAATAGATACTAAATGTGACCTCTCCACAGAACTGCTAAACAAGCTACACCAACAATAAGTACCATCACAGAAAGCTTGCGAATTCAACAAGAAGATAATACCATCGCCTCAAACTTGACCTCACAGTACAGAGGTTAATCTAATTACAGGGCTTTCAGACACCAAGCAGATCCTTCCCATAATACAGTTACCTATAGCAAGAACTACGATTACAAGATCCTAGATTATTATTTACATAACGAAGAAACCAAATGTCCACTGTTTTGTAGTCAAAGATACGAAACGTGTCTTCTCTCTTGTTAATTCTCAAGACCCTAGCCATATCAGTGGCGCGTGTACAAAACGTTCGGTTAATCCCATGGATAACATTTCTACGGGTCATCTCTCAATGTCAGCGTGTCCCTTACGGCATTCAGTTTGCTCGCATCGAGACGAAAGGGGTAAGCACCGCTTATGTCCATTGGGAGGAATGCGTGTATATACACGTGTATATACATAATACAGACCGAGGGAAGGTATAGAGAAGCCCGTAAAGCAGTCCCAGGTCGATCCATCACTGTCCATGGTTAATTTAGGCGGGGAGGAGGCATCCGTCGCGAAAAGGTTACGAACCATTGATCTCTCGGTCATCCCCCGTAAACTTAAAACATCTCGTATCGCTATTAAGTCGGGGAGTTTCCAAGGAACTCCCTGAAATCTCCGAAATTTCGTCGCGGATAATATTCTTGAGTGAATGTTCGTAATTTTAAGTTATACCGAAAAGTATGCATCTTTGCGTGTAAAATTTGGAAGTATTGTAAAATTTAAACGGTCGCAGTGCAGAGATGGTAAGTTGCAGAGTCGAGAAGCTGTAAGGTGTTGAAAGGGAATTAGGTTGGTTGCTTTGGTATGGTGGTCTGGATTTGGAGCAACATATGAAAATGTAAATCAACCATGTGGAAGAAGAGGAACATATATGATAAGACATGGGTGCAATGTAAGCAAAAATTGTATTTTTGCATACGATTTTTCAGCTAACTATCTTAATACTATTAGTTGACTTATTCTAAAGATTGCTTATTCTAGAGAGCTAATCTCTGGAGAGTTTCTCTTCTGTCTTCTTCCGCTGCGTTGATTCTTCTCGCTGATTTTGACGCAATGTAGACCTCTATATCTAATTGACTCAACTAATAATTGTGAAACAGCTACTCATTTCATTCTGCAACTTGCAATCTCTGCTCTGCACATCTTCAACATTTGATCACGCGGAGTGTAAAATTAAAAATTGAAACACAAGAAGGAGGAACGTCGGATTTATTTCTACATACTGGAGATTTTACGCGGACATGTGATTTTTAACGTGACTCCTCGCAAAAGCCCCACACATTGGCAAGACGAAACGTCTACGTGCCACCGATGCACCAGGAATTCCACAGTGAAAATCCAGAATGCCAATGTAGATACCTCCTCCCCTCGTTCAACCCTCGGGCTATCCAACCCCTAGGGCTATCGCTTCTGGTATTTTCGTCTGCGAAAGTAGATTTCTGAACGGAATTACTCGAGACTATTCGATTTCGAGTGTGCGGCGAGCCTAAGGGTCATGGGGTTAGATATCTTCGCCAGGAAAGTTGTAAGGAGGGATATTTGAAACTTGAAAGTCGCTGAAAATTTTGACGAATTGAACCTATCATTTATTTTCACTCACTGCGTATTATATGACGAACATTTGTAAAGTCAGAATAATATATGTAGGATATTGATAACAATATATTAAAAATAAAATATGTACAAGTGGAAACTTATTAAATGCGGAAAATATATGGAACGCTCTACTCTAAAACACACACACACTAAATAATACGAAATATAAACTATACTATAAAATCCGTCTAGTCACGTCTAATTCTTCGTCTACTCGTCTAGTCTCGCTATGCGTCTATGGTCTATAATTTTGTTTGTCTAATCGTCTACTCTATACTTCGTCTATTCGTCTACTCTATACATCTTCTATTCGTCTATTCTACTATCGTCTAAAGTCGAACTCGTTTATCGTCGAACTATTCTCTCGTCCTCGTGCCGTCCACGTTTCGTCGTCGATCGTCTTTTCGTCCGTCGATTGTCTCACGGCGGATCTTTTTAAATACGCGGGATTTATAAAATCCGCACATATATGAGAGAAGATTATATAAAAAGAAACATGTTTGAAGAAACATCATTAGTCGATTATACGAGGGAATATCAACTGCAAAATCTGCCACAAAATGTCCGCAGAAAATTAAATGAGGTACAGAATGGTAAATGTTTACAGGAGCGCGTAAAATGTTGCAAGAACGACCATTTGTCAGATGGCGAGAGCTCTGTACAGATTCCGGTGGAATATATATTGCAAAACTAACAGTTCAACATTCGGGAGACGTTAAATCGATGGGACATACGCCAGCAAGAAAGGCTATTTGTCGAATATCGATTACAGAATACACGGAGAAATATTCGTGAGAAATTCACGTAACGAGACTAAAAGAAACGGACGAATGGAAAATATAACGTTTATCCGTAAAGCTCCCTTTATTTTTCCAGCTGTCGTAGCACTTAAATACCGTCTTAAATCCGCGAGTAACGAATTTTTATAAATTGCAGGGAACGTTGCTTGTAATTTCATAAAAAGCCTCTCTCCGTGTTGCAGCTCGCCTTTAAGTGGAGCAGCACGACGCGATTATACCGCATGCCGGGATGAATATTTTTACAAACGTCTGACCTAAAACCCGACCGTGACTACTGCTCGATTTTGCGCGAGCCAGCGAAAGAACTCGAGAGAGAAAACGGGCTCTTCCTCTCTCGCAGCCACGTTTTCTATGAACGTCTGACCTGAAATTCACTCAGCGACTGTTTTCGCATTCGCGATGCAACGCGAATGAACCGAAAAGACGTGCATCGATAAGGCATCGATAAATATCGCATAATTCACGCGCGCTCTGGTTTAATGCGAGAAATTTTCACGTTTCAAAGAACTTGGGGAAAAAAGTTTTACTTCGTGTGGAATAGCTTTCTTCCTTTTTACTAGAGTTTTGGTGTATTGTCGACTTATACAGGAAAAATGAGGTTTAAAATAGAGACTGTGGAGTCTTAGTTTTTGTATACTGTTTTCAAGTATTATATGTAATTAATATAGTGTAATTAGTATTATGGTGCAGTCTGAATGCCCTGAAGAAACAAATTGCAGTGTTTGCAAAACGTCGGCAATGAATTAACTCCAGACAGAGCGAACGTACGGAAGTGAGGATTACTGGCAATAAGGATGGTCGTGAAAGTCTGGAAACTTTAATTAGCTAATTTTGGTCTTGGATTGCTATGTTGTTAGATCATGAATTTGAAGCGAAGTCTAAGATGTCCTTTTCAGATTATTCGGCAAAGCAATTACCACCAATGAAATCTTCGAAGTGTTAAATTATACGTTCTTTATGGAGTCTCTAATATTTATTAACTAAATGCATAAAAACGTAAAATGTATTATCAAAAGTTCCAATTTACCGAACAAAAGCATCCAATAATTCAATACCAGCGTGGTCAGCATCGAAACCATGCTTTCAATTTTCTCACTGTTCCTCTCGGCAACACATCGAACACCCATAATCGTTAAAAGGCAATTAATCGAAAAAGGAATTCCAATCAATATCGCCAACTACATCGTTCAGCGGGATTTACCTGAAGCGTCGTAAAGCCAAGAGCTAAACACGCCGAGACAATTACATCAGTGTACAGCAATTTAATGAGAAATTAAAAATTCTCAAGTACACTCTACTTTATCGAGGGACTTTACCGGTCAATTCTCAGCCATTGTCGATAAAATAATTGTCTCACTGCAGTTACATGCAAAAGGAGAGCGATAGAATCGCCTTTGAAACAGACGTGCAGAAAATTATGATCGTAAAGGTTCAATTTTGTTGTGCATTTTCCATCGAATTAGTAATCATTAGCCTCCAATTATTTCCAATTGAAATTATTTTTCCAACAAGGAAAAACGATTCTGGAAAATATTCTATCGTCTATCACTGCAAATCCAAGTGTGTTACTTTAAAACACATAAACGTATTATTTCCTTGTAGTCACTTTTCAGACGTTTCTCGGTGTATTATTATTTAACACACTACATATGTGTTATTTTGAAGCATGTAGGTGTGTTATTTTAAGATATAAATATAACACACATGTACTGTGTTAAATAATAACACACCGGGAAACGTCTAAAAAGTGACTACAAGGAAATAATACGGTTACGTGTTTTAAAATAACACACTTGGATTTGCAGTGTGTTATTGATCTTCAGTTGATAACACGATTAACTAGACGTACCGAGGAATATTTGTGCGAACGCAAAAGACCATTATTAAATTCCAAAGTTGAAATTTTATAAATAAAAAATATTAATTGCCCCAGAATCCTGCGTCCAGAAGTAGACATAGAACTGTGAAGATTTAAAAATTCAGTTGTACCGGAAACGCGACGAAAGCGACTTTAACGATCCCCGGAAGCGAAAATCGGGATAGGCAAGTCTGAAGGGCAAAGTCATTGAAATTGTCGTTCGCGAATCTTTCACTCGTTGAAAGCACTCTCGCGAAATGCGAAACGAGCACGATGACGGACGGGGGTTTATATGGGGTAAAAAAAAAAGAGGGAAGCCCGCGGCGTTCGCTGATTTACGATTCCTCGAGGAGGTCGTCACGCTTCGAGCATAAATTTCGTTGCGCACTGTTAAACTAAAATTTAACGGGCATGCGATACACTTAATCTCACGTAATGCGCAAAAATGTGCGTTGACGTGCGTTATTTTGAGAAGAATATGAAAAAAAGATGGTCTTCTTTGAAGAAACTCCATTTGCAAATATTATATGGACAAGTGGGAATAAAGTGTAGGAAGTAAATATTTAATACTACATCTACCAAGGTGTTCACAATGACTTTCTCTGAAAGTCTTGAAAATATTCCTGAATTTTCTAATGTTGTTCCTTTTTCAATTTTCTACGTTTACCTTGAAGACTGTGGACGATCAAATCGCTCAAATTTGTTGCCCCCTTTACATATTTCATTGCGTAATAATTGTTTGACAATTTGAAAATGAATTGAAATAATCATCTAATACTGTATAATGCAAGCTAGTACGCAATGTAAAGTAAATAACCTGGAATAAACTGTTACTAATTGTAAGTATCTAAAAGTAATAGATCAATTCTAAAAAAAAAAATAGTCGACCCCAGTACCGCTAGATTTCGAGAAAAGCATTAATCTGGCGAAAGAATAAAAAAGTAATACTATCCAAGGAAAAAAAACTAGAGCTGATGGAGGGTCAAAAAAGATAATCTCCTTGGCCCGATTATCGTCATTACTATTCTTCGCCACGTTCGATACTTCAACCCCTCGCGATCTCCAGCCCCTGTATTCTCTGCTTCTTAACGTATACAATGAAGTATCAACCACTGCTCATAATCCCAAAATCTGATACGCCGACGCGAATTTATTCGAAGCAACCGAATATATTCTTAGCCCGTGCGGTCGTACGTATACACGTAATACCAAAGGATAAATACTCGGTTATTTACGAGTTCCGATATCCCCTCTCGCATTTAAAATTCAAAGTACCGTGCCACGAGGTTCGTAGATTCTCTGTAATACGCTTTTAATTATTTCCAGGTCTCGTATCAGATGGTCAGTTAAAATGAGAAATTACTTTCGATGCACGGGGTTTATCGTAATTGCTGGCGAGCACATAGCAACCATAGGTTCGAGTGTGCGACAACGGTAGATCGGTGAACGAATAATTCAATCGGTCGGATAGACAGAACGCGAAAAATCCTTATCGCTTCGGGAACCCATGGCACGGTAATTCAAAGGCACGCAGGGTTGACGGTTCGCGTGATATCGCACCCGATTTATTTATGCACGCTGGACGCTTATATAATGACAGGTCAAACTCACCCCCTTTGAACGTTCCACCCTTTCTGTGTTATAGTTCTGGTCGGCCTACGTGCCCTGTTCCTCTCAGCATCTCGACTCGGTCCAGTTGGCTCTCGAGCAGATCGACCTGATTCGACGGTTGGTCAACAAACACCCTGAAAGCATGGTCCTTGTCACGTCGGCGGAAGGTGAGTCATTGCATTTCCTGTTAACAGAAAATTTGAGGCTTTTTGGTGAGAATGTTATATATATATATATATATTGCGGTGTAAAAATTATCGGGATGGAGGCAGGTAAAATTACGGGGATAAAATTCTATGTATTACTATAGCGCTATTGTAAAACGGACATTTAAAGTCAAAGAGGATATTTTGGTTTTACGACATTTTATGAAATATGAACTTCCTTGAGTTTAACACTAGAACTACCGGCTCTATTATGTTTCGATGTATTAACACTAGATTTACGGATGTTGATATACCTGTTTTTCGGAAATGAGCCAATTTGAATCATGCAAGAAAATTGAAATTTTTTGCAGAGAAAATAGTTCGAAATCAATTGAAATGAAAGATTTATTATTAAAAAATTAACCAACCAATATATTATACGTGTAGCAATCAAATTTTGAATGAGCCAAATTGGATCCGTAAATTTAGTGTTAAATAAGTACATTGGAAAAATAGCAATCGAGAGAT
Source organism: Cerceris rybyensis (assembly GCA_910591515.1). Taxonomy (NCBI): domain Eukaryota; kingdom Metazoa; phylum Arthropoda; class Insecta; order Hymenoptera; family Crabronidae; genus Cerceris; species Cerceris rybyensis. The sequence goes on along the minus strand of OU342792.1, from coordinate 22,223,243 downwards.
GGAAAACATGATCGACTTGGTAATTTGTACTTTACAAGATCAACGTGAAATATTTACTTTGCGGCTCTTTTGGAAACTTGTAGAATTTTTGGAAAAATTGAAAACCAGTCATTTCGGCTTGCTTGGTAGCTCTATTGTTAACATAAATATATGAGAGCATATATGAAAAGCTAGGGCACACCACACCCTCTTGTTACTGTAGACTACCCCCTTTAGATGGGGATCTTGTGGAATAGTTGCCTATAGAAAAGCTAAAGGATGTATGCCAGCAACTTTTTACCATGATATTACTAACACCGTTAATTTAACACTAAAACTACCACAGAGGTGTCAAGTGACCCCTTTTCAATAAAAGGGTAAGTAAATTTGCCTTTAAGAAAAACTGTCACAACGTTTAGTGTTGCAAATTAAAAGAAATGAACGTCATTAAAGAAATGTAATTCTATTCTATGAAATTCTAATTGCCATCTAATTATTGTATATAGAGAGACGTCGTTGTATAGGTAAGAATTTAATACACAATAATCTGTTCTTTCAACCTAACAATTTAAAATTAATTTTGCAAGTGGTGTCGTTGACGTTTTAGAAATCCTACGGACGCACTCGACATACATCCTCAATCGATTTTTTCGCGGGGATGGAATACAATGACGATGGATTTGCACACGTACTCGCATGCAGGGCGGTTTAGAAACGAGGGAAAACATATGCGCATACAGAAGCACGGTGCGAGATGGGCTACAAAAGTACATACGTCGCGAAAGAGCAAAGGGATGAAATCGAAAAACGCATACGATATTAGGTTAAACATCGCGACGTACCTTGCGATCCGTGAGGATAAATTTCAATCGAATACGTGTCTTTGGCCCACGTTCAAACCGATTCCACTTGGACTTTGATGGAATTGTTATCGACTTGCCTATCTGTCAAAGTTCCAGACGCTTTCGCGTCCCTGTTTTCATCGTTGAAAATACGATATCGAGCGAAGTAGACCATTGAAAATGTCGCGAATTTCAGAGACAAACTTGCATCGCTATTCACGATATTAATTTTTCTCCGAGGAATTTCTAACAGAGTTAATTCTAGTTTTAAAACGTTTAAGTCTTCAAGGGGATACTCGATAATCTGGGATTTAGAGAATTACATTTTTCCCTGGTCGTAAAACACTTTTTATCGCTATTCCACCCTCTTTTTTGCGATGAGATTCCCTTAACCCTTTGAGTCTTAAATCCTCGAGGCGGTATGTATATTTGAAGTGCTCCGGCGAAACTTTGAGACTTTATCCTCGAAAGGTGTTTAAAAAGAAGTTTCGAAGAAAATGTAGCGTGGATAGATACTTATAATATTAACAAATTATACGAAATATCAAGAATCACTCTTCAATTTTTATTTTACTAATTTAATTCTAAATTATTGCGGAGATCACAAAAGAAATCCTATCTAATACGAGAAGTTACTATCGTGATTTATCCCCTGCAAAACCCAATACATATTTCTACCACAATTTTAATTAGCACAATCACGTAATTATATCTCCTCGTAATTAAATATCCTACAAATTTCAACCTCTCAACCAATTCCCACCGCAAATCCTACTACAACGTAGACACCAAACACAATGAGCGAACGTTTCAACGCGTCCAAGGAGAGCTTATTAAATTTTCAAGGCAGCTAAGAGACCAGCAATGGACAAACGCGACCCAGCGAATCTTGCCTCTCGAGTTGTTCTTAAACTTCATTAACGAAATCAGTGGAACGGTTGCCAAGTTAAACAAGGAACTTTCAGTCATTAATTGCCTCAGCCGCATAATACAATCATAGCTCGCCAGGGCCCGTCGAAAAGACGCGCCAAGGGCCAACTTCTTCCGGTTCTCCAGGCGCGTAATAAAGTCACGAGACGTTTAAATAAACGCATCGACGAGAGTGCATCGAAGGCTGATCGAACTCGGGAATTCTGGCAGCCTTCCGTTCTGCCAAACTTCACACGCGAGGAATACGAAATCGACCTTCGAGGTCGACGAACGTCGAGAATTACCATCTTGTATTTGCTCGAAGAATGGCCCGTCCGACGTTACACGCCTGGAGGAGAAACTGGAAGAATGCCAATCGAAGGAGGACTCGCGGGAGGATTCTACGCCTTTTCGTATTCCAGGAAGGAGACGGAGGATCTTTGTTATCTCTGATATTCTTCCATTTTAATTGCAACTTTCCCGTCGTCTCGTGAATCGAGGTAATTCTTTGGAAGAGATCGCGACTGAATTAAATCGGAGATGAATGAGATGCAGTCTCGACGTTGCATTTGGCGTTTAACACGTTGGTCTGCCAGATTAATGGAACTTTTGCAACAGGCACATTTGTCAAAACACGATATGAAATTGAAGTATGGAAAGTTACTAATTTCCAAACGATTTTGAAATGTTCCTTACATTTCCATTATCAAAGGTCAAATGAAAGTTACTCCTATATTCCTATATTTGGTACATTTTCATTTATATAATGATATAGCGACGGATACGGATAAGAATCCGTAAAAAGATAAAAAAATATTCAGAATATATAAAATAAATATTTAAAAAATATTCAGAAAATATTCAGAAAATAATCAGAAAATAATCAGGAGATATAAAATAAATATTTAGAAAATATTCAGAAAATATTCAGAAGATAATCAGGAGATATAAGATAAATATTTAAAAAATATTCAGAAAATATTCAGGAGATATAAAAGAAATATTTAAAACATGTTAAGAAAATATTCTGTTGTGTCTTACAGGCCAATGAAACTTTAAGTACAAATATCTTAAAAACTATGGACCATCTGCCCCTACAATAGGGTATATTCTTAATCAGAACGACTTACTCTACGAGTATGTAAAATTTCAATAAAATCGGTGACCCGAAGGCCTTGCGTTCTCCTTGTAAGCCGAAAGTAGAGAAAGAAAAAAAAGGCGGCCAGTGATCGTTGTTTGACAATGTCGATGGATTCCTTTGACGCGAGTTGGAACGCGAATTCGGCGCCAGGTTTATCAACGGATATGTCTCCCTGTATGCGATTTTATTTACACAGGTATAAGTCATACAAAACATTCGATCGAGGCCAATGAACGTCTAGAGCTATCGTCTCGCGTTTGTCGCTAGTTTCGGCTATTGAGCGTCGTGTATCCACAAAATACTCTGGACGAATGCCAATGACGGAAGTCGATGGAATCTTTCGTCTTCCGCCGTCGCGAAAAAGACACGCCAGTTTTTGCCGTTATCATCGACACGAAAAATTTAGAACACGATTTTAATTGTGAAAAGAAACGCTTCACTCTAACCTTTCATCTTGTTCTTTCTTTTTTTTGGGTCGATTTCTTTCTTTACGTATCTATCTATATATTTACCTATCCATTTACCTATCGATCTAGCTGTCTATCCAACTGCCTACCAATCTATCTTGCTATCCGTTCATCTACCTATCTATCCATCTACCTAACTTTCCATCTACTTATCTATCCTTCTCGTATCTTCTCTCTCATCCTCTCTAAGTCTCTCCACTTTGCAAAACTGGCAGCTCCAAAAATAACGAACGATTTTCCAACCTACACCTTCGACCAAGAAAATTTCAACCTACTCCAAAGTGATCCAGCTAGAATCACCAAAGGAGAATTTCTAGAGCCACCAAAGGAAAATGAGAGTGCAATACCATCGAACAGGCAGAGCCTTCTTCTTTCTAGTTCTTCATTAAGAAAGTCTCTCGAGAGGGTGGAAAGCATTTTATCGGAAAAGAGGTTCAAAGGCTTCTACAAGTGTTGAGTGAATTATAGATTTAATAATGTAATGAGTCTCTCAGGAATACGATTACTATTTTCGATTACGTTTGCTCTCTCATTCTGTTTTCCAACGTTGCGTTAAACTGGCTGAATCGAGAAGACAAACAGTTGAAAAAATCTGTACCTAGTTTTCCGTACTGGTACGAGAAGATAAACATTGTTGTTGTGAAAGGTCACGATCGTTGGCGATACTTCTGCCGCTGTTATCGTTTAATTTTATTGTTTAACGATAAAGCAAGTGGAAAAACGAAGAGGAGAGAAAAGAAAAGGGAACTACGTTCGAGAATGAATCGATAATTTCGATGGAAGAGGAGAAAAATAACGGGTGAATGGAAGAGATACGTAATACGCAACCTGTTTTATCGTTCGCATTAATCTTCGATTCGACGTTTCGTGCTGTACGACGATAAAATATTTTCCAAACGTTAACAAGAAAACGATCGAGAAAGAAATAGGAAAAACGAAGTACCGAACGAAAAAAAAACCGATGGCTTCTCAATGAAAATCAAGAACGACATTCGTAGAAGCGTGGGAATAATTAACGAGTTTATTTAACGTCATCACGAATAGAGAATCTTTTCACGAGGTGACTTTTGAAAGCGTAGAAATGCGAGATGATCCTGTAACATCTTGACAATTCGTACGTCCCACTTTTTATTAATTTACTTCCCTACGCGGAACGCTATTTGAACGTAACAGGAATCTGATGAAAAGATATCGTGGAAGATGCAGCGAGTTGTAAATTCCAACTGGAATGGAAAAATGTCAAGTCGTACCGACCGTTATACGTCGTTCGATAACCCCGAACCACGGCGACTGCATGTCGGCATGCACATGCATATGTAAATGGACATGCAATACGCGGACATATATACTCATACATATAAAGGGCTGATTTGTTAAAAATTCACCCGACATTCCTTGACCTACCGAAGTAACTTACTTCGTTGATTAAAGCGTCAAATATCTTACGTAAGACGTAGCTGCTATTTTACCTCGAAGAGAGTCGATATTGAGAAATATTAGCCATTACACAAGATATAAATGTGGAATTGTTACATGATGTTAAATAAAATAAATGTTCTTCGATCAGAATTAACAATAACCCTATGGACACTCTACACACACTTCTTCTCGTCGCAGCAGATCATTTGACCGATTATGAATTAAGACCTAACAATAGGTACCGTTCTCTTCGGTCCTCTTTTCGTAGAAATATAATGAGTGAGGAACGAGTGTGAGTATGTCTGAGATATGATAAAGTGTATCACACAAGATCGGAGTGGAATTGTTACATGACGTTAAATAAAATAAATGTTCTTCGATCAGAATTAACAATAACCCTATGGACACTCTATACACACTTCTTCTCGTCGCAGCAGATCATTTGACCGATTATGAATTAAGACCTAACAATAGGTACCGTTCTCTTCGGTCCTCTTTTCGTAGAAATACATATAATGTGTGGGGAACGAGTGTGAGTATGTCTGAGATATGATAAAGTGTATCACACAAGATCGGAAGAATCGGAGTAAAGAAAATGCCACGTGAAGAGAAAAAATCTAAAAACTACCAACGCAAAACGTACAACGAGAATAATCCTTTCAATTTCTACACATCTGTGTACATATATCCTTATTCTGTATTCTACATGTGCTATTATAATAAACTTATTCTATTATAAAACACTTGGTACCACACTCGCATGATACCGTGTGAATTTGTCGAAGGGAGATGTAATGGCATGACACTGTTGATAATAAAAAGAAAGTGTTACTTACAATTTGAAAATGGAGGAATCTCAGCTGCGACAGACGAAGGAGCAGAGGGGCAGGGACGTCTGGCACCTTCCGTGGTCGCCGTAGAACTGGTTACGTGAAAGGTGAATCACGCGACGATGAACTTGACCGTCACACCTGATAACGAGCTACGGTGCGGATTAAAGTCGGGACTCTGTTTACATCGGGCCGCGAGGACCACCCGCTGACTCTTTCGAGAAATGGCAACAGTTTTGGAGATATTTTGACACGATGTCCTTGCCGTTGATGTTTAACGCTGCTAGAACAGAATATTTGAAAATGTTATAATATATATTTTACTTATTTCGATATTCTTTATATCTATATTATATTTATCTTATTTCGCAATTCAACGCGTTTAAGACCACTGGTATTTTGCAGGTTTCACCATTTTTAGTGGAGCGAAACTATTTTATTACAATCATATCTTTATGCAAAAACTTTAAAAAACACAAATAGATAAATAACAATTAGGGCTTTATTTTTTTATGGCAATATTTAAATGTTGAATGTTACTTTCGGGTAATTCCAGAAAATTCCGGGATATTATATTTTATAAGTTATATGGAATTTGATTAAATTTAATATTGACGGTTCTCGGTGAACACCATAATGTTCTACGTGTTAAAAAAGTTTTTTCCATTTGAAACAATAGTGAATTTTTTACGGATAGTGACTCTAGATGTCGACGGTAGAAGTGCAAAATTTATGTAAGTGAAGAAGATATTTTTATGATGATGACCTACTATAATATGATAGCCTATACTTTATGAATTTTTTTAGAGTGTAGTAATTAGCCAACAAAGAAGGCTAATGAGGATTTGTTTATCATTAATTATTGAAACCTTATGTGTCTCTCACAGCTGAGATCTACTGACCGTAATTCGAATGAATAAGTATTATGTATTCTTCTTTGTATCACCGCACTTTTTAAAACCCATCACATATCACCCTCAATACCTCTTCATCCCCTTTCAACCCTACGTCCACCCTAAAATGTAGATAAACCCCATCAAACACCCCATTGCCACCAAAAACGAACAAAAATTCCCAACTACCACGATCCTCCTCCAAAATAACTTCACTATACAAACAAATATCGATACCCTGAAATTGCCAAGTATATCGATCATCCTCGATAGGCAATGGCTCCATTACGACCCATCCCATTGGTATAAATACGATGGATATAAAAAAAAAAGTAGATTCACAGCGCGAGCCTCGGTTCAACGAAATCTAAAACGAACCTCTCACAGGAAGCAATCCATCGGATGAAAGAAAATAATCGAACGCGAAAGACGCGAATTTCCAAGAGAAATGGAAGAACGTACGAAAAGCACGGCCCTCTTGCCGACGATAACGCCGAAATTCCGAGTGCACCTATGTCTACATATGTGGAGGATATCGCGAAACGCCAGATGGATGTAGAATTCACGTGTTTTCGTAGGATACGATACGTGCTACACGTATAGATACGTATGTCTATATATATCCAAGCGATGTCGGCGTATTGGACGTATAAATCAGCAGGTGCAGTAAATCGAGGCTCATCGACAGCACGCGCTTTTGCTACCAGCGCTCCTTTCTCCCTGGTTCTTCCATTAGAGGGCTTAATACACCGTAATCACCGAGCACGTTTCCTGGAGAAATTAAAGTTCTACGGGACAAATGGCGTTGCCGCCAAACAGTCGATTTAATTCGAACCGATCGCATTCCAGCGGTTTCTATAATCTGAAACGTGATTCTTCCCTTTTTTCATGCAGGGGAGACAAGATACAATTTTTTTTAGAATCTCGAGAAAAATTCCTTGTAGCTGATATAACCCTTTGCCTTACGATTTCTTTTGTGACCGAGAGCGCAAAAACTCAACATTAATTGTTATAATGATATTCTGTCACTGATTTCTGATGTACTGGTACAAGTTAATGCAATACCAATAATATTGGATTAATTTCAACGACTCCTGATACACTGCTATTTTCAATTTAATTGTTTTCGGAAAATTTAAAATTTTTCTATTCCATTTATCACAGCAAGTGTGTCACACGTTATTGTAAGGCAAGAGCTTAAGAATGACGATGGCGGGGGATGTTCACAGGAGATGTTGAACCTCTAGGTATAAGGTGGAAAATTATGGGAAAATGAGAATGGTATCTGGTTGATGACTAACCCCTTGCAGTTTTATAAGAATGGTACTATTTGAACAAATTTTTTCTCTAGGATTTACACAGACTCGTTGAGTGTGAAAAAAGGTAAAAGGCTAAAATAAGTATTTGGGGGAGACGATTAGCGTGCAGTTTCAATTTGTATTATTCCAACAATTTCATTTTTTCCGTTCTTCTCTCTAGCTTTCAGCAAATCTTCCTTCTATGTAATTGTCTTGCTAGTCAATCGTCACTTGAGACACAAAACACGGCGCATCGTAGCTGGAAAAAAGCGATTTCTATCGCGAAAAACGGCTCGATTTGTTCGCGACACTAGATACTCCTCGTCGTATCCACATATGCGGGAATTCACTCGTATCGATATCCTTGAAGCACACTCCTAACGCGACGTGAAACGCGGTGTTTTAATCGAATCCCGGCAATCGGATTTTGCGAAGCTATCGGTCTCCCTTTACACCGGCGAACTCGATTAAACGATTGAACGACGAGAGAATCGAATCCGCGGAACGATGACTAAATACCGAACTAAATGCTGATTACACGAAGGATTTCCCGGCTCGATGGTTTTTCAGCAAAAAGTTCGGATAACCTCGGTCGACGTTGAATAATTGATTATCGATTATTTATATCGTTCTATATTAATGATCGCGATAAGACTGGCGATTTAAACGTTTTCATTAATACTGCCTGCAAAGGCGACGGATAAGCTTGATTAATTACAAACAGTACGGGAATTATTCTACTATAATGAGATTTTTTTATTGACTCTACTTCCATAAGGTAGGTGATGGTGAGCTTGAAACTGAGACAGGATTGTTTTAATACAGACGGAAAAGTATTTTAATATAGACAGAAAATTATTTTAATACAGGATTTAATGGTTTTGTAGTATATTTTATTATTGAAACTCGTATTTTTTTAGGTTCTAATCGTGTGATTGTCAAACTGATTTTTATTTCTCAGAGCATGGCTCTCTGGGGATAGTTATACATTGGGTAGGTCTAGATTGAACCTGAGTTAAAACACTAAAATATAAAAATATTAAAAATCTGCAAACTGTAATAATTATAATCTGCTTTCACAAGGAACCGTTATAATACGAGAGTTGAGGTCTCAAAGTTCTAATTCGGTAGGCTGTGCTAAAATTTTTACCCATTCTAAGTTTTTTCCTACGTTATATCTAGGTCATACACGAGCTACAACGCTATAGTATCATACCCTTGGTAGTTTAGAGTCATCTAAAACTCTAGGTCCTAGCTGAAACGCTCAATTAAAGCCGACAAATACAAAACCAAACAAAAAATCTAAACTCCAATCTAAATAATTATAATAATTAAATTCGAAGTACTAGAATTCATGTAGCATTAAATAAACTATAACACGGCAAAAACTCCCAAAATAATTTCTCAAACCTAATCTCGTGTTAAGTCTACCGTTAATAATTAAGGCAGCAGGGCGGTTCAAGATAAATTGTAATAATGATTCCAAATGGTGAGGCCGAAATGAAGATTTATACAATTAAGACAATAACAGCGCCATTGGGAGATACTAAGGGTGAATGTAATGTATGATTTCAGGTATAGAGAAGGCACACAAGGAGGGTAGATTAGCGAGTCTGATAGGGGTCGAAGGGGGCCACGCTGTTGGGTCGAGTCTGGCAGTTCTGAGGATGCTGTACGAGTTGGGCGCCAGATATCTCACCCTCACGCATACGTGTAACACGCTTTGGTGAGTTTAACAATCGAGATAATAGCTAATTATACTAGTATTCACCCAGCTAACGGTGGAAAGGTCGGAGAAAATATTATTCCATTCCGTGCATTGTTATCACTCTCAAGATAACCGTACTCCATTCAATGCTGTCTGTACAAAACCACTTTGTTACAGCTTCGGAGTTTCTTAAGAGAATTCTTGAAATTTAGAAATTTTTAATGAAATTATTTAATCAGAAATTAATTCAAGGTACTTTAGATAGAATGAAAATTACGATCGAGCTTTTCATAATTCTAGTAATTCGTTATTTTTATTGTTACTGTATCATTGTAGCAGACAGTAGTATTTGTTAATTCATTACACGTTGTATGAAAACGGTGGCAACGGAAATTTAATAAGCTTAGACGACCGTCATGTGGCATGAGCTTTTTTTAAATCGTGCTGCAACTTTCATAAGTCGAAACTCAGCTCTAAGAGCAATGTTACAGAAAGACTGTCGCAATTTTCCAGCAGTATTCTCAGAGTACCTCGTTACAGAAAGATTAACCGTATGTCGTACAGTCAACGCACCCCGTGCATTTTATAATCACCCTGTAATTCCATCAACAAAGTCTCCATTTGATAATCACATTCGCCATAAAGTCTTAGCAACCCTGAAATTTTCTACTCGTTAAAAAATACACCCTTCTCTTTCCCTCAATCAAATAAAACACTCGAATCATCCAAACTCCTTCGACACTTTTATCCTATCGTATTCACATCGATGCAACCCCTCCAAAATTTAATGCACCAAGAAATGTTCTCCGTTTGTCTCTCTGCTTTTTTCACAAATAAAATTTCCTTCAACGTTCTTCGATGTAATACTCAGAGACGACTATTTCTCTCGAAAGCGAGCAACGTGTCAAGGAGATTTGGAATTATGTAAGGGTTGCAAGTCGTGCGTCCCAGCTGCTGCACTCGGCCGCCTTCGGGAGAAATATTATTCCAGGACAAACAATGGACGAATTCGCGAATGCCAGCGGCCTTTTACGAGACGACACCGGCTGCTACGAGAGAGCCTGAGTAGAGGGAAGAAAAGAGCAATAAAAAAAAGAATTCGAACGAACCGACGGCCTTTGCGAAAAGCACCTCGCGTGCATCTACCTTGAGCGAATATAAAGTTGGAGTTTACGGTGCTTGAAATTGTTGCCAAATTCACGCGGAAAATATTCGAGTTGGACGATCATTTGAATATTTTGCAGGGTGTTAGAAATTTATTAATTACGGCCGCTGGATCGTTTGTTAGAGTAGAGTGGAAATTTTGAAATTAGAATATTTTGCAACAATTTTGATATTAGTAGTTTCTGCAGGGATGCTGAAAATAGTTTAATTAGAAGTGAATATTAGGATTGGAGAAAATTGGAAATATTTAGTATATTTTAAGGTTCTGTTAAAGATGAATGTTGTTAAGTATTTAGAGATAAATGACAGGATGATGTATTATTTTTCTTAGATGTAGAAAAGAAAGTATGTTGTAAGAAGAATACGAGGGAAAACTAAACTTTCAACTCCGTCATTATGGTGGAATTGTACAAAGTTGTCGGATAAAACATCCCGAACAAGGGGGTGCAAAAAACCAATGACAACCATCGTCCTCTGCATTGCTTGCACCGTTCCATCCACCATCTGTTTGCTCTTATTTTTGCACATAAAAGCAAATATAAACCTTGCCGTTGTATTCTACACAATATTAGGAATTTTTTCTAACGTTTGTCCATTTCTAACCATCCCCTCGGTATCATCTACGTTGTTACATCCACGGTCTGTTTCCTTTTCTTTTTTTAATATATTTGCAAATGCAAATATTCCGTCACGCTGTTCTTTTGCTGAACAAAATACATGGAAGTACGTGGCACAAAATAATCGAGAAAAAGATCTTTTAGTTTTAGGATAACAAAGGTTCATTTTTTGGTCGTCAGAATTTCCAGGTTTAATGAAAATTTCATGAAACCTTTTAGATTTTTAGAATTAATAATTTCTTAATTTATTTCAGAAGAAGAGTTGAATAGGACGTTAGAAAAAAAGCGAGGAAAATTTGAAATTTTAAGCCACGATTTCTTATTTTACCTGGGCATTGTGAAATACAGAATGATACCGAATTTTTTTCCAGCAAAACCTTTTCATTCTTCCTCAAAATTTCCATATTTTTGGAAAAATACGATCACAGCTCTAATTATTTGAAAAAGGATATTTCAGTCTCGGGCAAACGTAACAGATCCCTCGTTCCCATTAACAACGAAATCCCGGTAGCATTAAATATTTCACCGTCCTCCCATCAATTTACCCAACACCCCCATTGGTGTGACGGTCGCATCAAAAATTCACCGCACGTTGGCTAGTTTGCGCGATGTGAAATTTTTTCGATTAATCGTCGCTACAAGCACAGGCACGATTTCGTAACGGAAATCGCGCATCTGCAGCTGAACAATTAAAAAACGATAATTCGTACGTTCGACGGAATGCAAAAATAACACAAAGCACCGCGTTACCTGCGCATCGCGGTTTCGGAAAAAAAGGATTTATATGCCAAAAAAAAAAGTATTTTTTTGTGTACAACTACATTTACAGGGAACGAACGGACGTATTTTTAGACTGAGGTATTTATATCAATATTAAACCGGTATTCTTCGTTTGTCTGCCGGATGTAAACGTGCAGGACGATTAATCACAGGCGGATTAATTCAGCCGTAACAATATTACCTGCATTTCAAAATTTTTGCCGGCAGAAGTATTTTATGACTGCGTGACGGAAAGAAAGAAAAAGAAAAAAAAGTGACAACAATCGAAAGGCAGAAGTAGAGAAAGAAATAAAGGTACTAAGGCAAAGAGAATGTGAAAGATAAACAAACAGAGAGAGAGAGAGCAAAAGTGTATAAAAAATAATAAGAAAAATACAGAGAGATAAAGGAAAGCAGAAAGAATCAGAGGGAGAAAAATAGAAATAGGGATAGAAAGGGTAAAAGAGTTAAATATTGGGAGAATCTGACAACATTTTCCCAATAGTGATAGACATGTGCACAAAAAGGCAGACACTTTATAGAGTGTATACCAGTTAACGTCAACCGTGAATATTAGCCGAGATTTATGGGAAAGGCGTGCGTCAAAGTGCTTTAATTTGGTATTACGGCTATTAAAATTCATTGATCCGCAATGTTCTCCCGGCGACTGAATTATCGATTATAGTCGGTTAGCATTGTCACTGGCGCATTATCGTTCTGTTTGCCAGCTTAGAGAACATCTCGCGCTAATGCACACGATTGTCATCCTAGAATTACCTGGCCACCTCCCGGTGCTCCTGCCTAGTTTCTGTCTCGTACGTTTCCCCTAATCCTATCTACGTGAGACATTTACGAATCCACTGTCCGAACGTCCTCGTTCCTAGCGAAATGTACGCCATGACGATTATAGTTAACCCGTTTACGCGATATTAGAAATTATGTCAAAAATTCTGAACGAAAATTTGGAAAGTAATCGGATAAAGAGTTGAAAATGGGAATTATCTTGTAACGGATCGATGGTATGGGGTGTATCTCGGGGTGGAGGTATTAGAGACACGGAAATGTACGATTAGAGGGCATTGTAACGCAATAATGCTCAGAACTGTCGCCATTGAGTTACTGACCTATTGGTTCGTTAGGGCAGACTGCAGCACGATGGATCAACCTGGTCAAATACCTCGGATCGGTGGTCTCTCCGATTTTGGCAAGGTGAGTAACACATTATTTTCTACTTTTTTCACATAAGAAGTCTCATAAGAAATATAAGTAGTCTCGTGGTTGACGAGTTAAACGATACGTTGTCACTTTTCATTAACACTAAACCTACCAAGGCGGTCAAAAGACCGATTCCAAAATATTTTCCAAAAATTATCTAAATTCATAGAGTAGCCATGAAGTAAATATTCCACTTCTATCTTACAAAAGCAAAATGAGTTAATTAATTATCTTCTTTATCTCGCCACTTCTCTTTGTGTAAGGTCGTTATTGAGTATATTTAGATTTTAGTAGATATAACGTCGGTAGGTTTAGTGTTAAGAAATTTGCACGATCAATTATTTTCTTGGTATCGTCAAGAAGTAAGTTGAAAGAGGTTTGTAAATTGATCGGTAGAATATACAAGCCGATCAAAATATGTCAACGTAAAAATATCATTCGTCGCCATTAAGATACGAGACTCATCGTCAGAATTGGAAGTATATTTCAAGTTTGAATAACATTCGGTTACGAACTGGTGAAAGCAGAAGCAAAATGACACCATTCATCCTCAGAATTTTCCATAAAGAAGATGAATTTCGATTATTTTACAAACTGGATTAAAATCTACTTCTATCCTCGTCTCTATCTGGTTATTCAGGTATTACGGGAGAATGGTCATTTTCTTTTCCGTTGATCGTTTCACAAGCGGGACCAATCGTAAATCCAACGTGCTTTTTATGCCCGGCCGATCGATGTACCATAAATATCGAGAGTTAGATGGCGAATTTGAGCGAAAAATGGATCCGCGAGAGTGACTCCACGAAACGGTTTTATTGCCAGGAAATATAATCCATTCGGGACGCCGGAGATTTCGAGTTGCCACTCGAAAAGAAGACATTTTTATCGGAAATAGTCCCTGGTGTTTCCATGTACACGAAAGTGACAAAGAGGATTTCACCTTTATCTACGTTAGCATGAACGCACCCTGTGTATGTCGTGACGATGAAATTATCCGCAAGTTACACCCGCATCGTGCACCGTAAGGGTTGTTAATTTTCCGAGCTCGGAAACTCCACGTATTCGAGAAATGGATGGAAGCGCGACGACACCGGCGTAATGTCCCGAAAAGTACCAAAATGGAGAGAACGTGTTCTCCAACTTCTTCTACCTTGATTCGGTATCCTCTATTGCTCTCTCGCGTAGACAGGGATAATCGAAGAGATTAGTGGTCGCGTCCAAACTCTCTTCAAACACCATATAAATCCTGTCGGGAGCGACAAAATAGCCGTTCTAAGCCCCCCGATTTATTAGATCGTTGAGTTTACAACGAAACTATGGTAATGACTTTGTTGAGAATTTTTTTCTGGCAATATTACTTGTTGTTTATGGTGCAAAGTTCTTAGGTGGGTCTAAAAAAGATTTTTGATATTTTGATTACACGAATCTTCCTAAAAATATAGCTCGACGTACTTGAAAGAAGGAGAAACAAATGAGCCAGAGGAGATTTGAAAATATCCAATCGCTCTTAATAAATTAGAGCGTAAGAAAGATTTTCCCGCTCATTTGTAATTGCCATTTTTCTTCTTCAAACTTTTTGGTATATTATCGTGAAACAAGGTCGACATTTTCGATCATTTTGCCTGCGAAAATTCTCGTGTTTCAGGGCCAGCCGTCTCGTTCGCTAAAGTTCCTCTCGAAAGTGCGATACGGAGGACACATTTCGAAACTTTGCTTCGACGAGAGGCGCGACCCGAATATCGCTTAGCAAACTCTCATCGATTCGCGATGATAGAAATGAAAAACTGTACCAACATCCTCGACGAATGTTGCTCTGTATCAAACGCACCGCATTCACTTCAATATTTTATTCAAAGATCCGCAATAGTTAAAGTAAAACCAACACTTGAAAAAAAAGAGCTCAGGCATTATTCTGGAAACGAAGGAATGCAGCGTCAAATGTTTAGACTGCGTTTTGTGGCAAACAATAAATATTCCACTTGTATGTTACAAAATCGAAATTGTTTAGTTGATAATCTTTTTCACCTCTTGATTTCTCTTACTCCAAACGACTTGGTCAGCATTTTAATGGGCAAAATAAAACTTCTAGCGTTTATAACGCTTTTGCAAGAATTTTATTATTCTTTTTGATCGTATATATACACCGATTCTATATTATTTCATTCTGACGAACGTTGGATAACAGTTTCGAGTGTGCAAGCCGCGAACGGGGTTAGAACAAAGTACACGACTCTAAAGGTATTTTTGAAAAATGCAAAAAAGAAGTTGGCGAATCGTAATGCGAAATTCCGGCATCCACCGTGCAAATAAACAATCGCATATTCCCTTGTTGGTTGTAGCTTTTGTTCGAAAAGTTCCTTCGAAACGAAGCATGGAATTTAGACTGTTTTGTAATCCAAGATTTTATTAAACTCCCCACTTACATTACTTGCGAATATAATTTACATTTATATATGTGTTTAAAGTGAAGGGAGATTTATAATTATAAATGTCGTAAGTTTTTCCCCGAGTACATGGAAATATTCTTAATTTTCCACGATTTTCCAACGAAGCTTTCTACGGTTGTAAACGTTCTATTTACCGAATGTCAGAAAAACGAGTAGACATTCCCGCGGGGGTGTTTTCCAGAGGCGAGGGAGATATGAGAAACGACTTGGGACTTCTGCTCGTGGTAGAAACCAGAAACGTGCCCCATGGACAGAATAGACGGACAAAATATTATCCAAACGTCCGACTGTCTTCTTATTTTTCTACAGACGTCGTTTCAAATTAATTCTTTGTAATTTTGCCTCGCCATGGACTCAATTCAGCTGCCCTGACTTCAATCTCACAATGATGTCTTAGAAAAAGTGTCTATCTTTCCCAACTCCAAATGATAGTACAAATAATAACTGACAAAAAGAGCTGACCTAAAAAGATAATTTGCTAGAAGAGTTTAAGGTAATTTTCTTATTAAAAAATTGAAGCAGCAGGGTAGTTCTAGTATTAGAAAAACCTATTAGTTTATCTATGCAAAGTGAAAGGGTGAAAGAACACCCAGAACATCTTATCTATCGAATCGGGATGCAGTGTTTCAATGTAAATTCAAAATAACACGCACACCTACAAGAATTACTTCTCGAAGATTCCTCCGTGTCTCTTCAAAGTGGATGAGAGCGATAGTCGTTATGTACATTCATAAATTACACCATGAAAGTGTACCGTGTCAAGTAGTTACAGCAATCCTTTCGTACGTAACCGCTGGAACAAAGGCTGACATTCCTCGAGGCGTTTTTCAAGGAAGGCAGTAGAAAAAAAAAGAAAGGAGGAAGGCAGGAAGAAAGAGCGACGCGTATGAGAAACGACTCGGAAGCTGTGGTCTTGACTCGAGTCAGGAAAAAGTTGAAACGTCGAAAGGGAGGAAAAGCAGAGGCTGAAAAGGACCGTCGTTTAAATATTCCACGAAGACCACTTAAGTTTTTCCAATTCCCTTTATCCTCGTTAGCGAGAACGAACCACTGCCGACCTTTCGTTTTCCTTGCATTCATGGCGAATCAAATATTATTCCGACGATTCCACCATTCCGTATTCTTCTTCCTCGACCGAAGAACTTCCGGGAGTTCACCGAAAATTTACCCCGTATCTGTGTATCTTCTGCCATAGAACGGAGCAAGGGAAAGAAAGAAGCTTGAATCTTCGGCAAACACATCTCGAATCCTCTCCTCTTCCCTCTTTTTTTTCTCCCTTTTTTCTCCCTAGTTACGGAAAATACCGGTACAAAGTCCATTTTAAGTTTTCACCGCAAAATTCGGATGCCTCCCTCGCGACTGTTCCTACCCGCGCTACCCTCCATTCTTCCGTTTCTTATCTCCAACTTTTCGTTTCGCAACTTTGCCGCATCATTCGCGGACTTTTCCGCGTATTTCCACGAAGAAAGGGAGATAGAAACGAGTCTACGATCGCGCGCACCCTCGTTTCACCCTTAGCCGCTATACTGTTCATCAGTTTCAAACGAATCTCAAAAAAGCAAGTCTATCTTCCTTGAGAATATTCCACAAACTTTTTTTTCTACCGAAAATATAAATATTTAAAAATATGACGCGTTTGTTTAACCCCTTGCACTATCGGGTAAACTCGCAAGAAACCATTCCTAAACCGAACGCCTGATGTACAATATCTTGTGACTGACAAAGATTACCGCTCTAATATTTACTTCACGCAATGGAACTTCTGTGAAACTCAAATGAATTTGAATCAAAGTCTAAATTTAATAATCTTGCACGGGGACATACGATCTGATTCGAGATATGAATACTTTGCCCGAGATTAATCCCACGAGTCAGACTCGTGATATTCAAGTTTGGCCTGAAATTTTCATCACGAGTCAGACTCGTAGAAATAGTGCAAGGGGTTAAACATACTTATTAATAATTATCAATGACTGCGAATGTACTTGTACAAGAGTTTCTAAATTTTTTACGCTGGATAAATTGTAAACGGATAATCCAGCGTTGCAGAAGATTTAGCAGCGTTGAAAGAAGAGAATTAACCGGAGAGATCGTTTTTCCTCGTTAAAAGGAGACATTTTTATCCGTATTCACGTATCCATGACCGTGACAAAGGGGATGCACGTACATCGCGCGGATAAAGTTACCCCTAACTTATTCCCGCTTCGCACATTGTAAATGCTGTTAATTTTCCGAGCTCACAAACTCCGCGAATTCGAGAGCATGAGAAGTAGGTGGAAATGTGACCGTGCCAACGTGACGTCCCGACAAGTAGCACAATGGGGACGACGAAGGAGGAAAATGGTCAGGACTGTTCGGTACGAGAATGCGAGGTTGAAATGTAGAAGGGGATGTTTTAGTTGGAGGAGTAGCGAAATATGGAGAAGTCCAATTTCTTAAGGCAAAATGTAAATGAGGAAAGAGAAGAACAACAATTTATATTTTAAGGCTGATTGAGTCAGATGTTGGAGGGGATTTTCTTTATTAGAAATTTTAATCAAATTTAATTTCAATGAATAAAAGATGAAACCATCGAGGCTATGATTAATAATTACTATAGAATAAATTTTCCAAA
This sequence comes from Cerceris rybyensis, assembly GCA_910591515.1. NCBI lineage: Eukaryota > Metazoa > Arthropoda > Insecta > Hymenoptera > Crabronidae > Cerceris > Cerceris rybyensis. The sequence continues at coordinate 22,204,941 of OU342792.1, read as the reverse complement.
GGTGATGGAAAATTTGAACTAGGACCAACAGATTATGACTACAAATCTTTAACTCTGCACTCATCACAGTGGACATTCACCTCCAAATCCACTATTTTTGAATAATACCCATTGTCACAGTTGTAAAATAAAAGTGAAGTAATACATGTTTCTCGTACCAACAATGCCAGGAATTTATCCGATAAAGTTATATTCCCTTTGCCACGATCGATGAAAGTTACAAGGTACAAAGAGCTCTGCAAAAACATTTTACAATTTTCCAGCCAGGATATAACTCGTGTAATGAAATAGTTTACCATTTAATTCCATTCTCTCAGATCCAATGCACCCATTCTCTTTATCGAATAACGAATTACGAGAAGGAGAAACCTTAAAAAAGAACATCGTGAAATGAAACACCATCGACGTGAACTCTCGCGAAACAATTTCGAGTATTTAAGAGCCCACGGAATATCTGAAATTTCAACGAGAGGCCGCAGGATACATTTTACATAAATTCCAGCTGATATACGTATATAACTTTAAGAAGAATCAACTCTTTTTTTCCACTCGGCCTCATCTGCGCGGCGAGACGTTTTATATATGATCCTCCACTTTTCTTTTATACCTCATTCGGTGCCTACGCCATTTTTCACCCACACCTGCGTAATAAACAGCTCCCTCAAGTACTCAATAAAAATTCCAGACAGTCTTCGAGGTAAAAGAGAAGAGGAAAAATAGATAGAAGGAGAACGATGGAAAGATCGAGCGTGAAAGAGAAAGAGTATTCGAGAAAGTGAGAGAAAAGGGGAAGGAAAAATGAAGAGAAATATCGTAGATCCTTTTGATCGTATACACAGCACGTAAATGTAACGCTCGCTCGTTTTCCCTATATTTATTCGCCGATGTGTACGCATTTAATATCGAATATTCTTCTCATCTCCGTTTCCTCCCCTTTCCCCGATGACATCGTGATTTCGAGTTGTTTGTTCAATCGTCGATAAGCGTTTCCTCGTAGAATAGGGTCTACCTTTTTACGAAAGGGGAGGGAAAAAAAACCGAGTGGTACATATACCGTCCATGGACCGACGTTTCTTCTTTCTTTTCTTCCGTCGATGTTTTTTCCCGCGACTCGGTCCCTACCCCCTTTCCATCGTCGAAATAAAGCCACACCGTGACCACATCGAAAGCCGGGGGAAAAAAGGGAGAAGTAGGAAGTTGTAGCACGACGACGAGGAGGACAAATGTAAGAAAATAAATAAGGGAAGCTAGGGGTTGGGTTAGAAGAAATAAAGAGATATCTTCGGGAGTGCTCTCGAGGTAGGAAAGAGAAAACATCTCCTCTCGTAAAAGCTCTTCGATGATTTCGAAAATTTCTTTATCCCCTTTTCCAAGTAAAACTCTTCCTGTTTTTTCATCGATGTAATAGATGTAATTTTCTAATTGATAATACTCTTCTCGATGTCTATAAAGTGGTTAAAAAAAAGTCAAAGTCCGTGTGATTTACGCGAGCACGTCGCACGGGGATGAAATCGTGGAGAACGTTCGTTCCGTCGTAGAGAACAATTAAAATGTAATTGAACGTATGTATATATAGGTAGCGGACGTTCGCGTACGACGGAATTCTCAATTTCCAACGATTACGATGAGAATCGTATTCCCGAGCCACATTTTCCAACTCGGTACGTGACTCTTCCCGCCTTAGCATCGAAGCCCTCTGCATTTGCAAGCATCCACGTACAACGATTCAACCAGAAACGTTTCGTGTAACGTGGCACGAAGAGAGAAAAAAAATTATATCTACGGATCGTTGATCCCCCCTGTACTAAAAGCACACTCAGTCACAGGCCGATGCTTTTGGTTAATTGCTCCGCCGGCTCTTACAACCAACCCTCTACTCGAGAATAAGAAAGGATGAGGAAGGAAAGCGCGGTGATCGAACGTTCTCGAGTACAATAATATACTACGACTAGCAGATTGTCGTTTAATGACCTTTCTACCTCTGTCAAGAGTTAATCTTTTGTTTTGAGGAAAAATAGAGACTATTGGTGCACGTTGTACGTTTTACTGTTCTTTTAGATGGATTTATGGAGATGTTGGTTACACTCTTGGGATTTGTGTTACAGAGATAAAGATAGATATTTCATGTGAGGATGAGACGTATTGCGATCTGTTGAGGGAAAGAATATGCATGCGCCCTTTAAATAATGATAGGGATGAAGTACTCTGGTGACACTGGGGTGTTTAAAATTTTGAACAGTTATTTATATATGATTTTTATATTTGCAGAGGTTCAACTTGTTATGAAATGGTATCTAAGAAATAAGAAATTGCAAGTCGAAGAAAGAGAGACGTTAGTTCTTCCCAGTCTTAGGTGGATAAGTAGAATAGGTGATTTTTAGTCAGACACAGCTCTCACGCGTTGCAAGTACGTTCTACACAAACGAATTGCAGCATCTCGAAGGCAGACAACAATTAGCATGTAATTCTTTATTTTCTCCTTCCGTTTTTGATATTTTATTTTACCTGTTACAGTGATTTTATCTAAAACTAAACGTGGTATACATCCTCCGTGCCAGTGAGGCTGAATCATAGGAAATAGTAGATTAGAAAAAATCTTTGAGAGGTAATGACGATTTAAATTCGACGGAACTAATTGGAAATACAAGTATCTAACTCCATGTCCACCATAGCGAAATTCTTTCGACGAGGTGAAAGTATAATCGAGCTCGGTGTATTATGGATTGATCGTTTCTGTGATTAATCGCTCGTTGAAGGTTCGACGGAATCGAGTGGCGTTATAATAAACGGAACAAAGGGGATGGAATGGAAGAAGCATGATTTATTATGTCCTAGAACGACAGAGACTACGGAGGACAATGGGGCAATGGCGGGGGAAAAGGAACAACGAGATCGGAGAGAAATGGAACGTACGTGTACGAAGAGGCTGATACTCTTTTAACGAGAGACTACCTTTTTATCAAAAACGTTCGACGATGAAACATTAATTGCAGCTGCGTCACGTCCGAAATTCAACGGTGAAAATGAACATCGAGAGCCTTTTACCGACGACTTTCCTCGTTATTAATATTTACAATTCTCTTTTCCTCCTTCTTCTTTGAATATCACCGACTTCCTGCCTCGGAGCATCGTAGTTACGCACCAACGAATGGAGAGTCTTTAAAATTGTATTATCTTCTTCCTCTCTCTCTTTTCCCTATCTCATTTTTTTCTCTCTTGCATTCTCTTTCTCTTCTCTTGCGAGACAATCTTAATTCGGAGAATCTATAGGCAATCTCATCAGCGCCGCTAAACTTTCAAACAGAGCTTCTCTATTAACCTCCCTGGCTTCTTCTTTGTCTACAGTCTGAGGGATGCTGTTCGAGTTTCTTCACGGATCGATTTTCAACCCGACGTAATCTATGTTCGTTGTTAAATTCAGGAGAGAAGAGAATTACGTTATCTACTAGTTGTAATCTCACTTTAGAAAATGATCTTGATATTGGTGAAAAATCAAGGCTCTAATAATATACAGGATGTTGTAATTAAAAGAAAGAAATAATATATTCACTGCGTTATATTGTTCACTGCGGAATATAAATAATATATTCGTGCTGCTGCACGATCACCGCTCATTAATTGCCGAAAAGGCAAATGAACGTTGACGGCAGTCGATGCTTTGGCAATGCGATTGGCAATTATCAACACTAGAAGTATCAAGCAAGTCAGAATACCTCGTTCCTAATTTTTTGCAAAATTTCTCCAAGTTTATAGGACAATCATAGAGCAAATATTCCACATTGGTGTTATAAAATACAGATCACCGAGTCGATCATTCTTTCCACCTCTTAATTTCTCTTTTGCCAAAGTACGTATTTAATAAATTAAAATATAATAGACTTAACGCCAGTAGTTTTAGTGTTAAATATGAGATATGCGTTGACTCTTTCAAGCTGTTACACATTTGAAATTAACAATCTGCCGTATTTCTTTTGAAAATTGCGATTAGTGTTAATCCGTAAGTCTCAAAACCATGAAAATTTTTGCAAAAAAAAGAACTAAAGAAAACGCTGAAATCCAAAGGACAACGTCGAAACCACAAGTCTTCCGTACGATCGTACAAACTGATGATCCACTCCGTAAATTGTTCACCACGAAAGAGCCAGGTCTTCGAGTTCTCAACGGGGTGGGGGTCGCCGTAGCGATAAGTTTTCGAAAGCGTTCCGCAGGATGACCAGCCGGCCTTTTGAGGCCAGCTGGCAGGTTGTTGGGTAAAGTTCCGGTTTAAATAGGCAACGGAGGGCAGACAGTTTCGCGAGTGAAGTTGTCCCTTGGCGATAATGGCGGCAGCCGGTAGGAAACGGGAGTATCAAGAGGGCAAGTTTTACCTTCTCCTCCGTCTCACCGTCGACGAACGAACACCCTGGACTGAACTTGAGCGCAACGTGGCTTGATCAAAGCGAATAACTGCCCCCGTAGTTTTATAGCTTAGGAAGGGAAGAAAAAAAAAAGAATATTCCACCGCTGACGTCCTCCGATATCGTTGAACCATCTGCTGGGAAAGTTTGCGAGATAAGTTTTGACCGAGCACCGGGTAAGCGAAACAATTTCTCAGGGTGGAAGAGCGAGGATGAAATCTGGCTTGTAATTTTTTTCTGTCGGGAAACAGATACTTCTCTTAAGTCGTCCATAAAAGAAACGTCTGTTTCTGACGGTTGAGTTGGTCGATTTAATTGAATTAAAATTTGCAACTTGATTTGATGGATTACGAGCGAATGTTTAATTGAAGTATCGCGGGGAGAATATTGAAAATAGAAGAAGAAATTTGATTCGGTTGGAACTAATAAGTGCTTGGTTGTTTTCTGAGTTTTGTAGCAAAAAAGGATGGTTTATGTGTACTTCGATATCGGAACATCTGTTAGGAAAGTTCTCGTGATAAGTTCGTAGCTGTGAAAGTACGCGAAATAGTTTCTTAGAGAGATAAGGGTTGATTCTAGTTTGTAATTTTTTCGTGGAATAGATACTTCACTGAAATTGCTATAAAAGTAAGGTTCTCCATGAGATAGCCGATGGGTCAAATTAAAATCGAATCTTGGATTGAAGTATCTCGAGGAGATAAGAAAGAGATTAAAAATATAAATATCAAGAAAACTTGGAGGCAATGTGTCTCGATCAAAACCAATAACCGCTCATACTTTTTTAGTTCCAAGCCAAAAAGGAATGCTACACATGTCATCCAATATCGCAGGATCCAATAGCAAACTTTTCGAGCAAAGTTCCAAGCCCCCGGCAAATACACGAAACAATTTCTCAGCGTGTAAAACCAACGGCGAAATCTCTCTTGTAATTCTTCCACGACCACGAAACACTTGTTTCCTTCAATCGACAGAAAAGTAACATCCTAGAGTAATTTTCACGATGTCAAATTACTCGGAGCATTAAAAGAAAGGTCAAAGAAATACTGGAAATTAAATTGGTTTTACAAACTTCGACTTTTTTGAATTTCTGTAAATTTCAAAATAGCAGAGAATACTTTCTGCTTTTATACGCAGAGAAATTAGATTTTCGAAGAAATTTCTACAATTACGAAATACTTCATCCTTACGATCATCAGAGAATAACATTCTGCATTAAATTTCCCAATGTGAAATTACTCGAGGCATTCAAATAAAGGTAAAGAAATGCTAAAAATAAAATTGGTTTTACAAACTTGAACTTTTTGATTTTCTGCAAATTCCAAATGATCAAACGAGACTTCCTCATTGCTTTTACACCCTGAGAAATAATATTTATGGCGAAATTTCTGCAATCACGAAACACAGATGCCCTTCAATCACCAGAAAATAACATTCTGCAGTAATTCTCTCAATATCAAATTACTCTAGGCATTAAAATAAAGCTCAAAGAAATACCAAAAATAGAATTGATTTTACAAACTTCAACTTCTTTATTTTCTGCAAATTCCAAATTATCAAAAGAGACTTCCTCATTGCTTTTACACCCTGAGAAATAATATTTACGATGAAATTTCTGCAATCACACACCTTCGATCACCAGAAAATAACATGCTCTGCTAATTTTGCCGACGTCAAATTACTCGAGGCATTAAAACGAACATCATTCGACGAAGTAGCACCTCAACCACAAGGAGATTCGTCATTTCCTTTTAGTTCGCGAATGAAAGAGGACCTTCGGGAGCAATGAATGGCGAAACGTATCTATGATAGCAGCGGGTACGCTTCAAAGGGTCTCCCGAAGGAAGAATGAAGCCTATTCGTCATCCTGTCGGAGCATAGGACGAACTGCTCGTCCTTTCGCCACCTTAGCCTCGAGATTCAAGGGGGTTGGGTTCCTCCAATAACCACGAAAAATATAACTCCACCAGCTGACTCGTGTCCCGAAAGAAATGAATTAACCACGAACGTATCGTGAAAGCCGAAATCAAAGATCCTCACAGTAACTTTTCCTGATAAAAGGGTATCCATGCCATTTCTCATTTCGACGAATACCACTTTCCTCTGTCGCGATACATTGTTATTCCACGTCAACCCACAAGAGAAGGAGAACAGATCGAATGGGTTCAGTTTGGAAGGCATAATTGCAAGGAGAACGAGAGGAATGTAATTTCGAAGAAAAATTTCTTTGCTAGGTGAATATCCCTGGGTAACTGATGATCCTTTGAAGGATTGAGATGAGGGAGAGGAGACAAATTGTAGAGGATGCAGAGGATGCCTCTTTGAGAGATAATAAATTGCTTGCAGTAATGAAAAACAGTTGAAATGACGTGAATTACTAACTTTTGAGATGCCACTTCTCAAAATTCCTTGGTTGTTTCACTAGCACGTGATCTTCTTTTGAGAAATTTCGAGATTCTTCTTTTGTACTTGCAATTTCGAGTGGTAGGATGATTTCACTTAAAACCCGCTATTTTAGATGGATTCAGAATTATTCGAAATATAATGTAATAAATTGCAATTAAAAGAGAGCTTTTAGAAATAATAGGTAATTGAATTCAATCCTCTCTAATCAAGAGTCCTTTGTTTCCTTGGCCGTCATTAGACATTCTTCTCGACTGTTCCCCAAAGTGTCTTAAATCTTGCAAGTCCGTGCACAGAGTGTTCCATATTTTTCATAGCATCGTTCTACGACATTATCTCCATAGACTTTAAAAAAATTCTTTTTCATACACCCTCTTTTATTCTCTTTACAGCATATTTCGTGACGCGAGACTCTCAGCGTTTTCCTCTCCCGTTGATCCTCCTTTATCCACGGTGTATGATGCTTTTCGTCGAAAAATTCCTTGGAAAATCCATACCGTAAAGACGAAGTAAGAGGAGAGGATTTCGCGACTTCTCGCGAAGAAAATAAAAACACCGAAACACGTCTCAAAGCAAGCGCGAAGGGTGAGACGGAAAGCAATCCCAAAAAGCGAAGTTCATCGTGTTGCTACTTTAACGGAGCACCCTCGTTTAACCGATGAAACGTTCTTCTTCCAGACAATCCTAAGGAATCCTTGGAATTCACCGTATAATTCCGTTGTCCAACGAAGAGTTCGTCGAGCAAAGAGTCGACGACTTGACGAAATTTCGTGATAAATTATTCGTCTAATCGACGGTGAATTTTGCACTCGAGCTAATTCCTCGTGGAAATGCGTCGACAGGACAATGTTCTTGGTGCATGATATTTGGCGATTGTCGTTTCGTTTGAATGGGAAATGAAAGGAAAACATTTGCAGGAAGAAAAGCGTTGCGTTTATCGTTGCAAATGGAAATAGAAACGGAGCGATACGGTGTTACGAAAAGAAGGAAAAATAAAAAAGAAAGGGCGGAAGAGTCTTGAGAAAATTCAGCGCATCTCATCGCCGAGGGAACGAATCAGCGTGACATAATGGATACGATATTTCCCATGAAAACAAACGGGAATACTGAAATGAAAGTAACAATACCGTTGTCCTATGAAAGGTCACGTTTCTTGAAGAAATAAATATTTTCTCACGACATTTGCAAGAGACGTCTTGTAATAGATAATAAACGATGGAAAATTTCTATTGTATTGGGAAAAAAAACGATTCCAGTTTTTCTACTCTTTTTCCTTTAAGAATTTCTTTGTACCGTTTTCCCTTCGTATCGTTCTGGATGAAAGTAAGTTCGAGCTTTTTTTTCTAACAAACCCTTATTGTATTAAAATGAAAAAAATATTCGCATTACCGGGGGCATCATTAAAACGTGGTCTTCGTTAAGGATTTATAATGACCAAAGGTTTTTATCTTCTACATTTATCGCGCTCCTTTTCATGGCAGACGTTTGTCGTAAAGTCTAAAATTTGAATTCAAACGCGAACAAAGAATTCACGGAATCCATGGTCGATGAAGAAACAGAACTCTACCGTTTTTAAAAGGCACTTTATTTCTTTGCTAATGATGTCGCGAGGATTTGTATTTTTTTTCGTTCCTTTTCTGGTGCCACAAATATTTTTACCCGTGGAACGAAGATTTTGTGTAACGAATTCGTTTGTGGAAACTTTGCCGGAGGAAATATTTGAGATGCTCGTGTTTCTTCGATCCACGAAAGCCTTTTGTACATCAGGATGCAGAGAAAATGTCAGTCGGCTGGTATTGGCTTTATTTCGTTAGAATTATTTTCGAAAATAATTATATAAAAAGAAAATACTTGTTTCTCTTCAATCTCTGTTTTCATTTGTTCTTGTTATTTCTTTCTCTGTCTATCTAACAAAAGAACCTAGCTCTACCGAGGAAATCCTTTTTGTAATTCATAGAAAATTCAATATTTAATATTCACGAGCGGAAAGAGTACACATAGAAAATGGCACAAAAACGAGAGCGGAAGAAGCCACGTTTTTTCGATTCCGCAAACATTTGCAAGGCAAATAAAGAAGGGACACGTTTCAACGGTAGTATCGGTTAAACCGTTTCTCAGATTGGAATTCCTCGGAAACAAAGTGTCGAAGGGATCGTTCGTCTTCTGCTCCGATTCGTTCCAACAACTCTTGCAATAAGTGTCACCGATCAAACGTGAGAACGGTGCAAAGCAGAAGATTCTCGTTGAGGTGAATTTTAATTTCCGTGACGAACATTTCCAGGATTAGCGAGAGCCGATAATCTACGGTGACGATACAAATTAAACCACCCCCACGTTGGATCTATTCTAAAACGAAATTTTCTTTCTTTCTTCCCGAAGTACTTAGTTTTTCTCCCCCATACATCTATCAAAATTGCAGCCAATAAGTGTCTAAATCATTTTCAAATATAATAACTTTTCAGCTATTGAAATAAAATTGCTATTAACCCCTTGCCGTACAAAAACGAGTGACACTCGTGACGCGAAAAATGGGTTAGAAAATTTTCAAATTGTTCAAAAACTATTAAATTAAAATTATCAGTGATCTATGATAGGATCAAATTATTGCTACGGCATTGATATTGTTTTAAGTCATAAGCTATATCGGAAATAACGAGCAGATTGTTATTTCAGCAATTAATTCTGACTTGCTGCACATTCAGTCACAAAAGGAATAATACGGCAAGGGGTTAAAATATTCCATCGTATTCCCGACAGGCTACGTCCACCCCGTTGAAACTTACCCCTACTCGCCGAGGCCATGAAAATAATACATGGTAATGCGATTTATTCTGATAAGTTTCATTTGCACACACGATTGTTTGTTATCTTTGAGCAACGGCGTGTAGTGTCGTTTACAGCCATCTTCGAATTTCTTCACAGTATCTAAAAAGACCAACTGAAATAGTCGTCGTTTAACTCAAACCACGAGAAGCAGATTATACTTAAAAGAAGTAGATTTTAATCCGGATTTACTTCTGATTTCCCAAGTAACCGCAAAGTTGTGGAAACTGACGTCGTCGATTTTAATGCGACGTTTGAAATCTTCGAAAGCGTCTTAAAGCAAAGTGTCCAAGAAAGTCCTTGGACCATTATCGGCAAAAACGAGTTTAGTCTTTAGTGGAGGGTGTAATTATCGCGGGAACATTTTCAGAGCATCGTCCTCGAGATGAACCGACTTGGAATGATGGTGGACCTGTCTCACGTTTCCGTTCTCACCATGCTGGCCGCCATGGAGACGTCGAAGGCGCCTGTAATTTTCAGCCACAGTAGCGCCCATGCTCTCTGCAATTCCTCTCGAAATGTGCCTGACCATGCTTTGAAACGTTTGGTAAGAATTTTTACTTTTTCTTTTTTATTATCTTCTTGGTCTTTAATTAAAACATTGACTACTATGGAAATAATGTAGTAAATGACGTTAATGTATTCAGTGGTAGATAAATTAAAACAAGTATTGCCTTGGATGACAAAGTTTGAAGAGAGTAGTTAAATAATGTATGAAAAATGTTCCAGTACGAGTTCTACGTGCAAACGTGCTTATACTGGGTCGAGGAGAAAGTTTCTTCGTATTTTAACGCAAAAGTGAAATAAAATTTTGTAATATTTTAAATGAAATTTATTAAACCAAATGTGTGTCGTTATATTCGACCACGTTTTGCCACTTTTGACGTAAAATCATAATTCGTAAAAAGACTTAACCCTCTATGGGACCCTGTGACTTTCACGTAATACAAGAGACATCTAAACTTCTATTTTTCAAACTCAAATTTCTAACTTTACCAATTATTATTATTAAGCTCGTGAAAATCACGAAATTCTTTACAATTCAATATTTAAAATTCCGATGTAATCCATTATTAAAAATAGTATTTTTATCATTCTCTAATTGTACTATCATAAAACTGATCTTCGCATACTACAAAAAATTAGGACTATAAAGGGTTAATTTTGTAAATAATTAAGTAAAGTACCGTGAATTTTATAGTAGCTTCCAAATTTAATGTTTTTATTCTACAACTGCATGATTTCCAAAGAAATTAATAAAGCTAAAAGATAAGAAAAATACAACGTTACTCAATGATCCTAGTGAAGTGTACTCATAATATAAAAACATCTATTTCCAGAAGGAGACCGATGGTATAGTTATGGTATCCTTCTACCCTCTTTTTATTAGCTGCGGTGAGAAATCGACGTTGGAGGATGTGGCCGGTAAGTGTGCACACCTCGAAGAAATATTCCAACTACCTTACATAAGATAATACGAGATGGTACCGCGTGACAATAGCATGGTAATATAAAAGGTACTCTTCCCGCGTCGAATGTGATATCATAAGATATACGTTATCATTACCGCGGGCCGACGTTTATTCAACGTTATATTTTCATTTTTATCCCAGAGGGAAAATTACTTTCATTCGAGCGTCTGAGAAATCTCCCCGGCTAATTCTTTTCCTTCTCCACTGTAATCAACATTACTTTCAACCTTTATTCTTCTCGGCTTTGACCCGCCAACATATCCTAGGACAAAGGCTAATTGAAGAGAACGCTGGAATCTCATCGAAATCGTCCTTTTTCCTTCTTTCTCGTTAATATCATTTTCTCCGGCTAAACCGAGCCTTTCAGACCCCCGTGTACTTCGAGAGGGAACATCACGGTGTTTCTCTACGGGGGAGAAAAATCGCTAAAGGCATTACGGGGATGAGGGAAAAAATTCTTACCTCGTGATCTTCCTTGCGATTTTAATTATCGGGATCGTGATTAAACCACGGTTGTTACAAACACATTTCTGTTTTACATTTTTAAGGAGAATCGTCTGAAGGACTGTTGGTCGAAACTTTCCTCACTTTGGAGCGTTATATTTTATGTTACTATATTTGATATTTTTAAGCTTTATAATAAAGGGGTAGTGTTTCTATTTTTATATCTTATTCGATCCTCGAAGTGCTAATCATAATTAAAACGACACGATGCATTTATCTAATTCAATAAATTACTATTTGTAAGTTGTGCAGTTCATTTACGGTTTACAAATCATCTAAACAATTCAGCTCGTTTTCAAACGTCTATTCTCGCCACTTCATTTTTGGTATCCTCAAACCCAGTCTTCTAAATTAAACACTCTGAATTGTCATTTAGTTCAAGAGGCTAAATTTAAGAATTCAAAAGATGAAATAGTCGAAATGAATTATAAGAGACTCCACTTTCAGTTATCGAACTGTATCTTATCATTTTCAAACGCACAGACATCCTTTGATAATAAGCCTCTAAATATTTGAGTCAATTAGCAGCACATTGCCTATTTAAATCTCATTGCAGCTCGAACGTCGGTTGTTATGCATTTGCGAGGTATAGTTCAAAGCGATCTATCCTCCTTAAAAAATATCGGTGAAGATAAATTTCTCATCGCAGTTTAAAACGCTCTCGGAATAAAAGTTGCTTTTCTCTCGTGAGAAAGAATACGAGAAGCAAGACAGAATCGATGCTTCGCGCCTCTACTCTTGCATGATTCGGCGAAAAAAGCTCTCGCCAAATGCGATTTGGAAAGAGGATATAGGCGGCAACGGGCAATTGCACTTTCATATCTATCCACCTTTGTGATTCATGAGAATCGAAGGTAGAAGCTTTAGAATCCGAGCGAGAACGGCACATCGTGTCCAGTTCCAGACTCAACTTCATATTTTCTCGCTCTTTTTGCGAGACATAGTTTTCTCCCTCTTTTTGCGAAATACAATTTTCACTCTTCCATTATTCTTGGTGTTTCGAGTATAAAACCGATTTCCACGATAAGAGATAAGAGAGAAAAGAGAGAGTGTTTTTTTCTCCTCGATAAAAGTAATAGAAGTACTTGTCTCTTTTACTTTCGTTCTTCTTCCTCGTTCTCTGTCTTGTTCTCTTTATCGTTGAAGTTCAGAATTTTTCAACAATTATTTCCTACTCTTGTTACCGTTATTTACCATTGGGAAAAAGTCAATTTTCGAGTAGTTCCCAAACACGCCCAGTTTTCTCCTCTCTTTCGCAAATATTGTTTTAATTTTCCGCCATGAACTACGAGCTTTCCAATATTTCATCGAGTATGTTTTTCCACCTCTCGCTCGGCGGTTTCCGGCGCACGACTCTTGAATTCCACGTGAATGAAATACCAAATGGAGGATTACATTTTCACACGTTCCCGGGGTTAACCTGCGCACTTTTCATGGTATCCAGCGAGCCACTGGGAATTCAAAATGTATCCAATGCGAACCGAATATCGTGCATGAGTGCAAAAAAAACGATACCCACAGACCCATTTCCTCTTCGAATCACGAAATTCCCTGCTGATATTCCGATTAGGTCTCTCGTTCCATGGTCGTATCTATGGATTTTTCCAAGTTCGTCGTGGTTTTAGAAAGAGAGGATGATCATTCTCATCCTTCGATCATGAACGAAAGAATATGAGGTTCATAAATGTCAAAAGAAGAGAGATATCGAACAGGGAAAAAATAAAAATTGACGAGTTTTAGAAATTAGGGGATAAACCTAACGACCAGGTATAAAACGAGAAATGGAGAAGGGGAAGACGATAAGGGAAAATGTCACATGGTGAATTTATCTGTACCTTCGTTTGCTTAACTTTTTCGTCGGCTTTGAACGTGTCGAGATTTTTAGCGGATCCGATCGATTTTGAAAGATCGTTGTAAATTAACCCGTTGCCGTACACTTTTAATTTGACAAAAGTGCTCAGAAACATACACGAAAATATTTCGATCTTTTAGAGCATGAAAAATCGTACAAAAAGAACAATTCATATGTTATCTGGAATGTTACATCTTTTTTTCGGTGTATTAGTGAGTAATTAACAAATAAATACATTAGTACAAAAATATGCAGGACGGCTATAGCCGTCATTTGCGGCAACGTGTTAAAGAGGGAAGAGAAACTCATAAATTCCGAGCACGAAATCTCGGGACAGTAAAGACGATCAATTCTCCTCTAAAACCTTCTCCCAAGAGCAAAGAGAAAATGACCCCGTTTTTGCTATTATTTCGCTAGTTATAAATTGATAAAAGAATATTTACCATCTTCCTTTCCTAAGTCATAATTCTCCATCCTGGGAATTGGTAAAATATCAACCACAATTTTGTTACAGAGTTAAAAAAAAAAAAGAAATGTGACCTTCCCAAATTCCTCGTACAAAACGCAGACAGTCGGAGCCACGGTCGATTTCCCACGTTAAACTCCCCCGCAACGATGGTAGCGACGAGAAAATTATGCTCGCTCCCAGGAAGTACCGCGTTAAACCAAATCGCAGTAATAATTTCCACCGTTACCATCCCCGTATTCCGTCGTTGGCCATTGCCAATATTACCTGCCCTCTCTCTCACCCCTTTCGCGATTGATTTCTCTTTCTGCAACCACCGTGCGCTCTCTTCCATCCAGGATGCAACCGCGCTGCAACTATTGCAACCAGTTAATAATAACGTAGAGCGAACGTGATATCGCAATTCGCAGGATGAGCGCAACCGTTGCACTACGTTTATCGAGTAACCGTTACTCTGTTTACCGTGTAAATGCAGTTTTCATCCTCACCCCTTTGGACGATGCACCGAGTTCCATTCAAGCGCATCTCACCTCGGTGCATTTACTGCGGAGCGCATAAATGCCGTCTGCATTTATCGGGAGGAAAGCCACTCGAAAGGGCGACGTTGATTTTCCTTCTGAATGTATACTTTCTTCGTTATTGTATTAAACGGGTGCCAGAGTAGTCGTCGTATTTTTTTTACGTGGTTTTTCATTGGTTGTGGTGATAATGGGGGTGTATAGTACTGGGGGTGAGTAGGTTGTGATGGTTTTAATTAAGATGATGATTTGAGGGATAGTTGAATGAATTGACGATTGACGTGGGGGATGTATAAGAATTTGAGTGTGGTTTTTACTTTTTTTTTAAAGTGAATGGTCCTGAGCGAAGGGTTTGGTGAAATTATCATTACGAATAAAATGGTTTTGTTTTTCTGTGTCTTTTTTGCATTTTTCAAATTTAATTTCTGGAGTTACTTTACTTGGAACCTATGGGTTTGTAGTAGAGATAATTTTTGCTTAGCGTATACTAAGAATTCTACTTTCGCCCAGGACCAACAGTTTTATGTTACTTTTGCACAACGAAAAGGGTTGAATTAAAGCTTTGAATGAGAATGACGTTTAGAGAATATTGATCACTGATCTGTATATTGCTTGTCTCTGTTCTAGCGCACATCGATCATATACGAAAGACCGCAGGAATCGATCACGTCGGCATCGGAGCCGGATACGATGGAATTAATCTGTGAGTTTTCATTATTTTTCATTTTTTCTTGTCCCATTACCTTGCAAAGCATGAAATCATGTTGCACGGCTTCAAGAACTGGGTGAGTCTCTTTGATATCAAATCAAATTCATGATTCTGTCCTTGCGACAAGTCTAACAAATTATTTGCACGTTATAGAAATTAGTGACCGGTATATTTTTAATATCCTACCCACTTCTGACCGGTCATTTCGATGCAAACACTTCTCTCACACCGATATTTCTTCGAAAATTACAAATCTTTGTCACTGAATCCTTGTCACAGTAAACCGCAGTGATAACTAACAATTTATTAATCACCATGACAACAGATTAATAAGTTAAAAGTGTAAAATCATTGGACCCGAAAATCCTATTAATAGGTCACCGGTCAATAATGTATTAACTACCATCCGTGCCGCTTCACGCGATCCAATTATTTACACAAAATTAAATGAGTCCACAAAGTCGCAACTTCTCTCCATTTAACTCAAAATGTTAAAAATCCGCTCGTAAAGAATTAACAACCCGCTTAGTTGTAACAAGTACAAGGATTATAAAAACCACATAGCCAAACTCCCGCTAAAAAAAATCCTAAAACATCTAATTCCTCCCGGTTTTTCCTCACGTTCCTCCTGATTTACAATGTTCGGAACACCGTTGCTATAAAAGACGTCGTTTTTCACGTCTGTCCTCAATTCGTTGACCGAAGCTTCGTAAAAAGGTAATACCGCGAAAAGATAGACGTGGAATATTTATTCTATGACTCTTATGCAAAACTTGGAGAATTTTTTGAAAAAATTGTGTACCAGTCATTTTGACTGGTTTGGTAGTTCTAGTGTTAATGTCGACTTACGAATTCCATAGTGGTTCTGTAATATGACATAAATATTCGTCAGAAACTATAGTTATAGCTATCAATAAATACAAATTAATGACTAATGATAGAAAATAATAGGAAATTAATTTCATTTAGTTCGTTATCAAAAAGACAAAATAATTCGGACCGCAAAGGGTTCAAGAGTTTCACTTTGAAATTTCTGCTGACAGTGAAACATAACAATGAAGGGTGTAGAATAAAACATTATTATAAGCGGAGAAAAAACGATGCTTCAAGAGAAGTTACAAGAATTTTAGTGTTTCTTTATTCGCGCATATATAGAGTTGTTCATTAACGTCCCCAGTTTGCGAAAAATGCAGAATTCCTTAGCAGACAGAATGTGAAAAATGGCACACGGTATTCCGTTGCAAGTTGCACGATGTGAGATGGTAGAATCGCGGAACTTTTTGCTACATACTTCAAGAGAATTTTTACACATAGTTACAAAACAACAGTACAAGAATGCCAACAGAAGTTGAATACTTTATCAACCCTCCTGCTTAACAAAGTCCCCAGACCATAGTACATTCCAGAATACAGCACATATTACCAGCAGAAAAAAAAAATCTCAACCTTATTTCACAGTAAGAGCAATTTCCTAACTATTCCACATACATTGTAGAGAAAACAACCGAAGCAAATTCGATTCGTTGAACAAGTAGTTTCAAATCAACCCCATCCTCTCAGACATCAAATATCCTCCAACCTCCTCCTCCTCCTCCTCCATCCTACAATTTTCCACGTTGCTCAAAGTTAGAAATTAGCATCCAAGTGTATCTCCCACCCTCACCGTTGAATTCCAACGATGCAAAAAGCAGGACGAACGTAACAGGAATATTCGAAGAGAACTAACGACGCATCCAACGGCTCGTTACCTCGGTATGCGCTATTTGTTTGCACCATTTGTCGTCGTTGTTACGTCGCACATTCGATATAGACGTTTTTCTTTTCTCATTCAGCACCAAGCGAAAACGTCTTTCTTCCTCGAGGACGTTCAAAAGAATCGAGGAAACGTAAACGTGAGAGTCGGCACCGGTCGAAAACGTGCTCGCTCCAAGTGCCGGAGGCTGCCTCGAAATCGTGGCGCTCGCTATTAAGCCGTGCGCGCGAAAAAAAAAGAAAAAAAAAAGAGAAAGGAGGGCAGAGTGCAAAAGGAAAGAAAGTGCGACGACACCCCGCTAAAAAGTCGTTGCCCGAATCCGCGCGAAAAACACGCGTGGGCGTGACGACGCGCAGCTGGAGGGGTTGAAAAACAATGCGGATGCGCTGGGGCGTGATTTGCACGGTGCATGATAAAAAAGGAGAGAAAAAAGGAGAAAAAGGACAGGGGAAAAAAAGGAATCAAAGGGAAGAAAAAAAGGTATTGCCGTGTCGACGATCGAATCGTTGAGGTGCAACGTTTTCGTAGCCTTTTTTCCCCTCTTTTTTTTTTATTGCGAAACGACGGCACAGTGATGAGGGAGAAAGATTCCAAAGGATTATCGATGACGGATCATTTGCGAGGGAATTGTAATTCTTGGTTCTCTTTTTATTGATGGGAGATTTGTTTTTTTTTTAAGATCGAAAATTAACAAGAGAATATGATGGACAAATTTAAAATTTATTTTACCGTGTGACAGGTGGACATTTTTTTATCTCCCTCGTTACGAATGCTCGATGCGCGAAATAATTTAATAACGGATTGATTTTTAAACACGAGCGATTTTCGGTAGGAAAATCATATCACGCCCGTTAACCTCGCGTCGAAAACTATTCCCGGTTTTCGGCTGAAAGTTAACGTGCATGATATAATTGAAATTTTAGTAATTGAATTTCACAGTTTGATATCCGCGCGTAATTCGAAACGAGCGCTTTATATTTCTACCCTGTTTTACGTCCATTTTCCTGACATTTAACGTCAGCTCATGTAATAAGAAAATTCACCTTAATTATTACCAGTCTATTTTAACGAAGATACCTTTAGAAATTCAAACAGCTTTTGCCATATTCTCAATTAATTCCATTCCACGTTCTATGAATGACAGAATTACCGTATTTTCTATCTAAAAGAAGAATTTAATATCCTTATTGAAAACATCCGAGGAAATAAAAACTACAAAGTACTAAAAAGATCGAAATGATTATCCTCAAGGTATCTGCAAATAATTCTTTACGAGTCATACGAGACTCTAATCTTCTCTCGTCCTGTTCGTTTCCTTTTTATGCTTCCTAGCAGCCTCTTTGATTATCAAACCGTGAAAGCAAAAATCTATGTAGATATCCAGATCGTCGAAGAAATAAGACAGTCTAAAAGATAACATTCCCGACGACGACGACGACGACGACGAAGGTGGAAGTAAAAGGAATCTGAAAAGGAACTTCGGAATGAAAATAATGCTTCCTTTCCTGTCCTTTCCATTCCTTTCCTCGCTGCTTTCACGCTAGTATCGCCAAGTGAAAAGAACAAGGGAGAGACTTTAATATTGAACGACGATTTCAAATTAAAAATTTCACCGAGCCATAGAGAATGAATCCATGGAATTTACCACTAACCCTCCCTTGTATCTCAGTTTGTATCTAAGAATTACGTACCTCTCGTAAAATAAAGGCCAAGATAAAGCAGAAACGAGGAAAAATAAAATCCTATCGAGCTGAAAATAGATCTCGTCTTCCCAGCAATTCTGTACCCTTCCTTTATCGCCTAACGCTAATTTCGTAATTAATCCGTGAAATTACTTTTCCCACAGGGATACTGTGGTTATTGAACGACTTTTCGACGAATCGAATTCACCAGAAGCGCAAATGATTGACAATGTAGAAATTAATATATCCTATCTATACATCCGGGAGATGTTTCAACCCCCATTCAACGTTTTTCCTTCAATATCGTGATGAACGTCGCATCATTTACGAGGCTCGATAGTATCCATCGAATATATGAAATCGATTAACTCGGATTAATCGGTAGGAGAAGCCGATTAAAATTTTAACGAAGTAATCTCGCGGTCGATTCTGTTGGGATTTCTTCCGTTCCTTCAATCTCACCTGGCGATTGCTTTGTAATGTGGTTACTAAGTATTACCTTGCTTCAACGAGTGGAAGGAGAAATTGAAGTTTTAATAGTGGAATAATGTGACTCTTGTGATATTTAAATCGTCGATTTTTAAACATCGCCGGTCGACGTGACGATTTCGCGGGAGAATAGAATTTTTTTAAAGTCGAATTATCCAGGTTTTCGAACATTTATCGTCTTAGGGAGATAATAAATGTTTTTACTTCGTTGGTTCTTTCTTTGAAAATTTCTTTTAATCATTCAAAGCCCTTGGCGATGCATTCGTGACACAGATATCGGCGGGAAAATAGAGGGTTGGATGTATTTAATTATCTTTACGAAGAAAAGTGGGTCGATCGGGAATTGATGGCTGAGAATAAAACGAAAAGGAACGCGATGCTTTTGGCGGTAACGGCGATGAACCATGAACTTTTGGTGGAAATTAAAATTTGTGCTCCCGCGGGTAGATTATTGGAGAGGATTACCATGTAATTAATCTACGAATTTGATCGTTATTTTATGTAATTTCAATTTTAATTTTAATCCTTTGAGAATGTAATTTCTTTCGAACATTACACGAATTTATTGCGATTGGTTTTTTCCTGTATTTTGCAGTTTTGTGTTGAATTGATAAATTTAATTTGTCGATTCGTTTTATCGTTAAAAGAGAACTTGTAAATTAGATTCATGCTGGATAATTTGAGGATTAAAGCAGCTATCGATACAATAAAATTCATGGAAGGAGCGATCTTCACAAATCTACAAACAGAAAAAGGATTCCTTTCAGCTGATTCATAAGTTCCGCATCGTGTTTTCTTGCCATTTTTCTTCTTCAATTCGCTCCGCACGTTTTCACAAGAAATTCTGCATTACCGCATCCACGTATCTTTTTGCGCTCGCTTGTCAACCACGAGCAAACATCTTCGTATTGAAAGCAGAATTTAGAAAACCTCAGCGAAATCGACGCAACGTCTTCCATTTCTTCCGTCGAGGAAGGAAGAAACGCGAGAAGAAAATGCGAATGAAAATCTGCAAGATAAACCGTGCGAATTCCGTTCGATCATACGTGTCTCGCTTTCATAAATTTTCAATAAACTCTTCACCCTCTTGATTCACCTTGCTGACGAGAAATCCAATTAACGTGAACCTCAAGCGAACGATTAAAACGTCAATTATCACGTTATTATTCGATGAATTAATTTTCAACGTCATATTGATCGACTTGAAGCATTTTCATTTTCAACTGTTTATTTTACGAGTGCATCGGACGTTGCAGGTTGGATAAAGTTTAACGACATAATTCTCAGTTGATGCCTCAGGGTAAATTGTCAATTATAAGTTAAGTCGTGACTGGCAGAGATCGTGTTAAGCACTTTTTTCTTTAATGACGGCAAGCAAAATTAACTAATTTCTTGCTTGGACATTATGGTGGATGTTGAGGAAAATTATTCGCTGTAATGTAAGAAATATGTCTCTCTTTAACGGGATAATTCTAAGTAAATTGTATTTTATCTTTACGTCGCTGGTGTGCTTCTATAAAAAAATTCTGTGATAATTGATTGGAGATAATAGAAATAAAACGAATATTAATTTTTGGTGCACAGTGACAGAAATCTGCCCACGGCAATGAAATACAAATGGTTAATGTTTCCAGAATGAAAACTTTTACGTGTTACGTTCTCAGAATAATTTTCCAAGCACAACTCACTGTCGAAAAATAGCTAAATTAAAACCAGAGAAACTGACTCAAAAGAATTGCAATAAAACAGCACATTCAGAAATATCTTTTGATCCTTTGCACAGCTGCGTACACCAATTCCAACCAAAGATCTCTTTTCTCTTGCTCCAAGCCCTTTTCAATGCCGCCGATAAATCACTGTCGATTAATCCGTACTTTTTGCTCGCGAAAAGATTTCTGCATTCGAACTCGCCTTCGACGATAAACGAGAAAAATCCCCGAAAGGTCGTTTGTGGCTCAACGTTTCCGGTTCATGATCATTTTTGTAAGAAGAAAAAGCGACTGTTAAACGAAACTCACGTCGCAACCGCAGAGATTTTCGCTCGAATGTCCTATCAATTCCAACGAAGGATAAATAGCCGATTAAACCCTGCGGAATCACGTTAATCCTATAATTACAGCCAATTATGCCAATCAACTATGCCTTCGATCGAAGTAATTAGCATCGATGCTGGAAAATCAGGGACAAATTCACATAAAAGTATCTTTCCTTTACATTTTCTGTTTCTACCCCACTTCCTCTCTATCCTCTCTCCTCTCCATTTTTCTCTGCCTCTCCCTTTCCTCTCATTTTCCTCTATTTTTCCTCCCTCTCTCCATCTCTTCTGTCTCTCATCGCGAATTTTCTCCAGAGTATCGATCTTCCCGCGTTACTGGCGTTTCTTCCATTGCAGCTTTTTACTCTTTTTTTCTGCCTTTCATTCCCACCCATAAATCACTGTCATCGTCTCTGGACGAAATGTATTTTCCCGCGCGAATAGGATTTTTGGTTTCGATGTCAGTAGCTTCGATAGGGCAGGAAAGAATGAAAAAAGATGGGCATCGATGCAACGACTCCCACATCGAAAGGGTGGACGTCGAAGGACATCGGTGAGGAGAGAGGATTTTTCAACGTATCGTTCCCTTTTCGAGACACAAGCCATATATTTTTACTCGGGATTTACTCGCATAAATCCGACACGAATCGCACGTACGGTTCGGTCGGTGAATTTGCCTGCACGGACACGATCCCTCTGGGTCTCTCCGATGACAATCGGCCGACGAATCGCGGGAAGGCGCGCGGAATTGGAAATTTCGTGAATTGGCACAACGTTCGTGACTATGGTTAACCAACGATTGCATACAACAACTTTGCCCGACACTCCGTCTGCTACGCTTCAACGATTCTATCGCGACGAATAAATTTATGCCCTTCGTTCAATTTTACACATAGAGAGATTTTCACCGAGCGTAATCCTACTCCGGGAGAATATCCTCTTACGATTATGGATGGACTGATTAATATTTTAAAATGAAGTTACATTTGAAACATTAACTTTTCATTTTGATTTCAAGGGATTTTTGAAGCTTTATGGAAACCTGGATAATTAATTAATAATTACTTATAATTTGTAGATAATTTATACATGTTATTTTATCTTGGCGAATATCACGTGATATTGCAGGGGGTGAGAACTGTTTGCTACCATTTTCCTGCGACTGCTCGAAATTGCAAGAATTCCTCTGAAATTTTCTGGATTACACCAGTTGAAAATATCGCAAAGAATTCTCTGCAATAAGAAAAGACAATGGTTTTAGCTGGAAATCGTAAAAACTCCTCCCCACGATTTCTAGATAGCACCAGTCGAGAATAATGCCGGACAAAACACAATTTGAAAATGCATCCCCCTTCATCTTTCAACTGTTACGCTCGCTCGAAGCAATTCACGAAGAACTCTCTCAAATGGAAAAAAGGGTAATACTATCAACGGCAGGTCGAAATTACAGGAGTTCCTCTCTGCAATTTCTCGATTACATCAGTCGAACATAATGACGGACATACTTGATTCGGAAATTTCCGAGATTGAAACAACGCTCGTGACCGCAAACGGCCGATGTATGTACACAGTGTACAGCTGCATAACTGCCAGTTTCAGCCGCGATATGACGCGGCATGAATAAGTCTCTAACCGCTCTTGTTCGGCCGACATTGTCAGCAGGTAGCTTTCAACGAGAGGGGCTCTGCGCCGCTCGTTGTCACCGGTCCTTCTCCGGCCCTCGTTATGACGCGCGTAATGAGAACGTCGAAATTCAACCCCCCACAGAGATACCTTTTAACGCTCTACTCCCTCTTCATCCCTCTAATTCACCGCGACATCAGCCGCGCGACATCTCGACTCGATACGTTTGATCTGGTCGATTATGAAAATAAGTACGTTATCCTGATATCGGCGGAATTTACTTATATCACTGATAAAGTTCAATTTTGGTGGTGGAAGAGAATTTTTTTATCCTTTGCACTCCGAGCAACTATTAAGAACTTGACGGCAATTTACTATTTCCTGTCTGGTGTACTTCAATAGAAACATTGTGGTACAATAAATTCATCCCCTGTGAGAACTATTAACCCCTTGCACTATCGGTAAACTGATGTCGGCGGAATTTACTTATATCACTGATAAAGTTCAATTTTGGTGGTGGAAGAGAATTTTTTAATCCTTTGCACTCCGAGCAACTATTAACAACTTGGCGGCAATTTACTATTCCCTGTCTGGTGTACTTCGATAGAAACGTTGTGGTACAATAAATTCATCCCCTGTAATCACTATTAACCCCTTGCACTATCGGTAAACTCGTAAGAATTCATGCCTAACCCGAACACCCGATATACGATATCTTGCGGCTAACAAAGATTACCGCGCTAATATTTACTTCACGCAATAGAATTTCTGTGAAACTCAATAGAATTTGAATCAAAGTCTAAATTTAATAATCCTGCACGGGGACATATGATCTTATTCGAGATATGAATACTTTGCCCGAGATTAATACCGCGAGTCAGACTCGTGATATTCAAGTTTGGCCTAAAATTTTCATCACGAGTCAGACTCGTGGAAATAGTGCAAGGGGTTAAATTCAAAGATCCCCTTGGGGGGAGCAACAGAGTGATATGGCAGACTTACGATGTCCCCTCAGATGGACCATCGGAGTCCAAAGGGTTAAAATACGATGGAGTGAGGATCGAAAGGATAGAACTTTGAAAACTTAACAAAAAATTGTTTAGTACTTGTCTTTAGACTAATGCAAAAGTATTGTCCTACCTGATAAATATTGCGACTGTAGTCATTTCCGTTTTTGCAATCTTTGGCTTTAGCTGTTGCAATTATTTTGCCTAAGAGTTGAAATTTTAGATGAGTTCTGCATTACTGAAGGTAGAGTGTATGGAATATTAATTTAGGAAAATCTACTAATGGTTAGAGCGATCGAACTCGGGGCTACCACTAAGTAGTTCAAGCCCATAACTTCAGAGCCACCATAGCCTTTGCATTCTCTCCTTCCGATGACCCACGACAGACATTTCTCTATCCCTCACATCGCAACTTGGCTCATCGTCTTATTATCTCTGTGTCAACTGCAGTCTCCGCAGTTTCTCTCTATTGTCAACAATCCTGCAAACTCAACATCAACGAACCGAGTAGCATCAATAATCGGAATTCCATCCACAAAACTTCACCGTCTAAAACGTAGCGAACAAATACAAGCCTGCAAACCAAGATCGTCCCAATTTTCACGGTATTTACAGACACAATAAGAGAATTGTTGACACTAATATCCCCAAGGATTTTATTCACTCAAGATCCTCCCACTCCACCTTCAACTATCGACGTCCCTTTCGAAGGAACGAGAGGAAAGCAGAGAACAATAAGAGAAAGTACAAAGTAGACGCTGCACAGACGCAACTCCTATACCCGCAGGCGACACACTGAATGCTACTAAAACAAAGAAAAAGAAACACAACAATCCAAGCTCCTCGTACGTTTCGGTAAACATGCTTGTTCTCTTCCATTCAAACGAGAAAACAAGTCTGACTTAATACCTTCTACACCCTCAGGATTTTTCTCAGGATTTTATTTTCAACTCGTAGACACGAGAATTTCACTAATCCTCTCGAATATGATTCACACGATTTTTTAGAATCGGCAAAGTACAAAGGTATCATTCGATATTCTATATTGATCGATCTCGTATCTTCGAAAGATCCATGGCGGCGAAGAGAGCAGCTATAACAGGGAGGCAAAGTAAATTAAGGGGAAATGTAGAAGGGGAAATGCGGACGGGGAAAGAAATTGATAATTCTTCTCGCAAAATGCACGTTAACGAACTCCCTTGAGCTCGCGTTGCTCTTATGCATTATGGATGGGGGTTATCACAAAGGGTTTTCCTGTGACGGTCACGCTCCCAGACCCCACGTATACCCGCATATAGTCACATGTACCCACGCATATTCACGTATATGCAATATAACTTAAACGTAGACACGCTCACGCACGCACTGAATAATGAAGAAGCGTAAAAAGATTATTCAGCTGCGCCTCGCGTAATAGATTAAACTTCCCTCCAAGAATTACGCGCGGGAGAAATTGCTCGAGTAATATGGAATAGGGCAAGTATGCGGAGGACCTATAAAAGTTTCAAGTACTTTTCTAATTTAACCTCCCGGTGCTTCCTGCTTCATTAAAGCTTCGTTTTATCGCCGGAAAATATTCCTGTAAATTGCAATCTTCGATATTGCACACGTCCGATACGATAAAGAAACAATTCCCCCTGTCCTCGAGAGTTAACCCTGCTGTTCTGTTCATTTATAACTCACATTCGTATTCCTTCCAGTCACAATGACTTGGCGAACAAAGGTTGACATTTTAAGGAACAGAAAATATACAAACAGGTAGACGTAAATGTTAAATTCATCGAATATCACAAATTTATATTTAGAAATATAGTATCTGTTATAATATAAGCTACATTTCGGGTCGCAGACCCGAGCAGAACAGCAGGGTTAAACGAATAAATGACCCCTGTAGTCGTTTAACCCTTTGCGGACGGAGACATTTTTGTCAACCAACCAAATCACCTTTTTGTCAGAAATTTGTTCTTTTCCAACGTATATAAAATCCCAACGTAAATTATAAATTGTAAATTACTCCACTTTTAATCATATCTCACCGGTTGTATTTCAATTTATCAATTTTAACACTAGATTTACGGAGCCAATTTCGCTCATTCAAAATTTGATTGCTATCTATGTAGTATATTGATTCGTTAATTTTTTAATAATGAATCATTCGTTCAAATTTGTTTTGGAATTATTTTCTTTGCAAAAAATTTCAATTTTCTTGTATGAGTCAAATTGGATCACTTTAGAAAAATAGATATAATCAACATCCGCAAATCTAGTGTTAACAGTGTATGCATACGCCGATGAACAATAATTATATTTTTTCTCAGACCGCATACATGCATCGATAGTTCGTAAAGGGTTAATGTTATCCAAGATAAAAAGAAGGGTCTACGAATGGTTGTAATTGATTGAAAGAAAAAAGTCTAAGACATTTTTTGTAAGCAGTGTTGGTAAGAGAAAATCCATAAAAGCATTTTACGACTCTGCTCTGTTTCAGGACACCAAAAGGCCTCGAGGACGTTAGCAAATATCCGGAGCTTTTCGCCGAGCTGTTAGCCCGTGGATGGTCGGAGAACGATGTTCAGAAGCTGGCCGGCCTCAATCTGATTCGCGTGTTCAAGGCTGTAGAACAGGTGAACATTTCTCGCGGAAATTTTCTATGTCCCTCTATTTTCTCTCTCGACGAAAGAGTCCCGTTAGGATGACCGTGTAACGAGAAAAGCCCCAGGGTGTCGGAGACGGAAAAATTCCGTCTTTTCGTGCAAGGTCGAACGATCGTGGCCGACTTCTGGCGAGGAAATAACCGATCGAAACGAACTAGAGTCCGACGATATCGGATTTAATAAAGCACACAAATCATGCAACCACTGTGGTGCATCGTAGAGAGAGACGACCGGACTCCGGCTGTGCCCATCGACGATTTTTGTTCCCTTGGAGAACTGCCAATCCCAGGAGCAGCTGGCTCGATTCTCTGGACGATCCGGTAGACCTCGTTCTTTTTGCAATTTCTAGTGAAATTTTGGTGTCGATGTATTTTAGGTGGATGCAAATGAGGAAGGCAATATGAAGGAGGAAAAATTAGTTTCTCTTCCGTGACGAGAAAACGTGGGGTGGAGAATTGTTCCACATTTTCATTGGGTTATTAGCAATAGAAATGGGCGGAAACGACATTTTTGTGGAGTCGATGTATTTTAGGTAGATGCAAATAAGGAGGGTAAAATGAAGGAGGAAAAATTAGTTTTTTTTCCGTGACGAGAAAACGTGGGGTCGAGAATTGTTCAACATTTTCATTGTGTTATTAGCAATAGAAATGGGAAGATACGACATTTTTGTGGAGTCGATGTATTTTAGGTAGATGCAAATAAGGAGGGCAATATGAAGGAGGAAAAATTAGTTTGACTTCCGTGACGAGAAAACGTGGGGTGGAGAATTGTTCCACATTTTCATTGGGTTATTAGCAATAGAAATGGGAAGAAACGACATTTTTGTGGTGTCGATGTATGTTAGGTAGATGCAAATACGGAGGGTGGTGAAGGAGAAAAAATTAGTTTGACTTCCGTGACGTCAGAACGTGGGGTGGAAAATTGTTCAAACATTTTCATTGTGTTCTTAGCAATAGAGATGAGAAGAAACGACATTTTTGTAGAGTCAGATTAAATTGGTATTAAAAATTCACCCCTTTAGGGTACCAACGTTCTTGCTGCTGAAATTGTGACAGTTTGTCCTTTGCAGCCTTTCCGCCCTATCCTCTTTTGACTGCATAAGGAGAGATAGGGTTTAAAAGCAGAAACTAGTTTAATCGTGCGGGTAGTGAGTTTAACTTTTTGAAATTAACTACACAGAAACTGATGGAGATAAGCGATGGCAAAACGCAAAATTATAGTGGTAGGTTGTCTATCAACTTTTTGTCCATGTTTAAAACTACTATTAATTTTATCCACCGTTATTCAAAGGAATTAAAGGGAAAACTAGCACCAAATTCAACTTGAGAAACGTGATAGAGGTATTCTCACCCCTCGTTATTAAAGAAGATGACTGTATTCGCGGAAAATTCAAACATTCAAACATTTGCTTCCAAGCTTCGCTGTACAAACCATCGAAAGAGTCAAACAGAATGCTAAATTAGACTCTCAACGAATATATAAATTCCTCAAAAAGGGAAAAAATCCTGAGAAATTACAAAACGCAAAGAATTCGCGTCGGACGGTCAATCATAATTAAAGAGACATCTAACGTGTCGCGAGGTTACGTTTAAGCCAGAGTTACTTTCCACTCTAGGAGCATCAATTTAACATTTTTCCAATATATATGTTTCACTTTATCCTGGCTTTTCGTAGAACCAAGTTCCGTGTCGCTTTACCTTCCTCGTGGCGTGTATCGCGCGAGTGCTACATCGTAAAATATCCATTTGGCGGTCGAGACGAATGCGCATCTCGGAAAGTGTTTTAGTCGGATGTTAGCGAGCTTCCAAAAACCATCGAGACCCAAGGAGTTACCCTCTAGAAACCAGAGTTTCGAGAATCTACGGAATGGCCGCCGTTGAAATTACGACGATAATTTACTCTGGACTGGATAACTCCGTGAAATTGCGGCTATAATAATGCAAAACGAATTTCGTTAATGCACGGTAGATAATTCGAACTTTGCTGCGAGCATGAAAAACGGTTGGAGAACTCGAGAATTCAAATTACTGAAGATGCAATCTTCCTTGCTTTTAGTAGAACTTTTATTCTTTCACTTCACTTTGGGATGAAGTCTTTGTTATCGATTATTATTTATCATTTGACAATAACAATAACTTTACCATTCGGCAGAAACAAGAAGTCACTTGGTTTAGTTACGGGGTAAGGGGAGAGTTTCACTCGCACTTTCGTCATTTCTATGACAATATAAAGAGTATGAGGCTTTTTCGCCTTTAAAATCAAAATGACACTTTAAAATAAAAAATGACGTCAGAAAAAGGGATGTTTCTATCCATTAGGCGAACCGGAGCAAACTGTTTGCCAAGTGACTTCCTGTTTCTGTTGAATGGTAGATTTTGACAGCTTCTAATTTAAAGACTCTCTATCTAAAATTAATATCAACTTCCGGAGCCTCAAATTAGGTAACAAGAAAGTAGATAAAAGAAACAATTTCAAAAGTTCTGGCGCTTCCTGCGAACATCAGGCAATTCAAGCCGCAACTCTCCCCAACATCGACGTTTAAAAATGCCACCAGCTCCAATTAAATTATCACCCCGCACCGTGCAAAATGTATATCCCATCGTGTATTTACGTCTCACCTATAAACGAATTTTCTTCCGTGCAGCCTCCCCTAAGCGCGCGTTAACTCGCAAACCGTAAGACTCCAGCAAACAGGTCTCACCTGTGGTACATCTATCCGCTTTCCTTCGCGTCGACGACCGCGAAACGACGTCGCACAGAGCCACAGTCTTTGAGCAATTTCAACCCCTCTTCCTTCGAAAATATCCCGAACCACCGGCTCCTCGTTACCGGAAGCGAGAAACGTCGTAATTGCTGAAATAATGGTCCTGCCTACCACGTGCCTGGTAAAACGCCGGAACGATTACGGTTCTCTGAAATTCAATTCCGGCATTGTTCCACCCGTAGGGGGATGAAATTCGAAGGCGCGCCGATTCTGTTTCGTAAGACTCTTACCCATACACTCTCTCCTCCTATCTACCCTTGAATCAGCCCCTTCGCCACCCCTGAAAGTCTCCTATTACGTGAAACTACCGGGAAACGCGCAAGTGGAAACAATACGGACATTAATGCCATTATTGGCGCGTGTAAACCATGCGGTCGAAGCTATTTTACCCTTCGGGGAATAAAAATTCATTGGTAGAAAAATTGAAGAGGAATCGTTAAAAGTAATTGCTTGGAGGAAAAAGAACGGTGTCAGGTTAATAATTATTGCCGGTGGTAGGATTTAGGTGAAGGGTCGAGCGTTGTTTAACGGATTGGTACCCCAAAATAATTTGGGGTCTAACGGAACGTTAATTCGTCTCGGGAGAGACGTGGGATGAATTTCTATGGAGAGAAAGGTTTATTGGTCGTTTGGCAGAAAGATATCGTGACATTTCTTGCGACCTGGGAGGGAAAAACTGTCCGATATATCGTTACTTACCGAAACAAAGGGTAGCAATGTTCGAAATGTCGTGGAAGAATGCCTCGTTTGATTAAAAATGTCGTAGATTTATGGACAATATTCTCCTAACGTACCTACGTGCTTACGAAGAAATCATCCGAGGTATCCATTAACATTTTAATCTCCTCCAACGATCTCCAGGCGAGCTTTCGTACCGGTAAACATACCTACTTTATTTCGCGAGAAGGCAAGTTCAATTTCAAGGTGAAATATAAGCTGAAAGAGAGAACACTTTACGTCCGAGATGTCCGTAATATGGACGATTCTCTTCTTTTCTTTTTTTTTATCGCAGAGAGAACGATAAAGGTGGATCCTCCATGGAGAAACTGGCATTGGCGATATACGGTGCGCTTTCATTTCCTTCTCCGCCGGTTACAATGCCGCGAATAACGACGACAGTATTCCTTTAATTGGAAATCCAGCGAACGAGGCACGGTTTAACGTAGACTTTGCGAATTTACGATGTCCCGGATATTCTTAAAACGCGGTCATGTTTTTAAGTGTAACTAAGTTTTGCAGTAAAATGGTAGCATCACGCGTCCTGTTTAAAACCTTTAATTTTAACTTAAAAAGAACTCCGAGAAACGAGATTCTTTTCTGACTCATTCAAAATCGTCATCGTGTCACGTGTGGTCTCAAGACACGTGGCTCTTATCCTTTTCTTTCTGCATTCTCCATTCACTCGTGTGTTCTATCTTGGTTCTACAGTATCTTGTTTCAAACGACACGTGAAATTTACCAACACGAATGTCATTCTCCTCGAAAAGAATCCATAGACTCTCGACCCCTTTTGTGTCTTTATCACTGACGCTTTACAAATCGTGCGAATTAAATTACTTGCTTTTAATTCCATCGCTACAAACACATTTGACCAAGGAACTCGAAATGAAATGGTACTTCCGGTGAACAAAATGACCACTCCGCGGAGAACGTCACTGGAATTGATTCTACCCCGGATATTTTATGAATCACCATATCTCGCGGTAGGAGATCGTTGTTCTTTGAAAACTCAAAAATCCATGCGGCGTAGAAAAAGAGAGCAGTGAAAAAAGTTGCGAACATCGGTTACCCGTTTGCCTACGGTCGAAAGCTTTAGATGGACGGTAATGCCCGTGGAAGGTTAATGGGCTTACCGAAAATTGATGGTGGCTGTGCAGGCTCGTATGAAATACGTGCACCGCCAACTTTTTCCAACCCCCTTCTCCCTCCTGGTCGGGAGAACGGTTCCGCCACCCGTTCTGCAATCTCCACCCCCCGCGTCCCTATTTTTCCTCCTTTTTGTTCCTCCTCGAGCGACGATCGCAGAGCGTGATTTTTCCTGAGAATATTCGCGACGCCATGTGCACCCTATGAGGCCAGTTTTCCCCGTGTTCCACGCCGTCGTCGTTGACGAACCTTCAGAGAACTCGAGGAACCGTGAAAATCGATCGAGTCTCTCCTTCGTCGTCGAATCGATAGTTGTAAAGCCGGTTAAACGTTCGACCTTCCGAAAAATTACTTCCTGTTTTCGAAATTGAAAAGTTTCGAGATCTCTACGGCCCAAAGGGAGTTCTCGTTCTATGGTGTTTCGCTTCTTTCATCTTTTAATTAACGAAGCGAGAAAGAGAAAACTCGAAATCCTTCTGTTCTTAAGTCTGCGACACTATGTGCACCCTATGGGGCTAATTGTCCCCATGTTCCACGCCATCGTCGTTGACGAGCCTTTGGAGAACTCGAGGAACCGTGAAAATCGATCGAGTCTCTCCTTCCTCGTCGAATCGATAGTTGTAAAGCCGGGTAAACGTTCGACCTTCCGCAAAATTACTTCCTGTTTTCGAAATTGAAAAGTTTCGAGATTTCTACGGCCCAAAAGGAGTTCTCGTTCTATGGAATTTCGCTTCTTTCATCTTTTAATTAACGAAGCAAGAAAGAGAAAACTCGAAATCCTTCTATTCTTAAGTCTGCGACACCATGTGCACCCTATGGGGCTAATTGTCCCCATGTTCCACGCCATCGTCGTTGACGAGCCTTTGGAGAACTCGAGGAACCGTGAAAATCCATCGAGTCTCTCCTTCGTCCTCGAATCGTCGGTTTTAAGGCCGAATAGATGTTCGACCTTGCGAAAAATTACTTCCTGTTTTAGAAATTGAAAAGTTTCGAGATTTCTACGGTCCAAAGGGAATCCTAGTTCTATGGTGTTTCATTTCTTTCGTCTTTGAGTTAACGAAGTGAGAAAGAGAATCCTCGAAATATCCTTCTCTTCTCAGATACGCGACGCTATGGCTGCAGAGAACGTGGAGCCGCTGGAAGAAGAAATTCCCTCGGAGGAAATAATAGGTCGGGATTATTGTCGTTACAACATAAAACGACCGATAACACCGTAACCGTCGTCGATCCTCTCGAAGAAGATTCAACCACTCGACCGAGACAAGACGAAGGAAGAACGGAGGCTGAACGAAGAAAGAACAAAAGAAGAAGAGAAGAACGAAAGAAAAGCGAAAGGGAGAAGAATAGCGGGAAAAGAGAATCGGATGATCACTGCCCAACCTCCATCGCCAGCAAGGATAAAGACTTCCCATGGAATCAGCTTCTATTCGCGAGTTCTCGCGCTAAAAACGTTCGGATTCGTGGATTCTTTCCTCCCAACGAGCTCTTTTTTTCGATGTTCCCCCAAGATTCTCTTATCGTTGTACGTAAGTAGATAGGCAAACTCGATTTCCTTCGATAATTCTCGAATCGCGAGATCTACGATAATACGAAGTATGGTGGAAGTCTGTGTATGAACTTTTGTAAAACCAGCCCGTTTAATCGTATCTCGTGAGGAAAAATAAAGATGAAAGAATTGTTTCATCATCGCGAGAGAAATACATGAGAAAAAAAAAAACCATAAAAAGTTCTATGGTGACGCTCATCGATGCGATTCGAAGACCAACGCGTTTGTATAAATGTTCTAAACGATTTAGCCATGGGCATATTCGATGTTTAATTTGTACTCAACGATTTCCTCGTCGATGCTCGAACCAAAAACTGTCCTAGTCAATAATTCTAATATATACATTAACGAATCTCGATCTCACGCGACTGACACCGATGACTATGAATGCTGGTGACTAATTACGATACGAGTATTTGAGAATCTTCGGTATGTATCATTGTACGCGCGTATGTGTGAATGTGAGTGTGTAAAAATGATCGAACAATGCTTGTACATATGGTACCTGAAGTCGAAAAACATATTGGATCCTCCTGCTGATCGGATCGGTCATGTTGCACATCGCTAATCGAGAATTGACGAAAGATCTTTAAAAAGGACAAAGAAGAGTGACTTGTATTGGTCAACATTGTAAAACATGAATTCTCGTATTGTATTAGAAAGAATGATTATTTTTCTTTTCATTTCTTGATTATGACATTAATGGTATCTGAAATTCAACGTGGTCGTTCCGATCGTTCGATCGTGGAGGAATTAGATATGGGGTTAGACTTGAAGGGGTTAAAATGTTGACGAAGTCAACGAGTATCGCCCGTCGCGCATACTACGTGAATTTTCCTACGATTCTGCACGATCGAAGTTGACGTCGACCGCGAACATCGACGTGATATATCAAATCGGGTGAGATGATTTTGCGATGGGTTTCTTAATTAGTTTGTAAAACCGTCACTTTCAATCTCGTACCTCTACTCACGCACCGATAAGTATCCTTTTCTTAAGAGCTGTTTTTACACTAAACTTTTAAATATAGCTACAAATTTTAATAATCACGTTCGCGTGCACCGCGAGCGGAACTTCAAACGATGTGGAAAATGGAGAGGGAAAAAAAGAGGAATAAAATAAATGAAGGAATTATAATATCAACTTCCCTCGTGCCGTCAAGATTCGTGGTCGTTAATTTTATGAAAATATTGGAAATTACGATTATACTGGAAATGCCTTTGCGTTCGCGTTAAATGACTTGTTTGATACCGAGCGATTTAACGACCATACCCCGAGTGTGCAAGTAGTCAAGATCGACGAAGCGCCAGCCTCGTGACTATATCCTAAACATTTCAAGAGTTACTGGTACCCGAAATAAAGTCGACGACAGATCGAACGTGGTCGTTGCTGAACTAAATATCTGTGTATTTATCATTCTCATCCCCTCCTCCATTTCACAGCCTCACAACGCACCTGGAAAACCACCTGGAAATTTTCACTTTTCGCATTCAAGATACCAGAATCAGAAAAAAATAACGAGGTAAGAAAATTCATAGAGCTTTAACTCTTTGCACTCTTCATTTTCTTTTTATGTACCAACGACTGATTAATTAATTTGAAAAATATTTCAAAAAGAGAGCTCAGTAAAAAAGTTTCATTGGAACATAAATTATTATTATTATATTAATATTATTATTCCTATTGTTTTAGAAATTACATTGGATATAGTTGAGTCTACCGTGACACTAAAGTTGGAACAAGAAATTAATATCGAGCCGCATTCGACGTCAAAGTGCTAAGAATTAATAATACCGAGTTTCTTTTAGTCCACTTTCCATACAACGCGCTATGAATTAATTCGATTTCCATTAACTCTGAATTTCTTATAACGTGGTATGAATTAAGAAATTCTCTGAAGAAAAATGAGTCTGATTTGTATCGATTCGAAGTTTCTTATAGCACAATTTCCAAGTAACGTGATGTGAATTAATATGATTTGCATTCATTTTTAGTTTCTTATAGCCCAGTTTCCATATAACACAATACGAATACGATACGTAAAAATACCAATACAATGGCTTATAAAAAAAAATTTGCTACCCTTTTCCGAATTTTGCGGCCCGTTTTTTTCGCAAATCCAAATAAATCCAGAGGTGTAGAACAACCCCTGAAAGCCATGACCATTAATTTTTTTACACCCTGTACTACCTTCAAGTACTTAGATTTCACATAGAACTACAGGTACAAAACAGAATAATTATAGCAACTAACGCTAGAATATGTTTAAAAAAGGAATACTTTCTTGTAAAAGAATCTCTCAATAAAATAATCTATATGCCATTAGTCGTACAGACTGCAAGTCAATACAAAATTCAACCATTCAACGCACACCGAATCAATGACATTCGAAATCAAATGAATCTAATAGACAAAAATTCAAAGACTGGATCAACAATACTACCGAATCGTCGAAACAATCGATAAAATCGATTCCATCGATGCACCAATCTGCAAGCAACAAAGGACAACCTTCGTTGCTGATTCGTTCTCTGCATTCAATCGAGTGCAAAGCACACGCTGAAATCGTAAACGCGACTCGGTTTATTGGCATTTGGGAATCGTACGTGCAACAAATTCGAATCGTTCTCGATTAGATTGTCGTCCGTGAATTCGATAACGGCTGATTACTTATCAATCGAACGAATCAAACGAATCCAGGGAATTTAATGCAACGGGATGAACGGCTGAGTGATGGTACTACAACGAAGGATAATTGACGACATAAATTCATCGGTACTTCGCGTAAAGGAGTATGATCAACGATTCAATTACGATTCTTCTTCGCGGTAAATCGAATTACTCTTTCCGAGTGGAAGTTCGTCGGTCATTTAAGAATCGTCGAGAAAGTGTCGCGCTGAAAGTTACCAAGGAGAAGAAAAAGAAAGGGAAGAGAAAAGGGATAAGAAAGCGCGAAGAAAAGAAGAAAGACGAAGGAGATAGCGATGGAAGAGTAACAGGCTTTCAACGATAATTAATTTCCCGCTATTCGCGGATCCCTAACGAGCTCGTTAAAAAGTTTCGACACGTCTAGACCCGAGAGACGAGCGTGCAAGAACCATTTAAGCTCTTTCCCTCGTCGGCGAAGTAAAACCGAACGACCGGATAGTTTCTTCGTGACGGTGGCTTCGCTAAAAACGTACGCTCTTTCTGCCAGCTTACCTTCTTACCTTCTTTCTCATCGCACTTCCTTCTTTTTCCACCGTATCTCCGGAGGAGAGATCCTCTTTCAGATTCTAAGTTTAGCGTCCTTCGAGTCTCCAGCGTAGAAACTGGGCGTGAGCAAAAAGGTTTGGAAAAGAGAGAGGAAAAAAAAGAGGGAAGAGAAAAGGGAGAAAAATCTCCACAAAGCGGCGCGAGGATGAGAAGGAATCTCGAAGTCTCGAGAAGGTAAAAGCCATCGAGGCTGCTCTCATTGTTTCGCTCTTGGGGAAAATATCGGGCAAGTTTACGGTGGAAATCTCCACCTATAAATTTTATCCTTTAATACGTCTCGCAACGATATAAAACTAGCTGGAGTTATGTCCTGTGTTTTGCGTTAACAAAAGCATGAAATTGTCCTCTAATATCCTTACATCCTTGCGTTATCTCGCAAAAGTTCCAATATCAAACTAAGAGTGTAATAAGAGCAACGAGTGTACGAGAAATATTGCGAGGATTGTTCTCTCTACGTGTACAACTATTATTCTTCTCAGACACCATCAGAGATGGAAGACACAATAATAACTACTACTCCAAATGATGAAAATCCTATTTACTATTCCATACAAGTCTGCCCTTTCGGTCAAAGAAACAAAAATAAAATACGACTCTACTAATGCATAAAATGTGCAAGAAACATTGCAAAAATTATTCTCCCAACGTAATCATGCTTTCAACCATTGAAATACCATCAAAGATAGATAATTCCATAACTATTCCCTCAAATAACGAGAATCTTATTTTCCATACTAAATCAATCCTCTCGCATAACGGATCAAAATCATCTCCATCAAACACCTACCCCTGCCACTCTCAAACTTTCTTAAAAACCCTTTTGCAACCCTTCCCGCTTCAACTCTCAACAACTCCATCCCATAAATATCGCCGTAACCAAATAAGTCGAACGTAACAAGCACCGATCGTATCGAACGAGGGAAATCGAATACCGGTGTCCTAAATTTCAGCCCTCGAGCATCAGGAAGATGAGGTATCGAGTGGAAGATAGAGTAATGACCGCAGGTCGTAGGAAAATGTGCCGGAGGGGTTGCGGTGTCGTGCAAAGAGGGAGGAATTAATGCCACATTTGATCGGAACTTGCTGCAGCGTCGCGATACCCTTACCTTATACGATCGAGAATCAAATATTGGTGGGCAGCTTGATTGTATCCTATTCCCGCCTCTAAGGGCGGCTTTACGATTCGGTCAATCGTAAAGCCTCGATACACCGGCATTCCACCGACATTCCACCGACAGAATCCTTCCTCGGTTAGGATCTGCCCTACACAAGAAGGCCATTTCCATCGATGAGAAGGGAAGACACGAAACGTAGAAACGTTTGACAGTGCCTTGTCTTCGTGAATATTATATCGTGACAGTGATTGCACCGATGTGGAGACGCGGAATTCGATTAGATTCGAATTGCGATCGTAGACCGCTTGGTTCTCCGGGGAATACGTTCGTTTGAGTATTAACAGGTTGAATGCCACCGATGTTTCCCTTGTTTCGTCATTTCTACTGAAGTGAAACTTTTTTTATGAAAATCACATATTCATAAAACAGAAATTTTAACCCTTTGACTGCGGACTATTTTAAATTGAAGCATTTCGCGCGAGCGGTAGGTAGTTTGCAGATGCAGTCACTAGACACTGAATACTTTTTCGTGCAATCTGGATGAACGATAGAAATAATTGCCGAACATACATGTAAGACCATAGAAAACAATCAAAGATTGTTAGACGCATATTTGCACCCATAGTCTCCATCGATAGATTCCGCACAGCGCATATATGCGCCCATAGCAGCCAAAAGGTTAAGGACACTTATTGATCGATGTTTAGCAGATCTTCATCTTGTTAACGCCAAAATTTAAATAATCAATATGTTAGAAAATTCATAAATATTGCAATTTAAACGTAACATAAGATTCATTCAATTCGATAGCGCCGGTCACCGATGACCCCTATGACACTCAACCTGTTAAAGGCGCAATGGTGTAGTGTTCTTGGTTGCGATTTTAGATGTCGTTTGTATATTTGAAGTTGGAGTTCTATTTTATGGAGAAATCGATGGATCGTTTAAACGGGGAGATTATTGGAGGGTGATTATTCGGGAGGGATGTTCTCCAATAGGGATGAAGTTATGACGCGACATGGATTTAGATTGCTGGAGGGAATAGTATATTGGAGATGTAAAGGAGGGAATAGTTGGTTTGAGTTTGATGGGTGGAATTGCAAGGGTAATTTATGATTGTTGGAAATGTGTATATATGATTGTTGTTCGAGTAATGTGAACTATTAATGGGGGTAAGACGGAGGAAGTTTCTTTTGGAAAGAATTTC
The DNA here is from genome assembly GCA_910591515.1 of Cerceris rybyensis. Taxonomy (NCBI): domain Eukaryota; kingdom Metazoa; phylum Arthropoda; class Insecta; order Hymenoptera; family Crabronidae; genus Cerceris; species Cerceris rybyensis. The sequence continues at coordinate 22,166,804 of OU342792.1, read as the reverse complement.
TGGAGTATTTTATAGTGGAACGTTCTTTGTGGAAAATTAATTCGATGCAGAGGAGAAAAATGTGCGGAATATTGAAAATGAAGTGCAATTTTGCTCGCCGCAGATATCAAAGAGTCTGAGAGCCGGAAGTAAAGTCTCTCTTATGTATGCTCTATAACATTCCACGTGATTTAGCTCAACGTCTAGCAACACATATCCACCGTACAGGCTGTTTCAAAAGTAGTTGTCGTGGCATTCAGCGGTTGTTTTACACCCTTGGATTGATGGAGATTTAAAAAAAAACGTAAATTTCGCGAAACAGTAGCAAATTTTAAAAGTAACCTTTATAAAGGTATACCAAATATTCATCGGGGCCAACAACGACCTAAATTATCATATAAAATATTATAATCTCAGTGATTTTATATTTTTTTTAAACTATGAGACTTTGAGGAAATGGTCAAAGCAGCTTAAACTGGAAGCTCTAAGAGAAAATGCGATATTTGTGCAAAGTTAACACTAAACCTACCAAGCCGGTCATAATGACCGGTTTAGAATTCTTTCATAAAATTACCTAAATTGATAAGAGAGCGGTGAAGTAAAAATTCTACTTAAATCATATAAAGCCTAAATTAGTTAATTTACTAATCCTTTCATTTCTTGATTATTTTCTTCCAAAGTACTTATTCAATGAATCTAAATATTAGTAGATATAACGTCGGTAGTTTTAATGTTAAATGCCATACGTCTGGAAGGTACTTACCAGACTTGAATATCTAGTCAGCTCCGACCTTATTCCGAAGATTTACGCTGTTTCGTGTATTTTCATTTGCGACATATTTCTCTATGCCAGACAGGAACAGTGGCGTTAACGAGTGTCACGAGTCACCGGCTGCCGCTGGAAATAAAAGGTAACGAGGAATAGAAAAAAGGAAAGGACAAGTTCAATCGAAGGGATTGGAAATCGATGATGAAAAAGAAGGCTAAATACCAAAAGAAGCTTAATGAGATTCTTTAATAATTTCATGGTATATTTAACACACGACTTTCAAGACATCTCACGTTCTAACTAGGAAAGTTTCCACGTTGCCCTTAAAAAATGCATAATAATTCAGACAGAAGTATCGTATAAATTCATGCCATGGAAAAATTAAGTCGACGTAAAACTAAAACCGAGATAACAGAGTTTACGACGATTCTCCCCTGGATTATATCGAATTACCATACACTTATCCTTCTTACTCTTCTGGTCCCATAGTTCGCGGTGCACAGTACAGTTATCCGTTCGTTTCTCTTTTTTTCTTCACCCATCGTGCGTGCGTTGCACTTTACGAACTCGTGGCCAACGAGCAACCATCCACCGGGAAACTCGCTTTTCCCCCATTTTTTTTCCCCCTCTCGGAAACAAAATTGAATGCCGAGGGTTTATGGTGCGAGGAATTGCACACCGTTATCTGCCGTGCACGAGACGCATGCATGTGCGCTTACAACTTTTATGATTGCTGCAAATGCCGCTAATGTTCACCGCTGGTTTACAATGCGATTCGTGCAGAATCGCAATAAGAAATTCCCCTTGGAGAGTATTCTGCACTGGCGCTGACAACAGGGTGGAGAATTCTATGCGAAAATGGCTATAGGGGAAATTATAGTAATTAATGGCAATCAACTATTCTACCTTTTTAATTCTCGGTTGGGACCTATTGTTGTGGTGGTTTTCGCGTCACGAAGAATATGGAATGTTAAATAACAATTTTGGGGGCATTTTTACGGATAAAGGGTCAAATCATGTACCTCCCTCCACACCGTGGTTCCTTTAACTGCTATGGTGATTCTATCTAGGACCTATTGCTTTAGGTGGGATCATGACAACTGAGACTTACGATTAGTATGATAATTTAGACAACATTTTCCAGAGGTGGTAGCAAAATTTAAACTCACATCCGATAATAGAAACACTCTTAACTCCTTATCCACCATTGACTCTTTAACTGCCACAGTGATTTTATCGATAACCCGGTGTATTAGGTGAGCCCCGAACAACCGAGGTGATGGAAACTTTGAATTGAGGCTCGCTAACTGTGGATCAGATCCTTCACCCCTGTCTCATCATAGACCCTTTAACTGCTACAGTCATTTCGTCTAGGATCTATTATTTGAAGCGACTAATTTAAAATATTTAAAATTGTCAAGTACATCTATCCAAATCGAATCAATGAAAAAAGCAGAAACCTTGATCGACTTAATCACTTACAATCTTCCATATAGACGTAGAAATTTTAAAAAAATGGTAGCGTTAAAAATTTCAAGAACATTTTCAAAAAACCCAAGTCATTTTGACCACCTTGGTACATCTAATGTCAAATTATAATTTTACAAAATTTTACAGGGAGAATGTAATTTTCCGCTACCCTCTAATTGCAAGTGGAAGACTCTAACTTCCGAGTTATTTTATATGCCCGTGAAACGATGTATCGACAATTGAACTCTCGACCGACGTGTTTCATGGGTCCAGCAGAGAAAGGTCGTGTAATAATAGTAACTGGCAATAATTGAGAAAATCGATGCGACCTGGATCGTACGAACAATATTATTTCCTTACATCTTTTATCGTCGCAGATTATTTCAGCACCGAAACGAAGAAGCATTCTCGTGTTATTTAAATGAACCGTCAAAACTGATCGCGTTGCTCGACCGCTGAAATATTCAGATTCACGCTGATTCCTGTATGCGAATTCGATATGTGCACATCCCGTATATACACGTACACGTACTGTTTGCTAATACGGAATCGTGGACGTCGCGCTGGCAAAAGTTTAAAATTGAAATGCGCGACGATTGGAAAAATCCCGATGGTTTTTAGCGAACATGGAATCTGGTCCCTTCCTTCTCGCTATTCAGAGATATTGAAATTTTTCTATATCGTTGAGAAAAAAATTATTTGCACCCAATGTCCGGTGTGGTTTAACATTGTTTCTGGCAAAACTTATCACGGCTCGATAATGTTGAAGTTTTATTTGAAATTCCAGTGAATACCATATTGAAGATATTAGAAACACTTGCTGGAATCGTAGAAATTTCTCGGATAAAATGTTTACTTCTATGGCACCAGCGAAAGAATAGGAATTTGTGTGTTTAAAGTAAAGATGAAAATGCAACGTTGCGGATGAATCTTCTAATGGTATCTCTTACGTTGCAGGCGTCCGTTGTGTCAGTTAGCTTTTACCTTCTGCTTTGTGCTGTTGGAGCAGAAAATGGTACTAACGGAGATGAGAAAAAGTATGGTATGTACTGCGATGAATTTTGTATAATTTTACATTAATAAAAAGCTTTTTGGTGCCGTTTTTGGTACAGTAGTACTTCTACCACTGTGTAACTTCCAGAGCATTCCTCGTGTAATGCCATGGTAATAGTATAAAATTTATAGCATGCTAAAACGCTGTAAAAATGTGCAGGCAATTATAGCATTAGGGTAAGTCATTTATTCTCTGTTTCGAGGGATTTAAATTCTTGTGTTGTACTCCACTTTGAACCCCATATAATATTCACGACTATAATTTTTCATCATTTCTACAAAATAGTTCCACCACGTTGCACTGTGCATTAATTTAAAGTAAAATAAATAATAAGGTGAGCTTTCAGATTTTTATTTCCTCCACTTTGACTAAAATTAGCTGTAGCAGTTAGAAGAGAAAAATATGAGAGAATAATCGTTAAAAGCTCGAACTTGAAACTAGCGGATCCGAGTTCACATTCTGGTAAGCTCTGGGAAATTTTTCCTAAATTACTATTCATTATATCATAGCCTCGATGATACAAAAACCACCAAGAACAGTAGGTCCTAAACGAAATAATCATCAATTCAAAGTCGAAAGGATAGAAAAAAAAAAGTATACGAAATGAGAGAAATTAAAAGCTCGAACACTCTAATCAATGGCCCCAATCTATCGTCCGACAACTGAAAGATGGCTAGAAAGCGGCAACACCTCTTGTTTTCAAGCGCCTCTTCCCGTCATTCCGTTTTTGAAATTTCCAAACCCAGTCTCCTTAAATAAACACTCCACATAGTCGTTTCTTTTTAGGAGGCTGGGTTTGGTGATTCTAAAATCAAAGTAGCGGAAACAGACATTGAAAAGAAGACGCTCCATCACTTCCTGGCCATCTTTCAGTTGTCGGACACTACATCTACATCACCTACGAGAGCTTTTTCTAATTATCAATTACCATATTAAAGTTTGGATGAAGTCCTAGGTAAAATCGGCAAAGCAATTATTATTTTTGTCTCCCCGGACGAATATCTAGAGCTTTCATTTCGATGCATCGGATAATATCAATGGAGTATGCACTGCAATCTGCGTAAATCGAAACAGAGATTTCGTTCTGCCGAACGTATTTCACGCCGGAATATGCAAATTCGCATTCCGCGAGAGCGAAATACGAAATCGCAATGTCAGAAATGTGATTTCAAAATACCGCGGGTTGATCGTCCACCGGTTTCGCTTGAGAGGGATGAAAAAAAGGAAGCGCGTCCGGTGATTCCGTGACAATAAAAAAAAAACCTACCGTCGTAGCACAATAGACGAAGAGAGGATTGGACCGAAAGGGGTGGTTTTTCGTCCGATAGTTTCCGGCTTCCATTTTGTTTAAAAATATCAGTTTTATTATCAGGTTTTTAAACTTTTTTTTTGGAGATACGAAGGAGCCTCCTTCGTAACATTAATCTGTACAAAATAATAAATTTCACAGTATAAAAATACCGTTTTGCATAGACACACTTCGACGCTATGAAAGCGCGGTAGAAACGCTTGCGATAAAAACTAAAAGCGTCCCTGGCGAATATTAGACAACAAATCTATATTGATCTTTCACTCTCTCTTTCTCTCTCTCTCATTCTTTTAAAGAGTACCTACTAATATATAATTTTTAAACAGGCAATACTGGATATATGTATATACATATGCCACTTCTATATATCCGTGTGTGTATGTACATATATAACATATATATATATAGATACTTTGTGTACCTATTTATTTATATACGATATATATATAAAAACACGGCCGTCCTTCGTTGACGCGTAACAAGGATATAATATAATAATCGTACTTTCTCTTCTTTATAATTTGTCACACTCTAACAATCGTTAAAAGAGGTACGTATATTTTCTTTTGTTTCCATAAATATTTTAATATACGATCGCCAGGCAGTCAAAGACGATCGATTCGAGCAACTTTTCTCCTGTCTTCGTTCAACGATAATATTAAACAAAATATCTTAAATCAACGAGACACGATTTAACAAACGACACCAACAATTTCTCTTTCCCGTGATAATACGCAAATCGGACGCGAGAAGAGAAAACCACTTTGCCGGATAGTGGTTTCTCGTGTAAACAAACACAATACTCAAAGGGAGAGGGACGAACGAGCAACAAAAAGAAAAAAATGAAGAAAGGAAAAAAGGCGGGTGGGAGAAAAGTAAAAGAAGGAAACCAAGGGTGGGATAAAAGATAGAAGAATCGAAGGACGAAAGAGGATATTCTTTTCTGTGGAGCCTCGTAGAGAGGATCGACCGGTCGAAAAATCTAAAAAACAAAAGGATTCCGAACGAGAGACGCTTCTCTGCGACGTCGTGCAGGCTTGATGCTCGGTACACCCTCTTTTTCTCTTCGCCTCGAAGGACAACTCGAGGGGAGAAGAAAGGGACAAGAGGTATATTCTCGACTACGAAGTGTACGATCGTGGAAAGCAAATAAAGAAATAGAGAAGAGAGAACGCGAAGAAACGGTGGTGACGTTCTCGCGGGCCCTGTCTCTTCTCTTCGGCTAGTTGATAACCTTCTCCCGCTTCAAGGAGCCGAGATCTTCCAGCATCGTTCGTAGCCCTTCGGGAACTCGTCCGGCGTCCAATTCCTGTCCCCACTGGCGATACTGGAAGGAAAATAAAACGGACATCCGGTTACCACGAGTACTTTTGCCTGATCTCTTCGCTCGTTTATACCCGTCGTACGTTCTCAGGATTTTTAGACGAAAACTGGAAGGATTCAGGACGGTCACGCAGGATACAGGCTTCTTTTCTCCTTTGTGAAGTGTTTTCTTTTTCACTCGGTGAGTTTATAGTGATATTTGACGTTAACGATTATTGTCAATTGTTTTCAAGAGATTGTGCTGAAAGTAGACAGGCTCAGGATAAGGCACACAGGTTTTTTTTGTGGAGTTTGTTCTTCAAGGTTTGAAGGACACAGTGAAGGGGGATACATATTAGTCGACAGAGAACGATGGACAGGCTTCTTAGATTTATGTCTTTTTTCCAGTTAGTTTAATGTGGTTTTAGCTTGATAGTCATGGCGATTTGGTTCCAGGATGTTGCATTTAAAACAGATGAGTCAGGGAGGCACACAGGTTTTTTTTGTGGAGTTTGTTCTTCAAGGTTTGAGAGACAGTAATCGGGAGATGGCAGTCGGCAGAGGACGATGGTGCATGGACAGATTTCTTAAGTTTTATCTTTTTTTCCAGTAAGTTTAATGTGATTTTAGCTTGATAGTCACGGTGATTTTGTTCCAGGATGTTGCATTTAAAACAGATGAGTCTGGAAGGTACAGAGAGTTTCTTTTTTGGAGTTTGTTCTTCAAGGTTTCAGAGACAGTGATCGGGAGATGTCAGTCGATAGAGGACGATGGTGCATGGACAGCCTTCTTAAGTTTTGTGTCTTTTCCAGTGAGGAGTTTAATGTGATCTTGGCTTGGTAGTTATGGCGATTTAGTTTCAGGATGTTGATATATCCAAGACAGCACAGTAGGTTTGTTTTTTAATGATGAAGAAACACAGAGAACAGACAGCTGGCAATCGGTAAAAATTTTAAAAAGCTCAGACTGTAAGAGAAAACTGTAAGACAGGCTCTTGACTGCCTCATTTATCAAAAAAGTAAAATGAAAGTTATTTTCTAACGTTGCAAATATACATTCAATGTACTCTTACATCAATCTGTATTCTCTATCACATACCTTCATTCTTAAATTGATGAAACTAAAACAAGAAGGAATTGCAGAGGAACAGGAAAGGGTGCAGCACAGGAACGACTCTTCCAATGTTTCGTTTCTTAAGACTAAACTCGAACATCACGCAGGAAAAAAACGTTTACGATAAAAGGACCACAAAAGAGTACTGCAAAATGGCTAGTTTCAATTTGAAAATACGTTCGATGCATTGTCAAGCAAATGTAAACCGCGTTTTCGCGCTTCTTCGCGATGCGTTTAAGAGAATTTCGCGCAGAGAAAAGGCGTTCTCGAGGAATTTGCAAAAGTAGACGCAAGAGTGGAAAGCTCGGCGAGTCGTACTCCCGTAATGCATAGCCAGGAGGTACTCTATTGTGTACGCTCATACTTCCGGAGGGTAATATTTTCTATTGCACGAGAACTTTACACTTCCGATGCAACTTACTTCGTACTTGCCAGGATAGAAAACCGTGCTTCGCCGATGGAAAAGAAAGTTACGAGATTTTCTACCGCTTTCACGGCGATATTCGCCTACTCTATCGTATTCTAAGATACCGGAACTAATTCACGAAACTTTAAACACTCGCACAGTTTCCACCATCGGGATGGAAACTCCTTGAAAACGAACGGTTAATAGTCCGACGAAAAATTTATAGCAAGGTTTTAACATTTTTCCTTTTGTTCCTGCATCGTGTTAACGGACAAAAGATAATCAGTCGGAAACTCTACGTTACGATATTAAATCATTAAAGTTTATCTACCATAAACGAATTAGTCACGCGTTCACTAAACGGCATGTCCTTTTGTCCTTGCCGTGAAATTAAAAAACTTTTCGTTTCACTTTGTACCATATTACTGTGCAAAATAAAATAAAACCCAAACTATAAATTGCTACTGATACTTGCGATATTAAAGGACCAGAGTTTATCACTGGCATAAACGAACTCTCGAGTTCTCCAAATGGAACCTCCTTTTCTCTTTGCATCGCAATCAAAATATTTTTCGTTTGACTTTGTACTATATTAACGAACAAAATCAAATAAAATGAGAACTGTACATTGCTACTAATACTTGCGATGTTAAAGAACCAAAGATTATCAGCAGCAGAAACAAACTCGCACGTTCTCCAAACGGAACCATCATTGTCTTTGTGCGGCAATTAAAATATTTTTCATTTGACTTTGTGTAATATTACCATACAAAATGCAATAAAACGAGAACTCTACGTTTCTACCAATACTTGCAATCATAAAGGACCAAAGTTTATCACTGGCATAAACGAACTCGCTCGTTCTCCAAGAGGCACCTCCTTTTCTCTTTGCATCGTAATTAAAATATTTTTCGTTTGACTTTGTACTATACTAACGAGTAAAATCAAATAAAACGAGAACTCTACACTGCTACTATCACCTGCGATATTAAAGGGCCAAAGTTTATCACTAGCATAAACGAACTCGCGCATTCTCCAAACGGAATCTCTTGAGAAATCAGAAAAGTTCTTTCGTACCGTCGCATAAGGTAAGTTCCAAGATGTATGAAGGGAACAAGAAGCAATGGTATTCAAAATGCAAGGGAAATACCGAAAGAAACGGACGAGTAGACGTAAATAAGCACGGAAGGACGAACGATAAGAGCATCGATCTCGACTTACCATCTCTAACTCCTTTCGAAGAGCCAGAACAGCCTTCTCACGGTCGGCTACGAGCTCTTCCAGGTACTGATACCTCAGCTTCTTTCGAGCACGACACTCCCTCGCACTCTGTCGGCTTCGTTCTGCAAAATAAACCAGAAAAGAGGCGAACATTACGGCAGAGAGTAACGACGGCTTTCCTGGCAGATCGTCGTGGAGACGATAGAAACGACGAAGGGACTTTGCAAAAGGGGAAGAGAGGATGAAAAAAGGGGAAAAAAATGGAAAGGAAATGACGAAGGAAAGGGAAAGAAGGGAACGAAAGCATCGGAGGGTAAAGTGTTGCACGTAACGCATGCTGCGTTCGCTTCATAAATTTGTCAGGTAAAGCCGAATCGACAGGGGTGGCAGAAGGTTGAGGACGTTAATAATTCAGGATAGACTACCACCACCCCTCCTAGCTAGCTAAAAGATCCGGCGAAGGAAGGAAGACTGCCGTTCGCAAGATAAGCGAGAACGAATTTTAATAACAACGAGCTAGCTCGACGATATTTTTCGAAATGACGCTTGTTCGCGGGAATATACGCGACCGAGTTACGCGAGAAAGGGAAATATTTCTTCGACCTGCGCCGCACCACCGGGACGTGTAACGAGAAATATAAAGGTGGATATACGTAGCAACGGGACTGTAAAAATTCACGGCTTAATAATGCCAGGAGGTACGATAAGATGTGAATGATTTACGTTAGAAACTGTGACTCTGATTTCAAAAAATTGCAACGTCGATCACGCGAGTTCGTTGAACGTTTCGCGCGCTTTTATGTTGGATTGCTTTCGATAGATAATTTTCGATGGAATATTGAAATTAGTCAAAATAGGGAGAGCAGGGTTTCTATATGGAGAAATGGGAACATATTTCTAGTAATTTTTACGGAAGTCCTACTGTTACAATTTTCTAGGTAATTTTATTTTAGGAGTGTAATGGCGATTTTCACTCGAGTCCAGAACTATTTGGATGTCGGATGTTTCACGTCCATTACTAGTAGCTCTATTTCGTGGTATCGTTAAGTATACGCTACTGTCCCAGTTGAAGAAATTTCTCAGAGGTAATGGCGATTCGAACTCCAGTTTGCTATTTGGAGTACGTGGTGTCATCCTTGTTGCCGTCGTAACTCCATTACGGTGTCGTTCGTCGATACATTCGAACAGCATGGTTGAAGAGATTTCGCGAAATAAAAGATACACTTTTAATACTCTACTACTTTTAATTCCTTGATTTATACAGCGAGATTACGTTGTTGTGGTGAACAGTAGAATGAACAAATTGAAATTTGTCGAAAATTCAAAACAACGATATAACATTAAGTTACCTATAGTTTAATTTTATGTAAAGTATAAATGGGGTATTTAAAAAATATATAACACAGCTACTGGTTATTTTAATCCTTTACTCTTACTCACTTAGGCACGCAAACCCTTTTTATGTTTAACTATTACAGGAGAGAAATTGCAAGGTAAAGGGGTTAATACACTACTATTTTAAAAATACGAAATAAACATAATGAATGTCCTGCACTCACATTATATTTCCTTACAATATTTACATGAAACCTAAGTAACGTAACAATTCATAGCCGTACGTTGTTAAGAACAATGTTTCTTGTCTTTAAAAAGGAACAGCGACACCGGTGTCGTCAGAAACGATAAACGTAAAAGCAAATCGATCGCGGTTAGCTTGTTCCTGGATATTGAAAATTTCTCCTTGGTTTCGAAGCACCAGCTCGATAAAGCTCCTTTACGATCAAGGGTCGCGAGTATTATCGTGCGTCTACGGCTCACTAAGCCCGTCTTTTATGTACCAGTAAACGTCCACCGATTTCATTGGCAACTTTTTAAAAACTATCCGCAAAGAAAGAGAATTCAGCAGCACGACCCGTCCCATGCTCGAAGCGAGGGAAACTCTGCTCCCTTTTCGAAGAGAGGAGAACCCCGGTCCCTGCTCGAAGCGAGGTGAACCCCAATCTCTGCTTGAAAAGAGAAGAACCCCGGTCCTTGTTCGAAGAGAGGAAAACCCCGATCTTTGCTCGAAGGTAGGAGAACACCGATCTCTGCTTGAAGATAGGAGAACTTTGGTCCCTGCTGGAAGCGAGGAGAACCGTGCTCCCTGTTCGAAGAAAGGAGAACCCCATTCCCTGCACGAAGCGAGGTGAACCCCAGTCCCAACTCTAAGAAGGCCGAACTCCAGTCCCTGCTCGAAGAAAGGAGAACCCCAGTCCCTGTTCGAAGAGAGGAGAACCCCGGTTCCTGCTCGAAAAGAGGAGAACCCCAGTCCCTGCTCGAAGTGGGGCCCCTATTTGAAAAGTGGGGAACCCCATTCCTTGCTCGAAGAGAGGAGAACCCCGTTCCTTGCACGAAGCGAGGCGCACCCCGTTTCTTCCATCTCGTTGACAGAGAGGAATTCTATCGAAAAGATATCCGTCGACGACGTCGATCGGATATGACGTGCCTATCGGCAAAGGGGGGGTTTATAACACCATGGAGAATCGATTTGAGGCTCGCTGCGGAAATTAAGCGTTCTCGCGCAGCCAATTTGTGACTCCATTTAGAATCTGGTTGTGCACCGGCGTGCCGACATCTGGACGAAGTCGGATAACTCCATCCAGGAGTTTAAATAAAGTCCTCGTGTTTGAGGTTCTTCAATAAAAACAGACTCGTTCACGCCCCGGAGACCATTCGCGAGAATAGAATTAATGGAAATTCAATTCACGGTGATTCTTGCGGAATAAGTGGTTTCGCGACGAGGAAAATCGAGGGGATGAATCGAACACAAAATGAAGAAATTGACTAAAATTCGGTACACAGAGATACTGAATTCTGTTATTATCGACAGACATGGTGGACGACGAAGAGTAGAAGAACAAACCTAATCGCCACAGTATTTCTACACGTTGGGTAAAAATCTGCTCAATCAAAGAGCACCATGAAAAATGTCCTCCTTCGAGAACATTCACCTCTTCCATTTCCATCATTTACGCACAGACACCCAAATCACCCAACTCCACCCTTGCAAACACAAATCTAAGAAATACAAGGAAAAATAATCACTGCAATCAAAACGAGAACGAAAAAAGTAGAGAAGCGAGGACGCGATTACAAAGTTTCCTGCTAAAATGGGACAAGTTCGCATTGCGGGAGTAACCTTTCGGAATTACCGAGTGAAACATTCCGCAACGAGCAACGATGTACAACTCCGTAGCCACGATTCGGTCTATGAAATTCCTTCTTACATTTTCCGTGTCTCTATCCAAACCTAACGTCCGCCTCGGCAAAGTGGCGGAATTGCAAAATCCACCCTCAACATCCCCCGATCTCTGCCCGCGTAGCATCGAGTGTACCTGCAGCCTCTGTCAGCTCCGGATGACCCGACATAAATATTCATTCGCAAAAGAGATAAATATTCCTATGGCGTCGTGAGACCAGGATGTACCGCGACGAGCACTCGACGCTCCGCAATCAACGGCCACGTATTTCTCACCTGACCCGTGTAACGCGTCCGGTTACCGCTTGTTTTCATATTTTATAGAGCCGCATGCTGCACAACGTACCGACTCGGGTCTTAAGTGCGGAAGGTCGTTGATATCTCGTAAAAAAAGATGTGCAAAAACGAACTATCGCTCTATCTCGTGAAAAAAAACGTGCATGCGAGCGCACTCCCTTTGATATCTCGAGAAAAAAGGTGTGTAAGAAGATCTTGTTGAATTTTGTGAGATAATAGAGTATTTAGAATTAAAGAACTGTGATTGGCACACATTGAAGGAGAGTCGTTGAACGTTTCCTTAAAAAATTACTCGTTTCGATGCGGTGGAGTATTTCTATGTACATGAATTTACAAAATGACTGCGGCTCTAGGAGAATTAGTATTCAAGGTTGAAGGTGGATGCTGTAGGATGTCCCAATTGAAGGAGAAGAGGTTCGCGTAGGTAAAGTATAAGTAAAGTTGGGAGGAGAAACAAACCGGGGAACTTCTGAAGGGTTGTATTAGGTAGATACGTGAGAGAAGGTACTCACCGAGCTTGGCTTTCATGTCCGTCTTCTCGGACGCCTTCCTTCCAGGCTTGCGTCCCCTCTTGCCCCCCTCTTTCCGGTCACCGCGAGATCCCTCCTGCAAAATAAATTTTACCGTTAGAATTTTGCACAATTTCTTCCACTTAATTAGCTTTTTAACTCTTGCTATTTTAATCGAGAGACTGTCAATCGCCAAATAAATGATTATCTTCTCGTATTCAAATTATTAGTGAATTGGTTGATAACAGAAATGATGTTTCCACTATTGCAATTTTTGTACTAATTTATGGAAGAAGGAACTCTGAGAGTAATATTAATGTCTCTCCACTATCTAATCCTTTGCACTCGGATGTTCTGAGGGACATCTTAAATCACCATATCACTCAGTGGCCTCCTCTAAGGAGGCCTCCGAATTTACTAGTGATTACAAAGAAATGTACGTTTACCTGAACTTTTCTATTACAATGTCACAAGATAGTAAATAGTAAAATAGCTCCAAGCTAATAGACAACGTCAGAAATAGCTCCGAGTGCAAAGGATTAAAATTCCACCATTAAAACTATCGATGTAGCAAAGGTGCAACCACCCGAGTCAGAAACTTCTCAAGGGCCCGTTGCTTAACGCGACAAGAGCAACATGAAACCAACATCTCCCAAGTGACCATATCATCCCCTTCGTTCTATTCTCGACATTTTTCCCTCTCTATCAATCTCATCCTGGTACCGCATCCGCGCGAAACTGATGCTCTATCGACGGCCCATTATTCGGGGCCACTGTACCGGGCGATTCGTAACTTCTGCAAGAGCGATTTCGAAGGTATAACGCATCGCTGAAATTGGGAAGCGGCGGAACGTACAAAAGCAGGTTACGACTCCCTATGGCGACGTAACATCGCTTGATCCGTTGTTTCTCCCCGCCGCCGATTAATATCTCAAACGAGTTGGTGCAGTATCGCGCGGAACGACCGTCCAGTGTTTTCAATGGAAACAAAAGCTTATTGAGTCGCGGGGAGCAAGCCGAGTACAGCCGTTTAAAAGCCCGACAACGAAACCACGATCGTCGCTGCGAGAGAGGAAGAGGAGGATCGTTCGTTTTGCGAACGTCGATGGAAAAAATGAATCAAAAGTCCTGACAAGGACATTCACTGTTTCTTAATCTATGTTACTACGCTCTGTATCTCTACAACGATCTGCCTGGATCTATGGGGTGTATAATCTTCAAGAATATAGTTCCATTAGCTGAGACGAGATGAAGTTTCCACGTGTTCTACAATTATGTTGGTCAAAACGAAACTGAGAAATATATTTTATAACACTAGATTTACGGAGCCAATTTGGGTCATTCAAAATTCGACTATTATATGTATAATATATTAGTTGGTTAATTTTTTAATAATAAATCCTTCATTTAAATTGATTTGGAACCGTTTTCATTGCAAAAAACTTCAATTTTCTTGTATGAGTTAAATTGGCCCGCTTCAGAAAAAAACGTATATCAACATTCGTAAATCTAGTGTTGACCATTTGGATATGTTGCGCTTGGCCGCGAATGACACAAAAACGGTCTCCACTGCTAAATTACTTTAGAATTGATTTTTAATCAATACGATATGAAACGTATAACACTGTCAAAAATCATGATCCGCTAGAGCGACTATCGTGGCGTACCCTTCAAATTAATGATATCCACGGAAGCCACTTAGATTCGTCTTATCGCCTAGTTTTTCCTCACGAAAAAAAATTCTGCAATAAAAGGTTAAACCCCCGAAAATGGAAGTCCTCAACAGTATAACGACAACAGTTAAAAACGAAAAAGGCGAAAAGAAGATCCACTCTTCCCTTCATCCGTTGTCATCCCCTGCTACCAAACAACCCCGAGGAACCCTCGCCGACGAAATTCCTCGACCAAATGCAGAATTACATCTAAAGTAATCTGCGTCGCGAAACGCTAAATTGCCTCTGCTGAAGAAACGATCCTTCGTCCTGTAGGGGGGTGGGAAATCCCTGGAGCGGCCGTCGCGAGGGCTCCAGGGTGAGTAGAAGGTCCTCTCTTCCCTCTTCTACCTTCCGGCTGGAGCCGACGCGACCCGTTAAAATTTACACGTCCCTGGAGCACGGTTGTTGCGGCGAGCGAGTCGCGAGTTTAGGTATGCATGCGCTCGGGGGTGACAAAATACAAATTCCGTCCCCTTTTAGGGGTAGCTGTTTACCTCCGGCCTATCCTTCCTCTCTGAATCCTATCTAGTATTAAATCTCCTCGAATCCCCTTTTCTTTCCGTCCACCACTTCCGGCTTCTTTAACCGACCCTTTCCCGCGCTTTTCCTTTACTATCTCTTTTTCACCCTCTCGGTCTCTTTTCCTCTCTCGGCATTGCATTTCTATCTCTTCTCTCTTTCCAACCCTCACCGCGTGGCATCTCGCTCGCCACTCTCTGTGGATAGAAAATGGAATTGATTTCGCGCGGAAAGTGCCGGCTGATGAGGGAAAAAGTAGAGAGAACTTCCAGACCGACTCCTTTCGTCGCGAGTTACGTAATTATAGTTGGACCTGTGTGAGTATAGACGGACACTAGGTGAAGAGAAGGGGATGAAACGAACTTGAGATATTAGGCCCTGGTTCTTTTCATCTCTGGAAAATTTCTACTTTAGGTGTATCGAACGGAATCGAAGGGCTTTGCGGTAAAATAAAATAGAAGAATGGAAGAGAAGAAAAAGAAACGGTAATTGAGAGAAAACCTTTCGGTATTGAACACTTTGTGGTAATAATTAGCATTCATTTTACCTTAATGTTCGACTCATTTTTGTTAAAGGTAGTAACGAGAGGATTAGGGAATCGTGCTTGGATGTTGCTGTTCTTTTTAGACATTCTAATATAGTTTTTAATTAAAATTTTAGATCCTCAGCGATAGGAGCGTGGAAAACATGGAACAATAGTAAAAAAATACTTTTGCGGTTAGAGACTTTGAGATTGCAAGGACGATAGAGGTTTAAATATTCAAAAATTCCTACTGTATCCTATGTGTATGTTAGACTTAAATACCCTCCTGGTGACTATGGTGGTTTGGAAGTTAAAGGCTAAGACTCCGTATCAATGAGGACAAATTCTAATCCTCCATTATTTCTATAAAACTTTTCCTAAATTACTATTAACTACATAATTATGAAAAATATAAATCTGTATAAAAAACGTCTTAAAAAAGGTAATAAGTGAACAAAAAAAGATATCCTCTCGCAAAGTTTAAAATCATTGGAAAAGAATCTGGAGGAGGTAAAAAGATAAAAAGCAAAATCCGCAGACAAAGATCAGATAAAAAGTCCTTTCCAGGACGTCGATATTGGGATCAGGAAACGTCGATTCGTACCTACAAACCCTTCTGGCTGTAGAAGCCTGTCAGACATTCGCTGACAGTGACAGTGAAGCTTCCCTCTGTTTCCAGACCTTCCCTTGTCACGGATATACACGTAACGTATATTTCACCACCGCGTCTGACAACCCCGTCGATCTAACGCGCTCGTCTGGACGTCGAAGAAACAATTATCATCTGTTTGTGGAATTCGTCCATCGTCCTTCGCAAAATCGATCAAATATTACCCTAACACTGAATATTTCATATGCAAATTATAATAAATACTTCAATACACAAGTGTTCTCTCTAGGATTACATTTTATCACCGAAGCCCACCACTAACTGCACCAACCCCCTAAACGAATTAACGAAATGAAATATATAACAATGACTAAAAACAGAAAAAGAACTCTTCAAAAAATTTAACAATTCTTCATCTACAAAATTCAAAGCAGAAAATTTCTAAATTCTATCCAAGAACCTACAACTTCCGAATCCTCGAGTATTCTACATCCTAGCAAGTATAATGCGGCGACCTCAAGAAGTCTCCTCGGAGACGCCAGGCGTCAAGATATTTTAATAAATATTATTATATATATAATATACTATGTTATTTCAATGTTACGACTTTGTCAAGTGCCTCCTTCAGGAGGCTAAGCAGGGTGGATTAAATAAAAAAAACGGTGCGAATAGGCGGTCTTTAGCGAGAAGCTCCGCCGCTCAGGAGACTTCTTGAGGTTGTCGAAGAATACCAACGACCTCAACGACTCACTGCATCCACATTAACCGTCGCAAATAGAAGAAACGATTAAACAAGCCCTCGTTAACAACCTAAATTCCAGCTCTAACATATTTCACTACGAAACTACTTCCAGCATTGCGCTTTGTACCGTTTACATTCAAGTTGCAAGTAGGAATTCACGATAGAACGTTTCCTCTTTGATCATTTTCCTTTAGGCTTAAGACGTAAAGTTCCTCCTCCACCGAGAAGCATTAAAAACCCACCGATGGTACAATCAGCACAGAAACTCTATAGAGATTGTACGTGAAAAGGCTTCCAAAGGTTGGTCAGAGATTTCCATGTAAATTTGATCGCCACAGGACGTTATAACCGGATGCTCGATAGAACGATACCGCGGAGACCGGAAGGCTCGTAAACCGCTCTGTACACAATCGAAGAGAGAGAGAGAGAGAGAGATAGAGACGCTTTGTAGTTTCGCGGCTCGCCGAACGATTCCCTCTTACACCTATTTCTCAGGCGCAAAGGCCGGTTTACGCAGCTCGCTTCGTGCCAAGCCTTCGTTCGGTGGCTGAGTTAATCTGGCGGCAAGTAAACGCGCGTAAACGCACGTTCACCGTTCGTCGACATCGACGTCGACGACTCCCACATGCCGATAGGAAGTTATAAAACAAACGACGCGTGCCTTGGAGACCACGACAGAGAACTCGTGGGCGGGCTGACAGGAAACTTTGATTAATCGACTTTAATTGATGCAGGGAAGGTAGAGGTTTGAGTATTTTGAGAGATTCTGAAAAATTTTTTTCTTATTTTTATGGATTAACCCCTGGCCGTAGAATAACGAGTGCTACTCGTGACACGATAAATGGAATAGTCAATTTTGAAGTGCGTCAAAAATTATTTGACTACAAATATCAGTGGGTTTTGATAAAATAAAATTAATTCTACGCTATTCAATATTGCGTTGAGTTATTTACTATGTCGGAAATTTGGGGCTAGATTGTTATTTTAGTAATTAATGCAGAGTCGTTGCACATTTAATCACAAAAGAAATGGCAGGGCAAGGGGTTAAGGGAAGAGACTGTGGATAGTTTTGGGTGGGTGGGGAATCAATGGAGGTATGAGAGATTTTAGTTTTGAAACTTGGGATAAATTGGGTAAAGTCTGCCGAAGGTGGTGGAGATTTGTGCTGAGATCCACTAATTGGGGGTTCGAGAATTAGACTTTGTTTTTACTGCAGCTCGTGGAGAAATTTGCGCACGAATTGCAGTTGTTTCTGCGAAAGAAATTCATGCAAGTTTTAAATAACTCAGAAAAATGCTTTCTGTTTAAATGTAGGGTTACAAAAGAAATAAAAAAGTATCTAGGAAAAGTGGTAAATTCGAGATAGTGTCCTCAATTGAACAAGGATCTTCGATGAAATCCTGCGTTGGTCGAATCTCTGTTAAAGAATAAAAATTCCTCCTGTATCTTCTGAATTTATATTCCCGCTAATGAAGTATTTGCACACCTCGCTAGCGCTCTCATTCGATTCGCTTTGTGCAAATTCGATAGACGCGCATCGTTGCGTAAGAACGTTCACCCCGCATTCGCTCGGGTGGCTTCGATGCCCACGGTTACGGGGACACCCTGCCCTCTTTTCCACGGTAAAATCGTTCTGGCACCTTCCGTTCGATTGCACGAAACAAAGGAGTTATGACAAAATTCTGATTTATTCGCGACGAGGCGATTCGTAATTGTAGGATCGGTAATTTGTAGGCTGTGCTCGTGATGGCTCGTGACCTAAATCAAAAATGGGGGTGGTTGACCTAGGAATTGCAAAGAATTGAGAGAAATTGCAACGAACGTTGGGAATCTGCTTGAGCTTGTTGCTTTAAGACATTTTGATGTGTGTTTTTGACGAAAGGAGCGAAAAATTGCTCTCTGCGTAGAGAAGAGAGAAATAGAGATGAATTCTGAGAGGGATTCTTGGGGTGAAGAGGTTGTAAGTATGATTGAGGAAATCAATTAAAGAAGAGTTTTCTGGAAAATTTTGGCAAGACTGGTGGAAGGATTTCTATCAAGTAGTTACTGGTTTCAAATACATTTAAGTAGTTACCAAGCAAACTGAGCATACTACCCCGAAAGACTGTTCTCCAATAAAAATCATCCCCTAAAAAACATATCTACATATACCACGAAGCTATTTAAAGATGAATATTGTAGATTCTCGCAAGTAAAAATTCTATCACCATTTGACTCGATATATTTTCGATTATCATTCTTGCATAAGAATAAAATTGATCAACAGCCCCCATATACCGAGGGGTAGCTTACGCTTCCATCGTCGATAAACCTCTTAATTTAATATTCCTACGGTGACTTCACCAAAATCTCGCATTCAATCACCAGCTCTCGTTCATTATTACCGCGTATTTGAACCCTCGGCAAAAAAATTTGCAAAACGACTTTCGGGTGATCGCTTTCCGAGTAGAAGGTCTTTAATTACGAAGGTATGGAACCGAACTTCCACCCCGTCTTCTAGTCTCGGTCTTAGGGACCCTCTCAAATTTCACGGAAAGAACTCGTCGTTCAATTAATTTTCATTATTAACGGAATTACTCCCAGAGTCCCTTAGCACGATTCTTAAACGCATTAGCCATCGTCTTTTCCACCCCCACCGATTCTCTCTATTACGTTGAAATCTTCAACGTCTTCGAGTCTGTCGAGCTTCCTCCCGCCAATGTTCCTGCCACTTTAACTTCAATATTCTATCCGATGTAGTTCGTCTCCGGCCTCGTCACTCTCTTGTTTGTTCTTCGTTCTCGCAGCGGCTGTCTTAAATTCTAACGTCGGCAGATGTAGTCTCGTTAGCGCAGCTAATTTTAATTGCCTCGAAAACCTAGTTCCTCGCGGCCTCCGGCTCGCGGTGAATGTCGATTTCTACGAGGCTGTGCCAAAATGGCAGGGAAAATCCTAGAGGGTGAAACTACGACAGGTATAGAGTTAAATGCTCTAGGTTTAAGTTAAGGGTTCGACGGAGAAGTCGATGTCACCTTTGGGAATTTTTTCTGCGTCTTTATCCAATGTACTTACGTCAGTAGTGGCGAACTTATGACCCGTGGGTCAGAAACTCCCCCCACGCAGACCTTTTAACACTAGATTTACGGATGTCGATACACCTATTTTTCTAAAGTGTATCAATTTGACTTATACAAGAAGACTGAAGTTTTTTTCAAAGAAAATAGTTCCAAGTCAGTTTAAATGAAAGGTTTCTTATTCAAAAATTAACCAACCAGCATATTATGTATATGTAATAATCAAATTTTGAATGAGCCAAATTGGCTCCGTAAATCTAGTGTTAAATGACCCACGCGCTGATTTTCATTAACTTATTTTTTACATCATGAATGAGAGGACAAATAATAAAAGATAATACAAAAGTAAAGTGTATATATCTGATGTCCAATTTATAACAAATATTTCTAATTGGACATTAGCTAGCTAAGAACCAAAAAAAGGTGGTTTTTAACCATCTTCCTCTCCCCCTTTTCAAGTGACTTGCTGACTTACAGACTCACGACCTAATAATAACAAAATAATCAACAAAGTCTAGCCAACTTTTCAAAAAGTTGCATACGTTGGGCTAAATGGTTTAAATCAAATTGTAGCGATCATAGATTTTTGTGACTACGTTATAGTAATATGAAATGGCTGTAGGAATTAAAGCCTAAAAATGCAATGGAAAAGAGAACTCCCGTGGAAGAAGGAAAGAGGGAAAAGATCCGGGAAAACTGAGGAAAAATCCTGCTTCAAATATCCTCGTCTCGGTGCTACTTCCGCTCTATTCCGAAATAGACACGAGGATGGAGGCGAAGGAAAAGCCGAGGTAGACGCGACTGGAATCGACGCGGCTGATTTTCAGCAACCGGAAGAAACGTCGACGTTCCGGTAATACCCTAGCCGATACTTCCCTGAGAGTCGCAGGAACGCGAGAAGTCCAATGAAGAAGCGCGTACCGATGGAACTTCTAATATTAAAGTTAACAGAGAAGTCTACGTTAAGCAGATGAGATTTTTTGAACAGTGAAGATAGACTTTCGGCGGAAAGGAGGCGCGGATTTTAATCGATTCACAATTGTATCAATTCTAACCAACTACATAAGCTGTGATCGCTGAAAATAGAGGAAAAAATACAAGACTATGATATATATAAACTTAAAGACAAGGACGATTATTCGAAGTCAGTTTAGCTTCTCCCACGTCTAACAAAAGTTCCTTAACAGGTTGAGTGCCATGGGGGTCACCGGTGACCGGCGCTATTGAATTGAATGAAATTTTATGTTACGTTTAAATTGCAATATTTATGAATTTTCTAACATATTGAATATTATATTTTGGAATTAAGAAGATGAAGATCTGCTAAACACCGATCAATCTGTGTCCTTAAAATTTCTGTTTTATGATTATGTGATTTTCATAAAAAAAGTTTCACTTCAGTAGAAATGACGAAATAAGGGAAACATCGGTGGCATTCAACATGTTAAATTCAAATTGACTATTTCACAGCCTTGATAGTTGAAAATCAACATAAAATACAATATTTCCCAAGAAACATAATCACATCAATGAAATTTTAATTGTTGTACAAAAAATTGCATACATCGCATATAAAATTGCACCAGCAAGTAAAACGAAGCTTCGACTCCAAGAAACAATCCTCATTTATTTCACCTCAGCAAAATCTCAGCCGTATCGCGGCCACGACGATCGTAACCCATTTAAACCTGGAGGTCATCGGCGACACGGTCGTTCGAGTTTCGTCCGAAAATACGCAAACATCAAAACGAACCTCCCTCCGCGAGACGAAGAAACACGCAACGATCAGAGAAGTAGTCTAGATCTTCGGTTCTAATATTAAAGTTAACATATGCGTCTGCACGAAGCAGTCTAAGGCGATTGTTCGTTACGATTTCGTAATGTGCAACGGTATGGCTCTTCTCGGCGCTCACTGCGGCATCCGAGCATCGAGTGAATGTACAAACGCAATTACCGGATCCGCGCAATGCCTTATTATTATCTCCGTGTTCGAAGGCTGCGCGATATCCTCTCTGATCTTGCTTGGAGAAACGAGCAGCGCCAAGTCCTTTGCGATTTTAAGAATGAATGGTGCAACGTATACGAGAAATTGTGAATGAGTCGAAAATGAGACAATTTTTGATCGATCACAGGAAACAGGACGATTACAAGGGAGAAAGTTAGTCCTTACAGGTCGAGTGTCACCTTCAATGTGACATGGTAAATTGCCTAAAGTCAGTTTTATGTTATGTCAAAGATGGCAAGCAAAAACGTCCACGTTGCTGAATGCAAATAATGTAAACAATTATCCCTACTGTTCTGCTCAAATATATATGATCCGAAATAGAGATTATATTTTAACACTTTAGCGACTGGTAGCTTATTAATAGGTTTTTCGGGCCCAACGCGTTTGAACTTTTAATATATTAATCGATAGCCACGGCAATTAAAAAATTGTTATTTATCTCAATTCTCAGTGACGAGAATTTCTAATTTTCGTAGAGATATCGATATCAGAGAAGTATTTGCGACTAACAATAAGTGACTGATCAGAAGTGGGTAGGGTGTTAAAAAATACCGGTCGGTAAAGTGTTAACAGACACTATGTTTCTAAATATTAGTTTTTGATATTCAATGTATTAGGAGAGCCCGAAAATAATGTCTTTTTCACATTAAATTTAAATAAATGAATTTGAAACAAGTTTTTATCGTTAATGAATTAATTTTAGTTCATCGTGACTCAATATTGCGTTAAGTGTTATACTACATCCGAAATTAGGGGTGTTTCAGCAATTAATTCAGAGTTATTGCTCATTCAGTAACGAAAGAAATGGTACGGCAAGGGGTTAACAGTTCAAATCTAACTACGTGTAAATGTGCCAATGACCTTTGACAAGATTGCTTCTCTAACCGCGTATAAATCCGTCCATAACACTCAAAGAGCTAACCGCCAAGGCGTCCAAAACCTTTGTCATAATTTTGTCAAAAAGTACAAACCAACATATCTGCAATTTTTTACTTTCGTTTACAAAGAGTACTACGAAGCGTACATAATTGCTTTTCTGCTCCTAAACAGCATACAACATTGAACTATTTCTGTCATTCTCACAAAAGGTATCATCAACTCTCCGGATCGATCAACTGACCCCTTTATCTATCAAAGGCAACTAGCGCAATTGCGCCGTCTGGTCCTCAAGCATTAAAAAAGCAACGCAACCTTCTCAACGAGACAATCAACGAAAGGAGGTCGAATCTCGAAGGTGGAAAGACTCGAGAATGAAAATAAAAAAGAAGCATCGTCCACGCACGATGAGGCAGCAAATTCTCACGGCTTTTTTTCGCAACCCGCCACATCACGACTGATGCGTGCACGGAACACGAAGGGCGTAAAGCTTTCTTGGGCTTTCGCGTCATTGTTCGTCCGAGACTAACGCGACCGGAAGAGAAGAGAGAAAAGTGAGGGAGAGGGAGAGAACGCGCGACGGGAAACGCAGAGAGGGAGGAGGGTTTCCTCGTAATTTTCCAACCACGCCGCACCACCGGGTCTATGTAACAATGAACGAGGGAGGTTCTGCGAATACAATAGCTCGCGCTAGCGAAATCATCGCGCGAGGACGAAAATCCGGTTGAATTTATCTCCATGCGTCTCCGTGCTGCCCGTTTGCTCGCCGACTCTGCGCGAATTCTGTCGCGCGAGAGCAACTTTACGCGCTAAATTCTCCGCTCGTCTGCAACCCTTCGAGACGACCCTTTTTAACGCTAGGTTTGCCGGACAGACTGTTTTGACCGATTTTGAAGTTAAGGGGGAAAATTGTAGAAACAGTTTACACTTTTTCTGCAAATTCTATTGAGTCTTGTGCATTGAACGAGACGAATGTGAGCAACTTATTTTAAAAGTGGTACAAGTCATTTTACTGCTTTGAAACATACAAATATCTAAGATAAAAAGTATAAGTAAGTCTTCTTAACACATTGTACGCCGGCTAAATATCTACTATCAAATTTATTATATTTGATAGTGTTACTATTTAAATCAATATAAATTTAAACACATTAAGTAATGCACAATTTAAAGGGAATAATATTGCCTTCTTTGTCCACTTTACCGTTTTCCTCAAGATAAAATAATATGGCTGATATTGATCGTTAAAATCCTAAAATCATATATTTGAAATCCCGCATTATCGCGGGACCAGCGTACAATGTGTTAAAAATTGGCGCCAATATTTTGAAACGTGGTAAAGCGCAGATCCTTAAATATCACGGTTTAAATGAAAGTGACTTATGCTACTTGCAAAAGAAACGACTCATATATCGAAATTCATATTCTCCAAAGCCTGAACAGTAAATATTTTCCGTGTATTTTGTAATACAACGATTGCTTAATGGACTATCTCTTCTATCGCTTGCTCGTTCTTTTTCAAAATACTAATTCAATATATTTAAGCGTACCCGATTTTTACGACCATAGATCTAGGGTTAAATTCGCCCTTATATCCACGGTGACCATCGATGCGACGTGCAATTAATAAAATACGCAAGAAGAATCTACAATTTTAAGGGAGAATCGAACGCATGAGATTGTTCTCAGTCACTCACGAATCGAGGCAGACGAGCTGATAAGAGATAACGATGATTGCCGCGCAAAAAGCTGTTTTTGTGAATGCGAAACAACTTTGGAATTCAAGATGCAACGATTTTTGCGGCTCAGACTCTTTGCCTTTAATTATGTTGATAGCTTAACACTGAAACTACTGAGGTGCTTTAGATGGACGATTCTCAAATATTTCGTGAGATTAAAAGTTAATAAAATTTTGATCGAAATAAAAGTCAAAATAATAAATTTTCTCTCAAGAGAAGTTGCAAGCTAAGTGCACGTATTCGCTCCGATACTCTTTCACATTTCATCTACAAATTTCGTGCACTGCGGAAAAAGCAGAATTCCAGAAAAGAACGTCAAAATCGAGTAGCTCGCGAATGGAACGAGTCCCGTATCGACAAGCAACCGCCATAACGGATTTACGTCCACGAAACGTCCGTCGAATCAGCGTCGTTGGTTTTCCGTCGCGCTTCGAAAACTTCGCAAAAGAAACGTCTCGTTTCGCGATAGAAGACGAAGGAAATGCGGAAAGTGGTATCACCGGCGGTGGTCGTGAAGACGAAAAAGAAAGCAGGAGAGGAAAGTAACGAGATATCTGGGTGTCGAAGCTGTCGCCGAGGAACCGGCGATATCCAAACGATAGATTCGACGTATCGATAGGCGATGGCCGAGTACGTCGAAAACGTGATATTCTCGACTGTCCGTTCGAATAAATTTCGCGCCTTTCTCATGAATTCGAATTGCATTCGCACGCTCCTCGGCGCATGAATTATTTGTAAAAGCAAATATTTGTGACAAATAAAAAACAAACTAACTGTGTCGCACTTTAATCCTCTATAATCCAACCTTGTGCTTCTGAAGATTAGTTGCACGATAGCACAATAGAAAATGATAAAGATAGAATTTTAAATAATGTATTTAATTCTATTCCTGTATGTATTATAATATTTGTCAATCTTTGTCATAATTTTGTCAAAAAGTACCAAGCACTACATTTGTAATTTTTTAGTTATTAATTATTGCCAAGTATTAATAACTAAATTACTAATTTTGAATTAATTAAAATTTGATAGAAGTTATAAAGTTAGAATGTACAAAATAGAATTTTGGATATATCTTGTATTAACTTAAAGCCATAAGTCATAGAGGATTAACACGCTTGGTGTCGTGGATATTTTTGGAGGTACCCTATTTAAAGGTGATAGATGAATAGGTTTTGTGAACATTTTTATTCAGTCGTAGACTTTATTAGCGGTTGCAACAACGAGACAAAATTTCATGGAACACGAAATGTATTCCCCGCATTATACAGTCTCCTAACGTAATCCAAAATTATCCCAGCCGGTGTATATTCCTCTTACTTTTATCGCGCATTTTCCGACAAGAATCCTCGCGACTTCTCTTTCTCGTAACACGTAATTTCATGGGGTATCCAACGCGGTTCGAGGAAATTCCACGAGGACGATACCGATGGCTCGTGCTAACGCGAAAATACCAGAATGCGTTTGCTCTTGCAACCCCGTAACGATGCGACGGGACAATATCCGCGGCTTAAGGCCATGCAAAACGTCCTGGTGTAACGACAATAACGAGGATAATGCTCATAACATCGACGATCGTGAAAATTTCAGGAGAAACGTTCCTATGGATTTTTCCAGAAAATGTGAAGAAAGTCCGGCTGAGTTTGCTGCCACGGAGAGAAATAAAAAATTGAGCTGCGAGAAGGAAACTGATCTGGGAGCTGATACTTGTAGGAAGTTTCAAGGGAGAATGCAGTAGTGGATTTTGGATCAGAATATTTTAGAATCTTCTAACTGGTAGCACAGTTTGGAATTATTTTGATAAGTTTGTTGGGACGGAGATAAATAAAAAATTGAGCGTGAAGAAAACTGGCACGGATGTTAATATGTAGGTCCTGGATTGCAAAAAGTATCGGAAAAAAATACAGGATTGCGTTTTGCAGCAAGAGATCTTTTAATTTGCAAACTACTAGCCCAGTTTCGAATTGTTTGAGAAAGTTTGTTACACAGGGATAAATAAAAAATTATACTGCAGGAAGGAAGCTGATCTAGGAGGTGATACTTGCAGACAGTTTTAGGGAATAGTAAACTATTGCGTTTTGGAGCAAAATATCTTTTATTTTGCTAATTGCTAGCTTGGAATTACTTTACTAAGTTTATCGGGCAGAGATAAATAAAAAAATTGGGCGAGAAGAAAACTGGACTAGATGTGAATATGTAGGACTTGCTTTGCAATAAGCATCGGAAAAGAATGGAGTATTGAGTTTTGGAGCAAGATATCTTTTAAAATGCTAACTGCTAGCACAATTTGGAATTATCTTACTAAGTTTGTTGCACAAATGTAGGTAAAAATTTGGACTAGAAACGAAAACTCATCGAGATGCTAATATTTGCAAGGAATTTCCAAGGAACAAAAGACCTTCTTTGGAAGAGCAATGTCACCGATTAATTTAATGAAGTACCAAACTGTTTTAGAATCAGCCATCGTACTCCCGGCGTTAATAATTCCTTTAGAACTAATTAAAGAAACTTCTTCAGTTTCTCGCGGTGTGAGATCCGATCAGCCGACCAAGTATTCGCCAAAAGAAGCGAAATACTTTGCAGAGCAATTTCGCGGAGTCGAAGTTTTGCAGTCTCGTCGAACTACGAGTTCGTCGGATGAAGATAAGTAGAAATTACATCAAACAAAAATGCACATCCAGAAATCGACGAAGTTGCGTTAACACTTGCGCGAAGTTCTTGAGATAACATGCAATTGCGCCTTCGTGGCAAAAATCTCTAATACTAAATAAATTCGCGATATACTTCCACCGACCATAATTTAACCACGAAACTTGCAACAATCATTTATTTATTGACTAACAATACTCTAAACCCTATTCCCTCATAAAAGCAACTTTTTGCCAGTTACTTTCCTCGTACGAAGAAACAACGTGAAACATTAGCCTAAGAAAGTAATATGTTAATAAAAAAGCAAAAACTTAATTTTTAAAAAAAACAGTAATCATACACAATACAAAGACTCGTCCAACGAACCACTAAATTATCAAAATTTTCGAAACAGTAAGTCAGCACGATTGCGGAAACTTTTGCGCAGCGTTGCAAAGTCGAAGTCGACCGCTTAAGACCAACGTCGCGACCTTGACGAAAGATAAGGACGCAACAAGGGCAGTAAGAGAAACCGTACAGATAAAGACGCAGAAAGGAACAGCAAACAACGTCCGACAAACACTAAACATTCGCCTTAGGAGAACGACTCCGTTTAGATCGTAATCGCAGGAAGTCGACGAGTCCATTTTAAATTCACATAGGAAAATTAGCAATAAAAAGTACAACATCATGCGCGCACTCGTTTACCGCACGATTGTTTAACTTGTCCTCGGTGCGTCATTCGTAAGGTACGATTCTACGTTGTACTAATTACGAGTGCCATCGAACTACGTATATTACGTGAAAATGTTTTCACGCCTATCGATCATAGTGATCGAAGAATCGATCGATACTCCCGCGAAGAAGTTCATCCGGGTTAAAAACGCTCAGGAGCCTACTTACCGCGATCGACGGTACGCCGCTTTCCCTCGCGATAAAACACGTATACCGTTGAACTGCGCAGTAGCGTCGCGTGTGGGCGACGCGAGACTACCAGAGTACCAAAATCGACCGGCGTTTCGGTGCTACCGATATCGTGGATCGTTTTCGCGCTATTCGACGATACGAAGATGTACGAAGAACGCAAGAGGACGGTTCGCGGTTGTGTATCTCAACAGTTTCGTGTGTGCCGGCGATGTGTAAGCATATATATAGATATACATACATGTTATTCGTCGTTCTAGCCGGGGAAAAAGCCGATAGGGGGATCGTTCGAAAGGCGGTGTGCTTATAAGGCGCTCGTAAGATGGAGAACCTATCGAACGGGGTTCGTACGGGATGTAGAAGTGTTAACGTGATCGTGTGGTATTAACGTATGGTCGGTGAACTCGTGGAAGCAGGAATGTGCGAGGAAAAAATATCGAAAGAAAACTCACCGGTGCTACGCGTCGTGCGAGCCGTGTCAACTGCGCAGTTGACGAGCTAAAAGGCTGTGTTCAGGGACGTCGCGCACGGTACCGGTGCCCGGACACTGCAACCGGCGATACGTGGCGATCGTAGCGGCGCGTAGCGGATATCCGGGGAAACTCGTAGCGTTGGTAGCGCGATTTGAAATTGGCGCGTTGGGGTCTTTTTAGGTTACGATGGAGAATTGCGGTAGTTAACAATTTCGATTTGTCAATGATACGATAATTCGGATATTTACGACAGGAATGTCGGAGATATTCTTAGTTTTGCTTTGCTAAGTCTGATTACCCGTTTGATCGTGGGTGTAGTCGAGAATGATTGATGCCGCTTTGGTATATTGGTGGTATTTGGTACTTTGGTAGATTCGATAGACTGAATATCAGTGAGAACGAATTGTAGGACGATAACATTGTTTACACGCAAATTACGATCGAATGTAAGTTAGGACTAAACATGCGTAGGAAAAATGCATGCGGCAGAAATCGAAAGTTAGCAGGATGCATGCAATGATTCGTGGCTCTTACTTTTCGAAACTCGATGATTCTCCACGCGTGTAGAAACGTTCGGCCATTCGGGTAAACATGCTTCGCAATTCTTAAGGACACATCTCACAAGAACCGAATTATTAATCGACAAAAACGGACCGAGCAAATATTACTCCGTTCCGACGTATTCCCGCACGACGTCTGCGCTTGACTGTGACGTGATCACGTGATCAAGGGCGCGAAACTTAACTGCCATCTCTCGGAGAGACGAGGAAACGGAAGCGCAACGACACGTAACGCGATCTGTCGTGAGGAATGCGAAAGAGCTAGCGAAAGCAGCGACATCAGTGCTACCACGAATGTACGAACACCACAAAAACATCAGACAAGTAAACAGCCACCCCTCGGGTATACGTGCCCCCCACCCCACGACCCCTTGCCAAACCCCCGATCCTACAGGTCCTGACGTCAAACGAAAGAAACAACGCCCTTTGTCATCGTTTCGAGGACAGCAATAATAACGAAAAAAAATGTTAACGTTTCGTTCGCGCGCCCTCTTTGCACAACATGGTGTAATCTGCTCAACGCGCGTAATCTTGTTGCCTGCTTTTCATGGCAGTTTGCATCACGCGAGCACATTGTCACTTTATCGTATTCACAAATTGTCGACTCACCGTTTCGTTTTCTGCGATACACATTGGCTCCACATCCATGACTCGCGTTGATCTGCTTCTCTCGAACACTTTACACTTGAATCCTTCGTGACACGCTTTGTCTGAGCGTGATTATCTCCGTCCGTAACGCTTCACGACGGCAACGTGTGTCTGTTTACAAACACTGCAAGGTCACCCAGCAGACCCCCCAAGCCTCTGACTCTCGAGTATTTCGTATTACGTCACGAACGACGAATGTGGCGCCACTTACGAATGCTCGATGAAATATTTTCAAATAGTCTGCTTGGAATTAACTGTTGATAAGGTATACGATACAATCGCTTCCTGTTTTATGAAATCTCGAACAGTCGATCCTTCTTTTTCTTCGACTTTTGGAGAAGCGATTGTGTTGGAAAGTATGTGGACGATTTAAAATGGGAAAATTTAAGGTTAATGATTTCGATAATATGATGTAAAGTTGTTTCAAAAACGTCAGGTGAAATCGATGAATTGTGTGCATTTAAAAGGAGGAAGTCGGGGTTTACGTAATGAGCAATAAAAATCAGCCCGATCCAGAATACCAGTGGGTTTTACGAACTTGTATGAACGCTTTCAATGTTTACTTAACTATGATTCATTTCACTTTCTACGATAATACGATAAGCATGCAACGGAATATGTCTTGTAAGTTACAAAGGTATTCGTAGTAATGAAATTATTCCGTTGATTGGAAAATCAGCGTAGAACTGAAAATTAAATCATGTACCGTTTATAATATTAAGTTTCAAGTTGCAGAAGCACTCTCGTACCCATTGTTCATGGCAGCCATGGATCTTCTGGTGTACATGTACTTTAATAGAGATTAAAATCAATGGAAATAATTATAGAAAAGGCATTATTTATTGGCCAGAGTATAAATTGAATTTTTAATCGACATATGCAATCTGAATGGTGCCCGTGCTCGTACATGCATCACTAATCTTCCGCTTCAATACCGATAATATTCGTTATTATAATCTCGTCTATATTTATCATTATACCGATTATCGTTCACATCATCCTGAAAATCTCTATAATAATATCCCTTATCAGGATAATAATTTTCTCTGTCATAGATCTTTCCGTGATTTGGAAAATATCTAGGAAAAAAAGAGTATCATCGTTAATGTCCCTCGGAGAAATTATGCAAACAATAATAATCCAAGCTCCATTTAATAATGCAAAATTACCGATAATCTCTGGAATATGAAGAGACATAAGGTTCTTCCTTATAATAATCTCTAGGTAATGTATCAACGTGATAACGCGAATATCCGAACGACGGCGTATCTTCCTTATTACGGCGAATCAATGGATAAAATTCCTCTCCTTGATAATAATTCCCTTTGCCGTTTCTATTATAATAACGTCCTGTCCCATCTTGAAAGTAATTCCTTCTGTCGTCATTGTATCGATTATTGTTGCGACGTCCGGAATAACCGCGATAATTATCGGAACTGAATGAAAAAAAAAAAACAAAGAGGGAAAAAAATCGCATTAGATTTGCAAATATAGCAATCGTTCGAGTGTAAATATCGTGCATCCAAACTATCTCAAGCTATATGAGCCGTTCACTTAGAAAGTGGCATAAATTACCGTAAGATAAAAAAAATAATGTTTCAATGACTATACGAAATTACTTGTGTTTTTACATATGGCAACACAATTGTGTTAATAAAAGGCTTAAGCCTTTAAGTATTTCGATTTAAGAAGAAAGAGACTCATGGCCCTTTCATAATAAACGACTCGTACAAGTGATGCTGTTAGTACAGTCTACAGTTTATTCAAGAGAGGGGTTGACCTTCAACGACTCACTTCTCCCTATTGTCATGTATTCCTTGATGCGCTCTATCTCTTTCGGTATAAGAAGCATCGCGAGCACCGTCCCTAAACGAGTCCTGAGATTTTTGCCCATAATAACCACCACTGTTCTCCGACGACCTATGCCCCTTCTCGTCGTCACTGTCCTCGTAAAAACTCGAGTTATTCCCTGACTCGTCCTTATGGTAGTTGTTGCTGAAACCGGTCTTGTGGTGGCCTTTTTTATAATATCCACCACCGTAATTCTCAAATGAATTCTTTCCTTGATCGAGGGCTTTCGATTCCCCTAAACTCTTTCGCCCTTTATCATATTCCTTTAGAGCTGTATCTTGATCATTGTAACTCTTATTGTCTTCTCTTTGTAGATTGAAACGAGACTTTCCACCGTCGTAGCCCGCACTACCTTCTTTACTTGTCTTTTCGTCATCGAATGCAACGTGCTCAGAGTCGATTTTCTTTTGAACGATATCCGATAGAGAAGATTCTGATCGACCGTTTTCATGCAGATCTATTGGATCGAATGCACAAAGACTACGTTGAATCGAAAGAAAGAATATGATGCTCAAAGTCAGACGTGACATTGTTGAAAGTATAATTGTTAAAATGGTAGATAAGATGTTGCGATCGATGCAAACAAGTTTTTGGACTGATGCCTATGCCAGTAGGTTTCTGTATTTTATACAGAAATAGGTGACCTTGCATGAGCGACAAAACTAAATGCATCCTGTCTGCACGAATTGTAAGATCCGTTGGAAGATCGATGGATTGGCGTGACCTTCGAGACTTTTCGGTTCTACGCATTAGGATACGAACTGGCCGATCAATGAAGCGAGACAATGATTCGATTAAGTAGCTAAAGGTGTACGAAGTTCCATAGAAAACATTTTGCTTTATATGATGTACTTAATCAAAGAGTGGTTAATAACATATGAAATGATTATGGTAACACGACTTCCAACCGTTAACGGACAAAGGAAAAGGTAAGAAATATTTAGATGTTGTAAAAAATATTCAAAACTTATATTTTAAGTCGTCCTTCAGAAAATTCTCAGTGCAGAATTATACAAGACAATTATCCGTATTCTAAGTATCATAGGGATAAAGTGGGAGGGGAGGTGAAGTACACATTATATATAATACATCACTAATCATCTTTATGTGTTCCAAAAATATTCTAGCTCTCTCTAAATAGTACTTTCACGCACATTCTCTCTTGCATTCTAACTATTAAATCTATCATTCGATCAAGCCGCACACGAAGCCACATTGTTTCGAAAGTTGTAAAAGCAATTGGAACGGTTGTGCTTGTTTCTTCGGTTAAAACTTACAACGACTGCATAGTCATCCATTGTTCATGGATCCATTAAATTGATAAACGACACAAAAACGTACAGTATTATGACATTGTTCGAAGACTCGACAAAGATCATTACAATAATTTCGTATTCTACGAATTGTAAAATTTCCTTTTGCGAATAAAGTAGTAACAAAATGAGGCAAGATGAATTTCGAAATATACATCGAAAAATATAGGATATGAATCATTGTTTTCCACCTTCGCATTTACATATCGCTAAATCATAATTGCAGTTCGTGCGCGAGAGGAACAACATTCGAAACATTTTTTTCTTTCCATGGTGACTCAGGGTGGCTCACATACCGTTAGAACCTATCAAAAGTAAATACGTACTAACAGACCACCCTCCCCTCCCAAATTGTGGCAGTATGTAAAAATTAAAATAAGCATTTCACATTTACGTTCCTTGATAAAATGAAAAGAACCATCATTCAATACCAACGTCCAATTTGCTGGTACAATCACATTAAAACGTGCCAAGCAGCGATAAACTATCGACTAAAAATGTTACTCTCGCTGACCACCCCATTCACGGCGACGAATGGACGCTAAACTTATGTACAAGTCTCTATTAGATTAACATAGTTTCATAATTTATACTTACTCTGTACACGCGCGTTTCAAACTACTACGAACGAATTTTTAATATATTTACATAGTTTGGCGGTTCATTTAAAATACTTAAAAATCGATGCGATACAATACAATCGCGGCACACGAGTCATTAAACTGTTTTTTTGAGATTTTAACCATCAACAATGACATGACTCCTTTTTTTTCATAATGGAAGAAATTCTGGTCAGTTCTCCTACGTATTCTCGTCAAAAATAATATGGATACACTGAAAGGCCCGCCTATACTTCTCTATATGAAACTATTATCCGATCACTGGCTATTTTCATTGTTCAATATAATTTACGCTTATGATGCACGATATTTTACAATGACATCGTTTCATTACCATTGTGCTTCCTCTCTCGCTCGCATCTTATCGTCCTTCTTAAGGTACAAGCGTTGATATTCATCCTGATAACTTATATACTGCGCATTCGACTTATTAGGTTTTTGTATACTACTACCAACGGGTGAATGACTCGGTGAATATTTCATTTCTTGCAACTCTTGTAACTCCTTCAACGATCTCATTACCATCTGGACATCTTTCTCCTGCTCCGTTGGTTGTATCAAACTGTTCACTGGATCTTCTATCAAAAGACCACCGTCTTTCCGTTTGTCGGACATCGCTCTAACCGACGTATCGTCGTTAATGATCTGACTCAAGAAATTAGTGGCAGCAATTGTTTCCTCATTTTGCCTTTGCTCTTGTTCCTCCTTAGAGAGAGGCGGTTGTTGCGGCACAGGCACTACTTCCGATGGAATCGGTCCTATCTGTTGCTCGATCACCTTCTGATCTTTTTTTCTCTTTTTCGAATCGTGCGATTTATGTTTAACGTCGACGCCACGATCTCGACGTTTCTCCCTTTTCTCGCTCTTTGTCGGTGCATCGATATCTTTATCTTCTATTCTCTTATCATTCTTTGTCTCTCCAGTCTCATGTAATAACCTGTGCTTTAAAGACACTGGTTTCGAATGTGGCGATGTCTGACAGGATGTAGGACAATTCGAGTGTTGGGATTGTGCACAGGAATACGTTGCTTCCTGTTTGTGCACAGAATGATGTCCACTTTGAGGCACTTCGTTTGCATTTGGAAGAATACTTGACGTTTCGGGATAGGCGGTGATAGAAACTACATCTTTCTTATTTTCAGGTATTTTCGTGGACGACTTATGGAAATCATTAACCGGCGTAATCGAGAGTGAACTATTAGCTAGATCCATTAAATTAAATTTTTCTATGTGACTCTTAACTGGCTTCTGAACCATTAATTGTGCCGTTGGAACGACAGAAATTTTACCCACAGTGGTATTGTTAACAGTTGTCGCCGCAATTTCATGTTGCTGGCTCGAATTAGTGGTATCCTTGTTCTTCTCCTTATGCTTCACATTATGCTGTTTCTTTTCAGTATTAACGTCGCTAGACTTTGTTGTAGCTTGATTTAGAAAATTTGTCGAGTTTTCCGTGACGCTTTGCGCTTTTGATACACTCGATGAAATCTTTTCCTTCTCTTGCGGAAACGTATTATTCGTGTTTGCTGTTTCGACTTTTATAACGGAATTACACGTTGCGCTTCCAGAGGAATTGACGGTATTACCGCTAGAAGTCTCTTTTGGTTTCTTCGATTTCTTCTTTATGCTAAAATGAAACGATTAAGTCAAGCAGAAATACAGTGAAAGAAGAAGAAGAATATGCAATGTTCGAAGGAGCAGAGAAGGAGGAAACAAGGTGCAAAGTAAGAAAAGCAAGCACAATCATGTAACCAAGACTTTAATAATAAATAATAGACTGTAGAATAAAAAACAAACAAACAGTATAAACAGTTTTCAAATATTCAAGCATCTACATGAAATAAACAAAACATAAAAAAAAAAATAATGAATTATCCACATTCAGGAAGACTATTGCTATTTTATTTACAAATGCATCGAAATAACGCGCTCTCGTAACATTCAAGCTTTTTTTTTATGGATCCAATATTTTTTAGCCAAGAAGTGGAAATCATGATACTATTCCAATTCAATCACCTCCCTAAAACATACAATGACCAAACAGAAATACAGCTATCAGCCAATAATATTCAAAAAATTTGAATCGACAGTCCTCAGACGCATTGTACAAAACGATTGTTTGCAAATCGATTAATTCAAACGCGGAATCTTCGTTAATTGCAATGATTACTTTGATGTAAGAAAAGAAGAAAGTAAACTTGAATGTTTTCATTCATGGAACAGAGCACGAACCATTGTGAAATTTCAGCTGCCAATAACAAGTAATTGTTAAAACATTACTTACATAGGTTCAGAAGAATTGGCATATTTTAGTAAAGTCTGTAACCGTACGCATCCAGGCGGCCATAATGGTAGAACTTTAGTATCCATAAATGTTGCAACGAAAGATTCCATACTTTCTTTTCGTGGTCTGAGAATTTTGAAATATTGTCTCCTAGCTGTTGCGATTTCGTAGACAAGTTTTCTGCAAGACAATTGAACACATTAATATATCTCGTTATTTCTATCTTGTAAAAGGTCTGTGAAAAAAAGGTTACTTCGTTTCTTCGGTCCAGGGAAATCGTCTCTTGGGAATTTTTGGCTTCTCCACATTTTTACAACTGTCCTCCTCGTCCGAACTTTCAGCGTCTGCAGGTGAGGCTTCCAAACCCCTGAAACGGAAGTGTCGATTAAAAATAAAAATAAAATCTATCCTCAATGCTTCTGATACCGCGATGATAAAGAACAATGAACTGCATTTGTTGCGACAAAATTCCATGATTAATTGTATTCCTGTATAAGAAGAAAGAAAATAAAAAAAAGGTAAAAAAAATTGTATTAGGCGCCACTATAAGTAACATCGTCGAATTATGTCCCAGTACAAATGCAAAGCTTTCTCTCTGCTTGACGTAAATGATGATGCCAGTGAGAAACTAAACACTGATACTGATGATAAAAAGCCCCGCATCTTCCTCTGCTGTCTCAATAAATTAGAGAGAACCGCAAAGTAAACGTTAAATGAAGATCAGCTTGATTTTGTCGAATGAGGGCAAATGTGATCAATTTCCTAATGCATATATTCAATGAAACATTGAGATAGCAGACATATGTAAGCATGAACAGAGTGTAAGGGGAATAGATGTAGGCGGAAGAAATGATAGGAGAAAAGACAAAGAGAAAGAGCAGTTGGAAAATACGAGAATAGAAAGGGTTTCCTCTTACGAGGGGCACCTTACCAACAGTACCGATATATCTCCCAGTATAATTGAGGACTGAGAAATAAAAAATTACAGTAAGTTCCCATTCAAAGCTATATAGACAATATGTTCATATTCTAAAGTCGTGAAAAAAAATTGCATTCTTTTCATTCACGTTACATCGTATGTACTTTATTGCTATAACTCAAGACCTAAGTGTAATTCCTGCAAAATCCAGTACCACTGTAACGAATTAATTCGAAAGAAATATATTCTCGATAGTACTTACTTCTCGTCGGCATCTTTCTGGCACTCTTTGATGTATTTGTCCATGACCGACGGCATCACGTTGTCGATGATTGCTTTTAATCTAAAATATTACGATACTTTGACAAATTCGGAGCATCCGAAG
This sequence comes from Cerceris rybyensis, assembly GCA_910591515.1. Lineage (NCBI taxonomy): Eukaryota > Metazoa > Arthropoda > Insecta > Hymenoptera > Crabronidae > Cerceris > Cerceris rybyensis. The sequence goes on along the minus strand of OU342792.1, from coordinate 22,129,750 downwards.
TAATAGGAGTTTTTATGGGAAATAAAATATCAATGTTCAATCTCATTAAAATGTAAAAATGTAGTACCTTTGCATAGGTTCACGGACTCTGTATTCAGCATCCTGCAGGTACAATTTTTTCGCCCTATTTTGTAGCGTCATTTTACTACATGGTAGAAATCGTGCTAGGTGACCATACGTCTGCAGTCTTACACTTGGTACATTTAACATTCTTAATTTTTTTTCTAAACTGTAATAAAAATCATTCGTAACGTGACGTCCGTATTATTAAAATCGAATAGACTCAACGTGAAAGAAACTTACCTAAACAATAAAGTATTTACTGACGTACTGAAAAATTTACTCTTCGATTCTTTACTGCTCTCTGCGTGAGCTTTCAATTTATTAACTATTTCTTTGATTTCTTCGGGAAGAGAATCAGGCAACGGGGCTTCCTCTTTATCGATATCATCGCACTCCGACTCGGTTCCTATGCAACGAGATTTTCCAGAATCCGTGGTATCTCTGCTAGATTCGTCCTCGACTCTTGCAGCATTGACGACACTTTCTATCGCATCGTCGATATTACTATCTTTACCCCCCAATTTTTTTACATCTAATTTCTTTCCATCTAAACCATTACTAGCAGATGCCTTCTTTTCGAATTTCTTAATATCAAACTTCTTCTCTGTCGTAGCTTTACTTTTTTGCGCCTCCTTTTCGGATTTCTTCTTTTCTTCCTGATCCTCTGAAGCTGAAATGACAAAGTCGTTTCGTAGTATCCTTGTTCTCAATGTTAAAAGAAAAATGTTGAAGCTTATAAGAAAATCATTGTTATCTTCACGATATTATCGTTTACATACCTGTTCCAGCTTCAGCATCCGTCGTATCAGCCTTTTCTTTCCGCCTATTCAAAATTTCAGTCTCTTGCTGTGAATTTTGTTGCTGATCTGGTTGATTCTGTTGTTTCTTTTTCCTCCTAATTACATTTTCATGATTGGGTTTCTTTTCTCCATTCTCATCAACTTTTTGCTTCTGAAAGAAACAACGATATTGCTTGAAATGAAGTAATACAAACGTATATTTTATTACATCCAGAAATCTGATTTCAATTACTTTTCTTGGTTGATCACCGCTGTTATCCTCGGCTTCGTCTTCATCAGACGAAGAGATGTTTCGTTTTTCCGATCTCTTCGGGCTATCCACATCCTCGGTATCGTCCTCATTACTTTCACTATTTTCATCGTCATTACTCTGATTGTTGTTATTGTTATTATTATTATGAAGTAACGTACGTCGATCAGATGCTTTGAATTCCAAAGCTCCACAATTAATATAAAATCCACCGTGTGCAGTGGTCATCTCTTCTGGTACAATCTCATCGTACTAAAACAATATATGAATAAATATAAAAGAAAAATTGAAGGAAAAAAAGATATGTTATTATCAAACACAATGTATATTTTAATATTAAACATACTGCATCGGTGTTGTCAATAAAAGAATCATTCTCATCGTATCCAGCGCCCAAATCCACATAATCTTCGTATTTATGCCTTTTTCTTCCCATTGTAGATGTTCCCTAAAAATAATAAATTATGCGTTAATAATTTGGAAAAATTTATTTAACAATGAGAAATCATATTTGCTAATACAAATAAATAATAACTAAATTTGCTTACATATTTCGCCTCGAATCTTCTTGCCATATCACGAAGCTTGTCTTCGTCATCGTCGTCATCGAAAGGAAGACCGTTGCTGGAATTTTCTTCTCGTTTTTGATGATCCCGATTTTTTTTCTATGAAACATATACACATTTGTTTAACTTCGCTCCAATTTCACGTTACGCTTTGTATTGAATTGTTAACCGGATACCATCTATTAATTCGCCAACTGATCGCGGCACGCTTTAATTCCGGTACATACTTTCACTGTTTTATCAAAAATTCAAAATCTACACACGTGTTGCTCTTACGCGAAATTTGTCGGTTAATATTGGCGAACATACGTTTAATTAATACCAGGTCAAACAAAAAAATCATTTCTTATAAGTTTGAAAATCGTTATCAATCAATAGAAGTGAAAGATAATATTAATTTTACAGATAAGTATTTTGCTATTGTTGGAACTCATTATAATAAAGTAAGGAACGTTTTGAAATATCGTTGGAAGTAAATGAAAAAGTATATCAAGGTACTTTCGATGATGTATTTATTCAAATACTAGAAGAACACAGAAAAAATAACATTTTTTATTTGTAAATTAACACTATAACTAGTGACGATATATCTATTATATTTAAATATACCAAATAATTAGAATATACTAAATCCAAGTATGACAAAATATTTGAGAAAGGAGAAATCAATAGGAAGAGAAACTGATCAATTAAGTAATTTATAATATTTGTATCATTAATATTTAACATTTTTTTTTTTACTTATAGTGTTTGTATTTATAGTATTATAAAATAAAAGTTGAATATTCATAGCATGGCTCTCCTATCAACAGAGAACATTTTCCGGGAAAATTCGAAACCTGTTTGTTGACCGCCTTGGCAATTTTATCATCAATTACGACGAAGACTGATAATTCGTTGAAAGGAAGAGGAATTAGTTCAAAAGAGGGTATAAAGCGTCCGTCGACACCAGGAGCGCATATTCCGAACGAAAGGTTTATTCTTGCTCTTTCCTTCGAGACGCGCAACCTCCTGTTGTCTCCTGTTCTCCTGGTACTGGGACGCTGCAGCGAGTGATCGATTCCAACAAAAATGCAAATACTAATCGAAACAATGCTGTTGAATCGAAAGCAAACAAACGGAAATCGAAAGTGAACACGATATTATATATAACTAACAAAAAATTTGTTTAATATATCAATATTTGTACAATTCAAATTCACGAATTTCCATGACGTTATCGACGAACGACTTGTTACTTGTAGTTTTTATTCTCACACCACATAAAAATCTAGATAACTAATAAAAAAAAATAGTTTGCTATCGTACGTTATCAATGAACTGAACATTTGGTGAAATTTTCCATCAAAATGTAATAATATGTAGTTTCGCGCGTATTTTTGGTACAAGTTAAAATCAATCGCTAGACAATCGTAATTGGAAGAAATTTTAATTTGGACGCAATCTAACATCGTTATATTATTTTTTTAATGAATATCAAGACAAGGTGTTACGCAAAATCGTCGGAAGTGTGAAAGATACCAGAATTTGATACGGTTACACGATCCGTAAATTCCGAAAAAATATTCGTCCGGAACGTGAGATGAGAGAGGAGGAAAAAAAAGCGACCAAGGTGTTAAGATCGTGTTAAGAAAACGATGTAAAAGGAAACTATCCATGGTGTCGAATCGATAACTTTAGGATGAAAAGTCGTTGCTCCTTTTCGTTGTGTCCGCAAACATAATACAGTGACAAGCGCCATAACATATAGAGTATCTCGAAAAGAATAGGCGTCTAGAGGGGATGAGAATGTTGGAACAAAAGTCCGAACATCTTTGACTTTCGAGTCGTATTTCTCTACATTTTGCAAACCAAATCCTTAAACAACAAAGTCCATATTAAAAAAAACTAATAACAGAAAACTAAAAAAGGCAGATTTTTTATTTAAAAAATTTCTAAAATCACCGTAACGATTAGTTTCATTTAAAATATAAGTTTTTGAGTTCGCAATTATATTACCGTCAGAAAGTACGATACATTCTGCAATATTGTAGATAAACGAAAGATTCGAAAGTACATACATTGAAGTACAATTATAGAAACAATTATATACAATGAATATTGATATAATTAATTGGAGTATAAAATCACATGAGACTGTAGAAAAAAACGTAACAGAAAGATGTCCACAAATACACGACATATGTCTCGGAGTGGGTGCAACGTGTTTGATACGTGTCGGCGGTCACGAAATTCTCGGTGCATCGATCTAAAAACTAACGACGATATTCCGTGCATGTAAACATAAGATTATCAAGATACAGCATATGCGTTAAAGCCACTATTATACACGTATTCGTCGTGAAATTGTAATAGAACGAGCATAGCTTGGCCGAATGAATCGGAAGTGAATACAAACACATACAGAGACGCAACAAGAATAACGTCGTCTTGGAGAACTCGCAATGCCGGATCGCGTTGTCGCGCAATGGTTGTTCCATGTCCGTTTTATAAGTACTGGAAAACGATTATAACAAAAGCTAGACTATCCAGTCGATGGAAAAACTTAAGGAAATATTCAAAACGAAGACGTTCCTTCATCGAAGCATACGTTGACAACGAACGTTCACCGGCAAAGGAGCCGTGACGTTTCTATTCGATGGCTTCGAATTGATCACACCTTTTTCTGTTAACGTCTAGACAGAACGTCGACGTATTTCGTGAGTAGAGAAACCCGAACAGGAGAAACTTCCACGACGTCGCGAGCTAGCCGGATATCACGAGGCAGTCGCGACGTGACAATTGCCTAAAGCTGTTCGAGCCAAACCTTCTTTCCTCGTTCTCTCGAAATCCCAAAGAGACGGTTGGGAATTTTGCCATTTCTTGTCAAGGTACATAAACGATAGAAAATCGTAGCCGGTTTGAGTGCCGCTCGACGAAACGAACGGACGCAAACGTATGGATGGACGTAACGGCTTTTGTTTTTGTCTCGGTACGTTGACGAGTGAAAGGATGAAACTGACCTTGGCTGCTTTGAGGAGCTTTGCATAGTTGTACTCGGGGCATGCCTTTTCGTTAGACTCAGCCAGGGTGATTTCGAAGCGGAAGCTGGGCGCGAGCTGTTTGCCCTTTTCTCCCTGTTTCTCCTTCTTCGCGGCGTGGCCCAGGGACTCCGGAAACTCCAGGGTCTGCAGAGGTACCCGTTTCGCCTCTGACATTCCTACATTTGCACCAAGCTTAACGCGGATCACAGAAACACTGCGGACACTGCGGCGACAACATGGTCCTTTCTCCTAAACACCGCATCGACACCGCCACTCGCACGTCGCCATCTTCGGCTCGACTGTTTTTAGAGTGCGCTGTTGATGCCGCCGCCACACCGTGCATCGAACGCATGCGTCCATATGCAAGTAGTTAAGGTAAGTTTACATCGATGTAATATAAATATGTACAGAATATTACGATAAACTATGTTTATACATTTTTACGATAGTATATACTGTATTCGTTACTAATTTCATCTAACCTCTATACGTTCGTTTAGACGTAGATGATAATATTGATCGAACTTCTTGTTGCATCGCGATACCGACTTTATCTATGGGTATAATGACCTTAAGCTCGTTTCATTCGTTGGACTGATCAGGTAAAAACGTAAAATAGTAATTTTTTGAAAATTCGTGCTACCAAATTTTGTGTATGTTTATTTGTAACATTCAAAAGAAGTATGTCACGTTTCACCTTGCTGACAACATTGTATGAGTTTTGTATGGTTTTGTATGTACGAGCTTGACGTATACAAATGGCAGATTGGAGTCGTAGAGTAGAAATCAATTGATGAGGATTTAAAACATAATGATTAATGTTACGTATGTATATTATTTATTGTACATTCGATTACAAATTTTGTGAGCTATGAGTTGTGCTCTGACAATGTAGCGCACAAAAGTTGTACATCTTTATGTGACATAACCTGATTTAAGTTGTCCTAATTAATAAAACTTCTTATTCCAATGCCTGCAATGGTAATATGCGTCATAGTGAAATTAAAAGTATGCGTACTCGAGTATACTAAAATAGATCAATTATACTAGTGTATAAAGTCAAATGGTTAAAAAATTACTAAAATTATGCAGTCAATGATACAAAAGATATTTGCTAAAATATCAAATAGAGTCGCTTATTTAATCAGCTGTTTCTGGCTTTTTTGCTATTTTAATTGCAGAAAATTGCTGACCTAAAATCTTCATCACTTCTGCATGCTTTAAGTTGCGTTCTTTCTTCACGGAGCCATAATTTTCTTTCACGTAAAGAGCAAATGCAGTAGGCTCTTTCTTTGGAGTTTGCATTTGTACTGTCCCAGATTTCGTCGTTTTATTTATGAGTAGTTCAAACTTCCCATAACAATGTCCGCACCTCTTTGTCTCAACATTCAGAGACTTTGAATGACGACCGATGCTGAGATAAAAAAATTTATGTGATATATTTCTGAAAAATAATAAATAATATGCTATTCTTTCCACATTTATTTACCTGTATCCACAGCCTGTGCATTTATATGTAAACTTTGTCTTAATCTTGTAATCGTGGCATCTCCGTATTGGTGGAAGTTCAGGAAACGCTTTCCTAGCTTTATTAGCCCTGAAATATCATTATTACACATGTAAGAATTATTTAAAAATATGAACTACCAGATTAGAGTGTAATAATGCAATACAACATACCATTCGGTCCAAAAAGGCCCATGACCGTCCGAAACGTTATTTATTAGCCAAGCTGCTGCATGACACATTTCATGAATTAAGGTATCCCTTAGCCGATCTGGTGTATCTAAAATCTGTGTGCAGGATAATAATATAATTTATCTGCACACTCGACATTACAGATTTAAAAATTCCCATATATATATATACCTTTGTTGCCAGTACTATCCTTGAAGATTTAACAATTCCACCAAGTGCTTTTATAGACTTTCTATTATAACAAAAACCAGCAGTTCCTCTCATACGAACATTCCATTCGATCGACATATCTTCCGGCAATTTCTTATCGAAAACGTTTTCATTGTATAGCTTATACAAACGCTTGCACAAATCTTCTTTGTTATTTTTGAAATTCGTCCTATATTTCTTGGCATCAGGGTGAGCATTAGCCATAGGAATGCTTTCAGACAAAGAAACCAAAAAGCTATATAATTTTTCAGTCTTCTGATTTGCAGGAGCTTTTGGTGTAACTTTAGTGTTTACTTTCGATACATGTTGCAATGTTCCTGCGAATTTTATAAGAATGTTATCGTTAAAAGAATTATTCTTCTGCGAACAAAAGGATGATATATATGTAGTACCTTTTTTAGTTGTAGATTTTATAGGTACATAATCGCCAGGATCAAATTCACTAGTATGTGAACTTTCACTTTCATCATCAGTAAATGATAATCTTCTTCCTCTTACATCGTTTGTGTCTCTCCTACTTTTACTTTCTTCATTATCAGAATCAGTATTACTGTTTGAACCAGTATCAGTATTACTATCACATATTGCGCGAACACTATTTTAACAGAAATTTACGATGATTATTAGAAAATTTCTATTACATTGTAAAAATTAGATTGAGAACATAAGTACAATACCGTTGCACAATAGCTGATGATTTTGGTGGTTTTGATTGCCTGCTATTTGTCGATGTCCTGGGATTTGTTAATGCCGTATAATATGTACTTTCATTATCATTTTCTGAAGAAGTTCCATCATGAATAAAACTATCTCTATATCTTCTATTCTTTCGTTGGTTTCCCTTTGGCAAAGCACCTTGTGGTTTACCATTTTTCGAACCTGTATAATTTTGTTTTTTATTTTATTTAAATGCAATTTATAAGATATTACTTTAATAGTACAGTAACTTACTCGTATCCGAATTATCTTCAGAACTTTCTGTATTAACTTTTCGATTTTTCACAGCTTTCCTAAAACATGAAAATATTAATTATGCATCATTTTAGCACAGAATGATTATGTTATATTATGTTGTGTGGTCGTATTGTAAGTCTTACTTTTCTGTTTGGACGATTCTACTGTTTATGTGTGTAAATTGTTTCCGCGGTTCGGAAGAAGGAAGTAATACGTTTGCCTTTTCTCTCCATGCAGTGCCATATAATTTGTCTAATATATCAGCACAATCCATAATGCCAACATTTTGAGGCGTATTTGTTCTTGAAGTAGAATTTATAATTCCTTCATTGATTGCATTAGGCTTTTTCGGTGTTTTAAGTACAAGAGTATTTGTTTTCGATTTTTCAACGAAATCGTACAGTGTGGACTGTTTGTCTGTCTTAGGATGGGCTATGTTAGTTAAGTTTTCTACAGTTTTTTTCTCTTCATTTACAAGTACATTGCGTAGGATTCCTCTATTATTCGGGGTTTCATAGTTCAATTCTAGTCTCTCTAAGCTACTATTACCAGAACTTATGCTATTTCTATTACTGTTAGGTACATTACTAAAAGAACTGTCGCTTTTTGTATCCGGAGATTGCATTTTCAACCATTGCGAAATTTGTCTCTTTTTTCGTTCTGATAACTCTGCACATGCATTATTTGTATCGTTGTTTAACGGCCGATTCGGGGTGTTATTAATATCAGTTTTATATAAATTTCCTTCTCTTATACCAGAGTCCTGAGTAAAATTAGTGCCAGAGTCTGACGGAGTTTCTAAGATAATGTTTTTTGTTTTTACATTATTTTTAACTGAAAAAGCTGGGTGTATATCAGAGTAACTTTCATCAATTGCATCATCTTCCTCCATCAATTCTCTTGGGGACTCATATACAGCTCGAGTCAATTTCATATTGTTGATTATTTTACGAGCGTCCCTCTCGGTCAATTTAGTTTTTGTGTGCCTATTACTAATTTGCAGCAAACCATTATCTTGCCCAGAGACTTTGTCTGTTTGATTAGAAATAGTACTACTTTGACTGGAGGATGAATATACTCTCTGAAGAATTTTATTTTGTACTTGTGAACTTCCTTTGTCTATATTTGCTACTTTGGGTATTGTCACTCGTGATGTTGATTCCTCAATCTTTCTCTCTAACTTATTGCAGTTATTCTTGTATGCTTTTACATCTTCACTGCTGCATGAAGTTTCATTAGAAGTGCTTACATCATTATTACTTCTAACATTATTCACACTAAAATCTTTTTTTCGATTATTAATAATACCATTCTTTTTCTTTCCCTTCAACATCTGATAAAACTGTTCATTTGAGCTGTTTGAGCTGTCACTATCAGAGGAATCTAAAATGTATACTTTAGTATTTTTGCTCAAACTTCTATTAAATTTTTGTCTTCCACTGTACTCTGGGCTAGAACATGAACTGGAATCACTTATTACTACTATTTCCTTGTTCGAATTATCCGTGATAAAATCACAGGTGTCAGGTATAATTGGTGAAACTTTTAAACTGAAATCTTGCGATTCGCTGGGAGATGTGTCGCCTTTTCCATAAGAATCCGTTATATCTCTACATTTTGTTTCAATGTATTTATTCTTTTCATGCATTTTATAGTTTCTCCTTTTAAACAATTCATCTTCTGAAAAATTTCAAAAATCAGGGAAATTAAGTCACAGTAGTTGGAATTTCAATAATTATAATTTTATATCCAATAATATTTACCTCGTTTAGACATATTTTGCCAGCAAATGCCTTAGACTAAGGATCCAGTTCCTAATAAATATTCTATTCTATTAACGGCCTTATTACACATTAATCCTCCAGCTAGTTTTGTCGTAGAACATGCATTTTTTTCATAAACTTCTTAAATCGTGTTTGACACGTATGAAGGGCGAAAAACATCAACAACGATCAGCGACGCTGTTTCGTTATAATCATGACATAAAATCCGCAATAATTATGTCGCGTTGTACTCAAACGTATTTTTTAATACATGCATTATTCTAATATATAAAGATAATCGTAAAATATAACTTTTTGCGCAATATATCGACTAATAAGTGAATATAAAAGCATTCGTAAACATTTAAATTTTCCGTTGATATCCGTATTCAATGTAGCCAACCATTGCAACCAAAAATCGAAAGAATCAAATTTCTTATGAACAGAACACCGAGACTACTGAGAAATAATTCTCAGAATGTTCAATGCATAATGAAGTATTTCAATATATTTGTAATAATATACATTTATATTTGTTTATTTTCTGACAAAATTCGATACAAACTTCTAAAGAAAATTAAGGCATATGTTACATTGAAAACGAACTATTACATAAAAGTATTCGAAAGGAAACTAAGGTGGCGCCACTGCTGGTAGTGTAGTTGGTTCAATTGAAAAGTGCTTCGTTTTGAAAGTCTTTCCTTACAAAATTAGCAAATAATTGAAGTTTTATAAGGCAGAAGTGGAATATTAATTTCAATGTTTCTCTATAAATCGTGAAGTTTTTGCAGCATGTTTTTGAAAGCCGTCTACTTTGTCCAGCTTGGTGCTTTTGTAAGTAACATGAATCATACTCTCGATGATCGTAAAATCTTTCGTACCGTCAAATTTCTGATCAATAAACTTCTAATGAACTATTTTGCGATATAATTTTACGAGGTATAAACGCTAAAAGTTAGCACCGTAACATGTTACTGATCAAACTCTATACACCTTTAATTACCGGCCGACTGAAAAGCGTGTACCAAATAGGAAATTCATAACGATGTTTCCAATTTTAACTAACTGTGCCAGTTTATTTTATGTTTCGTTTTATAAATCCAACCGCACGGTATACTTTCTACTAAGTTTATAACTGCTAATTATCAAAACAGGTACGAAACAAACTCCCAACGAATAGCATGTATTTCAATATAATTCACTGTGAGTTCAAAGTATTTCAAGCAATGCATTTGTACGTCCATAGTGGAGAACGTTTCAAAGAAACTCTCTAATTATATAGCCGCGACTTTTAGCCATTTATTAAAATTTACGTATAACTCCAAAGCAGATAGCTAATCTAATCCGATATACATCATTTTATATGAAAGAAAATGGCTTAATCTTATCCATTGTAGCAGCTGTTGGAAAAATATGGTCCCAGTCAATTGAGAGGAATAAATTCTCGTACGCGCCAAGTAGAAAGTCTTTCTTAACGTCGATTTGTACGCATACTCGTTACAATATTCATTTTACGTCGACTTTTTCATTAAAATTCATAGTGCAAATACTCTCTTCGTGATATTTCAATACGACGAAACGAGGATGGAAATGAAAAAAAAAATCAATGTTACACATTCTGTGACGATCTATTCTTCGCAGTTTGGTTGCAGCTGAGCTGCCCTCTTTGACAATCGATTGATTTCGATGCAGCTGATGTTGTCGTCTATGATTTCACGATTATTCTTACTTGTGCGAAATACAACCGCACTTTTGCACCCTTTTCTCTCTCAACTGAATGATACCAATTATACCACGTATAAATCACACTTGTTTTACATTCAGATTAAACATTGTACTTATTATATTCACTGTCTAGAATCTCTAAAATGAAAATGCAAAGTAGAGATAAAATAGGAATTCTAAAATAGAAATTTTACCCAATCTCCATTTTCAGGTACCATATAAAGTCTGATTTCTTTTAAAACATGTTGCAACTTGACTTAATTTCACAGAAATATAATAAAGTACAAATATCGTTAATTAAAGTATAGAGGGAAAACGAATGAAATAGTATTCGAGTATATTTCCTGCAACTATTTTTTATGAGCGTACGAGGATTAAAAAAGTTTGCCTTTGAAATAACTTTATCTAGATTTAATTTCACAGAACTGTAGTAGAGTATAAATAACATTAATTAAAGTATACAGGAGAAACGAATGGAATATTATCACTAGAACTACCGGCATTAAATCTATGATATTTCAATGTATTAATTAAGTACTTTAAAAAAAGAGGAATCGAGTGGCGGAAAGAATGATCATTTCTGTGATTTATGTCTTTTGTGATGGACGTAGAAGTTTTGTTCCATGGGTCCTCTATGAACTTGGAGTATTTTTGGGAAAAATTGTGTACCAGTCATTTTGACTGGTTTGGTAGTTCTAGTATTATTAGAGGATATTTTGTGCAATTATTTTTTATGATTGGATGAGGGTTACAAAAGTTTGCCCATCGCTGGGTTATACAATGATAGTTTCAGATTGATTTCCATCGAAGAGATGCAAATTTCGTTGCATTTTAATAAGCACGCGGTGTAGAATACAATGCTTCGTAACGTAGAATCCAAAGTAATGTCATTGCTATTCGTACGTGCAGAGAATACGCTTCGAAAGATATTCGCGTTAACGTTGAAACGGGACCAAAAGAAAACTGCGAGATATTGGGTCAAAGTATGACAGTGACGAGTACGTGAGAATATTTATTAAAATCTACAAATCTCTACTCTTGAAGTTAAAAAGATCGTGAGGACAGTCTTTTTATTCCATTGACTTTTTTCCCTTTACTTTAACGACGAAGCGAGAATTCCTCGAGTTAAATATTAACGCCTTGAATACCGGACGAAGCCGGTGGAAATTTTTTCAGACATTTAACGAAAGTCGTGGTAGAAAATTTCATTATGCAAAACAGCGTGTTTCACGTGGGTCGGTGGGAATGTTTTAACTTTGTTTTAGTAACGGTTGAATGTAGTGTTGAGGCTTGTACCCTCGATATGCCGAGGTTTATTGTTACGGCCGAGATGCTGCTATTTTTGAAATATTAATTCATTTTGGGGAAACAGAAGCTGCCTTCGGGCCTTTGAATGTGTGGTGTAGAAATATATAATAGCATCTTGTTCTATACGGTGCCACATACTCAGAACACCCATACTCATATTAAGGGTACCGAAAAATAATCAAAATTTTTTGTTTGCTGGCGAGAAACATTTATTTATTAAAGAAATCTTAAATACTAATCGCTAAAATAATTTCCATAATTTTCTAACACTTTTTACCAGCGTAAAGGTGTTCGATATTCCTTTTAAAAAAGTCCTTCGATTTCTTGTTGAAAAATGTTTCCAATTACGTTTTCACTTTACCAATTTTGATTACTTTTCGGTATCCCTATTATTAAGTTTATACAAGTAACTTCACTGAACCGGTAATTAATAAATAGTAAAATTGTCGAATCCTGTAGAAATTGTTAGCTTTTCCTCCTTTACCGTGGGTGGTTCTTTTTTTTTAATTTTACAAAGTATTGTTCGATTTTCATCGGATATATTTTTAAATGCGTTATAAAACATGGAACGTTCTCATATTAAATAAATATTAACAGCAATACTAAAAAGAGCTTTAATACAGATCGAGGATTAAAAATTTTTCATTAATCTGATTTTATTGCCATTATTGCCTCGCAGATAATATCGAGGAATTATTACATACATATTGTAGAGGAATTTTAGCTAATTATCGCAAGAATTCATCCTTTGATTTATCCTCGCACAATAGAAATTAATTCTATAAATCATTTTCTATTACGCTGGACAAAAGACTCGGAAGTTCATTATGATAATACTTAAATGTAATATTCAACTCTTCAAAAAGTCTCTTATCAGGCAAATGTAGGTGGAGACATTCAAATCATCGACACAATTCGAAAAGGAGAAATTCGGTCGTCAATGCTACTTTGTGCAATCTTAGAAATATTCACTCGGTATATCCGTTTAATAATGTCATTATTTATGAGATAAATCGGATACTAAAATTTCGTAAAATTCACGTGGCAGTCAATATGTCTAAAACGATGTAACCGATCCCACATTATACTCTAGATGGAAAAAGTTTTGGCACCAATCCAGGTTCCAGGTTAGAGAAGTGCCCGGAAGTCTTGCGGATTTGGTTTAACGATCGAGAATGACGCTATCATAAGTGCACTTAACGCCATATAATCTAGGATTAGGTTTGATAAAAGTCTCAATGATATTCCGTCGTTAATACTTTGAATGCCATGAAGTTCACCGATGATTATCCTTATTGAATTCAATGATATTTTTTATGACTTTCAACTTGCATATTTGACGCAAAAAAAAAACGATATTGCTAAGTATCAACCTATTTTTACCTTTCACTACAGCTAAAGTTAGACTAAAGTCTAATAATTAGGCTAAAGTCTAACAGTTAAGCTAAACTCTAATAATTAGGCTGAAGTCTAACAGTTAGCTCAAAGTCTTATAATTAGGCCAAAGTATAATTATTAGGCTATAATCTATGGTTAGACTAAAGTCTAAAGCTCAAACTACAGACTAACTACTATTTTTTTTACAATTGTAATTTTCACGGAAAGAGCTTCATTTTAGTAGAAGTTACTAAAGTAGAGAAGCACAAGAAGTGTTAACAAGAATTGTTCATAGTCTCGATAAGTTGCCACGATTAATTTAAAGAACAAACAGTTTGCCGCCGCTAATAAAAGCGTATCTGATAAATCTCGCGGAATACAGTAAGGATAGAATTATAAATCGATTATCGATAGAAATATCACCGAGGAAAGTTTGAATAATCCTTTGGAATAACTTGTCGGAAGGATTAATGAGAAAAGAACAGTTTCGTCAAACATATTCTTAGATTTTATAAGAGAATTTTAACAATAGGATGGAAATAAGTCTTAAATGTCGTTCGAGCGTTTAACTAAATAGCTTTTATGTGCTTCAACGATGTTTTCCCTGGATTATGCTACTCTTAGTATACGTGTTTACCAGCTACTTTCTTATTTTCTCAAACACTGCGCGGACCAGGTGTTTGCCATTAAAAGCAGATGCTCGGGCACGCACCCAACTATCTGGTTAGAGCACCATGGTCAAAAATTGTCTATACAACCATGCAATATTTCAACACCCCCCTAAATGTATTGTAATCGCACATCACCGTGTTAATTAACACTAGAACTACCAAACCAGTCAAAATGACTGGTACACAACTTTTTCAAAAAATTCTCCATGTTTATGTAAGAGTCATAGACTAAATATTCTACTTTTATATCAATAAACATAAATCACCCAATCGATCAAATTTTCCGCCGCTTGATTCCACCTTTTTCAAAGTACTTATTTAATTTATTAAAATATGTTTTTGACGCCGGTAGTTCTAGTGTTAAATGTTTCATCTACTTGAACTTCCTCATCGGTGTCTTTGCCATTTTAATAACAAAATGACTCGTCACCTTAACAAAAGTATGATCAATGAATGCAGTGAACTTTTTAATTATTAAAATCACAATTGTTAACCGTACGATGGAAAGTGCATCGGAAAAGTTGAAATAATCTGGTAGAATAAGTTTTGATCGAACTTTAATCTAATTTAAAGTTGACCGAACTCGGCCGTTGATGCTCTCAAATGTAGGGATCACGAGAGGCAACGGATTTGAAACTTTTCAACGGTGTAAAAACTCTGTTTGTTTAAATTTCATAACGAGAGGAAACTTCCCTTTCTTTCTTTTGCTAGCTCTTTCTTCTTGCACAAAAAGCTAACGCGCTCGGGATAATGAATGCAGATAACGAAACAATTCCGTTGAACCTTATCCGGCTATTCTTTTAACGAGAGCTAATAGAATAATACCGCTATTAATCACTAGTTTTAGCGAGAAACTTCCCCTCCATCGCTTGGAACTTAATAAACTGGAGAACAAAGTATTGGCAATCTTACTCTGCTTACTCTACGATTACTCCAACGATAATGGAGTTTGAGTAATCCATTTCGATGTTGCGTCCCTTTTTCTAGGATACCCGTTAAAACAAAAGTTTCTAAGTGTACACAAAAAAAGAAAAAAAAAACACTGAGAATCGTCTCGGTTCAGAAAGGGATACGCTTGAAATTAATGTACAAACAAGGCAACACCGGGAACCTTTTGTGAGCTTACAGAGTGTTCCAAAACGAAAATAACAAAGTCAAATCACCACTTCCGCTTTTACACGCATATCTCTTTAAGTGTTAGGGGTACCGAAAAGTAATCAAAATTAGAGAAGTGAAAACGTAACTGCAAACATTTTTCAACAAAAAGTCGAAGGACATTTTTAACACTATTTCTACAAAGAGGTGGCAAAAGACACCTTACAAATTTTAACTTAAAATTATTCTCTACGTTGAATCATCTCTCCACAATTAATTTTTTGACTTTTCATACAGTAGTTGTTAAATTAATTCAGCAATGTCATTTTCCACCAGCACATTCTAGATCTAAAAATGTGCATATGGTATACTTATTTCTACCATGAGGTGTCTTTTGACAGTTTAAGAATTTCATGACAGTGCCTCATTTAAAACAATTTTACATATAATTATCAACACCATTTTGCAGCACCATGTCAATTATAATCAGATTAGAGAATCCCTATTTCAATTGTAACAGAAGATACAGGAGTTGCATAACTTTGATATTCGCTTCTTTCCCACCATGTTACATTTCAGCGTACGCCGCTGCAGTGACTTTACAACTATCTGCACACCGCTGCTAGAATTTGCAAACTGATTAAATAATTTCTAATAAATACACATCAATGTATCAATAACTATATTTCTCAAATTATCTACATTTAACTGATAATTTGAAATCTCAACAGTTTCGGCAATTATTTTCATTCAAACGAAAAGGTGTCTTTCGACACCTTTTGGTCGAAATAGGTATATGTACAGAAAATCATGTACAGATTTCTTTCCAATTTTCTCACAGCGCTCATTGTGGCATCTAATTTTTGACTTTGAGATTAATTTTCACACATTCAATGGATAGTTTAGCACACATGAAGCATACCATTATTTTTGCCTTGGATCTCTCTATAAAGCCAGAAAGTTTCATTCAGATCCGTGAGCAAGGGTTGGCCGTGTTTCCTTGTAAGTTTCAACCCAGACGTCACTAGTCTAATAAAATCGCACGCGAACCAGCGATGTTAGAGGCGCGTATCGAAATTCGATTAAGCGAGCACAATATCGAAGCTGGCTCGTCAGGATCTAAAATGAAACGCAGTTCGACCTCTAAAAATTCAATTCTATCGTCTTTCTGGAAGGAAACACTACGATTCTACGCTTGTGGTTTGTTTCGCCGAAAGAATTTATTGCCTGGAGATATTTCCTTGGATGCCTCTAGCATTTCCTCGGATGTCGATGCCAATGTTTAATGTGGTCCAAGGAAGAAAATATCTTTCTTGCGGACGATCCATGATTTTTGCACATCGAACAATCGACAATGGATATTTCTTTTTTTTTAGGCGTCGCTTCTATCGGGATTAAACGAATAGGGAAAGTTAGGTGCTCGAACGGGAAACTTCAAAATTTATCGCCTCCTGTAATAAATAACTCCTCGTCTTTTTTTCGTTTGTCGAAGAATTTACTCGTAAACGATCCGATAAATCTCTTCTATCATTTCAAACGACCTCGTTTCTTTTCTTAAAATCCTTTCTTACTTGAATCCGAGGATTCAAAGGCGTGCATCGAACGCATTAATTTCTGGTTTTTCCGAGGAAGGAGAAAGTTCGTTGAAAATTGACTCGTTGTAATTTCCGTTGCATTTGGTTTTCGTTCTACTCGATCAACTCCCGTATTAATTTGGGAAATTTAAACAAAAATTACAACTGGTCATTTCGACCGCCTTGGTAGTTTTAGTGGTAACACTCATTTTATTTAAAATCTTTTCAAGTTTATAGGACATCCATGGAGTAGATATTGTATGTTCATCTTATAAACTATAAATTATGGAATTAATTATCTCCTCCACCTCTTGATTCCTCGTTTTCTAAAGTATTTATTTAATGTATTGAAATATAATAGGTTTAAGGCCAGTAGTTCTAGTGTTAATTTAACTTATGACAAGGTTTAGTGACATTCTGGTTAAAAAAATATCTAAAAAATTCATTCCTAATCTTCCTTGCATAGATCTTTACACCTTCAGTTTTAAAGCGATGCAAGAATTCCATGCAACACCGTTGCTCCTCTAGCTTTAAAAACCATCCCGAAAATTGCATTCGACTCCTTGCATTTCTTCATAAACCGAATTACATCGTCAAAGAATACAGTTATATTTCGCAGAACTAGCTTCAATCCCCTGAAACGTCTGATTCCCTGAAGACCATTTTGCCCAGTGTACGTCTAAAATACCCGAAAAGATCCTCATTACCTTTGATCTCATCTCTCTTCCCCGGTATGCTCCAACCGAAGGGTTAATTAAGTTCATACCCTCGCACGTATTTTCCAAGAGATAACCACAAATTACTTATGCAAATCTCCTTTTTTCAGGATGTCCTGAAACCTTTCTTTCCTAGCATCGTTTCCAAGATCGTTCGTTTTATCGTGTCCCACATAGGAAATGACGATCTAGATAACTCGAGAGTCGCCTAAAAGTCGAACAATACCATGGATATTCCTATGGGATCTTTGTTTAGGAAGTGAAATATTTGATGAACCAGAGGTGGTGTAGAATCTTTTGAACTTGGATCCACTAATTGCAAGTTTGAATATTTACCTCCTTACCCACCATGGACCCTTTAACAGCTATGGTCATTTCCTAGAATTACTTTAACCCTTTGTACTCGGAGTCATCTTTGACGTTATCTATTAACAACTTGGCGGCACTTTACTATTTGCTATGTTGTGACATTTCAATAAATAATTTCAGGTAAACATTTCTTAATACGTTGACTGTCATAGGGGTCACCGGTGACCGATACTATTGAAATCAATGAAATTTCGTCCAACTTTTAAATTGCAATATTTCTGAATTTGCGATCATACTAAATATTTAAATATTGGCATTAAAAAGTTATAGGTTTGCCGAATATCTATCTATCTGTATTTTTAAAGTTTCTGCTTTATAAAGATGAGCATTTGATAGAAAAAGTTTCAGTTCGTTAGAAATGATGAAACTAGCGGAATATCGATGGCGTTCAACGTGTTAAATTGTTACGTTGTAATAAGTTCATCGCCTGTAATAAATTCGAAGGTTCTCTTAGAAGGGTCAACTGAGTGATATGGTAGACCCACGATGTGAAGGGAGACATCGGAGTGCAAAGGGTTAAGTGACTTCCGATCTAACGAAGCTCTCAAATCAAAAGTGATAATTTATCAAAAAAATTTTCATAACTGACGGTGTAAAATTTAAAATCCACCCACCTAATCGCAAGTCTGAACCTTTATCTCCTTGCCCACTGTAACTCCTTCAGTCGTCTTCTACGTTTTCTCCTTTACGTGTCCAAATCTTCTCGATCGCATTTTATTTGCAAAAGCATACGTTACTGTCAACCCAATCGATTTGGCGCCTTGAATATGTCGAAAAACCGATACTATATTCCTGTTACCGCGATTCCATTGTGAAATAAGATCTTCCACGAGCATCGCAAATTTGTCCTCCGACTTGGCATCTCGAATGGCAGTAAATATTTCATCGTCCTGTCCTGACGGACCATCGGATCATTTAAATCTACTGGATCGGGAATAAATAATGAGAAGGAGGAAGAAAATTTCTATTCGGTGGTTGAGAAATGATTCGACGTTACTATTCTTAAAGCACCGCGAAGGGAGAAGCTTGGATGAAGATTTTTACGGTCGTCTCGTGGTTCGATCCTCGGTAGCTCACGGTGGAGGGATCTTCGTGCTTTATACTCTTAAGACACTCCTGGGATTTTCGAGGTAAGACCGTGGAAAGCGGTTTCTTCTTGGCAATGCCGAGAAGGGGAAGCTGTAATCAACGATATTCGTACCTACTTTGAAAGAAGATCGCCCCATTCTTACCGATTGGGATTATCAAAGGGATTGGGTGCTCTAACTGTTTACCTAGCTTGACTAATTGTGATATTTCTTTTTTATTTATTTTTCCCGACTTCAATCGATATGGTCATTTAGCCTAGGATCTATTGTTTTAGGTATAAACTATTGAAAATATAATATTATATTTGGTAGTTTAGAGAGATAAAAGGCATTGCTCCACAGTTTTGTGTTGCATAAAAGTTTGCTCGCTTAAATTCTTCTCACTACCTGTATTGGCACTAGAACGACCGACGTTAAATTTATTGCATTTAAATATATTAAGTAAGTACTTTGGAAGAAGAGGAATCAAGGCGTGGAAAATATGATAGGTTTGGTAATCTGTGTTTTATAAGATCAACTTAGAATTTCTATTCTAGAACACTGCTGCAAACTTAGAGAATTTTTGGAAAAAAATGTGAGCAAGTCATTTTGACTTGCTTGGTCGTTCTAGTGTTAATTCTGTGTGAAAGAAGTAATAAACAATCGAGGATATCACGAAATTAATTTCACTTGATCAAGAGGAAATATAGTTTAAAGTCTACAGTTAAAAGTAAATCCCTTGTAGTACATTTAATTGTAGGTAACGAACTAATTCTCATTGCTAGTTTATTTCGGATAATTTAAAAAATCTAGGGATTTCTCCTACCTACTCTCAAAGCAGTAAACAATAAAAAGATGAAGAATAAAGATTGCATCCTTATGTAAAGTCACATTTGTTTTATTATATTTAACATTGTACACGAACAATACACATCTTACATTGGAGAAATGTGCGCTTAGACGTATTCGAGTTAAACGAAGAAACCCTATATCAACCCTGTAGACGGAACTCGAAGTCGCGAACGTACTTCCACCTTAAACAATTCCTCGTAATTCACGCATCAGCGATATTACATTTCATAACTCGATACAATAAGACCGAATTATGATTTTATTACATACGTTTCATTGATTTCTCATGAAATCCCCATCAGACCGAGTTTCCAGGAATCCAGTACGTGATATTGCAAGTATTAACAAGCAGAAAACTCCACTCGGCTCGATGATGTAAAAGTTTCATTGGTCATTTCAATAATCGATCCCTCGGCGACAGGCCATATCGTTTGTTAAATTTTCAAAAGACGTGTTATTCGTCCGATTACAATAGGATTTCACGTTGCACAGTGCCGGGGATACTCTCAATTTGAAACTAACAGCTTGTCAATATCTCTGTTTGCCCGTAATTCTCTTGGGTGGTTAAAAACCTCGTCTGGAATACATTATTCGGTTATTCTTGCGCTGGAACGTGGAGGAAATAATTTAAATCGTCTCGCGATGTCCATACCGTTGCGAAACTGATGTCGCATTCGTTAACGATTTGTCTCTCTTGATTTCCCCTTAATACTCTTTGTTTCCCGTTATTTCGCTATGTCTCAGACGCTTTCTCATTCGATCGTTCCTTCTTTCTGTTGGTCTCAATATATCAATTCCTCTTTTTTCTGTCTCCTTCTCTCAGTCTTTCTTTCAATTTGGCTCTCTCCCTTCTATTTTCTTCCCTTTCGACTACGCTCTCGCCCTCTCTCTAATCAAGGTGTAATATGAAGGATATGAGTATGTTTCACAGTAATAATCAACACCGAACAGTTTTCAAGTCTGAATCCATCAAATATTTAACGACTAGTAAGTATCTGTCTTTTAATCGCTCTTTCCATATATCGCTCTTCCCTTCTCCTACGCTCTCCCTCATCTCTCTTATCAAGGTGCAATATGACGGATATGAGTGTGCTTTCGCAGTAATAATCAACACTGAACAGTTTTCAAGTCTGAATCCATCAAATATTTAACGACTAGTAAGTATCTGTCTTTTAATCGCTCTTTCCTTATATCGCTCTTCCCTTCTCCTACGCTCTCCCTCTCTCTCTTATCAAGGTGCAATGTGACGGATATGAGTATGTTTCACGGTACAATCAACACCGAACAGTTTTCAAGTCTGAATCCATCAAATATTTAACGACTAGTAAGTATCTGTCTTTTAATCGCTCTTTCCTTCTATCGTTCTCCCATTCTCCTACGCTCTCTCTCTCTCTCTCTCTCCTTCTCTCTTATCAAGGTGCAATATGACAGATATGAGTGTGTTTTGGCAGTAACAATCAACACCGAACATTTTTCAAATCTGAATCCATCAAATATTTAACGACTAGTAAGTATCTGTCTTTTAATCGCTCTTTCCTTATATGGCTCTTCCCTTCTCCTACGCTCTCCCCCTCTCTCTTATCAAGGTGCAATATGACGGATATGAGTGTTTTCGCAGTATTTATCAACACCGAACATTTTTCAAATCTTAATCCATCGAACAATTAAGAATTATCTAATTTTTTCCCTTTCAGTCGCTCTTTCTTTCTATCTTTCTCTCTTTTTCCGCGTCCTCTCTCTCCCTTTCTCTCTTATCGGGGTGCAAGACGGAGAAAATTACAGCGTTTTCGCTGTGATCATCAACACCGAACATTTTTCAAATCTTAATCCATCGAACATTTAACAATTATGAAATTTTTCTCTTTCAGTCTCCCTTTCTTTCTATCGTTCTCACTCTTTCCACGTTCTCTCTCTCCCTTTCTCTCTCATAGAGATGCAACACGGAGAAAATTGCAGCGTTTACGCTGTGATTATCAACACCGAACATTTTTTGAATCTTAAACCATCAAATAATTAACGATTATTAAGTATCTTTCTTTCGACAAAGTCCCACAGAATTGTCTGGTCCATTAGCGTTTCGAAAAAAAAAAAACAACAAAATTCTCTCAGCAACGTCAAACTCTATTAGATCGTGTTTCACACACGGGGACCAAGTTTTTGTTGAGACCATGCTAGCGAAAAGTCCTTGGAACAGAGAAATCCTTTCTCTTGACAGGATAAGCCAAGGATTATAGGCTCGTCTCTCTCCAAAGAGCTCCAACAGGTCGTTTCACAGCTCTTGTCGTGTTCACTTCTTGGAAAGTATCCCCGCGAGATTATTAAGTTGACCGTCTGATCTTGCCAACTCTTGTTTCACGTTTGCGCTCGATTTTATGTGAAACGAGAGAAACAACTGTCCACTGTTTCTCAATGTCGTTTGTCGAAAGAGAACCATTAAGCATGTGACTCGATCCAGTCACCAAATGACGATATTTACTCCCTGCTTACTCCTCATTTTCGTATTCCATTTCCTCCACGCTTTCTTCCACGACTTGAAGCAGAACTGATGAAGATCAGATGTGAGTCTCGTTAGAGTGAGTTCCGCTTTTTTGGGATGTTTGACAAATTGGTTTGCCGTTAATTGTATGCACTATGAAGGAGGGTTTCTTCGTTTCTTGCATTAAATTAGTACCGCTCGTATTCCGAGTGAGCAATGCAGAATTGGTTCTTCTGGCGTGGAACCTTTGATGGATGTTTTTTCGCATCGATGTAGGATACCTGGACGAAGAAGTATTATGAAAGAGTTCAAAGTCATAATAATTTGACAGAGTTAACTTAACCCTTTTAGTGCCGAGCGAAAAGATTAATGAAACTAATAACAAATGTAATTGCGAATAGAAAGAATTGTCGATTGGCGATAGTTCGGATAAAACACGCAATATAGAGCTTAATCTGTGTATTTACAATTATCTAACATAAAATTACTGATATCGTATTGGAAACTGAATATTAACCCTTCGATATTCAGTGTTAGCACTATTGCTAACGACGATATATCGTCGTCCGACACTAAAAGGGTTAGGCTTCTAACGTTACGATATTTCGAAATCCGTGGTAACACTTTTGTGTATTTTCTCTGCTTTAACAGTACCGAATGCTTTAGAACTAATGGCGTATATTATCCCCATTTGAAATGCGCGCAGAAGATACTTAATAACCTTTATGAGACTTTCCTAAAAAAATGAACTTCCACCAGTTTCAAAAGTATCGACCTAAATATTAACATATTGACTGCCGCGGGGTTCACCGATGACCGGCGAAATTAAATTCAATGAAATTTCATATGACATTTATTAATTTTCTAACATACGCCAATATTTCAATATTAAGAAGATAAAACTCTACTAAATATCCATCTATCAGTGTCTCTAAAGTTTCTGCTTTATAATGTGATTTTAATAGAAAAACTTTCACTTCCGTAGAAATGACGAAATTAACAAAATACCCGGGCCGTTCAATTTTGTTAAATATCAACATAGAAAAAGTCTCCCACAAACATACATTTTATCTCACTCCCCCCTAATTCTTAATCCGATCCCTGTACTTTATATCCCCACCCCTCTTGTTCCCACCCCTCAAACGACTCTCAAACAACTCAAACTCAAAACCCTAACCATCCCCCTTCAATTTTATTCCACACAAACATTCAATCCAGCTTCAAAAGCTACGAAAAACTATTTAGATCTTTCCCACAAAGCAACCGCAACCGTTCGACCTCGAAATTCTCCGAGGCAGCATCGACTCGAGCAAGAATTCAGCGAACGCGTTCCACGACGCGGACAAATGGATGTAAAACAGAAGGGGCGTAAAGTTCCGTAATGACTAAACGGCAAATAAATAATCCAAAATGTCCCCTTACTTGATGTCGTGCGAATAATGCACACTCCTTCCACGTAGCACCTGAGATCCTTTCCTGGAACCGCAAACCGTCGAGTCTCTGGTGCTGCTGAAGTCTTCGTTGGTGATTGACGGCTTACCCGGTGAAAGGCAAAGCATCTCCTTGAATGCTTCCCTGTATTTTGCGCTCATCACATTGTACAGAATAGGATTCGCAGTTGTGCTGAAGTAGTAGAGACATCCACCCACCGGATACAGCCAATCGTTTATGACACCGGATGTCGATATTCGATAGACGTATAACAATCGTTGAGCGTGAAACGGTGCCCAGCAGATGAAAAATGTTATCACAACGGCAACTGCGCAAAACAGATTGATCCTTTGCCATTGGATCGTCTCAATCGTCATTGTATCCTGAACGACGTCGTTATCCTTTTAATTCTACTTCAATTATCGAAACTTAACGACACCGATGGCCGATAATAGAATGAGTAATGGATTCGACGATGGTCGAGATACCATGGAATGGATGGGAAAGTAACGGCAATCATTGGATGGGGTTTGGCAAGAGGGGATGTAGAACAATCGTAAGCATCTGGAAAAAGTACGTGTCAGTGGGAATTGCGGGGGATTAACGCGAAAGTGATGTAACGGAGGCCGAAAAATGGAAACAATGAAGAATCGGAAGGGGTTGCTTTTCGTTCTCTTTCGGACTGTAATTGACTTTGTCATTTGATACAGGTTCGGAGTGAGTTGTGTCGGTAATTAATAATTGAACTTCGGTCGACCGGTATTGTGATATGTCTTGCGATCGGAGTAATTAATATTGAATTTACGATAGAATCGATTGTTTCGTTGGGTTTCTATTATTTATTATCGGGCGAATCGTCCTCCCGCGAATAACACGTATAATAATAACAGTGCAGTCGCGTTTAACGGGGTCGAAGTGCTTGTGTGACCGGGTAACTATGTTCATGGAAATATTAACGGAGAATTAAGATTGATGCCGGGTCAACGACAGATGGAATTAACGGATTCGTTGTTCATTACTTCAATCTCTAACTACAAGTTTCCTAAAATGTTTGGATCTCGCGTCAATATTCTTAACTATTTCTTTTTATCCTCCGATGACATTTATTAAATACTTTAACTGTTGATTTTTATGAAATATTTTATTCTATCGTGATTAGTTTAATGAGAGATGAAAAAGGAGGAGACTGAAAGATCGGGATATTTTTTTATTCATAATTTGAATATTTGTGTACTTCGTTAATTGTTAATTGATGTTGTCTCGCGATATTTAGCCTTTTAGATGCTAAGAAAATAGGACTTGGAAAAGGGTCAATTATATTTTAACATTTCAAAGTACGCCTACGCCCTGTCGATAGAATTCTCCCTTCAACGACTCCTATTTTACCAAAGCAATTATGTTAAAGCGATTGAAGTAACTTCTACTTCGCAGACGTCATTTCACGATTATAATTACTGTCAACGATCAAGTATAATTTTCCATTCGATAAGTTCGTTTTTCCCAAGAATTGTTTTATCATTAATAATCAAAGAAACATTCGAATGTATCGCGTTTGAATTCAGAGAGAGCCAGAAGTCCAAAAGTTCAAGCGAAAATGGAAGAATGAGAGAAAATAACGGAGCTATAGGTCGATCCATTAAAATTTTTGCTGCATAAAATTTCAATTGTCGAAAGGCTGAAAAGTTGGATGATTAATAGACAACACGGGGGCATCCATCTTCGCATCTCGAACGATATGCGTTTCAATGTTTCGGGATGTTGCGGTATTATCGACGAGGTGAAAATTATCTTGGAACACGCGTCTCCCATCGCGGTGGAACTTTGACGACTACGTTCAGCCATTGACTCCCTCATCAATTTTCATACGCTTTCCCTTCCAATTTCCCATTTTCGTAAAATCAGACGCGTCAGGTATCGATACGATATTCTTAATGATTCATTAACACTCGACTCCTGAATTTTAAGCAGTTCCATAGGAATTCTGTGGAAAATTAAGCCGAAGAACTGAAAAACAAAATTAGTGGGAATTTTCATTAACATCCGACTCGTGAATTTTAAATAATTTGGTGGAAATTCGGAGGAAAGTTGAATCCAAGTGTTGACTGACGAAATGTGCAAAGGATTTCTGCGATTACGTGAATTTTACGCAATTCCATAGGAATTCTGTGGAAAATTGAGTCGAAGAACTGAATCACAAAATTAGTGGGAATTTTCATTAACATCTGACTCGTGAATTTTAAATAAATTGGTGGAAATTCGGAGGAAAGTTGAATCCAAGTGTTGACTGACGAAATTTGCAAAGGATTTCTGCGATTACGTGAATTTTAAGCACTCCCATATGAATTCTGTGGAAAATTGAGCCAAAGAACTGAATCACAAAATTAGTGGGAATTTTCATTAACATCTGACTCGTGAATTTTAAATAAATTGGTGGAAATTCGGAGGAAAGTTGAATCCAAGTATTGACTGACGAAATTGGCAAAGGATTTCTGCGATTTAACAAAAGGTTTAACGAAAGTGTTTGATTGTTGGATCGAAAAATACCGAAACTCTGTAGCCGAACGATCAAAATTTCAACGAGTGACCATAGCTTTTGTTTATAAACTTTAACGGCGAAAAGGTCAGCCTCGCGAAAGAGTTACAAAGACTTTTTCCAAACGTTGTTATTGAACGCGCAACAACGTCCATCCAAGTGATGAAAAAGAATGAAACAAAAAAATTACATCGAAAGAGAAAAAATTCATACAAAATAAGCTAATGTTCCTTTTTTAAAAGTAGTAACATTACTTTTTAAAGCAATGTGTTATTATTTAGTGATAATAAAAAGATGATTACTGAGCAGTCGAATGATGTTCTTCCGCGACTGAGCTCTTACGGTTTCCCCATGAATGGAGCCTTCGATGTTCCTTTCTAGGGTGTTGCATTGTATCCGTCGGCCCATTCGCACGTAAAGGCCCGCTATGAAGATCATGGGACCGAGGAAGAAGATGATGAAGCTAAGCTCATAAAGCGGAAAACTGGGCATGTTATGGGACAGCATCGCGCAAAGTGCCGATTCCTGCGACAGTCGGCCAGAATCTGAAAGACAAAAAAAGTCTTTGCTGAAACATCTATTGTTTGTTTTCTGATCAAAGAGAGGTGATTGGAGAAGGATAAGTATTGGTTATCGGTTAAAGGAAGGAGTTGTCGAATTTGTAATGCAATTTAACCTCATTGGTACCAAACCTTTTGAAGTTTGGTTCAATTTAATTTTCTATCATTCATTTTTCATTGGTCTATCGAAATTCAATTTGAATTCCGGAATAAAAGTCTGAGTATCTCGAAACGAAGAATAAATTACTCAAAGTATCGTTATAATTACTGACACATATCTATATTATCTCTTTAGAATTTAGACAACGGTTAAAAGCGTCCACATTTCATTTATCTCTATCAACTGTGCCAATCAATGAACGTGCATACGCGTCAATGGCACCGAAAAGGTGAAATATGAATTAGCAGCGATATTGTTGCGTAGCTTGTCCATTCAACGAGCATTATTTATTATTCACTATGAATACAACATTCAATAATTCCGTTTTCAATATTGCAATGCATTATAACAGACAATACTATAAATTGGATCGTTTCCGATGAAATTCGTAGGCGACATTTGCAAGTTGAAAAATTCCCTCGTATCGGCGAGATCCGAAGAATCAGGCAGTTTAAAAAATCTGGTGCCTCAGTTACGTCGATGCAAAACTCGATACGAGGATTCTATGCGACTTGAAATATTCATTTTTTACCATGAAAGACCCAGCGTATGGAGAGATACTTATTATTTATAGGAAGATAGCTTTTGCCGCGCTTTTTCGATTTACTTCGGCTGACATTCGCAATTTTTGCTCGCGAACGTGGAGTTTATTGTCAGCAATTTTACTTTGGAAAAATAAATCGTCCTTCGTTGCATTCAGCCAGGAACTTCAACTTGGCAAAGGTCAAAGTACAAAATTCCCTCGATTGCGGTTCTTACTGACGTTTCGTCAATGGGATCAATAAATTATGCTGATTAATTTAATAAAACGAACCCCGGCACTTTTATTATGAATGCAAACTACCAGACAGTATTATACTTGCAGATTTTAACTTATGAATCTGTTGTTCGAGTCGCCAATTTGCGTAATTTCGGCGAAGGTGTAATTTCACGATACTCGCACGTGTAAGTGGCATTAAACATCGTTCTGAGAATGCAACGATATTAACTCTAATCTTATACGGGTGTTACGAAGTAATTATACGTATTCTTGCGTAAAATAAGCTCAACAAATGCCACCTGTGAATTTTACGGACCTGCTTTCCTTGCACCAAGTGAGAATTTTCAGTGAAGAGGAAAAAAATCGAGAGCGAGGTCTATGGTAACCATAGTGGATTCCTATCGTCATCGATGAGAATATTTCCCGGTTATCGACAAGAAATTGCAAAAAGGAGAAGTCACTTAAAATTACATCTACTCGATGAGATGATAAAAGACGAGAGGAAGCATAAAGTCAGGGGAATAAAAATATTGAGAAAAAAAACGAGCGGGTGATCGTAATTCTAACAAGGGAAATCCTCGATGTTACATACAGAAACGTGATTTTACACTATGGCAGAGAAAATCTGGGATAAAGTTTCACGTACTACGGTCACGAATTACTTGTAAAGCTACTCGTGTAAGCTCTGATAGCGTATAGCTACCTATTCTGATCGATATTGTCACAAATACGAATCCCTGTAAGATACCTCGCCCGAGTGGCTTTCTACCTAATCTGAAAAAATTCTATCAAAGTTTTCCTCGACTTTATCGATACTTGGAATCATCTCATTCAGTTTCTACATTTACATTTCCTTTTCTAAACACGTTTCATACAGAAAAGCAAAAATAATTACCTTTGAGACCAGCTTGAGACAATCGACGCTGGTATTTCTGAAATGCATGCCAAGCTTCCGAAATAATTTATTTTAAAATTGACACGTAGCGCTAAAACACAACAAAAAAAAAAGAATACAGTACGTGACTGACAAGTGAATCCAATTTCAAAGGCTTGGTACCAAAAGGGTTAAATAGTACCACAAATTCAGCAACTCCACCCTTCAATCTAACACCTAACACCATATACTTTTCTCTCTTCAATTAAATTTTCTTTTTCATTTCATTCAATTGAAATTTCAAATACACGTTACATTAAAAAAAAAAGACATGTGCAGTGTGCCTGATTCAGGATAGAAAAATCCTCTCCACTATCCATTTATCGAGCACAGTGCACCTAAAAGTCCTCCTTAAAAAGAAAGTTCTCCGTCTCGTGAATTGGCTACTGTAAAACTGTGAAAAAGTTTACACAACACCCAGAATAATACCGTACAATAACAGATCTCGTGTAACGCTCGAAGATCTGCCTCGAAATTCATACGATCGTAGGAATAAACCGCAAAGACAAAAGCAGCTGCTGAAACGAGAGAACACTCACCTGGCGGATATTCAACGTAATTGACAGTAGTATAATACGCGAATGGCACGGCAAAGAGCAGACCCATCAACCAAGAGCCCCAGATAAGTCGCATAGGTCGTTTCAATCCACTCGTGTAGCGACGAAGAGGATGGCAAATCGCTATGTACCGTTCCAACGAGAACGCCACTATCGTTAGTACCGAAACGTAAGATGACCTTTAAAAGAACACGTTAATGTCTCACGCTGCATTGTTTTCTAATTTATACTTTTTATTTACTTCTTTTTTTTTTCATGGCTTTTATATAGTGGAACGATAACGGTGGGTGGAATTTTACAAAATTTTCAGACGGTCAATTTAGTTTAATATTTTCCTTCAACTCACGTTTCAGAGACGTATGCGCGTATCTTGCACATAAAGTACCCCAGTTTCCATGGGTATTGCTGCCAAAATGTGCTCAGCTCGTTTGGCAGTCCTATAAAAAAAATTTGTAGGATTTGTTTGTTGTAATGGTTCCATGTGTGTTAAAGTGGTAGATTCCATCGTTGGTACAAGAGAAGGTAAAATTTTAAATTGAGGGATTACTAATTTAACGTTAATAATGTAATTTGGGACAAATTTCGAATTTATGTGTATTTTATG
Organism: Cerceris rybyensis; assembly: GCA_910591515.1. Taxonomy (NCBI): domain Eukaryota; kingdom Metazoa; phylum Arthropoda; class Insecta; order Hymenoptera; family Crabronidae; genus Cerceris; species Cerceris rybyensis. The sequence goes on along the minus strand of OU342792.1, from coordinate 22,099,654 downwards.
TTTGGTTATATAGTGTTTCCTCGCAGTAGTATCAACCCTTAGCGGTCGTACGTCTGCTCTCAGCAACCAAAGCCCTATCACCATTGCCATTGTGTGTCTATTTTTAATCACCAACGCAAAAAATCAACACGTTTTTAAAGTATATATAATATTTCCTAAGATTTTAGTAGGTTTATTTTAAGCGCAATTAGCAAAGGTTTAATATCCTCCACATCCCTGAAAGATTTGTCTTGAATTCTGTTTCTAATTAATTTCTAACCATGTCCACAAAACACATAAAAAATGTTGTGACTTGTAGAAAATATGAGTTTAGTTTGAGTAAAATAATGTAGAAGAAACGAAGATAAGAAAAAAAATCTTAATTTTCACGGCTTTGTCTGATTATATTCGAAGAAGGGCAAGATCCGATTTAGCGTATTTAACCGAGGGCTTACGATTTGGCAAATAAGTTAATTAGAGGCAAATGCTCGATCGTCTGAGCCCTGCTTTCGAAGGAGCAACCTCGGATACTTTGACTCTTACATTAATTGCCGTTCTCCGTTCGTGAAGAATCTGAAGTAACGAGGGAAGGATTTTAAATATCGATAGAGAAAAGAGAGAGAAGATTCGAAGATCGTTTGTTTCGGGGATTTAACGAGGTATTTTTTGTCGCAATTATACTAACAATCTGTCCCAAGGGTCGTTGACTCGGCCAATAAATTTCGACCTCGTTTGTCGCAAAATATGTGCGAAATCGAACGATCAGTTGACAATACCTCCATTAAAAAATATCGTTTAAAAAACATCAGCTTTTTAAGCGAAATTCAAATGAAAAATATCTCTATTGTAAGTTATTCCTACGTTACTTTTAATTGTGAAGGATACATTTTTAATCTCTTGTAAGAAGCTTAACGTAATTCCGTAACAACTGACAAAGCAGCCGCAATCCAAAGATTCTTTAAACTTTAAAACACGAAGTAAAAAACAGTAATTTCGTAAACCCTAAAACGTAAGACGATAATACTCTGAATCATTGCTAATGTAATCCGCTTGGTACAAAGTGTTTTTCATTATTACAGTACATCGATTTCCATGCAAATGATGTAACGTTATAAAATTGTTACACCGTTTTTTTCGTTGACCTCATTTGGTGGTTGAAATTTCAGAAACCTATCCCGTACGTTATCGAGCTCTGGGAAAAATAATGAGGTTGCACGGAATCATTTCTGAACCTCACCTGGAACCTTCTCGTTCCAAGGTGACCACTCTTACCGTTTAAATTATTAAACTAAATTTCCCATTACCTACTACACAATTAGTTAATTAGTATCGCATAACCATGGAAGATACTACAATCAAGAACATAATGCTCCTAACAAAAGCGTTCCACTAAACTGTTAACTTAAGCTCTCTTTCACCCGAATTCCCTTCATTTCTCTTCATTTGCATGTAATTATTATAATGGAGAAATATTAAGAATCATTAATATAATAATTAATTTCATATTAATTCATTCATTACATTAGTATCAAAGAAATTGCAAACTGTAAAATGCATTTCATCCTCTAACTACCCCCAATTGCAGAGATACCTTTTTAATACTATTCAGAAATATTCTTTGAAACGCTCATTGAATAGTATGTATCAAATTTAATTTCAATTGAGGGTATATTTTCCAGCTTTTTAACGTCGGCTCTTGATATTTCGTTATTACAAAATTTTTAATAAAAAGATGCTTTCAATTCTATATATCATATTTCGTTCCCGTTTTCCCATTTCGCTCTTGCATTTTGCAATATATTTTTACACAGATCGACCGTTATTTTCGGTATAGTGCAGCTGAAATTATTCAACGATCACTACCTCGCAACCCCGTGTTCGTTTACCCGGCCTCGAGTTCACTGGGAAAAATGAAAGACGAACCACAACGAAGCCGCTCGAGGGAAACTGGAGGAGCTCTCTTGCAATTATTATCCGAGCCATTACGCGCTCACTTTTATCGCCGTTTCACGGCACAACAACGAGTTACGAGCGATCGGAAGGCGCGATCTATCATCGAAAAAATAATATATTTCCATCGCCGGTAACGCGTATTCGGCTGTCGGACGTTTTCCCCAAAGGCGAAATAAGTTCCCGCCTCGATGAATCGACGTATCCGTTGTCAGGATTAAATAAATATCCCTTGGAATTTAATGCCATGGTAGACGAACATAACTTCGATAATTAAATGTCGGTCAGGGAATGATGTTACGGGGAAAAACGAAGATTTAGAAAATGACGTAAGCTATTGTGATTTTGGAAAGTATGAATTATGATTGGGATATAGTATTATTTTAATTTTGGAATTTTTAGTATATAAGTGCTACTTTGAATTTAATTACTAAGTAATTTTGTCTAGGATCCGTTGCTTAACCGTTTACGTACCACGAGCCACTTTCGCACTCTTCAGTTTTTGGGTCGAAAAACCCCAGGACATTTTTTCAATGTTGACAATTGAAGGAAGACTTTGTTAAGATATTTTGTTAAGAATGCATCAGGCTTCTCTTTTATAATATAAAGTAATTCCAAATTAGGATACAAGCACGAGAAGATTGTTCTTGTTGTGCATTACATAAAATAAATCACCAACTTTAGCTTATTTTGAAATAAAACTCAAGAGCGCGAAAGTGGCTTTTGGCTTTTCTCGAAGTAATTTTTTAAAACCCTCCCGGTATTCAAATGGTTAAGGTGGAATCTGAATCACCAAGGTGGTGACGAATTAAATGTTAATTTAGGAACAATTTCGTAGAGGTGACGGAGAAGGTTTTTGATCCCAAGCCTGTTAATTGCGAATTTGAACCTTTACCTCCTTATCTATCGTAGCACTTTCTTCCATTTCTATTTTTGTTTCTGCGGCTACGAACTACCACAGTAATTTTCTATTGTACATTGTTTCGCCAGGGAAATCAAACTGAAAGACAACATATTTCAATTGGAATTACGTTAGAACCAGGTGAAACACTGAAACGCATTCTGTTTGAACTAGTTTATCGGAATACTTGCAGTTTCATCGAACTTTAAACGAATTATTTTCAAAATTTCAGAGTTTATTTAATTATTTACGAATGCTTCCACAGCTGCATCGTACAGTTAAACGGAACGAATCTAAACGAAAATAGCAGCACATTCAGAAGCACAATTCGACGAAAAATAAAAGAGAAATTTAATTAAACACCGACCGACCGTGATCTGTAATTAATCGAAGTCCTGTAATACCATCAAACGGAGAGTTTTTTAATTTAATCTCACAAAATCAATGGCCTCTTTAAAAAAAACAACGGACAGTAGCATAATTCCCATTTTTCTCAAAGAATCTATAAAACTTTCATGTATACCTTCATATAGAACTTCGTGCACGAAGCATCGGCTGCAATCAACTGCATCTTGCATAATTTAAAATTTCCTCTTTGTCCCATCCAACCCTCTATTTTCCCCGTTGATTTGCATTTTCTTAATCATATCAAACGACCCCGAAATTTTCGAACTTTGACGAACTTTTCGGGCACGTCTATTATATAGGATAGCCGTAAATATTCGTTCGCAAAGATTGGAAAATCGTCGACCACCCAAAGTTATCCTCGAAGAGGGCAGAACTTTTTCGGCGAAATAAGATCCTTGCAATATATTCCATCGCCGTGTCTGGATGATGTACCTTCATGAATCACGAGAATATGCAAACATCCCTTTATTTAATGGCGTGTCTCGACTGTCTATCGTGCACAGTTGATATCGCGAACCAAGGAATACCTATTTCGTAAGGTTACACGCATTTATATTTCATACGTCACTTCCAGCCGTATGAATTCGGCGTGCCAATTAATTTCGAATGGAAATTTAAGATGGACTTTCTTCGTAATTGTTTCCCCCTATCCAAGTAATTGCTTCAGTCTATCGAATACTGCCTATGAAAATTTGGTGATATTTGAATTTTTTGTTCAATGAATTTATTAATATTGAAATTAATATAAATATGTTTCTAATATAATTTATAATATTATTTATAATATAAATATTGAATTTTTATTTGAACTTAGTGTTTTTACTGCTGTTCTTGTATTTGTATCTTGATTTTGATATTTCTATAATTTTGTACGAGAATTGCAGACATTTGGTACAAAATACAGAGACTAGGTTATAAAATTAATTTAGAGTCTATATCCTCTAGTTAATTAGGAATCTATATCCTCTGTTTAATTAAGAATCTATATCCCCTATTGCCGATTATTAATTATTCGTTCGTTCGTTATAGAATTATTTGCAGAGTACTCGATTGACGTAAATGAAAGAGCCGAATTTTGTTGAAAAACTATATTTGGCTGACCTCTGGTATAGCTACCGGCTACATGCAATGAATTCTCGTGAAATCGAAATTGACACTACTGAAATATATGTGTTACCCACGAATGATGAATAATTTTCTATGCTAGTAAAAAGTTAATGAACATATCGATTTATTCGAGATAAATTTACCCCCGGCGCTGCTCGTTAGAGGAGAGTGACGTTCATTAAACATTAGAAATGTGAAAAACATGGACAATTAAAGTAATTTTCCTTTGAAATAGGAACAGTTTTGTACATTAATAAAAGAAATGACGAAAAGTGGCATTTCTTGAACTGTGCTCTCCAGAGGTGAACATGGTTCGTGAAACATAAGAAATCGATTTATTCAAAATGACATTTCTTCGACTCTGCCTCGTAGAGACGAATAACACTCGTGAAACATTAGAAATGTGTAAACGACAGAAAGGTGAAAGAATTGTGCGTTGAAAAGGTTAAATACCAGATCGTGATATAAAAATATCCGTGTTGCCAGTCTAGAATTCACGCCTAATTTTCTCTTTCTTTCCTCTCCGCTCTTTTTTTTTTTACTCGCGATTGACTTGCTTGTATCGATAATTGAGACTTTTCGCGACCGAGAGGGGAAAAAGCGACGCTTTGTGCCGACGATAAATTTGATTGTGTAAACGAACAAAGAGGCGACGAAAGCTCGGTAATTCCGATAGTTTTTCAGTCGAGAAATATGGGCCGTGTTTTCATTCGTCATCGAGACAATAATGCATTTCAGAAATGTTCAGTTTCTGACATATTCAAAGTAGAAATTCTCAATATAAATAGCTTGACTATTTCCAATCTTAAAATTCCAATCTTAAAAAAAGTTTTCAAATTCATATAAAATGCAAATAAATTTTGCCACTTATAAAAATGAACTTTTTTATGAAATACAATTTAATTTACTTAGTGATAACAATATATTATTATTAATCGGAGTGACAATTTTACAAATTGTTCACAATCCCATTCAGGTGCAAAGTGCATTAAAGAATCGTCGGTCCGTGCGAAATGAACGATTCAACGAGAATAATTGCATGACGAAAAAGTGAATGGCACGGATGATATTCGCTAATGAGGTCATTTTCCAGCGATACAAATGCTCTATTTTAATATAATCGGAATAACTTCAACGTTCGATCTACACGAGCTTTTAATAAAAGCCATACGAATCGTGTATAATTGAAAGCTGTGAATTAGCAACGCGAAACCCCTTTCTTGCTCCATGAAAAGGATCAGAAGTATTATTTGATCGACAATTAACGTCCGATACGTGATGAACTTACAAACAAGAAGTCTGCAATGAAATTTCGAGCTACTAATATCTGTAAAACCAGGTGCAGCGATCGTTATTGGTGAATCTATCTGATAAATTGATAATTTCACCGATAAATCATCCTGACCTAAGGTGACAATCTGTGGGTATCTTAATGAGAGAAGTATAATGATATCATTTCATGCTGATAAATGTCAATTTCCTGGAAAGTCAGGCAAAGATTTTCCATGATTCAAAAACAAACTAATTGTAAGAACAGAAGTTCGTGCCGGATTCGATTAAAGATTCTGGAGCGAGCAAGTCGAACGTAAATTACGTTTAATCGGGTGACACAAATTTTCAATGGTTTCACGTATTTCGTTTGACGATTTATGAAGTCATTCTTCGTTGATTAACAACCTCTGCGATCGATTACAGCAAGAAACCTCTGTCTTAAATTACTCCTTCTTTCATTGGTATTATTAGCCTGCACCGCCAATTTTTCTATTCTGTATTACGTTATTTAGAACATTTTTAAATTATTAATTTAGGTGAAAAATGTTTCATAAATTACCTAAGTGAATAATTTGAAAATATTCTAAACATTTTTAAATTATTAATTTAGGTAATTTAGGAAACTTTTAATGTAGCTGTTCAGATATTTTAGCCCTAGCTAAAATAACTGTAGCAATTGAAGATGAAAGTTCCAGAAGAAAAAAATTTAATTTAATAAATTGCAATTAAATAGAAATAAATGTGCCGTACAAAAAAAATTGATATGTCGTTTGGAATAAAAGGACAGGCAAAAAATATTTCCCCCTGGAACGTGTTAATAAAAAAAGTTTGACGTGAAGCGCATGTTTTTCAATTTCCCGCACAACGTATAGGTTCAGATCGGTACACGATAAACTGAAAGATATCCATGCTGAATATCCAGCATTTTTCCTCTCAGATGAAACATATCATATGCCGAGAAAACTCTCATTCAACGGTTCTTTCGTGCGTTTGTTCTTCGAGAGAATAAAGTTTACTGCGAATACCTGTGCATTCCTTTGATTTTTCTCTTTAACAAATACTCGGTAATATAATCAAAAGCGAACGGTATGACGACTGAAACGTGAAACTTCTACGGCCAAAAAAAATGTCCTCATTCTATCCTCAAACACGAAAGTCGAGATCACACTTGGGACTTTCTGTTCCCTGTTATTTCTCATCTTCCATACCATTTCCCGCTCTCGTTGTATTTCCAATCGTAAAGTTTAAACGAAAGCGCATGTGCGAAATAGAAAAATGAAGACTCTGTAGACTTTAGATTCTGTAAATTCCATTGGATTTGAGTTAAAGGAACTGTTCAATTTCGAATCTTCGACGTCCTGTATTCGAAGCGTCTTTTGTCATTGATTAACTTGTTCGATATGTACAAAACTCTATTCCCAAGTATTTTTTTTTTACTGAGAGACATAGAACTGATGAAGTTAAAATCTTGGACATGAAGCTAATGGACTATAATTCAAATCTGCGACAAATTTGAAAGTTACACTGGTAAACACAATTTTTTATTTAAAGAGAAATTCAAATTTCCAACTTCAAAAAGTTCAATTTTGTAAGTTAGTGTTATTTTTATAAAATCATGATATTTAGTACGACTTTAGGTCCTATGGTTATTTTGCTTAGAACCTACTACTAGTTTAGATCAGCTTTAGATGGATTTAATATAGCATATTACATAATAATGTAGGAAAGCTTTCCCTGAGGTGACGGGGATTTGAATTTGATCAAACTAATTGAGAGTCCGAGCCCTTTAACTCCATATCCACTATAGTCCCTCACGTAGTTCTTGTACTTTAGGGTTGTTTATTTGTTCTACGCTTCGACTTTAGCTAATATTGTAATTTTACTTAGGATTGATAGTGCTTAAGAATATCAAACTATCAAGACTATGATGTCTTAACCTTCATCAGTCCCTGTGATCTTTTTAGTGCCAAAACGAGATTTAATTTGACCCTCCTCGAGAGATATTGGACACAGTGAATACATTCTCAAGAAAGTGATTACAAAGAAACAGTAAAAAGATCTTATTTTTTCTACAGAAAATAGACTAGAAACTTTAGAATAATTTTTAAAATAACATTGCGAAGATTAACTATTAATTTAGGAAAAATTCTCAAAGGTGTACTTCAGAGTCCTAATATTTAAACTTCACGCCCACCATAATTCCTTATGTATACACAATAACTTCGCTAGTTTTGCCCACGTAAAACTGTAAGTACTTAAACTCACGACGCAAAACAACGCCAATAAAAAGCACTTCTTCCTGTAATCCCTTTTTGCCATCAGCCAAATGAGAATTGCCCCACTGTACCCCATACGTGTGTCTCATTTCGTAAAAATACAACCTCAAAATAACAATACAAATAAAATCCTATTAATTAGACCTAAATGCAAACCTTGCAAAGCGTATCCTTTGTAAACTTGAACATATAGTAAATCACTGTCCGACGTATTTACTTCGATTACCCTGAAACTGACTGACAGAAGGACGAAATTTAATCGAGATTCGATGGTTCTCGACAAAATTGGTCCCAATTTTCACCATAGATTCGCGAGTACAGGACAACGGAATCACGTAACTTGACTTTAACGTCATCGCGAAGATTTGTTTTACCAACAGCGTGTATTTTCCTTCACAACGATAGGAAAGATTCCGACCTCGTATTTCATAATTTCTTAAGTATCCTGCGCAAAGGAAACCGCGCGTATTTCGTAAGTTGAAAAAAGAGCGAGGTAGATAGTGAAAGGAAAGGAGATAGAGAGGAAAGAGGGTAAGGAAGAAAGAGCAACGGAAGATAAATTTCTTTTATCCGTACAATCAGAAGTTATACGTTTCTATGGAAGACTTTACTTTTATTCTTCGTCCTTGTTCATTTATTTTTGCAATATTTGAATCCGTCCTCGTTAATCATCCCTATAAAGCCAACAGATAGACTTTTTAAGACAACCTTAGCCGAGACTTGGGAGTACTGTAACGAAATAAAGGTATTTCACCGAAGATTAACCTCGCATTTATTTATCCCTCGGAAAGGGCTATGAGTAATGCCGATGCTCGCGAGGTTCGTCAAAAAAAAAGGACAGAGAGAAACAGAAAAGAAAAAGGAGAGAACTATGATGGGTAAGACGTCACGGACTCAGAATCGATGGATCCAAACTCAAATTCACCCCTTGCTTCTGGAAAATTTTGCCTAAATTATTATTTAAAGCTTTATCGACTGATACTTTATTAATCGGCTCATCATCCCCATCTCTTCTGGGCTTGTAACTTATTAATCGGTTGCCATGGGAATCTATAATTTATTATTTATCATTGAGGTTTAATGTGTTAAGGACTCGGTCAGCAGAATTTGCAATTTTCATAGGGTCATCGATGTCAAAGAAATATTTGCGGTCGAGTGGTCGGTTAGCAGTGAGTGGTACGTTCATGTTAAGCGAAATTACGATGATAGTTAAAGTCATAGAATAGCAAAACCGTGGCAATATTTAATACTAGAAGTATCGTCATTAAATCTATTACATTTCAGTACATTTAATAAATATTTTAGAAAACGAGGAATCGAAAGGTAGAGAAGATGATTAATTCATTCATTTATATTTTATAAGATGGACGTACAATATCTACTCTATTGTTCACCTATAAACTTGAAAAGATTTTAGAAAAAATAAGGGACAAGTTATTTTGACCACATTGGTAATTCTAGTGTTAAGTAGCTAGCAATTCTGTGCGATTTGCAAATTACTTTTCAATTTCATAGCCTCGTTGCAACCCATCTAAAACGTAGATTTAAAAGGTGGATCTTTGCCGAAATGAGTGTTACAGTTGAAGTTGGAAAAATTGCAAAAACTAATAGAAAACCCACATACTGGCTTAAACACAGGGACAAGAAAGAACGGGGTGATTGATCGTGGGAAGATTTTTCGTTAAGCAGCTAGTTGGAAACAAACGAAACGATATTATTGACTTCTCGCTTCTTCCTTCGATTCTTCTCGTTTCCTACCCTTCCACGTTTGTTTTTTCCCCATGGTTTCCACTTCTTTTCCCTCGTTTCCTCTTACCAGAAGGCATCGATGAAAATTGAATCGGACCTTCGTGAACGAGTTTACAGAAAAGTGAATTTTACCAGTACGTACGTTTGTCGAAATATCAAGTAAGTTGAAATGCACAATTGCAACTGTTCATACAATTTTGTTATTTGCTGTATATTAATTTACAGAGGCAGTGCTTCGTGTATATTTATCGTTCGATACGACCACCAAAATAAATTTACAATGGTGCACGGTAATACGTTGTTTCAAAGAGAAATGACCTGCTTGCGCGATAAATTGTAAGAAAATGTTGCACCCACTTGACGGTCAAATGCACTTTCCCCTCTACATGGAACTTTTACGAAGAAAGTGGGAGAATCGTTTCAAGTTGAAATAGACATTTGTCGAGAACATGCTGGTCTATGGGGTTGCCTCGATGTAATCCTGTTAATCAATAGTTACTTGACGTTACAAGAGCGTCTTAGAACTTTTCTTCGTCTCGGAGAATCGATCAGAGCGTGTTTGAAACATGGGTGTTCAAATAGGTGAATTTAGCAATTTTAGCGAAACGTAATTCATTAAATAATTATTCGACGAGCACGAGTTGGAAGTACTTTTAACGTAATAGAATTGAAGACAGCTATTTCAGGAACATTTCTAAATTTAGGTAATAACCTTTAACATTAGAACTACCAAGGTGGTCAAAATATAGTTCCTGATTTTTTAAGTTTTTTTTTATTTTTTTTTATCATTTTATTTTTACCAAAAAACTTTTTAAGTTTAGAGGAGAACCATAGAGTAGATATTGTGCGTCCATTATATAAAATATAAATTACTTAATAAATACACTTTTTCACCTTTCGATACCTCGTTTTCTAAAATATGTATTTAACGTATTGAAATATAATAGATTTAATTCTGACAGTTTTAGTGGCAAATTAAAGTAGATGCTTAAGTAAAGTATTTAAATGCGGGCTGATGTTAGAATTGAATGTTAGAATTTTTGCATAGAATTGTATAAATTAATAGTTATTCTAAGAGTATAAGCGCGCGTGGAAAGCTCTTTTAATAGGATAAAACTGAAGAAAGTTTCTATTGAAGTGCTTAAAATCTAGTTGGTGCTTGTTACGTTCAAATAGAAGTTTAGATAAAATTATGAATTACTATATGACGCTGAAAACGCGTCCTACAATTTTTCTTCTGTCGCAGAAACCTGAAAAATATTTGAAACCTACATATAAAATATGAGATTTCAAGTTGAACGACAATTCTGTAGAATATTCTACTAATTAATAATTATTCAACGACAGCGAAGAACGCGTTAAAGCTTCTCTTAACGCGCCACAACCGAAGAAAGTTTTGCAGTAAATGTTTAAAATTCAGCCATTAAATATGAAGTTAAAATGAAAGTTATAATAAAATGAAAATGAAAATAAATTAGTTAAATATTATTCAACGTTTAAAAACACGTTTTAGAACACTCCTAAAAGCGTTTGAATCGTGTATACTAAATTAATTTCGATTAAAGCACAACCGAGCAGAAAATTCTATCAATTAATAATTACCTTATAATACAAGCGCGCGCTAAAACTTTCTCTATCGCGACATAATCGAAGGAAGTTTCAAAGCGGATACATGAAATTCAAATTCACACATGAACATTTATTTTGATCAATACATTAACAAAACAAATGTACCACCTCCGTTGAATCCAATAGCGGGTAAATTCACGAACAACGGAGTACCGTTAACGAAATTATTTCGCCACGTGTTTCGACATTAATAATGCACTGAAACAAGCTCGACTGTCTCTGATCTCGCATATGGGATTACAAAAAACTCTATGAATTTTTATTAAAACCCCATTCCCATATGTAAACAACCAACGTAACAAATCTATTCAATCCTCAAATGCAAACACATTCGTAACAATGTTTCACAAAACGATGCATTTCGTTGAATTTCGTTCAAACTAATCCCATATTTACAATTGAATCTTCGAAAAGGTCAACGATAGCCAACAAATGGAAATACATTTATCGACAAATAATACATTTACATGTAGAAAAAAAAAAGATCGAAATGTCAAAACTTACCGAGTACTAGTAGCAAAAGGTCCGAGATCGCCAAATTGCCTAGGTATTGGTTCGTGGTCGTTTGCATACCAGGATTTCTGCTGATGACGATGCATGTAACTACATTACCAAAAACCCCGGTTATGAAGATTATTACGTAGACGACGGTAACTGGTATTACCAGCGAGAAGGATAAATGTTTAGGCCCTAAAACCGCTTTCAGGTATTCAGACTCATTCAAATTCGCTCCAATACTTGCAAACTGGCTGTTATTCTCAAACAAAGATGAATTCTGACATTCGATGTCCATCTTGAGAGATTCTAATCGACGATCGAAATGGAAATCTATCACTTCTCCCTTCGTCCTCGTGTAATAACGATTTTTTTCCTTTCACCGAGAAATCGAATCTCTCAACGATAACCCAATAGTGATTTCCTTCTCGAAATCACATTTTTTTGTGACGAATCCTTGATGCGTTCACGGAGATCATTCATACGTCGGACTCCGCGAGAAGTCGATTATGCTAATGTTTCCTCCGTGGAACGATAGGTTTATCGATGACTTTACAATCTCTATTTGTTCTTCTCAACTTTTTTTTTCCTCCTCGGTGAGAATTTTATCAATTTCTATTTATCTCTTTGTCTTTTTCAATTTATTATATAGCAATCGAGAGATCCGCACTTTTTAAGTCAATGAGATTTTGACGCAAAAGTATCACGATAAAAAAAAAAGGAGGTGCAGAAATGTCCGAAAGGGTATCGCGTGATTTCTCAACTTATGCAGAGGTGCAATAGGAAACGCGAAAATGAGGGTAAGAGTGGAAAGTGCACAGTTTGGTAGACGGTGGTGAAGTGACGGGTCCGGAGCCTTTCGCTCTTGGTACTCGAACCACGCGCTCATCGACTACGCATCCAACCCTCGTCTTCGAGCCACCCCCGCGGATCATCCGCAACTCGGCCAATGGAATCGCGTGCATACCGTGGATTCGAACGATTCAAAATATTCCTCTGCAATCTCATCCCTGTCTATTTTTAGAAAGGAACGTTATCTTTAGACGTACGGACGTTTAAAGTCCAAAATAGGTAGTTTCGTAACGATTTAACGATTTAAGTCTTTGGGGCACGGTGGGATTAAAAGTGTCCCACCTTTTTGATGTACTATGCGACATGGTGGGACGATTTCTAGTTCCACCTCGAAATATTGCAATAGCTGCATATGCATAGGCTTATATTTCGTCTTATTTACGTAAAGCAGTTGGTAATGTTTTCAATCAATGTAATTAACTATTACTATTTTATTACGTTTTTACACGATGTTATACCTTTATTAATAAAAATATATCAATTTTGTTTCATTTAAAACCTGATAAAATTCTTGTGCAACATGGATCTATTTCGCAAAGGGTTAAGAGAAGTTGGGAGCAGTTCTGGGCCATCAGGAAGCATTATAAGAATTAGAGGTGGGGGTGGAAGGTGGAGTTCTTAAAAGAAAATTCTCAGGAAGTATTTATCCTATGATATGTGAGGATTAGAAGGGTGAAATGGGGTTTTGGTATTGAGATTTTGTAAGATCTCGATTAGGAAGGAAAATAGGTGTTGAAATTGTGGAAATTTCGAGTTTGGATACCTCCATTGCTATGTGTCATGAGAATAGTAGCATTTTTTTTATTCATGTGTACTTTTGTTACTTAAAATTTAGTTTTTGAGAGGTCTTTGCTAAATTATTAGGATCTATAATTTAGATTGCAATACTCTATGACCAGACTGCGGATTTTTATGCATTTTTGACAAATTAAATACGGCTAAAATATACAAAAAGAACATAATATAAAAATATATCTAAAATATCCAGAGTATGGTATTTGTTGTAATACTTATTGAGTGCAATAAATCCCTAGATAGGTTTTCCTGTCTCACCTGCATTTGTGAAACTCGAAATTTGCATAAACATAGACTATGACTGAAAGAAAGAGAAACGACAGCTCAGCAAGGGTTAAATTTCCTGCTCAAAATTCTATTTCATAGATTAAAAGCGTAAACCCTGATTGCAACACCATTGGTTCCTAATAAGAGCAGAGATTCCCAAGGTAAATGGAACCTCGATGATTTTGATACCTTGAAATTCTTAACGCAGCAGTTTCATAGTTAGAGAAATATTTGTAGAAAGGCTGGAGCAATTTTTTGCGAATCGCGAACTTGCGGGCGACGAAGATTTAGCGCTTCGACCCTGCAGTGTCAAGACCATCGGAGACTAAGAGCGGTCTGATTTTGTCGCTGTCTTCCCCGAACTATTCGCCCCATTTACTACACGCCAACCCTTAAATTTTCACGTCTGGGGAATTCAGTTAAGTACTACCGGACTCAATTTATTTCCGTTAAGTTTCGATGGGCCGATTTTGCTGACGAAATGAAAAAAAAAAAAGTAAGAAATGGAAAGTACGAAAGATGAAGCTCGAACATAGAAGAAAGAGAAAGGAGGAGATTATAGGAGGCTGTAAGAAATAACGAAAAATTGGCGATGTAACGGTATGACTTTGAACGTAATTACGTCAATAAATGCGACGGCACGAGCAACGTTAAAATCTTTGAAGCGCAATCGTTAGCACGAGCAATGTTCGTTCGTTATTAAAAGTTTGTATCGTAATTAACGTAAGTAACCCTCAATCACGGCGTAATGAAAGCCACTTACGGTGAAGGGAAATAATTATTACTTTAAAAGCCTGTGGAACGTTCGAGGCGTTCCCGCTAAAATTGCCGTAATTGCATGCACTTGACATCGATTCCTTGGTGGAATCCCGAAATAATGCTCCCTTTCAAATCGTTTTACGTGAATTCTATGCTCGATCGAGTCGAAAGGTGTACTTAGTCTTGACATTTATCGCGCGATATTGCGTCAGGGTTTCGACGTTTTTGTTTCCACTCGAACGATTACATTCGGATTTGCGTGTATCATTGTTTCAACTCTTGTTTTATACCTTTTAGCTTGAACTCTTTGAGGCACAGGAATTCCGAAAATAAAATGACCCATGTTGCACATACATTTTTTTCTTCTTTTAATTGATTAAAGTTGGTTTATATTTATTGATAAAATTATATAACAATATCGAGGTGGGACAAAAAATATCAAAGAGATGGAACACTTTTTATCCCACTGTGCCTCAAAGAGTTAACTGCTATGATCATTTCGCTTTCAACCTATTGTTTTGGGAAGATATCGAAACACTGAGGCTATAATATATTAAATTATAATTTATAAAATGCTTCGTAGAAATTGCAGCGGTGGATTTCAAGCTCGGGTCCCTTAACCCCTTGCAGTACTATTTTTTTTCTGACTGCCTCCGCAATTATTCAGAATTAAATTGTTAACATAAAAATTGACCAGTGATTCTGGATATATCGTAGGATTTAACGCAATATTAATATTATAGAAATAATTTTATCGTATTACAGCTATCTGATATTTTCAATTTGATAGATTTTGCAAAACTTGAATATTTCCTATCCAATTTATCGCATCACGAGTGTCACTCGTTATTGTACGGAAAGGGGTTAATTGCAAGTCTGACCCTTCTTACACAGTATAACATCTGTGTGTATCGCTTGCTCGCAAAAATATTCATACAACCCGTTAACAATGACAATATTAAATTTTCTCCAATAATGTCGACAGGTAGACGACACTTTTGCGAGGTGGAAAAAATTCAGATTTTTTTTTTCCTTTCTGTTAACGCACAATATTTCTCAACGGGTGAAAAGAATCTTAAGCTTTTTGTCCTGTCGAAGAAGCAAGAGTGTAAGTTCGACGGCAAACATCATCCCAGCAGGTTTTCTCGTTTAGCCTTTACCGTATCGCGGACATTTAAAGAATAAGATTATTCATCCGCAAAGTCGATTATCTCGAGCACCGATAAAAGAGTCTACCGATAAGGATTGTCGCGGTTTTGTTTGACGTAGAAAATGCACAAATACCACTTTCCCCTTTGAAAGGGACAAACGATAGAATCCCACTCTTCCCTTGCCCGTTCAAATGCTATTTCGAGATCGAGAAAAAAAGGGTCTCCTTTCGCACGGCCGAGCGATTTTTCAATTCTTCTCTAACGCGTTTTTACATCAGCGCACTCAAACCGATTTCTGCGGAAAATGTCTTGAAAAATTCGCGACGAATGTTACACGGTATTCCGACTTTTAGACGGAGATTCGCAATTGCTTGTATGTATTTTTTGTTCTTTTCATTTGTGCAGTTATTTCACCTAGGACTTGCTCTTTTAGATATTGTCCGTTGGATCTCTGAAGCTACGATACGCTAAAAAATCAATTAGGATTTTTTCTAGAAAGCTTTTCTCTACTTACCCACCATAACTCTGTCAGTTCTCGTTATCTTACGATTTCTCTTACAATCGATTTTCAACAAAAATTCGAAAAATTTTCTTATCAATCTCACGATTTTTTGTGACTGCTTCCACAATAATTCAGACATAAATTGGTAAAATAAAAGTTGCTCAGTGATGTCGGTATTATCGTATAATTTAATATAATATTAACACTATGCTGTCCGTTGGCTCCACATCGGTGCCATGAGAAAACTGTAGGACAAACGTCTGTGACTCCACTGTAGTGCCGTGTTCAAACCAACGCGAATATTGCGTGTGTTCTGTTTAAGTAACAATAAGTTACAGACATATTAACAAGTTTTTGTTTTTATAAACGCAAGCAGAAGAAGCGGAACTGGCGACAAATGAAATGATGTGAGTCTGTCCTACCGGCGTGAAACGAAAGAATCTCGATTATATGCGCGGACGTCATAGTGTTAATATATTATAGCTGTAATTCTATGGTGTCGTGTATCCCTAATGTTTTTAATTGGATAGATTTCGTACAATTTGAAAATTCCCTTATCCAATATACCTCGTCACCAATGTCACTAGGTATTATACGTGAAGAGGTTAAAAAACATCTTAAAAATTCTAATTGGTCAACTTCTTTACTACAGAAAGATATTACAGTATCGGACAATATTGAAAGTAACGTACATCGTTATTATCGCCAACGCGAGCCGTCGACCGTAAACGGCGAATATCAAGGTGGACCGTTGTAAACATTGCGCGTCGGCTCCGAAGGAGAGTCATTTGACCACGGGCGCTCGTAGAGTATAGACGTGCGGCAATTGCTCGTTGGGTACGACGATTATTAATATATTATATATTATCATGAATATATTATATTCTGATCCTTCCACTTGGCCAAAGAGATCTTGTCGATAGATTTGAATACTGGAACACCCAGTCACTTTGACTCGATTAGTTAATGGCGTGTTTATTGTCGATCGTGGATCGAACAATATTCATGTGCCCACGTCCGGGCAGCCATATAATTTTCTTTGCTTCTTTTACAATCGATTGATATATTCGCGTCGTCGAGCGCTAATACTGCAACATCACGACAATGTATGGTATATTGAACACTCAATTATAATCGAGTTGAAAAATATAAGATATGAATATAAGGATCCACCCTATCGAAACTTACCCTTACACTCCGAGGTTGTGAAAATGATACACGGAAGTCCAATTTATTCGGATGAGATTCGTTTTATACACACGATTGTTTTCGAATGTTGTCATTTACAGTTGCGAAAATTATAATACAAATATATTAGTACTTCAAGTTGATCATAAATCGTGTCATAAATTCACGTGAAAAGGTACATGAATAGTTGTCAAGTGCTTGTGGAATTTCGTTGAAAACGTTGTCAAGAATTTATCCGTGAAATGTCTGCCACAATTTGGTCTCATAGTAAAGTGTAGTTTTTATGCATACGAGGAACTGCAGTTTCATCTTTTCGCGTGAAAATTTCCATCGCCTTGACGGAGCGTTTCCGATTCCAGAGATTCCTCTTCGCTTTTCCGAGACTAATTTTACGACCCTTAGAATTCCTTACTCTGGCTTGCAAATATTCACAAAATCCCCATCCGTGTCTTGTCCTCACAAATGCGATATTCTAATTCTAATTCACCCTGATTTTAACATTCACCAAAACACCTCTTTGTTTTCACCACATTTGCCTTCTCCTTTCCTATTTTCTTTTTTTCGTTTTCTTTCCATCGCGAATGAACCTTTCTCGGATTCTCTCTTATTTACCTCGTTCTATAGGAATTTCCGAGTTTCCAGTACATCGCCAACAAAGAAGTGCACCACGTACTTTTCCGATCGACGAGTCAAGGTTTTATCCAAAAAATATCCGATCTTCTCGTTGCGAGAACGTACAGCGATCTCATTCGCATGTTTTGGCAGATGTATTTGACGAAAGCGGCAAAAGTCCAAATAACGAGAACGATGAGGTATCTCCATTGTCCGGAAATAAGGCTCGAACACGAGAATCATCGTGCCAAGGGCGTAGATGTAAATGATGAACTGAAAGAAAACATATTTTACCATCGTAACATCGATGGACATAGGGGCAGTTGTTAATCCATTCGATACGATGATTTTTTTTTTCAAACACGGTCCCCAGGAGCGAAACTTTTTTTTTTTCTTTATATTGTTCATTTTTTATAAACAAACTTGTTTACTATGGAAATCATCCAATTCGTAAATGAATTCGCACAAATAAGATCATTGCATACCAAAAAAAGTCTCACTTCGACGGCTACTTAACTCAAAATAGTTGATAATTACTAGACTGCGGATGTTTATGCAAATTTCGAGTTTCACAAATGCAGGTGAGACAGGACAACCTATCTAGGGATTTATTGCACTCAATAAATATTACAACAAATACCATACTTTGGATATTTTAGATATATTTTTATATTATGTTCTTTTTGTATATTTTAGCCGTATTTAATTTGTCATAAATGCATAAAAATCCGCAGTCTGATAATTACTCATTACTACTATTGTACAGTTGGTATGCAACCGGTCTTATAGCCTCGGAAATCAATTGCATACCAGATATGCAATCGGTCTCGAATGGGTTAATTCAAAATTTTTTTATTGTTTCAGAACGATCAATGATGCCGGACAAGAAAATTAGGATGTAACACTGGACTACTGGAATCAACGAGGGTGTGGAGCTAGGTGATTTTCTAAAAGGTATTTGGAAGCTTGTCAATTTTTACTTGAAGTTTAACTAATAAGATAGAATCTATAGCTTAGAAATCTATAGCTTTAGGAGCATTCTAATTCATCAAACTAAACTTTATCGTTAATATATTAGGATTTATAATATTCTTGGTAAATTAGAGTGTTGATAATCCCCTTATAAATAATAAACAGAATTGCGAATTTCTTTGATTGATCAAATTTCCTGTTATTACTATCCAAACAAAATTTCCCGCGCTGTTAAATCAACAATTGATAATTTGGGAACCAAGTAAAAATTGTTACATGACGGGCACAAGTGTGTAAGGAGGTAAAGAGTCACAATTTAAATTAGTGACCTCGAGTTTCACCTCCAGGAAATTATTCCTATGTTGATTAATAATCATAGCCTCGGTCACTGGAAACCACCCTAAAACAGTACATCCTAGATGAAATAACCATAGTAATTAAAACCGGAAACGTATAAAGCAAAAGAGAAAATTAGTAAAATTCCCCAACGTTATAACACCAGCAAGGACAGAGTTTTTCAAGCAACGTAATGCGCCAACTGGAACGTCAGAATTTTCAATAAGCATTGGACTTTCGGGTGATATTCAAAAGCCGAAAGCACGTAACTTGTACGTCGACGATGAACATGATTTACTTTAAAAGTATTCAGAAAGTCGAGCCCAATAATGCCGACGAAATGAATTTCCCTCTGTAGGATCAAAAGCGAGGGAATTTCAATTTCGAAGATGATTCGATGGCCGATTTTTCGCTCGACCTTTCCGCAAGAAAATGGAAGAAGTTGGAGTTGCTCGTTAGTATTCCACGGTGATACTATGCAAAACGAATGAACGGTGAACAAAAAGTGGAATGTTGGCACGTAAACGAAGCATTTTCTTTCCATTTCAGATGCGTAACATTTTACCACCGATGTTTTCTATCTTACCTATCTCTAACTATAACATCGAAATACGACGGCATTACACGTTTCTTCATTCTTTTTTTGCTCTTCTCATTCAATTTACGCGGAAGCAATTTAGATGACAAAAATTGCATTACAAAATGTTCGCGTCTGAAAAGAAAAGAGAGAGATCAATAAAACTCCGCGAATATTAGAATGAAGAAGGACTTATTATAGTAGTTAATGCATTCAAGATTGACCAATACTATAAAAGTACTCTTAGAAGTAGATAATACATTTTTAAATATGATAAATAGTGAAAGGAAGGACAAATAGATAGATATTTCGGTGTCCTACTTTACAGCCGGGGCTAGTATTTCAAGGATTACACTGAAATAAAAAATCTATAAAGTGAAATTACTAAAATACATTTCTTGAGTAAAATATATAGTGCTCACTATTTTCTCAAATACATTATTCTTTTATACTTCTAGTAGACATGAATCCACAAAAAAATCTATGATACTAACTCTAATAAAGTACGAGGACGGAAAGAATTATGAGAAATATTTTTTTATAATTCATACTTGTAATTTACTATTCTTTTTCAATCAATTTTCCAATAATTTTTGGATAAAGTGACACTCAAACGAAATACTTCGTGAAACAAACTTTGGGTCGTCGGTCTCGAATGCATTAACACTTATACTTACACGGAACAATGATATTACCCATTGCAATGACTTCTCTCCAGTTAATTGAGCAAAAAGCAACTTTCCAACGCACTCAAAGACAGCTGTGAGGGATTCGTTTATAACGAGTACGGTTAATTCCATCAAGCAAGTCAGGTAAACGAAAAACCCGGGAACGCTCATTCTCGCCGTAACCGCGAGATTATTTTCCACGGCATTCTTTTTTGCATTTTTCTTCTGCGAGAGTATCGAAAAAATTATACGGAGAATTTAACATTAGGTTACATTTTCTTGCATTTTTTTAACGACGTGGAAACAGGACGACGCTGATGCGCGCTCATTTGTTTCGCGTGTTCTGGCGATCCTTGCTTTTTCTCGTGTTAATTATCGGCCGTGTAGAGCTGCCCTGCGATACTACTTTACTTTGCTACTGTGCAAATAATTTATTATGACTATCGGCATTTGAAATGTCATCGGTTGTCGTTGGATGGAAGCTCGCACGATCGAGATAAATTGCAGCGATAACTGAAACAATCGTCGATTACAACTACACTGTTATTTTCGCTTTATCTGTCGCGCAAAAACGTTTCCAAGATATTCATTTTACAATTCTAAAGTGAGATTGAATCTAATGATTTCACTTTAAATTGCAACAATAATTTTATCAAATTCGCGAAAAGAACTGAAAAAAATAGTATACTACAAAAATGTGAAGTCCACAACGCGAAACAGGTGTGATATCGTTTTATCCCACCTGAATTTTTTAAGTTGAAAATTTCTAGCAGATTTTCATATTTTTTAATCCGTTTTCATCGTACCGAGTGGGTCTCGATATTCTAATTGTAGCTCGATGGATTAAGGGCAGTCATAAAGTACGGTGCAGTACTATTAAAATTATTGCAGTTTTATGGAAACTCATAGGAACAAAGATAAAAATGGTGGCCTTTGGATAGCAGTAATCGTCAACACCTCTGGGAAATTTTTGTTGCGTGATGCGAATATCGTATCATTGGTGGTTCACCACCCACCTTAAAGTGGAGATCCTCCACGATAGAACCATAAATGGTAAAGTCGATAAACAGATACCAAAGAATATGACGATCCCTCTGATTCCTATAAAATCGAAATTTAAATCCAACAAAATTTTTCTCACCTCTGATGCACAACTTAAGGTTTAAAAATCGGCCGAAATTCGTTGATAGTCGACAAACTGATCAATGTTCTCCAACTTCAAACTTTCAAAGGCAAGTTGTCTTTTCTCAAATACCTGAAAAGACTTCACGACAGAAATTTAGCAATATCGCGCCATTATTAATCCCTTCAATAGCAAATTTCGATCTCTGCAGCGTTCGCGTGCAAAAATAAACTCGACGTTATCCTTATGACGCATTTAATAAAAAAACAAAGCTCGCTATTAATCAATAATCCATACGAAATACAATCGTATAAGAACAGACCGTAATATGAGGATACGCAAAGTAAATCCGACAGATTTTTATAGAGGCTAGAGAGAAATTTCTTGATAGGAGCGGTGAAACTTGAAACACCTCAAAGAGACGTATCTACCGCGTGACATACTCGTCGTTCAAAGTAGCCCGAGTTGAAGTACCTCTGTGAGGATCCTTTTATATCGAAAAGAATATAAAACTCATCTAATCTGCACGATGCCCCAGTTATTCGCGCAGAGATTATTCGCGGACGACTCAAATTGAAAATAATACTGTTGATATTTTATATTGTCGTTTTCCATTTATACTTCAACTGATACGACCATTTCGACAAGAATCCCCCGGCTTTAGGATTCCGAATCACCTAGGCTATGATATATTGAGGAATAATTTAGGAAATATCCTCTAGAGATGATTATTTTAGCTCGGAACCACTAATTGCGAGTCTGAGCCTTTAATTCGATACCTGGTATAGTTCTTCGTGCAGTTTTTATAATTTAGGGTTGCTTGCATGTTCTATATTCTGACTTTAGGGACAGTAATCAATTTGCCTAGGATCTATTCTACTTTAAATAGGTTTCAAACCTCCAAAACCATTATGAATTAAATGAGAACTTGAAGATAATCTCCTGCAAGCAGGAAGATTGCGACAAAAGAGCACGAATTGGTAGTTAAAACCTCTTACTCTATACCTATCACAATTTTTCGTGCAATTTTTGTACCTCAGTGTTACTTGCTTGTTCTCCATTGTGACTTTAGCGACAGTAATCAATTTGCTTAGTATATATCCTATTTTAGGGAGGTTTTAAACCTCTAATACCATAATTAATTGAAAATAATATCCCGCGAGCAGGAAAATTTAAACTGAAGAGCACAAATTGGAAGTTGAAACCTCTAATTCTATACCTATCACAATTCTTCATGCAATTTTTGTATCTTGGGGTTACTTGCTTGTTCTCCATTGTGAATTTAGCGATAGTAACCAATTTGCCTAGTATATATCCTATTGTAGGGAGGTTTTAAACCTCTACTACCATAATTAATTGAAAATAATATCCCGCAAGCAGGAAAATTTAAACTGAAGAGCACAAATTGGAAGTTGAAACCTCTAATTCTATACCTATCACAATTCTTCATGCAATTTTTGTATCTTGGGGTTACTTGCTTGTTCTCCATTGTGAATTTAGCGATAGTAACCAATTTGCCTAGTATATATCCTATTGTAGGGAGGTTTTAATCCTCTACTACCATAATTAATTGAAAATAATATCCCGCAAGCAGGAAAATTTAAACTGAAGAGCACGAATTGGTAGTTGAAACCTGCAACTCCATAGCTATTTATCATAGTTGCTATCTCGATATTTCGCGCTATGCAAAGAGGTTTAAAATCATTTCTTCGCAACGAAACTTATTGTTATTGGGACTCTTCGATTCCGTGAACGTTTAGTTTTCCTTACGAGGTGTTTTTACCGAGAAACATCCATTTCCGGCGTGCTTTATTTCCGTTGCCGGGATTCTCTCGGCCGTAGATGTTCCCTCTATACACACGAAGTAATATCATCCAATTTTTTTTAACGTAATGCATATTGCGCCACACGTTTTCCTTGATGCATGCGAAAATGTGCGTACCTTCATATTTAATAAATACCCCGGAAACGAGTCTAAAAGGTGAACGATTTATCGTTAAAACTTCCATTATTCTACCGGCAAAGATTTTTATAAAAATATTCGAACACGATGTTCGAAGGATGATGGAATGGAATTATAAATAAGCTTGAATTTTTACACGCTGGAATAGATGGAAAAATTATTCGGATTGTTTTTTTTTGGAATGAAGGGAATTAACAAATGGAAACATAATCTTATCTGAATTGATTTTAACGTATATTCCTGTTCCATTAACAAATCGATGAATTTTCACAATCGAGGAAAAAAATAACCGTTGCACGAGAATGTCGTCAAAAGTGTTGAAAATTCTTCTCGGAAATAAATAAGATAACGATACGATAGTCGAAGAAATATTATTCGTAAAATAAAACATCTATTTACAGTAAAATTTAACGAAGTAACGCAATAAAAATATGTCAAGTTAGATTATAAGTCACGTAATACTGCTTGCAGTAGATAAAGATTCCTCCACGGTGTTTTTCCTGGCGGCATTTTCTTTAGCACGAGGTTCCTGACCAACGGAATGCAGTCTATCAAGGAGAGGTTTCGACGTCGAATCTTCCTTCTTCAGTATGTATGATTTACGAGCAGCATTGTCGTTGATATTTCTATCTTTGCCAGTATTTTCTCCTCCCGAAGTGAACCGAAAGATCTCCTTCGCTTGATCGATCGTAAACCTAAACATTCATGCAAATTCTCAATCTTCCATCCATCCGAACCTTTCAACTTCAATTAAAAATACGTAATCATCCACGTTCATAACAACAAAAAAGAAAAAGAAAAACAACGAACCACATCGATCGTCCAAAGTTAGAACGATTCGTTTTCCCTGCAGAATTGCATTCGCAAAGCTGCGATTCTCTCGTGAGCCAGCTTCTTCTATCCTTCCTTCCGATTCCGCAGCAAACTGTTTTCTTGAACACTCGACGGTACTTGGTGCTCATTAAATTGTACAAAATAGGATTTACGGTCGTGCTGAAGTAATAGAGACACCCACTGAGAATGTACAACCATTCGTTTAAATCCGGGTAATAATCGGAGTCCTGTCCGTAAACGTAAAGCAATCTCTGAGCGTGAAAAGGTGCCCAACAAACGAAGAATAATATAACCACCGCGCCTAGACAAACGGATTACATTGATCCCTAAATTCCTTCACCATACGACCACTTGCACCATTCATTTCCAGTGTACAAAAATCCAAGAATGAAACTCGACGTTATCTTACTCAACATTCTGATGACAGACTTTCGAGACTGCGTTTGTCGTGAATCGCCATGAATCGCGCTCTGAGCCGTGCCGAGAGCTTCTCTGCGACTATTTCTGATCTTCAGACCCATCCTCGTGTACATCACCAAAATCAGGAGCATAGGAACGAGAAAGAATACGATACAGCTGAGCTCGTAAAGAGGAAACTTTGGCATACGAGGTAAAAGCATGGCGCAAATTGCCGAATCGGTTGAATAATTTCCAGAACCTGTAAATTCAATGATTCGTTGTAAATAGTGTTTTCGACTATCGGAGTGAGCTTTTTGATGAATCGACGAAACGGATGGACCTGGAGGATACTCGACCAAGTTGACTTCCGTGTAAATCGCAAACGGTATCGCGAACACGAGGGCGATCGACCATGCTGCTAAAATAAAGCGTATCGGTCTTTTGAGACCGCTCATGGCGTAGACGCGAAGCGGATGACAAATAGCCAGGTATCTTTCCATGGAGAATGCCACTATCGTGAGAACGGACACGTAAGAGGACCTGCGAAACGGTAACGGCATGTGAAATGAGAAGATCGCCGTAAAGATAAACGGGAGAATGCTACGACCTCTTACATTTCCGACACGTATGCTCTGATCTTGCAGAGTCCAACGCCAAGGGCCCATGGATATTGTTGCCAAAATACGCTTAGCTCGTTGGGTAAACCTGAAAGTAAAGTAAACATTTTATTTGCCATCTGTTTTGACTTTAAGTGATACGGTTATTTCGCTTAGAAAGTGGTATTTTGAGTTTGGAACCGTCAGCAATTTAAAGTTCGAGCCTGTAACTATGTGTGTTCCATAGCTTGTCGGATCATTTCTATAATTTGGTACATTTTGTTGTACAAATTTATCTTTAGAACTACGGTCATTCTTTACACATTGCATGCGGGTGTTTTATACCGCTTCATTAACACTGAAACAGGAAACTTGTTGAAAAATTTGCAGGAATTTCATTTTTACAGAAATCAGCATATGTTGGAAGCTGCTTATTGTCTAAATTCGAAAATACACTTAACTTTTCAAATCTAAGTGACTAATGCCACTGATCGCCATTTGTTTATACAGTCTGTGCAGAGATTTTGAAAAACGTACTTTTACGTGGCCCACGTACAATGTGTTAAGTCTATCGTTTTTGAGGTGAATTTCAAATCAACAAGTTTATGTTGTTCTATAGTGTAACTTTTGAACTAAGATCATTGTGTCTTAAGTCTGCCGTACTTTAAATGAGTTTCAAATTACTAAGTTTGTATATACAAGTCGGTGTAATGTATTCGAATTTGGAAAAAATTTTCCAATGATGACAAAACCTCTCTCTGGAAGTTCAAAATGAGCTTCAAATCACTAAATTTATATATACAAGTCAATGCAATGTATTCGAATTTGGAAAAAATTTTCCAATGATGACAAAACCTCTCTCTGGAAGTTCAAAATGAGCTTCAAATCACTAAATTTATATATACAAGTCAATGCAATGTATTCGAATTTGGAAAAAAATTTCCAATGATGACAAAACCTCTCTCTGAAAGTTCAAAATGAGCTTCAAATCACGAAGTTTTTATATGCAAGTCGAAATTATGTATTCGAATTTGGACAAAATTTTCCAATGATGACAAAACCTCTCTCTGGAAGTTCAAAATGAGCTTCAAATCACTAAGTTTTTATATGCAAGTCGAAATTATGTATTCGAATTTGGAAAAAATTTTTTTTCACAATGATGACGAAGCTTCTCTCTGGAAGTTGAAAATTGTAATTTCACACCCATCATAGTCCTACCCACATTTTCTGGCTCCGGTAAAAAAAATAAGAACTCCCTGCCCTGTTCTCTTCCCCCTTTATTTCCTCGCAATCTGCTTGTTTTTGATTACGAGGGTAATTTGCATCTCGATATTGCACGCGCGAGAAAACCGTAGCATCTAGAACGGAAACGTAACTACGTGAAATACAAATCCATTTTCCGAAAAGTAGATTTATGGCTGACTTAAGCTCCGCAGGTAATTAGCACAGTGACATCGCAGTACTCCACGACAATATTAACGAGGCTCTACCTCGCTGTAGTTTGCAGATCGGCATAACTTCAACGTCTACTGTGCATTCGAGAGATCGTATTTGCATTTCCGCATCTCTTCCTCCGGGACGAAAACAGTTCGTTCAATGGTTAATTATAATTTAGAAACGAATTTTACTCGGATTTCCTGGTTGTTCTTCAAACTCCGTCAAGATGCTCGTTTCACGCTACCCCGAGATTTTTCACCCTAATAACTTCGTATCGCGAACCTGCTAATGCTTCAGGACGATGTTAATTAAAATCTAATAAAAGATAGAAAGCACAATTGAAACGTTATACTTCCCAGCTTCTCGTTTAGTTTGAGAGTATCGAATATATTTCGTACACGCGAGAGTGTAGAGATTGCAATTAAGTTTTTTCTCGTTAACGCATCCAGGATGCAAAATTAAATGGTTCTCGCCCGTTACATAAATCATCGTTCGCAAGAATGAACAACAAAGGGGGAAGAGAAAATACCACCGATAAAAATTGAACGTCACGTGTTTGATGCTCCTAGTAATTTTCGACACAAAGGGCTATGCGTATCGTTTCAAATATCTAATTACGTTTGTCTGCCTTCTATGCCAAATACCGAGCGACCTTCGATGTCCGATAGCGAATTCCGACGTCTGCTATTGCAAAATTTTAGCGGGAATGACAGAAAATTCGAGAATGATTATTATCTGAAGTATTTATTATATTTTCAGCTTTGTCGGTACGTTGTAGATTTATTTGTTATCGATGAACTCGTATTATTGTCACATATTTTCTTTTTTTTTTCCTTTGCCTTTTTTCGGCATTAACTGTTATCATATTTCTGCTTAGGATTTACTGTTTTAGGTGGGCTTCGAATTCTGAGTATGACATATTAAAAAATAATTTAGAAAAGATTTCCAAGAGATAAAGGTGGTGTGAATTTCAGATAGATATATATTTGAAAATTCAACCCCTTAAGGTAGTTCTAGCTGGATTCAGAACTAAAAGTTTCTTTTTTCATTAGAAATGAAAAAAATTGCGTAAGAATTAATGCAGGGGCTAACTTCACAGAGGTCATTTCATTTACTTTTTAGACATTAAAAAACATTTTTCTCTATAACTATGAGGTAAAAAATTATGAAAAAATTCAATAATACATTGCTAATTTTTTACGGATTTTACGGACTCAGCAAAAATTTCTTTCCATAAGGCCCGTGTTAAATATGTTATTTTTAAACACGATTTATTCATAAACCGTGTGGACGAACTCGTTGAGATTCCGGTTATAATTATAAAATATCATGAAGAATATATTTTCAAAATTTTAAGGAAATCTATCGAAAAATGATAAGTGCCTAGAACTACCTTAACTGTATATCGACTATAGCTAATGGTGTGCTGTACTTATTGTTAGATTTTAATTACTGTCATAATTCTGCTTGGAATTAACACTTTCAGATCAAATTCTGAAGCACTTAGACAATACACTATTGAATAATAATGTAGGAAAAATTTTCCATGAGTGGAATTAGTAAATATCTAATCATTTTTATTAACTTATAAGTAATTATGAGTGGAGTACGAGGAACTTAAAGTTGAGTCTTCATTGTAGTCTTCTTCCTGTCATTTTGACTATTTAATACAAGTAGCATACTTTGGAAAAACGGGTATCAAAAGGTGGAAAAGACTTTTGGAACTTGTAGAATTTTTTTATAAAATTGGGGATCAGTTTTTGACCAGCTTTCATAGATGTAGTGTCAAGAGAACTCTTTTCTTTTCCGTTCACCATCTTCCGTTTCTTTGGTACCTTTTAAACGATCAACGTGAAAACTTTTCTGCGCTTTATGTATTCTTAGGTATTCTTCGAATAAGGAATATTGACGGGAATGGATATACATTCTGGTCCTTTTATCGAGTTTCATAAAGCGTACGAAACTCTCAGATACCTCGCACGAACCGGAAGTTAGTCTGCTCCTTGACGTTAACACGCTTCAGAGAAGAAACCTTGCGATCTTTTTCACCTGTTCCAAAGGACGTTTATGTAACTGCATTTATAACGTCGAGTATTGAAACCTTGCATTTTTGCTCCACCGTGCTACTTTTCGACGGCTTTCCGCCTTTAACAAGTTCCGGAGTATTAATCGTTTCTTCCATTTTTTTTTTCTTTCCCGGCAAATTCCCTTTTATTGCAGTTTCAAAATACCCAAGGAACTAACTCGATAAACGTTCGTTTAACTTTGATCAGACTCTCGTAGTATCCGCGATCGGAATCTACATCTGCAGAGAGTTTGCAAATTGAACGATCGACGATGCACTCCTTCCAACTAATCGAAACAGAATTTACGTTCAATTCCAAATAATCATTCCTAGTTAGAAATTCTAAACATACATGCAACAGATGTTTATTTTTACAGTGAAAAGTGTCAGTTCAATGTCGCGAAATTAACCCATTTGCATCACAAGTCCATATATGAGCGCACTTTTTCTGGTCACTATCATCGAAACGCATTTATACATTCACATTGTGAGTGAATAGCAACACATATGAACAGTTTAAATTATTTATACAACATTCGTCGATTAAAGTAGAATATCACTTTTTGAAATACTGTCAGACTTAGACTTAATATTAAGAAATTTGATAGTAAAGATATATTTTTGAATATGATGCAAATGGGTAGTGAAATGTTCATAAATGTCGTCGACATTTAACTTTCTGATAAGGTGAAAATTGATGGACCGTATTTAACGTTAAAATCGAAGTGCTCTAATAGATATAATCGCGAATCTTACGATCTTGAGACTTTGATATACGCATACAGCGACGAATTTTCCTCGAGAGCCCCTCGCGTTGACGTAAACGCGTAGAACGATGTTACGATCGACAAACAGGCCACCGTGCAGATAACAATCGCTAGTGTACACAAAAGCCGAAGATTAATTCAAAGCCCTTATCTTTCTATCTCGACGTAAGGAAGTGAGGTGAAACAATTACGTTAAATTGTCTCGCTTGCACTGGAATAGGAATTCCTCGTTTCATGAATTCGGTATACAAATAATCTAGATAAATCTACTTCTCCTTCGCGTTGAGAGAAAAGCTGCTTCGAATCCATTTTCAATTTTCACGGACTCCACGAAATTACCAGCCGTACGAATCATTAAAGCAGAGAATCGTTAATATTTTATTTAGCTTCTTTTATCTACTCTTCTCTGTCTGTTTCTTTCTATATCTTCTGCTATCACTCTCTCCTACCCTTTTCTACCAAATGTAATCACTAAACAATTCAAACCAACGAAATGCAGTCCCATCGATAACTAAATCCAATTTGGGCAAATGCGTTTGAATTTTCTCTTAATATGCGTAATTACAAATTGTCCGTCTATTAAATTATCACTCCTTCCACGCATTATCGTCGTTCTGCTAATATTTTCAGCTAATCTTAATGGTACTCATCGATTAACGAATTAATAGAACATACACTAATTAACATTGCACGGATTGTAACATTCGATCACCAACACTATTCTAAATCCATTAAACCAAAATCAATATCGTACATCCCTCGCGTTCTTTATCTCCATTAAATTTCGCTCACACTTTATTATCTCTTTATTTGTTGCTCGCTAAAACACCGTTATTACGACACCTACTAAAATTTATACCAATTGTTTACTTTAATTAATCGTCCACACTAACGTCGACGAGTTTCATTTGAATGGACCAATATCGAGGATGCATCCAGCAAAGTGCAACTTACCGAGAACAAGTAGAGTAAGGTCGGATATAGCCAGACTGAACAAGTAGTAATTCGTAGCAGTTTGCATCGACGAGTTTCGCACGATGACCGTGCAAGTAGCAATATTTCCAAAGATCCCAGTTACAAATATCACGACATACGTAATCGTCAGTGGTATTACCATTTTCAAAGGTAAATATTTAGGTCCAAGGACCTTGCTAAGATAATCCGATTCCGTAAGATTCTCCAAGTCCCAGTCCTTCCAGAAGTCCTCGAAATCATTCTCGTCCGTCTCCATTGCGTGTCTCCGTTTAATTTCCCACGGTAAACGAACACAAACGAAGAAACGAGGTGAACGTCGATCGAAACGATCGAACGATAATAAAATTAACGTTCCTCTCGATCAAACGACGTGCTCCCTGTCGATTCGTAAGTTCTTTGGCCCATTGTTATTTACAAATAGAATAACCGTTCGGGTTAACTCACAAATTATGACGCACGTACGTTTCTCGACTGGTAGATTTGTTCGAGAAGAGAAGCAATTTTTTGTTATGTTCTCTTTTTCGCTGTCTATCTCCTCTCTTCACCTGGACCAACGGCGAGTTGCCGGGAGGCTAAGAAACACGGGGAAAATAGACGAGGGCAAATATCAGTACGGGAAGTGCGTTCGAAGTTGAGAGGAATATGCTCGGAAGATGTATATTCCTATCTCTGGAAATAATTATCGCGAGTAAACAAGACATTCTGTCGGGACTCGATAGCTGGCCGTGTCAACAAACTACGTTCCGTCCATCGTTAATAGGTCACCGGTCTCGAGGCAAATACGGGAAACTCCTCCTGTTATTTCTCCTTGTGTGTGTGTGTGTGTGTTGCGAAACTGTTTCAACGTTGACTACTAAAACGCGTAAACCTACTTTATTCGCGCGGCGAACTTTCTCAGTTAACGCCCAGAAGGGACTTGGAAACGTTTGCATCTACCGTTCGCTAAACGAATTCGATTTGCACCGACGGCGATGCTTCTGACGTGCGTTCCGACGAGAATGCCGATACTGACTGTGTTTTTTTTTTTTTTTTTTACGACTCTACCGCAAAATGTCTCTCATCCTTTCGCGAGAAATCCGTTAGAAAATCGTCAGATTCTTCGTGCGCTTGGAGATCAATACGATTCAGCGTTCTCCATTTTCCTCGAATGGCGAGCAGAAGCCTTTCGGTGACTCGTGAGACTTGAATGATGGAAAAAACTTGTCACTGATTATCAGATTACTTTGAGCGAGGAGGGAGCACTTGTAAGTTCGTAAATCGAGGAGATAAGAACCGTTTATGTTTTGACGATAGCACGTGCGCTGAGAAGGTATTTCAACTTGTTACAATGAACTGGGTACCAACGGGGTACTTCAAGGATATTCGAAAAACTTTAGACTCCTTTCGTGGCTTCCTCGTTCACAGGATATTCGTCACTGTTCTTCGAGCGGATGAATCAAATGCAAAACCGAAACCGAGACCGATCCGTTAAATCGACGGTTCGCTGTCAACCGCTGACTAACGTACAACTCGACTAAACGAAATATTCCTCGCGATACCGAGGGTACCTGTCTCAACGACCCCGTCTCCGGATTTTGATAAGATGTTCCGTTGTCTAACGTTTCGTATAATCGCGTTGGAGATGGAATTAGAAAATTTTTATAAAAACTCGATGGTAACAAAGTTGATTTTAGATCTAGAATCGATTTTTTTCGCGTATCTTTTGACTTTGGATGGTATACTTACACTGTCTGAGACCAATAATTTTGGTTCAATTTCACCCAGGTTCAGTGGCTCTGTATCTATTATCTTGTATTATACTAACTAAGTATTTTGGAAAAGAGAAAATCTAGAGATGAACATGCTGATCAATTAAGAAATTTTTGTTTTATTAGAAAGACGTGAAATATTTACTGTATGGTTCTCCTATCGATCATCTCACAGTTACTTTGCAATTTTATTAGGTTTAAAATTTTATGAGTAATTCACTTAAAACTCTCAGTTTTAGATCCGCTTTCCAAAAAGTTTCCTCTCAAATAAAAAATTGCCGCATTCTATGAACTCTACTGTGTCTCATATTACGTATAATGGAATTACTTAGGACGTATCTTCCCAGTGGCATTCCGGTAGTTAGCGAACAACACGAACTTCGTTGTAATACGTTTCCCAGGACTGTGAATTGCCGTAAGGTGTACGGTGGAGTTTCGCTCGGTTAACCAAGTTTAACGTAACGTGTCGTCGCGGTTGCAGTGGATTTTTTTGTCGTACGGTGGAATTGCGAAGGGGGGCATACCTTGAAAACTAATTCCGGAGCGTTTGTCGGTCGTAGAAGGAACATCAAAAACATTGGCCATCGTATGTTTCCCGGATGACAGTGAGAATAATGCTCGGTTTGCGCCTTGTCGTTGAAAGTAATTAAGTCAACGACGCTTCTGCTGGAGACGATGAGGGTGGAAGGACAAGATGGGAAGTTTTCATTATTGTGGAAGAAATTATTGTTAAGAAGATTGATTACGATGGTTTTCATTACGACAGAAGCTTTATTCAATGTGGTTAAATTAAATTATATATATATATATATATATATATATTATTGTTACATAGTTGGGGATTTGTAAGTAACGTGTTACTAATTTGAAATGTTATTTCCTACTATTGTTTTTAATGTGGTCGGCTTAATGATGTTCTTATGGGGGTTGAAAATCACCGAGGGTACGTTAAAATAATAATTTAGAAAATATTCTACGAGAGGCGACGAATGTTTGAAAACAAGTTCACTAATTGAAAGTCTGAGTGTTTGACTCCATGACTGCCCCCATAATTACTGTCGCTTGTCCTACATACATATGAATTACATCGCTGAAATAGAAAATTCCCAGTGGTTTCAGCTATATTATATACTTCAAAATGAAACTTAAAACCTAAAGATAATTATCTTGTAGCATGGTCCATTAGTTTTGCAAGTTTGATATTTTCTTTTTAAATCTTACAATTAGAAGTTTGAGCGCGTAGCTCTGTTCCCAACATAAATTCCGAATATTGATGATATCCTAATTGCAAATCATTGGTATTTGTTTAAACGAATGTAATGCGATTTTACTGTTGCATTTTAGGCAAACATTGCCTATTTTTTCGTCCGCGTTTACGTAAATCGTGAGATTC
The DNA here is from genome assembly GCA_910591515.1 of Cerceris rybyensis. Lineage (NCBI taxonomy): Eukaryota > Metazoa > Arthropoda > Insecta > Hymenoptera > Crabronidae > Cerceris > Cerceris rybyensis. The sequence continues at coordinate 22,065,909 of OU342792.1, read as the reverse complement.
AATTACTGCACATTTGTCATGTCTGTATATCATCACCTTATCTACTACGGTGACTACTTAAGCCCGTGCAAATTTTTTCGCGGATAAACGTGTAGCAACTTCCCGATTTGTGGCGCAATAATTTCATTGATGTATGCATTACGTTTTGAAGTCTTTGTTCTTTCCAGAATTTACAAAAGTCTATCACTTCACCTCGATAAAAGACATCGATGTTCGCCGCAGAACTTCATCTTTGCTCTTCGCGATTTAGTAATAGCTGCGGAAGTTTAATATTTGAAAAACAGGAACTTCGTGTTTAGAAGTGATATAAAAAAATATCGGAATTTGTAAATAATTAAATTGTTATTAATATAAGTACCGGTTCTCTGAGGTGGCAATTTTTGAAATCATTTTCGAGATTGAACGAACTCTTTAATATTTAGTTTGAAAAGAACTCAGAAGAAAAGCAAAGTGCGTATCGAATTGCAAAAATCGTATCGGCCGAGTGATAAGAGTACATTGAAGACAATGCATCGATAAAAATTTATGATAACATTTACTTTTGCGAAGTGGGGATCTTTTTAAGTCGAAGCTGTTCTAATTTCTTGTTAAAAGAAAAGCAAAGATGCTGGAAAGAAATGGAGAAATTGATACAGTTACACAACAGCATCCTCGAAATGCAGTGCAACTGGAAGTTTTTACCGGGCTTCTGGACTTTCCAGTACATTAATCTTTCTGCTCTTTAAACGTTAACTTCCTTCGAAGAATAATCTCTTACATTTGCAATACCGATCGCGAAGTGAATTAAAAAGCTAAAACACTCTTTCGAATACAAAAGATATAACGTAGCAGAATATCAATTAGGAATCTGTTTTATCTTTCTTGCTAGGAAAACTTATTATCTCTCAAAAATGAACTTGACAATTCGCAACGTCGTCCATCTATAAATACTGTTTCTACTTAAAAATCTCTCCTTCCAGAATTTCTATTGAAACGTAAGAATTTATTTCCTTAATGCATAGACTGTACAATATATAATTAATTATACATTTTTTGTCAACAGAATTGGCAATTAGTTACAAGATCACAACCTTTCCATCATCAGCAATAAAAATACATTTATTACAGTACAAAAATGTTTTAATCAAAATCAGAGTCAGAACTCGTGTCGCTGTCTGTCATATTACGAACAAATCCTGCTCTATTTGTATTTACAAACAATTCATCCTCGTTGTCGCTACTCTTTTTTTCGTCCACTTTTGTCATTTCCAGGTCAGACTTTGAGACATCGTCGAATTCCCTCGGCCAGCAGTTCTGCGCGCGATACCACCTTTGATGCTCCTAAACAAATGAAGACAATGAGACCACTTTTAAGAGTCTGATAATGAAAATATTGATCTGTAAGAGAGAAAGCATACCCGTGTTAATATCTTAACAATCTCGGCCTTAACTTTATCACCCTCTGGTATCGGTTCGACGAGCACGAAATCGCCACGTTTTACCCAGATATTTCTTCTGAATTTCACAGGCATAGAAACAAGATATTGACTTCCAGCGGGGTCTTTAACTTCATGGAGATTATTTCCTCGTGATTCTATTATTTGTACAACAGACTGCGATTCCGTAGGGATATTCAAATCTTCAATCTCTTTAACAACGTGCTTACGTTTCGTTGCTTTCGACATCTTAATCTGGAAATCTAGACATGACAATGATGATAATGTTATTTTGTTATTACGAAAGTAACAGTTTCTTTTTTTCCTTATTCTTAATCCTTGCTGAGAAACAAAGAGATTTCACTTCAACAGAAATACAATGTACGAGTGATAATGATCGATGATAAATACTGCTATTTAGAGGAAGTTTTTTTGTTCTCCCTCAACTGATCCACATTCTCGGACTTTTGATTTTTGGTGTTGTGCCAGGATCCTAAGGATCCTTTCGATTTTTCTATCGCTTCCCAAACGTTCAAACTCTCTCCAGGAGGAATTTCATATCGATTCTTTAATCCATGAGGATTAGACGGTGTTACACAATCGTCCGTAGATTCTTTGCGCAAAACGGTGTCTACCTCTACGGAGGTGAAAAATGCTACAGACATTGGAAGGTCCTTCATTCCGAGTTTCGAGGCGCAAAAGGATCTCGTTAGAAGATTAGTAACGTGCATGGCAAGTGCAGCATTGTATTTGTACTGTGAGGGCACTAAGTAACGAATTTCATCGTGAAATGATAAACAAAATCTTGCATTGTCCTTCATTAACCATCTCATTGAGACTAACATTAAATGTAAGAAGTCTACAGCTCCACTCTGAACGACCCAGTTAACTTTCGTAGGCAGATACTTTTCCAAATCCGATCCATTCTCTAAGGCGCGCGTTAATCTAGAATTTAAGAATGGAGTAGCAGGATTGGAATTTCCAGCGATTTCTTCGAGCCTGTTAAACATTGCAGACTCTGAACCACCTATCCATTCGTTTCTCTGAAACATTTCTGAAACAGATTTAGAATGTATTTTAGCCAGCCTGTTTGCTTCGTAAGCCGAATATGGCCTGTTTTCCATATCTTCATTAACATATTCGGGCTTCAACTTGAAGAACTTTTTGCCCTTGGTTAAAGAAAACATTTTTCTCGACTTGGAGGTTGCTTCTGTATCCGTCATATCTGGATTAAACTGTTTCAAAAGTCTTTCTGCAAATTTCTGTCCTGCTCCATAAATTCTAGCATAATTAATTACTTTGGCATGATCTCTGGAAATTCCAACAGCTTTAGCTGTAATACTGTGCATATCCGTGCCATTGGACTTTGTGCCAATTAACGTCATCCAACCGAAAGGTGTAGCTCCATGAATCCCTTTGTAATGAGCATCTCCGATTAACGATGCTATCCATAATTCTTGACTATCGACATCGGCACCGACGATGTTATATCCCGGTGGAGCTTGCACCATACTCCGTAATTCGGAACCAATTCGTTCGGGATGAGCATTTGAAGCAGTCATCCATGTGCGCTCGACTGCTCTTCTTGTTAATGTTCCAGAAGCAACTACTGTAGGTAGAATTGCACCATAACGCATATGCATTTTAGACTTTTTAATACTACTCGGCAAAGAGGAATCTTCCAACCATATTACAAACTGTGACATAATTCTATCTCGATTGTTTCTCCAGTATGATAATGTCCTTGCAATTTTGAGTATTTCTGTAGCACTGGCATCCGAGCCAGCAAGTACATTTTCGCTAAATTTACTTAAAAAGTCTTTGGACAAGGGGTTACCAACATTGCAGTTCATTCCATCTTTATGCTGTAACTTAAAAAAATAACAACAGCCATCTAGATCGATGTTACACCAAATTCCAGTTCCCTTATAAATTTCCTTTACATGTGCATCCTTTTTCTGCTTTTTCGACCACCAAAATTCTGTTTTGCATAAATCCTCTTCTACATCTTTGTCCAGAGATAACAATGCATCTTCTGCGTCATTATAGCTGCTATTTTTTATATTTGGAAGAGGACAATGACTCAAAAGTTGTTTCAAAGGTATGTTGGTTTCAGTATCGGGATTGCTGCTGTAAGGTACCAATATACCCCAACCTTTTCCCTTTATATAATGTAAGGGATAATTCTCCCATGTGAGACTTAGAAGTTTTGGTACAACTTGTATCGATGTGCTTATATTTACTGGACCTGGTGCCCAATTCTCATCTTTTCTTCTAGGACAAAGTTTTCTGTACCATGTAGGATAACCAGGCATATGTGGCATTCTAGCAGGTAATAAATATTTTGTATTTTCCAAGTAAGCAAATTCCTTTGCCAAAGGATCTTCTTCATTCTCATCATCTGTTAAATACTTTCCTGCATCAGATTCTTCTTTCCTTTCTTCTGATTGACTAAGCATCAATTTCCGTTTTGTTACGGAAGATAATTTCTTCATTTTAATTGTTTGAGTACTCCAATCTTGATCCCACATCCATAAATCTTCTTTATATTTTTCATTGTGCATAAGCCGACAAACAGCATTGGCTCTGTTAGCAAGTATACACTTGGCTTCAAAATTTAAATCTTCGAATGTTCCTTCCGCTTCTTCTAAGTATCTTTGCCAATTGGAATTTACTGGTAAATATGTAGATCCAAGTTCTAACATTCCAGCTAAAGTAACAGGATGAGAAAATCTTTCCTGAAAAATTGGAAACAACCGACATAATATATTATGCGTTGCCACAACATCAGAGGCACAATAAGTCATCAATGAATGAAAATCTTCTTTAACATCTACAGATGTTCCATCCATAAATGTAGATCTGAGCTCCTTACTTATTTCATGACCACAGTAAAGCTTATGAACTTCTGACAAGTTATTCAATGAGGCATATGTACACATATCTTCCTTCTCTTTGCTTTCCTCTTTAGAAGTTAAAATACTTCTTTGATAACTGTTAATACCACTTACGCATATATGCATTGACATTGTATCTATAAAACGAGTTCCTGTGCTATTTAACCAATATTGTTCCTTAATTTTGCTTCTATCAAATGATACATTATGGCCTACTATAATCTTTGGCATTTTCTGAAAAGCACTTAATTTCTGTCCATTCTCCCCAGCATTGCTTTCCATTGGGATCAGCATGTCTGTAGTAAAATCTTGCCCTTCAGATGTTCTGCTGTACCCATCTATTACAGACTTTGATACCCACCCATACCACGCATTTTTGGTAACAGCAGTGGCAATTGTTGGTAATGGACCTTCCTTCATACATACTTCTACATCAAAAATAATTCCATCTTCTAATGGATGATCTACTGCTTCTACACCATTGGATGTATAGCGTGTCCAACCCTCTTGGAGTAACCATTTCTCTGGTATTTGGGGAATATTGGTCATTAGTTCATTTATAATTTTTAAGTACGGTTCAATTTGTGCTGCAGCAATATTATAAAAATGTTGTTCTATATTGTCTCCTTGTAAAGGAGGTAATTGTATATCGACATTTGGTACCCTGGTTGCCTTTTCGGTATCTATTTGAAACTTTTTTAAGTTATCTTTTATAAATTCCAGTTCTTTCGAAGACAACGGATTTTCTTCAGGAGCATTTCTAAATACTTGTTCATACAGTGGCTTTGAAAGCATTTGCATGTTAATTCCATTTACTCGTGTATTAACATCGATATTCGACTTCTCGCATTTTTTCACATCTTTTACAATATTTGTAATTTTACTAGGTCTAATAACATTACCGGTACTCTTAACAAATTCATTTTTATGTATTTGCGTAAGAAATTTAAGTTCGTAAACATCCGGCATGTTTATGTGATTATCGTAGAAAAGATTATTCCCCACCTTTGGAATGTCATTTCCTTTGTCCTTACTTTGTAAAATGTCCGATGTACAATGTATAATTGAAGAAGAATGATATTCATCAACATTGCTCTGTTGAATTTGATTTTCAATCGAACTACTCGGCACATTTTTTAAGGTTGGAATATCGGAGATATACTGAGAAGATTTTGTTTTCTTCAAACGAGTGATCTTTCTTGGTATCGACTTATCCTCATTGCCATTGTAATCAATATTAGAACATTTACGTCGTATACAAATGTTAAACAATCGAACTTTCAATCGCATTTTAAGTTTTTGCATACTTCTTTACTACAATCATGGTGAATAGAAATAGTTTCGACACGTGACTGTATTATTAACTGCGCACTGTAGATGTTACCAATAATAGGAAATCTAATTAAGTCTTACCTGACGCAATAATGAATAATTTAGAAGTTTGTGGAAATAGTTTGAAATAAATCTCTACATTTAATAATAATTGGTGAAGTTATATATGCAACATTTTGAACTATCATAACGCCATGTTGGATGCACGTTGAACACCATAATTTGAAAAATCTTGGCACGAAAACCAATGATACTGTAAAATAGTGAAAAGTATCTTTATATATCTAAAAAATCCAATGCAATTTCATTCATAGAATATAAGTCAAATATAACTGGAAATATTTTAATGATAGGAATAATTTTAAATATGGTATCTATGCCAGATAAGAATAGAATGGTCATTGTACAATAGTATTATCGAAGCAAATATAGATGTTATATTCAAGTTAATTGTTAATTAGGAATATTAATGTATATATCCATGTCAATGTTATCTATAAACAATACTTTGTCATATGGTGCACGTGCGTATTTATTCTTATCTGGCGCTGGATGATCACGACATCTTTGTGGCGTCTGCCAGTTTATTGTATTCATCATGGCTTCGACGGGTTAGTGATTATTTAAGATTTATGTTATATGTTTTTTTTCAGAGCATAATTTGCTTCTAGTACTACATAGAATAGTGCTATTAAATGGTATCTTTTTATGGTTTTAATTATACATTCATTTCAGACATAAATGTAACGTAATACCATCGTGCTTCTGTACTTGTCACTTTTGACGTTTCGTATCATTTCTTTCATACAAATGCTTATCAATTTGTAGAGTAACGCATCAATAACAATAGGATGTTATATTTATGTAGAATCTTTAGTATGCGACACACTCGATTTAAGCGGCCAGGGGCTTAAAAAACTCGGTCGTTGCCCGTCGGATGCAGATATCAATACACTGATTATAGACGATAATGAACTCCAGCGGCTCGATAATCTCGATTCTTATCACAGAATTACGAAGGTAATAATGCAATTAGATGTGTGCGCGACAGTATGCTATAATTTGCCTTATCATCATATGTTTCCCTTATTATTATTTCATGTATGTTACTTCGTATAATGAATAAAAGTCCACCCTAAAAATTAAGACCCTTTACAGAAGATTAAAATGATTTCAGTTATCCATAGTAAGGAATCAACTATTGCGAATGTATGGTGTATCAAAATTACATAATCTTGTGAACCTTAATTTGGCGAATAATGGCATATTAACTATAGAGGGGATAAAAGATATGATAAACTTGCAAACGCTTTGCTTGGCTGGTAACAATATAAAGGTATGGTATTTATAATATTGTTATTAAACAGTCGCAAAAACGCTTACAAGCTTTTTTTTAATTCTGCAGTCTATTGAGCATTTACACACGAATGTCAAACTGGAGCATCTGGATTTATCTGAAAATAGCATCAGCCATATCTCAGATATTTCATATCTACGAAATCTAAAGGTACTAGATATATCGTTAATGTTATAGTGTACTTTGTTTTTACAATGATATGCAATTATTGTGCGTATTAATAATTAACTAACTAATGTTAACCTTCAATCATTGTATTATTTTAATAACGCCTTAGGAACTTTTTCTGCATAACAATCGTATCATAACATTAAGGCAATGCGAACGCTATTTGCCTACCTCTCTAGAAACATTTACATTGGCAAATAATAAAATTACCGACTTGAATGAAATGTCACATTTAGTTAATCTGAAGAACTTGGTGAACTTTTCGATCGTTAACAATCCGTGTGTCAGCATGACAGATAACAGTATGTATCCTTTTCAGAACTTTGTGGTATACGGTCCTTGTTTTTATCTAGTCCTTAGAAAAATAAAACATTACAAAAATGCTATCATTCATACAACATAAACACAAATATGTAATCGATGTTTGATCGTTTTCTAAAGCAGGCCTGGCCAGCCCAAATGATTGCAGGAGTTATTTTGCAAATGCCACTATGCAAATTTTCATTTTAATTAATATTCTTTTTATACATACAATGAGAAACGAAAGTTTTATCGAAAATATGAAATCGCGAGGCGGGCCGTACAATTTAACGTCGCGGGCAGCGCGTTGGCCAGGCCTGATCTAAATTAATTCACAGCACTTAGAATTATTTTACATCAATGGATATTGCACTTGTAGGGTATTAGATATAAACAAAAAAAGAAATTTTTATTAATTGTAGTTTTACATCAATAGCTTATTCTTCTTAACTAATAGTTTATAGTGGATTTGATTACCGCCCTTTTGTTCTCATTTGGTGTTTGAGTTTGAAATCAATCGACGGCTACCCTGTTGATCCTCTCGAAAGGTGGGTCCTTTTTTCTATAAGTATAATCACATTTCTAAAGTCAAAAATTGATTTGAAACAATGGTCACTTAGCTTGAAAGCAGAGTGGCTTTATTCTCAGGGACGCGGTAGGCAATTCCGTGTTGGTGAACATGCACTGCTTGCACAGTACCTAGCAAATTTTTGTCCTCTTTCCGGCGAATCTCTAGAAAGTGAGACAGACAGGAAGCTTAGACTCATTTTGAGTAAAGCTCAACATCATCAGCAACAATTAAGTCAGCAGAGCGATGCTGGAAGTGTACACAGCTTGAGTAGCGTCGGAATGAGTCCTTCTCCAGCCACTAGGCGTAGACTTAGTCATAACAGGACAAATTCTCCCAGACGAACCAGTGAGTTTAATCAATTCCTCGTTCTCACCGATATACTATAAGATGCTCGACGAGAAAGATAGCAAACATAGTCAAGGTTCATTGTCAGAAGATTTTTCCATTCATGATTGCAAAAGTGGACTAGTAGTGATGTACACTTTCCAGTCGTCATGCACATACATCCTAGTTATAATGTATTTTCTCTAGTTGCGCCAATGTTGACATACTATGAAGATAAATGCTTACAATCGCCAAAATTTTATGAAGCAAAGTACTGTGTCTGCCATTCGCCTTGCAAAGGTATCCAAAGTCAAGATGAGGATTTATCATACATGGCTATGACTGCATAGTAGACGTACATGTGTAAAAATCCAGGAAGATCAATTTAAATCATACTATGAAAGTAAAGGGCGTTATTTCCCATAATATTGATACGATTTAAAAAGATACACTTTACTTCGGATTTATGCACACGTTTGTTTTCTCCATGCCTGATACATAATAGTGTGTTTTCACGCGACTGCTTTTTCGAGCTTATAGTGCAAACAACTTTGGCGAATGAAAGAAAGAACAGTGTTATGACAATGATGCTAATTAGAGAATTTCGTTAGCAATTTAGCATTTGACGATTTGGAAATATATTTCACATAGTTCACGATTCTCCTATTGTTTATCTAGTCTATAATTTTAACACAATTAGTCACATATCATTTGCACGCTTCCGCTAGCAATGCTAGCCCCAGAAATCCTTCAAGCATAGTCATACCTCATATTATTCGAGATATCGCCAATTCTAAAGACAGTCAATATTTGATTAGGCTCTTCAAGGAATTCAATAAGATTGAGATCACCGGATAGAATGGTCTCTAGTTGTCACACCGACGCTATGGTGTCCTCTTGTCATTCTCTATTAACTAGCGATCATGACTCATTAATGACTCAAAGTTTGGACCCAAATATGCTTTGTAATACTCTAAACAATAAGGTATCGAATAATCCTAACTTACACATGGAGGGTGAGTTGAAATCAACATTTTCTTACGTCATTCCTGTCCTAGCTTTTATATAATACTATTTATTTTCAGAGACATCGAGCCCGTTACAAGCAGCAACGAAATTGGTACCAGTTCCGGAATCATTAATGAGTCCAGATTTTCGCCCACCCTCCGGTCTTTCACGAATTTTACCAAAGACTCCACCAAGTAAATTAACATCTCCTTGTCAGATTACAATGCCTAACAAACTTCCTTCCGATGGCGATGGAAAAGCGATTCCTATAATAAATACTATAAATCCAATGGCAAAAATGAATCTTAGTTCTATAAAAGCAAATGCTCTTGTAAAGAGCAATTCTGCAACGAATTGCAGCATTGGAAAAGCAAATATAGCTAAACCCATTATAACAAGTATTAGCAATAAATGTCCGCACAGCGTGAAAATAAATAATTACGTTCAAAGTAAAACATTGCCTGCAAAACGGACTGCGAGAAATTCACCGAATTTGGGTAGAAGCATACAGAGGCCAAAGAGTGCAAGCGACAGAATCAAAAATGACATTGCCAAAAAGAACGAAGATGGAGATGCGGATAATGCAACACAAAGTAGCGACGAAGATAGTGAAGTATGTCAAGCAAAGTTAGATAGTATTAGACACCGGGCGATTCAAAGAAGACAAGAAGACAGCAATAAAGGTAGAAGAAATATTTAAAAAAACGTTAAGTTATTCCTTGAAATATTAACGATTTATTATTTATAATACAGATCAAGATCAAACTGAAAAAGCAGCTATCTGCATTCAAAGAATGTGGAGAGGATATCACACTAGGAATCTTAACAGGAAGGCGACTAATATACTAAAAACTATTGAAATGATGAGAACAAACAAATACATTCAGTATGACTCAGATTCATTTTTAATTGTTGAATTCATACAAATAGTAGGTCAGACCTAAAAATAATTATGAATCTTATTAATTTCATAGGAAACTTTCGACCGATATGGAAGCTACGCGAACTGCGTTAGAAAGTGAACATAAATTACAATTATTACAAATGCAAGCAATCAATGCATTGTGGAAAAAGGTGGTCAGTCTTCAGCCTGGTGGCAATCGAGAAACTGCAAGCAATGATACTGAAAATATAACACAAAATATAGATGTAGTGACCAATTTAGCACAAACATGTAATTTGTTACATACTCAGGTAAAAGAAAATATCGATTTTTAAGTAATTTATTTCAGTTGATATGTCGACAATCAAAAAAGTGGATGTATGGCTTTATTTCTTTCCAACCTTAGGTTCAACAATTACAAGATTCCATGTCAGAGATAAAACGTTGCATGTCGAGCATGCAAGCAAAACCAATTCTCGTTGATAACGGTGTTGGAACACAAACGGAAATATCCGCCGTTCATACACCAGCGGGTGAGGAAAATACGTTTCCTTATGCACGACCAAATAGACCGCAATCATTGCCAATTCAGCAAACAATTCACGAAGGAAACGAAAGTAAAAGTTTCGCGTCCAACATAATCGATTGTGTGTTAAAGAAAGTCTCTCAATCCACCGATACAACAGACGATGAAGTGAACACTGATATTTTGAATTCCAACGATAATCCAGAATTACTGAATTCAAACGAACATCCCGATATGTTTAAGAGCTGCGAAGAGATAATAGAATCTGATTTTAAAGATGTTCAACATGATGGAAAAACCGAGTATGATGATATAATCGATGAGAGTGTCGTAAACGGTGAAGTTTGCGAGGAGGCTTTGTGTAAAGAATTGCATAATTTAATCGAAACTGAAAACACGATAGAAAATCCTGAAGACCATGAAAAGGAAGACAGCTTGGAAGAAGCTGAGTAAGAGCAGTATTAGATCTGATAAACTACACGAGAGCGATAAAAGAGGAAAAAGTGAGACGTAAAAAAAAGTGACGCAATATGAACACTTGAATAAATCTTGCAGGTTTCATCGTATGCAGGTAATAAACGATAAATGTGAATCTCAAGTGGATGATGCCCGATGCGAGTGAAATCTAAATTTATAACAGAAAAAAATGCTCACTGTAAATAAGATCCGAGAATATTCTTAATTACGATAAGACGTTCAGTTAATTTTAATCGCACAGCTTTTCTTACAGTTTATAAGACGGGAATACGAATAAGAACCAAAAAGCTGTCGTAATTTATATAAAAAATGAACAAGTAACACTAATACGATCCTACGGTGGCATATTGATAAACAACCACGACACGCAAACCCATGCATTGCGATTGTTCTAACAATTTTTCAAGTTTTCCGTCCACATATCTGGCAATTGAAAATTTTACCGATGTATAAAGCATGTATCGTTAACATTGAATATGCCATAAAGCTTTCACCCTGCCCCAAAGAAGAAACATCTTGATAAAAAGCTATATAGGATGAATTGCTGCGTATTTTGTATCCTGCATTACAAAAACGATTCGTCAATTCTCAGATGGAAAATAATTATAGAAATTAGTTTTGATATGTGAACGCATTCCTTATCGATGATAGAACATTCTTCAACCAAAACATGGATACTCAAAATGGTATTATTTAATTTATTATTTATATATCTATATATTTATTTCCTTATGTATTTATCGGGGAATACGAACTTTAGGGGAAACGAGAAGTACTACAGTCTTGAGAACTGAAAGTTTTTAAACTAGTCAATATAATAGCTCCTATACCTATAATTGCTGTAGATATTAATTGATATGGATTGTTATGTAGATATACAGTGTTATTGAGATTGAAGAACAACATAAATCTTTCAATAAAAATAGTTCATTGAATTGTTAAAACGAGAGGCGCGTGTTTTAAACTACAGACAGTTGCGTTTAGAGGCATTTCCATGCGCGTTTACATTTCCTAAGCTTTATCATTATTAGCATTATTTAAATACGATGTAATTGTTGTTCCGAGAATACTCATATGCAGGCAGATAGATACGAGCTGACACACCATATATGAAATTTACCTTGTGTGACATGCTTCTACTGTGGTATATCAAATAGAAACATTTTAATGCTCAGAATTGTTAAAAAGTTTGACATGATGTTCAATAAACGGGTCTTATAAACCAGATATTATTTTGTCACAGTATTTGCCTCCATAAAATTCACCAGGGTACACAGGCTTTTTTGATTTACGTATAGGCACTTATGTGATCAATTGTATCGTCAGGAATTATAAAATATAATTAAAAATGATTTAGTTCAACAAAATTCATAACAGAAAAAATTTATTGTGCAGAATAGTATCGTACAAATATATATCACATATTAGTTTCATAACTAATTCTTAAGGTACAGCACATCGTAAACATTGCTTAATAAATATTCGTAATTTGCACGAAGTTCACTTTCGAAATGAAAGTTATATACATATAAATGCAATGTTATAAAAATTGTATTTTTCAATATTTTGAATGTCGAATTATAAATATACCAACGTAAAAATACTTAACATACATTTTAAATAGAATTAAATACATAATGTTGCAATTTTGGCATTCACTTGAAGTGAGGACAAAGCATAGAACATCTTGCATTATTACCCCTCGTTCATTCAGAAAGCTACTTGTAAATAATTTACTTAATATTTAATTATCCTAATTCTCGTATCGTACAAAAATATTTGTCCATTTAAAGTAAAAAAAGTCGAACAATACAAAATCATACGAAATGTTAAACGAATTAAAAGTACTAGGAACAAGATTAAAATAATCGCTCTTTCCAACGTCGTGATTATTAGTATATATAAAGTAGATAATTATTCGAGTTTCATTATATAAAAATAAATTTACGTATATTTCGATCATTTTAAATTGGACCTTCTCCTGCAGTTCTACGAATTTCAAAGTCGTTTCTCGAGAAGAATCAATCACATATATATCTCAAAAATTCCAAATCTATCACGTAAACCAGATTAACAAAGTTTAAACGTGTAAAAACACGACGCGAATTCGTCCTTACAGTTCATTCACAGTTTTACGCTCCTTTTCTTTTTACGATTCAAATTAGAATGATCGAATTATGCATATAAAAAAGTTATTTAAACATTCGTTGACACCTGGCTTTTTCAACGACCAAGTAGGAATTCATAATCTTTTTAACTTTCTCTATTTCCTGTATAATATCCTTATTATTAGGAGACTCCGAAAGTGCTTCCTTCAGACTTGCCATTCCCAATTCATACTCATTTAATCCCATGTAAGCTTGACCTCGACGGAACAAGGCCTTACTGTTGTGTTTGTTTAACTGCAAAACCTAAATAGATTATGAAAGTTACATAATATCCAAAATGCCCTGATGGTGAGAAAAACTTACATCATTACATAAGCTTAATGCTTCTTTGTGCTCTTTTCTTTTCAATTTCACGGCTGCATGATTAAGCAATATAATTATTTTGAGATCTGTTAGCGAATCGTCGGTTTCGGTTATCTCTACTGTTTTTAACAACCATTGAAAGTAGCGTAGTGCTTTCCTGTATTTTCTGCCTGCATCAACATAATTTCCTTTTAAAAAATATTGATTTCCCGAATCTTTTATCTTCTTAACAACCTCCATTACATACTTGTACTACAAATTTTTATGAATGATCATTAGAAAAAGAATTTCCTTTTAAATACATTGAATCTTGTAATAGAATACTTGCATTAAGCTCTTCTGTATATAAAGAATAATCCCAATCTTCTGGCCATGGTGTAAAAATATCTTCGGAACCATCATTCTCCTCCAACCCCCAATTCTCACCCCTCCTTAATTGACCACAATCAGTTATATGAATTTTCTATAAATTGCATAACAGTTATTTAAATGTGTCTTAGCTTTTAGAGGAGATATGAAACAATTAGATAAAAAATCTTTTACTTTTATGGGCACATCCTTTACAGTTTGAGTTGTAGCTACTTCTAATACCACACCCATCCCTTTCAGAACCTTGCCAAAAACTACATTGGTATTGTCTAAATGTGAACAAGCTGTGGTAGTAATAACAAACTGAGAACTATTGGTATGCGGACGACCCTCATTTACCATACTCAATAACCCAGCGGTATAATGTGAAATCTGAAAACTCTCATCTTCAAAGTGAGATCCATAGATACTTTCTCCACCTGTTCCATTAAAATTGACTATATCTCCACCTTGGATCATACACTGAGGTAAAACTAAAATTCATTAAATGTTAGAGATAAGTAATGGAATATACATTTCTTCGTATTCAAATATTTGATTAGTAGTATCATTCTTGATAGATAACTCATACCTTTGTGAAAATTCGATCCCTTATAATGTAATTTTTTGCCATTAATTCCAACACCTTTTTCTCCTGTACACAATGCTCTAAAATTCTCTGCTGTTCGTGGCACAACATCCTTAAATAGCTCTACAACAACTCTTCCAACTACGTTGTTACGCATTCAAAGTATCGATATGTTGATGCCGGGAAAAATGTACAAGTTAATAACAATCGATATATCTCAAATTGCATAAATACCGACATGTCATTCCCATTATTTATAACCTTTTATATAATACCTTTTTCTGTTTCAATTGCAATATCCAAAAATATAATAGGATTCCTCTCGAAAGCATCGGTCTGATCACTTAGTGGACGTTTCATGTCTTCTTTGATGTTTCTAAATTATTAGAAAATACGATATCCCCTTTATGGTTCTTTGTAAATTTAATTCTCAAAACACTCTCTGTATTTAGCCTTCAGTGGCGCCCCCTGACAGAATTATCGTTGTTTTTTTTCCTTTGTATTTTTATAATTATACATCTTATGTAATTAATATTGGAAATCGGATCTATCATTCGTTTCAAGCTTACATAATTACGTCGTTTAATAGCTGACGTAAAAAATGTATATACAAAATATAAAGTCATGATTAATAAAATAAAGGTCCCACCGAGATTTGAACTCGGATCGCTGGATTCAGAGTCCAGAGTGCTAACCATTACACCATGGGACCTTTCGTAAGATAACGTATTTACCATTTTATAATAATGGTAATATTTTCGTCTAAAAAAAAGGCATGTTTATCTCCATGCTTGATAATTATTCTGACATTTGTCGCTTCAATGTGACACGTTGATAATTTATAAATTCGTTTTAATCGATATGAAAACACGGCGCACACTTATCTTAAGTAGGGAATACAGGTGGGGAAGTATAAGACAAACGAATGTTTCGTATTGTTGTAATAAGTATATAACAATGAAATTTTTAATAGAATAACGTATAATGCATATCGCTTTGCAATAATTTTTCATACACTTCTGTATATATTAGTATAAGTTTTATATACATATTATCATCCATCTGTAATATGTATATATAACTTAAACTTCGGAATTCAATAAGAATTCTTTCTATGTATTTTAAATTATAGTAGTATAGAAACAAGCAATTCAGGGTATCAATACACAGATCATATATATCGAAATTTCTAAAAGCTCGTCTAACGCTAGAATGCATTACGCTATTAAGAACTTGTACAGTTTAGTACTGTTTTACACAATAATCATATACTTTTTTTTTTGCATTAAAATAATTTTCTTACTCATAATATCGATATTACGAGTAATTATCTTATATACGTCATACTTTACGAAGCAATTTATAATTAAATGAACAATGCATAAATTAACGAACATTCAAATTGAAACATTGTTCATTCTATTTTTTTTTTTGAGCAATAAAAATGTATATCCTCTTCTGCCTATACCACGACATAAGTGACCATAAGTGGTGTACAAAAACTATTTGTCCTCTGTCAGATTTCTCTTTAACTCTAGCCTGCTTTCATTTTTGCAATAATGAAATTGACAAATAGTTTCGGTAAGTTTCCCATCTAATGTTACAGTAGTATGTAATCAATATAAAGTAATATTTTGCAAGGGTGGATTATATATCATACAAGTACAACCCCAAATAGAAATGCTGTTTGCTCTAAAGCAGAGTTAGATAGAAGTGCGGATTTAATATTTTAATAAAAAAAGAGTAAGCGCTCTTGAGCACTTCCTGACAATAATCTCCAGCCGCGCTTAATATGCAAATACTGAACAATAGCACGTGCGCAAATCAGAACACCTGTAATTCAAATAAAAACAGTTTAACGAAATTATCGTAACATTAGACGATCGTAAATGCAATCGAAATACGGGAATAAACGAGAATACAAACCAAATGCCATTATCAACCACCACAGCCAAGAATTTTCGCGTGAAGCCAAATCAGTGGACTGTTTAACAATGAGAGTCCATTTTGTCAGAGATAAACCAAAACCGGAAAGTGCACCATATCGCGACGCGATTGTATGACAGAAGCACATCAGAAGCAAGAAACCAATCCAATTGAATAAAAATGCAACTGAAATCAAAAATCAATAAATCACCATATAGTTCTTGGAAATTGTATTCCATTAATTTTTATGAAGACACACCCAAAAATGCTGTAAAGAACATGAAATCAGTGCCAAGTAAACCACTCTCTGCATCTCCTTCAGCAGCTTCAGGATCTATAGCAAGTATTGCTACAGGTTGCTGCGGTGTTATTATATTTCCAGGCTGCAAAATATATTACTATATGATATAATATATCATGCACAAGTAGAAACATAAATACAATTATCAATGCTAATTACAAGGTGTGTAATACATTCAATTACCATGTTCATTTGAGGATGGTGTTCTCCTTGCAAAGTTTTTTCACGTTGAACTTCTTCATAACTTGGTAATTTTGTGGCTACTTCGTACGGTGGTGGAGCTGAGAAATCTGCTTTTGGTGGTGGAATTTCTTCTCCTTCCATCTGTAATATGATTTTATATCAGTATTCTCATGATTGAAACAAAAAGAGAAAAATAAACATTAAATTTTACCGCTCTATTTGGTAATGTAACTTGTGCAGAGGCAGCATGTCCTGAGTGTCCTAACATATCACCTTGTATAACTGGCAAAGCCACTGATAATCCACGTATTTCATTCTGTGGTGGAATTTCGCCACGTGCATCTGTATTTGTCTGTAATGGTTGAAAATTAATAATCATTGTTATTAACTGCTTTATAATATTGGAGCTATCAGAAGGAAGATAATTCCTTTGGGAGCAGGTACTTCATCAGTGTTATTATCATGAATGATCGTATTTTAACATCGAAAATGAATGAGAATAAACAGAAACCCCGTAACTTAAACACTTCTCAGACTGGCACTTAAACTGTATACTTTAAAAACAATTAGCAATCATGGAGAAAATTATCCTTATTAACGATTTCAAATGACTGTCCGAACGTGAACTATTTCATCATATGACAAAGAAATGACACACAACGTGTACGAAATATAATTGTTAAATAGCAAATCCTTCTGGCAATAAACAGTAGATATTTAAACTACATTCGATTTTATACTTTGACGATCACACACAAAGGATATTTGCAACATTTAGCATCGTTTATAAAACATACCATATTGTAATGAATGTTATTATCCATTCCCGGTAAAATTTACACGAAGCAAATACGGATATCCTAACTTCGTGCAAAAATAAGGGGGGAAAATACTCTATTCGCACGTAATACTGCTTTGTACGGCAGCAAAAGTTCTCAGAATCGATGGCTGACAGCTGGTGAGGCTGTAACCACCGTGAACTTTAGTTACGTTCTCCTGCACCGTCTATCATAATTATTTTTATTTTCTTTTTTTTTCTTAAATTATATACAATCATTCAACGATAGTTGAAACATATCATCGAACATATCGACAATAACATTACGTATTATTTGACAGAAATACGAACGTTTTCTATACTTTTAACGTATGTTACGAATAAGAGAAATCGAATTCTGATTGGTCCCGCGTAAAGTCTATTGAGAATGAGACTGAAGGGCGGTAGAATAACAGACCGGAATTTAAACCTCAACCGGAAATGGGGATTAAACTTATGACTTTCTTTTTTGTTAAAAGTTTTTGTCAGAGATGCAATAATATTAAAGGATATATAAAAAGAAGTAAATTACCGTAGAATATTGTTTACAACGTGGTATTATTGTCTTAATAATGGTAAGTGAATTGACTCATGTAGTATGGAGGGGATGATTTGGATCACGTCGTCGTGCACAAACGACGCTCTGCTCGTCAGTCAGTCGCTTGCCGATCGTGTTAAAGGTACGAGTGTTGTCGGTATGTCCGAGGTATTCAAGCTGGGTGATCTAGTATGGTGTGTATTGTTATGTGATAATCACTGGTTTTTCTAATAAGAATAGTGAAATACTTAGGACAAGTGATAAATAATCGATATATTTCTGGATTTCAGGGCGAAGATGAAAGGATTTTCGCCTTGGCCTGGCCGGGTAAGTCATACTCGATACCTAACAGTTATGCGTTAACTACACTTTGCACGGCCGTGCATGCCACGAAGTCAGACGCGGCCACTTTTACGCGGGAACTTGTTGAACACTGTTTTAACGCTTTTTAATCATAATCCGACATATTCATACGAGAAATTAACGAATTTTTGTTGTCTTCTACGTCATTGTTGGCCCGTATTGCACATCTCCCGCCACACCCGACCTTCGAATTCAAATTGGCGCGCAGACTGTGAAAATATAACCTAGATTAGTATATTCGCGGTTTCGTAACTTTCGCGAAGATGCTCATAATGCGATTGATGCTTATATACCGCGGTTATGATGGTTCTTAGTGGAAAAACTTAAGATGCAGCTGTAATTCGTGTTTCGGGATTGTATAATGGCTTCGTAAAATTACGCGGCAACTGGCACTGTCTCTCGATACATGCGACTTCGGCATGTTCGATAGTATACCATGAAAATAAATTCAAACCGCTCCATGACCGAAAAGAAAATATTTTAATTAATTACGAGGTTTATACTTGCAATTACGTTAATTTTGTAGGAAAATTATATTTGAAAAAAAGAAGTACATCGAGGTATACATCGATATGGTTGTAATTCACATATTAAATGTAAAATAAGTTGAATGGAGCATATCATATTCTTATTTTAAGCATATCTAACGGTATCATTTTATTTGATTTGTAAAGAAGTAGGCACATAATGTTGTTTAAAAATTATTTTAATAGTGCAATGTAACTTTTTTTTTACCTTTTCTTGGTAAAAAAAAAGCAATGATAGTTTACAATATTGAATAATATTCATTCGAAAATATATGAATTTACGAAATAATTGCACCTTATAATGTACATACTAACATGCCCATGGCATTCTAAGGTGTCCAATCCATCAAAGGACTTAAAGAAACCAACGAATACCAAGAAGGGGCCAGTTCAATGTATTTTCTTCTTTGGAACAAATAATTAGTAAGTTTATTGAAATATTGTCGCTTGTATTTAATAATGATTTGATTCTTAAGACTTACAGAGGTATTTCTTATAGCGCATGGATAGAGGAATCAAATATAAAGCCTTACCTGCAACATAAAGATACTCTGGTAAAATCTAGTAAATCTGGTGCATTTAAAGATGCAGTAGAAGCAATAGAGGAATTTATTGCTAATGGAGAGGTGAGTTTTATAAAGGTTAAATTTCAAATTATTTTATTTCTGCTTTGAGACACAATGTAGCTGTTAACATATATATATTTTTTTTTTTTAGTTCTATATATTTTAAAGATATTGAAAATAGTAGCTTAAAAGCAACTGAAATTAATTTCATGTTAAACAATATGCGATACAAACCTTGTCATGCAGTTACATTATTTGCTCTAGGTATTCGAAGATGGCTTAGATCCAGATTCACTGTTCGACAGACTTAAAGAAGAAAGTATAATAGAGAAGAAAAGTGTAACAAAAACACCCAAGCCTCGTAAGGTTAGCATCATTGGTATTATTATTAATCAATTAACTCAAGAAAAAAAAAATATTATTGTGAATGGTTACAGTATGTATTGTTTGTAGCATCAATTAACTATGTAATTCTTAATTTAGGAAACACCAAAAGCTAAAAGATTGGACACTAGTGTCAGTGATATACGTCGTCCAGCCAAAAAGCAGCGAAGAGAGTCAAGTACAAGTAACAGTAACAGAGTTGGTAGTATCAGTCCTGCTTTGAATCATACAACTCCTCCAAGAAAGTCAGGATCAACTCTTCTTAACAGGCCTGCAAATATCGCTAGACCTGTAAGTACACGATTTACTATTATTATCATTGTTATAGTATTTTTTGTTCAATTTATTTAACCAACGTAATATTAGATATTTTTTAATAACCTTTAACTAATTAAGCAAATACTGTTGATATGCTGCAAGTTTCGCAATTAAATAATATATAAATCAATATAAATGAAGTTTAAAAATATATAGATATATATTTTTTATTGTGCTTTTTTGATGGTAAGTTTAATGCAGCAGCAGTAGTGATAAGTTTCATTACAATATTATTTATCTTGCTACATCAGTAAATCCATCGTTAATGGTCTAGTGATCATTTAAATAAATAAACAACAATACCATTACCTCTTATTTAATTCCTTTCCAAACTTGACAATTTGTTGTTATATGGTATGTATTATGTATGGCAGAAGGTATTCCTTTTTCTGCATAAAATGATATTACACACAGTGCAATGGTTATTCATTTTTAGCATGCATTCTCGCGTACAAATTTCGTTGTAGTTTATAATAAAGCAAAGAAACGTCCTTTTAAAATATGGCAATTAATATGCAGTATAGCATTATTCTGACTTTTTTAAATTACATTGAATTAGAAATTGATGATTTTTAAATGATAATTGACTCTAGCATCTTTTCTTTATTAATTTTCGTTAATGAGTAATTTGCAAGTACCTACATACTTCAACATTTTTCATCCCATACATATTCTTACTTTTTTGTTTTATAAATGTTTAAAATTACGTGGCACGTACAAATTACAAAGAATGAGAGCAAATGTCTTTCCTTTTAATAATAAACTATAATTACGTACACCAGCCAATTAGCACATACAATTTTAATTATCATTATAAAATGCCAAAAATATTTTTTCCACTTGCAACAACCATTTCGTATCGTAAAAAGTTGATTCACGATTCTCGTGAAATTTTATACACCGAAAAAAGATACATGTCCCCATTTTTTACCAAAAATAAAAAATAGAAATTTACCCTCTATTTTCCTTTCGTATTCAGCGAACAAATTAACAAACATGCACAATTTATACATTCACGTGATTCAATTGTCTCTGAAATTCTGTTTCACTAAACTAACAAATTTAACAGATAATATAATAATAAAAAAAGTACACAATTTTTAATCAACCTTATTTAATTACAAAAAACAAACCTACACCAGCCTTTCGCGTTTATATTCGCTCTCAAATTCTTCGAATTACGCTTTATTTGAAGACCCACTTTTCATTATCAATTTCCCCGGTTAAACGATACTATCGTCTAGCATTTCTAAAGTGAATCCATTTCTGCACGTTAGGTAACACCTCCTCTGGACGTAGAGACGTTATCGCAAACCCTTAAGGAGAAGAACATCCTTCCATCTACCTTAAGATTCGGCTTCCTCGGCCTCGGTATCATGGGTAGCGGCATCGTCAAAAATCTGATCAACAGTGGCCACAGCGTTATTGTGTGGAACCGAACACAAGAGAAGGTATGTAATCTAATATTTTCCTTTTTTAACGGCACATTAATACTTGTTACACCGTTCAGATAATTGATTAAACTTCAATATGTTTTCATCTAAGTTTCATAAACACTATGAAAACAATATCATTGATGACTCTATCCTAACACGTTTTACTGTTAAACAATTAAAAAAGAAACAAAACAAAACTAATAACAAGTTTAACGTTTCCACGTCAAACGAGTCTTCTCGCGACTGGTTTATAAAATCGTAAAAAAAAATATTGCCTATGGTGGATCGAGAGAGATGAATTTGAATTAAACGCAAACTTCCATCGTCGCGAGAGAATGCGCGAAATAGAAAATACTTTGTACAAAATAGAAGAGATAACTTCATTGGCGACTTCTTCCCGCTCAGTCAGCGGGTATACTGTTACTACAGTTCATTCCTGTAGTCTTATACTTTACCTTTCATGAGCGAAACGTTAATTCGATTCGTATAAGTCTTACGCGAATACGGTGAAATTCATTGAACTACTTTCGACGTCGATGTCCCCGCAAGTGCATCGGGCCGCATTTTTATGATAATTCGAACAATTTTCTGTTATTCGTTTATTTTGCTTTGTATTTTTTCGGCTTTGGTCATTATGGGCATTTCGTTTAGAATCTACAGTTTTAGGGTTTCGCACCGTCGAGGCTGATATATTAAATAAAAATTCTCTGTGGTGATGATAGCTAAATTAAACTGAGACTCACAAACAGTGAGTTTAAGCCTTTAATCCCTTAACTTCCCATATTCCCTCTTTATTATTCGTATTCTCGTGAAATCCAATTTGCAACAAAAAATACGGCACAACGTTCTGCCTTTATTAAATATCGGATGAGCGCTGATTCCATGAACTTGATTTATTTACATTTTTCGAGTTAAACGTTAAATCAACGAAATCAGACAAAATAAACGCAATTTGTTTCGAAAAATTCCGTAACAATACGAGAGTTATAAAGTAAATATTTCACTTGTACTTTATAAAATCTAAATTTCTTAATCGATTATATTCCTATGCTTTTGATTTTCCTTTTTTTAAAGTACGTATTTAGTATATTTAAATATAATAGATATAACGCCGGTTATTCCTGTGTTAATTGCTACCTTTATTTCGAAGTAAACAAATTATGAATTACCCAGGCTACGGTATACGTATCATGTAAAAGAAAATTCTCTATGGTGATTTTAACTTAAATCCAGTATTTGAAAGTTCGAGGATTCATTGTCGTAGCCATGGCAAGCCCGGAAACAATTAAAATCCATGGTGTATTGCGGTTGCAACGTGGATAGACTTTCGAAGTCGTAAATTTGTGGGTCGAAGTTCGGATCCCTTCGCCATAGCCTCCGGGGAATTTTTCAGATTTAGTTTGGAATCCATGAAAACTATAGCTCTACGGCGACCGTAGAAGTCGAAAATAGATATATACAAAACAATTAATATTTGTGATTATTAATCATTCGCGTTACTTTGATTTTGATTTTTGTCAAGACTGAATATTATGCCGTGGAATATTAAAGTCTTGAAGGAGCAAAAAAAGGTGGAATATTAAGGGCTTAAAGGCAGAAAAATATATGAAAAAATTCAAAGGGTTTCTGTAGCCTTCCATGTTCGTATAAAAACGGTTCTCAGTTTAGATTAAATTCTGAAGTATCGCTTTGACAAATAAAAAGTTGAAGAACAAGATATAGCTTAGAAAAATTGTATACGTTGGATCGAAGAAGCTTTCTTCAAATATTTTTATTTTATTATCCCGAAGACTTCGCCTCAAATTGAGAATATTGAAAAGAAATTAAAAGAACCATTTATGATAATAATAAGCTTATTATAAGTTAAGAAAAATAGCAGAAACGATCGTTTATGAGAAGTCCGTTGCGGTCCTTGAAGGTTAAGCATTAGAATTGTAAAATAATTCCTCCGTCTCTTGGTTCTTCTCGTTCGCAAAGCAAAGACAAACTTCTTCGTTTGTTCATGGAATCAGAACCTTACGTTTTCCACAGTTCTTCCGTCAGCCTGAAAATTCACGATGCAAGGGAAAAGAAATTTGAAAATCCTTCTTTTTCTTTCCATCCTTTATTTGAAGACTTATAACACAATCGACGCGTCTTAATTAATACGTGAACACTCCTCTCCAGGATGGAGGAATTCAGGAACAATAATAGAAAGTACCTCAGATTTAACATTCCTCGCGAAGTGAATCGTTTAAATTCTCTCCGGAGTAACAGCTTTGCTATTGTCGCTACAAAAATAAACACGTTTTCAAACGTTCAGTTTCTCATCGTCGATCTCAACGCATAATTCGTACTAAGGAGTTTAAAATAGCAGTTAAAATTATCGTCTATCGAAAGCAAGTACCGTTGTACTGTCCCTTCTACGATGGACCATTGAATTATCTTGAAATTTAAGTATCTAATCGAAACGGAGCATTAACATTAGGATTTTCTTGCTACACTATCTCGTCGTTGAATATGTAATATCTTCGAAGAAACTTTACAAATGTTACTCGATCCACAGCCTGTTATCGACGAGTTACTATTTTCATTTTTAGAAAAAAAAAGAGAAAGAAAATAACATTTATTTTGAGTTAATCATACTTTCGTGCAGGGTGAACGCACATATAATTGATTGGTATAGGGTAGTTTTTCTTAGAAGACAATATCGTGGCAATGATTTATCTCAATTTGTGTCGTAATTAGTTGAGATCGTTTAAAAGTGACAACAACGATCTTCGCATTGTTCCGTGTGAATAATCTTAAAGAGGGGGACGATCATCGAGCGCCTCTTGGTACGTTTTGATACCGGAAGTGGAAGAAGTTCCAATCTTTGAAAATTTTCGATAAAAATTCCGTTGTTCCGCGTAATTTACTTTTACTTTATAAAATATCTAAAATCTCAACAGCCAACATCAATTTGAATATACCAGGGATAGTAAAGTAAATCAGGATCCAAAAGTAAATCCGTCCAACGATACCAAAGATAAAATCCCATTAAAATCGGTAACGCATGAAAGAAGTCGCGAAGCAACGGGTTGCTTGAAAAACTCAATTACTATTATATATTAATGAGAGATTGCACGCAGATAACAAGTGAAACTTCAATACGCGGGAGGAATTAAAGGGAGAATATTCGCATTATCAAACCACTCGGATGAACGTAAAGATTCTCGGGTCCATTACCGGGAATAATTAAAAACCATGGAAATCGATTACTCGATTTACTCGTAGAAACAGTATCGCATAACGAGATATCGGAAGCACGGATTGAATTTCCAAATAGAAAGGACTTTTGCCGGTGATTCTGACTGGTATCTATTTATAAAGGGAAGGCAAAATTTCCAACATAAACTCTCTCAAATAAAAAATATATAATTATAAAAATAAAAATGCCTTTTCCAGAACATATTGAAAATCAAATTAGAATTGTCTCTCATTCCCTGCTTCCGTTTTCGTAGCTGCGCGCGCACATTCCACCGGAGAACGCACGCCCATAACTTTTCAGACCCAAATTGCGCGAAACTAAACTATACTTGGTCATGGTATTACATTCTACGCATATATACGCACACTAATGCGTACTTTTGCACAATCTACATTCAACATGAACCACATAGAATAACGTTACGCTATGATAAATTTCCTGTAAACGATATTAAACCAACGGTACATATTGTTGGAAACAATTTCCCTCGCATCAGGAGTTTTCCCGTAGTATCGCGAATTTCCCGTTGATTCTCGTCGTTCCTCCTCGAGGGATGATAAAGTTTTATCTCGGTTTCGAGTCGCCGAAGCGATCCAAAAATAACGTCTGCGCAGAGACGCGTTGCTAGCCCTCGTCGTCGACTCTAGCAGTCGCGCGTGGCCTCGCCATTGAGGAGGGGGAAGAACTTGACGGTTGAAGAGGAAAACGGGAGGGAAACGGAGAGAGAGAGAGAAAAACCGAGCTAGTTACCGCGTTCGATGTTAAATTCTGATTGAGAATGTACAATGGAAGTTTGGGGGAAGGTGATTGATTATTTGCATGTTATTGAGAGCCACCGTCGTTAGGGCGATACGTTTATATTATTGTTTTTATCGAGCTCGCGTGATGTTTTGTTAGGCTTGTGGATGTAAGAATACTTTGGAGAACAATAGGGAATAATGACTGAGATTTTTGAGTTGCAATAGAATTTGTCATCTTACAAATTTCTTTGGTAATAGAAAATTGGAAGAAATGTTTGTTACAAGTTTGTACAGTTTTGTGGAGAACAGAGTGTAGCGAGAACATGCAGAAGTTTAAGGATGATTTTATAGGAGATGTCTTAGAGAGTTTAGGGTTGAAATGGTAGTTTTTTTAAGGTGATGATGTTACGGTACACCTTGTATATTGTGGTGTCTGCTATTACGAAGTCGCGTGTCTATTGTGAAGTTAACCCTCCTGCAGCTTTATTAATTTGAACTGTGTTTTTTGAAGATTGTTGTACAATATACTCAGATTAGTATAAGTTAGATATACGGTTGGGGAATAATTCATTAACTATGGAAATTGAATCATTAGTTTTCCTAAAAAGTAGTAATGCTTTATCATCGCTATATTCTCACGTTAATTTCCTAATAAGTAAAATTGAAAAATTTTAATGTACGTGCGTGAATAGAACAGAGGAATTTCCCATTAATTACGAACGTAAACATGTAGTTGAAAAATTAATACTACGGGAAGATTACTTAAGTTGATTAAACTAATTAATTAAGTCGTATTATATAGAAATCATGGTATGAGGAGTACAATATCATAAGAGGGCTGACGCAATTTTCATTTCGCGCCATATAAAAAAAACCCGTTGGAACGCGCCTATCGCAATTATAAAGTGATAAATTGTAAGAGCCCTTGAAGAAAATTAGAATATCGGATAGAACAATTGTTTTTAACGATGGGAATAATTATGATAGAGATTTTTTTTTGTTATCGATGCGGCAATTATCGGTACAACAGGTCGCGCAAAGTACACGATACGTTCAGATTGAATCGAAACTCCGAGATTATCTTTTCGAGATAATCAGGGTCAGATAAGTGGAGGATGTTAGCATAGACTGTTATTGTTGTACGATAAATTAATTAATGATAAATCGTGTTGTCGTTCTCGATGAGAATTCTGAGCCGATTGTAGATCCGTTCTAGCAAAGAATAGGATTATTATGAAAATATAATCGTGCGAATACGTTCGACCTATTCGCGATAACAGATTATCGTACCTTCTTGTTTGTTAATTAGCGCGATTAGAATATACGAATTTTTTCCCCCCATATAACGCGCATGCGACTAACGTACGAAATGAGAGGTCATTGAACTTCAGGCGGTCACGAAATCGTACATTTCAAAGTATTCCGTAGTTTTGCAAAGCGCGGTAGATTTAAATCTTTGGTATCGTCGTTCGACTGAGATTGATTTTTGCGATGGACTTTCTCCGTTGTACGTCGACGACACAAGATGTCGTATGGACGTTTAATTGTTGTATTAAAATCATTCTAAAATTCCACATCGGGAAGACGAAACAAAAGAGGTCAACAATAAGAAATGACATTCACAATCGAAATAACAACTTTATTAGCCTTCGTTCAATCGCCCCCTAATGGGTTAAGGAATTCAACAATGTCACTTGTTATCTTCTTTTCTTTTCTTCCTCTTTTTTTTTGGTTTGAAACTACAAGCGATTCTTCGTTGCGGAACAAACGTGCTCGGATATGGCGTTATTGTAAAAATTAAGTACATTCGTCATCTCCGTGGCCCAGAGGATATCTTTTCTCTCTTTTTTTTTAACACTTTTCATTTTCTTTCGTTTTGCTCGTTAGCGATAATTAATATATTTCTATTCTTCGAACAAGTTGCTTTACAATTAGAATAGGAGCTGACTCGAAGGAGTAAGAAAATATATAGAGCAAGAGAGAATAATAAGGGGGGGAAGGGCGTCCAGAGGGTGTGACAGAAGGAAGAGAAATATATATATATATAAATCTGCTATCCGGACGCCACGACACTCCCGATCGTTTCTAAATTCGAATAATCATACGGATGAAAAAAAAAGAAAGGAAAAAAGCTATCGAAACGGAACAACAAGTGACGATAATCGGTTTTGCGTTGAGCGCCGATATTTGAAGTCGATCGACGAATCATCGAAGGATCGTCGACGACGGGATTCCACCGATCGCGGCTCAGTCTTTCGTAAAAATTGTGATCACACGTTATCACGACAGTGAATAACCATCGTGAACGTTTTATTTACAGGAGGGTAGAATATATAGGGTCGTTCGATCTCAGGTTAGAATCGAATCAGACCTTGAGACTCGTAAAATTGACAACTAGGCGAAGATATTACAGACCCGTTTATATTAACGCGCACACGCGTCACAGTTCCTCTTCCCTTTGTATTTCTTTTCCCCTTTCGTTCTCGCTACTTCATTTTTTCTTTCCTTTTTTTTACGTTCCATCAAATTGGCTTATCGGGCGAAGGAAAAAGAACACTAATAACATTTCGCGTTTCCTTTCCACCGTATCTCTCTTTTCGTTTCTTCTTCTAAAGACCATCGACGATCGTCGAGCATTTCGACACCGACCGATGGCGAATGACAATGAGAAAAAGCACAACGTGATATAGGCGGACAGGTTGCAAGGTCAACGTTCTTAGGAATCACAGAAAGTCCTTGGAAGCTGTCCGCAATTTTTTTTGTTCTCCTTAACTACACACATGCACACACAATCGATCATTTCAAACAGTCAGTTTCGATCTTGATAGAGGAACGTTTCATCCCTTGGCACTCGTAGGCGTTCATCTTCATAATATTCTTTCAATCTTTCCATATTTAACAAAAAAAAAAAAGAAAAAGAATCGAAGACCTGGAACTTCCCATGGGTCCCAGCGTGAATAACCTCGCACCATTTTCCATCCGTCCCAGTAAGAGTATCATTTTATCGTCGTGAAGAGACACTTCTTCCTTCTTTTCTTTTCCACGTGTCACGATCCCTGTGGCAGTACGTTCTCGAGAATCGACCAGAATCGCAAAGAACCAGTGACTGGTAGTTGCAACGAGGGCTCGAAATCTGCTAGAGTTTCGTCTCGCGTGGTAGCTCTGGCAGGCTGGAACTAGGTGCAAGAAGACTTAAAACTTCCGGTATTTCTCGAGGCTCTTTGGCTATCTCGATGGTAGAACCTCTAAAGATCGGTTTAGGTTGATCCAAGTCCTTGTACTCAGTCGACGAACTCTTATCTTCCTCTATACTGTGCAACATCATATTAAACGGAATGAAAGGTATTCCGGGAGGAGGATCGAAGCATGGTGGACCAATTTCTTCGATATAGTTTATATGAATTCCTTCAATCGTATTCCCACCATGAGGACTAACCGATGATAGTTCCGTAGGAGTATAGTACTCGCTGTTAACATCATCCATGCTAGCTCCTGGTATCATCTCGTTCATCTTCGCCTTGAAATAAGTATCTATTCCTCCAACGTCGTCGTCTTTGGGGTCGAAGACGATCGAGTCACTTCTACCGCAGGAGCCACTTCGACAATTGTCGAAGTAGAGATTCGGTAGGTTCTCCAGGACTTTGTTCAAAGTTTGCTGCTGGTACTTGTAACTCTCCCGCAATCGTAGGACTTGATGGGCGCTGAACTTCCTTATCTTGTTACGTTGGAAGACATAATTCTCTCTGACCCAATTCAGCTGACTTGTCGAGTAGTCCCGTACTCTCTTCACCTGATTTCAGATCGAGAAGATAGTGTCGTGAGATCGTGCGAGGAGTTGAAAAGTCGTCGTTGAAGTATTTCTTTTTGTGCCGTGAATATATTAAGATTGCAATGGCAATGGAATTATTTCAGTGGATTGATTGATTTTGTGGATGATTTAAGAGTGATTAGGAGAAAGAGGAAATTTCTATGGATCGTTACCTGGTCGTAATACTGATCTCTGAGAGCCGTGAGATGGCTGGTGCCGTAGTCTCGTATGTCTCGTATATGCCTCATTTGACCCTCGTAACTGTCTCGAATCCATTCCACCTGCTGGACGCAATTGTCCTTGATCCTGTGAACTTGCTGGGTGTAATTTTCACGTAACCTCTCGAGCTGCTGACTCTTGTATTGCTCAATATTGTCCAACATCTGATAAATTTGCTTCGCTCTTGGCGTAGAACCAACGCGTCTACAACAAAGACACCATCTAAGGCATCCGCATCTGAAAGAATGTAAAATTGATTAAATCCATTATTACATCTTTACAAGATTGCTCACAAATCCTAGTCAAATTATAATCAACACTGTATCAAAGACTCATTGCAACACAAATGTATTATACAAGATTCTCAAAATGACAAGTATCAGATGTAACGAGTAATTATACTATCACGCAAGATGAATCGATAAAACACAGAAATGATACTCACTTCAGTAAAATATAACGAAGCAGCTGCACGAGGAGCGTCAACAAGAGGAAGGCCGTCGCGCAGGCAGCGCCTACCAAAATACTGATGATCTGGATTCTGTGCAAAGTTATCGGATTCATCTGGAGAATAACGTAGGTCGTGGCATTCGCGATAGGATTGATCGCGAAGCATTTATATTTTCCAACGTCTTCTCTCAGCAAGTTGTTTATATACAAGGATCCATTCTCGAGAATACGAATACGACCATCGTCAACGAACGGCTGATCGTCGTCGTTCCATCCGTGAACATGCGGATGATGAACGAAAGCATCGGGAAAAGACGGATCTGGATTCCAATGTAGAATTCTGAGGTTCGGAGTTACCCAGGTCAAAGAGGGTGCAGGATTTCCATTGAATTCGCACTCCAGAAGCACAGAACTCGATAGAAGGTATTGTTGTGTGGCCGTGGCATGAGCAAGAACTGGACGTGTACAATTCAGGTATCGTAGAGTTTGAAGAATATCGATGCTACCATCGATATCATCGCCACACCTGAAGCCACTTTGGAAGGCAGTTCTCAAATGGGTTTTACTCTCTGCCCACTTGACGAACCAGAACATCCGACAGTCGCAGGCCCATGGATTACCTCTCAGCTGTAGTTCATTGAGAAGAGTAAGATGCGCGACATTCGCCGGAAGAAAGGTCAAATTGTTGTCCCGTAGATCGATCTTTCGAAGTGCCGGCGTACGATCGAGCGCATTACGAGATATCTCTCGTAAAGGACTTATGCTCATCTCCAAGTTCTCCAGTCGGTCCAAACCATCCAAGTCGTCGTCCCGTAGAATCTCCAACTTCGTTCCAGATAACAGTAACGTGCGTAATCTATCGATCGGTCGCCAAAGATCACGCGGAAGCACCGTGATAGGTATGTCTCTCATGTCGAGCCATCGCAAATTAGCGAGACCATGGAAGGCGACGTTTGTCAATCTGACGATCGGATTACCCGAAAGATCGAGACGTTCCAGGGATGTGAGATCGGCAAAGAAACCTCGTGGTATACCATCGATCTCGTTCTCTGCCAATTCAAGAATCTTGAGTCGATTGAGACCAGAGAAGAGACGAGAGGGAAGCTTCGTGAGTCTGTTAGAAGATAGTCGAAGCTCAAGGAGAAGCCTGTTTGGCCGAAAACTATGATCCTGCAGTGTGACCAAGAGATTGCCGCTGAGATCTAGACGCTCGAGCGACTTGGTCGAGGCAAAGGCCTGATAGGGTAACACCGAAATCCGATTTCGCGACAGACCGATCTCTTCGAGTCTGTCGAGACCTTGAAAGAGTACTCGAGAGAGTGTGCTCAACCGGTTACCGGTGAGATTCAGGTACTGAAGTTGGTGCAACGGATGGAAGACGTCCGACGGCAAATCCGTCAGCCTATTGTCACCTAAATCGAGCCGTTGTATGAGCGGCGTCGCGCGAAATATTCCTGGCTCCACGTGCTCGATACCACTGGATGTCCAGGCGAGACTCCTCAGTAGACCGGAAGTCTCGAGTGCGGCGACTGGTATCGCAGCGGCAATGACGTTTCTGAGAACGACGTAAGTCGCCTGGCTTGGTAATCCGAGACCGAAGAAACTTCGTTCCTCGCAGAAGAGTCTTCTTCCATTCTGTGAGCACTCGCATCCCGCGGGACATTCTTTGTACGAGGACGATAGCAACGTCTTCTCCGTGGGCAATGTTGTCTCGGACGACGGATCTTGCGTATTTGTGACGCGCACCACAAATACCAGGAGAACGAACAACCACCACCGCGGAACCCGCGTCAAAACCCGCTCCCTCATTCCTATGACCTGTAACGTGACGATTTTCACCGATACAGCCACCAAAAACTCCCATGTTCCGTATCTTCGACAGCTACAAAACGACTGGCTCTCCTCTCTCTTCTCTTCTACAACTCAACTTGTTTTTTTTTCTCACCACTACAAGTATTCGTTTATAGTTCTCTTACTCTCAGGAAAATTCTACGTATCGTTAAATATTGCTTAAACTGTGAAACATTCGCGCCGAAAAAGTAGGATCTCGGTTCTTTTCCCCTTTCTTACCGATATCGTACTTTTTCGCTTTCTTTTCTGGGAAATTTCATTCTCTTCTACCTACCTATAGGGAGCTAAGGGCAGGTCGCCAAGGATCGGATTATGACGAGCCGTGAGCGATCGAGCAAAGGATGCGCGTGTTGTATTTTTTTTTTTTTCGTGTACGTTGCGTACACAACGACTAGCGTGTACGATGCGTGTTTTTTTTTCTCTTACTCGCCCGTCTCTCTTTAACCGTTTGCAAGAAATCCGGCCCCGTGTCTTACGGACGTACTGAAATCACTGATTTCGTCGATGGCGGCAGTGGTGTTGGTGTTATTGCCGTGCCGAACCGGTAACATAATTGTGCGCGTTCTGACGGAACGGCCCGCGAGAGCTTCGATTTTGGACGGAAAACGTATCCGCCACTGTACGACGACGAAAACGTAGACGGCGACGACGACGTCGACGATTGCACGCGTATCAAGCTCCCACGCACGCACACACGCACGCATACAGACATGTAACACATACAAACGGTTTCACACACACGCACGCACGCACTCACTCGGACATTCGCACCCTGTATCCCTTTCTCTCTCTCTCGAGACTCCGGTTGAATCGTGCAATAGCAACGACAGCCACTCTCTCGTTTCTCGCGTGTCACATGACACGCTTCTGCATCGCGACACGGCCAGCGTCGTCCGGCGCGTATCAAAGGTAAAAACTGACTGTGAGATCGCTCCGGCCGACTCTGGCCTCTCCTCGTGGTGTCCGCCGGCTCGAGAAACTGGCAACGTTGCCAGTTCTCTGCCATCGCGCCGACGCAAAACCGACATCGCCGCACCTTGCGACGCTATCCGCCCCGAGAGACCCGCAGACCCGACGCCCCAACCGACCGAGTGAAAGAGAAAGAGAGACGAGGAGAGGGTTTTGGAGCCGCCTCTCCAAGAGACTTGAGCTCCAACCAGCCGATTCCTGTTCGAAACCTTTCGAACACCACGAGAGATTTCAGGATTTCTCGAGCCTCGCTGAGACCGTAGAATTTCTGTGGATTCCTCTGTGATGCAGGATGGTGGATAGGAAGGATGGGGGAAAACTCTAGAATTCGGGATTTGGGCCAAATTTGAAAAGATCGATATTTGTGATCAATAGAACCAACGTTGATTACTCGACACAGTATTTGATCGAGAGTATCACTGCTTACGGAGAATCAAAGACGGGATAGCGAGCTAGAAAACCGATTACCATTCGCCTCTTCTAGTTCCAACGAACCGAATCACTGTTCACCGACGGAACGGTGCTCGAGCGATTCGTAATTTCTTGTAAATCATATCTCCGCCAATTATTCTTCTGTTATACGCGCTCGAGTTGCCAGTTACCTCGTTGTATTCGTTAATTAGTCAAGTTTAATGCAACGTCGTCTCGGTTTGGCGAGCGGCCTTTGTTACGCCATTTTGGAGAACCGAGAGAGTCCCTCCCGGGTTTTCGACGTCGCCGCCTCGGGCCGTTTCTCCTTCTGTTTGCGCCCATCGTTCTTTGCCCGATGTTCTCGCATCGCGAAGCCTTCTCGTTTCGTGCTAACAGCCCGAAGCGAATTACGATTCGCTACCGAATTGCAGCTAAATGCCAGCCACGGTATTTCGAGGAGAATAGCGTGGGAATAACTAGTTTTCAACAGGAATACACAAAGGGGGGACTTCGACCGAAGCGTGTGCCTCGGTACGATGTAATATAGCACGAGGAGCGTAGAATTTCGCAAGCTGTCGAGAAAGGCAAAATCCTCCCACGCGTTTCTTCCGTTTAATCGTAACACCACTTATGGTATCGTGCGTGCATTCCTTTGATAGAATTTTCAAAGTCTTCGTTCCAACCAGATCCTTGTGAACGCATCGTACTATTTATGATCTCCTTCATAAGATAATTATTATTATCCTCGAATGTGCGCATGAAATATCGTATTATCGTAGAAAGTACTAATTGGATCCAAGCCTTTCGTCGTTAGTCGAGTATTATTGATCTAAGACACCCCTGTTTCCCCGGGACGTCAGCTAAAATAGAAACACAGTTATACCTTGTTCGTCTATTTTTTGCCCTCCTAGCTGATCGTATAACATCGAGACAGGTAGATACGTAAAACCTCGGTCACGCTTAACGAGCAATTGCGAATTATTCGTTTCTCCGATATCCGCAAGAAGGAAAAGGAAGCTTGGCGAACACGTTAACGTCATTCGTGACTCACCCACGGCAAAAGGACTGGATACAACGAATGTGCTAACCGAAATACGAAATATCGATTTGACCCCGGTGTTCTCGACTCTTACCACGAATATTCATGTAACGTTGGAAAAGTATATTTCCCTGAGGATCGTTTTGAATGTCGGAAGACATTTTGACCGTAGTGAATGAAACCTGTGTCCCTTTCGCGTGTCCCTCATTCCGGTTCTATTCGGTCTCGCGTTTAAGAGAGAGTCTTACCTGCGCGTGCGGAAACCTATTACGTTTCCTGGTAGGCCATTCCTACCGAAAATTCAATTCCTGACCTGGGCCAACGGCTACGAAATTGTGCCGCTTTCGTAAGCAGCCCCTGGTTTCCCTGTTTTTATAGTTTTACTCGGAACCCTTGAGGATTAGCCTCCTTTCTTGCGAGTTGAACCTGGAAATTGCAAATGTTCCCGCTGGAGTATTTACGACCAGTGATATCAATCTGTTGGGCAAGAATTTCGTGGAACCGCAGTCATCGATTTTGATGAAAGTTTATGGAACTACGGGGAATGATATATGATAGGGGTTCTGATATGTTTCGTGTTTAACCGTCTGCCCTTTAAGGGGATGATATGTGTCCTTAAAGAGCTAAAGGTTCGGATTTCGTGCGTCATTTAGAAGACAATGGACTGTTCGAAATGAAAGTTTAATGGTATGTTACCGGTTAGGAAATAGCTTGGAGGATATGAAAAAAATTATTTAACCCTAACTACCTGCGTTATAACTACAATATTTTAAAAAGTAATAATATTGGAAAGGAGAAATCAAGAGGTGAAAAAGACAATCAGTTAAGTAATTTAGATTTCATGAGATAGAAGTGGAATACTCACTACATCCCTTTTCTATTAGCTTGGAGAATTTAAAAAAAATTGAAAACCACTCATTTTAATCACCTTTGTGGTTTCAGTATTTATAAGTTATAACCTTTTTTTAAAACTAAGCTATCTCCGTTAGACAAAGATTCATCAAAATTTCCGGCGTTAGTAATTCGAAACACATTTCAGATTTCTTACAATCTCTGTCAATATTGACAGCATTTTTGATGAAAAAAAAAAAAATGAACGATATATTTTTATCCCAAGTTTAAAATTAAACTGTCCGCAAGGCTCGTACGACCAACGGATCAAACGAGCACCGCAAAGTGCACAACGAAGAGAAATAAATTTTATCATTGCAACGACGCTCGCCGCACCTGCGAATCACTTGTCTAAACTCTCCACGTGTATTCGCTCGTTAAATTGGCCTTGGCGTTAACTTCAATACGAGTTAACGTTTAGCTTCAAACACCGTGTATATGCGTTCCGCAAAGCCAAATTACTTGCGTCATAGAACCGATAGAGAAAAACCAAGAGAGGGGAAAAAAGCTGATTCTCTTTCGCGTCGATCGTTGAAAACTTGCGACTCTGTGCGATCGCAATCACGGCGCAATTTGGAAAATCGCGTGCCAAGTAACGATCTTTAGAAGTTCTCATCAATATAGACCATACTTTCTAATTATATCAAACTAAAATGACCTGGTGGGAATCGTATTAAAACATCGACATGTAGGTCTACCTTAATTGAACGACGATCGTGTTTCCTTATTGAGCGTATGTTGTTGATAGCTTTAAAATATTTTTGTGTATTTTGGCTGTAATTGCTCCGATAAATTTACTTGAGGCAGACAGTTTTAGATCGATTTTGAAACACTGACGTTATAATATACACGTCACGTTGGAAAAATGGACGTGACAGGGATTTAAACTCAAGTCTACTAGTTACAGTCCTAAGACTTTAAGTCCACCCCAGCTTTTCCCACACTTTTTCTTTACCTTAAGGTTCTTCGTTTGCACTTACATTTTAGCCGAGCAGTTTCCCTAGGAGGTATCGCATTTTAGAGTAGACTTCAAATCACGAAGACTTTGATATATTAAACGATAATTTAGTCAGACGTTTACCAGAGGCGTCATTCAATGTTGGTCCCAGGAACCGAAAGTTCAAACCTCTGACTCCATACCCCCATTACTTCTCCTTAACAGGTTTATTTGTTACAATTAGGAGTAATTTGTCTGACTGTGTGCGAGAAAATATACAAAGTATCGTTTAAATAACGAACAAGATTGGTCAAGAAACAAATTGTTCATTGTTCCGGTCGTTCCTCGAGATCTTTCTTTAATGTAATCTCAATTTTTTCCTGATACTGTAGCACAACAGATGTTTCTGCATTAAATACGTCAGCTCTGTAGCTTGCATCAGAGAAACGTTGAGATTAGATAAAAGATCGAGCACCGAGTAGACATAGAAGTGCAACCGTCCTTTTATTAAGTAATCTGTCTCCATAGCGTAAGATGGTCCAAGAGAATTTGGACCTGGGGGACTCGCAGACAAATTGAGCTTAACAATCAAAGCGTTTTTCTCATATACAAACCATTAACCAATCTTGTAATATTATCTTTTCCTTACTGCGGATATAATACTTTCAAGCTGATTTCTTAACGTTCTATCAGAGTAGTGGTATCATATATCACGTGAAAGGAATTTATTCAAAATCATATTCATTTCATTATTTGTAAATATTCTACGATAAACGTTAGCAGGGAAAATTGTTCAATTCATGAGATAGAAGTTGCGCAACGATAATCAATGTGGCACACGTGTGACGCTGGTAGCGATCGCGTTTAAACGAGACTTTGAATCGTCGCATACCAATCCTATGTTTACAAGAGAGTCCAAACTGAAATGTTTTTCGCGTGCTGCGAATAGCGCGAGACATTCGAAGGGGTAACATTGACTCCGGTGTCGCGACGTTCGTTTCAAATACATCAGCGAAGAAACTCGATTTAGAGAGACCGAGGTCTTCTTTGTCCCCCGTGCGTGTTCACCGTGTTGTTTGTGCCGTCCTTGTTATCTCTGACCGTCGCGGAGTACGCAAAAAATATCGTCTTCGCGACTTTGACCGTCGTCGGTGACGTTATTTGTGCGATTTGTAAATGTCAACCGTCAATGAGAAAATGTTATCGTCAATAAGAAAGAAATCAGAGCCTGATGAAAAAGAACGAATACACGTTTATTCTAAAAGTATCTAAAAATCGTTGCTACACGATGGTGGTACATGAATTTTATTGCAAAATGGCGTAACACTTCGGCTACCGTTTATAGAAACGAGCAATACCGTTGTGTAGCTGATAAACACACTGGTACAGTGGTCTACGATAATCGGTCTCCGGTTGACAGATATACGTGTGATAAGGCAACTCGATTCCGTCCCCTTCTCTCTTCACGTTCTCCAGCGTCCAATTTGAATTTCCCGCCGCAAGAGAAATACACGGTTAGCGTTCCCGATTGCGTTTCGATCTGGTTTGCGATTGCAAATTCGCTGAGAGGAGTTACGTAAGGTAAATTGATTTGGAGAAAATGTAATTGACTGCACGAGCAGCAATCGTACCTAATTCGTCCTTGGCTAGGTAAGGAACTTGAGTGGATTGCGCGAAGGCCACGAAAACTTCGTCCCCTCTTTTTCTATTTTCTCTTCGGTCATGGCCAAGGGGAAGGTTGGCTCCAAGGGTAATAGGACCGTCTATCCTCCTTTTACCTCTCATCCTTTTCAAGGTTTCTCTCCTCGTCGCCCAAAGACGCTCTCGGTCCTCAACCGTCTCTTATTTCGTTCGTTTTTGCACGCACCGATAGTCCGCCGAGTTGTGCAGTAATTTTAGAACGGTTCAAGCTAAAAAATATTCTTACGAATAGACGTCTTCGGCATCCCACGGTTTTAGGCCGTTCAATATTAATGGTAGGGTGACCTCGGCGAAAAAGCATCGATAGAAAACGAATTCGGAACTCGGTTCCTACGCTGAGGTTACGTAACAGCCATCGACAAATAGAACACAGTCGAGAATCCTTGCTAGGAAATAAGCCGATTGATTTCGTACTCGTATAATCGATAAACTGTGTTGCTCGTATAACGTCAAGTGCGGCTATTCTATGACAAAACAATCGTAACGGCTTATCAAAGAGTCATTGAGCAACGGATATCCCCCGTTCGTAGAGAATTAACGTCGCATTTCCGGAACGATTCTTTCCGATCGATTCGAAACGCCCAGTCCGGGGATAAGCTGAACAATCCCGATTGCTGTTACGGCCTCGAAATTCCGTGGCACAGTTACGTAATACCGTGGGTGCACGATTTTCAGAGGACACAAGAAAGACGGTAGAGTCTTAGCGTCTGAAGGAGGTGGCTAAAGAGAAAGAAAGTTGGCTCAAAAAGAAGCTGATATTCAGAGAGAACGGGAGAACAGCTACTTCAAAGGACACCCTGTTCTTTCAAGACAGTAGCCGAGGACACGATCGGCATTAAATTATATTACCACGACGAAATCCAAACAAGACTCAATTATAATATCCAAGATATTAACATTTACAAGTTTCTCTCCCAAAATAAATGGACACGACGACATTTCCTCTTACGTAATCCGAGCAACGACCGATTATCGGACGAAAGGAAGATTCGATCTTCCAATTTCTAGCTTAAAATGAAATGGAACGATTCGTTTGGACGTTATAAGGAGGGAAAGGCTCGCGATTCCAGCCAGGGTAATAACTACCGGCTGGCAGTTGCCAGCAAAGTCTCAAGAGTGGGGAGGAGTCGAGCTCGAGCAAGTTCGAGCGGAAGTGAGAAAACGTGGAGAAAAGGAAAGAGAGACGGCAACGAGCACCGTGTGGCGAACGGCGAACAGCGAGCGTCGGGCCGACACGGGAGTAGAGCTCGATCAGCTGGGAACGAGGCAACGTTGCCAGATCGAAGCTCGTGACCCCCGGCTCCTGGCCGTGTCGTCTCCGTCGATCAATAGTGCGGAAAACTGGCAACCTCGCCAAGTCGCCGGTCTCCCTTTATTTATACGTGTCGGTCAGACCGCGCGGCACAGGACTGCTCCGATTCTTCCTACGGGTGACCCTTTGTCCCTTTACGTCTGCAAGACCTCTTGCGGCGATTGCCGATTGTTTCTTTTTTTTCGAGAGAGACAGAGAGTTAATTATTCGATGATCCTTTGATGCGGTTGAAAACGATACAAGATGTGGAGACAAACGAGAGAACACCAAGTCCACGCGAGAGCTGTCGAGAGTTCGAGGATGAACGACATCCTCTTTGTAGTGTCTCTAGCTATAAATACTTATGGAAAGACGTATATATAGTCGTGCAGGGGATCAGGGACGTACGAACGCGATAGAAGTGCAATGTACTCTGGGGAAACGATCGGAACGATCGGCGCGTGTCGTTCGTTCCACTGCTAGTCTCCTGATGGTCTCCTGATAGTCTCTTGATAGTCCTTGCTGGTTTTACGTTTTCTCTATGATCGGGGTTACGGTATTTCAGCCGAGAACGAATGATTTAAGACGATCTATCCGTTACGAGGATATAATCGTCATAAGTTAAATACAAGGAGGGAGATCGA
This sequence comes from Cerceris rybyensis, assembly GCA_910591515.1. Classification (NCBI taxonomy): domain Eukaryota; kingdom Metazoa; phylum Arthropoda; class Insecta; order Hymenoptera; family Crabronidae; genus Cerceris; species Cerceris rybyensis. The sequence continues at coordinate 22,025,704 of OU342792.1, read as the reverse complement.
ACCTCCGACTATTTCCGAGTCCAAAGTCCCGTCCTCGGAGACGCCATAATCGTTGGCGGTTCATGAGGTGTAAGATAAGCGGCGATTGACAAATACCTGCATTATAGATATGGAATGAGAAAGAATTAAACGCATCGCCTTGGTATTCTAAGGATTGTTGCTCGCGTATCGCTTATTTTCATGTTGCGTTATCTTATCGGTGTAATCTGAGTTGAACGAGGCTACGTGCCGGTGCGAAAATCAGTAGCGGCATTTTTAAGCGATCTGTACAGACATTACTGATCAAATCGTAGCCGTATTATCGCGCAATGCGAAACGGTGAAAACGGGAAAGTTAAAAAAATGCGTACTTTCACGTTGAACTCAGGTATTTCACCTGTTTCTTCCTCCAAGAGCCATGAGGAATTCGATAGACGTTCTTTCATGGTTTTTGCTTTGTTTTTCCTTTTGCACGAGACTTTTTCTTCCTTTTACGATTCGACAAGGTGAAACATCAAAAATAACTCGTGAATATTGTGCCGTTCTTATTAAAACCATCGTATACAGCGGACGTTCGTTGCCTGGGATCCTCTGGCAGCCACAAGAGTTGCTAATTACTCCTCTACTTAACACACCCTTCTCCTAATTTGCCCTGTTCGTCCTCTCCTTCGAGTGTGCATTGTCTTGGCAACGTAGTGTCAGCTGTACGGTCAAATTAATTACGAGACGAATTTCTATTCCGACCAGCTAATAATAATCGACTCGTTCGCCGCTCCTCGAAACCGGTTCCAAATGTGGAATCGCTTTATCGTCGATTTCGATGAAATTCGTCGCAAAACAATTGCAATACGATCGCCATATCCTGAAATGAGCAACGTGCTTCTCTTTTGCCAAATTTACAAATTCTTCTACAAATACTCACTATAATGGAACAAAAGATTCCACTCTTCAACAATACTCATTTATATTCGTTCATGAAAGCACACATTAAGCTGTATTCGTTCAATCTGCAACTTCAACAAAATAATCAGACGTTCCTAACAAAGCAAACAAATGTCCAACAAACAAAACATCTCTTTAGCTTCGCAATTTTAATAAACATCCCGCAAACTCATTCTCCCCAACGTCCTTGCAATTACATTCCTCATCATTCTCACCCGTAGCAACGAAAAGGTCAAAACGTTCCCCTTCAACGTGACATTGTTTTTCCCCGGAAACTAGTTCAATCGAGCGACCAATTGCAATTTCGTTTCTCATTCGTCGTACAAGTGGTCCCAACAATTGCAAATCTGTCGATCGAACGTTTCGCCGAAAGAGGCGGCGTGCATTCGCTGTCAGCCACAAAGGTCGATATACCCAAGCATTTTACCTGGGGTTTCGTCCTATACGACGTCCACCGATTCTCCTCTGCCGTTCTTTGTGTTCTCGGATGTTAGTTTCATGCTCTTCGTTCACTCGCGTATCTAATGTCGGTTGGCACGCGTAGAGTTTCCGCTCGTGGTTGTCCCAGTTTTTTGGAGAACGCGCGGATAAGAGGGAAACATATACTGTTGCAACCGTAGCCTGGAATTCTTTCGTACACGCTTGACCTCGAAATAACCGAGGAAAATAAAAACCGCCCGACTGTCCGTGAGATCTTTAAATACTACATTGAACTTGTGTATCTCTGTTGGTATTCAAAATTCTTTATGCATTTTGCATCTTTTGACTTTAAGGCTAAAACTACCGACGTTATATCTACTCACATTTAAATGTTGCGAATAAGTATGCTTTTGGAGAAGAAGAATCTAGAGATGAGAGCGATGATTAATTAAGTAATTTATGTTTTATAAGATAGAAGTGAAATATCTGCTTCATGGCTTTTGTATCAATTGAGGGAATTTTTAGAAAAAATTGGGTATCGGTCATTTTGACCGGCTTGGTAGGTTTAGTGTTAAGGGCTGCTATTATTTCCTTTAGGAGTTCTAGCAATCTAGGTGGATGTAGAAGCAGTTGTGTCAGAGTAACAAAATTTCTCAGATTTATTTCATGTTAAACTCCAATTAGTACCTTCATAATATCTTCATTAATTGCTTCTAGGTCTAGCTCTAAATTGATGCAAATAAATTTCTAGATATCATTCAAACGAATGAATTACACGTATTATCTCGGTGCCGTTTTAGGCGGAACGTTGAACGTCGCTAAGTTTCAATGTTAAACGCGTGCAGTTATCTACCCACGTGTTACGTGGGTCTGAAATACTTGCACATGGTGTGGAATAACAAGTGTTCCGTGCCTATGTACGGATATGCATGGCACGCATTATGACCGCTTCTAATGTGCAGCTGTACATGATTCCCTCAACGAATACCGTATATGCGTACGTGCAGGATCCTTTGTAAAACGGCAAGGAGATCAACCCCCGATTCATGTGCAAATATACAATTCAATTGAAAGTTTGCCTAATTTCAAATTTCTCTAACAACTAAGTGCAATGAGTATACTGGTACCTATATAAAGAAAATAGGTCTAGGTTTAATAGTTCATTGTGTATCTTATAGGGGTTATGGTGGCGATTGTGGCGAAGATAAAAGCTCCACTTTTTAAATAAGGGACTTCGGCTCGTTATCAGTGGAAATTGTTTCCTAACGCTTCAAGTACTCATGAACTGAGTGATTGTATGGTCATAATTGCAACAGTGGCTTGCAGCAATTATTATTATTGTTTCGAGATATTTACGCCTTTTGTTTGAGTTGCGCGATGCTTTCTGATTAATCATCCACCTATCAACTCCGTTAAACGATTCAAGTATTTGAGCGCATTATAACTTTGACATTTATTAAAAAAGAAAGATAGTTGTGGTAGCTAATTTTATACGCTGTATTCAAATAATCATATATCATTTTATCAATCGTCAAATCATTCTCCACATCTGTTACACCTACTCGATTACATAATTGTCAGTAATTCGTACTTTCTTCCATTCGTAATTACCGTGCGTATTACGAATGTTTACTTTCCTTGGCAAATTGAGCAGTATTGTCGTATATGTACGATACACGCGCCGTTTTAAAGCCGCACTCTCACGAAGACAAAGACTCAGGCGCGGACAGAATGCAATTGCGTTACACGCTTACATTTGTCCCTGGAAACCGTTGAATTTCTTTCCTCGTGGAAGCCACATAAGTCGGTTAAGTTGGTTCAAGGCCATCCACTGGTGCGACGCATTCGCGTTCGCCGCAGCTCCATTGCTCTCCCCCAATCTTTTCGAGTTCATGGAGAAAAAAGAAATGCAAAATTGCCCGGTAACAGTCATCATGGATTTACCAACGTTCTCCTTGTCCCCTGTCCCTCCTCAAGAATATCGAGGACTTGTAATTATTACCGGAGTATTTCTCCCCCTCTTTCTCTTTTTCCTGTGAACTTCACGCAGAGCTCGCAGCAGACAGCTGCGCTTTTAGCGGGCTTTTATTATTCGAAATAACTGTTCCACGTCGATGAACGCTAATCCAACAGGGTTTTTTTTCATTTTCGCGTACAAGCTAAATTTTCGAATAACGAATTCCTCGGCTTGGCGAACGATTATTCGCAATCTGTTTGTCGCATCGACGTTTTCTACCGCGGACGTCCGGTGGAATTGCCAAAATGTCTTGGCAACGATTGCGCGAGCCAAGGTGCCATTGATTAATACCGTTTTTAACGGAAGTAGATTATATTACGCCTACTCGGCATTTTGTGACCAGCGTCGCGGTACTTTTTGCGACAGGGCGATTTCACTTTGCTCGTTCCGCGCGAGTCGTTCGCAGATGCACCGTCGATGTTTGTGCAAGTAATGTCTGGAATTGCAGAATACGAATGGATGTTCTTCCTTGCAATTTTTTCACTCGGTAGCTATTCAAATCGTTTAAATAATTATTTAGTTTTCCATAGATATCAAAAACTTTATTTGACTTTGATCCTCCAAAAGAGTTTTTGATTATTTTTAATATTAAAAAAGAAATATCGTGCCAATGTAAAAAGAACTTTTTCCGAGCGGATGTACTCGAAGCTATTGCTAACCCATCGGTGCCTCGGTGTAGGTGGTTCCGGACGAATGTCGCAAGCACCATCGATGTTTGTGCAAGTAATGTCTGGAATTGCAGAATACGATTGGATGTTCTTCCTTGCAATTTTTCCACTCGGTAGCTATTCAAATCGTTTAAATAATTATTTAGATTTCCAGAGATATCAAAAACTTTATTTGACTTTGATCCTTCAAAAGAGTTTTTGACTATTTTTAATATTAAAAAAGAAATATCGTGCCAATGTAAAAGAACTTTTTCCGAGCGGACGTACTCGAAGCTATTGCTAACCCATCGGTGCCTCGGTGTAGGTGGTTCCGGACGAGTGTCGCAAGCACCATCGAATGTCGACACCAGCGTGGCCACGACCGAGTATACCTTCTAACCAGCTCTGTAGTTGTATTTGCGAACGATACTTGCATAAATATCCATGGTCTAACCACTAGTTATCGCGTCGATCGAACACCGCTCGTATTTCTGCACATGGCACCATGAAAATGGTATCGCTGCTCCGACGTCCGCCTGGCTTTGACCCCGGTGCAAGGGAAGTGCTCGAGTTGTGCTCAAATATGTTCCAGTATTCTGATTTTAATATTTCTTAAGTCTCTCCAAGCCCTTTTTTTAATTTATTATCTATTTCGGTGTTTAAATTAGTTATTCCAGTTCCTTAAAACAATTTCGCTAAAGCTCCAAAACTTTTCTGCAATTTGCGGTCTATTTTTTATTACGTGATTTATAATAATTTCGTTATGAATAATATTTGTTATTATTGAAAAAAAATAAACGAAATTAGAATCAGAGACTGATTCGGGGGTGAAATTCCTGATTTAATTGAATTATTCTTTGGCACGCAATAAATCTTGTGAATTGACGGACGAAGAGCGCTGATCGAGGAATGCGTGTCGACTCGTCGCCTTCGCCGTTCTGAAAGGGGATACGCTTTTTTTACGAAATAAAATTACCCCAGCTCTACACCCCATAACATGCTGCATAGCGACGAGGAGCAGCCGTAGAAGTTTTCAGGAGAACGTTTTATTGGAAAACGGTGTATAGAGGAACTTATTGGACGGATCTTCATCACGGATGGACAAACTTTTTTAGCTTTGGGCCAAAGGAAATGAACAAATTCCAGTAGTTCAATACAATTTATTAAAGAACTTCCTAACAACTTCAATTCCATTTTTTACAACCAGTGAATTGAAAATTTCCGTACTATTTTTCAATCCGAGGGTTGAATAGAACCTCTGAACATGCCTTATCGAGTTAGCGATCAGTAGCTTCTTCATAGCTGTTCAAAATCATAGAATGTTCTACCACTTCGAATAATTGATCGTCTTTACAGTCGCATCGATATCTAAAGTTAGTAGGGACTTATTCGACTATCGATAATAAGAGGAACCATCGACCTTTAACCCTCGCACTCGAGTATCTATAGCCAGTCTTCGGTAATAATCACTGCCTTTCACGTAGGAACGATGACTATGACCACCACTGGAATTTTTCTCCCCAGCGAATATAGTCACGACAATATAATCGAGTACTCTTCATTTTTAACGATTCGATGAAACCGTGAAAGCAAGAGGAAACCTAGTACGCTCTCAGTGTTTGAATAATTAACAAATCTTATCGACCACTTAAGTCTATCTCCTCTCATGCAGAGCAGTTGCTGCAGCGAAAGGATCGGAGTAGCACGTAAAATACAGCAGAATTTCGTAGGATAACCCAATTCCCAGTTGCTGGAAATCCCTCAACTCAGCCTATGTAAATAACATCGACGTTACATGAATACTTGGATATCACTTTTGAAGTTCTGTAGCTTTATAACACGATGACGCTCCTTTTTTTTCGTCTCTCTATTTGGCACATATGCGGTACGCGCGGACGTGGCAACGACGCGATCAATTGAGCACGCGAGGACATAGAAGCCCGCCTTGCCGTTGCATCCGCGTACGTCACGGAGAAAGAGAGAAAAAAGGACAGGTTCTTTGGCCATTAATCTCACTCGTGCGTCTCTCTCCTTCTCCATTCAGCGCTTCTTCGATCCCCCTTTGCCCGAGGTTTCCTCCTCTCCTCTAACGAAAACACCGACTATGCAGACTGGATTGACGAGACTCAAATTGTGGACGATGAACCAGACCGTGAGCTAATATTCGACCCCTGATAATTTCTCTTACTCGTATAATTTCATTCGATGAATTTTTTTTTATCGGTTCCTTTCATTTTTGTAATTATCATGGACTATTTCGTAAGAAATGTTAGAATTCTGACGACGAGAATATTAGTGGAAAATACGGTGTGGAATTCCATCTGCTGTGATTTCGTTCGCGAGAAAATGAACTTAACTGGCTTATTGGCCGGAAAACGATACGTTTGTCGAGTACGTGATAATGAGACACTTTAGCATCGACGCGTGCCTCGGTGAGTTTCGTTTATGTGACCCTCGGGGTGTTTCGCAATTAATCTCGGCGAGTTTACGGTGACGCTATCGCAACCTCGAGGAACGATAAACGATTGAATACTTTTCAAACATCCCCGTAATTGTAATTCCTCGTTCGAATTATGCATTTTCGTATTAACAAGCGTCCCTCGTCATTTTATCTAACCGCAGAAGAAAAATTTCTATGGAGGTCTAAAAATAGTAGCTGCTTCTGCTTGCTAAAAGAACGTAGATTATGCGAAGAACGCTCCGTTCCGGTTACGTATAAACTCTGCTTCACCGCAGAGAATTTTTGCACGTTACGAGTAACATGCTTGTTCGATGGTATGCGCCTTACTAAAAACTAACTACGTCTATTTCTCTCGAAATAGAGGTTACGAAGGAATCCAGGGAGGCGTGGAACTACGAGCATACGGGTTCCTTCTGCTAAAACCTACTAAATCGTTAATATAAACACTAGAGACTCGTTGACCTCGTCCTCGTTCAAGCTGCATCTTGAAACAATGTATGTACGTAACTCAACCCGACCCTTTTCGTCAGAGAAGCCAGTCGAGGTGTGCGAGAGAAACAATTGCACATTAAGATATGACAAACAATCGCAAAGAAACGATTGAGATATCTTTTTGTGCATTCTCGCTCCTCGATGGCGAGGTTTTCAACATGGAGCAATGGCGAGAATCGTCGAGGATTCTAGAAACTGTCATGGAGGTCTAGAAGATCGTGAAATTTCTACGAGGGAATGTTATCCGAGTGCATAAAAGAGTCTTGGTGACTCGAAATCGATGACATCGAATGGAATATTTATGGTATTAGACCATACGCGGAAAATATGTTGGAATGATGCAATGGCGTCATTTGCTGATGTGGCAAATAAGTTATGGAAGCGTTCAACTCGAAGCCGTTAAAACAGCATACGTGACTCGAAGAACGATGCAAATGGCGAGCGGGGAGTTTTGGCGCCATCTGGCTGTGATTCTTATCTTGGAATCTTTTTAAAGTTTAATGTCAGACTGTGCGATGGCGCTACGGTATCGACTTGAAACTCGCCAGGGCCGTTGTACTAGGGTTCCTTATTTTTACCGTTATAAATAATTCTGTTGACAACTTAAAGATATATGAAATATATTAAACTCCTATTTAAAGATATCATTCCTGTAGCTTGGTACGCTTTCAAATCTACGGTAACTCTATTTGGTATAATATAATGTCGATGACTCGACGCACCAAGAATATCTTATTTCTCGCTAAATTAACGAACACCTGTTAACGCAATTAACTCCGTATTTTTCTTTTCAGTGTGCAGATTTTGTAAAAGCCGGAGCAGAGCAAGGTTTAACACCCTCCGACGTTGTACTGGCAGCAGACATTACATTCTCCTGTGTAGCTGATCCTCAGGCTGCCAAAGACGTAAGTCCTCGCGATACAACATCGCTCTTACAAACTCTTATTCCCTTCCACTGTGCGTATCAATTGCAATCAGTGTAAAAATGTTTCTTTCACGTCTATTAAAATTATGATAATTATTATTCTCAGATGGTATTCGGAAACTGCGGTGTCCTCACGGAAATATCCCCGGACAAGGGGTACGTAGAAATGACTGGAATAGACGCAGAGACGTCTCAGGATATTGCCGAGGCGATAAATGCAAAGGGTGGACGTTACTTGGAGGCCCAAGTACAAGGTAGCAAAACTCAAGCGCAGGAGGGTACTTTGGTGATCCTCGCTGCCGGCGATCGAAGTCTCTTCGACGAGTGTCAGTCCTGTTTCGAGGCAATGGGAAAGAATAGTTTTTATCTCGGCGAGGTGGGCAATGCTTCCAAGATGAACCTGGTACTTCAATTGATGGCTGGAGTCACTCTGGCCGGTTTGGCCGAGAGTATGGCCCTCGCTGATCGTGCCGGTCTTCAACAGAAGGACGTCCTCGAAGTTTTGGAGTTGACGTCCTTGGCTTGCCCAGCGATTCTCGACAAAGGGAAAGGTACGGATATCACGATTTCACGAAAGGATTTTTCTCTGGTAAAAAACCGAGAGTAAACTTTGGAACGTATGAACGATCGATTATAGCAATGGTAAATAATCGATTTAACTTTTTGCAGCTATCATCGAGGGTGGTTTTCCCACGCAGCTACCACTTCAACATATGCAAAAAGACTTGAGACTGTCCTTAGGCATGAGCGACCAACTGGAGCAGCCACTTCCGCTGGCCGCAGCGGCGAACGAAGTTTACAAGCATGCCAAACGTCTAGGTTACGGTGAACACGATGCTTCTGCCGTTTACATCAGAGCCAGGTTCTAACGCCGTACGAATCCTCGCGCTATCGCTATACCGTATTTATTGCAATACCTAACGTTGATTCCCGTTAATACTGGAGAAGAGTAGTGCGCTATTTGTCGAAATCAGCCGAATCAGCATCGAATATTCGATGTAACATCGCAACGACTATATCGGTATCGTTGCAACGATGTCGAGAAGGATCGGTCATTTCTTTCTTTTCATTTTTATTTTTAAGGCTTAGACGAATGCCAAGAAATCTCTTTATCTATATAAATACATAGCGATAACATTTTATTGCACGCATCATGTTGCCGATGTAAATACAACGAGTATGTCGCATAGTTGCTCAGCTTTTTTTTACACGTTTTTTTTTCACGAAGACTTTTGTCGTGCTTTATTTTCCCTTAGTATTTCCATATTCACTTTTTTTGGGCTTTCTTTTTGCAAGATTTAGCGACTACTTTTCTCGACAATGGCGCGTGGGCTTAATAGTCGATCTCTCGAGTCGCCTCCCGACTTCGATTGCGCGGAGCGTAACTCCTCCCTTGAGAATTTGAGAGACGTGTGGGACGTGTCGAAAAAATGTGCCTTACGATACTATTTGAAGCAAGGCTTTTTCTTGACGGTTTTTTTCATCATCTTGCGACCGATACCGCGAAAGCATTGGATAGGATGAACAGGGCCAAAATGGCGCTTATTCGGTGAACCAACAATTTTAACGACAATGACTAACGGGACGACGAAGTCGGATGAAAATTACGGTCGCTGGCACGAAAGAATAGAGAAAGACTATACGCTTTTTAGTTCGGTGCAATTGTAAGGTATAATACATTGTGAAATATTTCCCAAACTTGTGACAATTTTGGCAAAATCTTAGACAGATCCGTCGATCAGAATGATGGGATGACGGAAAATCATGGCCGTAAAACGTTTCGCGATATCTCCATTTTACGATCGTTCGTTGTTATGGTTATCTGATAGTGGGTGTATGGAAGAAGACGGTAAGTTTGACATTTTATAAATACAATGTCAACTCCGTATCTCATTCCGATGCATCCGAGAATTTTATCGTAACGTTAATTATATAATAGACAGTGAATGTCTTTTGCGGAGCAATCGATAAGTACTTATTCATACACCCGTTCAACACGTACGAATAATATCGCATCGTGGCCAATTTTCTCGTCATCGAATTATTCCCAGCGGAACTTCTAACATATCGCCATGAAATCTGGTATTTCGATCGTGAATGAAAATGATGCACGATCATGCACGAACTCGGCTTCTTCTCATCGACGTGGCTCCTTAATACGTAAGCCGAGAGCAGCGCGGAATTGTTTTTACTTTTTAGTAGAATTAGAAAGGTGAAAAGAAATAGAAAGAAGTAACGAATGTTGAGTATAATTATATATATATAGATATATATTCTACTATGGAGGCTTTTCGTATTCGATGAGTGTCTCTTTAATTATTAATAATTAGTGTAGAGAGCATCGTAACTTGGATCACAGATGTCTGGCAATAAAAGGGGGAAATATATGGTACGAAGTATCGTCTAATTTACAAATTGACGAGTAACATTCGCTACTAATAATCGCTCCCTCTTTTCTTTTCTCCTCTTATCAGAACCTGTCTGAATACGTAGTAGAAATATCGACGATTTCAAATAATCGCACAAAAGTACACGAACAACCATCGACCGTGTATTCACCCTTTTTTTCATTTTTACTAAGCTTATCGTGTAACGCTTGTCTTCAACGAGCCAATATCCAGCATGATTTTCTCGCGGTCCACGATTTTCTACGTATTTTCATGGCCGATGGTATCGCGTGTTCGACGATGACGTTTCTTGGAACGATTTCTACGTTAAATCGTGCCGTACTCTTTTTCTCGTGTGCACGATCTAACGATCATCCTCGCGAGAACCAGAGAGACACTCTTCTCCGCGAGGAGGGAAGTGAGCGGCGCTTCCGTTTTCCCAGGGGACGAAACGGTCGTGCGGGTCTCACGAGTGACACGCGACGAAGTCGAGAGCAATCGAAAGGGACGTTGCGAGTTTACTTGCTGAAACTTTATTATTTACGAGTCAATCGCACGAGTTTACCTTTAAAGACAATCGGTCTTTGAATTGTATAAATATATGATGGAGGTAGCTGCCTAAAAAGAGATAAAAACTTACGTGGACTCTGTGGGGACGTTCGATTAACCCTTTGACTTCTAGCGTCACGAATAGGTAATAGAATGAATACGTCGAAAATTGTTGATAATAGTTTAGGTGAAAAAGAAGTACAGAATGATAGTACGCCATTGAAATCTAAAGGCTGTCGATTGTATTTTTAATTATGCACAGTGTAACGAGTAGTCAATTGATAAATATTTATTCCAACTATTTTATTCTTAACCATGGTACATCGTAGAAAGAATCTTAAGCCGAAGGGTTAAGAAACGATATTGACGAAATCAAGTCCCTTTTGTAATAAATTAACGGGCCTGTTTACGATGTCTACTCCTCTTTGAATTACGTTGTTTCGTTTTAAAGGAAAAGTCGTGTTATTCTCTCGTCTTTGGAGGGAGCGAGGAGTGTCGGGTGCGTGGGAAATTGCGTGCCGTATAGCTAACAACAGTGGCTAGGCGCCGTATCACATACTGTATATGCAATTAGACGTACACTATCAGCAGTTATTATGTTACAATGATACAATGTACATCTATGAGATGAAATAAGAATGATGGAAATAGAAAAAAAAATATTAATTATTCTACAGGCATAAAGAAACAAAATATACGTATGTGCGTGCATACATAGATGCATGGATATATGTGTGGGCACACATACGTGTATACATATATATATACATATAGCTAGTACAGAGTATAAATCGCAGAGAGAGGGAGAAATTAGTATGAGTGCGACTTGGGTGAATGAGAGTACACGTCGTGTGCATTGCGTCAGCAATTGACATTATATGTTTTGTCACGGAATACACTGGTTTTTGAATAAATATCTATTTGAATTATGTACTTCAAATTCATTACAGGTACGTGGCACCATGTCGTCTTCACGGTGGTTGGATTATTAACATTAGACCTATCAACAATCGATCATTTTAACCACCTTGGAAGTTTCAACGTTAATAATTTATCGTTTGAAATGTTTAACGGATTTGAACTTAAAACCTCGAGTTCCCATTCAACAAGTTCGAGTTCAAATCCTCCAACATCTCCGAAAGAAATCTCACTCAATTCTTTCATCATACCCACCGTATTCCGAATCCACCTTCAGTCACAAACCAAAAGAAAAAAAAACCATAGTATCACCTAAAGTCGCAAACCAAAATACAAATTTATCTTTCCTCAGAATAGATTCCATTCTAAATTGTAATCCACGGCGCCTATTTCCTACGTCCATTATCTACCGTCCCATAATCGCTCGACACTCCACCAATTCCGCCTTATCGTCAACCATCAATGGCATAACGATCCTAAAGTCGTTAACATTTCCGAAAAAAAAAAGAAAACAATGTAATCTAGTTGAAAAAAAAGCATCGTCTCCGATAGATTTAAAAGAGCGATGCGAAGCACGTGCTGCGGCCGTTCGGCGCATAGGCGCCGCAAGGAAGTCCAGCGATATTGCGCGATCGCGTAGAGAAGGGCGGCTCGTGTGCGCACGCGTCTGCCCCCGTCCGTCTAACCGTTTCGTACGTGTGCGTGTGAAAGTACGCCAAGAGAGAGGGGATCCAGGCCGAAAGAGGGAGCGAGGTTAGCGGAGGGAGGTTAGCCCGGGGGTGGGGGATGAGAGGGGGGACAGAGGGGTGGCGCACCCGCCGTCTGATGACACCTGTGGCTCGACCCCCACGATCAGTCCAGCCGCGACCGTCCACGCGCCGTCTTACCACGACGTTTTCACGCAGCAATCGCCTCACACACGTACATACACGTACAATCCGCGCATACGTATGCATTCATGTTACATGTACACGAAACCGTGACACGCGATTCACGTGTGATACGTGTATGCACGCACACCTGCATAACGCGCGTGTGAATACGCAATTCTTACCCTTTTACCACGTGACAGATCGTCGTGCGCATCTGGTATTATTGTGAGCGAACTGTCATCGTGCTCTCTTTTCTTCGAGTTTAAGAAAGAAGAGGAACGCAAGGAGTGACCGTTCTCTCCCGTATGTACCACGAGTCTCGTACGGATACGACGTTTCATGAGATGCAATACTATTCCCTTTTACGCCTGGCATCCTCTTTCTCCGTTCGTATAACGTTGACAACTGCTATCAGCTCCCTCTATATTACGTGAGGAGCTTATGTTTTTACGTTTAACGGCGTTGATAGATACGCTCGATGCGATCGACGCCTATGTAGATCCTAGGAACAAGGTCGTCGATGTAGAGCGTTACTTTCTAGACGACGGAGCATTTCGATCGTAAGAATTGAGAATTTCCGCAGAGGTTGTGTCCTTTTCGTGAGGAATATCGGAGACGATAGTACGCCATACGTTACAATGTCGATGTCGCGATTAAACGTATGATCGTATGAATACGAGGTAAACTCTCGTTCGTTCAAAGACAGGAAGCATACGTATCGTACTTGACACCGGCGAGATATATTTCGACGGATCGACACGGTTTCTTTCATTGCAATCGAAATTTACGATCGACAGTGGTTTCCACGGTGGGGTACTTTTGCGCGTTTATCTCGTAAGCGGCCTTATTCCTAGGGAATCATCGCTCGTGTTGCGATTGTGCGCGAGAAAACAGAACGTGGCCCGTATGCCCGGCAATGCGCGACGGAGGAGGCGGAGAAGACGGCGGAGAGGAAGCATGTTTCTCGCGCGTGTAATTCGCAACGTACACGGTGCGACACACGGAAGCAGGAGATTCGGAAAATTTTGTCAGTGAATCGAACGTGTTTCGTGCCTACGTGCTCGTGTTTAATCGCACTCTCACATCGAGTGCACTGTGACGAAGATACACAGTGACGTACGAAATTTCCCGCGTACTCGCGACATTGCCGTTCGACTCTTACGTTTGGGGAAAAAACCGAGGGATTATTCTACGCGAGACGTTCGTGAGTATCGAAAAATATCTAGAGAATGCGCTTCATTGCAAATAATTCCTCCGTTTGACAGTAATCCATAACCGTAATTCATCTTATTTCCAAGCAATTCCGAATTGTTCGAGATCGAGTTCCGCTATTGACGTCATCGGTTGCACGCATGCACACCTTTCGTCTACCGTCGACTTCGATTCGATGTTATACCTCCCAAGACCGGACGTTCCTCGAGAAAATCGTGAAAGCGAGAATTTCGAGGAAAAAAAAAATCCATTAGTCGTTTTACGCGATGGCCGGGAGGGATAACCATGAATATGCTTCTTCCGCCAGATGCCCCGATCGTCGCCGAAGCTGATCATCGCTTATATGTGTCTCGAGTTTGAAAAATAGCTCGTGTCGCCCGCGGCGATATCTTTCTCTTTCTTTCTTCTTCTCTTTCTTCGGCTTTTCTCCTTTTCTCTCTTTCGCTCGGTAAATAAGACGCGCTGTATCCACACGTATCATGCGCACACGTGTACGATAAATAAGCGAAACAGCATCGAACGAGCGATAGCCAAGGAAGTATTGGTGTCTGCCAGTCTCGGTCGGTACGTACGAAAGTTCCGATACACGGATATTACCTCTCGTCGTCGTGTACGTTTACAAACACGTTGAATCGAAGGAGCGCGGTAAAGGAGGCAAAGGGGAGGAGAAACGTCGGTGGAGGAGGAGGAGGAAAGAGAAAAAGATAGAGAATATCGGAGGAAGGAGCATGGACGAATTACGTTCGCGGCGAACCAAGCCTCCGTATTCTGAGTAGAAACTTATTTCGGAACGCCGCAAACTTGCGCTCGTTTTTTTCCACCGTTAATTCGCCCTCAAAAGCTTTACACAGACGACTTCTAGTTTACGAAGGTAGATAGTTACACCGTAGTGTTATTCTCCACGGTTAAATATCCATCAGTTCTTTGGGTTCATCGAAGAGACTCTCCTATCGTGCATCGTTCCGTGCGTAAACGATAAGTCATTCGACCAAACGAACTCGTCGCACACACTTTCATCGTAATCGTGATTTTCCTCAAACCCCGTATTCCTCTTATCGTTCGATGGAAGAAATCGTTGCTTGTTTTCTTAGTGAATTTTGATACGGCAGGCGCACACATAAACGCGAAATAATAACAAAATCGTTGAGAACGCGCGCGCGCTCGTGGCCGATTACACGAAGAAGTCGAAGAACGAGCGACCGGGTATATTCCTCGGTGTTAGTTTGTATTGGTGCAATCGTGTTTGCATCGCGTAGAAAGAGTAGGGATGGACGAGGAGCAGAGTTAGGAGGATCAGCGGTGACTCGGTAGGGGAAACAGCGTGGACAGGTTGCGTTCGTGCTGCTAAGCCGAGTCTCGTCGCCTCGCATTCCGAGACGCGGATTCCGGAGCGGTTTTCTTTTGAGAAAGAGAAAGATAGGAAGACACCGAGGGAAAGAAAGATAGGTAGACAGATAGATAGGTAGAGAGAAAGAGAAAGAGAGAGAGAGAAGAGGGAGAAAGAATGATGAAGAGAAGTGGAACGCTTACGGTACCGATTTTCCAGCGAGCATTCGAGTCTAGCAGTTTCTTCGCTCTCTTTTTCTCATAGTAGCCCGGATAGTCGACGAGGGCAGTTTTTTTTTCGTCTCGAACGGCTCGATTCTTGCGAACACGTGGATCTCGATGGAGGGTAGGATCGTTGCACCTACGGTCGCTTATCTCTTCGATCGCGAATCCCGCTTAGCGTACGTCCTTGAATCACGTAACGCTTTTACTCCTCGACTTTTCGCCTCGTTACCCATCCTTCCAACGTATCCTCGTTCGCGCCGGGAAATGACAGCGCTTCGTTGCCGAGCTTCTCTGAGAAATTCCTTCTGCGATTGTTCTGCTTTTACGTCTTTATCTTCGAGTATTACGGTTATATCGTCTGGAATGCACGGTCTTCCGTAGATTCCGAGTCGGAGAGGTTATGATATACATCGCATGGGAAAAATTCCGGGGAAGTAACGACCCGATTAATTTGACTTGCGCTTACAGTTTTAAAACCAACTTGAAATTTTCAATTGAATATCGTTGATGTACGTGTATATTCAAAGATATCCTTGGAACGCTCGTATTTGGAAAACATTGCGTGACAATTCGTCCGAATTCCATTGACGAATACGTCAATATTCTCAAACGGAAGATCGGTGGGGGAAAAAAAGTTTTCATCGAGTTCGACGAACCGCGCAAATGTTTGAAAATTTCACTGTGAAGCGACGTTCGCTCGAAAACGATGAAAATGCTGCGAAGCCGCGGCAGAGTACGCTAACAAATCGTTCTAAAATGTCAGCTACTCGACGAGTAGGTCATTTGCCCTTGTAATGCCGGATACTTTCGACTTTGGCTGCCGGCGAGAACGGTACACCGGTTCGTAAAAGGATTTCGCTTCGTCGGTGTGTTCCTACAGAGTCGACTGCAGCATTATTACGGTTTAACTTTCGGCGGTTGTCGTATCTCGTTGCTTTACGAAATGACGGTCCTCTTTTGGCAACTTTGAACGACGTCAATTTTGAAATCTCGACTTTGAAACTTCTCGATGGTTTTAACGATAAATTATTCTTTCGAGCAACAATTTTCGTTCCGTTAAACTTGACGGTCAAGTATTTAAATGAAATTAAGAAGGACACTTTCGACATTCTTTTCACTTTGATAGAATTTTTCAATGTTCTTAATAAGTATTTTAATTCTTCATAAATTCCTTGGTAACGCAAGTTAGTAGAGTATATTCTCGTTATTGTATTTGTGGAAAGAACGTAGCCTGATTTCGTACAATTTTAAAGAAAAAAAAAGAAACGAGAAACGTAAAGCGCAGAAAGAAAGATGGCAACTCTCTTCCGGCGTTACGACAGTTTCGATAGTCTCGACTGGCTTCTGATTCAGGAGTCGTAGAAGATACGGTGAAAGTGCATAGACGAGTCAGAACCTGTGGGAGAAAGGAATAATTATAGGTTATGACATACTGTTGCAACGGAGGATTCCCTTGTGTGCCCGATAACGCGTTTCTTACGCGTCGTTCGTCTTACCTAGCGCGCTAACATTTAACGCGGGCTTTACAGTTACAAACTTAAGGACGGCCTTAAAGAATTTTAATAGTAGCATCGTTGCGAGCGCAACTTTCGCGGGTGACGAGGCGCGACGAGTTTTGTTCCACCGTTGTCTTACAGGCTTAGCGAACGTAAATCGTTAAAACTACAAAGTTAAATTCAATATTCTGGCTTAGCATGGACATGGAATTTTTCTTTCAACTCTCAAAATCTTTCCCTTTAATGCAACGCAACAATATAAACTTGCTAAAAAGCCATGAAACAGATTTGAGTTTAACTTTGAAAAGAATACTTCCAAAAAGTAGATTAAAATCGTCGAGAATTTTAACCTCTTGCCCTATTCAGGTTATCTAAAATTAAAATAAGCCAGTGGTTTTCATTATATCGTTTATTTCAAAATTTCAGCTGATAGTACAAAGATAATTAGCGCTATTGTATACCATTGTTCAGTGAATTTACATATTTACTTAAATAACTACAATCAGCTACAATCAGCTACAATTCATGGATTATTTATTAGATAAAAATATAGAAAATCGCTCAAGTTGCAACTACAGCACACATATCCTGCGATCGCCACTATAATTTCAAGGCAAGGGGTTGAAAAACAGGAATTCGATTGCGTTTAAAATTGCCGGAAAAACGTAACCGCGTATCGTGAATCTGCGTGAATCTGCATTGACAGGTCAGTGTACCCGCCATCTTGGAATCGGACGACCAATCGTAAGATCGGACACGTAACACGTGGTCCTCTCGAAGTACGCTCACAGTGTAGTTTACGAACGGTAAACCGAGCGCGAGGGACTCGCTCCTTGCATTCTCCCTCGGCTTTTTCCCTCGGTTTATAAATAAACGACGCGCATCGTCTACTCACCTGGCACGTCCCGCCTCGAACCGTGACACTTATCTCAACGTTTTCTTCGCTCGAAGACACGTGAGCGAGGATCGTCGTTTCAAACATCTCCACGAGGGGCATCCCCAACGGAACGTTCTTCTCTCCTCGAGACACGATGGAGCGATCGATTAGTTTCCGTCGATTCCGCGTGTTTGCATCAACGACGTCCTTCGAGAGACGAGAAAACTCGACTCAATTCGTCGTAACAAGTACTCATAGGACTTTCACCGATTTCTTTCCACTCAGTTTCAATTTTGGCGGTAAACGTACCTAACCACATTTCATTATACGCGCCAAACATACTTTCAAGAACGTTTTAACAATTGCATCGATGAATCGACACGTTCAAGTACTTTCAAGCGATGATCCTCGAACGAATAATCATTCGTGCAAGAAAGCGAGACGAACGGAGAAAGAGAAAGAGAGAGAGAGATAGTTAGATTGACAGGCAGCCATGTTTGTTAAAGTCGTTCGCACGTGTCGCGGGAGACAAGACCGCCGCCTGTAGCGCGAAGGGAGAGACAGCTCTCCTTCTTCGTTTAAAGAAGTATTTCTCTCTGCCTTTAGGTTGAGTACACGTGAACGCAACCAGAGAAGATCGTGACGGTGCAAGGATCAAGTCGTTGCATCGCGGAGAGGGCGCGAAAACTCGTGTCCAAGCACCTGGCAAGGACTCGCCTCGGACTCGATTGTATTCGTAAAGCGCGGGAGCTACGAGGTTTGTTGACAGTTGCCGAGCCGTGGATGGTTGTGCTCTCGGGAATCTTCGGCGCGCCTAACCTACGACACCGGATCATCCCGAGTCGAAAGACCAAGCGAGGGCCAGTTTCCGTGATATGGTCACGCGCGTGAGTCGAGAATTTCGTTATTATCGGACGGTCCTCGAAAGAAACGATGCGTCGCGCTCGTAGTCGAGTGAGTGTATCGCGGATACGGTGAATGGAAAGCTAACAGATCACGCGACAGTGATGCAGTGCCGTAGTGTCAGTGCCGAGTGCCACGTGCCCATTGCTTGGATTACTTGAAGATGCCGTCGTCCGGTGGATACTATGACGACAGGAATCCTCTGCTCAAGGGCACCTTATCGAGGTAAGTGTACGTGATTCTCCTTCGAACGATATCCTAGTTTCGTGTTCGACGAACGAGGAGAGAGAAAAAAAAAATTGTCTCTCGATGAGTGCGTCTTTCGAGCCCGATGGCATCTGGATCTCGGTGGTTTCGTGGAAAAAAAAGTCACTCGTACCTAAACACGCGCGTGGAATCCTTACTCGTACCGTTGGTAATGACCGAAAGGAAAGTGTGACATGAAAGATTCATTTTGCTCGAGCGAGCGAGCACCGGCTCGATCTCCTTGGTACCTAACCGGTATTCTCGTTGGCTTCTGTTTTTAAACGACCTGCCCCTCGGTCTGCCATACATTTAGCGATTTCTGCTCGTTGTACTTTGCTCGCTGGTCGATCAGTTTTTCCAATTTCACGTTTTCTCGTGTTCTATGAGTATATGCGTAGAATCAATGGGTTCAAGAGTGACCATTTCGGGATGTAAACAAAACTAGACCACCGGGGATTCCTGGAAGCGTCGGGTCCGTTGAGCGCATCGGGATTGTTTTGAACTATGTCTAGCGGACGATGCAAGGCTGTTAACCTTCATCGGTCATTCATTCTCTTCTACATCAAAATCGAGCCAAATTGTTCACAATGAATCTACATTTCCATCAAATTGATTATAAAGATAAAAGTACAAAGAGAAATCTTGCCTCTTAACAGATAATAGTCGCCGGGTTAAAAAAGATTCTGAAGACTTTTGGATGATTTTTTTTTTAAGTAACCGATGAAGGTTAATCCTTTCGCCGCTGCACGATTATAGTCAGTTAAAGTCTTCGTGCTATCTGTGGACGAAGGACGACTATAATCATTGAACGTTTAGCATTGATTTTATGCAGGAACGTCTACAGTCAGTTATTTAAATTTATTACCTACCGATGTAATTTTCCTGTCTTTCGACGGGGTAAGCATAGGTGTTCCTACTTTGAATATTTTAACAAAATTAGCCGTTACCCCGATCGTGATAAAATCGACGCTCTCGTCGTTCCCTCTATCGAAAGTTTCCCCCCAAATGAGTCCTAGACATCGCTTTATCGCGCTGATTTCGAAGCGCAAAAAAACACCGAAGGACGGTGTTGAAGAAGGGTGCCGATCGAAAGGGCTCGTTTATATACGCACGTGTGAATATAGCATACGCAAGCGATCCTCAAAAAACGCCGACGTTTACATTCTGCTTACAGTAACGACCATTAAAACTACGGCCTTATTTAGTACCCTTGTTTATTTTCGACAAAATATGGATAACTCACGGGCTCAACTCGACGGAATTTAAATACCACTCATGTGTTTTTCGACGTACGTTCTCTCGAGCTATTTTCACACTTCGGGGGATCGTTCTCGCGTGGACGCCGACGGCTATAGTCTCGCCGTTTTTCATCCGCGTTTCTCCGCTGGTGTGGAACGCTTTTCCAACGATCGCGCAAACTTGTAGTCATTTACGATCTATTTACACCGGCGACTATTAACATCGGGGAGTTATGTAACACGTTGCGTATTATGCGAGGCATCGATCGTATATCCTTCGAATTTAAATACGATCTACGTACTTTCCTGCGTATATCCTTCTGTAGGAGAGGACTGAGGGTGTGGACATCGAAGCTCGATAGGTCAGGAATGTATTTAACACTTTAATTACAGTAGTAGAAAAAATATGACTTTCAAAGTAGACTACTCTGAATAAAGTTAACTTTAATCATATATATTATCGTGGCTCATGTGCGAGTTTGTAGTCTATAGAAAGAAAGTGCTCGGCTATGTGTTAACACTAAACGTACCAAACGGAGCCAAATGACATATTACAAAATTTACTTTAAAATCGTACAAGCATTGTCATTTTTTCGCTCATTTGACTTTCTGTAAATTGTTATACTATCCGATTATTAAATTTCTCGCTTTCGATTTTTCTTTTAGCATATCCTTTGACGAGAAAAATTCTTTGCATACGTTATGTATTTCGAGGGATAATTTGACCCTTTATAGTAAGAATGGGTATGTGCTAAGTGCCGGTACGTTTAGTGCTAAAGTACCATAGATGCTAGGGAAGATGGTGATATTAGTTACAGTCGAAATATAAAACGTTAGAGGGTAACAATCTGCACAAAGCTACCAAGGCAGTCAAAATTGCTGGTTGCCAATGTTGTAAAAAATTTTCCAAATTGATAGGACACCCACGCAGTCGTATTTCATCACAAAGTCAGAGTACACATGCAGTACTCTGAGTACATGTACACACTTTATAAATTACTATTTGCGTCATCCTATTTCAACGGTTTTATCTCAATATTTCAACTGTAGGGCGTACATTCCCTGGGAGACCATAATCAGACTTTTCCTCAGACCACATATATGAATTCGCAGATGCCAAAGTCTAACTTTAAATCTAACGCAAAAATTGCAACTTTAAAGATCATAATACAAGACAACAACCTCTCAATAGTTCGTTTTACGATCCAATGCGTCACGTTCGAGCGAGATCGCTTTGCGACAAGGACTATCAGCCTCGTTGACTATTCGCGTAAGCAGATCTCGCGCATCAACATCATTGCGCGCGTACGATCAACGATAGAATACGCGAGGAGACGCACGACGGACGCACGTATGCGCGCGCACACGCGCGCTCGATATCGGCACCCGCGCAGAACAATACGCACGTAATTTCGTTACGTCTATTCTCCAATTGTGCGACAGAACGCGACTCCGTTCGATATCCAGCCTCGAAATATGCCGTCGCGTTATTCATGTGGAAAGTCGCGACAGATGCGCATACAGATAGCGCCGGGAAGGGATTACGAGTTCTGATTGGTCGCATGTACACGACGCTCTCGGAAAAAAGGTTTTTTGAATTCCAGCGCGCGAAAGTGATAATGGAAATCGATAGGTCGGTTTTTCGATGATTTAGCTTCGAGATAGGTGATAGATGGAACAAGTAGATGAAAAATAGATAGATTGTTAATTTAGCTTGAACGTAAACCATGAAAATTTGACGAGATTCAGCTTGGAAAGGTTACTACGTACCATCGGGTGGCTCGAGGGCATCCCCATCGATCGCGGTGCAACTGCACGTTCCTGGATGCACAAAACTCGCGAAGGCGGGCAGCTATGGTAACGAGACGTCGCGGAATCTCGAGAAGGCTCCGAGTAGGCGGAGGCGTAACGAATATATCGACTGACAGTGACCTAAAAAGTAGGAGGTGTCGTTGGGAGCCTGGGTTTCCGCATCGTCGACGAACAAGGCCGATTAAACGGGGCAAAAGCCACGGCACGAACTGCAAACGGTTGACGCGGAGGTTGCCAGGTCGTCGTCGAGACGACAACGTACTTTTTTTCATTGCGAACCGACCTGAAAACCGACCGACCCAGTAAATCTAGCGATTTGCGCCTCGCTTTCACCAGATGTTCCTTTAACCCTTTCGTCGGTCGGTGGTTTTAGAGTCGTCAGGCCACGAGATGACCTCGGGTCGTTGAGGGTAATTGCACTTTTTTTTTGCCGTGGAATGATAGCTGGATACAGACAGTGACCGTAGTTATTTGTTTGTATGATCAGGAAGAGCTACTATTGCTACTTGGCGTAGGGTAATTGTTGGTCAGGGAGAGCGATTAGAAGTAGGTCCTTGTAGAACAGAGCTAATGATGAGTATTGTTTTATTGCACAGATTCCCGATTAGTGGCCTCGAATTCAAATCATCCTCATCTCTGAGCATCTTTCTTCAGGTTCTCCTTTAATATCTGATAATCTCGGTAGGTCGTACTACTTTAATATATTCTTGTTCCTAGGCAACATTGCCAAAGTAGCTGAAGTCAAGCGACTTGTCACACAACAATCTCCAACCACAGAGAGTAATTCAATAAATGTACAAATCTACGTGTTGTAAAACCCCTTGTATCCTTCTACTCAAAACAAACCAAGCCACATTAATATTAGAGCTGCAAAGGCAGTACCGAAACAACTGAATGGTAATTTTTTAGAGAAATTCCCATTTAAAGAGGAGCCAAACAGCAGATATTCCACGTTTGTTTTATACAACATAAATTACTCATTTAATATATTTATGTACAGCGGATTTAACACCGTTAGTTCTACCGTTAAAATAGCAGCCATCCGAAAACTCTGCTATCGTTTCATTCTCATCATTCTCGAGCTCAGCTCTAACAAAACAATTAAACCACCGTCCCGAGCGAAGACAGGGGCTACTGCGTAAAGTTATATCCTGGGAGATATAATTCTTCTATCGATCGAACACGAACTTCAAAGAGGAGAGGAGTTAAATAAGCGTGCAACAAGTTCCTAGCGATTGGGCCATCGTCCTTGACCTCTCTTGCATCGACGCGAGCGTGAAATTCGATGAAATCACGGATGAGCCGGAGAATAGAGTTTTGATTGGGTCGAGTTTCATCATCGAGAGGCAATGCAGGAATGTAGGACAGGGTCGTCTGTACAAAAATTATCGTATTCGTGTCTTTGCACGCTCAGGTAAACGGCGTCGCGGAATTTATGTGCTCTTCGATCAAATTGAACGGAATATGCCAAACGACGCGCAGTTTCTCTTGGCAGCTTCCAGCGAGATTCGAAGGAAGAAGATTTCGAAGATGATGTTTGTGCGCGATTTGAGGAAATGGCGTCTTTCACATGTTGGCTCGCTGGTGGAATGTTTCTTTGAGATTTTGCAATTGTTGATAACTCGTGGAGATCTACTTCGTCAAATCATTTCATTCATCGTCGTGATCGGAAGTAGGGTTTGAAGTGCAGTAAATTCTCGTGTAATAAGATTTCTATGGCGCGACAAAAATATTTCAGCCACTGTATTCATTTATGACAAAGTATAGAAAATTTAATTTCCCATATGAGTAATAATTACAAACATTTTTCCTTGGATTATGCGCGTCATACGAGAAAGATTCCCGGTACAGCACGGTTTCCTGTAATTCGGATTTCTATATTCTAAATGTATGAAATAATAATAAATAATTCCATATTTCTGTATCGTGGCAAACATTAGCCGCGTTTACGAGAGTCTATTGCACTTTGAAACAGAGAATGATTCCTCGATGTAGCTACAGTTAGTCGATATACATCGATTTTCGGTCCTCCGTAAAAGTCCACCTCAATCGGTAATTTCACGGCATCGAAGTCTCCGGGAAGCCAATCGTGAAACGAAGTGAAAGTTGCTCCAAGTACTGGCAATAACGACAATGATAATAATAGTACTGTAACTGATTCTCGGTCGAGAAACTTGGCGACTCTGTGTTCCTTGGTATCGCCCAAAAACTCTCATTAAAGTTTGTAGCCCTTTCTCCAAATCTTTCCTGCATCCGTATGTAACTATTTTTTAGAACTATTAATTGTTCTTGCATTTGTTTATTATATCCTATGATACATTTCATTCGATAAAAAATTTTCAACTCAAACTTGTTCGATGTCGGTGAGAGATCCAATTAAAGAATTGGAGAGCGGCAAATTGAAAACATTTCTCACGAGAGAGAAACTGAATTATCTCGGAGCAGGGGGAAAATTTGTCACGGTGCTCGGGCAGTTAAGGAGCTCGTATTCAAGTCGTTCATGGTGTTCTACGAGGAGAGTATTGTGTGTACCGACAGACACGCGCAAATTATCGAGGATAGTCGCGGCCTTAGCCGCGTAACTCGGTAATGGCCTCTGGAAGAACGAGAGACACCGTGAATGCGTGCCTCCCACGCAACCAACGACCTTTTGCGGGGCTGCATTTCGGTATACCATGATGAAAGAATGTTCAACTTGCTAAAATAGAGGATAGGAGTTCTGTTGTGATTTCTAAATTTCATTTTTAAGTTGTATGTATGCCTTTTTATCGGCTATGACTTCTATAAAGATCCAAACCATCAGATTTAGGTTAACTCCAAACCACTATGGCTGTGATTTACTTTCATGCGCTCTTTAAAAAACCATCTTAAATAAAGCCCTTAGAGTCCTTCTTAATCCAGAATCTAGTTTCTACTAAACCACTCAATACTTTTCAATAAATATTATTTATCTGTCTACGTAGAAAATAACTTGCCTTGGACCACAGGATATCTTCTCTGATCTGTAGTTTATGTCGTACTAGAAAACAACATCTCTTTTTTACTTCTTCTTTGTAATAACTTTTTTGAGAATAGTAGATATTAGTGTACGCTGTTTGTTTCGGTTTGGTTCAAATGCAATCTCGACTTGGTAAAAATATGTCCCAAGGAGAGATGAAGATTGAATAGTAATATAGGAAAAAATTCTCAGAGGTGAGAAGAGACAATTCACTTTTGAATTTTTCTTTTTCAATGTGGAATGTAGAGGGTAAGATCGTAAGAATTGAATAATTAAGGAGTTTAATTATTGCTTAATATATTATGGCTTCGGTGATTCGGAGCCCACTTAAAGCTGCAGGTTAATTCCGTAGATCCTAGACGATTAAGGCACTGTGGTGAGCAAACTTTGGGAAACTTCCGCTAATTGTTATTTAATATATTACAGTTTCGGTAATTCGCAACTCACTTAAAACTGTATTTAAGATTTTACACTATACAATTATTTCCATTAATTGATTTATTGCACCATTATAAATTGCAATATGGTAGATCCTACTTTATAAAAATCCTTTCAAATTGAAATGTTAATCTGAATTCAAAGTAAATGCACCTCCAAAAATTTCGTGCTAAAATTTCTGCGTTAGGCTTGAAAGGAAGAAAGGGTAAAGTAAAAGTTGAAGCATGGTGGACGGTTCTCGAGGGGATAAAGAGGATGGAAAACTGGCGCCGCCCTTCTGCTCTCATTAAAGGACTTGCTCCGTTTTCTGATCTCCATGGGAGGACAAGAGACAACGAGTGGACTCGAATTAATTGTCAATTAATTGGCGCGACGCGTTTAACGATGGATTTTATTAACTCTCGAGACCCTGGCGGGAAAATATTCTCTTCGAGTGGCGCAGTAAAGTTTTGTCGAGTATTACGACTGATTGGGGTGAATTACGTTCTTCTTTTCTTACTGATATTGATTTCTTTAGGGTCTTGTATTCCGTTGATTTTTAAATTATAAAGGAATTTTCAAAGGTAGCTACAATGCTTCTTAGTTTTTTCTAATAGTCTTTATTTGAAACACCGAACCATTGTTCTCACCTGTATTTAATCAGAACTTAATAATGACTTTATCTATTCCAATCATTTCTGCCATCCGCAACACTTTTCACATCACTCCACAAAGATAATATACTGAGAAACTTCTCAATGCTATTCAATAAATATTCAATCGTCTATCTACGAGTAATTTAACTTGTTTTAGAACAACAAAATTTCATCTCAACTCCATCGATTCCAGTTAGCTACATGCAACTCCCGTCGAAGTTAGAAAAGGGTATTAACACTTTCGCTCCGTGCGCCGCATATTTGCGCCATCCACTCGGCGACCTGTGGGTACGAGAGCCGCATATATGCGATATCCACGCAACGACTATAAAATCAACCTACACGAGCGCATCCAAAATAAAAAAATATAAGTTTACTTCTTACATTACAGCAATGATTGTTTTATTCAGGGCAGTTGTTATTTAAGTTTTAGAAAAACTGTATATTTCTGGCGCGAGTTTTCGATTAGTGACGGTACTCCGGTAGACGAGACTGCTGTAACGCAAGGGTTAACCTTCGACCCATAGTTCTCAATAAATTTCAATTCTCTAGCCGTGGACAAATGAAACCATAACCCAGGTAAATTTTTAATCACTTCCTCCAGTCTCCTCTGTAATATCCAACCTCCACGACCTCGCAAATTGCATCGTTTTCGTACAAGCAAGGGGTGTCGGTCTCACCCAAATGACACGGGCAGTCCCTTCGTTAAACGAGTTTGACTCGGTTTCTATCTCGGGCGCGTGCGACGACAGGCGGTGGTCGTATCGACTCGGAGGGACTCCGGAATACAGTATAAAGAGAGATAATGAAAAAGCACGAAGGGAGAAGGAGGACGAAGGTACGCGCACGAACGGGGTGAAAGGGTCGATGGAGAGAGGTGGAGAGGGAAGGAAAGAGAGGAGAAATGTGTGAGCGGAGTGACGAAAAAGGGATGAGAGAGGAGAGAAAGAAGGTATGAATAGAGTGAGGAAAGAACTCTCTCCACCTATGGAGAGGATAGGGAAGAGAGGAGTGAGTAGAGAGAGAAGAGAGGAGTGATTAGAGTAGTGAGTGTAAAAAACAGAAGTAGAGAGTAGACAAGAGAGAAGTGAGTGAATAGAGTAAAAAGTAGCGACGAGAGGACGTAGTACGTAGACCAGATAAGAGAGAAGTGAATAGAGCAGAGAAGATAAGACTGAGCGAATAGAGTAGAAAGTATAGAATAGAGCAGTGAGTGAATAGACTAGACTAGATAAGAGAGGAGCAAGTAGAACGAGCAGAAAGCAAAAAAAGAGCAGTGGGTAGATTTCGCCGGCGCCCTTTTATTTTCATTAGCGCGTTAACCATAGGGCGTTAAGAAGTCCTCCTCGCTTGCCCCCGTATTTTCTTCGTATTCGGCTTCCTTCCTCTTCCGTTTCACTAGCGTCGCCTCAGGTAAAAAGGTTAAGGTGGTTAAAGTGGTCGTCGCTAACGAGCGTAATTAATTTCGTATTAGAGCAAGGGACGATTTGCGCACTTCAGAAGGTCCCGGCGTAACGAGCCCCTCCCGAAATACCGTATGGTCTTTAAACCCGCCAAAAGTAGCGGGAACGAGTGCAAGAGCAGGTAAAAATCGCCCGCAATTAAGTCGCCGAAACGAGACGTGGATCAAATGGCACCAATATTACGGCTATCTTCGATGGAAGGTTTATGGATTATCAATTTATGTCGCGTTGCACACGTTTCGTACGCCACGTATCAGCGGCTTGCCGAGATGAGTGGGAGAGAGAGAAAGAAAGAGAGAAAGGGAAGCGAAAGAGATAAAGAGCGAAAGAACGTGAGGGGGTAGGAGGACGAGTGGCGCCGCGTTTCTTTTCTCATTACCGTAGCCACGGGGTTCCGATGGTGCATGCAACGCCGCTGGTACACTGACCCGTTTCTCCTCCTCGTTTTTTTTACGTCCTTTGATTGATAGGCTTGGATGCTTAAACGTGAAACGGTTTGGCCTTTTTTTAAATATTCGAAACCCATTGAATTTTACTCGTTGGGGACTTCACGGTTAATACTTTAAGTGTCACCCAATGGGGAACTTCTTTGTTTGAAAAGGTGGTATCATTAGTAACTAATTACGAGATTGTACTAATTTCATAATGAATTTTTGAAGATGTCTTAATTCTCTTTGTTAAATACTTAATACAAAGAATTGGAGTAAGAACATTTCTGAAAATAGCTTTGGTCACCTTTGAAGCGTTCACGTATCGTAGGACATAAATGGTTTTCTCATTAAACAGTTCTTCGTGCTATTAAAAACAATGGAGATGTATCGGATACTGAATTTAACATGCTAGTACTTATAAATAGAACGCTCAACGAATGAAACCGCGCTTTTTCTACGTTTAAAATCAGCCATATCGTTTTCCTTTTATAGGCGGAACATCGCGTACAATTTTGCTTTGAGTTTCTTAAAATGCACACCTTCGAGTATATATTTTTATACGAGCCACAGTGTCGATATAACGATAAAATTGGTGATTAAAGACGCGCATTTAATTCGCATAATATACATTTGAGTCACGTTATACGGTTGCATCTATTGTATCGTAAAACAGAAGCATCTGCCAATTCTTAATATCAAGCTAAACATCTTCGAAGGCCACTTGTAATTAAACCACGTTATAATACCCTCCAGAATTACCGCATTCGGTATAATCGACCCTCGGAAACCCAGATTATGCAAATTTCAAACGGTAGTATCGTAATTCAAATGCTAACTGGTCACAAAGTCTCGTTGCATCTTCGAAATTGTCCTAAATGTAGAAACTCAATCACAGCGGATACAACTAATAATGATTACAAAACCTACAAAAATTCTATCTCATCTCAGTTTCTACATTTGAGCCCACAGAACGTTCTGGAACGGTCCAAATTCCAAGCAGAAAAAAAAACTCAAAAAATTCAATCTCTAGTCCTCTAGCTTCCACATTTCAACCCGTAGAATTTTCTAGGATCGTCCAAAATTTCAAGAAACCGTGCTATATCGATAGAAATTTTAAAATCCCAACAATCTGTATCTCTCTCGTTTCCATCTTCGAACCTGGCGAACTTTCTCGCACCATCTAAAACCTCAGCTGGAAAAACACGCGAAAGCAAAACAATATCGAACAAAGATTCCCCAAATCATAGTAGCCACAGAAATTCTTCAAAACCCAGTACACTTCAGGTACAGATCGACCCACGTAAGTTGGCATCTCGGTGGCGGAGCTTCTCGCTTTCAACGGCCTATTCGCACCACTTTGTTTTTTGGAATCCAATCACTCAGCCTCTTAAAGAAAGCACACGACAAAGTCGTAGAATTCAAATGTTCATTTATTTATTTGTTGGTATCTTTTACGAGCTAAAGCCTTTTACTATACAAATCATTACAGCCATATAGAAGATAGAAAAGAATAAAGATTATTACATATTGATAATCGAATTTCGATATATCGATAATCGACTTTCGAAATATATTGAAATTCGATTATCGATATCTCGAAATTCGATTATCGATATATCGAAATTCGACTATCGATATCTCGAAATTCGATAATCGATATCTCGAAATTCGATAATCGATATCTCGAAATTCGATTATCGATATCTCGAAATTCGATTATCGATATATCGAAATTCGATTATCGATATCTCGAAATTCGATTATCGATATATCGAAATTCGACTATCGATATCTCGAAATTCGATAATCGATATCTCGAAATTCGATAATCGATATCTCGAAATTCGATAATCGATATCTCGAAATTCGATAATCGATATCTCGAAATTCGATTATCGATATATCGAACTTCGACTATCGATATCTCGAAATTCGATTATCGATATATCGAAATTCGACTATCGATATCTCGAAATTCGATTATCGATATCTCGAAATTCGATTATTATTATTATTATTATTATTATTATATTTTATTAACGGGTAATGAAAACCCTTTGATAAATACAGTATAATAACCTGGACATATAAAGTTTATAAAATAATTAATTAACTAAGAGGTAAACAGTAAAACAAAGTCGAAATTATGGTTGGTATAGGAGTAGTGTTGAAGGTTAAATTAAAATTATAAAAATAAATTCTAAATTAAATTATGAACTAAGATATAAGTAATAAGTTATAGATTGCGGACTAAATTTATAGCATGATTCTTGAAGTTGATTAATGATCCAGAGAAAAAGTCAAGATTATCAGCGAAAAGGTTGGCATTTTTGCATATGCGGCTGATGCAGCTAGAAGTAGCATAATTGGTTTTGTATAAGGCATAATGGAGTAAAGGAAATTTTCTGACATGTCGAGGCGGAACATTCAATTTTACCAGTTGTAACAGTTCAGGGCAGTCAATATAGTTATTTAAAATTTTAAATACGAGTATTAAGTCGGAGACAAGTCTGCGGTGTTCTAACGTTAATAAGCCAGAGGTCGATAAGATTGGTTGATAATTATGGCTTACGTATGGCATAGGATTTTTAATTTTATGAGAAAAGGAACGTAAGAATTTGTGTTGAACTCTTTCAATCATATCACAGTGAGTTCTTTGATATGGATTCCAGATTGGGCTGCAATATTCTAGATGCGGTAATACCAAAGTTGTATATAAAATCTTGAACGTTTGAGGGTCCTTGAAATTACCACTTAATCTGGTAATTAGTCCAAGTGTGCGGGAGGCCGAAAAATTGACATGTTTGTAGTGTTCCGAAAATGAAAAAGTAGAAGTAAATATTACTCCAAGATCTTCCTTGGTATTGGTTTCAAATAGCGGAACTTCGTTAATAGTGTAGTGATACAGAATAGGTGAATTTTTACGGTGAAAATGTATAGCGTTGCATTTAGGTATATTTAGTGCAAGTTTATTAGATGCGCACCAGTTGCCAAGATTATTGATATCATGCTGCAGTTTGAGTACATCAGTTGGATGCTTGATTGTGAGGAAAAATTTTAGGTCATCTGCATATAGCAGATACTGACTATATTGAAATTGCTGTGCGATGTCATTGATAAAAATATTAAACAATAATGGACCCAAGTGGGAACCTTGCGGAACCCCAGAAGATACTTTAATCTTTCTAGAGTGAGTATTTAAATATTTTACTGTTTGAGTCCTCTCAGTCAGATAACTTGAGAACCACGCAAGCAAACTACCAGAAATACCTATTGAAGATAATTTACTAATTAGTAAATTATGATTGACTGAATCGAAAGCTTTCTTGAAATCAGTATAAATCACATCTACTTGAAGTCCTGCATCAAGATTGGAAGTGAGATAGTTACTAAAGAGAGCAAGGTTGGTGAGAGTAGAACGGCCAGGGAAAAAACCATGTTGCTCTGTGATAATGAGATTCTTTGTTAGTGACGAGAACGAGTCAGCTACAATGTCATCAAATATTTTCGGCATGATATTTTGCTTAGAGATAGGTCGATAGTTGACTATCTGTGACTTATCACCAGACTTGAAAATGGGTGTTATAACGCTGGATTTCCATCTAGAAGGAAAGAATCCAGTTGTTAAGGATATGTTAAACAAGTTCCAAAGGATCCTGGCCATGATAAAGTGACAAGATCTAAAAAATATCGGTGGCAAGCCATCATCACCGGGCCCATTGTTAATATTGAGTCTCTCAAGCTTTCGGAAGATTTGACCGATGGATATTGAAAGTTCAGGTAGGTTTAGAGTTGTGGTTGACTTATTGAGATAAAGACTATAGTCATCCTGGGTGTATACTGACTCAAAGTAAGAAGCGAATCCATTAGCAATATTTGTAGCATTGGATAATTCGTGTCCTTCAAGGAACATGGTAGATGGTAGAGCCTTTGATGGAGAAAAACTGTTAACAAAACTCCAAAATGATCTCGCATTATATGGTAAAGATGCCTCAATATTATTAACGTAAGAATTCCAACATTTTTTACTTAGGGCTTTACAATCTGTCCGAAGTTTTGTAAAGATAAGGTAGTCGCTGTACCTATTACTTTGCTTATAAGCCCAATGTGATAGTTTCTTTTTTTTTATTAAAGTTATGAGGGTTTTTGAGAACCATTTCGGATAAGTAGATGTGTGGACCAATTGAGTAGGGACAAAAGCATCTCTAACGTAAGAAAGATGAG
This sequence comes from Cerceris rybyensis, assembly GCA_910591515.1. Classification (NCBI taxonomy): domain Eukaryota; kingdom Metazoa; phylum Arthropoda; class Insecta; order Hymenoptera; family Crabronidae; genus Cerceris; species Cerceris rybyensis. Next base: position 21,993,572 of record OU342792.1, on the reverse strand, counting down.
TATACAGCACATCGATGGCTTCATCTATATTTAAAGAATAAAAAGTACGATCCCACTCAATGGAGCCCAAGTAGGCATTAATGGAGGAGTAATCTGCAAGATTGAAATTAGCTCTGAAAAACCGCGTATTGTTCGATGGGCATTTCAGATTTGTGTTGTTTGTATCCACGTAAAAACCCAATGCTGGATGGTGAACATCACATGGTAATAACGGATCCAGAGCTAAATGCGTTTTAACCGAGCCATCATTTGAAAAAAGAAGGTCTAAGAGATAACCTGATGAGTTAAAAATACAATTGTTTTGCATCATATTAAACAAGTTGAAATATTCGCAAAGAATGTACGCAGGTTGTGATGTTGTTGAGTATGATGAGGTAAAATTAAGCGATCCATTCAAATCGACATTCCAACTAGTATTGGGAACATTGTAGTCACCAATAATATAAGCGAAAACCTTAGGATATCTCGAGATTACATATTCAACGGTTTTACAGTGATCAACATATATATCAGTATCTGATGCCGGAGGTAAATAAACAGTACCGAATATATAACTATTATTATTGATACAAGTTCTAACGAAAATTTGTTCGATGTGGTCGGTTTGAATGTTGATTTGCGCACTAGGATATTTATTTCGTATGGCTATTAATACTCCGCCACCTCTAGAAAACACGCTGGTTTTGGAGTTTCTATCAGCACGATAAACATTATAGTTATTTAAAATAGAGCTTATATTTATAATTGAATCGTTGAGCCAAGTTTCAACGAGGATGATGACGTCGTAACAAACACTTGCGGTAGAGAGAGCAATCTGTAGATCCATCAGCTTCGTTCTTAATCCACGGACGTTTTGAAAGTATACCAAAGGGTGTTGCACTAGTTTTTTGGAGATTTATTAATAATCTTCGATTATCGATATATCGAAATTCGACTATCGATATCTCGAAATTCGACTATCGATATCTCGAAATTCGATTATCGATATATCGAAATTCGACTATCGATATCTCGAAATTCGATTATCGATATATCGAAATTCGACTATCGATATCTCGAAATTCGATTATCGATATATCGAAATTCGACTATCGATATATCGAAATTCGACTATCGATATATCGAAATTCGACTATCGATATCTCGAAATTCGATTATCGATATATCGAAATTCGACTATCGATATCTCGAAATTCGATTATCGATATCTCGAAATTCGATTATCGATATCTCGAAATTCGATTATCGATATATCGAAATTCGACTATCGATATCTCGAAATTCGATTATCGATATATCGAAATTCGACTATCGATATCTCGAAATTCGATTATCGATATATCGAAATTCGACTATCGATATATCGAAATTCGACTATCGATATCTCGAAATTCGATTATCGATATCTCGAAATTCGATTATCGATATATCGAAATTCGACTATCGATATCTCGAAATTCGATTATCGATATATCGAAATTCGACTATCGATATCTCGAAATTCGATTATCGATATCTCGAAATTCGATTATCGATATCTCGAAATCCGATTATCGATATATCGAAATTCGACTATCGATATCTCGAAATTCGATTATCGATATATCGAAATTCGACTATCGATATCTCGAAATTCGACTATCGATATCTCGAAATTAGATTATCGATATATCGAAATTCGACTATTGATATCTCGAAATTCGATTATCGATATATCGAAATTCGATCATCGTTATCTCGAAACAGGACATCCTCCCAGATGCCAAGTTACTTACGTCGATCTGTATGTATTTAGCTTCAGCATTTTCAATTTTCCACGTTTCAATCCGGAAGATATTTTCGAATTATTCAAAGTTCTAGCTACAAAAATAAGTGCGAACCGTGCGACCCATAATTTTATCTCGAGCGGCACACTGTTGACACGACATGAATGGCGATCGTTCGCTGTTTAATTTTGAAAAGACATTCGGGACTTGCGTCGAAACCGAACGTGTGAATTCCGTGTTACGTAATACCACAGCCGCCAAAGTCGGGTAGGTAAATACGGAAGAAAGGCACTTGTCTCGCGGGTCTCGAAATGAATCGATGGCGAACGAAGGAAACGAAACGTTTTACGTGGGATGACATCGTTAATTCGAGGAGAAAGGCCACAGAGACGGCTTTCGCCGGCTGATATCGAGGTGGATAGACTTTGCCTCCCGGTGCAACCAAGGAGGCAAATACACGAGGTGAAAGAGATACCTATTGAGAGTGTGCTGAACTTGTCACCGTTTCTGCGACCTTGAGGTGAGATAACGACGATAAAGGTTAAATAATGTAGATTATCTGCGAAAGTTGAAAGAATATGTGGCGATATTTGAAAAAAATAATTTAGGGTTATTGTAAGGGCAGATGGGGTGAGGATGTTTACGAATTCGTGTAGGGTAGGGAAAATGAAGGAAGAAAATTGAGATATTTTTTAAATTATTGTGTTTAAAAATCAGGGGAGTAGGGCTGTACTGGATTTTTGATTGTCAATTTTTTTGTAGGGGGTGAATTGTAGGAAAAGGGTTGAATTTGCGTTGCTACGAACATTTACGCTATATGTTTATTGAATTTATTATATTTTGCTCTAGTTTCTGTAAGCTTACAAGCAAAATTCAGATAATCGACGAAGTGCTTGAGGAAAAAAACAGAACTCATTCGCTGTTGCTTACACATACAGCAGAATTGTAGGTCACAAGAACACACTAATTTAATCGTTCGATTTTTTTTAACTTTTATGACTTGTTATGAACCTAAATTTAGTATTATTGCTTCTGCAAACAAGGACAATCGACAATAAATTATGCTACTACCTCCAAATCCACACCTGTTCAGCCTTGCCTCTTAAAATCATAAAAAAAAGTTGCCAAGCTTCATCAAAAACAGATTTACTACAAGCTACTAACAAAACAATGTAACTTTCAAAAATGTATTAGACGCCGCGTTAGATGGAAAAACTCTATATTTTTTCGTTTAACAAACCGGCTAATTGTAAGGTACCATTGTCAAAGTTTTACGTCACATTCTAAGAAACAGTAACAGGAATAATTATATCGGCGAGTTGTTTTAAAATCGCCAAACAATTAGTCGCAAGATAGTTCCATTTAACGTGACAATTCGTCGGGCGTAATTGAATGATAAATGGTTGTATTGAGCAGGAATGACATATCGTCACGTAAACAGTGAGTTGCTTATGTTAAAGAGCAACGTCGAAAATCGCCATAAAGAAGGATCCTATCGCGATAAAATTACATACGTGCCATGAATTTCTCGGTACATATTCGGGCACTTCTATAACTAGCACGGGAAAAGCCGTCTTTCGCGCCATGGCGTTTTATGTCTCCATGAATCGCAGTTTCGGCTGTTACGAGGCTCACGATAATAATCGCTCGATAGCGGTTGAGTAATTCCTGCTCGTTGAAGTGCAGATACTCGTTTACGTTGGAAAACGTCTTTACACCTCGTTTTCCCGCGGTAAACCGATCTTTAACCATTAACCGTTCGATAGGACTTTTATAATTGGAAATTAATATGTAAACGATATGTAATGCGAATAATAATACACTCCATCGACTACGGTTGGTTCCGAGTTTCTTAATGGATTAGCAAGTATGGATTATGCGGATAAATGATTCGGATCGAATCATTCGGTTATGGATACTTTGCTGGCAAAGTTGCAAAGATAAAAATGGTATTTGAGGTTCACGTTTGTGGATTAGATTCTGGTATTTGTAGTATTAATGATAGACAAGTTATTAAGTAATGTTTAATTAAGAATCTTACCCTCATCCGATAGTAAATTATCGACAATTAATATTTCAAATTTATTCAACCGTTTCTCCATTTACAACATTTCTACATCCAAAGTAACAAACTCTAACTTAATAAATAGTTATCGATCGCTTCAAGAACTATAACTCTTCCACTTTCCTCAGCTTCCTCCTTCAAACTCAGTCCTATAAACCCCATTAGCAAATCTCAATTCAAACAGTGAATGTCGAAAGCTCGTTCAAAGAATCCACCTCCGCGATCACGCATAAGGACACTCAGAATCAGAATCACAGATATCCAAAGCACACAATTCTCAGCTTCCTCCTCCAAGTCAACCCCGTAAATTCCCATTAGGCAGAGCTCAGGTCAAAGTATAAATGTCAAAAGGTTGTTGAAAAAAAAAATCAACTCCTCGATCGTTCATAAAAACACTCAGCATCCGAATGAGAATCTCAGAGGTCGAGAGCATTCGTCGAACACGGGAGACTTTGAAATTGATCGGACGAGCAGGGATCTCACGGCATGGCAACGCCCACGTAACGCGCCGCGACCGTCCGCGAATCGTCCCCACCGATCTCGGTTGCTCGCTTTCCTTCGCGCGCACGGGAGCAGCCTTGTATTTACCCACGGTGCGGCGAAGAGAGGTGCCGTGTTCGAGGTAAAATCATCTACAGGCCGCCAGAAAGTGGTGTCAGTGCGCACAGTGGCGATGCGTGCCCGCAAACATGCGTACTTCGACGCCAAGTACGCAGTAAATTGCGGCAAGTCACTTGGAGCGCTTAACTTGGGGAAACTAAAGAGAGAAGTCCGCGCGGAGCTCTTCGAGGCATCGATGCGTTATTTTTTTTTTTTAAGTTGCTTGGATTCCTTCGGGCAGAGGCTCGGTGGATGATCGATCCGAGGCCAGCCTCTGGTTAAAAGGAAGCCAACGATTTTGCACCTCGTTTCTAATCATCGACTACTTGGCCAATATAACGTGCAGAAAGCATCGGTGAACATTCGAACGGCCATTGGGTTCGAGAAGCGAGAGAAGCCGCCGTGCCCGTGCAGTCTAACACTTTCACCGACGGATTTCTAACGCGATACTCGCTTACCTTTGGCTTCTCTCACAATGAGAGATTCGCATTGGTTGATGCAAGTACAGTGGGATGGATCGATGACGCCGAAGATGGCTCGTGGTGGAGGGGAGATCGCGTCGGACGTTAAACGAGCAGAGTGTACGCTGGAATGGACGAATACCGTGGCGAGTATCCCCTCCGTGGACGATTGCAGTCGCAGAGCGCCTTTAGGATTTGTTATTCGAGTTTGCTGTACTATTTCATCCATTTGAATCAACTCAATTGAATGAGTTAAAAAATCTTATCAGACTTGAGGAGGTTATTTCAAGATACTTTTAGATCTGATTCCAGAAATCGTTACGACACGTTTTAACGTTAGCTTAGGATCTTTTCCAAAGAATCTTAAACATCTGTTATTTCCACGTTAGGCTCGTCCGTCCGACGGCTCTTTTTGCGGCCGTTGAACGTGCTTCTTGGCTCGTTCGCGGTGAAAGTTCGCGCGTGTCGAGGTGCGTGGCCTCGTTTTGCGGCCTGTTATCGTCCCTGTTCAGTGTGAACGGCCCCTAATGCAAGACGGTAGCATTGCGCTCCTCGGCACGACCGGAGCGGAGCCCCGCGTCTGGGAGACACGACGAAGAAGACGAAAGAGAGGGAACGCGGCAAGGGGAAAATAGGGACTAGCCTTACCTCGATAAACGTCTATATAGTATATAGTTGTACCGGCCTGTCTAGATTCGCGGCGGCTGCCATGGCGTTTCTAATGCGACGCAAATTCACCTCGGATGTTCGATGCTTTCCTTCCTTCCTCCGAGATCTTTGTATACTTGAACATATCGCTCTAAAGGGACGGTCGATTTTTCAAACACTACACGATTAGTTAACAGGAAAACCTGGCAAGATGGTTAGAATGACTAAGTCTCAATTTCTTCTAAAAATTCGGCAAATTGATTGGAGAATTATGCACCAAATATGTCATAAAAGCTAAATTAATTAATCGTCTTCTTCTCCTCTTGACTTCTTCTTTGCCACATTATTTGACACCAGTAATTTTACTGTTAACATTAAAACTACCAAGGTGGACAAGATGAGCGATTCTCGATGTCTTCTAAAAAGTGGGCCAATTGATTGGAAAGCTGTGCAGCAAATGTTTCATTTCTATCTTATAAAACCTAAATTACTTAAGGGTTTGCCATCTCCTCTTGATTTCTCTCCGTCCAAGGTACCTGGCCGGTATAACTAAATATAAAAGATGTAACACCGATAAATCTACCCTTAAATGCATCACTTCAATTTACGGGACGGATCAGATTTACTTACGTTATCATTGCATTGGTCCTTCCGTTTGAATCGAAAGAGAGGAAAAGGGCAAAGGAGAGAACTTGTAGTCAAAGCGGGGCAAGTAAATGCCGGAGCAAGCTTCAAATAAGCGACTACCCTCGGATATCAATGAGATTATCCTGGGAGAAACTACGGAGTCGCAGCCAATCGAAGGAACCTCCCCCGATCGGATTTCCCATAGCTGCGCTGATTTCCACGTAATCCAACCTTTCCACGCCTATTCAAGAATAATTCCAGCGATGCAAACAACGACTTTAGACTCACACGTTCCTACGACATCGATTCACCTACGATTGATTTTGAAAAGGTGAACGGAATTTGCTCTCATTCTTCGAGACTCAGCTCGTAATTCTCCGTCTATTCGCAATCAAGGAATATCGTCTTCCTTCGAAGTTACCAGTCAGCGTAGACTGAGGACACGTGCAGCTGAGAGGGAATTTTTAGAAACTCGCTCTGCAGGAGTCCGTCGCTTCCGATCGTTTCCCCCTTTTGCCGTCTGGAAACGATCCTGGAGGATGCTCTCAAGCCTTGTCCAGATCGAGTTTTACGAACTGGTCCATTGGGCCCCTTTAGAAACTTTTATGGGGCGAAACACTTGCTTGCGAAGATGCTACCTTGAGATTGATACGAAGACACGGTGTACGATGGATCATCTGGAAAAAGATTGGAAGAATTCGTTCCGTTCTACTTTTATATTTTGATGTTACCGGATGAAGAACTAAAAATACGAAGGAGAAAAGGATGAACAGCAGTTTGGAGCTATTAAGGACAATTTCGGTGCGAAGTTTCAAGTTGAATTTCAAAGCCGAAATTAATCCGATAGGAAATTAATTACGGCGGGAAACTATCTAGAGTATAGTCTGACGCGGAACCGCGAAGGTTTAGGAAGCTTCCGAGCGGTAAAGCGTCAACAGCCACTAGACGCCAGGTAATCAAGGATTAACGTGTCTCGAGGAATATAGACCTACAAAATGTTACAAATCTATCGACGCGAAATTAACAGAATCACTGCCAGAGAATTAAATACGTGGCGAATCTTTCTCCCCACTATTTGCTGCTCAGATTTGAGTTCAAGGTTGCAAAGATACAAATTCTGGAATACATTCTTCGCCTCCGCGTTAACGGTCCGCCAATGATTTTTGCATGCATTGAGTATAACAAATTTAAAATCCTAACACTCGAAGACACAATGACTGTAGCAGAAACAATTAAAAAACAAATCGTAAGGCAGAATTAAAAGTGGAGTTCGGACGAATCCTCATAATAGAATCTCCTTGTGCATCGAATCATCAAAATCTTATCGCCTCCGATCAAAAATGCTCGTCAGAAAGAAGTTTATCCAAAAATAGCGAAGAGGACGAACGAAAGTGTCATATTATCTTCCTTCGCGAGGCACCATCGTGCTCGTTGTGCGCAAAACGCAAACGCGCCGTTTTCGAGGGAGGAATCTTATCGAAAATCGAGCAAAGTAAAAGTAACGGAAAAGCACGTTCGATCTAATCGCGCACGCAGAAACGGTAAAGATCGGTCTCCAAGGACTCCGAGGAGAGGAAGAGACGGAGACCCGTTATTGTCTTACATTTCGCCGGCAAGTCCGGCTGCTATCGGCCGCCACAAATTACATCGCTGTTACATCCGAATTCCAGGCGGTCGTATCCTCGAGGTCACCGGTCGCCGGAGTGTCGATGACCGCCCAGCCATTGTTATTTAAGCGTTACTGTTACCAAGCCGAAAAGAAAAGGTGACCTGTCGTTCAACGCCTGGAGGGGCGCAGAAAACGACTTGGACTTATCGCTTTCCACCGAAATCTACGCATCCGATTTTGATTAGTCAATGTGACGGCCATGGTTGCCTTGAAATTGGAATCTTATCGTGACGTTCATGGTATATCGAAATGGAGTATACGTTAGTCTCCGTATATTTTTGGATCATCAAACTTGACTTCTTCTGTGCAAAGGTTTTGTGTTTTAATAAAATATAGACTATGAGTCTGGAAAGATTAACCCCTTAACCTACAATTTATTTTCTGATAGAGCGTGCAAAGACTCAAATTTAATTCCTGAAATCCAAAGGTTTCACTGACTTCCTGATATTTCGTATAACTGAACGTGATATTAATAGTACAGAAGTAATGAGACCGTTTCGTGATCGGCTGATATTGCCAATTTTTGGAAGACTTCAAAATTTCCTATTCCATTTTCCATGCTACGAGTCTCACACGTAGTTGTAGGCTAAAGGGTTAGGGATCTGATGGAGGTTGAACAGAGTCTTTAATTCATATCACAGTGAGCAGTAATAATCCTTTATTGTAAAAAGAATACAGTTGAGACATTTAAGCCAGACAATTTGTGCTCCTCGTCGAAGGAGAGGCAATAGTTTGCTTCGTAAGAGATAAGAAATATAAATAATACATCTGCATAGAAGAGGAAAATTATCGATCGATCGAAGTTGATCGCCACGGCTACCGAGTTCCCCGCGATCGAATCGAGAAGCGGCCGAGGAGGCCGGGCATTAGCGATAGTTCTGCAAGCGGTAAATGCGATTGTTACGCCACCGGTTGTCTCCGTCTTCGTAATGTTATTATTTTTTCCGTGGCTCGCGTACTCCTCGTGCCCGACGGCTGTATTATAGTTTCTTACTCAACCGACCCGCCGTGATTGCGCCATTATAATCGTACTTCTCCGACGACTGCTCTTTCATCCTGCAATTAGCTGCCGAAACGCACAGTGAGCACTCGCGAATCTTACGAATCTTCCCTCATTTCCCGATTTTTCGCTCCCGTCACATTTTATTAATTCAACTTGAGAATTCAGAATCACTGAATTGCTCCTTTACAAGTGGAGGTAGAGTTTGGAAGTTTGAGATACTATGAGATTTCATTTTTGAGAGATTCTCATAAAGTTTTGTCAGTTGGAGGAAAGAGCAGTCGAATTGGGCCGTTACGATTTCTCGCGACGAAACGTTCTTCGCGCTTTAGTGACGTCAGGGTCGCGTAGAGGAGTTCCGTTAGGTCTCTCCGCCGTTCTCGAAGACTTGTGGGAACCGTCGAGTCTCTCCCATCGTAACGATTCAACTTCCTCTCATTCGCTCCCTTTTCACGATAAATCTACGACATCCAATGTAATAGATCTTCCAGCGTTCACGAATAGTTCCATATTTAGACCGATTCTCGAATCGTGTACCTGACCTGACCGCAACACTTTTAGAAGTATGTCATCGACGTTCCGCGGTTTCTCGTATTTGCCGAATCTTATCTTTCTCTCGCGACGACTCCTTATCGTTGAGCATTGTCAGCGCAAATCGTCCCCAGTGGCTTCGAACTGCAAACATCGTCTACCGGTGTGCAATTTCGAGGTCGGTATCGCGAGCACCTCGGCAAAACGTGACGCGAATCGAAGCGAGAATCTAAAAGGACGAAGGAAGAAGATGAGAAACGTTGTAACCTAGAGCAAAAGAGAGGAGTAGGTCTAGATTATCGAGCGACTGGGAAGTTTTGGGAATAATTGGTTTAACCAAGCGAGTTGCGTCATCGGCGATCCTCGTGATGGGAGGAGGTGTACCTACATAGGTACACGGCGCAGCTCACCGGTCCGTTCGTTTGCCGACACATGGCGTATGCACGCGAGTTGCACCCTTGTCACAGAGAGCCGCGCCATTACTCTCATTTGCATCGGTCGGCCAATACGCCAGACTTTGGCCCAACTACCCGTTCTCGGGCGCATATCGGGATACTAGGTATGCGCGTATATATTTTGTAGGTGGGTGTACGCGTAGACCGACCACGGCCGGGTAGACGGCGGCGGCAGTGGCTAGAGGAGGCAGGAGGAGGCGGGAGGAGGAAGGAGGAGGCAGAGGACGCAAGAGGAGGCACAGGACGAGAAAGGCGGAGACGAAGGAGGCAGAGGGAAAGAGAGAAAGAGAGACGGAAGGTGGAGGACGTGATTTGATAACACAGCATCGATCCAAGTTCCCAGGATGCTTCCACCCTTCTCTTTTCTCTTCGTCTCTCGGTTTCCCTCGGTCCCTTTCTATTTCTCTCTGCCCTCGCCTCTCTCGTCTCGCGGCCTCCTTCCTATCCCTCCGACGGGTCCTCCCGCTTCCCTCTTCCACTGCCTCCACCGCCTCCACCGCCTCCGCCTCCCGTTTCTCCGATTCTCGTGCCGCAACGAGCAGAACTGTAAATACCGTGGACGTTGTACGCGTTGTCCGTCTCGCTCGGCCGACCGGGCCAGGACTTGCCTCTTCCTCTCGTCCTGGCGAATCCTCGATAAATTCCCCGTCGCCGGGTTATTTCGAACGTGTCGGCTTCGCGAAAATATCCGACGCACGTGATGGGTTACGTTGCTCGTTTCGTTGGCGTTACGTCTCGTCGACGATCCTCTTTTCTTCCTTCCTTTCCTTCCTTTCCTTCCTTTCCTTCCTTGCTTTCTCCCCTTCTGGTCTTTTTTTCTTCGCTTTTGGCTTCTCTCTTCCTCCCTTGGTCCCAATGTTTCACCGGGGTCTCACGTCTATTATTTCGGAAGCTTCGTTCGCTTCGAGGAAAGGTCTATTAATACGCTACGGGAGTCTTTTCTAGTCCGTTGTCGGTTCTCTTTTGGGAAATCGCAACGGACGTTCCCGTTTTTCCCTAGGCTCCACGATATTGGACGGGGAGATCGAAGCGTCTCGACGCGAGACGTACGTGAAAAGACGGCCAACTTTCCTCGGCGTCGTTATCCGAGACGCGGTTGAGCTTCCTCCGTAGCGAATTACCGCTCGAAATAAGTAATTAGACGGATCTAATCACTGCGAAGCCCGTCGCGTGTGCGAGCGTGCTTTGTTTACGTTGGTTAGCCGAGTGAAAGTTTCCGTCAGGCAACGCGAACGTGGTTTCGCGCTCGTTCACCCAACTTCTCGTACGTTCGGGGCCTTAAAATCGAAGTTTCCCGCGCCGACTCCATTTAACGTCATTTTGCATTTTAAGATAGTTAAAAGTTTCTTCGTTCAACGTCGTTATATGGAGCTGTCCGATAAACTGGCCCAATCAGTGGGCCTTTTGTCAAATGCTCATCACATGCTAGCCACACGCGTATTGTCACATGCTAGTGATTCAACTTTCATTTAATACTGTTGGTCCTGGACGAAACTAAAAAAAAATTACAGAATCCATTAAATTAATAAGTTAAAAACAAATTAATAGTAAATGTACCAATGAAATTTTAAGATCGCCGAGAAAAGATCTCCCACCCAAAGGCCGTTACACCAGGGTGGACGTTGACTCGTGGCAGTTTGTAAAAATGTCTCTCGCGAGGGTGCAGAGTGCACGGCGCGACGACACCCGGGACGATAAACTAATTACGAGAAAATCTCAGTCCGTCATAAATTGTAGGCGTGTTATTAAATTATCAGCTGGCTGGACAAGCCGCGTTGCGAGCGGAATGCGAATGGAGTACCGGCCGATTGGCTTCAAGGCGACAAGTGGCCTGGCCAATGAACCGGCCACCGTTTTGCCCGAACTCTCCTCCCGCGGTGCTTCGAGGCCACCAATAACGCGACCTGAGGATACCTTGACTTATCGTCCGTTTCTTCGCGAGACTTGCAAAAACCCTTCAACTCGAAACCATCGATTAATTGCGAGTATCATCCTCGCGGTTGATCGAATCCGCCTTTCTTTTTTTTCCCGCGCGTTACGTCGACGACGTTCGAGAGACTTCACTGTAGCATTTATCGAGCGTAGATAGGTCTTGTAATTTTTTTAAAATTCTCTCTCGCTTCGCGAATTCCTTGCGCAGTTTTGTAACGTAGATCCTCGATGTTTCTATTTTTACGGTTTATCTCTGGTTGTTTTAATCGGTTGGAACTTTTGTGATTGTTGCTACTTTCAGTTTGAAAGAGGAAGGTTCGACTCATTGAACGTTCTGTTTTTCTGTTGGGTATATCAACACGTTGACACGTTCAACGTGGTTCCGATAGCAGTACTCGCGGTTCCAGCCGTCTTGAAGGTGTACTTTCGAAAAAATATTAGTTTTCTCTGGCCAGACGGCTCCGCGGGAAATCGTTCTTGTGCACGCGAGCAATACAATTTGTTTTCGCAGTAACTCCGACCTTCGGCCGTTTATAATTCCATCGTAAACCTTCACCCTCGACGACGGCAGTGTGCTCGAAAACTACGTATATCGTGTCTTCCATTTCTCCTTTCTTTTAAGAACTTGCGATCATGACTTTCCACGAGACGAATGAATTGGTCTCATTTCGCTGTTCATTCGATTTTTTATTATTACGTGAAATAATTAGATAATGAGCAATCAAGTCGTTGAATCGGGCGATTTCTTTTCTCTTCAGCGAGAGGATTCGTGCGCTACTTTTCTATCTGGATGGCTCGTTTTCTTTGAGCGAGACTGTAACAATAGGATTTAAAAAATTCAGTGTATCGTGGATGAAGATTTTAAAAGAGAAAATCAAATCTTTCCTTGAATCTGGTTCACGGACGAGTCGAGGAAAATTGTCGAAGAATGCGGAGCCTCAACCTAATTTCGCGAGGTTCTGGTAGCTCCGTTTCTGTCTGAAAGTACTCCCGTTCTTTCTCGACTTACAATGGCGCAGGCGCCAATTCTGTTACCAGCTGTCGGTATATTTTCTTGCAAACGAGTGAGGTTCGACGATCTTTAAAGACGCTTTCGAGTTTTCGAGTCGTCCAGCCAGTCGTTTGAGAGATCGTTTCGTGCCTGACCTTCGGTGCTTCGATTATTCCGAGGGCAACGATCCTACAGCTCGTAGAGAGTGCTTCTCGTCTTGTTCAACGATTGAGACCTTAAACCTCAACCCTTCTCGCTGCTTTTATTATTTTTTTAATCTCTATCAAACTACCTGTTCCTTTTTTTTTCAATTTCTACTAAACTGCCTTCATTCGTGCTTGTATTCTTTCAACTCCACCGACTTTCAGAATTGTTATTTCTTTTTTTAAATGTACCAAATACAGAACAGAATTTTAATTTAATTTCGCTGTTCCGAAAACAGTCTCCGCCTTCAGCGAAGTAGCAGCTCAAGAGGAGAAAGTTGCTCGAAAATCCTAACATTCACGAATACAAAAACACCGCGATTAATATTTAATTGGACGAAGCGAAATTAAAACGCATCCCGTAAGCAATGCGGATGACAGTTAAAGAAACCTCGACTCGTACGTTTATTTAATTAATTCGAAAGATACCGATTGAACGTATAAAAATAACAACTTCCGAGCGAGAAAATAGAGAGCGTCTGTGCAACAAAGAGGCGCGCGAAAGAGGCAGACATAAAAGTACGTTTCTCCGAGCGTAACGCCGCTCGATTTCTCGTGAAAGGGGCGAGCATTCTGTTGCCGATCGGCTAGCCAGAGATTTTCAGGAGGCACGTAAATAACGCGCATACCGGTCGCACCGGGAGCAAAGGTCCCGCCACGACAGATTGACGAATCGATTTCTCTGCGGTAAAGTCGTTTTACCGGTGACGAAGTTGCTCGACTCGTCGCCACGGGAAAAGGGAGAAGGAAACGGAGAGAGGACTCCTTCGGCTTCGAGTCTTCTCGAAGGTAAATGAGGCTTGTCTGCATACGCGAACATTCAACAATCTTTCTCCTTCCTACGTTCTTTCCATCTATCTTTCTACTCCTTCGTGCATCTCTTTTCGCGCGAAAGAAGCAAAGGAGTGCAGTTGCGCTCGAATGGTTTCCATTTTTTTTTTTCCTTTCGTTAGCAACTATACACTTTTCTGCACGGATAGATGTACCATGCACACGCATCGCGAGGAATCGTCGCGCGTGTAACCGCCGATATATATTTAGCGCGCACGGCATTTCTCGACCCACATACTCATCGGGAGGCAGAATGTCTCGTATGCCCGGGGTCAATCAAAAGTTCGTCGCGACAAAGACGTTGCTTTTTTACACCCTCGTCCTTCTCCTTCCCCTTGACGCCGTCGTTTTCGACATCGGCGAACCTCAAAGTTGAGAGGGATTCGCGCATCGACCCCGACAATTTTTGGAACCTCCTTTTATCCGTTTCGTGAGTCTCTGCGTATTCAGAGATCCGATCCTAAGGGTTGGTGTACAGTGTGCTCGATTAATGGCGAGTAGAAGGGGTACACTCTTCACTGATCATTTGCAGTGTGCAAGAATCCTTTTTAATATTTTTATGGCCACGTGAGGTGTCAAGGGTAGGATATAGTCTACAGACATTTCTTCTAGGAGCTACTAAGGGGTTGACGAAAGGAGGCTAGTGGAATGAACGCCAACGGAGCATGACTTAATGCATTCAAATCTGACTGCATGACGAGGAGAGTAAATGAGTCACGTCGAAATTGACACAAAGGATTCGAGTGACACGCCCCTAGCCTTCTTTCTAACATCCTACAGTACACTTAGGTAGCTGTAGAATTACTGAAGCTAAATTTGAGTTTCGGAAAAATCTTCCAAAAGTGAGAAAGATTTAAACTTGACCCCTTCTGTTGAGATGTCGAGGTTTAAACTCCATATCCATCACAACCCCAAAAGCATATCTTCTCAGCTCTAAAAAGATGAGGTTAACTCGAACTACACGAGTTTCAAATCTCGTCCATCGTACCAGAAACCGTATTTCTCAATGATTCATGAAGCTTGAATAACTTACACGACAATATCGAATATCTACGTCGTTTCGTGGTCGTTGATGTCGGCCTTGTCAGGAATATTGTTAATGTACGAGCCCTCGAGAAATTCGTATCCCCGGAGACCTTAGTTTCAACGCCACAGGAGCCAGGAACCACCGATGTTCAACGTCGTTCATTGATAATCGATTTGTCGATTCCTTCCGATTAAATAACCGCAATGATAAAAGGCCTCTTAGTCTCGTGATACACGTGTACAGTTTATAATTATATTGTTACACGAATGCACTCGCGCGAGAAGAATCGTATCCGATGGAAGAGAAACCGTGAGTCATTGCAGTTTGGACGGTATGGGGGAAGAACTCTGTAACGGCAACCCCTGACGTCCTCCTACAACCTCATTGACGTAGGTGTACCAACCTTCCGGTCCCCTTGACTCGTTTCGTGCATCTGTGCGTGAATGCGTCTCGCCTGAAATCGATAATCGACTCGAAAAGTCTTCTTTAACCCTTTGACTGGTATCGGCAACGTAAGAGCACTCGTTCTCGACTATCGACACTTGAATCTCTCTTTTTTTCGCGGTAATAACGCGGAGGTAACTTTGAAATTTGTGCAGACAAATTATCGGAGTTGGAGAGGGATATCGATTTAACGAATCTTGGAAGCAATTGGGGGATGATGCTGACAATATCGAATAGACGGGTGATTATAAAACTAATTTAGGTGGAAAATTAGAAAAATTCAAGTTACAGTTATTTTATCAACGATGTAAATTATAATATGAAAAACTAATAGATTCAAAGAAATTAATAATTCGTCCATTAGAAAAAATGTTAAATAATTCGAAGTAAAGAGTAAATATCCTCAGCTACGCTGCCGATTAATGTCGCAAATATTCCCTAGAAATTTCCTCGGGGATTGTCACTTTTGCGGAGCAATTCTGCAGAGTCCTATAAACAAAGAGTACCGCAATTCTCGAATTTACAATCCCTGCATCGTCTGGTTACCGCAAATTGTAGACACGTTACTTCGTAAATTCTACTTCCGCCATTGCCACAGCCTCTTCCTTTTTTTTTAAATTTAATTCCATCGCGCCTGAAATTACGGCAGGTAACGGAAAAGCGATACAAAGATTTATATCGACGTTAAAGTCTAACCGATTGAGAACGAAGCACTGAACTATCGACGCTCTGTCCAACCGGAATTAAATCAGCTCTATGTAATTAAACTACCGCGATCGGGACTAACAAGTCGGGGCACGCGCACGTGCCAGTTTCCAATTATTCAATTACGCAATGGCATTTAATTTTATCGGTATACTAGACTCGTACCCGGTTTGTTTTTTTTTTGTTATCGCATTTCGAGTAGCACAGTTGACCGTACTTGCCGCTAATCGTATTAACACGTTGCCCATTTTGGTTTGTTTTGTGGAATTTTATCGTTGGGGGAGTCGGCTTGAAAATGTTATTACGTGAAAGTCAATTACGCGCGATTCTTTGATCTTTCGAGGACCGTGAACTTAGAGATGGTTTATGGTGGCACGTATATGGGAACTATGGAGTCAGACGTGCGTTAACGTATATGTAAAGGAGACGTACGAGCGTAGGTACTTTCAATAGCTACCCCATCGGAGGGTTACTTGTCAAAGAATATTGTTGACGGTGGTTCCTTTGATTTTAGCGAGTGTAATCAATTTGCGTTGGAGATATCGTGTTTCAAGTGAGCTTCCAGTCTGCGAATTTTTTCTATATTAAAATTGAAATTACAATTAAGAATTCTTTCAAAAAATTATCCAAGCTGATAGTAAAGCTATGCAATAAATATTAAACTTTCTGTTGCATAAAATCTAAGTAATTTGATTGATCGTCTTTTCTAGCTTTTGATTTCTCCTTTTGGAAATATTTATTCAGTATATCTAAATATATTGGATATAATGCCGGTAGTTGTAGTGTTAGGTAATAATTTCGAAAAATGTTACATTCTGACAGGGTAATTGGATATCCAAGGCAGTGATTTATATCATTCTTAGCCCTCTCAAAGAATGACAAGTAAATTAACGAATATTAAATGGTGAAGATTTTTTTCATCTTTTAGTATACAGTATTTTCATTTAAATGTAAAATTGCCAGTTTGAAAAGTCCAGTTTCTATGAATGCAGCCGGTATAACCTGCAACGATGAATTTCACGCCATTGGGTTATTATTTAGCAGTTAATAGTGTCTCGATTCGATCGGCAAAGGCCACCCACTGGGTCCGCTGTCGCATTTGCGACCGGCAAACAGGATGGAAATAAATGCAACCTATTAATTGCGATCGAAGTGTCGTATTTGTAGAAACGTCACTATAATATCAGTTATCGACGTTCTCGTCACGATCCGGCTCAGTTTTCTCTCGCAATTGCGGTATAACTCGATTGACACCGATTTGATGAAATAACTCTGTTAATTGATTTTCTGCGGAGCACGGAGTAATGCCGATAATATCTATTATGCCACGGCGTATCGCGGAAGCAGACTCGGTCCTCGACCGTATCTCCCAAATTCTCTTGCAAAATTAACCAGAACTTTCACATCATCAAAGTTTTGCCATTTTTCCCTATTTCAAACAAGAACTACTACAATAAACGATATTATAATACGTCAAAAAATCGACCACTGGTAAATTTGAAGTGGAATTTTCTAATCCTCAAACTATTCACCCCTTCAACGTCTTTTTTCCATCGAATAAATAGCTTGCCTCATTGAACGCAATTTACGCGAGACTTCGATCCGCGGCTGTAATTTAATTACACGAGAAATACGGTATTCGCATCCAAGGGAATAATTCCCTCTATCCGAGGATAATAATGTCGGATGGTAATGCCAGTACGGTTCAGCCGGCGAACTAATCGCAGTAATCTCTGATAAGTTGTAGCACCGCGTCAACTGGTTCTCCACGGTCGGTCCATTAATATCGACTGTATCTAGGTTGACGGGAGGTGCTGGCCGATAGAACGGAAAGTAGACGCCGTTCAATTTATGGTTTACGCTTCTTGCCCGCTGAAATTCAACGCGCACGGCCGCCAAGTATTTCTACCATTGCGGAACTGTCATTCTCGCTTGTTTGGAATATGTCGAAAATTTTCTATCATCAGCGAAATAATCATAGGAGTAGCTAACAATAGGGATAAACAATTGTTTAATAGGGGTGTCGTTAAAGGGATGTGATTTCGTTGGGAACGAGCCATCGATTTTGAGCGCAGTTGCGTCAGGTAGGGTGAGCAATCGAGGGGTGGGTATTGTTACCTGGGAATACAGCTTGCACGAGAATTGCACGCAAAAGGCTAAGCTTCTTTACAAAATGATCAATCATCCCCCAATCTGTTTACCTATCGTCTTCCTTCGTATCTCTATTTACATAGTACGTTTACGATTATTACGTTTATTGGCAGTTGTTTTCTACCCCAAAGTACTCCCATCACCCAAACAGCTTCCGAAACCAGCAAAATAGTCATCGCCGACGTTAAGTCCTCCTACAACTACAGCAAGGGAAGTCGAGCACCAGTAGACTCGGAAAAGGTTTCCCTCGCTTATCTCAGTTACGTGAAAATAATATCACGTAATCCGATCTGTGAAATCTCGACGATCCCGCCACAGGTTCGCGCAGCGATCATCCTCTTCTTTCCTCCAGCTGTTAACAAGCAGAATCTCAACGAAAGCTTTTCACCCCCTGAGAAACAACTATTTAATCTTGTCCACGCATCGAGCCTTTGACAAGATCTGTCTGTTAATTTGTCCGGCATGCAGCGCGCCGTTGTAATATCGATAGAATCTCGATGCGCGCGGGGGTGGTTAATGGTTGGGGTGGATCGAGGGGAAGTAGCGGACAAGGTGCGGGATTCATGGGTATCGTTGCTCGGTTTCTGACGTCACGCCGCTTGTACGCAAGCTTACTACCACCACCACTATCCTCACCGACGTCCTTCCACCTACTCGAACCCCTATTTTCACCCCTTCTCTTGCTGGCGCTACCGTTGCTACTACTGCTGTCGCTGCTATAACCGTAGCTACTACTAACGTCGCTGCTACACAGTCGCTACTACTAACGTCGTTACTACCAAAGTCGTTACCAATACTACGTCAATACCAACGGTCCTAGTAGCAACAACTACCCCTCTATCTCTAGTATAGACTTCCAACACCGATATCAATAGGGAGTATCGTCGCGTATCGATGCACATCCAACGTTACGGCATCGTCGGTGTTTGCGTTGACTCGCAGCATTCGGTCGCTATCACGGTAACTACACACCACCGAGAACGTTCACCACCACCATCACCCACCACCGCCGCAATCCCACCACTGCGGCGGCTCGTGTACCTCCGTCACGTTACGGGGGCTCTGTTTACCACCACCGAGTTACCGACATACGATCTACGCGAGCACGAGCCGGAAGATCGAGAGAGATCGGACCCACCGGCAGAATGGCGAACGGAGAACGATACTACCGAGAGATACTACATCCTCACAGTATTAGTGCACGACGGAGATACAGGTAGTGGTTTCCTTTTTTCGTCTCGTTTCTCTTCTCTTTCTCTTACACTTTTATCATGTTTCTCTGGATCTCTGCTCGCAAACAACGTACCTTTCTTCTGTCCGGTCTTTGAGCAGATGCTCGCCGAATTACTGCAGAAGTGACGAAAGTTGGAAAAAGAGAAGGAAAGAGGGTAGGTGGGAGTCAGAGTGAAGCAGCGACGAGAGAGCCGATACCTAATCCTCCCTTCGTTGGCCCACCCTCGGCAGGAAATCAATAGGGAGAGACTTTTGTTCTCCCTCCCTCCCTCCCGCCATCCTTCTCGTTCTCTCTCCCACTTTTTCCCTTTCTCCGTTTCTCTCACCCTGTTCTCGTCTCGGTGTTGCTTCTTTTTCTCCCCTATCTCTTCCAAGCTCTTCGTTCCTCCGAGAGTCGTGCGGCGTCGCTCGTTCAAAGACGTTGAGAAAAAGACAAGCTCTTTTTTTTCTACCCTTCCCCTTCGTCTTTCGTCCTCCCCTGTAACCCGTCGTATCCTACTTCGTCGCCCGCTTATCCCCGTAATACCGTGCACGATCGTTTCGCGATCCTTGGAGAAAAAGTACACCGACGGTTATACTTGGGAGAGTGTATCTCTCTCTCGTTTTTACCCTGAGCCCTCCGGCATCCCTGTCGGTCTCGTCTGTAGAAGAAAAAGGTCAAGAGCTAGCACGTTGATTAATTTGTCGAGAATAATCGATACTTCGTCCATAGCAAGCCGAATTTTGTTGGCTCGTTGAGTCAAGGTAATTCGATCGGGTTATCGGTATCGTAGAATCGAGGGAGATCCTTGCAAATTTCTACTTCATTTTTTACCTCTCCGAGAAAGAGAGAAGTAGGACTACCCTCTTTACACTTTTTCCACTTTAAAGTCGTAAAAGGACTATACTTGTTTCAACTAGGATCTACTGTTTAGAATCAACGTAACCTAGCTTCGAGAGATTTTAAAGCGAGTCGAGTGGCTCTCAACAAGACCGGTAATCCTGTCTCTTGAAACCGATACTGACTCGAGGATGGATCGATGTGTACGTTGCATCCTTGCACGATGCATTTCATCATCCTCTTCGAGCTCTTATCTTATCGAATCGTAGCTCCGTCGTGATTCTCTTCTACCCTGTCGTCATCCCTCTAATTTTGTAACTCGATGACACTGCTATGTAGGAACGATTTGTTCCATTCCAATCCTTTCTGCGATTCCTCGAACACAATTGACAAATGGGTCGATGGAAAAGCATACCTCCAGGATTCGCCATAAGGTGAAAGGAATCAGGTGGATGGGAAAATGAAATTCCCATCGAGTTGCTCCTCTATAGAGGTAAATGCAGGGGATGAAAGGGGGGTGCATCACCGGCTGAGCGTCCCTGTGACGTGGCGGAAGTTCGTGCGTCACCAGTGACGTAAGCAACGTCGAAAGAGGAGGATCGTTCGAAAGAGGCTATTGACGAGAACTTGTTGCGTCCTTTTCTACGTGTATTCCGGTATCTTTGCGCGTTACGATGTAATCTCGGAACGGTCTTGATCCGATCATGTTTTTGATATTTCTTATGATATTTCTTGAGCAAGGAAAAAAGAGAGATCGTTGGATCGAAGAATAATGGACGTGAAACGAGTCGTAGACTTGTTGCATATCCGTGCGCGCCTGAGTCTCGGGAGTCCGTCAGTAGGCCGGAGAAATGGGAAAGTTCGTCGGTGTTTTACGACACGGAAACGTAATTCTTCTTTGGTACGACTCGATATACCTGGATTCCCATAAGTTGCGATTTCGTTGGGAACGGAGTACCAAAGAAGGAGCATCGATTGCGAGGCTATGGTGGATATGGAGTTAAAAGCAGCCTTCTAACCGTATTAGACTCCTAATTTTCGTAGGAGAGATTAAATCTTCGTCACCTCTTGAAAATCATCTCTCAATTATCATTCAATACCTGGATCGTTTATTTTAAAGCACAAGTCAATTTAGCGTAATGAAAATTGTTGTTTTTTTAATGACTACACAAATTTATTTATACCGATAAAAATATAAGTCTCCAAGATAAGAAGTTTAAGTAAATCTTCTCGATAATTCTCATCGATATTTTTAATGACTTGGTGCCACTTGCATAATAAACTGCTAATATCATATTAACCTTTAACGGTCCAATGTCACCACTGTTCGCTTATAAGCGACATGACACTTTTACTATCGCTATACACTTTTACATTCACCAAAAAGTAGTTCAAACTACCCTGCACGAAATCATCGTATCAAAAGTCAAAAGAATACAAGGTAGAAAAAAGAGCATCGACACAATGAATACACGAATTTATTTATGCCGACAAAAATATAAGTATACAAGATAAGAAATTTAAGTAAATCTCGAAAATTCCTATCGATATTTTTAATTACTCGTGTCACTTGCAAAATATGCTGCTAATATCATGTAAAATTCGTCAAAAGCTAGTTCAAACTGTTCTTCGCGATATCATCGTTGCACTAAAAGTCAAACGAATACCAGATAGGAAAAAGGGCATCGACACAAGGGAAAACGCACGATGCAGCGATCTCAAAGATAGGAGATAGCGAGATTACATCGTTATCGTGATATCGACGTGCCAATGGGAAGGTCCCTCGAGCTCGCGAACTTTAAAACCAGCTTAACTCGGCTTTAATCAAACGGCTGTTTCTTTGCTTAATCAGAACGTCCCTATCTCGGTAGGACGTTACGCAAGATGGGCCCCGGATAGTTTGATTAGACGGACTCTCTCTTCAGTTGTAAATTAGTAATTTGCTATTCGGCGGAAAGACGCCGTGGAGTCGTGACGATCTCGTTTACATAATCCTCCCGCCGTCCCTGTTTAGCCTTTTTATTGTCGTCGGTCCGGGATTCGCGTGGAGAACGAGAACGGCATCGTTCCGAGACGTTAAACCATCCGAGGGATCGCTTTCGAGGCAATTTTCTCGGATTTACTGTATGTCAGTATGCATACTTTGGAGTATTCGTGGACGTAGGCAAACGAACGGTAGCGATAATCAGTGATAATTCGCGATAAAGATAATCCACGTTATCTACGAGCGATATAAAATATTCGTCGCTCGATTGTTGGCATTCGAGAAGTTTTCACGGTTTTGTCGTTTTCCCTAGATGTTGCTATTGCGACTATCTTTTGAAATTGTACTATTGGGAAGAAAAGTGAACAAGTTTTGCAGATTATTATATTATTGGAAATGGAAGGACGGAGATTGAAAGATGGACAGGAGATTGATCGTTTTAGAGATCGCAACGTTGAATCTTCGTTAGATTTAAACGAATAAAAGTTCCTCGATGGATCGGAAAATTTGTAAAAAAAGGTATATTCGATGACCTAATTCACGGAGTTTCCAACGCTCCAGTTTTCAACCTGGTTCGTTACAAATTTCGGGAGTTTTTTCGTTTCAATTTCATCGAAACTGTTCAATCGTTCCCTCGTGACTTTCAAGAGCGACGATGAAAAAAATAGAGCGTGAAATTTTTTCAAGCCACAGGAAACGTTAACCGTATACGACCACGTACTCTTATTGTTCTCTAGGGTGAATTTGATGAAAAAATTCTCTCTTTATTAACTAAAATAATTTTTGGCACGTTACAGTCCACCCGTGACGTACGTTCTCGTCGACCACCGCGAAACAGGATTAAAACCGCAATGCCGGTGTTTCCTGTTTTTCCGCTTCTATGCGGTCGCAAAGCGTTTCCTGTACGTTCAGAAGCAATCGGAATTTTGATGCTACGTACAGACGCCGCGTGTTGGTCGCTTACGTATTATTTGGTCGATAGGCAAACTCGTTACGTAAGGTACACGATAAATTAATAAATTGAATCGTGCGATTAAACGGCATTCGAAATAGCAACGAGTCGGTACTATCCCGCCGGTTGGACTTATTAGTCCAACTTGGCCGGTGCAACAGGTTTTTCTAAACTGGTTTCAGGCTCGCGGTACCTTTGCGTATAAACAACAAAAGTTTGCTTCCTGTTCGTCATTGTGCACGTTGATTATCTCCTACTTGACGGACGTTAAATTAACCCGAACGAGCTTGGTACGATGAGCGAACGTCATTTTTAAATGCACACCATGTACACGCAGTAACAGTGCGATACCGTCGTCGATAAGTTCGCTGTGTCGCGTTTGGTGACGCTGTACGTCTCTGCTCTAGCAACACTTGCGATTAATCGACCCTTCCAAGTTTAAAAAAAAAAAACAAACAATGAATCGTTATGGAGAATTGTTATTGATATAATAATCTTATCGAATTTTCTCGTCCCCTGGCATCCGATCGCCACGTTCTCCACTCGCTCGACTTGCAACTCCGAACTATTACGTAACCAAAGGATCCAACGCTTGTTTCCCGTGCACAGCGAACACTTCGACGAACCGTGTCGAAGCGGCTGGAATTCTAAAACATCGTGGCATCAAAACGAACGGCACTCAAACTCTCCCGTGGATTCTTCTTCTAATCCGTCGATAAGTCGAGTTTTTCGTCGAGTATCGAGAAACGCCAGGAGATGGCGCCTACGAAGACAGGTGCACTCGACCAATCGGCTTGCGCGGCCTCCCCCCTCCACCTCCCCACCTCGTCCCCGCGATTGGCGCTCCGGCGGTGTCACGAACAGCGATCGCAATATGGCTTCCGCCACCGCCAGCAAGTGAGAGTACCTCCGAAGGTGACATCGGGACATGGTGAAATATTTTCGAGTGCGCGAGACGTCGCGCAAGTGATAATTGCCAGTGCGTTTCCTCGATGAATACCGATTCGTGTTGTACAGTGACCTAAGGACAGTGTAAACGTAGAAAAAGAAGATTTCACCGTGCAAGAGACTCCGTGTGTTCTGTCTCGGCGGCGAGGGAGACGGAGCGCACGCACGAGCCATAGGACGAAGAAGGACGGAGATACCCGAGTGAGATACACCGACCACGGTCGTCGTTCAGTCGAAGAGGTACGTTCGTCGTGTCACGAAAAGACTTATTCTCAACGGTAAACAGACGTGAGTTCGTGTATTCAGTGTTCTCGCGATGATATCGGATATTGTGTTTCTTGTGCTTCGTTTTCTGATCGAATGAAAGAACAGTGCCATCAGGTTCCTTTTCGACAGTTTGGCGCGGTGCGCGCGCGACTCGTATACGTCGTGAGCGTGGCTCCCGTTTGTGTGAGTTAAACGTTCAGTGTCCACGCCGTGTCCTCGCGACTATTGTGTATACGGTAGTTTCTACGTTGATAGGAAATTTTTTGGGGAACGAGTCGTCGCGTATGAACAAACGTAAAATGAGAAAAAAGGGGCAACAGTGTCGCGTACCGTGCAACGAGGACAGCGTGCGGGACAACGTTACAGTGGAAGGAAGAAGAGGTGACGAACGAACGTGCGAGTGAGCGAGCGAGCGAGGCGACGTTGCCAGAGTTTTCTTTCTCGCGTTCCCTGCTGTACGGCACGTCTCTTCGTGGTGCCCACGAGAAAGACCGAAAGGGAGAATCGAGTGACAAGGAACGAGAGAAAAGTAGCGCGAGCATACACACCGCGCAGAGAGTCAGCGGCGAGCTAGAGAGGGAGAGAAAAATAATCGAGGAGAGCGCGACTCGCGCGAAAAGGATCTAGGGAATTTTTGCTCCCGATCGACAAATTTGTCGATTCGAATCGTCACTCTTGTTTCTCTCCCTTCGTTCGAAGCTATACAGTGGATGCCATGCGACGACGCTCGATGACGTACACTCGCAGCACGTGACACGCCGAGTTACATCGCTCGACAAGCCATGAAGAAGCCACGGTAAGTTTCTACAACCTTGCTCAAACACCTTTTTCCAACGTTTCACCTAGCCGTCACCATAACCTGTATACATCGTAGAAGAGATTTTCCACGAATCGTTACCCATAGACGCTAACGATTCGTACGACGAAAAATTACGATCATTAGTCGTAGAGACGAGTTGTCAAAATGGCGCATTTAAAAGTACGGCAGAGAGAAATTCGTGGCTACTTCGCCCGCGAATTTTCTATTGCCTGGGGAATTTCGATTTATGGGTACGTTACTGAATGCAGAAGTAGGTACACGTCCTAGTGGTGAAATGACGCGATTATGGGGGATGAGTCAGAAGATTGACGCCTTGTTTATCGATCTTCTCGACGACAAATACTCGATACGGTGTGTCGATATTGTACTCCGTTATTTACAAACACGCGTATGTCCTATTGGTTAGGTCAAACGTTACGTTTCACTGATTTGTTTGTAGTTGAAATTGTTGAAAGAGTCGTTAATGACTTGCAACTTGTCACATTTTCCATTGACAATTATTCGCACGTTCTTCTTCCTTTTATTTTCCTTTCGTTAC
Source organism: Cerceris rybyensis (assembly GCA_910591515.1). Lineage (NCBI taxonomy): Eukaryota > Metazoa > Arthropoda > Insecta > Hymenoptera > Crabronidae > Cerceris > Cerceris rybyensis. The sequence continues at coordinate 21,967,904 of OU342792.1, read as the reverse complement.
TATTAGGAGATTGCGTTTTACTTGTAAAATAGTCATTCTTATTTCATAGCGGAATACCGTGCATGATAAACGTTTATTATGTTGCTTGTGTCAACGACACGTCGATTTGTCAATAAGCGTTAACACCTTGAATGCCGTAGGGGTCACCGATGAATGGCACACGAAAATTTACGGATATTTCTCGTGACTTTTAAACGATAATATTGACGACTTTGATAATATATTTACCATTAAAATGCTGCCGTGAAATACATAAAGTAATGCTCTACATATACAAGTATAAGTATTGTTATCTTTAATAGTTCTATTCTCTATGGACATAATTGTAAGTGACAAAACGGTCGAAGTACACTTTCATTCAACGTGCTAATACATGTTTAATACATCACTTTAAGTATATAATGATAATGAAAAGTATTGGAGAGAACAGTTAGGTATTATTCTAGTCCAAATAAAAGCAGAGTTGTAGGCAATGCGAGGAGAATGAAATTTTATGATTCTTGTAATAGCAACAATTCCATTTCTGTATAAATGATAAAACAGATGGAATACCTTTGACATTCAAGGTATTGTTGAACATTTAACACATTGAATGCCACCGGTATTTACCTTCTTTTAACATTTCTACCGAACTGAAACAACTTCTATTAAAATTAAACCTTTATGGATTAAAAGCCTCACCGACACAAATAGTTCACACCGCAGGACTTTGATTTTTTAACGATATTTAAATGTGCAATGTATTTGCAAATTCGTAAATATTGCAATGTAAAAGTTACATGAAATTACGTTGAACTCAATGGCTCCGGTCCCCATGGCATTCAATGTGTTTAATACATCATGTTAAATGTATGGAAATACTGAGAAATATTTTCTCGTGGTGAGAAAATTTCGTAAATATTTTCTCACGGCGAGGAAATTTGGTAAATATTTTGCAGGAAATAATATCCTCGAGAATTTTGAAAACGGTGGAAAAGTTTTAGTCAACAGTAGATGAATGAAATGGAAGAATAAAATTCCATGACGCGTTACCTCAATGTCCCCGAGGGTCATGCAGGGTTAAATCTCGATTCGATCGCGTCCATAGACCTTCGTCTTTCCTTTTCGCACTTATCGTCTCTACCTTCGAACAATACCACGAATTGGGTCGAACTAATACTTAATTCGGAATTCACAGTTACGAACACGTGACTCAGCGGTTCGTTTAACCAAAAGGAGCGTTAAAATAATCTCGAATCTGTTTCTCAGATAAGGATACCATTTTAAAGCGTAAATTTACTTTTACTCGGTTAGGGAATTAATTTGGAATTCATCGCTGTTCTACGATTTAACTTTCTTTTATTAAAATGCTTCGAATGATTTATTATATCTTCGTCAGTAATTAATTTCCACCTCGAATCTTCCAGAAGTAATAAATTTATTGTCTTAGCTTAAAACATATTTTTAGATTCACGTAATTAATCTGAAATGTAGCTTTAGACTATATTATTCGTTTGTAATGATAGATCACTGTGAAATTATGTAAGGGATAATTTTACCAGGAATTATCAGAACACTAGCATAGTCAGCCTAATTTCAACCGAATATTAACAAGTCAGGATCCTTCTCCTTCTTCAAACTTTGTCAAAATAATCTTAAATCTCCTATTTATACTTGTTCGTACATGATCTAATATTCCATAGCTCGAACGATTCAAAATTCATCTAAAACTGTAAGTGTTAGCAATAATGACTGCAGTACTTAAGCTAGAGCTAATGAACAACTTTGACGAAGGGTAGAATTACTGTGTTTTATCGATTGAAATACTCCAATTTTCTACCAGTAAGCATTTATTTTCATATATTATTAAAAATAACTACAGAGGAATTTTTACATAAAGATACAGTATTATTGTAAATATTAATGATAATAATAACTCCATGTAAAACTGTAAATTGCTAAGGATCTTCGTTGTTAAGTATCCCAAGAAAAAAAATGAAAGACGACTTTCTCAGGGGAGATGTATATTTTTTCACGAAGCACTTCGAAGAGGAGGACATCTTCGAGACGTGGAATTCGACGGTCGAATTGGTGCGAGCGACAAGAGCGTTCCAAATACTCGTCGGTCCTCCTCCTCGACGACGAGCGTGCTCGCGTAGGTTGCTAAATTATGGAGCGCGCAAAAGAAATACTGCTTGCGAGTCCCCTCGCGAGGCCGCGCGACGTTTTCGATAAAACAGGCTTTAGGCGGTTTTAGACGATTCAAACGACGCTCACTGCACTCGAGGTTGCTCTGGACTTGTTAAGGTTCTTGCTGAAACATTATATTTAGTATTTCAGTGACACTGTATTTTAGAAATTGTTTGATATATTTAACTGTTTCTCGTAGCTCGGTGAGATCGCTACCCTTGGGATAAATTAATGTTATTAGTTGGTTTCAAATGATGGAAGTCGACGTGATTGATCGTGTTTAGACTTGTTTTAACTGTTGTTCTAGGCTTGTTAAGATTCTTGCTGAGAGACTATATTTAGTGACACTGTATTTTAGAAATTGTTGAATATATTTAATTGTTTTTTGTAGCTCGGGGAGACCACTGTCTTTGCGATAAATTAATATTGTTAGCTGGTTTCAAATGATGGAAGTCGACGTAATTGATCGTGTTTAGTTTTGTTTCGATTGGTGTTGTGGACTTGATAAGATTCTTGCTGAGAGACTATATTTAGTATTTTAATGACATTGTATTTTAGATTATTAGCTAGTTTCAAATGATACGAGTCGATATGGTTGATCGTGTTTAAAGTAACTTTAATTGTGTGTCCACGTTTAGCAAGGTTTTTATTTGTATGTGACTGTAGTGGTTGACGATTGGTCGTTGATAATCGATCTGTTCTCCGTTGATACTTTATTTGCCAACGAGTTCTCGTTTCGTTGAGTAGCTATAGTTGTACGTTCATTCAAGAGTTATTCGTAGGATTTACTGCGTTAGTATGTTTGTTTTTGTGGTGTATTGTGACTTCTATATCCTCGATAGCGGAGAAGGACATTCGCGACTGATAGAAAGTTGGAGATGCAAACAGAAGAAAGGAAAATTCCGGGAGGACAATGACTAAAGTTCTGGCTCACTTATGAATAACTTGGAGACCTTGCAGGTTGCAGATTTCTATGGGGTAATATCTGTTATTGCCCAACAGCGTAGAAATATTGTATTTAGTATTTGAGAAAGAACCAAAAGTCGTCAAACCAGCGACACGGTCGTTTATTGTGGCTAAGCAGGTAAAGAGTCGACTCTCAAGCAGAGACCCAAGTTCAAATCTTCCTCCCTTCCCTGAACAAAGTTTCTCTCATATTAATTAACAATTATAGCCTCGATAATTCGAAACCCACCTAAAACAATAGGACCCAAATGTCCATAGTAATTACAGGTAAAGACTCAAACTTGCAATCAATTAGGCCCAAATTCGAATCTTCCCCGTCACTTGTGCGAAATGTTTCCCAAATTATTATTTAACATATCACAACCTCATTGATTCGAAACTCACCTAAAACAATAGGACCCAAATTTCCATAGTAATTACAGGTAAAGACTCGAACTCGCAATCAACGAGGCCCAAATTCAAATCTTCCCCGTTACTTGTGCGAAATGTTTCCCAACTTATTATTTAACATATCATAACCTCGTTGATTCAAAATCCACCTAAATTAGTAAAGCCTAGATTAAATCAGTGTAGCAGTCGAAGTCGGAAGATACAAAATAAACAAAAGGCAGCAACGTGAATCAACGTCTCGCCCGATGATTTCATAGAGTTCAGAGCCGGAGTAAATAAGTCTCTTCTTGGGTTGGAAATCGGCAAGAGAGTGTTGCCCTATTAATCCGCAGCGGAAAACAAATATGTGCCCGGATAATTGCGGAATCGCTTTAAAAGCGTTAACTTACGTACGCACGAAACTCCGGTGCACCTTTCCCTGCCACTTTGTAACGGTAAATTTATTCTCCGCATCGTAGCACGCTCAAGCACGTTAACGTTTACACGTAATCATGGAATTCAGTTTGCGCTCGTTCGTTTGTGCTTCTCTTCCTTGCCTATTCTTTTTTCTTCTTCTTTTCTTTCTCTTTGTCCCTTCGTGCCTTTTGGAAAAATTCCCCCGTCTCTTTTCTTTTCGTTACCTCTGCGAAACGCGAGAAAGGAAAGTCAACGAAGCGGGATAGCGCGAACGTGGAAATAAACGCGAGATGATGAATTTAAATAGGACGTCAATTACGCGCGACCAAAGGCAATCGTGGGGTGCTAATGAATCGACTGCTGCAAACTCTCCCTTGGATTCCTGAAAAGCATCTCGGTTACCGTTGTTTTATAATCGCGTTGGTAATTCGCTTCCCGGGGCAGTCGCGCGGATATTCGGATGTTGCAGGATAGTCTCTGCTTTTTATGAGTTGCCGGAATTACGGGAAATGATAGCTTTTTTTACAGCCCCTGAAATTTTCTGCGAAACGTTTTATTTGCTGGTGATATTGTTTTGAGCGATTATAAGAGATTTATTAAATATTTGTACAACTGTTGTTTTATATTTTGGGATTAATTTTAGTTTGCAATTTGACTTAGGAGTGGTATGATTGTAGGTGCTCTTATTTCCATATTTGGTGTAGTTTAGTGGTAAATGTACGTAATAAAAATATTCCATTCTTGAATGACAGATAAAGACATATACAATTGGTAACAAATTATAACATGTATCGCATTTTTATTAGTTAGGTTCCGCAATTAAAACATTTAAGTAAGTACCTATTCTTACCGATGAGCGTAGATTGTGCATACAATTTTTGACAGAGTCAGCTTTTTTCAAGAATCTTAAGATATTATTAATTTACTCGATACTCGTACTGATTCTTATATTAAATATACAATCATCTAAAGATTCTTCCTACAAAATAGTTCTTCTTGCTTCAAAAAGTGCAGAAATTTAGAAATTTACCAAAGACCGTCCACTAAGACGGCTTGATTCTAATTCCTCGGCGTTCATCCGAACGTCATTTACTATTCTCCGAATTGCAAAAAGCGATTTAACGATCGACGTTGATCTCTGTAATTACGTTCTTCCGTCGCGCTCTTGGCGGTCTCTTAAGGAGTCACGTGCGAGCACGTATCAAGAGCGCGTTCGCAGAGCCGATGAGTTAATAACGCATTAAAGACGACAAGATAATCATTATTCTTGCCCCTGAGTTACTCGTGGATCGGGAGACATCGAGCTGGTCAAACGGAAACTCTATCCAGTGAAATTATTGTCTTACGACACGCAGAATTAATTGGTGTTCCCAATTCCCAAATACGTCCATCAATGAGGATATCTTCGAACTCAAACGAACTCTCCTTTTCTCCTTTTGTATTTTCTATTGTTTTCAACTGTTATGGCCATTTCACCTAGGATTTAGCGCTTTTAAATTAGACTTCGGGACTCCAAGGCTATGAAATATTAAATAATAATTAACCCCTTGCCGTACAATCACGAGTGATCCCCGTGACGCCATAAATGCAATAGGCAATATTAAAATTTTTGAAAAATTATTACATTAAAAATATCAGTGGATGCTATTAACTTATTTCTATGCTATTAAATATCGCGCTTAACACGTTGACTACCATGGGTGTCACCGGTGACCGGCGCTATCGAATTCAATGAAATCTCATGCAACTTTTAAATTGCAATATTTCTTAATTTTCTAATATATTGACTAATTAAATATTCTGCCGAATATCTATTTATCCGTGTCTTTGAAGTTTCTGCTTTATAAAAATGTGAATTAAATAGAAAAAGTTTCATTTCAGCAGAAATAATGAATTTAGCAAAATACCGGTGGCGTTCAAAGTGTTTATTAATATCCTATGTTAAAAATCAGGCATAGATCGCTATTTCAGCAATTAATTCTAAGTAATTGCACATTCAGGCGCAACAAAAAAAATGATACGACAAGGGGTTAAATACAAATTTCCCACAGGTGACGGGGGATTTGCACTCGACTCCATTGATTACAAGTCCAAGCTGTTACCTTCAAATCCACCAGAGCTCCTCAACTTTCTTTCAAACTTTCTTCCTCGCTGATTTTCACCGCTTTTTAACAACCTCTTTCTGGTATCTCAATGGCGTCCCATCATTAATTCTTTACATTTCTTTTTAACGATGATATCGCGTCGCGAATCGATATCCTTTCGCTTGAAAATTCGCAACACAATTATCCTCTCATCGTAGAGGATCGTCGAGAGCACGTTGTTCGAAGATTTTTAAGGGTAAAGGTTCAAACGATTTTCCACAATTAATCGCAGAAGACCTCTCTTCCCGAGAGGACTGAGCAAAGAACGGATTTTCTCTCGGCGACAACTTTTTATTGAATTTACTCCGATAACTTCCAACTTCTCGTTTTGCTACCTGACTCCGGTCTCGACACCTGGTCGCTGCAACTTCCCGCTGGCTGTATCAACGGAAAGCTATCCAGAAGCCGATAGACGGCGCAAACGTTCCCGTTCGACTGTAATATCCTTCGTTTTTCCCTCTCATTCTTCTTTCATTTATTTTTTCTATTTCTGTCCATACTAAGTTGCTGAAATATCTACGTCATTTAGTGTAAATATCTAGGGCGCTGTGACGACGTTTGCAGGTCCTGAATTCTCAATTAATTGAGCTGCTTTCGAAAGGGAAATCTTTTTTTAAATTTATGATTTAATAGGTTGCAGCCTCGTTGATTAAATCACTTAGATGGAAGATGTTAACGTAGTAATTTAAATTACTGGGTGAAATGGGAAAAAGAATTGCGCTGGAATGGGTGCTGAGAGATATTTCCTTGTAAATTATTATTTAAACGTGGCCTCAATGCTGAGGAGTGTAGGTAAATCTAGGCTCCACGGAATTGTACATAATTGAGCTAGACCTAAAGCTGAGGTAATACCTGGTATTTCCAATTAGTAGGCTCGAGTTCAGATCCTCATCAGTATTGGGACATTTGCCTAAATTATCATTTACCACGTTATAGCCACTGTGGGTAAATGCGGCTGTTCGTTAATTTGAAAACATGTAAAATAAAGTGGAACTGTTCGACGAGATTTTTCTCTCACTGTTTCTTAATTGGAATAAATAATGAACATCTTCCTATACAGATTTTATCAGTGCCACCTCTACATTATACCATCGATGGTTTAGAATTCACGGAAAAATTTAAACCTCCTAGTCGAGGCCCATCGTAGCTTTAAATCCCAATTCTCAAGTTCACAACATCCTCGTCCTTGGTTCATTTCGTCAACAGTCTTGACTTTCTTGCTTTATCGTTCGTCCTCAGTTTATCTCCCTCACTCTGGCGTTATAAAGACTTTTAATACCAACGATACCGGCGCCGGTCTCCCTTATCACCGATGCCCAAGACGGGCGTCGTGTGCAGAAGCTTTTTAAAAGGCACACGCGACTTTACGACGTTCAACGTCGGACGAAGGGGGTAGGGTGGATAGGAATAAAAGGGTGGAAGAAGAAAAGAGGAAGAAAGGAGAAGGAGGAGGTCGTGTGTCACCGTTGAAACCACGTACGTACTCCTACCTACAGCACGGTGTTGAGCAGCGATCTAAAAGTTGCGCATACCTTCGGAACGCTTGAAGCATGCGGCAAATGCCTAGCGGGCCGGCTAGGGGGACATAAAGTATGCAGAAAACGAGCACCGTTTTGCGCTTGATTTTATTGCTTATTCACCCCGTATGCCGAGAGAGGCCTGCCTCCGTGTATTTAGACTGGATATCTCTCTTCCTCTCTCTTCCCTCTGCTCTTTTCCCCCCCGTGAAAGAGGACGTTTCGAGATCGTCGTAAAATCTCTCAGTGTTATCGCAAATTCTCGAGCATCGGCCTCCGTGGTAATCTAATTCGATGGTTAAGATCAGAGAGGATATAGCAAGGATGAAGTTTCTATTCCATTTATACCAAGGAAGACGACGGAGATCTCGTTTAAGTGAACGGGAGCTGTTGACGAGACGATGACGTCGAAATCATCGGCTTTTCCGACATCCACTTAAAGTCCGTGGCAAAGGCGAGATCTCTTGCTTATTCGCGCTCGCTTGAGCTCGATTAAATTACGATAATTTCAATCGTGAATATATTAGAATCTCATTGATCCAGAATGTAAATAGTCGTTATACAACGGACGAGATTGTCGGTCAGCCGGTTATCGTGGATTTCGTGTCGTTCGATCGGCACGGTCTGCGGGGATTGCGGTTCTGAGGTTTTGCCGAAATACAAGGGAAATCGTCCAACTATGGGCGAGTAATGTGCGAATTGTAACACTCGAGGATTAAACGGTATCGAGATGTGTGAATTGAAGGTAGGAATAAGCTTTTGGGAGATTCTCCGAGGTTGGCTCTAGTAGAATCGAAAGAGTAGGTTGCAGTTGCATTTGGCGTGCATTCGACGTGTATTCGGGGAGAAGGCAGGTGTGGTAGGGCTCCGGAAGGAGGACAGAGGGAGGAAAAGAGAAGAGGGTGAGTCCCTTCAGAGGGGCACGCATCTGCGATGTTGCCGGACGAGTAAGGCCGTATTTACGCACGATTTGTAACCTAGGGAACATTCACGCATGCGCGAGCACTCGCGCGCTTTTGTGTTTGAAAACATTACGTTGGATGTAAACATCGCGCACGCGCGAATACATGTCGAGTATGGATATCGTAATTGAGGAGGTCGAGAAAAGGAAGGGAGATGACAGTGTTTCTCTTTCGAATTTATTAACTGGTATTAGACTTAGCTTTCTTAGTTGAGATACTATCGATACTATTTATATTAGAAATACTAGCTCTACAACTCTCGAGAACGAATCACCGGTCCAACCGGTATCGGAGACGCACTCAGGCAGTATTAGATAATTAATATGTTTGATCGTATACCTGGTCCATTGGATGTTAGGCGATGTCCGATAATAATCGATTACGTCAGAAATTACAGTGGCGACGTTGCTAATTATGTCGAGGTATCGATTCGCTCTAGCCTCACTCGGATTAATCCGATTGTAGAGAAAACCGATTTCAACCTGGCGAAACCAAGCGACAAATCGGAAAGAGCGAAAACGCTCTCCCCCAGAATCGTTGATGCGCAAACGTTACTTTCGTCGCGTCGAAACTCCTCGTTTATTCCCGCGAGGATGAAATTTTAATTAAACGAACGGCTCTCCGTTGTAAAATCGAACCAGGAAGACGCGAACCGCGATGAGTTTTTGTCATCGAAGGACGACGATGAAAAAAAAGAGGTAGTTTTCTCTCGCTGTAATAATTGATATTCGTTTCCCTCCTTTGAGAAACAGAATCTTTTATTCTCACGCGGAAATACGGGATTGATTTATGGGATAAAATCCTTAACTCCATCGATGGTGTGGCACACCTACGAGTCACCCTCTGTTCCTTCAGTTTCTTTCGTGAGTCACGCATGTCTTTATGGTGAACGTCAGTATCGTATTATGGGTTAGAATATCCTCCGCATGCGGTCAGTTTTTGTACCCTGGACTTCGACCTTTATGGTCGTTTCGACGATGACCTGAGATTTTAAGGGTACTTCGAACCAGCCAGGCGACGAGCATTTCGAACGATGCTATTGCTACTTGGACCTATTGTTTAGCAGGTTCGAAGGTTCTGTTTGCGATTCATTTGCAGGTCTGATTGTTTCCAGACACCTGGAAAAGGTAGAAAAGAAAATGGAAGTAAACGTACTTATATTATGTTCTACTATTCTTCAGCTCACTGTAGTTAACTCAAAGGTGTCTCAATTTTATTTGTTCATTCTTATCTCAAGCAAGGGAACGTCTCGAGTGGCAATAGGGTGAGGTGTCGTTTCATGGTCTATTATTCGAGTGGACCTTACGGAACGTTGCACGTGGACTTTCAATCCACCTTTCGATCCTTGGTCTCGCTTTCCGACTGGACCTCTTCCTCCGATAACTCGAGGATAAAGGCTGTGGCTGACAAGCCATTTTGATAAAGGCTCTGGCTCGACTATCCGGGCGTTGTTGTCCTGCGTCGGTCGTTTGCAATTTCGGTAGCTCAAAGCCACCGTCGATTCTTGCTCCGGCTTCTGTTTGCCCTACGGGGAGACTCGAAAGGCTTACCGATGTTAGACGAATTATCCGTAGATACGATTGATCTTTCGATAGTTTTCTTCTCATCGTTTCCTTCTCTTCAAAGAGTTCCGAGAGAATTATCCGAAGAATTAAAAACTATCTTAACACTTTACCGACCGGTACTTTTTGACATCCTGCGGTCATTTGCACGCAAATATTTCCCTGCTTCTGATATCTCTGCGAAAATTGAGAAGTTTCTTCACTGAATCCTTGGCACAGTTAACCGCAATGAAAAATAATAATTTATTAATTGCCATAGCAACCAATTAGTAAGTTAAATGTCCAAAGAGCCCGAAAAGCCGATTAATCGGCTACCGGTTGGTAAAGTGTTAACGGCGATGAATTCAGCATGATTTTAAAGAGAAGTGGATAAAATCGGTAAAATATCATGGATGATGTTTCCTATCCTTTTTTCCTTACTATTAAAAAATAACAGAAAGCCCGGGGAGAAAAATCGTTGAAAGCTTCATCCGCGATCGAACGAATCGTCGTCACTTGCAGCAAGAAAAATTCACGGGAGAAAAGACCACGGCGAAAGCAAGCTCCGTGCTCTTTTGAGCGGTATTTTTCTGCGGAAAGGAATTCCGGTAAACCGTTGAAATAGGGACTGCGAAAGGTTTACGACGGTTGTAGAGGCGCACGCGACGCTATAATGGAATCGTAAGGGAGCGATGGCGAAAGGAGCCCGGGGGTTGAAGCCGCCAGAGGGTGGAAAAAGAACGTGAAGAGAGAGAAAAAAAGAGAGAGCCAAAGGCGCACCGTCGCCCTATCGGATATTGATTCCACGGTGGCATTACGCTACGACAATTACAATATTTTATTTATCCGAGCCGCAGTCGCTCAACGACTATAGTTTTTTCCACATCGTTGCGGTTTGCTCGATTTTCCTCTCACATTTTTTCCCCTCTTCTCTCTCCATCACTTTTTTTTTCTCGCTCCCTCTCTCACTAACTCTCTTCTCTTCTCCCTCGTTCAACCGCTCGTTCGATACTCGAGGACACTCTTTCCTGTCCATCCCTCTGGCTCTTCCCTCGGCAAGCGCCGACCGTGTTAATCCCGCGAAACTCTCGCGAAAAGAGACGTAAAACGGTCGTCGCCCTTTTCCTCTCGAATCCTCCGACGCAGGTTGAAACCTCAGGATGTACCTCGCGAACGATGAAACGTTTCGAACGTGGGATGGCAATGCGTAGGAAAATATCATGAATGTCTCTATCGGGAAAGAAGGGAGTAGATTTACCGTACGGTAAAGAAAGTTTGCCCTTTACTCCGACGAAATACAGTTATCTCGTCCCGACCTCGCGCCCTTTCCTCCTCGTCTTCTTATTTTGGAGAACGGAAGAAGCGGATGGGATGGAATACGGCGAAAGGGAGAATGTAGGAAGAGGAGAAGCGTTAAAAATGGAGAACGCAGAGAAGTCGAGAAGCGGAAGAACCGGCGAATGGAACACAGGTAGCAGGGTTAAGCGTGGGCGGTTCCTCGTAGGTCGGTGGATTTTCAGAGGTCGACCGGTCGCCTCTGGTGCACGTAGGTCGAAGGTCAACACGAGGGAGGATCGAGCGCCTGTAACCTTTGAACCCAGACGGTCTCTGCGGGGGTGTCTCTCGAATGGAGTAATTTTGCAACCTCGTGTTATCGCGTTCGTCTTCGATTTGAAAGTAGCACCGAATTGTCGTGCTTTCTATCGGTCGCCATTGAAATCGATATTACAATGCGTTCCACCTCGGAACCCTCATTGTTTCCAGCTAACGCTTCCCACCTTTTCGCGCGATACTCTGACGCGCGATCATAATTATCGTCAACCCCTCCCCGCCGTTGTTATCGATCGTCTCTGCTAATTAATGCGGTTTAAATTTGTCGACGTTTGCCGTAAGAAATAACGATGCACCGATTGACGGGTCCGCGCGCGGCAATATCTATCGGCGGGATCTGCCGTGCGGTAATTATTTCCCCATTAATAGTATCATCGACGAGCGAAAGCCCTGGAAATGCGTAACTAACGGACGGCCGGTATTAAACTTTTGCGCTCGGAGCGTCAATTAGGTTTCCATCCAAACGTTTTAATCGTTCCTATGGATGCAATCGCATCGAATGGATCTACCTTGCAGATTTTATCGAGAGAAATACGAGGACTTTTGAGATTATCCATAAATTGTCTTCTATTCATTTTTTTGTGAAGATGATTCATTGGTATCTTATTTTTCAGTGTTTTATCTATTTACAAAAGTAATCAAATTATATTAATATTAACCCTCTATAGTCCGAATTCTTTGTGATATACGAAGATCAATTTTTCTATAGCATAATTAGAAAATAATTCAAACACGTTTTAAATAACATATTAAATCTGATATTTAAACGTTGAATTGTAAAGAATTTCGTGATTCTCACGACTTAGATTATAATATTTGGCAAAGTTAAAAATTTAACTTTGAAGAATAGAAAATTAGACTTGTTTTGCGTTACTTCAAAGTCACAGGGGCCCATAGAGGGTTAAGTTCCATTAAAAAAAAAATTACTTGCAAGCTGCAAGAACTTTCCCGCCTAAATTAGATCTCTCAGAATCTCCTTCAGTAGCCTTGCTCCTCGCGTTAAACGCTGAAATATGTAAATTTCATACGGTTGAAGTAACACTTTATCATCGACACCCATTAAAACCATAAATCCGCAAGAATCTTCACCATCTCGACGAAAGCTTCATGAAGGACGAAGACGGCCGTCTTAGTTGCTCGGCTGTTCGCCAAGGATAAACCAAGCGGGGTCTTCGTAGATTTCTATGGTTTCTCTGGGACACCTTATCCCAGTTCGTTTACCTTCCAACCAGGAATACCGTTCGTCGACGCTAAGGGGTGTAATCGAGAATCGCGAAGGACGTCTCTTTAAATGGAACGAGGAGATCAGCCCTTGCTTTGCTTCGAAGGAACGAAACGCCGGCGGGGTGACGACTCGACTTCCGTTTTAGGAAGTCTCTTCGTCGACGAAGCCGCACGCTCGGCATATTTTCAGCGCAATCTTCTCCCTCGATTAGCCTCGCAGGCGTGGGCTCCTTCGAATTAGCTGTTTATTAGAGCTAATTCCCTGCTCCTTCCGGTTGCCTTTATTTCGACGAGGAAACCAACGTTTCTCGACTACTTACGGTAGAATTTGACTTAAGAATGAAAGGGTTGAGATTGCAGTTTGTTGTTGTTTTCGTAGTTTGTATTTGAGTGATAATTCTGATCATTCTGCGTAGGTTTTATAATCGCAGGGGATTTTTTTATTTGCTGAGGTTATGGGATGTTAAGTGATGATTTAGAAAGGATTTGAAAAATGGAGGGGATTTGATTTGGGGCTACTAATTGGGAATTTTAGACTTTAAGCCTATACTTACCTCTTTAGGTGAGTGTTTAGCGCTTAACTGTGCTTATTTTGTCTTGAATCTTTTGTTCTTAGCACTAAAACTGCCAGTGTTATGTCTATTGGGGTGTTTAACGTTCTGCATATTTATGAATACTTTAGGGTTAATAAACCAATGTAGGATTAAGCTTATTTTCTTTGAGAAAATTGGGCACTAGATATTTTAACCAACTTGGGAGTATAAGTACAAATGTGGATTTCAAATCATCGAAGTTAGTAAATTTACTGCGTGATAATTTAGAAAAATTTGTTGAAGCTAATAAGAATTCATTTTTTATGTCACATCAAAATAATGTTAAAAGAGACTCGAAAATAAGTCGTTCTATATGAAGAGTATCGAAGTTGATTCAGCTGCATCGTATAAATATCGTTTTTGTAAAAACTGTTTTAAAAATATTCCATTATAGGAGAACCGTCAAAATTTGTTCGCCGTGTTACATCGAAACAATGTTCCCGAAGTACCGTGTTATACATGTGGTAAGGGTTGACTGTAGTTAGATAGCCGACGAGCGCAGTTTTATTTTTTCAATTGTATCCGAGAGTTTAGTAGACCCGAAATAATTCCATGATACCATCGACATCGACGTGTTTGACGAACGGATCAAACGGAGCCAATTAATAACGATGGAAATCAACTCTCAAGCATCGTTTTGTGAAATTGAATAGGGAGATGCGAAGGGATCGGTAACGAACGATAATCACCTTTGGTATCTATTTAACTCTGTAAAAGGGTGCCCGAGAATCGATGGATAGGCTTGATCAAAATTTATTCGTCTTCGCTACGATCGTTATTCACACTTCTTACTGTTATCTCTTTCTTTTTAACCCTTTCCCTTCTCAACACCGACTGCATCACCTCATTCGATACAATTACTGCGAATTATTCATTAAATAATGAAAAGTCTCTTCAAATTTATCAAATTGATCAAATTATCAGCACTTAACACTTTACCAACAAGTAGTCTATTAATAAGCTTTTCGACTCCAACATTTTTGGACATTTAATTTATGTATCGGCTGAGACAGCAATTAATAAATTGTTATTTACCATTGCGACTTACTGTGCAAAGGACTCAGTGACGAGAATTTCTCATATTCCAAGAGATATCGTTATCAGGGAATTACTTACGACCAAGTGACCGATCAGGAGTGGATAGGATGTAAAAAAATACCAGTCACTAAAGTGTTAATATTGTTAATTCTCCAACTTCGCGAGTCTTCCACGTTCATCTACGTACTTCTACATTCCATTAAAAAAAGGGAGAAAGATCCTCATGTTCACGAGCTAGCTATAAATTTGTCGTACGTTCAATTTCTTCGAATTTTTCTAAGGATAGCATGAAACTCGCTCTCGTCGCTTTCGACGTACCATTCCCTCTCTGAAGTCCACGATGCAGCGAGTCTCGTTATCCTTTTGTGTCGCGTCCGTCTCGCGCGGCGCCGCGATGCATAATGTTTTAATTGGACCAGCTGTTTAAATCCAAGCGCGATTGATACTTAAGCCCGGTTCGGTTGCTACAAACGCGAACTCGCTCTGTCGCGAACCAGCCCGTTCATCCGCCATAAAAAAAAGGAAAGAAAAAAAGAAAAAGAAATTTCCTCTATACCGTGCTTCTTCAACCCCCATCCAGTTCCGTTCACCCTCTGCGTTTGGACGAACGGGTAGAAAGCGAGAAGAGAGCATAGAGTTGAGAAAAAGAGAAGAGTAAAATGAAATTTTGATTAAACCAACAGCTTTCATGGACGCGCAAACTTTTTCTACGTCGAGGAACAACTCCGTGCTCAGACCTCTCACCCCTGTAAAACCGAAGGGGTAAATTTATTTTACCGTCGAGCGACGTTCGATACTCGCGTAGAAACCTCTTTCGTAATTTCAATCTCGAACGTTTTGCAATTCGAAATTATTTTCACGCTAACAAAAACCCACCGGCGGGTTGAGATTGGAACGGGTGGTTGTGTGTCTTTCTGTCCGATGGTTTTACAGTTTGCTCGTTACCGGTGGAAGGGGGGATAAAATTTCAGGGAAAATATTTGACAATCTCGCCGAGGAATCTTTTCCTCGTTGTTAATCGGATTTATAACGGACAACGAGAATCGAGTTGATTGTGAGGATTGGAGGGAATGGGGAAAAAAAATCCGCCAGACGAGAGACTGGATGGGTGTCGATTTGTCGCGCGTTAATGACTTCCGATACGTCGATGGTGTCTCTTTGTCTCTTTTTCTATCTGTCTCTTGCTCTAGCTTTACATTTCTGTCTCTATCTCTATTACTAGCTCCAGCTCTATCTCCAGCTCTATTTCCGTCTCTACTTCTATCGTATTTCTATCTCTAATTCTACCTCTAACTCTTCCTCTAACTCTAGCTCTATCTGCAGCTCTATCTGTAGCTCTAGCTGCAGCTCCAGCTCAGATTCTCTATTTCTATCTACCTATCCATCCATCTATCTGTCTGTTATCTATCTGTCCACTTCATATCTCTCTTCTCTCCCCACTTCGAGCAAGTTCGATTACAATCAAATCGCTCACGCCAATCCGCGCGTTTCTGCTATCGCCGGTCAAAATTATCCGTCGGTTGTAAACAACTTAATTATTTACAAGCCAGTTATTTTATTTTAACGTACAATTAACACGTTCAGGGCATCGAATGTTATTAATTATTTATCACCCTATGATTTTCAAAAGGATCTTGAAAAGGTAGCCCGTGTAACGCAGCATTTTCCATATTATCATTTTAATCACGTAAACTCGCTTTATCCTGATAATCGATGAGAATTTATCAAAACTTTTTCGCGCGAATTTCCACGACCGCAGGAATCACGCGGGGTTAGTTTCAACCGGGATGAAATTCTCTAGCATTGGATCGTTAAAATAACGCGCACCATCTGTAGATTTTTTAGCGACTGAAACTCGTTCGACCGTCGAGATCTCGAATTTTACCTAACGCAGGAACAGTTTTTCGAGTGTCGTTTACGGTAAGATGAAAATTAAACGAGGAGAGAAGTAAACGACGCTAGGACAAATTTGAAAATGTCGGCGCGTCTGGAAAAGTTTTTTAACGTCATACGTGAGCGATGATTCGTATAGGTGTGCTCGAAACTCTCTCAAAATTGTAAATTCTACGCGGAGACTCTGCGGTCGTTGAAGCCGAAGTGCAATGGAAATTAGAGCACTTATCGTTTAGCTTAATTCGACTTTATAATTAATTTTCTGGGTTGAAGTTCGATTTCTCGCGGTTGAAACTGTCCACGAGAAAATTTCACGCGTTGTAACTTCAAATTTTGGGAACGTTAGAAGCTACGGAGTTGAAAGTTTGCAGTCCCAATTAGTGGGCCCGAATTATAATCTCCATCAACTTTAGGTACTCGAAACCTGTCTAAAACTCCTCGAAGATCCCTAAATGAATAGCACTGTAAGCAAAAAAAAACAAGATTCTCAAACTCCAACAATCTAAAACGTTCACCGATTTGGCGGTAATTTTTTCAAATATCTCCTCTCTCCTATCATCCCGCGCAAACGAATCGATCTCAAATCTCGCGGCACATTCAAACAGAGATTCGAACGTCTCCCTTCCGATCTATCTCCCGTCGTCGATCGAAAGAACGAAAGAGATTTCGGCGAGCTCATCTTCCTCGTACTCGTCGATATTATATTACAAGATACTCCCAGCCAGGCAAAGGGCAACGTCAGAGGGCAGACAGGAAGGAGTGAAGGGAGGAAAATAAGAAACGCCAGCCAGAATGAAAGTAGAGGGTTAACGTCCGCTGTTCGTTGGTTCATTCAAAAGAACGAGATCGTATCGTCGCGAAATTTTTCGGAAGGGCTCCCTCGGCTTCTCTCTCATGGGTGCCGGTCGTTTTAACTCGAACGCGATGATTCGAAGAGGGATTGAAGGCAGGTAGAAAACCGAGAGCGAAACCCCTGTTCACGGCGTGCTCCGAGGACGTCTTTTATTGTCGGCTTAGTTGGCTAAAATTGGGTGGTCCCTCTTCGAGATCATAATCCTCTCCCTTCTGTTTTGTCCTTCGTTCCACGTGGTACGTTAATTGACGCGCACGCTTCGACGGTAAAAGAATTTTCCTGGCACAAAGAAGTCGACCGGTTCGTCGATCGCGTGGCTTAATCTTCGCGGTTTACCTGACCGTCTGGGTATTTCGTTGGTTCTCAGGTAATTTCACGGGTGTACCGTAAGTACTGAAAATTAGTTCTATAGTGTCGCGAGGCAGTTTCACGGGGACAATGGAGAGTGTTTGGTCGAAAAGTAATCCTGTAATTCGTGCTCAACGGAGGGATGTCGTATGGCCATTGAGTTGTACCATATTATACTTCCTTTCTCCCTCTTTCTCGTTCCGTCTATGCTCCAGTCTCTTTTCACCCTCGTTTCATTATTCTCGCCTGGACTTTGTTGTCTCCCAAAGTACCACGAAATCGTCCAAACGAGAATCGTTTCATACTCATAACTATATCACCCGATAGTTCTTACGAGGGCGATATACCCCTCGTAGAGGTTGCGTAAACGAGAAGGGTGAGAAAGTGAGAGAGAGAGAAGGAATCTTCTGAGGGAAAACGGAAAGAAAATCCCCGGGAAATAGGCGGAAACGGCGTCCTCCGATGTAGAAGGCGCAACAGTTTGCCCGTAGAGAACTTATTGCGGCTCCTTAAGTTTCTCCTCGATCGATTTCAAATAAGAAGACACGGAGAGACGAGCGATAAAAAAAGGTTAGGCACAAGGGCTGCGCGTTGCTTGCTTTAAGTGAGTGATCAAAAAAGGGAAGGAGAGAAAAAACGCGAAAGGACTACGGTGAACGACGAGGTAAATGTTTGGACTCGAAATAAGGAGGCCTCATTTCATATCTTAGTTACTCGTGGGAAATTTTTCCTAAATTTTCACTTAATATACTAAATCCTATAGGAGTCAAAACCCGAAAAATCCGTATTTTAAGCGAAATGACCATAGCAGGACCCAGGGAACTGCAGAGGTAAAGGGCTCCCAATCGAGAAGTTCAAATCCTCTTCTGCCTCCCATAAAAATTTTTCCCATATCAATTAATGACCAGAGCCACAGGAATTTAAAATCCGCCTAAAACAGTAGTACTTAGACAGACTAACACAGCAATTAGAGCTGGAAAAATGCAAAACAAAAAGTTTCGAATACCCGCAGTCTGCGCGCATAGTTTGCCGCGGATTCCATGCTAAACGTGGACGATGAAAAAAAGGATGAAGAGGAAAAAGTACGGAACATTTTCCCCGTGGAAATCGATTGGCTCGAAAGCAGGGCGAATGAGAGAACCTGTTTGATCGTCCGACTCGACGACACAATGGACGAGACTAAATCGGAACGCTTTTAATAGCGCTGCCTTTAATTGCGCTTGTGCAAACAATTAGATAAGGACTTATCTCGGTTTAATGGGAACGACCCATTCCACTCGGCAGATTCTTGGCTGAATTTTTCGTGCCTCCGAAGTCGTCGGAGGGACAGACGTCGCCGTTTTGCACTGTTTTAGACGTGGTCATCCTTTTGACGAGGATTTGGAACCGGTTACAGTTGCAGATCGGCGAATCCCTTTTTCGTTGCTTGTCTCGTTATTCGATGAGAAGCGACGGCTTGTTTTCGACGCTGAAATTTCCTTGGTAATTCGTCGGCTCGTTCTTTTAACAAATGTTTAACGTTGCGCATATTCTACTCTGTTTTCGGGCCAAGTTTATCGGGGATTTTCCGGTACATGGCTGCTGGAACCTAAACTCGTTAGACATTTAACGTCAGGTTGGAACGATATCTTATTTCGTTTCCTGTCGACGATCTTTTACAGAGTTTCGCTTTTGGTTATGCTACCTCTGTTCCGATAGTACGACCTCTACCTTTATTTAGAGTGTGCTCATGCTTTTGCAGCATTTTGCAAGGTGCGCGCGAATGTGAAGAAATGGGTGGTGGATGTTAGATGAGTTCAAGTGTACGTGGGATAGAATGAGGAAAAGATAAGTGTAATAGGACTTGGGCAATTAAGGGAGTTATGGTAAAGTTGGAGTTAAAGTCTTAAACTTTGCAGTGGCAGAATTAAGTGTAAATGTGGAACAGTTTTCATTTTTTCCTCGGAGATGAGGTATTTTAGGTGGAATAGGTACAACTGTAAAAAGTAAAATGTAGAATGGGATGAAATTGTTAGAGTTTCGATGGATAAGGAAGTACTGGTTCGAACAGGTAATAAGTACGGTTAGATTTTAGTCTCCAATCGCTGTTAGGAAATTAGTTCCAAATAATTTGTTAATACATCGTAATCTGGATGGATTGGCTCGTACTAGAAATTTAGAATAATAGCTGTTAGCCGAAATTAGTATATAGTTGATGTCGAGCAAATCTAAAGAGAGAACGAAGCAAAAAAAATTGTTCTATCGTATAGAATAATTTTCTGTTTTGAACAATTATAAAATGTACGAATAAGCAGTGCAATTGCCACTACAATAGCAGTATATGATAGAAAAGTAAAGTATGAGAAGAGGAACAATGCGGTATTAGTATTTCCTTGAGATCCTCGTCAAACATTGTAACTTTATCGACGAAACCGCGGAGGATGGATTTTTCTTCGTTCCAAAACAAGAACGGTGGTCACGAAGATGTCGAATTCAATTTTCCTCGTCTCGGATGCCGTTCAAAGCGTGTACTCGGTAAATATTTGCTCTCATCGATCTCGTCGAGCGGCGATGCAATTACTCGAAATTGGCAAACGAATTTTCGAATCGGCGGCAAACTAATTTTGCAGTCGAAAGTTTGCATAACGCTTGATTCTCCGCTGTTTTATCCTCGCAACAGTACCGACTGCGATCTACAAAATCCACCGGAAGCAGTCGCTTTTAATTAACTGTCGGTCCAAAATTAAGCGTTCTCTTTGCACGCGATTATTCGCAGCAAGGATCTCTCATTTAGAACCATTCTCAATTTTTTTTCAGTCCTTGTGATAATATATTTCACTACGAATTCCAACTCTACGTTTAATCTGTGACACTTTTTACTTCGGTGATTAGGAAGCGACTTAAGCCCCTAGGTCCTACGATAATTGACCATGGCAATTAGCACCAGAACTACCGAGGCAGTCAAAATAACTGAAACACAAATTACTGAATCTATCATCTTTTCACCTAGCCATGTCTCGCTTTCCAAAGTACTTATATAACATATTCAAATAAGTATTTAAATATTCGTATACAATATATTCTAACAGACCTATCGCTGGTAGTTCTAGTGCTAAAGACAAAGAGTGTAGAAGAAAAAAAAACTTTTCTATACTTCTAAACACTTTACCAACTATGTACCGAATTGCTCTACCCAGCAAAAAGGAATCTCTTCCTCACCTATCGAAATTTTCAACCCTCCAAGTTTAACCCCCTGCCGTACAATAACGAGTGCTACTCGATAAATGTAATAGTCAATTTTGAAATGCTCGAAAAATTTTTTGATTACAAATATCAGTGGGCCCTAACAAAATAAAATTAATTCTACGCTATTCAAAATTACGTTAAGTCATTTACTATATCCGAAATTAGGGGTTAGATTATAACTTTAGTAATTAATTCAAAGTCATTGCACATTGAATCACAACAGAAATGACATGGCAAGGGGTTAACACATCCTCCTAAAATACCTCCTAATCAAAGACTTCAAAATCTCCCCAATAGAAACACTTTGATAAAGCCAATCTTCCAAATCCCCAAAATATCACGTAACTTTTCACCCCCCAGGAGTTCGAAGTTCTCTCATTTCACGATTGAGAACGAGAGTAAGAAATGACACCCTATAAAAATTCAAAAGCCAGAAAGAGAGAGAGAGAAAGGAGGAAAGAAAGAGAGCGAACGAGCACAGTCATGCGCGCGCTTAGCACGTGCAAGTGCAACGAATGCACTTGGCCATAAAACGAGTCCCGGCTCGTTTCTGCAGCCCGTGCCGCGAGAACGATATCCGCTCGATAAAGCGTAACGTGTCATTACAAACGTACGGCGCACTCGCAAAGCGCGTACTCGCAGAGCGATAACGCGATAACAGATTTATAAACATCGTCCCGGGCACGGTGGAGAGAAGGACGGCAATGAGTTTGAAAAAGGACGATACGATCGACGATGGGCATCCTTCGCCCTCAGGAAACCAAGTGGCGCGCTCCGTTTACGTGCCTTCTCGCAGTAACTCTCTTTGCGGTTTGTAAAATAAGCTTGGCGATGCTCGTATCGCACCTTTAACGAGGCCGACTGGCCGTCTTGCCCGCCGGACAAATTTCTCGGCCGTTTCTTTGTGAATTATTACGAAAACCTGCACCGAAAGGGCGGTCAATCGAGGTGGGGGGAAATTGGAGAAACGTTTAGATGGGGGAGGATATCTTTGGGAAAATGGTAGGGTAATAGGGTGAGTCTTAGATGAGGTGATTGTCGCTGTTGTAAGAAAGTGCAGGGAGGAGTGCGGGAAAGAGGTCGAGGTGAAATTATCGAAGAGTTAACCCCTTGCCCTACAATAACGAGCGACACTCGTGATGCGATAAGAGGGATAGGATATTTTGAAATTTTTCAAATCTATTCAATTAAAGGTATTAATCGATCATGAGACGATCAAATTATTTTTACATTAATATTGCCTTTGATTTTTTGAAATATTAGAGATCGTAGAGAAATATTTATTTCGGGGATTAATTCTCAGTTATTGCGTACGCAGTGAAAATAGGAATTGTAGTGTAAGGGGTTAATCTGAGTTCTTGCTGCTCTTTTAAAAGTGAGCGGAATAATTATAATCATGAGCGGTGGCCTTTTTAGGAAGAGTAAAATTTGCGAATTGAGTTATTTTCTGCATATTTCAGTACATAGAATTTTCTGGTAAATTAAAAATTTGAAGGTAAAAATTTTCAGGAATATGTGTGTTAACGGTAGTACTACTGGCGTTAAATCTATTATGTTTAAATATGTTGAAGTTGAAAAAAGAGGAATCAAAAGTTGGAAAAGGAGATTAATTCAGTAATTTATGTTTTGCAGAATAAATGTAGATTAGCTGTTTCATGACTTCTCTACAAATTTGGAGAATTTTTGTAAAAAATGGAGAACTGGTCAGTTTTAGTTGCTTTGGTAGTTCTAACTAACTCTCTTTTAATTTTAATTAGCTTTTAAATCAGAGAGGCTGACGTATTAAATAACAAGTTAGAAAAAATCTTCCCGAGGTGAGGGAGACTTGAACTCGAGTCGACTGAGTAAACGACGATGGAAATCCAAGAGGAAAGTCGAGATTAGCTTTGAAAGGATTCGATTAAAGCTGTCGGCGAGTTCATTTTCGTCGACGAAAGTGTTACGGTGTAAAACTAGCTGACCCTCTTAACTTCTCACCTTATTATTTTTTTCGTGATTGCGGTCGCCGTGGTTAAACACTCGAGTGCTTGCGCACCAGGGAAAACGAAAATCAAGCAATTGCTCTCTCCTTTTTGATTCGCGATTGCACCGTGTACTAACTTCGATCAATGTTTGTAGCATTTCGAAGGTAATCTCGACTCATTCTCTTCACGTACTTGATCCTGCAGGGATGTTTCGATATTACAGGACGTCGAATTAAGGATAAGGAAATAACGATGCTTCTTCGTACTGGGTCTGATCAAGGATAAGAATAATTTTCAAAGTTATCTTCAATATACGTTTTATTGGTTACATTTAATTATAGATAAGAAACCCTTCTTTATGTCGATGATACAATTACTTTGTTCCATTGTTTTCTTATTTTTTGACTTCAATTGCTCCTATCATTTCGCTTAGCAATTATCAGCTTATGATTCTGAATGCAAGAAAATTTTGAATGACTAAGGAATGATAATACTCTCAAGTCTTTAAATATATTCAATGTTAGAACACTGACGTAGGACTAATAAAATTCTATGAAATATTATTTTCATTTTTAACATTTCTATTTTACTTGGTTGCATTGGCAGTAAAATGTTTGCTTTCGAGTTTTGAACTACAGTGTTTCTATACTTGCAATGATATAATGATACTTGTCACGTAGCAAACATGTTCTAGATTTAATCCAAAGTTGAGGAAGGAAGATTTGAACCTAGGTCCACACATCGCAAGGTTGAACCTTTACCTCCTTCCTCACCAGAATCCTCTTTTTTGGTACATGCTTTTTTGTGATACTCCCTTCTTTTGGTTGTAGATCTTTTTATTATTATTTTTTTTCATTCGTTTTGGTGTACCCTTTGCGGTGTTCCTTCGCATGTTCCTTTCGTGATCATCTTCAGCGACAGCTGGGATAGGACCTCGGAAGACACGAATACTAACTGCGAGATGGAATCCTTTCACTTTCACGTTTCGAGTTACGAGTAGGCCAGGATCCATCCAAAAGTTCATCTCGGCGAAACCGATCGGACCAGTCGAAATCGAAAATATGAAAGCAACGAGATGATCCTTTGATCTCTTCGCTTTCTTCTCCGTTTCTCCCCTACTTTTCGCCGCTCAACTTCGACCGTCTCTTCAATGGATATAAAAAGAATATTCGGTCTTTCAAATACTCAATTGAAAATCCTCTTGTCCATAGAAAACCTCATGCATCTAAACAAACTCTGATAATTTCAGTGTTTCGAATTCTACTCAATATCATCCTGTAATTCATCGTCGAAGTGTAGATTCGAGTAACTATCGTTCTAGAAACTCTACAAACTTCAATTCTTCCCTTCCTCCGTTCTTTCGAGAAACTTTATCGAGAGGAGATAACAAATTCGTCGACGATACGAAGGACTGAATCGCGTCAGCGAAATTCCCGAGGCTGATGGAGTCTCTTTCGTGCAAGTCGCCGGTTATTTTATCGTGCAGTTTGAACGGACCCGTCGAAACGTAATTTATTTCTCGCATTCGTCCAGGGAATTTGTCCGATTAATAGAGAGCCAACGAGAGAAAGTCATTCGGAAGTTTAATGCGACTCGTATTACGATGCTCTGTTGCTGCTGTAATCCGGCAATTGTGGATTTTGTTGCGCAACTGGCGAGCGCATTTTCGATGGTTTGTCTGATTTCGAGTTTGCCGTTCTCCTGTTTCCCTCGATGGAGAGAGAATGTCGAGTTCCAGCCGAATTGAGTTTCAGCAGGTTCAATTCAAGAGCATTCTTTTCGCTGCTATTATGCAATTACTGTTTTAGATTACTTTTAGGATGTGTTGTATGAACGTCCTCTCCCTCAGAGGTGTTGAGAGACTTGTACTCCAAATTAAGAGTCCGAGCTCTTTAACTCTGCAGTCGTATGACCTTTTAACTCTTTCGATACACTTTGGAAAAAATTAGAAACAGGTTTTACCTAAGATTCTTTTATTAGAGACTTCCTTACGATCAACATGTATTTTTTGAAAGAGTCACAATTTGGATATCGATTTTATTAAATTTTCTCCTCCGTACCAAATCAATTGGTAATTTTTTCTCGCAATTTTTCAATTACTCGTCCGAATTGCACCTACCCTTCCAGATACAAATTAACTTACAATTACCCATACTTTCTCACTTAACCAACACAACATCGACTCACCTCTTTTCACAAAAAAATCACCATCGACCTCTGACTCGTTAAACGAACACTCACCCATGAATCAAAGCCTCCATAAACTCCGCTACCCCAAGAAAATCCAGCCAAACTTAAAACACTTTAGCCACCCCATCGACTTCCCCGGTAAATTTCTATCTCATCCACCTCCCCGTTAAATCTCTCCCTCATCGACTACCCAAAAATCAAAATCCCTCTTCTCGGAATCTTCTCAAGGTGTCCTCATCCTCTCGCAGAATCGAGCATCCTTCCAGCGCAAGGTTTCGAATAGCCGTCGTGGAATTTCTCTTTTCTCGTTCGATCGTCGACCGGCTCGTATTCGTGAGACGATAGAACGAATGAACGAGACTCTCTTCCGTTCTCTTCCGTTCTCCTCACCTTCGCTCTCCTTCGGGTTGTTCCCGTTGAAAGGAACGGAGAAGGCAAGGTTGGCGAGTAGGTCGCCCAGGAGATTCCATATCCCCGGCGAGAGGTTGCCGGCAGACAGGAAATGGGCTGCCGTGCAAAAAACCCGCCGGTGGTTCTCTCTCCTCGTGCGACGGCTCCCTCTTCGGTTCTCACGACCGATCTTCATTCACCTTCGTTATTACCTGCCATTACCCTACGTTTTTCTCTTTAAGCGGGAATTCCCTCTTTCCGGGATTTCGTTGGAAGGACGGGTTCGCTTGATTTTCCAAGGGTTTTGACGTAGGAAGTCGTTGGACTTTGAGACACTTGTGGATAGGAATAGATGACGGAATGGATGAAGGAATTGGATGGATGATTTTGTACATTTCGTCGAGGTTTAATTATGGTTTGTGGGAAGTTAGATGTTATTAAGTTTCGTATAATAGCGTTCCAGTCGTTTGGACATACGTGGACGGATTAGCCGCTTGCTCTACCGTTTAGCCGGGCAAAATCCGGGACAAAGTTTAGCGGTCGATGCTCGTCGAGCGGTCAAAGCAGCGAAGCTGGACCCAGGTTGCAATTATGGGAGATGTTCGCTGATGTGGATAGAATACGCTTATGCATTACGATGAAGCAGAGAGTATAGGAAAAATTGATAGTCACTCAGATATGGAACTTGGGATTGTAACCATGAGTCAGATTCGTCGAAGTATGATAAGTGATTAGGAGATAGTTTGCAGAATTTTCGATAAAATTGCATATATACCTAGAGAAGTCTGATTGCCCACTGAGCCTCTCGAAATTTTCCTATTTACTCATCTAGTCATAATTTGACATTTCGCTGTTGGCTAAATCTTGCTATCGGTGTGATAGAATAATATTTAACACTAGACTTATGGAGCCAATTTGGCTCATTCAAAATTTGATTACTACATATATAATATATCGGTCAGTTAATTTTTTAATAAGAAATCTTTCATTTCAGTTGATTTGGTACTATTTTCTTTGCGAAAAATTTCAATTTTCTTGTGTGATTCAAATTGGCTCACTTCGGAAAAATAGGTAAATCAACATCCGTAAATCTAGTGTTAAATAAGAGTCTAGAAATCGACACTTTTATTACTTGGTGCCTGTGAGCAATCACAGCTCGAATACTCCGTCTATCATTTTCCACTTAAACATACTGTGAAATAATCAGGAAAATTCTCAAGAATTATCGTCCATGGTGTTATCGAATGGTCGCCCACACGATTCGATTAACGACGAGTCGTGCGTTAAACGGTCGAGTTTATTTCGGGATAGGAACGCAGCGAGAGATTCTCCCTGGCGAAAGATCTTTCCGCGTCGTCCGCGGTAGAATAGCCGGCGAGTGCTGAGAAGCGGGAGAACTCGAGAAGAAGAGAATGAAGACGAAGAAGAATAATAATAAGAAGACGAAGAAGAGATGGCAAAAGCAAAGACAGCTGGTCTTATCTGGGCCAATGGAACGCAACCTCCCGATGCGCTCTTCTTTCGCTTCAGGGCGAGTATTCGCACTCGAGCAACAATGTCCTCGACACCGGATATCTTTCGCAAATTAAGCGTCGGAAACTTCCCGTAATTACAACTCGAGCCTCCCCTCTTCGACTTTCCTCGACCATACGTTCGGTATGACCTCGGTGTCGAGGTATTCTCCGGTGCTTCTGGTTTCGAGATAACGTTAAACGCATCCCGGAGATTCAATTAAAAAATGGCGGGAAACTTCCTCGAAAAGAGTTCAAATCCTCCTCCGTGGCCTATTTGCTAAATTATTAACATAACATAGAAGAAATTGGAAATCACCTAATAGAATAGGTTTTCGATTAAATGACTATAGCAGTTGCGGAGCTACTGTTCTAAAAGCCTCGCAATTACTGAGCCTCGGTTGGAATCCCTCCTCCCCTATCTTTGTGGAATTTTTTCTCAATCATAATTTAATATAGCATAATCTCCGTGGTTCGAGGCCCATCTGAAACAGTAGGCCTTACGAGAAATAACCATAGCAGTCACCGGCCCTATATGGTGACCAATTAGCTAAAGTCTGGGACTATCAATCAGTGGACCCAAGTTCACACCCTCCCCCATCAGCTCCGATTAATTTCTTGTAACTTGTTTGACATTTAATCCAGGTGGTTCACAACCCATCTAAAGTAGGAGCTCTTAGGAGAAACAGCGACAACAATTGAGCTCACAAAGTGTGAGCGAAAAAAAATGAAGGCTTCCCTCGAAGCATCGCTCCCTCGTTTTTCAATCTACTTATTGAGATTCGTTGGAATGAACGAAAGAAGATGTCGCGAACGCTATTGGAAAGTTTGTGCGTATCGAAATCGCTGGCGCCGTCTCGGGTATCGGTTGTGATTCGTCAAATTAACTGGCGAGTTAAATTCAAGGTCGCCTCGCACGAAGATGGGATCGTCGAAGAAACGGGCGCGCGCGTAGTGGAAAATCTTACTCGTCCCGCCAGTCGGCCGCGGGATAAAAATATCTCACTGACTAACATCTAGGTTTCGACGACTATTATTACACCGAATCACTCTCTCCCTTCGTCTCTCGAACTTCTCCTTCGCTGTTCGCGTCGACGAGGAGGCACAAACTCGAGGATCGTTTAAAAAGTCACGCGACGCTGGGCCTTATCGAACATTTGGAGCGAAAATAAGCTCGAACGGACGACGATAACGACTTGCGCGTGTTTCGTTCTTTCGATGACGTTGGATTTCTTCATTATTTGATTAGCTTTAGATGGGTTTCGAATTATTGACGGTATTATGCATCGAATGATTTTTTAAAAGGCTTTCAGAGGTGCGTTTGAATTTGGCTTTATCGATTGGGAGTTTGAGCATTTAATTTCATACCTGACACGTCTCTGATCTGCTATATATTTTTCTTGTAGTATTGTAAACTATTTAAAGACATAATAGTTGCTCCTATTATACTACTTTTCGATTCTGACTCTATAGTCATTTTACTTTGGATCTACAGTGTTAGGTGGACTCCGAAAGTACACTGTTCACACTAGAAGTATCGTCGTTAAATCTGATACATTTAAATATATTAACTAAACATTTTTAAAGAATAATCAAATGAGAGGAATATCTAGTTTGCAGCTTCCCAATCTATATTTAAAGAGTTTTTCTATTAGAATGAATATTGAATCTGATGAATCTATTAGAAATCTAATTTCTGTGAGGTTTCTAATTAGGAACCAATCATTTTGACAGCGTTGGTAGTTCTAGTATTAAATAGCAATTTAGGAAAATTTGTTTAGAGACGATAAAGATATGAATTGGAGCTGACCAATTCAGAATTCGAGCCCTTAACTTTATCCTCGCCATAGTTCTCCACGCAGTTCTCTTATTTCGAGGTCGTCCGTCCCTCCTGCACTTTGACTTCAGCTTGTTATAGTTATTCCATCCAGATGTTATCTTATTTTCGATGAGCTTGAAACCAACCAAGCTATAATGCATGTACGTATCGCAACGTCGTTTCTATCGCGAGTCGAAATTCCCTTTATCGAGCTTCTCGTTTCTCGGTGTTCCAGTTACTCCGCACCATCGTCTATCTGTCCGTTCCCTGAGATACGAAGAAACGGGGCGTAAATTATCTTTTCCATTTCACGAGCTACCGTTATTCCGCGGCCTTTGATTTCCGCGAACCGCCAACGGCGACGGGTCTCTTTTCCTCCTACTTGCATTTTCGGTACGCCCGTG
Organism: Cerceris rybyensis; assembly: GCA_910591515.1. Classification (NCBI taxonomy): domain Eukaryota; kingdom Metazoa; phylum Arthropoda; class Insecta; order Hymenoptera; family Crabronidae; genus Cerceris; species Cerceris rybyensis. The sequence goes on along the minus strand of OU342792.1, from coordinate 21,938,756 downwards.
AATTCCCTTGACATCCACGACGACTCTAGCGATGTCATTTCTATCGGCAAATTCACCAGAATTTTCGCATTTTTTTTTGTAATTCCCCGGAGAAGATTCTTCCGATGAACTATCTAAATCCGCGTTTCCACGACATTTCCTTCCACCTATTTCCATGATTGGTGCACGCGAAGTTGAGCTATAATTGTCGAATTAATATGCAAAAAATGGAAGAGATTACATTCAGGGAGATACCGCGAGATAGAGATATAAGTCTCTTATCGCGATCGAACAGCGAATTGCTTTTGCATTTGGATCACGCAACGGCAGATTCAGTTTTAATTTACATGTAACAAAATTTATTGTTATTTAACACCGTTTAATTTACTGTTTAAAAATACCGAAACCTCAGAAGTTTGAATATACGTTAAAAATATTGACTTTCAAGCGGAATAAACATTGCACGTAAAACCGGAAAGTATGAAACAAAGAAAAAGATAATTAAATTTTAATGTATACTCTGTCAAAGGAAGTACAATGTAATTTTATCAAATGCATCGTTCATATCGTACGTAGAATAATAATTACAAGGTAAGAGAACTTGAGAAGCATGCCGCGAAATAGTCTGACGTTCTTAGCTATTTTAAAAAGAATGGCGCAAAAACAATCGCATGGTTTGCGCGGTTTTCATATTTACCGTTAATATTCGTTATTAATAGACCCGTCGACTGACAAGATCTTACTAAAATATACTTTACCATCTCGCAATTGCTTTATCGCGAACATTAGCTGCGAATCGTAGTTTCACCGTGAGTTCTTCGCACAGGGCAAAGTAATTGCTCTTAAAAAGTCGAAGTAGCCTCGCTGCTCGGTTAAACAACGATATTACCTTGGCAAGATCGCGTATAAATCAGTGGCCCGGCAATTAATTCCCGCGAGAATCTAGTTTCCGCGGCCCTTCGTGCCGTCCCCGTTGCGACCTCCTCTTTCCGCGACGGAATTGCGCGCGCGCGAATCGTGATTTGCATTTCGGTGCAATTGCTATTCAATTCCGCGACATCCTACTCCGCATAATGTCACCACTAATTTCCTCATGATTCTCTGGACGGCAAATTTTTAACAAAACTTCATCTACGTTCCACCTTTTTTTTGTATTTTGCGGCCTTAATTGGTATTATTTTTGCGGGAAATCAAGAACAGGTTTTAAATATGATGTTTTTATGTTACAGACTTTATTTCGTCCAATATATATATTTTTTTTAGATATTCTCATGAAACGGGCGAAAAGTGATATAAAATATCGAAATTGGGATATCGAATGCGTTTTATATAAATATGTGTTTTTGAACAGGAGTTATTAAACGTTGTTTCATCCATGTATGTTCCGGTGGTATCGAAAATGTAAACTGATGGGTCATTTTGAAAATTGTTTTAAGGTTTTATTAATTGCCTTTTCGAACTTTTACAACATTTCCAACCATAAAATTATTGATTATCTTTTTATATAAATATAATTCTTCCTTTGACTGTAATTTCTGCTACCCCAGTAATACTTCATGGACTTTGGGAGAATCGAGATATTAAACCAATTTTTATTACTTATTCATTTATTTGCTTATACACAGATAAAAGCTAAACTCTGTACAAATAAGAGTACAATTAAATCCCCTCATTATCATCCACGTAAAACTATACGCAGACATCCGACAAAACATCTCTGATCTTCGTCGTCTCAGTACTTTTTCTTCGTCTCCCTTTCCCCATCTCTCGTTCGTTTCGCTCGTAATCCGGGAAAACCTGAGCGCAAATCGAAATAGCCAGTTTATTTCGACCTCGCCAGTGATGAATAATTAATACAAATAAATGGTTCAGCTCCGACCCGATATTAATTTCATCGAATAAATATTTCGCGAATGCTCGCTTGTAAATAAATCTCCGATATTTCATCGAAACGAGATCGAGTTCGGTGCAGTTAACAAGAGAGCGCGTTAGTTCGTTGAAGTATGAAGAAACGATAGAGAGAAAAAAAAAACAACTCAGAAAGAGTTCGGTCGGAGGATTGAAAAGGAGAGACGGTGGTAAACAAGTTTTTTTTTTCCTTTCTTTCTCTCTTCATCTCTTTCATATTTCCCTTCTTTCGAGGAAGTGTGGTGTTTGGCAGGAGAAAGACGAAACTCCGTGTCGTAGGTCAGGGTAACCGGTCACCGGTCACCGATCGTCGGTTGTCGGTTGTTTGGATGTCGGAGTACACTCGAATCGTCGACGGCGGGCCGAATTGCGGAGCCGTTGGGATTTCCCCGGCACGGCAATTTAGCAAAGTGATTGACGGACGGCAGGTCGATGGCGTTTGGCTTGGTCCGTTCTCGGGACGAGAGACGAGTCAATTCGTATGGAACGATTCTCGGGACGGCTTCGAGTACCGTCGGAATGATCGTTGAATTCTTTCGTTAATTATCTCCGTCCTGGAGTCTATGCTACGATTATCGTTGGGTGAAAAGCGATTGGTACTTTGAAAGCGAATTAGAGTTGGCGCTTTTTCTTGTTTTTGCTCTCTCTTGATTTTAACTGATATAGGTACTTTATCTGGATGGGTTTAACTATTGAGGCTATGGTGTATTCAATGATAATTAAGGAAAGGCGACAGAGAAGCGATGAGGCTTGAAGTTGAATCTACTAATTGGGAGTTCTTGTCTGTGGTAACGTGTTAATTCTTGCTAATTCGGGTTTCTTCTTTCTTATGGTGGTAGTTATTCGGACAGGTGGTTGTCTAGTAGAATTTGCATGTTGATTGAGTTTGAAATTTATGAAATGAGCAATTGTTTTTGTAGCTTTGGTATTTCGAGCAGAGTGTTCGGTTTTTGGAATATCATGGACTTTGTGCCGCTTAACAATTCACTGTATCACGTTAATTCTGGAAGTTATAAATTGCACGCATCGAATGCAGTTTTGTCGAATCTCGTATATGCGCATATTGGAAATAATTTCTCAAAGGACGAAAAGAACGAACGGGTGGAGGGAAACGTTTGAAGAGAATTTCAATGAAAACGTTGGTCAAATAGGATGATTTTTTGGAACGCGCAGCTTTTGCGACTTTTACAAAGAACGTTGAAAATTAATGTGCCAATTCCCTTTCAAAACCACCGATTCCAACGAACAAACCATGCCGGTGTGCGCTTTGTTCGGAAATTAGTTGCAAACGTGAAAACGTACGTTTTGAATTTCAAAGAGAGTTTGAACGGGACGCGCGCCCTTTGACCCGCGGGAACGTAGACTATTACGAATCGAAGTCGCTCGCCAACGTTCGAAATACGATTATCGCCATTACAACCACAAATGAAGCTCCAAGCCTTCCCAAATAACTTCCCCCTGCCCTATCTAGTCATCCCTTTCAGAACATTTTGCAAGGAACGCGCTGATATCGAAACGGAGCAAACTTAAGTCAAAGGTGAAATTTATCAACACCCACATAGTATTCATCAATATCTGCATATTTTTCCAAAACAATTTGCCTCCCTCCAATGAAACCAAAAACATCTCTCATCAAAATCGGTTTTGGCTCCAAAACGATCGCAATCGGAAACGGAGGAATCCCGCGAATCAAGTTGCACATTTTGGTCCCCTTCCCACTGACGATTTCCGTGAAATGTCGAGGTTTTCAGAAGCGCGGCTTATCGAGTTTGCATTTCGGGAAGCAAAGGAGTACCGCAAAAGGTTTTCCCGCCGTAGGAGCTCCCTGGCGGCATTGGCTTTCCTTTGTGCGGGCCAACGGGAGGTCTCGGATCGCGCGGAACCGCCGCGATGACGGTGTTGCGCGAGTGTCACGGTAGTCCATAGGTATTATATCGCGCGCGCGGCATTGCGCCTGGCGGTTTCCGCGCGAGGCGGCGTGTCGGTCGACCGAAGAGGAGGAACGGTGGCCGAGGAATAGGCGGAGGTGGCGGAGGTGGTGGAGGAGTAGGAGGTGGAGTAGGTTGCGCGCGCGGCCATTTTGATAATCTCCCACTACTCCGTTTTGTTCTCTCCCTCTCCTACTTTCTGTCTCTCTCATTCTCTCTCGCTCTCTCTCTCTATCCTTGCTCATCGAGTATCTTTCTCTTGCTCGCTCGTTCTTTCATGCACACCGAGCGTTACATACGTAAAGGGGTACATGCGCGTACGTGGATAGGAGGCAGGAGAGAAAAAGATAACGTGAATGCACCGGAGAGAGAGAAAGAGAGGAAGGTTCGTATACGGAGGATCGGTGCGTACTTTTTTTCTCGCGTTGGTAGTGCGCGAGCTTTTGCGGCAAAAGAGCGTGTGCAGAAGAGTCGCCCCCGTGGTCGCTAGTGTCGCGGATTTACCTCTCTCTCTCTCTTTCTCTCCCTCTCCTGGTCTTCCTGGTTCTCTCTCCTTCCGCTCGGTCTCGGTCGGTCTCGCTCCGTCTCCGTCCGTCGGCCGCGTCGTGTCTCTTTACCGTGTAGGAGCTCGCACACCGAGGCGCTCGCGGCGTGGTTCGTTGTGTACGTGCCTATCTCCGTCTATCTCGCTCCTTCTCCTCTCCCTCTCCTCGTCTCGACCGGAAGGTGCCAGTTTCTCGTCGACGATCGTCTCGTGCACACTCGCACTACGTCGTCGCTGTTCCGTGAATTTTCGCTACGCTCGGACGTCCTCGCGCACCTTCGTGTTGCAACGAGTGCGGATAGGTGCGCGTAAACAAATCGGATCGTCTCGATCCGCGCGAATTTCTTGTTTTGCGAGTGAATTCGATTGACTTTTCTCTCTCTCTCATTCTTACTCCGTGCTCTTTCGAGAGAGTTCGCAAGTAAACAAAGAGAGTGGCCCGGTCGGTTCGAGGAGAATTGCGCGATCGGTATCGTTCGGTTTCCGTAGCGTGCGCGCGTGCGCACGATCACTCGCGCCCTCTCTTTTTCCGTTTCTCTCTCCTTTTCCTCTCTCATTTTCTCTCTCACTTTCTTTCCAACGATTTGTCGTTGGTTCCATCTCCAAACTAACCGGAAGAAGGTGCAGAAAAAAGTGTACGCGCCGGTCGCGGTTAATCGGGGTGTTTCGACACGAGCGGGAGCGCGCGCTTCTGGATTAGCCGCTCCTCTCGTGTCGCCGAGACTCGAAACGCGCCGCGGACCTCCGCCGCCGATCGTTCGCCGATTCGACGAAATAATGAGAGGGTATTTCCGCGGGAATCTCGTGTCGCCGTTGGCGAGTCGACGAGCCGTCCGTTCGTTAACAGTGCCCGCCTTCGTCGGTGTCTCCGTCGATCCGAGCGCCGATAACTCTTCGTCAGGATTATTTCTGGACACCGCGATCCGCCGGATCGTCCGTTCTTGAACGCACGGTGAGTAAATCGGCCCCCGCTTTCGACTTCTCCGATTCTCCGTGTACCAACAAGACTCTTTTTCCCGTTACTCTCAGAGCTTCCATGGCAATCGTTCACGAGACTGACGTTTTTCGCTCTGCGAAGAAAAAAGAGTGGCTAACGTCACGATATCCGTGCCCGAATGCCCTCCAACGTCTATGCTCGATCGCGTGTACCAAACTTCCTTCTCCTCCGTCTCTTCCTACCTTCTGCATCCTAGTTTTCCGACGGCACTTTCGGAGAAAGTACGACGCGGCATTCGTGACTCGACGGCGACACGTGGGAAAAATTTCGACGTCCTTCTTGGAAAACTGCAATAGCTGCAACCCAGAGTTTCCTTTCCGTCCTGAAAGTCCATTCGTTCGGTCGATGGAATTCTTCCTATCCTCCCGAGAGAAGAAAAAAAAAAGAATCTCGAGATACTCGGTCGCGAAAACACGTAACACGACGGCCATGTTAAAGAGCGCTCGTCGGAAGATATCGCGATTTCGTCACACCACGTGCCGCCATTTTTTCGTCGGCGTTAAAGCGCCGGTACGTTATCCTCCTCGATCCGTCCGTCACTCGGTGACCTCGGTTTCTTGTTTCGACTTTTAAACGTCTTTTAAACCTATTTAAACGTCTCAACCAAACCCAACATTTCGGCTACAGCACCGTTTCGGTTCCAGAGTGTCTTCGTGTGGGTGCGCGCGGCCGCGTGTCCGTGTGCCAAGTATGATTCACCTTAAGACTTTACCAACAAGACCTACTTACGAAGGTAGCATAGTAAGGTATTTATAAGCAAGCATTGACCCGCGCTCCCGTCTAACGGCCAGGAGATAGTCACTCGTCTAGTTATTCGTAATATCGATTGTTATTCACGTTTGTTATTGCCTTTCCCTGCCTTCGAGCCGGTAGAGGTGACTGTCGATACCATCTCGCGACGTGTTTATGCGAGGGTCATGTTCGACAAATTTGCTCTAGACGACCGCGAAGGGATTGCACGGTTCGATAATTGCCAGTTAGAGTCTTCATCCTCGAATACGAGTTGTGAAACTTTCAGGAAAGACGGGGGAGGTGGAAGATCGGACGTTGAAGAATCGACCGGACTTTTTTTTCCGTTCCGTAGACTTTCAGTTTTCTGTGGTTTGCGTCTGGAAGTTCTAGTTTTATAAAGGTTTTATGTAGCTTTTATGTGGGTTTTAACACTTAGCCAAACGAATGGGGAGATCGCTCCGTTTTAAAGAAACTTGGTTAGTGACCGAACGAGATCTCCCATTGCTACTTTACTAGTTCGTGTTGCTGTTGAAAAGTGCACGGTATATAGCTTTTTTTCGGAGGTTGGTTAAATGTTATGGTACCAAGGGTATGAGGAACGATTATCTGCTGCTGGAGGTAGATTTGTCGACTGTACGAGGAGATTCTAAGTCCTCGATTGGAACTTAAATGCTCCATCGATGCAGATTGAAATCGCATGGGGAAATCTTTGAGAAAAATTGTAGGATCGAAGAATTAAATTGTTTTTCTCTTCGCATCGTCAACTCGTGGCGCCTGCTCGCGTCATCGAGTTCTCGCTACATGGTTTTACGTATGAATCAACATGTGTAATTTAGAAACAATCGGAGCTAAACGCGCGCAACGCGGGAGAAAATTTCCTTCCATTCGGAAGCTCGTGACTTCGTTCCATTTGCCATTATGGTCCTCCAAGAATAACAGGTCGCTTCGTTAGACCTTGGACCAGCAACGTGGCTAATTGTAAACGCAAAACCGCATTAACGATACCCAACAACGCTTGTTTTCGTCCGCCGTGCGGATTCTGCGTCTTCAGTATTCGCTCGGTCATATTTTTCACTCAGTTTGGAGAACGCGAGGATTCCGGAGTCGTGGAGAAACATTTAATTCCCTCGTAGCTTCTTGTTTGCGACCTTTTCGCGCAAACTATACACTGAAAAATTTCCTCGAACATCATTTTCGCGATAACGCTCGTGCGCAAAGTTTCACGAAGGCGAACGGCTTCCTGGAAGCTGACTCGTAGTTTAAGCTAATTTTAATCGCGAGCGCTCCGACGCACTCGACGAAATCCTATCGACGATTCACGAAACGACGAACTCCATAGGAAATTCCACGCTTGTTCTCCAATGTCATAGAATAGAGCGCGAAAATCAACGAGAGCGTCTCCGAGAAACAATGGGTCTTCGTTCCATGACGTTTTTCGTCGGCAATGCGTCTTCGTCTGTGAAAAATAAATCTTAGTATTTTTACGGGAATCGGGTGTATCCGGGGTTCCCCCCATTCCACGACTTATCTCGCTCGAAGTGCGATAAATCTCTCTTCTTTCGCGCTCCTTTCCGTCTTTGGGTGTACTTTTTACCGGGCTGAGCGTTCTCCAGTGACGTCACGGGAGGAGGTCTGATGGAATTACTCGTGGTAGGAAAAGAGAGAGAGAAAGTGATAGGAAGATGCGACGAAGGGGGAGATCGGTAAGCAAAATTTTACGGTCCATCATCGAGCAACTTTGTCTCGATTCGTCATCCTTCTTACCGTTAATGCTCTCGCTTGTATCTCGTTCTACTCTCGAGCTCTTTTTCTCTCCCTCTCTCTTTATCTCTATCATTCTCTCTTTTTCTGTCTCTCTTTCTCTCGATACTTATCTCACTCTTTCTCTCTATTCATCTCTCTCTTTCGGTTTATCCCTCTTTCCCTCTATTTCGCTCTCTCCGTCTCCCCGTTCGCGAAGCGGCGCGCGCTAACTTCGGATTACGTAAGTGACAGAGAGCGCTACTATATACCGAAGAGCCTTGGTTTCCTTTTAAAAATGGCCGTCCACTGGCCCGAGAAACATCATCTCGTGTCGAAAACATTGGCCGTTCTACGCCGTAGAGACGAGCGAATCCGACGATGCCTCTATCGTTAGGTTTGCTGCATTGGCAAAAACAAGGAGCGCGCGTGCCTGCCTCCGACACCGTCCGCGTGCCGTTTTACCAACGATGATTCCCTCGACGATGATTCTCTCCTCTCCGCATGCAGAGATTCGACCAGCGACAATTGCGAAACACGAGATGCACGTTCGACGTTTGGAAATTTATCGTCGATGAGACGCGACATCGACCGTCGCCGACAGTCCGGAATATTAATAACGTTTTAACGCTTTAATCGCGCGACAATGTCGACATTTCCGCGTGACTCCCTGTTTTCTCTCCTTTTCTCTCACACTTTCCTTCTCCCTCGCGCTGTCAATCAAACGAACGCGATTAAACGAGTAATCTCGAACGTGTCGCGGTTAAAAGTCGCGCGGTCGAAGCTTTGTCGCGAATCGAAGTCGTTGGTTGGAGTGCGAGAAAGAGACGGTCGATTCGCTCGCTGTTGGATATCTACGTTGAGCTTGTTATTTATGCTCGTCGTGTATATACGACGTTGGAGTTAACGCGTATGTGCTTGACTGAGATTTCAATAGCAAAATTGTAGCTATTCGAGTTTATTATCGCTGCCTTTGTATCTTTTGGATTTGAATGCTGTGCTCGTGTTAACTGGGACGTACGGGTTTAGGTGGGTGTAGGATCACCTCGATTATGATGTGAGCTGTTTACTTTTCAAGTGGTATACGTTTTCTTTTGTCGCAATGATAACTCATGATTTTTTAATGATTATATGAAATTATTTCATACCGAGACAAATATAAGTACTCGAGATAAGAAAATTAGTAGAAATGTTTTTAAACAGGTTAGAAAGCAAATTCAAAGTGTTTGGATTTAAGTAAGAAAGTGACTTACTTATAAACTTAAACAACTCATATACTGATTATTGTGATACGTTTATATTTTCCTGAGAGATAATTAATTTTATTGTAAGCTCAAATGATAAATCTACCGTAGACAATGACGATTTGATCTTGGATTTCACTAATTGAGAATTCTAGTCTTTGACACTATATTCATCGTGGCTCTCGAAGTTAATCCTGTATTATTGCATTTCGAGATTATTTGCTAGAACTCGAGGAAGATTCCAAAATTCATCAAGAACCCTAGGACCTTCTTATTCTGGCGAAACGTCGCTTAAAACACGACGGGGTTAAAATTCTCAAACAGCAGTCGCGAAACTCGAGCAGGAAGATCCCATCCGATGTCGGGAAACTGTCGGGAAACTCGCCGAAAGTTGTCGGCACGTTGTATCTCGGGGCGAGTCGAGTTTCCGGTAAAATCGCGACAGAACTAATAAAAGGATATCGGTCTGCTGGAAGTTTTGAGTTTCCTCCGTTTCGCCTGTAGGGAGACGTCGTCGGGGACCGTTGTTCGTTCGATCGAATCGTTGACCTCAAAACCGCGCGAAGAAAATCAGTACACGATGGTATATCTGTATCGACGGGGGATAAAGACACCGATAACGACTGATAATGGGCTCGATCGACGATAACGAGCTGCCTGAGCGACGATAAAACTCGATTCTGCAATGGCGACGCTTCGAGAGACTAATTTTCTGTTACGCGAAACGCAAACACGAGTCGATGTCGTCGGTGATATTTCATCTTTTTCTTTCAACCGAGAATAAATTATATTGTCTCTATGACTTTGATCGACGATTTAACCCTTTTGATATCAATCTTTTGGGAAATCAGAAACACGTTTTAACCTTTTGCGGACCAACGCCGCATATATGCGTTCCTCTTGAACTATCAGTTTTGCCGAGGAACGCATATGCGTTTGGCAAATACAATTGATATAGCCAAAAGACTCATATATGTGGCTTGGAGTCCTGTGAACGAAAATCGCGTTTAATACATTGACTAACTTGGGGGCCACCGGTAACCGGAACTATAGAATTCAATGATATTTCATATGACTTTGAAATTGTAATAAAATCTACAAATTTTCTAACACATTCAGTATTTAAATACTTGCGTTCAAACGATAAAATCCTGTTGAATATATATCTATTTGTATCTTTAAAGTTTTTGCTTTAGAAAAAAGCATGAAATCCTTTACAATTCAATGTTTAAAAATCTGCTTTAATTTATTATTTAAAATTGTACCTTTAGCACTTTCTAATTATGTTACCGTGAAACTGATGTTCAGATACCACGAAAAATTTGGACTATAGAGAGTCAATAGGGAAAAAAAAGAAATATCAGTGTGGTTCAACGTGTTAACCAGAAATGTGTGCTGGCTTAGAGATTTCTTCTCAGATAGAAATTGTACTAAGCCTAATGCAAAGCAATTGGAACGTTAGGACCTTCTTCAGTAAACCCGAGAAAACAGGCACTTCCCATATTGCTCAAATATTCGTATCAATTTATTTAAATTGCACAGGTAACGGCTCAAGGGCGAAGGAAACGAGAAACCTTTCTTCCCGTAAGGATCCTACGTCCAACTTTACAGCTCCCAACAGTACCTCGCCCCTGGTTTCCTAGCACGGCGCGAATACAGATACAATTACCAATAAAATACCTCTAGGACCTCTTCTTTCAAGTACATCGTAGTCTCGACGATTCGAAATCACTCGAGGCACAATACCAAAGTTGGAGAGTGTAAAAAGAAAACTTACTTTTCAACTATCGACCCGTGCAATTCGTTAAATCTCGAGTCATCGACGCGCAAACATTTCGACGGTAATTGCCGAACGAGACAAACGACAGAGGCGCGTTTACGAGATCGATTCAACGAATCGAAGTGAGTGACAGCGTACTGGAAAACTCATTACAGATGGCATTGTTCTCGCGATCGTCCGGCAGCATTTCCTCTCTGTCTCTCCACTCTTCATTGACAATTGACTTATTAATCTCCACCAAACGCCTCCACGAAATTGCGTCGAGCTTGAACATTGCAGGTGAATTTTCACCGATTATCCTCCAACAGGTTTAAACGATCTGTCGTAAATCTTTCATCGAGATCGGACGCTCTGGGAGTGGAAGAAAATTGCTCCTCGGGAAATGGTCTTCGCGCGTTTTAATTTTGGAGTAGGTGCGCGAATAATCGCGATTCTGCGCTGTAACTTCTGTAACTACTGGCTCCTCTTATTTCTTTTATCTCTGTTATTATCAGAGGTACAGGCAAAGTTGTAGATAGAAGAATTTGAACACTGGACGTAGGTGTTTTTACAGATCTTTCTCCCTTTTCATTTAGGACTAGTAAACTCGTAACAAGATGGTAACTATTATTCACTCCCATGTTCAGTTCCCTTCTTCTCAATTATCCACGAACACTAGCCTCCTAGTTTTCGATTTCATCTATGAAAAAGCACGCTAAAATTTTTGAAATTTCGAGCAACGACTGTCAACCCTTTTACGGAAATAGTAGTAGACAGTAGTTCCATTCTCCTGCCGATTGGAGTCCAATAACAAACAAACTTTAAAATCCTAACCCTTTCTCTGGAATATTTTTAAATTGTTATCGCTCCCAGCCAAAATGATGACACCAGTTAAAACCGAAAATCCAACACGAGGTATAAAAACATGAGTAAACATAATATTAACTCGTTTAAAGATATTGTTTGTCCGTCGTTTTTGATTCTCGCGTGCATCGTCGAGCGCGCATCATTGCGCAACGAGTCGGCCGTACGAAGGAAGAAAGAGGCGTAACTCGGCCCGCCGACTTCAATTTTCAAGCCGAGGTGAGACAGCCATGCGCTTAGACTTGACATTAACGTCGTATGCGTTCAATGCCAAGAAAGGGGGGAAAAAAGCCGAGTCGAAGATACGGCATGCTCGTAGACCGGCGGCCGATCGTTCTTGAACTTTGACCGACTTACGTGTTATTAGTTCACTCGCGGTGAGCACGATCGAACAAATTTCGGAACTTTTCTTTTTTTTTTTCAACACCCAGAGAAAGAAAGAAGATCATTCCTGAAACGTTTTTTTCAGAGGAGATACCATTGGCGGGAAAAGTTTGTTATTTTAATAAAAAAAAAGTCTGAGCCGCTTGCGAAATCGATTCTTCGAGAAAACGGCAATCGTCGGTTATTATTATTGCGAGAGTTGTCGCGTATCTTTGAAACGAATCGTCACACCGACGTGTAAACACGGCTCGACGTGATTCTCTTTAACTCTTTCTTTTTCTTTCCTCGTCTTTCGACGAGGTCGCGAGTAATTTGGCGTGTTTAATTTGACGAGAAACGTCGTGACAACGGTTCACAACGGTTCCCAACGGTATGCTGGAATAGTCGAAGCCTGGTTTTAATAAGTATGCTCAAGGAGATTAGCGTGCACGTATAGACGGAGCGAGAATCGCGGCTCTTCGAAGGTTGTCATACCTCGGTTTACCTCCGCGAAACGATGTCAGTGTGTCAGTGTCAATGAAACCGAGTCATCGGGTTTCTGTGATTTCGATTCAACGGGAAGACGTTCCCTCGACGATCCGTCGACGAGACGCACGGCTGCCAGAGGAGCAAAAATATCGCGACGAAAACATTCTCGCCGATCGACGATTAAACTCGTTCAAATGGCTCGACCTTAACTCGTATTTTCCTTCTACAAAGTCGAACGGGTTGTTTCGTTGCGTCGTTTGTCGAGCGACGAATTAATCGTAGCCTTAATTAACTAGATTCAAAGGAAACGAGAAGGAGGAAGAAAGAGTGGAGAACAGGAAGAAAAGCGAGAACGATCTCGCGGAATAGAGAAAAGGCCGTCGATTCGCCGGGAATTCGCGACCGCGCAATCCGGCATTTAGCCTTCGTCGGCTCAAAATAAACGCGACAACTCGCTCCTTCTCTGTTTCCCTCTTTCTTTCTCTCCCGCGTTTGCACTCTTCCGCGCTGTGCTCTTTCTCTTTTCAACTTACAGTCGCGCTTCTGTTGTCTTTATTTCTCGTTGAATCGTTCTCTCTCCTCTCATCTCTTCCTCATAGTTCAATTTGTCTCTCTCGGTTTCGAAGCAGAGTTCGATAATTCGCGCTCTTTCGCTCGCTTATCGGCGAGCAACTAAGCTCGAGTTCAATTCGCCACACGTACGGCCACGTGCGTGCTCTGCCACGAGCATCCGTGTGCGTTGCTCGTTTGCGAATGTTTCTCGTGTTCGTGCACGCAACGTAGATACACGGTGACGTATATATACGTGAGCATCTACCAGGCACACCGACGAGTGCACACGTGGCCACGAGACTCTATCCACGTACTGTACGGATTTCTAAAGCGAAGTCGACGATAGATAAGGCAGAACGAGGGAAACATGGATGGCTCTCTTTGTCACGTTGTTTCTTCCAGTGGAAAGAAATTCGAAGCGACGAAACGAAACGATGGTGTTGCTTAAAAAGACGTTCGGGTGGAGTGTTCGTTAATCCTTTTGGTGCCGACAGAAAAATTTCATTGAATTAATAACAATTGCAATTGCAAATAAAAATAATCGTCATTTGGTCACAGTTTCACATAGAAAAGGAAATATAGAGCATAAATTGTATATTTTCTATTTTCTATCATAAAATTACTGGCATCGTATGAGGAAACTAAATAATAATCCGACGATACTCCGCGTCAGGACTATTGCTAACTACGATATATCGTCGTCCGGCACTAAAAGGGTTAAGGACGTCGCGAATAAGATTTTCTTTTGCGCCGTTTGCGCGGGGAAATTTGCGTGCGTGCAGAATTTCTGGAGAACGTATGGAAAAGGTGCGTGAGTTAGAAGGTAAAAGAGTTGGACTTAAAATTAAATGGAGCTGAGTTCAAATTTTCGTCACCTCTGGGAAATTTGTTCTTTGTTGTTATTTAATATATTATAGTTTCGATGATTTGAAACTCACCTAAATGAGTAGTCTAACATGAATATAAAATGATTATAAAAGTTGAAGACGAAAAGCAGCACGTCCGAAAGTTGTTTTCTTTTGGTTGTTCTCCAAGTATGGAGAACGATATGGTACCTCCATTTAGCTTTGTTTTGACAAACGAAGTGCTTTATTTAAAAAAATCTCCGTTTTATCGTTAAATCTTATTCACTTCTGGCGAGAAGAGGAAAAACACTGTTCTATATTGCAGTGTTAATAAATTGCTCACGACTCAGCGATTTCGCGACACGACATTGGCCGATGTTCTCCAACGATGCATCGAAACAACGCGGCACTGGGTTGCGGATGGTGAACGGTTTTTTTCGCAGATGTATCACAGTACCATTGGAAATAATATTATGCCATGTTAGAGGTTACCGCGTCATTTTGTGAGCCGACGTCAACGCTGACGTAGACGAATGCACGGTCGATCCCGGAGAGCAACGCTTTTATCGCAACCTCTGCTCTGTCTCTCCAACGACCGAAACTACTTTCTCACTCGGCAAACTCGTTTCTGATACTGAAACAATTTTCCAGAAAAATATTCCATCCGTGATACAATTTACGTCTTCTTATCCTGAATATTTGCTGAAGTATACGCCGACATATTGAAGAAAAATAACTGCTAGCGAATAGATCTTTTCACGGGCATAATTGGATAGAGAATTTTAATTTAAAATTTTCGAAATCACTGCGTAAAATTAAATTTCGTGTGATTTCGTCAATCTCTTGCACTAAGATTTCTATTTGAATAGTGTGCTAACTCTGAATTAATTCCAAAGATCAACATTTTTCTCAGTTTTCTGATATTCCATATAATTGAACATACTATTAACCACTTGGATACGGCGCATATTGACTGCGCTGTGTATAAGCATCGACTATAGTCGACGCTCTTACCAAAGTGTTTAATAATATAAAAATAATTCCATCTGCTCACAACCGACTAACATTTTTAATTTAACACTTCTTCGAACACTTCGCATTCTCCTATTCCATTTATAACTACACGAGTGTCACCCGTTGTAGGTTAAGGGGTTAAAGAATAAAGAGGGAAAGGAAGAAAGTGAGAAAGTGACGATGCATATTGTACAGTGTAACCTATCGTTAATTTTCCAAGCACCGAGGAGTCGTCTAGCGGCAAATGTTAAACGATTTCGCGTCCCGCGGGCAATAACGTCGCGACCCGAAGGAAAGAGCCGAGCAGAATCCATCGTCGGCGCCGTATATAAAGTATTGACCCGAATAAAAAGGGCTAACACGCTTGATAGTCCCTCGTAAAACATGGTCACAATGTTTTATTGACCGACCGAGGAGACCCGTTCACTTCGGAGCGATAACGCAATAATCCTTTATCGTGCAATTGAAAAGGACCCTGTCGAGGTGGAAGGAGAATTGTCTCTCTTCCTCTTTCTCTTCCTCCCCCACTTTTTATTCTTACCGGCTCTAGCTTCTCCTCTACAATGACGTTTTTACGAACCGTCGACATAAATCGACTCGTCTGCTCGGTTCAGGACGATAGAGGAGCTCGAAAAATATTTTTACTCCTAGGAGTAGCTTCTCCGGTAGGACGACGACCCTGCTTCCTTGGTTGCGTTAACGGAGGAAACGTCTCTCGAGATATCCGAGGGAAGATATCGAGTAGAGGAAGAATCGTATCCTCTTCGTTGCGTTTCTCCACGGAATTTCAAGTTTTCCCGAAACGACGACGTTTCGCGAAGCTCACTCTTCTTCCAGGACCAACGCTATGGAAGCGGATCGAAGAAGAAATTGGAAATTCATAAGTCGAGGAGAAAACAGGATCAACTATTCGACTGAACTTTGTTTCCTCTATTTTTCCGTAACTTTTGTCCACCATTGTGAGTCGCAGCTGGAAAGTCCTCTTAAATCATCCCTCTCTCATTACCATTTCAAATTGGCTACGATTAACGGGAATTAATTATCTGCGGGGCAATATTCCGTTGGATCTCTCGTGTAAACGATTCGCATGGAGTAAAAAACGGGGAGAGAAAAAAAACGCGCGAGATACTCGATGGCCTCCGATATTGAAAAAATGTCGGCTAATTCTTCGCTCTTCTCATCCCGGGATAAAAATGCCTGGATGGAAATCTTGCGGATTAACTTCGATCATGTCGCACAGTTTGGATCCTTTCTATGGTTTCTTCTTCGTTGGAAATTTTTAGGAAAAATCCGCGAGTAATTGAGAAATCTTTCGTATCAAAATGTCTGGCCGAATTGATGATCGATTTTGATTTAAAAGCTGAACAGGGAGGAAGTATGGAAACAGCAAATCGATTCCTCGTTACGTCGTTCATCGACCGAGAGTCCAGTTGATCGACAAGCGATCGGTTGAGAGTCGCGTCGGGATAGAAAATTTTTGGAAAATTGCTCGACCTGTCCGATGAAACATCAATCGAAAGCACGTATGGGTGCATGCGCTTTCCGAGAAAGCCTTATACGTGTTGGAAGCGTGGTGCTCGCTTCCATTTACCGGGACGCTAATCATGGAAGCGCATAGGGTTCGTTAGTTCGATGAACTTTGGCCGCTTTGTGACAATGTTCCGATATTCAATAAAGTCGAGTTCACGCGACGAGCGTGAACCGTGCCGGATCTAACGATCTCTCGCTCTATGTTGCTAGAGTCCTTGGCTAATTTCGATCTCAATATTCGTCCTTTGATCTATCGACTTTTTAAGGGAAAATTACAATGAGCGTGTAATTAAGGGCCGATCAGCCGATACTGATTTCGTGGAGACGATTTTTGAGAAGATTTCTTTCGCGAGTGGACTTCTACTCGAGTTTCTATTTTGACAGTTATTTTGGAAATCATAATTAGGATAACTCTGAAATTTCAACTCGAACCAACTAATTGGGTGTCCTCACCTTTTACACCGTATCTAAATACCAATTGCTATTTTTAATCTCGTTATTTTTTCTCCATTTCTTTACGTGCTAAGATCATTATATCCCAAAAATTGCTTTATTATAGGTGTTTAGCAAATCAAAAAAGCAACGTTTCGGTGATTAACTTAAAAAGGATTTCGGATGAATGGGAAAATAAGAAAGCAAGTAATTTACTTTAAGCAGACTTTATTAGAATTTTGTTCAATGTTTTGTACTACAGTTTTACAATACAGCTATCTTCATTCTTCCAAAGTATTGAACTTCGTCCAAACCTCCTTCCTCTTGCGATAACCGCGCGTTTAACATCCCTTCCCTCGTCTTTCTCGCAGAATCGAGTATCGCCCTCGAGACTTTGTTCACGAAGAGATTTCTACTCTAATTCCCGTGATTCTTTGTCACCAGTTACAATGGCGATACGCGGTCGCGCGTAATTCTCCCCCGTAACTCCATGGAATTAAAAGAACCGAGGCAGGATTTCACGAGGAAAGACACGAAGATCGCAGAGACCACCTTGGTCGTGCTCTGCTCGCGAATATTCGAATGGAACAAACAAGATAGAGATTAAAGCGAGGTAGCAACGACAGAAAAAAAGGCTGGTTGCTTGCTGCACTGCTCCTAGGTATTGTGCAACGAATTTAAAAGACTCCCGAGGAAAGTTGCGAGGACAGACGAAGCAGCGAGAACAATTAGGCTGCTGGCATCCATGTCGGGGTTGTTGAAACGGCGCAACGGTGCACAAGATAAAGGGAAACGAGTCGACGATCGGCGGGAATTGTGCGTCGTTTGCGGCCCTTTTGGGTGACGATCGAAAGATTCCTTTCTCTTTGTTGCATGCGATCGGTGATATCGTCCGGAACGATTGTTTTCAAGGACGTTGATATTTTTCGCTTCTTTGGAATCGTTAAAGGTTTCGATTGGAAGTATTCGACTCTTAGTCGTTTGAGAACGAAGGCTTTTTTGAATTTAGGGAAATAATTGTTTAAGTGGTGATTGAAAGCCTCCCCCTAGTAACAAAGGCAAGGGTTGGAACGTGCATTACGACCTCCTATAATGCTGTAACTCTATAACGTGGCAAAATTTGCCCTACATTCCCGTACGTGATCGAAAATCGATCAGTTATGTTTCGAAGCTAATTGCTAGATCGTTCACCTCAATATTTTAGAACTGAGAAGAATGTGACGAACATGTGCAACAGGAATTATGGAAAATATTGAAATTATACTTCACTTACTTCCTTAACACTAGATCTATGGCAGCCCTCAAAATTACCGGGTTCCTACTTTACATTTTTTTTCCAAATTGATAGAAAAGTAATACAGTAAATATTTCACGAGTATCTTATAATATACAAATTACTTTACTGATCAAATGTTTGATCGCTTGTATTGCAAGCTACTTATTTAATATATTATGGGTACCGAAAAGTAACCAAAAAATTTTTTTGCTAGCGAGAATCATTTATGAAAGAAATCTTAAATACTAATCAACAAAATAATTTCCATAATTTTCTAACACTTTTTGCCAGCGTAAGGATAGTTGTTAGATTCCCTTTGTAAAAAAGTCCTTCGATATTTGTTGAAAAACGTTTCCAATCACGTTTTCACTTCGTCAATTTTGATTACTTTTCGGTCCACCTAATATTTAAACCTACCAGATTTATCAACCGTAGATCCAGTGGTAATTGTGGACACGTGTTTATCGTATTTTTTGGATTGAAAGGTTGACAAACATTTGCCTCTGTTTTCGACGAATCAAGTGGAACAACGCAAAGGTGTCACCCTCGCTATTTTGAAAGCGACGACAGAACGAGCAGGCCGCGTTTCAGCAACCAGGAAATCAGTCGCATCTGAACTCGTTACGGGAAGAGATATACGCGCTCGTAGAAACGAGAGACGCTTCGTAATATCCGTCCCGTCGCGGTCTCTCCGACCCGCCGACTCTCCGACTCGTCGGCCAATGGCCTCTAGCTTCATGCAGCCAATACAGCCTGCCGGATTTACTTGGCGTTTCGACGTAACTCGTGAATTTTCCAGCCATTTTGCGCCACCGAGCCGAGCTTCTCTCGCGTCTCTCCTATTTTCCCCTCGTCGATGCATCCGGCAGACGGGAAAAGAGGAAACAATTTCCCTCTTTCGCGTTGGAACGATCGTCCTAACGAACGCTCGGGTTTCGTCTGTGCTCGTTTACCTTGATGAAAGTTCACTTGCAGATGATATCAAAGATCTTATGAAAATTCAATATTTTAATGAATGCTCTTGGATGTATAAACCACTCGGAGACTAAATCGATTAATTCGACTCTTTGAATTTTATTAGATTTTAGCGTCAAAGAATTTTACTGGCAACTTTTTAGAATTATAATAAATTTCTGTAGTAATAATGATTAACCCTTTGCACTCATGTGACGAGCTACACTCGACACAGCTTTCCAAGGTACTTAACATGTCATCTATTAATTATCACCTTTTCTAAATTAGTAATAGTTTTATATCTTAACATAAAAATCCCACGGTCCCTGTGATTCTTCGTAGTATTAAGTAGAAATTAATAATAAACAGTAGAGAATTTTCCAACAGTATATTTTCTTATCTGACAAAAAGTTAGTAAATTAATTCGGAGTGCAAAGGGTTAATACTTTTAAATGACCAAGCTTTCTTGGTCATTGGTATAAATAATTTATTTCAGAAGTCAATTTGATTATCTCCGTGGCTATTTCTTATTCATCCTATATTTCGTTAGAGATCATATGTTTTGCAATATTTATTTGTATTTTATATTTTAAAGGGGATTTTAAAAAAGAGGGAACGCTACTCTGATACATTTCATGCTTTAGATTTTATCGAATTAATCCATTTTGCAAGCGAGTAGCTTATATTATATTAAATCTTCTTTTTCATTATTATTCAATTATAATTGGGGAAAAAAGGAACTAGAAGCTTCGATCCTTCAATTATATGGCCACTATAATTCCCGAGCAGAATTTTTCGAATTGAACGGATATAGGAGTCGCCATGGTCACAGAGAAACCGCTTGCAAAATCGAATGTGTACCTCCGGACGAAAAATTTCATGAACTTCAAAATACTCTCCAATTTCACGTTTCATTCGATCACGAACGGCAGGTAATTCGATTCTGGGGGTAAAGGTTTTTGACAAAGGTATAGACGCAATCGCGGTAACCATGAGTGGAGGCTGCAATCGATGGGGTGATCGGAGTACAGGATTTGATCGCGATCATCATAGAATCGGTAACGGGTCGTTCATTGCGCAGTCCCATAGCGTCACCGGAAACGCGACTAAACAGGTGTTTGCACCAGCTGCAACCGCTCTTGCTATGGTTCGTCACGAATCTCTTCTGTCTCTCTATTTCTGATCGTTCAGTTTCTCCTCTCATTTTCTTCTTCCCACCCTCTCTCTCTCTCATTCTATTTCTCTCCATGTTTCTCTCAGTATTTCCTAAAACGTGGGAGTTATTCTCGTCAGTGCGTCATACGCGCAATGAAATTCCAGCACGGTGAATTTACTTTCGGCAAAAGATAAAGGCATCCGCTCGACTGTGCCGCCCGTACTTTGATCCGACGTTCGTTAGAAACAAAAGATGGTATGTGCGTCAATTAAAATTCCAATCCGACCTCAAACGGACCTGACGGAGTAGCTCCGTCCGTGGACAAAGCGATTTTAATCTTCCGCGCAAAACCATTGCGCGCGTATCTACCTAAAACTCTCCTATGGTAATTTCAAGATCCGGAGCTTCGTTTGCTCTATAATTAATGCAACGTTCATATGAAACTGCTTCAACGTTTGTAGTTCCGTTCAATGATAATCCATGTGACGGGAGCGATTCGTTTGTCTTTGGTTTCAACGATTTTACCGTGACATGGTTTAAGATTTAACCGGTGGATGTCGTTATGTCAATAGCTGATCAGACTTTTTAACCAGTTAACTGCGGAATTTAATTTTATGAATACCTTGCGGAATACGGAGTCAAAATCGAGCAATGATGTGTATATTCGTCAGACACAGGACAAATGTTTCTGTTATAATTTTTAGGAAAAGAGGAAGTCAAAATGTAGAAAAGATAGAACTTTGGATTGACGTGTATACACGTCGAACGCAGTTAATTGGTTAATGGTAATTTAGGTATTTTATTAAGAATTCGTTTTAGTCGAAGAAATTTTAAAGGAGTTTGACTCGAATTATTTCATGTTTCTTGCGCAATATTCAACTTCCTTCAGCTCCTAGCATCAAGAACGAAGTGTTCTCTCCATAATACTTTGGAAAACGAGAAAATTAACCGTGGAAACTAAACGGAAACTTTTCCTCCTAAGGGTGATCGTAATTAACTACACCGTCCTTCATCACCAAGAAACATCTGTACGCGAAAGAGAATTATAGTTGCTCCACGGCAAACCATCTTCATTGAGCACATCGTTATTCAAATCCTCACAAAAGCTTCGACAAATCCCTCTCTCAATTTTAACCACTGCTAAGTTTCACTCACCATTCACCTCCACCCTCCAACCACCCCTTTCCTTCTACCTCAATGGCTTTCCCCCATTCCAATAGTCTTCCAAACATTCCCACGCACACCTCTAATATCTACACGTAAGCCTTTACGCTAATTATTTACCTTGCCAAAATATACGCGCCCTACGAGTCAACAAACACTCGAGAACGTATATATACGCTCTCGACCGAAGGGTCTTCCAACCAATCGACCTACGCTGGGAGTCTCCCACCAAATTAATCCCAACGCGAGAAACTACCCTCCTGAGGACGATAAAAGGGAAAAAGGGTTTTCCTCGTTGTAATATTAGGGAATTTTTGAATTTTCAGCGTGGACCGGGACCGGCTTCGGGAGCGGGAACGACAGGCCCGCGCAGCGATGTCGGTCCAGGCCGAACAGGCGGCTGCAGGAGGTGGTCCTGACACCAGACACCATCACGCTAATCCTCACTCCGTTGCTGCTCCGCTCTTCCGTGCTCCCGTCAGGGTGAGTGTCTCATTTACGTCTATCATTACTAATTTTTTACTTTGGAATTTACTCTGGTAATTTCTGAAATTTTTGTCGTTTGGGTGATTTAATTTTATGAAGAAATAAGAGAGATTGAGATGTAAGCTGAAGAACTCCGTCGCAATTGGATATTATTTTAGAGATTAACTGTCGTAGATGAATATTCTAATAATTAGTTATTAGAAATTATGATGGAATGAAATTGCGATGGAACAGATAAAAGTGATAGAACTTAAGTTGTTGTGTATGCTTCTGCACGATATACAAAAAATGGACGGTAGATGGAGCGTTGAGTTTCGTTTATTTTATAAACAAAGCGTTCGTCGATTTTATCACAGAGATAGTTCTAATGTCGAGTATGAAGGACGATATTTGTCAGTCTTAGATTGAACTCTCGGCAGCGTAAGTATAGAAAAAAATTATCTTGCCATCCGATGGAACGTTTTCGTAATCCTGCTTTCCATTTTGCCGGAGCTACTTTTATGCTTTCACGTCTTTAAAATTCTGTTTGTAAGATAAGCTCGGATGGAAAATAGGTCAGAGTTTCCGGTCGACCTGGGAAAAGTCCAAGCGCAAAGGGTTAATATCGCTGGCTAGAAGGCTGACTAGGTTGTCGTGGATGAAACTACCGCAACGCGTCTAAGGAAAAACTTTTCGCGAGCAATCAATTTGTGTGTACAAATAAGGACGAAACTTTCCTCTTACGTCATTAAATTGCAAGAAATCAATCACTTCTGGGAAATTTTTCGTAAATAAATTTCTATATATCCTAGCCTCGATCTTGAAATTCGTCTAAAGTTGTAAATCCTAGGAAAAATGTACTTAGTAATTGCAAATCTAACGATAGGAAAGGAGAAAGAACCGAGGATCATTCTTTGAATCGATTCTCGCAGCTCGTAAGTCTCCATCGTTCGATCGGTCATGTCGTCGCGTGGTTGCTGTACTGGTTTGCATTTTAAAGATCCATTTTGTCGTCGCTCGTCTCGTGACTTCATTTAGTTCACATTTACGTACGTCACCCATTTTGCAATTTAGATAGTCCAAGACTCAATAGCGTCAACGAAGGCGCGCGCGTTTAAAAGTTACCGCGTCATTATTTTCGCATTAACACTTTTCACTTTAACCGAGGTTGCGCGCCTTGCTGCTCAGTATCGCCGGTAGTTAAAGCCGGTATTAGTTTCTACGGGGCTCGGTTTAGACGCCATATGGCACCGCTTCTCTTCCTTCGCTCTTTTCGGTTTCTTTTTATTTTTTCTCCCTCTTTGATCCTCCCTCATTTTTGCTCGGTGTTTTTCTCTATCACTCTATCACAGCCTCTCTCTCGCTGTCTCTTGTTCTCCTTTTGTTCTCTCTTTCTCTTTCACTCTCTCCCTTTCTCTGTCTATGGCTTTCTTCCTCTCTCTGTCTCTCTATCTCTCTTTCTCTCTCCCTCTCTCTGTCTCTCCGTCCTTTTCTATCCTTCTGTCTCGTTCATCTTTCCCTTCAGCTTTCCTCTTTCTCCTCCACAGGAACATTTGGCCCCGCCATCGTTTCTGAGCAACCTCGGTGTCTTCCGATTTCAGTCTCGCAAACCGAATACCGTAGCACGGCAGCTGTCTTAAGGACCCATAGAGAGACCCCGTACAACCGTTACGGCGAAGCCAAAGACCCGTCGGCTCTCCCGTAGCTCGTAAACATCCTTCCTCCGCGTCTTCTTCAACGGCACCCTAAATTCCCTTCGTCTTTTTCGACCCTCTCTTCCCGTTCCATCGACCCTTCGAGAAAGATACTTTTCTAATCTCCGACACTTCGGAGAGCAGCACGCTTTTCGATGCGATGGAAAGTAAGAAATAGCCTCGCGTTTAGCGGCAGGCTTTTATTGAAATTCGCCAAGGCAAGGACGAATCGCCGATCTACGTGAGAGGACGCACTAAAAAGTTTCGGCGAAGACGTGTCGTAAACGACAGTGGCACGAAACCTGGCCTCTCTTGCTTCTCGTCGTTTATTTTCCTTTGTTTCGTGTTGCATGTACATTCTCGATGTTAATTTTTGCGGAAATTGTTTTTGAAGAAACACTGTTTTTGGCACGATAGGTGAGATAGATAGGAAACAGAGAAGACAGTATCGGTTATCAAATTTCTCTTGTTAGTGTATTTAATATATTGCATGCGAGTGTTTTTTAACGTCTCAAGAGGGAAACTTGTTGAAAAGTTTGCACGAATTTTATTTTTCTAAAAAATTAGTATAAATTGAAAACTGCGTACTGTCTGAATTCGAAAATATACTTAACTTTTCAGAACGAAGTGATTGATGTCACGAATCGCATTTTTCAAACGATCTATGCACAGTTTTCGAAAAATGTACTTTTACTTCGCCCGCATACAATGTGTTTATGTATATATATACGGAGCAAGACAATTCCTCTCCTTTCACTGCGGCCCAGAGAATCTAAAAATTTGAATATCCCTCATACAGGTATATATTACTCCTCGATAACGTTCCTTAATATTCAATTCACCCAAACAGCGATCTGTTTACAAATACGGAGGTTCTATCACGTTCCATCTCCATCCAAAGCAAGAAAGATCGACATAATCAAAAATATCGCTACAAATGTTTCATACCATGTGCAAATTTCATTTGAGGAAAATCCCACATCAGCAAGTGTGTTCATTTAGCACGGAGTCAAGCGGAGTACCTATCAGCCTCGAAACGGTCAAAGATTAATTCCCACGGAGAGAAATTGGATTTCTCTCGGGACAAAAAACTGCCGTGCTCCGATATCGGCCGTATCATCCCCGAGCGAAAAGGGTCCTCCGTGGATTCCAGGAGCTTTGCGGAATATTAGTTTCGAGTGGGCGATGCAATCATTAATACGATTTCCTCCACAAAGCGCGAATGACCTTTCGAACATCGCCGGTGGCTCTTCTCGCGTACTCAACAGGTGTTCCTCGACTTTTAAACTTTCCTAATAACCGCTTTACGAGCCTCCACTCTCGCGATAACGAATTCGTAGAATTTTATCCGCGCTGCTCCTTCGCGGTCCTCCTTGTCCCGGCGTTGAAAGAGAGTCGTAGCTTGAGGCGACGTTTTTAAAATGGTAATTATCCGTTCGTTCGGTTAATGGAGTTTGACGATTTATCGCGCGTTATCGTCGACTGGCATCGAAATTAATCGTGTACCCAACGTGCATCTGCCGCCTACCGTTTCATCGCGATGTTTGCCTTCGTGCTAAAAATACCGGCCAATTGATACCATCGTAATAACACGGTGACATTTCAATTGCATCCTGCGTTTAACCCTCGCACGGAAACGATCGATGCAGTGATTTTCTGTTTCGCGCTGAAACACTGCAATTTCAAATCGCCGAGCATCGATTTCAGACTAAACGTGTTGCCTGTCGGTGATTTTAATTTTAGATGGAAGAGGTTTACGTTGATCGATGAGAGATCAATTTGGTAGTGAATTTTGGACAAGTAACAAGTAAACGAGGATGTTTTAAGACCGTACATTTAGCTCAGAAACGAGCAATTTTTGTTTGATACATAAAGTATGAAAGCTTTGATAATTCAGCATTGAAATATTGATC
The DNA here is from genome assembly GCA_910591515.1 of Cerceris rybyensis. Classification (NCBI taxonomy): domain Eukaryota; kingdom Metazoa; phylum Arthropoda; class Insecta; order Hymenoptera; family Crabronidae; genus Cerceris; species Cerceris rybyensis. The sequence goes on along the minus strand of OU342792.1, from coordinate 21,913,214 downwards.
AATGATGACTAATTTCACGGTGGACGCGCCGAAAAGAGTACGGTCAGATGTGGCAAAGTGTTCTATCGGATTTTCGACGAAGATAAATCGACGGAACGTTTTAGGCAATCGTGTATATATGTTCGTAATGTAGGCAATAAGCTAATAGATTTGTTCTATTTTCTGTGCGACAAATATGTCTACGTTGGAGCGTGAATCAATTTTTGATAATTACGACGAATGAGAAAAAGTACAGTGATTGCTCGGAATTCCATCCAAGATTTGGATACTGGAGAACGTTATCGGCAACGGAGCACGGTGATAGTATCAAAATAAGGGACGAGAACGTGTTCGTCGTAGTAGAATTTATGAACGGATAGCGCGTCTTATCAGATAGGAGTTATCAGTCGTCGGATACAGTCGGCGATGTCGCCTGAAAGACCGATGCTCTTTGCAGGTCTAACCTTTAAAATTTCTCAGCACCAATAATCCTAAAATAATCATTGACAAAACAACAACACCAGTTTCCAAACCTCATCTGCAAAAAGAGCGCAAGAATTCGATAGCTCGCAACCTCCTAAGACAGGAGATCCTAGGCAAAATAATCATAGCACTTGTATCCAAAAAAAGATAGAAATAAGGAAAAATAAGAATTATCCGATCGGTTCTTAGGGTCAAAAGTTCGACGTGCGCACCCGCGGCGAAACCGCGAATCGGCTCGAGCCAAGCAGGAGGCGCGCGCGTATTTATTACAGAGATTAACGGCGTGCATTTGCATTCCCATGTAGCCTGGCTCGTGCACGGCGAAAAGTTGTGATTTAGAGCGAGCTACGCTCCTTCGAAAGGGATAAACCCTTCGAAGAGAAGAGAGAGAACGCAACAAAATACAAGAAGAAGACCTCTGCCAAGCTACCATCCGATGGGAACAGAACCAAGAAAAAAAAGAGATGAGAGTGAAAAGAAAAAGAAAATCTCTCTTCGATACGTCTCCTGGTAATGTACTCGGTCGTGCAGGAACGAGAAACAGCGAGGACGACGACAGGACGAAGGAGAACCATGGAGAATCCAGGATGAAGACCTTGCCCGTTTGCGATTATGCGCAACCTGTCTCTCTATCTCTCTTTCCCTCTAGATTTCTCCATTTGTAAAATTCTCTCTCTCTCTCTCTTTCTCTCTACAAAATCGCGTCTAGTTTCTAGAAGGAAAGATGCCTACGTGCCACGAGTTTATCCAGCGAAGAAACAAGACGCTTTGGTATTACTCGCACGGACCGAGCCGGGGAATTAATGGCGCGCGTTTCTGATCGATTATTCCGTCGTCCGTCGAGATACGAGACTCGCGGAATTATTCAGCGTGCTCTTGCGACGTATAGTTTGTATTTAAGGCAACGCGAGCAGAAATGCCTTACTTGCATTTATTCTAAGCGCGAATAAACGAGAGATCAGCTCTTGGGTGATTCGCTGGAGAAGAAAGATTTGACGGATCTTCGAGAATCACACGATAGCTGTATCTCTTCAGGAAGTGTTTCGTTCGACGACACCGGGCGTGGTTTTAGCCTTGCGAAGGAGATAAGAGGTTGCCTGGTGCATTTTCCTTCCGTTCTTGCTCTCCTACGATCTTATTTGCAGAGAGAGCAGGTGCAAACGCGACGTTTCTTTGCTGTTTTAAAAGCGCAGGGAGTGCTACTCCTTCGCACGAGTGTCGCGCCTTTTTTTTACATCTTTTGTTTTAACACTAATACTACCGGCCTCAAATCTATCATATTTTAATAAATTAAATAAATACTTTGAAAAAGGGGGAATGAAGTGGCAGAAAATTCGATCGATTGGGTGATTTATGTTTATTGATATAGACGTAGAATATTTATTCTATGACTCTTATGTAAACTTGGAGAATTTGTTGAAAAAATTGAGTACCAGTCATTTTGACTGGTTTGGTAGTTCTAGTGTTAAAAGTTGGATTATCGAAGGTTGAAGTAGAATTCAATTACGCGTGCAGGGTAGACACTGCTTGAAATCGTCTTTGTTAGGGATGTCTTTGAGATAATGTATCCTAAATAATTAATTTTGGAAGATTTGGAGGTGCGATTCGAATTTAAAAAATGTGAGAAAAGATTGGAAGGAGAAAGGAAACTTGAGAAGGACAGTTTGGGAAGGAAGTCGCATCGGCGAAAAGCTGCAATAGAGAGTCGAAGCAATTACGGAGACGCGATCGCGAGCGAAGGGAACAATTACTTTAATTTAATCCTATCACGGCGGACGGTCGCATCGACGAGATACTTCCTCCTACGCTCTCTGCCGTGCTGACGCTCGTCCGCGTTCGTGGACGAGCCTGGCGTGTTTATTATGCAGCTATTCCAGTCTCCCGCAGTAGGCCACAGTCGTCGAATCAATTATTCTCGTTACGTATGCGCGGGATTGTACAACCGGCCGATCGTAAACACGATTCTCGTCGAGCGAGCCTGCGTAGAAATCCTCGCCCGGCAACTTTCTTTCGCGACCGATGTAAGGAAGAAAAGCCGCTCTTCGAGTAACGCCATTTGTCAGGTGGTGGATCTTGAAATACTTCGCTCTCTCTCTCTCTTTCTCTTCGTCTTCCTCCCTGATATATCAGATAAAGGGGAAGGAATGGCTTCTTTATCACGTTTCTGGTCGAATGTTTGGGAGGTGATTCATTAGAAATTATTAAAATCTGGTCAGTCCATAATATCCGACGTCTATTGTAAATAATTATCGTGTTTCCTTTGTAATTATATTTTTTTACATTGTAAAGAAAAAACATAGTATTTTCTCTTATATGTCTATCGTTATATATCTATTCTTTTGTATATCTATTTTCGTATTTCTGCATTTGTCAACATTCTTATAGAAATCTGACTATTTATATGTCTATCTATATCAATCTGTTTGTATGCATGTCTGTCCTTAGAATCTTGAGAAAGAAACAGAGACGATTGCATTGTGCAACAATGCCAACCTGTTCTCAGCCTTCAATTCTCCACCGACGAAACTCTCCCGCCATTAAAGTCGTTACCGTTTATATTTAGAGAATAGTGGCACGAGAGACGAGTACCTATCTACTCGGTTGCATTCGCTGAAGGAAATTCGCTCGTTCAAATCGGACGTTTATCCTGGAAAAATGCCGTGGTACAACTCCAGAGGCATTTGCACGAGCAAAGATCCGCCGACGCGTCGGTTCCTTTACGCGCGTTACGTGCCGGCGAAACTCTTCCGGCGTAACGCCACGATGTGCTCGTGTTAAACGTGCTGGAACTAAGGGCCAAAGAAATATCGCATCGTAGAGGAATCCAAGAGAAACGTATTGGAGATATCCAGCGTTTCCCGTGCCGAGGGATTCTGTCTGTATCCTGTCGGATATGGCGCGCGCCTATATATCGACTTTACGTTCCATCGAAGTTTGTCGTGAAAGAGCGGATTGCGGAGAGTTGAACAGAGAGAGAGAGAAGAGAAGGCGCAGGAGACGATAGAATGAGAGAGAGAGAGAGAGAGATGCAGAAAGTGAAGAATTTTTGTAGAACGAGAGAAAAATGCGAGAGTGGAGACAGGTGGAAAGAGAGAAAGAAAAAGAGAGATGCTGGAATGAGATGGAGGAACGTAGAAAAGGAGATGACAGATGAGAGAATGGAGAGGAGGGATGACGAAATGGGAGAGAGTTAATAGGTGGAGGAAATCAGACAGAAAAAAAAGAGATGATGGAATGAGAGAGAGTTAACAGGCGGAGGAAAGTGGGAAAAGAAATGACGGAATGAGAGAAAGGAGAGGGAAGCAGAATGAAAGTGAGATAGTGGACAGAGGAAAGGAAAACGACAGATGGTAGAATGAGGGAGAGTTAACAGACGGAGGAAAAAAGAGGAAGAAAGAATAGGAGAGATGGCCGAATGAGAGAGAGTTGGCAGTCGGAGGAAAGTGGAAAAAGAAATGACAGAATGAGAGAACGGGGAGGAAAGCAGAATGAGAATGAGATAGTGGACAGAGAAAAAGCAGAGAGGAAAACGAGAGATGGTGGAATGAAAGTTAACAGATGGAGGAAAGGGGAAAAATGACAGAATGGGAGAAAGGTAAATAGAGAGAAAGAAAAGGAGAGATGGCCAAATGAGGGAGAGTTAACAGATGGTGAAAAGCGGAGAGGGAGATGACAGAATGAGAGAGTGAGAGAGGAGATATAGAAAAACGTCACAGATAGGAAAACATAGAGTGAGATAACAAAAGTCGAGGGAGAAATGGAGGCGGAAGAGGTCGGTCGATGGAAAGAGGAATTTTCGGGAATGGAGGGAGAAAATCCTTCTGGGCTAGCGTGTAAGAATGCAAAATGGAAATTTCGGATCGCATGCGGGCAAACGTGCCGCGCAATCTCGACACGCCCTTCTTGCATATTTACCCACAATACACAGCACCGGGGTAATACACTTTTCGCGTTATGGTTACTTCTCGTCTCGAGCGCGGTTAATGCCTCTTCTGCCGTGGAAATGCCGCAACTTGTCGCATCTTAGCGAGTTTCTGGAGAACTTTACTTTCCATCTCGATCGTCAACTCTGTACCAGGACGTTGCTCTTTAGGAACATTAATTTCCATCATCTTTCCCCACTAACAGTTTAGAATTCCTCGAGGAGTTATAGACAAAAATCTCTGCAAACCTTGTAATAAAATTATAGTTCAACTGAGATTAAAGTCATCACGTTTCCAAACTTTCCTTGGAACTGCTACCACTCTACTCCAAAATAAAAATTTCAACCCACACATCCAACTTTAGAAAATCGACTTTAGCAGCGCCACGTAAAGTCACCCTTTAACCTATTTACTTTCACAAAGTCCCCTGTTCCACAATTTCATCCAAAATTCACTCCTACGCGCAACAGCGTCAAGAAGATATAATCTCGAAGTCGTTAAACACTCCAGAATACCAGGTCTCATTCCGAACAAATATTTCTTCACGAAAAATCCGAGAAAGCGATACAAGAATTTCACTGAACGAGTCGCAAAAATTCTTAGCAAACGTCGAAACAATTCTACTTTCCGTTTCGACGAGATTCCCTGTGGAACGGAGCGCAAAAGGTGGAACATTTGCGAAACATGGGGTAATATCGTAGGAGAAAAGCGAACGACGTTTCCAGGGTCGTTCGTGGCGAAGATACGAAACCCCGGGTGGACTGTACATCGGTGTCTCGCGCCTTCAATTAACCTAATTAGCTAACGTCACGTACTCGTTAAGGAGCAGCACTGGTTGCCCGCCCACGATCCGTCGATTTCAACCGGAAATCGTTGCAAGCTGTTTACAGGTTTCCCAACTGAATTCTCCAAAAGATGAGCTCCTTTTCGAAATAGCAAGGATTATCACGAGTTTCCCTTGAATTTCAATGGAGTTTTCCAATTTTCGAATAGTAATTGCAAACAATTTTGTACCAATCGAGAAGTAATTTCCGCTTTGAAAGTTGGTAATTAATTCACGGAGAAGAGAATTAAAGGAAAGACGACCTAAGTCGCAATGGAAATTTCATTCTTGTTTCTAAAGCTAGGCAAAAGAGACGATATCTCGTTTGTTTATTGAGCGCCATTTACGCAATCGTTTTTCTCCGATTAACGGTAGACTAATTAACGCGGACGTTCGTTATCGGGCGAAATACTCTGGCGCCATTCTTTGAAACTTTAATGCAAACGAGAAATTGTACGCTTCGTTCACGTTCAATCGATCGCGCATGGCTTTGACCTTGCGAAATTAATTCGTTTCTATCACTTTACCTTTCTCCATTTTAGATTACTTAACCACGATACTTTTGCTCACTGTGGAAATAAAAGAGAAACATATTCAGAATGATGTGGTGAAAAGAAAAAAAAAATATGATACAGACAGACAGATCGAGAGAACAAGAGAGTAAAAAAAAAACTTCTCGAAGCAATCAACTTTTTGCAAAAATAAAGAATCTCACCGAACACGTATTCATATTTCCACAAATGTTTACGTAATGTCGGTAAATCGGAGGGAATTTGCAACACGAAAGTTCCACGGCAGTTTTCGATAATGGAATATCGGATTTTCAGCGATATGTCTCCTCGTCGATACGTCGACAATAAGCTCGCTCACTCGCTTGCACGCGCGCGCGGATTACGTAATTCGCCATCGAGCTTTAATGACCGTACTTCGAGCATCCACGAACGACGACGATGACGATGACGAGCTTGATGACGATCGCGAGAACTCACCGATGATAACGTCCGGCAGGCAAGGACGACAAATAGACGATCGTTTATCCGAAACGACCGTTCCGCGTTTTGGCAAACTGAAAATTCATTATGCCTCTTCGAGGGAATTTCGACGTTTAAAGCCAATTCAACGTTCGATCGATTCTGCAACGAATAAGAGGTCGAATTGTTCGACTCTTTTTGGGAGATACGAAGAATTTTAGAATCACTGGAATTCCAGATATGTGCACGTCGAATTGTAAATCCTCTCTCGAGAGATTGCGGTACGATGATTAGCGATGGAATGAGTATTATGTGTGGAATTTGAATCGTGAGAAGTTTAAGTAGCAGACCTTCTTTTTTCGGAGTTTAACTACTACGGTAATTTTACCCGAGAGGTACACTTTTAGATGGGTTTTTGAACTCGAGAATACGATATAGAAATATGAGAAAGGAAGAATGTCCTTTCGACGAGTACTTTGAACTTTTTTTACCTGTTGAAAGTACAAACTCTTAAGCGCGACAGTTACAGTTTCCTTTTTTCTCTCTATGTATGTACAGACAATTCTCAAAAGTACGCGACACCCGCGATCGCAAAGAAAATCGTAAGAGTGGTTAACTCTTGCAATTGCGGCAGTCTGCAAGTTTCTTTTTAATCCGAGCAACTGAGACTGCTAACGACGCTAAGAAGATTCTCGAACTTACCACAACAAACTCCAAGTCCCCTATTCCCATGATACCATAATCACTTTGAAAGAACTCTGAAGAGGATATACACACGGAAACTCTCTATCGTCTATATTTACCATCGCAACTATTCTGCGAAAATCACCGTATGCAATTTTATCCGTGATAATCCGAACGAGGAAATTCGCAAACGTTCGAGGAAAACTTGTCGCGTGTCTATAGTGAGTATGAGGTTAATGATCGAAGTTCCCAGCTAGTGGTTTCGGGATAAAATACACTATTAATTAATACATCATAGCCTCACTGGTTTGGAAGCCACCTAGACCACTATAACTGCTGGACAAAGTGACCAGAGCAGTTAAATTGGAATATAGCACAATAGGGCAACGATATAAATAACTTCTATCGTGTGTGTGTAAAGCTAAAGGTACAAATTCCCAATTAGTTTCCCCACTACCAACTTCCAATCACCTCTGATGTCCTACATTTGCAAATTACCCTTAAATCGTATAATATCTTTGATAGCTCTACAGCTCGCTGAACTTCTAGCTCCCAGGCAAATTAACCACAATGCTATCAACTGGAAATGATAAAAATAAAATATAATATATAGGTATCAGATGTAATTATAAGCGATCCGTGCAACAAAAGAGTATCGATCGCAGGAAGTGCATTCGCGAAGCGCAAAAACGTCGAGGAACTTGCCCACGCTGGCGGAGATTACGCGTGGACGTCGAACGGAGGCGGCAGGTCATGCCGGGAGCAAATTCCTCGACGCATCGTCCATTAATTCGTCTCGCAGTCGGACAAGACATGCGGTTTCCACCTTCCACGATCATCCGGCTGCTCGTCGATGGTTTAAGTCGAGCTACCGCGTTAACCGGAAAGCGAAGCCCGTGATTTGTAGGTCGTTTGATCGCATTATATCTGCCTCGAGGTGCTTTACGTAATTCTACCGTACGCGTGTCCGTTTTCCGATCACGCTTTCACGCTGTGCCGACCTTTCTTTCTCTTCTTCCCTGATTTCGTAAGAGTTACTTTACATTAATATAATTATTATGCTTGAGAACGATGATTCGGATGGTTTTTGGGAATCGAGAACGTAGAAAGATAATTGATATTTGATAGGTGGTTTCCTTTTCCGTCTGTACGCTAATGAGTATCTTCTTTTCCTCGTTGCCCGCTGGTACCGGTTTGTATGGAAATTCCAGTGGAATTCCCGCGTCATGAGCTTCTGGAGCAATAATTTAGAACCAACTGGAAACGCAGGTCCTTGAAACCAAAGTATATATAACCAAAGTCTCTTAAAATCCCTTCGACACAAGACAGGGTGGATGCCAAGGGATGAAAGCTGATGAATTTAGATATGCTTAGATACTTTTAGAACTGCTATTTCTCGGTTAAGAACTAGAACTATTGCAAGAGATCAGAAACAAGTTACTTGAAGGGAAATCGCACTGCGAGGCAAAGAGAGAAAAGAAAAAGCCGTGGAACTGAGTGCGAGAGCACGATATCGATCGTGAAAATCGAAACATTGACGTACGCACGATATTTTTATTATCCGATTGGTAGACACTGATTTTACCTACTTAAATGAATGTGAATAGCTACGACTATGAATGAAGAGGACAGCAGACATATAGAATAGAAAGAGATTGGTAGTGCGAGAGCAGTCTCCCCTTACGTCCAAAGTGACTACTTTCTGATCCCTCTCTAACTGATTCTATAAGTATAAGCCAAAAACTTTGATTAACTAGTATAAGCCAAAGTCCCTTCCCAATTAAAAATCTTTCCGTCACTTGTCCTAAACTATTTTTCCTCGCAAAAAAATTGCAATTCCTTCCGGTGACCCAAGTACTTCAAACCCCTTTCCCTTTATCACGGAAAGCAACATCGTCCTCGAAGTGTCAACGGAGCAAACTTCCCCCCAAGTTCCCTACTACCGTCGTAAATTACGGCCAGCCTTATAGGACTGCCTGTATCAACGTGGAGCGACAACTCTTCTCCTTGGACGACTCTCGCCACGGTTATTTTCTTCGACAAATTTACCGCTACTTTGTAATACAGTCGCGCTCTCATTTGTCAATCTTACTTGGACGCGAACAATTTAACCGTGGAAGAACATTCGAACGCGTCGTGCAATGTAAACGAACCTTTACACGGAGCGCGAAGAAGCGAGGCTGCTTCAGCATCAGACATGATTTCTGGGTTACGCAAAAGGAACGTATTTTCTCGGCATTTGTCTACTCGTCTCTCTTCTCCCTCTTCACGATTCTCGATCAAGCTTGCCACTCAAGGTCCGCGGAATTTATTTACCGCGTCGTTTCACGCCGGCCTTTCCCTCGCTCCTCTTTCGAATCGTGATTGACCGGATAAAAGATCCGATCGATCCTCTTCGCGCCATTATCGCGGGTTCGCTGAATTATCGGCGAGTCATCGGGAAGGCCCGTCGAATTCACGATGTCTTTGCCATGGTGAATCGTGGCTTTGCCATGGCTGCTGTGAATGATGAAACAGCGGTAGTGGTTTTGCCGATGTTCTAACTGGTTTATGTTGTTGCATGCGTGCTTCAGAATGAATATAGTTGAGCCTATCTACTTGGGACTTGCTGATTTTTTAACAGTTTATTTTGAATTTATTTATCTGCTTTTAAAAATACTTGTGTCAATTTTGAAAGAGATTTAATCGCGCTTAATACTTTGGACACTTATATTTTTGCGAATATAAATCATTTCGTGTAGACGTTGGAAGAATCATTATTTTTCATTATGATAGAGTCAATTGTACCACTTTAAAAGTAAGTGGCTCATTTATTTCTGTTTAATATGGCATCTGAGATTATTTAGTGTTCTTTTCTTTTTACTTTTAACTTTGGTATTTTATTGTTAACTCAAGTTTCAGCTCAATGTAAAGAAGTCTTCTGCGTTTTTTTTTATAGTGCCCGTCCCAAGCATTATTTTATTATTACTCAAAATATCCTATTTTAGATGGATCCCGAAAGATGTGACAAAATGATAAATTAATGGTATCAGTTCCAAATATTATTCAATTATTACTTAAAATTAATTTATTATTTTGCCACACCATTTTTCGGCACCCATATAAAATAGGAAGTCCTAGGTAGAGTGATCGAGGATGAAATCTGATTTGAGCATCGGTTGAACATCAGTTGAAACCGAAAAAAATAAAAGCCAACAAATAATCTTCTTCCAAGCTGAATTACCAGAGAGAAAAAGGGAAGTCTTCGTTGAAGCTGCGTTTCCGTTGCGCTTCTGGGTGCGCGAATGCGTGCGTGCCGCATCGCGTGTCTTTTACCGCTCGTTCTCCTCCTCTGACCCCATTTCCATCGTGGCTGTCGGCTGCTTTAATCGTACGGTCGACGAACGGACTTGCGACGTTGGATTCCTCGCATTCGCAATATCTCTCGTTATAATTACCATGAAATAATACGAACACTTTGTTTCTCATATTTTTCACAACTGTGCGCGGGAGATTTGAAAATCTGGGGAACCTTTGGCATTGACGTCTCTCGATGGAAAATATTTAAGGAGAACGGATATTTTCGCCGTGGAAAGTCGTTTCTACGGTGGACTGTTGTTGGTTGCGGAAATATGGCACGCGAGAGAAAGTTATGGTGTGCCGTAGTGCTATGGAAAAGCGGTATAAAACTATCGTCGATAGGTTGCTGAAAGTGTTATACAGTTTGTGAAATATTACGTGTCATTTTTTATTCAACGAAGGAGTTGGAGTTCTGTAAGTTCAATTTATTGATTCATGATTTTCTTTGCTGGAAGTAGCGAAAGATACTTTCAACCTTATTGAAACAACTTCTCTGAGAACTTAGCTGTCTTTCATGTCGACGTAAATCCATTCTGAAGCTAGGAAATCGTTTCTCTTGCAAGGAAACTGAAACTGGGAAAATTGAATCAATTTTTCGGACTTTCCTCATGTAGAATTGAATCATTCATGGAGAATAATGACCCTCGCGATATTTAGGCATGCACGATTGTTTCTTTCTCTTCCACATTGATTCTTGACGAGGAGCTAATTATTATTTAATCGACGTCAAAGATTTCCGCACGAACCAAGTACATTTCACAGAATGCAATCATCTTCGCGTTACCTTCAAACGAAACGTATCAACGTCATCAAATTCGTTCTTTCTCGTTTACACTATTTCGAAATTCGCGCGCTTCATCGTGGAAAAGTGTCTTCGACCTTGCAGTTGGAAATAATTGGCGCGCTTTTTCTACTTACAGGAAAGGCGCGTGCAGAATCGTTTTACAGGGGATAACTACACTTCTCGTCTCACGATATCATCGGAGATTGTTGTGCTTTCATCTTTTTTTTCTCTTTCCTGTTTGCTCGTTTGTCATTTCACGCCACATTATTAACTGAAGTTCCGGTCGAACTCTAAGAAGAAGAAAGAGGCGTTCGATGAGGTGCTTTGCGACACCAAGTATTGCAAAGAGAAGAAAGTGGAGTAAGAAGGGATTAAAAAGGGCAAAGTTAAAGTTGCAAAATCCAAAAGGGAGGGCAGTATTAATTCAAACTCCCACAGCTATTTTGTCTAGATTTTAGAGTAGTTTTAAGTGAATAGAAATATAGAGGATTGACACATTAAATAGAAACTTAGAAAAAAATCTCTCGCAGGTGACGGAAGTTCCTAAAACCGGTAATTAATAAAGCGTGAGTCATTAAGCCCCTAATTACCATCGTCACCGGGTGTGTTAACTCTGAGGATTCGAGGAGGGAAAGTGACAATCGTGTTTTTCAAAATCTCCGGTTTTCGAGGCGTGATAATACTATCCAAAAGTCGTCGAACACGGTTCTATTCTATATGCACGTAAGCGTGGTTATAAATCGTCTTGTTTCCAAGTTAAATTGACTGTCATCGAGATAACGGGGAGTCGATGGACCGAGAACAGCCTCCTAAGACGAGTGTCGGCCTCTTCGGATCGCTCTTAATGACTTTAATGTCCCGTGGGGGAACCTCGGAGGAATCCCGGAAACGTGTTCCCTGTTCTTCTCCACTCTCGGGTTTCCCTTTCGCGCGTGTTTCCTCTCTTTCTTGCTCCCTCTCAGCCCTTCTTCCGCTGCACGGCTTTTAAGTTTCGGATTTCCAGAAGCACAGTTAACGAGAGAAGGAGAGAAGAGAGATTCTTCGACGCGCTTTCGCCTCCTGGCAGGCTCTCCGTTCGCTACATTATTCAAATCTGTCCCGAGAAGAATCTCAGGGTGAATTTTAAGGGACCAACACGTCCAAGAGTGGCTCTCTCCCTCTCTCTCCCCCTACTTTTCCTTCTTCCGTGAATTCTCGTCATTTTCAACCTTTATTACCCTTATTTCCCGAATTTTATCCTCCCCCTTACCCCTATTTTTCACCAATAGCGTAGTTCCGTGGCGCAACTCATATTCGCACCCCCTTAATTTTTCACACCGGGTAATCCATGCGTTAATTCGCCCTCGCGATTCTCCCTTGTTGAGCGACATTTTTTCCAATCGGCAATTATCTCTGGCAGTTAAACATACGCGACGTGAAACGTCCAATTAAACCCGTCCGATCTTTGTTTCGCGGGGAATCGAGTATCTCGATTATACCCAGGGCTTATTTATTTCTCACTATCTTCTATCGCTCGTAATTCTTCACGGGAGGGCGGCGTACTCGGTCTTACTCGTCCATTACGTTAATTAATTCGTCGATCAATCTGCGATACATAGAGTACTTCCGCCGACTACCGAGGCTCCGTTTTCCAAGCTTTTCCATCCTCTTTTTTATTCTTCTCCGTGTCATCCATGCGTTCACGTGCGTGACACGTGTGCACGGTCACGCGACCTTCTGTTTAATATTAACCGAACCATCTCCGGTGGATGTGTACTTCTTTTTTTATAATTATCCAACAGGAATTCTAAATTGAGAGTTATCCGATTTACCTGACTTTTCTCCCAATTTACATTAATTTTGTACGAGAGATTGGATACTCCTCGAAGAGTCAAGTAGATTCGAACGATACGATTAAGGTGAGTAATTACGATGAACCTAGAATCACCGTTTTCTTTTTTCCAATTCTAACATCCACTTAGAACCCCCGCAGTTCTCTCGGCAAATTGACTCGCACTTTTTTTTCTATCAAAGGAGTCTCTTTCCCCGCGAAGAAAGCGAGAGAAGAGTACCAGCAACGATCGATGGCTCGTTAAACTCGTGCTCCGTTTAACGGCGCTGCGCGAGAATCGTGTAACGCTATCCGGCCGGTAATCGACGCATCGAGTGCACGCACGTAGAGTATGCACTTTAAACGCAAATCTATTCCGTCCGGAGTACGATAAGCTCCGTGGAAACTCGAGGCGATCGGAAATCCTGTTCGCCTCCGTTTCTCCAGGAATACCATCCCTTTAACCCATTCGACCTTTCCGTTCGTCGATTCGACGCTTAATCCGATGATAAACTCGTTAATTACTTCATCGGGTGTTGGTGCGAAAAGGAACAAACCCTGCGGGCACTTTCGAAGGGAGAGGAAAAGAGAGACACGGCACGAGTATCCGGTCGACTTGGACGTGGTAATCTGGATGCGCTCGAGAGCAGGGGGTGTGCACGTGCGGTCACACGCGTGTGCACGGTGTCGCTTAGCCTCGGTGGTATTTAGCGTAATTTATTAAACCACCCCCGTCGGGCAGGCCGGTGCTCGCTTTGACCGTGCCACGCCGAAGGGTAGCCGTGGGTGGAGTAGAGAGCGAGCGGGACGGTCGGTGGCTAAAATACGCGCCAACACACCCCCAACTGGGCACACACGGACGCACACAAAGAGAGCAGCCCTGGCTCTCACGGCGGGGGTGGTATGACGGAATCAATACCGGTGTGTGAGAGGGTGGGATAATGCGGTGGCTTGACGAGAGCCGTGGCCGCTACGAGGGAAAGGGATGGAGACAACGAGACGGAAGAACGGAAGGTAACGGCGAAGGAAGAGAGTGAGAGGAGGGAAAGGAGGTGTAGGATATGCAAGAGAAATTATGAGAAAGAGGTGAAAGAGGAACATGAGAATCGCGAGAGGGAAGAAACGCGAAATTCGAGGTAAAGAAGGACTGGCGCGTTGAGAATCGGGGGACTACGCGGGGGTGAGGTAGTCGAGGACTACCGGAGGAAATAAACAATAGGCTGGTAACCCACGTTCGGTAGTACACACCGCTGGAAAATTACCTACGATACCGGATAATGGAGAGAAAGAGCGGTGGAGCGAGCGGCCACGGTGGTAACCACCCTTCGCGATCGGCTCCGGCCATTCTTCCCGGCTTTTTACTTTTTCGCCTCTTTCTCCTCTCTCCGTTCTTTCTTTATTGGGAAGTAATAATCGTAAGTATTATGGCGGCGCGCGGTCCATTTTTGCGTCCTCTTTCACCCTACGTCTCCTCTACCAACCCCTTTTACCACCCTTTTCGTTCTTCGCCGAGCGGTAGTTCCGGATGGAGATAGGAACGCGACTACAACCCGGTTACGTTCGTAATTCGTGCGTCAAGTACGAGGCTATTTCCCGCGTTAATTCTGTCGGGGGGAAGGAGAAATTACCGGTTAAATTATGCGATTACGAAGCGCCAGGGGAATTATTCCCTGCGCCGTTGGCCGTCGCGAATCTTTTTGCGATTTTTCTTTCCCCGCTTTTTTCCCTCCCTCCACGGGTATCCGCGCGTTTTTCTTCCACGTCGGAGGCGACCGATAATAATCGCATTACGCAGACTGTGCTCCGTTTTACATACACTCTTTTCTGTTATACCCTCCGAGCCCTTGCATAGTGGAACGAAATGGATAATCTAGGTGGAAAAAAATCAAGTCATAGAATGGATTTCTAGCAAGTTTTGTGTCAATCTAGAATGTCCTCTGAGAGCAATGATAGAAATAATAATTGAATTTGCAACCATCTAAGTGCGAAGTGCAGTGCTTGAAAACATCGAATTATAGCAGCGCGAAATCGTACAAATATTTCACCGAAAGGAAAATGCTGTTAATAACTTTGCAAGGCTCTACATATATTGCACATTACACAGACAGGAAAGCGAAGCAACGAAGTAAATCGAGATACCGAGAACAGACACACCAGACAAAACAAAATTGAATCAGACAATTTGTAAACAATTGGAATATTTCTTCTTTTGATCAAACCAACAAAAGATTAAATGTTACAGTAGTATTCTCTCCACGACGCTATAAAACTTCCGTGTATTACATTTTTTGCTAAAATGAATCGTTCTCGAGTCATTTTTTCCCTTCTAGATTGTTGATTCCACTCTGTTTCATTGTCGCATATTAACGACGCCATTCCACACGCGTTAATTTAACCGCAGAATTATCTACCCAACTCTACTTTGTTTCCATCGCGGATAAAAAAAAGGACAGATGTAATCGCGGGTAGTTATTGCGGTAATGCACGGTTACACGGAGGGTGGAAAAAAAATTATTCCTTCCTCAGGAAGAATTCTTTCCGTGTTCTCAAAGTGCCTCGCGTTCCTGGCGCGCTTCATCGGCGTGTATTCTCGCTTGTTTTTCCTTGAGTTCGTTACGGAAGATCGGATAATTCATCGATATCTTGGCATCGCCGATGACCTCTTCGCGAACTTTTCACGCTTACATCGCGGATAACTCTCGTCTTCTCTCTTTTTCCTGTCTTCTTCCTTTGCTTTTCTTACAATTCTCCTCTTTCTTCTTCCCTCTGTATACGTTTCTCTCTGTCTCTCATCTTTTGGTCGGTTTGTTCTTCCGGTTTGGCGGATCGATTCGCGCCGCATTTCCCTCGTCTTCGACCCAAATATTTCGGTACATCGGTGGCGGTCGCTCGGCGCCCTTTCCTCGACGCGCGAAACCGGGGAGGAACGGAAGGCCGGGGGGTTAATTAATCGCACCCTTGGCACGAGTCCACAATTCGAATTTAGCCGTAGCTACCGCTTAACCTCGGTAATGTCTGTCGTGAATTTAGGTAATTTTCCTCTCCTCTTCAACTCTCTTCCTTTCTCTTCCTCTGTTGTCCTCTTTCCCTCTCATGTGAATCCTCCCTTCGGCTTTGATCGTCGTCGTTCTTTTGCTCTCTGCGTTACGCGCCCTTTTACCCCGTTGTTTCGGAGTTAAACTATTTTCAGGACGGTTTAACTCTGCGTTGGATGTGGTTTCATCCTAACGATTTGTTCGCACGGGGATCGTCGACTTTGTCTCTCGTTGGCTTGAAAATATCGGGCATTGTTTCTTGTATGTTCGAACGCGTAGAGCTCGGTGTTGCTCGTTAATTTCCAGCTCGTTGACTCTTCTCGAGGGACTCGATCGTCGGCTTTCTTTTGACCTTTCCCCTCGTTTTTCCAATTGCCGTCAAAGTTACGTGATGAGTTTGCCATTGGAACTACGGTCAGTTCAATAGCCTTCCTCTCTTTCCTTTGTGTCTTTAGATTTTATCTGTTATTTCTGATATATGGTTGAATCTACTGTAACATTAATATCATGTAAAATAATATGATTCTGTCTACCACGAATATAATCAATTTCCAACTTGTAGAAATTTCCTATTCCATTTCTCACCTTGCTAGCGCTACTTGTTACAGAGCAAGGGGTAACTTCGACAGTTCATCGAAAATGCAATTTAAAAAAATTCTCACGTCATATCAATTACAAGAAAAACAAGTAATCTCCAAGTATTCCCAGACTACCTTCCCAGCGTCTAGAGCATACTCAACAATACAATAACCCTCGTCCAACGTGCAACGACGTTGCACCACCACCCACAGTATGCCAGCGTACTTGCATCGGTTTAAAACCTTACAAAAATCACTTTCCACCAAATCACTGAACTAATTCAAGCAGAAAATATAAAACAAACACGAGAAATTACTCGAGAATTCTCGGCTATTCCCTGTACTCCCGCCTATTCGACATCCATCGAGGGATGCCTCTTCGATTGTATTTTATTGAAACGTTAACCTTGCCTCCCTGAACTTCGAATATTCCCTGTGCTCTACGAACGGGTGGTCGAAGAAGAGCGCCCACGAAACAGTCAATCGTGTCTGTGCAAACGGTATCTCGTGTTTGCGAGCGTCTCTGTGCCAATGCACTTACTTGGTGGTGAACGCGCACAAGGCATCGCGAGTCAATGCACTTGTAGTGCACGTAGAAGCACGAGAAGGTAAAGGGAGAAACGAAGAGGGAAAACGAGCTGGAGAGATAGAGAGAGAGAGAGGAATAGAGAGAGGGCAAGGGAGAAACCGACTGCTGCAATAGACCATTCACACGTGAGTGCTTGGCTTTCAGACGGTGTACGAGAGGAGCAAGCCTTCTATCAGTGTTACTTTAACAATTGATGCCTGACACACGAGAAGCGAATGCTTCGGTAATGACGCGAATCACGGTCGCGACCTACGACAACGAGTCGTCGTTTTGGAAGAGAACTTCGGAAATGTCTGATCCTCTGTAATCGGAATCTTTTGTCACAGTGGATATTGGACAGACAATAATATTTTAGAGTATGTTTACATTCATATTTTGGGATTTAACAATTTGTTCTGCAACGCGTTGTAGTTTTAGAAGAATGCCGGAAATGTCTGACCCTCTGCGATCGGAAACTTTTCTCGCAGGGGATATTAGGTAGACCATAGTATTTTAGTGTATATTGGTGTTTGTATTTTGGGATTTCTCACTTTGCCCTGCAACATTCAGTTGTCATATTGTTGTTTTAGAAGACAGTCGGAAATGTCTGACCCTCTGCGATTGGAATATTTTCTTGCAAAGGATATTAGATAGATGATACTATTTTAGTTTATGTTGAAATTAATATTTTTGGATTTCACCCTTTGCTGTCCAATAACGAGAAGTCGTTTTGGAAATGTCTGACCCTCTATGGTTAGAATCTTTTGTCGCACAGAGTATTAGATAGACGATACTATTTTAGTACATGTCGATATTATATTTAGAAATTGAACACTTTGCTTTATAGCAATGAGAAGTCGTTTTGGAGAACAGTCGAAAATGTCTGACCCTCCGTAGTCGGAATCTTTTTGTGTATTTAAGTAATATATATAACGTCGGCAGTTCTATCGTCAAGCATCTCCTTCAATATGACAAAGTGCGAGGAAAATTAATTACGTAACTTTGCATTCTCAAGTTTTAAAACAATCTCGCAGCTTCATCCCTGCAATCGAACTCTGACATTAAACTCCATACATCGTTCGTCGGTGCGAAAACAGTTTTCCCCTCGCGAATGTCGTTGCCAGGAGGTAAATTCGCATCGTCGATGTAATTACGAAACATGGTAATCGCACGGCAGCTCACGTCGTCGAGCGTGTGTTAGAAATTCGGATTTCAGGGATATTCGAGACTAATCGTAACTGAAATCGATAACTAACCCGGGCATCCGATCGGTAGTCGTCCAAAGCGACATTGTCCGTCAATGGGAATCCCAAATCGTCGGCGACTCGCCGTCGAATCAATTCCGATTACTACGCCCGCGCTATTCTACCAACGTCGGCGTGCATTTACGCCGTATTTGCAGAACGCGAGCTCGTAATCATTTCAATTTCTCCCTCTCCTCTCGATTTTACGGGCGACGGAAGCGAAGTGGCGAGTTTGACGCGTCTGCTTTCGAAAATGTCGCGCGAACTGTCGATACGAGAGTGGAAAAATTGGGAAAAATGTCAGTGTCATTTAAATATACAATATTAAGTAGTATTTGCTCTGAAATTCTATTTCAAAATGCGATCGCATAAAGTAACTTGGAGTGTTACAGTTGAAAACTGCTAATTATCGATCTTCATGTTCAGAAATGGCAAACTTTTTTTTTAGAACCGGGCTAATTTAATTTGGTAAAGCAATCAATAACATTTCAAAAAAATATTATTTTAATAATTCTTGAGCACTAGTGCGACGAATAAAGCTGTCTGCATTTCTAAAAGTTCCTCATAGTTCGGATAAAACGTCTGAGTGACTCGTAATTCGATTATCATTGATCCACTGAATAATCTTTAATGATTTTTCATTAATTATCGTTTAACGGTGATAAATAGCATCACCTTAGAATTTTCCTTAAAATTTTTTAATGCTACAAAACCACCGGAAGCATCTAAAATTGTACATCTTAGGAGAACTGACCGCAGCCGTTGAAATCAAAATATACAAAAGATAAAAAAAAAAGATGTATGAGGAAGTGAACAGTGCCAAAAATAGATGTGCTTGTAATACGTCGTGGAAGGAAGTCTCTTACTTCATCGGTTACGGAGGCTGATTTACATTACTCAACGCTCTCATCGGGGCTGGGCTTCCTCTGCTCGGCATCGAGTCGGTTAGATAACCCGTTTAGTCAATGTCGATCGTCCTCGTGGAAATCGGTCGATGGGTAATCATGTTTAATAAATGCTCAATTACATCCGAAGTCACGGTTCTGCTTTCGTTCAACGGGAAACGATGAAAAAGGAAATTGAAATTATTTCATCGCAAACTCGAGGACGTTTTCCTCCAGAGTTGCGCGGGAGTTGTCAGCGTTGGAGGTCGAATAGCAAGAAGGGAGAATGCGTAGATGCAAATTGCATTAAACTCAGAAAAGATAGAAGATAGAAACAAGATACCTAGTACGATTCCTGAGCGATCACGACGGGGAACCGTGTAGCTTTTATTTTTATCTCGTATCCTACGTAATTATAGCTGTTTTCCATCGACCTGCGACGTCAAGCGAGATCAATATTTACCATCGACGCCGGTGTCGTCGATCCTTTTTTACTCGTTGAAAACTCATCGATATCTATGCGGAATAACTTACTTCCTCCTAATCTCAACTCCAAACACATCGTCCGTAAGATATTCCAACGGTTATTGGAGACCGCAACGGCTAATTGGAGAACGCGATCCAAACTTGGAGAACGTTCAACCAAAATACCAGACTCCGACCGACTGCTATAAATACTGCGAAGAAGATCGTGCGTGATCAGTCTCGGTATAATTTCGTCCTTCGTCCTTCGGTACAAATGTCTGGCGTCTGAGGGTTACGCAAGGATATACCGAGAAAGATTTTCGAGCGAAGGATATTAGGAGGTTAAAGAAGAGAGACAAACGCGGCCAGTCGAGAGACAGAGACAGGATGAATAGGAGTCAGGGCGAAAAGGAAAGGGTGCGTGTAGGAGAGAGAGAGAGAGAAAATGGAAAGGGGAAACGATGAAGAAAGAGACCAACGAGAGGCGGCCCACTGTCAGGACAGAGAAGCAAGGGGTTGTGGAGAACGGTGAAGGGGTCGGCGACGTTCGGAGCGAGAGGGGAGGAAACGAGCCCGAGGGGTTGGAAGGGGGTGTAAAAAAGGACGAAGGACGTCGAGGAGAGGAGAAAACGTCGCCGGTCATGGACCGAGCTGGAGGGTGGAGGCGCGGAACGAAGCTCGAGAAAGAAAGCCGTCGAGGTTGGGGTCGCCGACGAGGCCACCACTGCCGCCGCCACCGCTACCACCACCTCTACTATCGTCTCTACCACTGGCACCGTCGCCGTCGCCTTGGAAAGGGTGAAAAATAATCGTGGATGAGCGAAGCCTCGATGGATAGAAACGAGCGCTTTTTATCTCGAGTCGCTCGTGATTAGTAAGTCCAAGCGTGCCTATTTTCTGCGGAGAGTATTAAAAATACGCTTACTTTGAAAAAGAGCGGCTTTCGAGTCGATAGCATCGTTTCTCTTTAGTTCTTGCGTCTACTTTTTTTCTCTCGACTTGGACCAACTTATGATCTCAATATTTACGTGTTTCTTTCATCGAAAAGATGAGTAGCTCGTGAAAACCGGCAACTCTGCTCTTACGATGGGTTCTTTGCCAATTAAACACGCGAGCCATTGCAGTGACGTAATTGGAGTTGAGCGCAATCTTCTCGATCCGCGGAATCAACGCTTATCGGCAATCCGCGAATAAAATTACTCGACAAGTATGCGATCGGTTCCACGTGCAAATGCGACCCTGCACGGTCGACGGTTCACGGTGAAACGCGCAGTTAAAGTCAGGGTCTACTGGTAGCGCAAACTGCGCTACTTTGGTAGCGAGCACGCGGTGGCATAATGACGAGTGGGCCGTTTGTCTCTACTCGACCATGATTACTAACCTTGTGGAATACCTTCTGTACTTAACGCTTCGACGTTTCCGAGTGATTTATCGATTCAACTTGCAAGAGCGCGTGGCTCTCCTTCGGTCGCCGATCTTCGCCGTTTCCTGGCCTTTTTGGTGAGTCGGATAGAATGCTTTGATTTGACCCTTTTCAATCCGTTCTACTGAGGTCGATTGGCGCAAGGTGAATTCATTTTTGCGGAACTCTCGAACGGGAAGTTTTAGCATGAATATTAGAAGAAATTTCTAGGAGTGAAGAGATTTTTATTTTTTCTTCTTTGATGAATAATTAACGATTTGATACTTGGAGAAATATAAATTATGAAATTTAGTTCTGTTGGAGAGTTGTAGACTTGTAGAAGTCTAGAGATAAGGAGTTTCTCCCATTTGTACAAGTCACGTGAGTGTGCACAACTCTATCGGATATGTACCGTAACTGTGCTCGCAATTAGTAGGGGAATTCTTTATCTTCCAGCGGTTAGCAGCGTGTATCGCGCTCAATTTCCCTCTCTGTACAAATAGCCGGCGGGCAAACGGAAGTTCTCGATATACCGGCAGTCTGATTATTTTTCTCGCACTTCTAATTCTAAAGAAGCTTTAATACTTGGAAAAATTAAATGTATAAAATCAAGAAGATACATTTTTTTGTGCCCTGCGGCAAAAGGGTAAAATGGGAACATCGAGGATC
Source organism: Cerceris rybyensis (assembly GCA_910591515.1). Lineage (NCBI taxonomy): Eukaryota > Metazoa > Arthropoda > Insecta > Hymenoptera > Crabronidae > Cerceris > Cerceris rybyensis. The sequence goes on along the minus strand of OU342792.1, from coordinate 21,891,573 downwards.
AGATGTACCGTTTAAAATCACCTCTTTCATAAAAGAGGATCGTTTGATTTATCTCAAAACCTGACAAAAGTGAAAATAAATTCCACGTACGGTCTTCATCGTTCGACAAGGCCAAAGATGCCGCTTCGACCGAATGGTTCTATTGCGTAAGTTATTTACTTTAACGTCGTTTCTTAAGACTTAAACGTGTCGGCAAATAAAACCATGGATAATCCATCGTCGCGTAATACGAGTACGTTTTTTTTTTCTTTCGCGTAGGAGTCTCGGTGGTCGTAGGTGTATGTAGTAACAGGTGGTACAGCGGTTGGATACGAGAGCCATAATGCAGCTTCACGACGGTCATTGAGCTCGTCTCCTTGGCTCTCCTTGGTACTCTCGGGAATGCGATAGTTTCGGATTAAGATTATGTTTCGTTCGGTTTACTTTCCGTTATTCCGTAGAACCAAGCGAGGACGATAGAGCACGATTGTTTTACGATGCTCGTGTAGCAAGTTGCACGGGATTCCAAAGGAGACTGAACACAGTGCAAATTGAATTTGGTTTGCGAGATATATAAGAGCGAAAGGAGGAAAAATTTAATGGAAAGTCAACCCTTTACAGATACAGGATCTAGAGTTATAGATTTAGATGGATTCAATGTTATATATTTACCACACGCACGACCAAGCAAGTTAAAATTACTTGTTCACATTGCTTTCCAAAAATTCCCTAAGGAGAGTCCTAGTATAAAAAATTCTAAGGTGATCTTATAAAACTTTTTTGATTCCTCTTCTTCCAAAGTTCTTATTTAATATATTTAAATGTAATAAATTTAACGTCGGTCGTTCTAGTGTTAAATAATAGTTTGGAAAAGATCTCTCAGGGGAGAGATCTAGACTTGAGGCTAACGATTGAGAATTCGATCCTTTAGTTATTATTGTTTATTATTATTATTCGATCTTGAACGTTTTACAATGAGCTTTCGATCGGTATCGCTAGAAGAGTGACGTTTAAATTCACCGATACATACGCACGTATGAACGACAGGACGAAAGGGTTGCTGGAATCTGATGCTTTGAAAAGGTGCAACTGATTTGAGGCGGAAAAAGTTTCATAGAATTCCAAGGGGCGAGCGTCGAACTTTCATTTCGGGAAAACAAATGAAAATGTCTGGACGATGTTGAGCGGACGTTTCGCTATCGGGAACAATATGTCGGGCGTCGGTAAATAACCCGAAGCGTTCGTTTTCCAGGTCTTTCTTCTCTCTTCGCGCTTTCACCGTTTTCCTCTCTTCCTTTTTCTCCCTCTCTCTTTCTCTTTCGTCTCTCGTTTTTATTGTTTCTCCATCTGCCGTCAGGCAATATATCTCTGCGTTTTCGCATCGTCCGGCGGGTACCGATGAATAACGGAAATTTCGCGAAATCCCTCGCATTTTCTCTTCTACTTTTCCGCGAGAGAAACGCAGACAAAGAGACATGAAGGAGAGAAAGAGAAAGTACACACATCCTGCGGGAAACTCTCTACATTCACATCCGATGGACGTACGTTAGGTAAGCGCGAATTTGAATCAGCAAGCGAAGAAAGGCACGATTGTACGTCGCCTCGAAACTCGATTCGTGCCTGAAGGGGGGAAAAAAAATGTTTGCGGTAGACGCGCAATTAACTCGACAAGCCCGAATAGAGAAAATGAGAAAAAGGGGTTGAAGAGCGGACGATGAGGAAGGAGGAGATGCATGGAGGAGAAAAAGTTGGCGTATACGAAACGGAGGTTGCTCACCTTCGCAAGTAGTCAGGACTCTACGGCCGTAGGACGCAGTCGTCGGTCGGTTAATGCGAATTTCACATGCATAGAAGAGACGGAGACGGTGGCGATGGCGAAAAGGGGGTGACGAGGGGAGGGTGAATCGCGGGAAAGCGATGCCAGGCACGTACCATTTTAAAATGGAAAGGAGGAGAGGAGGGCCGTTGCGCAGACGACAGCGTTTCGTCCTTCGCGTGTAAAAGCTCCAACTTTTCCTTCCCTTCTCTTTTCTCTCTCTCTCTCTCTCTTTCTCCGGATTCTTCTATTTTCCTTATACCATTTTCCCCTCTCTTTTCTCTACGCTCAACGTTTTCGCTCTTTCGCCTTTACCGCGTTTTCACTCTGCAGGGTGAAAAGGAAAGAGCAAACAACGGGCCGCGCTTCATTTTAATAATGTATACAATCCTGACCCATGTTCCGTGTATTACGTATTTTGAGACGAATGCCCGACGAATATCGAGACAGGGTTTACCACGTTTTTGCGGTTTTTCTCGTAGGTTTTTGCGTTTGCGGGAATTCTCTCGAAGAGCGGATTGGCTTCGTCGAGGGCTCTGCGGATTTTAATTAATATAGCGCGACTAGTTCGCACTTGAAAATGAAAAAGCATTGCCCGATTAACGGATGTGGTTTACAGTCGCTTTTGACAGGAGAGGGGGATTCGAATTTGTGAATATCAATGTCGAGTGGGTTGATGGATTTTTTTTATAAAAAATTTGAATATTTAGCTGCCCTCTCGAACATCTCGTTTAAAACTCAACGTGAAATCGTTGCCCAATCGACGATATCGGGGATTTTAATCTCCGGTATGACACTTTTGCGATGAGTCGCTCAAAATTATTTGACTAATCTTCTTTTTCACCTTTGACCTTCTCTTTTTCCCAAGTACTTATTTAGAGTATTTAAATTCCAGTTCAAAACGCCCATTACTTTTGTCAGACCTTCAAATCAGTGTTCAAAAATCCAAAACCTAAAGCTAGATTCCTCAAACGAAATGACTGCAGCAATGAAAGCCAAAAGACATAAAAAAAAAATACTTCAAAACTATTGCAATTGTCCGATTCGCCTTAAAACAATTTTTTAAAGTTCCAACGAAGAAAACCAACGTACTACTACAATAAATTTCCCTAACAAAGTACATCCTTCAACGTTTCGGGAATATAAAATCTCCAGCTCCAATCTCGCAAAAAATCAAGTCGTAGAGGTGTCGAGGTCGAAAGAAAAAGCGAATTTTTAAAAGGTCGATAGTTCGCCAAGAGGAGAAGAAGAGAAGACCTTGTTGGCCGTCCTATTTAACCCTCGTGCGTGTATCGTACATGCTCAAAGACACGTTTTGGAGGCACGTTGCACCGTAGAGAGACAGTCGCACATTTCCACTCCCTTCGTTTGTCGCGGCTTCGATCCGAGCCACTAATGAAACGCTAATTAACGCTTTGCCCGCGCACCAAACGCTGCTCCGGCCAAGCCGGAGTGGTTTGCCGAGCTCTTTCGAGACCTTGACTCGTAGCGGTGATTAATTACCGGTAACTCGGCCGTCCTTCTGCCTCGAATTTCTTCCTATCGCGATCGACGAGGCGTTCTGCTCGATACAGTTTCGTCGAAGTATTCGCAAAATCGTGACTCGCGGTTTGTTTCGCGATTAGACCACTTGGAGGAGGGGATACCTCGGCTGAGATTGTTTGCACGTTTTATGGTTAGCTGTTGAGTAGTTGCTTAATGACTTGGCTATTTGAGACTTTATTAACACCGCTACTACCGATCATTGATCGGTTATACTTCCTGATAGAGGATCTTAAAAAATAAGAGGCGAGAGGAGGAAGAAATGAGAAAAATTAATCATTTATTCTGTGCAAAATGGAGAGACACGACTCAGAGCAGTAGATGAATTGAAGCGGTGCAAGTTTTGACATTTTTTGCAAATGTTGCTATTTTTACTGCTGTGGTAAATATAGAGCTAAAAATCTTTTGATCCAAAGGTTTAATTCTAAACTACGAAACTTCCAGTATATTGTTATAGTTCTGTTATTGAAACAGTTAACGATACACCGATCGCAAATACCGAACTCATCACGCAGCAATTGATTACGTAAACATGGTGCTTCCTAGAAGAAAATCTCGTAGGCGTTAAAACAATACACCGTCCCTGACTAATCCCATCTCAATCATCCATCGACAGTGTCTCCAAAGAACCGTGACTTAACCGATTCAACCAGTTAATCATCCCACACCTAACTCAATCGTCCAAACACTTCAAACTCAACCTCGAAAATAATCCTAGTACCTCCTCTCCCTGCATCTCTCCTTTCCTCCATCTCCTTCATCATCAAGAATGCACTTCTTCACCGTTGACTTATCGTCAAACCGCACGAAACCCCCTGCTATTTCTTTCCCTCAGACTATTCGCGCGAGTCTAACGCTCGCAAGGAGCGATTCGCGTGCCGGGCGGGCATAAAATCGTGGCAAATTAGGAATTTCGATCGTGCCAGCTGACAGGTGGATGCATTCAACTGGAAACGGACTCCTTCAGAAGGAGAAGTCAAGTCGAGCTACCGAAGTGCGTTCGTGCCAAGAGAAATACTCTCAAAAATCGACCAAACCAGTTTTCGACTTTTGTTCGCAAATTTTCACGAGCGAAATGAACGATATTGCATAACTGCACGGTAGCAACGTAATCTTCTCTTTCAATTACATCCTCCCGAACGAAGATACGACGTGCAATTTGCGCGACGTGCCCCTCTCTTGCGATCTTTTGCGGCGGAAGAGAGAAACCTCGAGTACACGACGACTGTCGGGCAGAGGCAGCCGGCTGGAAAGAGAATTTCCGAGGAGGCATTCAGTTTGAACGGTTAGCAACTGCATCCAACGAGAAGTGAGATATCTCTCTTATTTCGTGAAAGCGAGCTGACCAATGGTACTCTCGAAGAAGAGGTAGGAGGTACCGGCTTGTTTCGACTTTGAGCGAAAAATCCACCTGTCCTCTGAACGTCTTGTCTTCTTTCGTTTCAGCAATGGAGAATGTTCGTGGGAAATTGAATTTTTCTTTTCTCCTTTGAATTTCGTGACGATTTACAGCGGTGCATCGCAATTTTGGAGAAGTAAGAATGACGAGAGAGGAAATTCTCGTGATCCTTTTAGTCTGAAAACAGTTTGCGGCTAGAAATCGTCTGAAGACTATTATCGCGAGTGTTAATATCATCGCTTGGAGACCGCTGTATTTGCGTTTCGCGCGATAAGAGTAACGATCGCTTTGAAAAGGTACGTCTCTCTATTTGGCGACTACGCGCAGACAGTTGGGTGGTTGATGATATTTCAAGCCGTTCCTCGCGTTTGAAAGCATTTATTATACAGGCCGCGTATTCGACTATACCGTAGTGTCGTTTTGCCGTTAATATTCTACAACGCTCTCGTCTCTCCTGCGGTCTGAACTTCGGAGTAAGAACCGCAGAAAATGACGTTTCACTCGTTACGAACACCGGCACTCTCTTCTCTCTCTGTCTTTCCTCTCTACTCTTTCCTACCTCTCTTTCTCTTCTCTCGATGCTGGACCGTGCTAGCTCGCTGGATGTTCTCCTTGTTTCCTGCCGTATGCTGGCCATTACAGTTACATGTATGCGAGTGCATAGTGCAGAGGATATAACGATACCGAGGTAGGACGTTTAAATCCCTCTTCATCCCGCGGCGTATCGCAACTCCGACGATATTTCATCCCTTGCGGTGAACTGAACTCGTTCCGCATAATATCAAAGGGAAGCTTGGGAAGCTCGAAAGCTGGGAAGAACAGAACGACTCCGTCCGAAAATCCTTCGGAGCAAGAAAAGCAAAGAAAGTCTTCTCGCGCTGCGGGTGACGTGCTTTTTTCCTGGTTACATCATGCAACATCCTTCCTTGTTCTCTTTGTTATTTCTTCTCCCTTTCTATTCGTTTCTCATATTGAGATACCACTTGTCCTTTTGGATATCGAGATAACATCCGTTCTCTTTGGGATATCGAGATAACATTCTTTCCTTTGCGAATATGGAGATAGTACTCTTTCGATATGGCAAAAGTACTTGTTCTCTTTTGGATAGCGTGATGACACATGCTCTCTTGGATATACTGATGACATTCCTTCTCTTTGTGATATCGAGGTAATACTCGCTATCTTGGATATCGAGATAACATTCTTTCCTTTGCGAATATCGAGATAGTACTCTTTCGATATGGCAAAAGTACTTGTTCTCTTTTGGATAGCGTGGACACATGCTCTCTTGGATATAGTGACGACATTCCTTCTCTTTGTGATATCGAGGTAACACTCGCTATCTTGGATATAGAGATAACACTCGCTATCTTGGATATCGAGATAACATTCTTTCTTTCACAGATATCGAGGTAACACTTGCTCTCTTTAAGATACCAAGATAAAACTCTCTTGGGTATCGAGGCACCGTTCCTTCTCTTTAGGACGTCGAAATAATACTCGCTCTCTTGGATATCAAGATAACATTCTTTCTCTTCTGGATATCGAAAAACACTCCTTTTCTTCCTGGATATCGAGATTGCACTCTCCCCTTCTCGAATATCTAGACAAATAAAATTGACATCGAAAGCGACCGTTTGCTTATTCCCTCGAGCGCAATAAACACCAGTCTCTTTAGCATCGAACGAATCACCTGGAAACGACGAATCAAAGAAAACATCTCGATCGCAAGGTGAAACGAAGACGCAATGAAAAGTGACCCATTGGATGGTAATTAAGAGCTAAGAAATCCCCTTCAAACACGGTTGATCGGCTTGAGAAGGCGCGGTCTATAGCGATTATACAAAGGCTCCCGAGTAGATACAGGCTTTGTCGAATTTCTTTCGATGTAAGGAGCTTAACGTCGGAAGGCGACGTGGCCTGGTTTTTCCGACCTTTTGCCGTGGTAAAAGAGCATGCACTCGCGCTCTCTCGTCTTTTATGCCGCGCGGAAGTCTCTTTGTGCAATGTCGGTTCTTGTACACGCGTAGACTTCGTTCCTTGAGTATTTTTCATTGTCGTGACATTATTTACAAATATTAACTACGAAGACGTAGAGCTTATTAAAGGGCTGATGGAAAATATTAAACTTTGTCTCTTCAACGATGGCAGGCGTTTAAGTACTTCCTTTGCAATTTTGTGTCATGTTCATGGCGTGGAATTAGGTTGCACAAAACTAGAATTTACTGAAAACTGTCAGGCTGAAAAGTTCAGAGTGATTCAGTGATATTAATTTATTCTCCTGTGATGAAGTTTATCTTTAGTTTATACTCCGAAAGGTGTACCCAGAGGTATACGGTGGAGATGAAATCATGAAATTTATATTTCAACGATTTACTTCTTAGTAGTGTTACTTAAAAGGAGAAAAAGAAATTGCAATTATAATGCAGTTAATAGTAAAAAGAAACTGGCATGGAGGCGAAATGCTTCATCTTCTCATCCATCCTCCGTAACATATCTCTCATCTGCTGGAATAAAAGTTAAAAGAAACCGGCGCAAAATAATTCTTTCTTGGCACTCGGGAAATTAATGTCTACCAAATAATTTCTACAATCCTGAATCTCAGGCGCGGTGAATCAACGGTAAGATTGATGTCTCTGAAAACTATTTCCACAAACTCTCGTCCAAATCTTACGCAGCAAGAAATCGTACTTGGAACGTCGTAACGTTAGCTGCTCTTCTTTTTTCGAGGCTTTTGGCGCGATCCCTAGTATACGTTTCATCTTAAATATTTTATTCGAAGGAATCGCATGGGATTCTCAGTCCTCCGACGTACGGTGATTTTATTGCCTCGCAAAATCGATGGCTCATACTCTCTTAAATTTCTCGACGCAAAAGTACATTCTCGTTCCAATGAATTACTGAGAAATCGCGCCACGTATCGGCAATCGACATCGTTCGTGTTTTCTCTCGCTTTAATCTTTCGGAACGTTCGATGAAAAGGCAACGAGAGAGGCTCGACCGAATCTGTTGTACGGCCAGCTAATTTTGGCATGGCAGCCACCGAACGAAATTTTCTGCGGTGCGTCGCTACCGAGGTAAGTAATCTTCGGATACGCTTAACACATGTACCGGCGTTATTTCGCGGTGGCGTGGCTTCGGTTCGCCGCTTGCCAACTGCCTCGTCGAGATCAGAGAAGAGAGAAGAAGAGGAAGGCATAGTCTTCTTCTTCTCGACTTTCGTTTCTTCGCTTTTACTTTGTCTAACGTGGTCTTCTTTCGTATCGTCTCTCGAAGTGTCTCGTTTCTTCATTGTACCTCTTCTTGCGTTACTTCTCTCTTCTATTTTTGTATTTCTTAACTGCTAGTGCTGTTGTCGTTCCGCTGATCTACTGTCTTAGGTGGGTTCCGAACCATTGAGAATGTGCATTAAATAATAGTTTAGAAAAAGGTACCTGGCGATTTGAAATTGGGTCGACTAATTGTCAGTCTAAGTTTCTACGCTCTTATGCATCATAGTTCACTCTAACACCTAAAACTATTTTTCGTAGGACCCACTATTTTAAGTACCCAATCACCGGTGCTATGGTGTGGTAAATAATAATTTGGAAAGATGTGATGGAACATTTGATCTCTCCATAGCTCTCTTTATTTTTCCTCATGTTTCTCTACTTTTACTTTGCCTGTCCTATTCTTCTCTCGCAGCATCCCCTCGGTTTTCTTTTTTCTTTCTACATCGCACCTCTCCCGTCTTACTTTCCTCCCGTATTTTTTCCCCGGTGCTCCGTCGGTGCACAAGGCGCGTCCGTTAAATAAAGTTTCACCCTTGCGGCGCTATCTCTTCGTTTCTCTGCCGCGATAAAGCTCTTTTATTTTTCATTTCTCCGCTCCCAGAAGAAATCTACGGGCGACGCGGCGACGGATTAAAACTCAACTCGGACGTCGTCGTCGTCGTCCTTTCGTTAATTTACACGGATCGTCGAGCACGCTCTCGAGCTCGATTCACGAGCAGCAGACGCGGTCCGACTCGCTGCCTCCGCGATATGGAACATTTTGGCGAGCAACGCGAAACGCTTAATCCTTCGACGACGAATGAGATTCGTGCACCGTGAGTCCTCGCTTCCAGCCGAGAATTTAAATTCTCCGTGGTTATTAACGAAGACCGAAAGGCGGCCACGGGTTTTCTAGAAGTGTTTCCAAGTGTCGGGATCTTGTTAGGAATAATGTCGGAAAGAAAACGAGGTATGAGTTTCTTCGTCAACTTCTACGCGTTAGTGCATTGATTTTAAGATTCGTTTGGAATCTGAGTGGTAAATCTTTTGTTCCTAGTTGTTTTACGATACAATTAGATTTCGAAGTGTTTGTTACGTCATGACTAGACTGGAAAAAGTATCCGAATGGAAATTAACTTTGAAGCATACCATTCAGCGCATTCGCAAGATACGCAGCAAAAGAATAGGACAGACTGAACAGACACAGAACATGAGGACAGGTAAGAGAAGTACAAGGATAGAGGTTAAAGAAGTATAACAGTGCTTTAGATTTGATAAATTCTTTATTCATTATTTGTATTACACATCAGAAAATAAAATTGTGTGTCTTTAAGGCTATAAATTAGTTATTTAATAAATTCTGTCCCCGTTGGCTTCAAATTTAATGTTGAAAAATACTCAGACGAATTTTCGATCTGTCTCAGTTATCACCGAGTCATATCACTTGTCAACATTCTGCCAGAAATCAGTTAAAGTTCGCAAGTGGAGCAAACCAATAACACAGAGCAGGCAGTACAGATGCAGTACATGCATAACAGGCCCAGGACAGACAGGCAGCGTATGCGCAGGATAAGCAGTGTAGGCGCAGGAGACGCGCTGCAAGAGCAGCATAGACAGAAGAGGTACAGGACAGGCAGAACAGACAGCGCAGGCGCAAGGCAAGCAGTATAAGAGCAGGACAAGCAGTACCGGAACAGCACACGCAGAAGAGGCACAGGGCTGACAATACAGGCACAGGACAAGCAGTACCGGAGCAGCACGTGCGAAAGAGGCACAGGACAGGCACGGTAGCAGTAGGGTAGGCAGTACTAGAGCAGATCGGACAGGAGAGACTCAAACCTAGCTGTTGCAGCACGTGTTCAAAAGTGTTTTACATTTAACAAATTTTGTATTCATTATTTGTATTACACAACATTCTTTGTATTGCACAACGTAAAATAAAACTGTGTGTTTCTAAAACTATGAACTATTTATTTAATAAATCCTGTCCTGACTCCAAATTCCACGTTGAACCAATTTTACTCGTTTCTTTCGCTTTGTCTGACTTTTCACTGACTCGTACTACTTGCCAACTTGTCAAATCTTTCTCGAAATGTGATTCAGCTGTTAAATGGAGAAAACTAATAACGTCTGGTTGTATCTTTTCGCTTTGTCTGACTTTTCGCTGACTCGTACTACTTGTTAACTTGCATCATTTCGCTGCAAATTTGTCAATCTCGAAAGCTGTATAAGGTAAAGTATCAGAATTTTCGCTCTGTCTGACTTATCATCGACTTTACTACTTGCTCACTTTGCGATTTTTCCAAAAAATTTCCGAATGCAGTAAGTAGTATAAACTAGGATAAGTCAGCCCTACTTTTGCGTTTGACTTATCGTCGACTTTACTACTTGCTCACTTTGCGATTTTTCCGAAAAATTTCCGAATCCAGTAAGTAGTATAAACTAGGATAAGTCAGCCCTACTTTTGCGTTTGACTTATCGTCGACTTTACTACTTGCTCACTTTGCGATTTTTCCGAAAAATTTCCGAATCCAGTAAGTAGTATAAACTAGGATAAGTCAGCCCTACTTTTGCGTTTGACTTATCGTTGACTATACTACTTGCTCACTTTGCGATTTTTCCGAAAAATTTCCGAATCCAGCAAGTAGTATAAACTAGGATAAGTCAGACCGACTTTTAGCTCCGTCTGACTTATCGTCGACTTTACTACTTGCTCACTTTGAGATTTTTCCGAAAAATTTGCAAACCTTGCGAGTAGTATAAACTAGGATAAGTCAGACCGACTTTTAGCACCGTCTGACTTATCGTCGACTTTACTACTTGCTCACTTTGAGATTTTTCCGAAAAATTTGCAAACCTTGCAAGTAGTATAAACTAGGATAAGTCAGACCGACTTTTAGCTCCGTCTGACTTATCGTCGACTTTACTACTTGCTCACTTTGAGATTTTTCCGAAAAATTTGCAAACCTTGCCAGTAGTATAAACTAGGATAAGTCAGACCGACTTTTAGCTCCGTCTGACTTATCATCGACTTTACTACTTGCTCACTTTGAGATTTTTCCGAAAAATTTGCAAACCTTGCTAGTAGTATAAACTAGGATAAGTCAGACCGACTTTTAGCTCCGTCTGACTTATCGTCGACTTTACTACTTGCTTACTTTGAGATTTTTCCGAAATATTTGCAAACCCAGCAAGTAGTATAACCCGAAATTTCTCAGACCGACTTTTAGCTCCGTCTGACTTATCGTCGACTTTACTACTTAACCACTTAGAAGTTTTGCCGAAAAATTTGTAGACCTCGCAAGTAGTATAAACCAAAATATCTCAGACAGAATTTCTTCTCCCCATGTCTTGCCACTGTCTTGCTTCACTTGTACGACGAGATCAAAGCGGATCAAATCGACTTAACCATATTAAAGAACTTACAATTATAATACGCTCGTGAGGTATTTGTAATGAATGGAATTTTAGGAATGGAACAAGGGTAGCGGTAAAAAAAGTTTGACACTGTTTTCCATGTAACATAATTCTTTATTCATCATTTGTTTTACACAGTATGAACGTATGAGATACAATATTCACTAAATACAATTATTTGCTTCTGAGACTACAAGTTATTTATTTAATAAATGCTGCTCTGGCTGTCCTGTGTATGTTCTCTGGTAGTCCCGACTGTCCTGGCTCCCCAGGGCTGTCCTGGTTGTCCTGGTTACCCTTGCTGTTCTCTGTGTGTTCTGGCAGTCGTGGTTGTCTCTTGGCTGTACTGGTTGCACTGCGCTCTCCTGCGCTGTTATATACTGTCCTGCGCCGCCATGACTTGTCCTGCGCTGTTCTGCGCTGTTTCCTATCTGTCCAGTCTGTTTTCGCTTTAACAAATTCGTTATTCAACATTTATATTACAGATACACATATAATATAACGTTCACAAAATAAAAGTTTGCATTTCTAAGACAACAAGTTATTTATTTAATAAACACTGTTCTGACTGACCTGTGTCTGGCCTAGTTGTCCTGCATCTCTCTTGCTTCTCCTCTGCGGGGTAGCGAATTCATACTTCTCGGAAAGTTTTTTTTCTAAAGAGATCTATCGAATAGTATGCCTCAAGATTAATTTGCTTTAGCAGCACTTTTCCTATCCTTATCCAACTAGACCCTTTCACATATGAATCCAGCGGGGTTGCCGTGCGTAGACTCGTAAGTGGATCAAAGCCTTGGGGAGCTGCGGGGAAGAGAACGAGCGGTGAATCGCTTTTATCCATTCACCGGAGGAATTTGCACGAACTCGCGGTACCAGGGGTCGTGTGCGTATACCACGTATCTCATATGTTCTCCGTGGATGCGCGGCGCACACCCACGCGTACCCTCACGTCGGGTATTTAGCCGCATTAGCCAGAAACGAGGGCTTATGCGTACTAAGAAGAGCCCAGCGAATCCCGCGCCAATAGAAAGCACGTGCTTTCGCACGTGAAATCGTCTCGGTGCTCATTCAAACGTGGAAGAGACGAGAGAATAACGGGGAAGGATTTTTCGCACGTTGAAAATCGTGGTGGTTGCTTGGATTTGTCTTCGCCCTTTTATTGCTCTGTGCTTGCGACTTACTTGATTCTATTAGTTGTTAGACTTCCACGATTAATTCTTTGCCATATTATTTCTGTTGTGACTGCCTCTGCAATGATTCAAAATTAAAATTAAAATTGACTTTACTATGCGATTTGAGGTGGTATTCCGAACCATTATAATTGAGACATTCTTATATATTGTACACATTGCTCGAGACAGTTTTGTAAAATAGTATTCGAAGTTGAATCCATTGATTAAGAATTCCATCCTTTAAACGAAGCTCACTATATTTCTCGTTTTTGTTATTTCGTATTTGTTTCAACTACGACGGTCATTTTACCTGGAAGCTATAATTTTCGGTGGTTTCTAGTTCAGTTCAGTGGTCACATCATAGCAGGTGATTAATCCACTTAAAACTTCACACTCACCATAACAAGCTCAGCCGTTCGTTCATCCTATCCAAGCCCCAACGTCAATCTTCTACGCGAAATAGTTTCGCATTAATCGACACTGTCACATACCTCCTCCCATTAACACCTAAGGTGAAAATAGTCAAAGTACTCCCTCACACTTATAAAACTGCGCCCTGTGACGCAAGAAAGAGCGTTGCTAACGAGGCGCCTATTTGCTTCTCTCTTCCACTCTTTGCAATATACATATCACCGACTTAAAATACCACTCAAACGACAGCACGATGTTACAACTCGATCACAATCCTACCTCATTGTTGCGTCAACGTCGAGTGAATTCAGAACAACCGATCGTCGCGAGAGAACTCGATTGACCAGTCGTCCATCGTTTGTCTACGATCTCGCGAGAAAAAAAAACATTTAATCGTTACAAAATTCACGTTATTCCGTGCACCGTTGATTTCCGTGTTTTACAAATAAATTCGACACATCTCTCGTCCTCGAATCGTACGATACCCGAGGGCGTTGTGCGGACTTTCGACGATGATCACGATGCACCGGGACCGGCAGCAGCGATGCCGATAGTCTTCGAGGAGAGGGAGGGAAAGCCACGAGAGAGAGGCGAGTTTCTTCTGAGAGGAGGGAGGCAAAGAGAGGTAAAGTCGAAGGAGAGAGGGCGAAAAGGGGGAAAAGGAGAGGGAAAGAGAAGGTGTGATTGAGCGAGGTCAGGGCGGAAGGGAAGTCCCTGACCTGGTCACCTAAGCGTTTCTCCTTTTCTTTCCACTGCCAGCTCCTCCCGCACTCCTCGCATTTACGTCGTCGTCTCCTGAATCGTTTCCCCTCTCCAACGGGTAATTAGCGAGACACCGAGCCCTTCCCCTTTCGTTGGAACCTTCGAGGGTAGAAGCTAGACCATTGGAGAAACCGCGGGGATTGAATCGAAGCTTCTTATCGTTCGTACTCTTATTAAAATTCTCTTTTCATTATACCATTACCTCGTCGATCGTCGATGATCTATATATTATTTTATTTCGCGTTATCGATCCTATCCGTTCGGTTGAGAGGGGGTTGCTTATAGAGTCGGTGTTGCGTTAGAAATTCATCGGTTAATTACGCTCCCGAAATGAGAAGAAAGTCGTAGCCGACGCGCTGGAGAGCTTGAATTAATGATTTTCTTCGAAAATTGCATTCTACCGGCGATGCATCAGCCGCTCGTTAAAGAACGGTCCATGGTAGCTGCACGGTGTGCGCCCTCGGCCAGAAAAAGGGCCCCGACCGTGCGCGCGAACAAGCCATCGTGATTTATAGCGTGCTCATTAATCACGTTAAGTTTCCTCAGGCTTCCACGCCTCCTTATTAAACCGCGATTTGATCTCATTGTCCTTAAAGGACAAAGGCAAACGCACCGGTTCGCGAGATGAACAGTTGAGAAAATCGAACGGGACTCGAGGAAGGAGAAAAGGGGTGGGTGGTTTTTTGCTGGTCGGATGTTGTGGCTACTGTTGTATCTTTTTCTATTTTGTACTTTAACTTTATGAGGTATCGTTATTTCGTCTAGGATTTAAAGCTTTATATGGATAATGAAACGTGTTTATGGTATTCTAATAATTAAATTGATAAATGGTAATTTGAGAAATATCTCTCAATGGTGAGGAGATGAACTCGGAATCACTAATTGGGAGTGCGAGTTTTTAATTCCAACTTCATTGTGCAAGGGAGGAAAAACCGGAATAAAATCTAAACTATTTTAATAAATTAATAGCATTAACTGGATAACACAACAGAAAACAGCACTTAATACATAAAAACAACACAATAGTAATTAAAACATAAATCGTAACTTTAACCACATAAATTAAATATCCGTAATTCAATACTCCCTCTGTTCACTCGTTATCTTCATAAACGACTAACTCAGTATTTATAAAAAATGTATTATTATTACAATTGTAAAATTCATAATTTCCTGCGATAAGCAAAAAAACCATAGTAATCGTGGTATAACAAATTCAGTTTCCTCGGCTGTACACATGCCCTAGCGTTCTTTAACGTTACCTGTTTCTTCCTCGAGAAACGAACAAGTAGATTGGTGGACAAGCAAATGCTACAAAGTCAGTACGTTTTATGAGAAGAACCTAAGGCTCTAAAGTATCGTCACACCTATCAAAGCTCCTATAGTTAGTATAATTGTACACATGTTAATTCATGCTGCGTGCCAACTGCGTAAATCCTTTAACCACATCCCCATCGTGCAGAAGCAAAAAGATCAATAAACCATTGCTAAATTCAAGAATCTACCAATATCTCCATATCCTCAAACATAATATATGTCTCATCCACCCAGGCTTGCAAACAAGTTCGATAAAATTCCCGTTTTGATTTCAGGTGAATCCAGACTCCCAGGATCGAACCACCCAGCAAATACAATCGAAACTAGGCAACTATTCTCTGGTGATGCATCTTCTGGACGAGCCAAAGCGTCTTATCGGCATCGAGGGTGTCCCGGCAAGTCCCGCCCCATCCTCAGCGACCACTTCCCTCCGAACGAGTTGCGGCTCGGCAACCACGAGTTCCAGGAGCTCGCCATCTTCGCAAGAATTCAAGAAACCCGGAGGACCGAGGAGTTCATCCTCGTCTTCCTCGAGTTCCTCGTCGAGTCATCAGCGAGGCGGTTTCGTAAAACCGGCCGACGGTAAGCCACCCCATGGCGGCAGGGGTGGCTACCCCGGGCAACCGGTCAAGCATGGGGGCAATAGCAACGATCATCGTAGCCTCCTACCCGCCAAAGGACCGCCCCCGAATTCACCGGGGAACGGCACGCTCGTTGGCAATTCGAGTATCGGGAATTCCAGTGGCAACGCCAGCAGGGTTCACTGTGCCGGCAGCAGGCTGTCCAGGTTACCTCTCGATAATGTGAGTATCGATTTCCATTTCGCCGTCTCGCGATTCCTGTGCCTCGCCTTCTCCTCCTCTCTCCTCTCCTTGCTTCCTTCCAGACCTTGTCGGATTGGAAGCGTCTGGAGAAACGACTCTAGATATTTTTCCAAGGGAGAATCGTCCCTCAGTGATGTATTCTTAACTTTGGATTGAAGGGGGATTGATGTGGAACGAGAAATTAAGATTGGTCTGATTTTTTACATAGTTACATGAATTGGATTCTTCTTGTATTTTTCCAACGTCTCTGGTTGATAATTTAATTAATACCTATTCATACAAAGTTTTATAAAAATCGGAGTGCATCAATTCTCAAACTTCCCTTGTTAGTTTCTTTAATTGAAAGTTGGAGAGTTTGACATCGCATTCAACGTAGCTCCCGGAGGAATTCTGTGCTTCGCTACTGGAAAGTTTTAGCTTCTGTTTCTGTTTTAACTGTTATGGTGATATCTCTTAAGGCTGTTTGCTTCAGGTGAATTCTTAACAACCAATCTCAACTATATCACGTAGAAAAATTTGATTAGAAGAAGAACAGGTCTGACACACATCCCTTAAATGTCCAGAGGCTATCTTAAATAGATCCATTGTGATAAACGTAGGCAATCTTCACTTACATTGTCAACTGATTCTCCAACCCTCATCCCCTCTCGATTCTCCCCATTGTAGAATCACACCCCTGCGAGCGAAATACAAATTCTCGCGATAACCACAGCAGGTGCACCCTTGTGCGCTTTCGCGAAAGGAAAACTCATCGGAAAAGCACTCTCGCACACGAGAGAGCCCCTTTCTGCTTTCACGTTCAACGAATGGCAGTCTCGGTTCATCCTCAGCTCGCGATCGAGCCTCTCGAGAAGAGATCGAGGATCTCGTGGCATTAATCGGCGAGAAGCGGCGATAAAGACGTTATTACCGCGACCCTCGTTCTCCAACGAAGAGCGTCGCGTTCTCCAAGACTACTGGCGCGTTCGCCGGCGTTTTGTCGACGGGAAACGAATTGCTTTTCAATGGAAATCCTGTTGGTGGGGCGACGTTGGTCGTCGGCTATTACGGTTGACTCCTCGAGGTGCAAATTTCATTGAGATTGCCTATCGATCGTGTCTACCACGTTTTGGTCCTGGCATGTGTCTCCGTTGTACTTACAAGAAGGACACTTGAAATGGTAGACCTTCTCTGATGTACCTGTGCAATTAGGACTCGAAGGATAACGTTTGTTCTCCTGTTGCTGAGGAAATTCACTCGTTCGAGTCGTCTTCTCCTTTGCTTCTGAGACTCTGGCTCCTGTTGAATGTCTTTTAAGGGCTTTGGTTGATTGAATTTTCGTTGAACAGAAAATTTTGGGAATTTCGTGAACATTTTCCCTCTAGGAGTGTAAAATGAGACACTGAAAAAATTATCACGCACGGTATGATCTCCAAATTAAACCTCTTGTTCTCCAAGAGTCAAACTCGAGCTTTTCCTTCTCGAGTCGTGGATTTTTCTATTCTTCATCTCCATTCCGATAATTTAGCTCGGTCTTAGCACTCTAGTTCGTTTCCGATTCCAGTATCCTCCGGCTAAAAGTCAGTAGGCAGTTTTCTCCAACGCCCCTCGTCCTTTCCGTTTCTCCAACCCCTCGCGATTCAACCCACGCATTTTTTTCTCTCCCCATTGTTCCCGCGTTTTCTTTTTGCGAATGACTACTCGACGCTACTCGTAATATCTCCCTTTACGACGTCGTCTTTTTCCCTTACTCTCTATCTTTCACTCTTTTCAATATCTCCCTCTTCTTCTCTCTATTTCTATCTGTCTTTTTCTCCCTCTCCTTTCTTCCCCGTCTCGTCCTCGCACCCCCGAGAGCGTTGATTAATGATCGCTCGAGAAGTCGTGATAAATCGTGGAAAGAATACCAAGAGAGAGCGTTTGTCGTCGTACCCGGATTATTTTAATTAACAAGCACGTCTCCACCCTTAAAACAACCGCCGCGGGGACGTTTCGCGTCGGACTCGATTATCGTTGATTAATTTCATCGATGAGTCGTGTTTCTGCTAGTAAATACTTGTAGATGGTCGTTGCATCAATTTCGCAACTAAATCGCACGATTTTCACGATACTTAATTTTACGGGGGTGGAATTTAATTCGACGCTTTTCGCTGATGTTCCAGGCAACAAATTCGAGGCATGGTCCCACTGAGAATTCGGCCGATTTGGAGAACATTTTGAAGGTGAGTTGCACTTTATTTGTAATTGTTGCATGCATTAATGACGGTCTTAGGAAGTAATTACGTTTTTGAGAAACGGGAGCTTCTAAATGGTTTTAAGTTTGTCTATTAATTTGGCTTACTGTGTAATGACGAATGTTGCAAAGGCGAGGATAATGTTAGTACAGTTTCCAACGTAATTAGTTAAAGGCACAGTTGGTTCTTCTAAATTTGTTTTGTATCAGATAACTCGGATAATTGGAAATGGAATTTGAAATTTGCGTGAAAATATTTTGGTGAAAAAGAAATGAAGCGACGAGAGGAGGATAAAGTTAAAGATGTATCTCTTACTCGTAGGCTCATAAAAACGTACGAATTGTACAAAAAGCGGGTAAACACGATGCCAGTCGATGAAAAAGTGGTCTGATATACGTTCATTAACTCCGCATATGATTGTATATCCAACGGCGAAGCCACGGTCAACTTTATCTATAAAAAGTGTGAAGAAATCTCTTAGAAACTAAATTCATTCGGTGCATAATTTTGTACTGCCTAGTCTTATTATTTAATCTTATTCAATTACCATTAATCGATTTCCAAACTACTCAAAAAACCATCACAGTCATCAGTGACGAGTGCTACTAAATAACAATAAAAATTCCAATAACCACTATTCCAAACGTTCAACAATTTTATCGCAAATCGACTCACAGACTTTTTCACTTTTTTCAATAAAAATTACCAGACAATAGAGATAAAACAATTAACGCCCATCGCTGCAAAAAATGGATTTCACGGGCAAGGTACTCGTACGCAAGCGATCTCACCGCGTGCCGATGAACTCCTCGTTAAGCTCAAGTGCTGAAAGTTCAGGTTGTCGATAAGTCAATTTTCTCGCCCGATACAAGGCTATTTCGTCGGTGGTTGCATCGCGGCCGTCGTTGAACCGAATCGACCCGCCATTTGGTTTCCCTCTATCGCTTTTCACCATCGTTCCTAGAAGAGCGCACAATTTCGCACCCCACCGGATAGAAAACGCACGATCGTTAATCGTCGCAACGAAAAAATGAATAGTTACGGTAACTTTACCTAGAATATACAATTTTAGTTGGACATATCAATGAGACACACCGACAGCCGTCCTTTGACCCATGGATCGTTATTCCGGGGACGATAGCCGGCCGAGAGGCTAGCTGTTCCTTCAGTTTACGTTTCCCATCGAATGGAGCGCAATTATAGCTTGCCTGAAATACATTTCCGTGGAAGAGAGTAGATTGTACCGATTCCACGGTGATCTTGAGACGTCGCGGTTATTTATAGGCTTATCCTTGAGCCATAGACTCGATTCGAATTATTTAAACGTGCAACAAATCGGCAACGAGGCCGTGGAATTGAGCGAAAGTTCGATGCGCGAGTCAAGGACCGTGGAGAGTGTATGTTATTCTTGTATCTTGGCTTCGTCTAATTTAGATGTCCCTAGAGTGGCAATGTGAGAAAATGGATCTATCCTCTGTGAATGTTGGCGTGGAAGTGATGCATTATAATCGCGTTGTCTTTGAACTGTTGTCTGATCGCTGTTTACAGCGATGTGTATCACTGTATCGATCTACAGGTAGTTCTGACATCGGAACTTGTTTACATTGTCGATCGGTGTCTTGATAATCATTTCTTTTAAGTTTCCATGGTTTTTCTCATAACGGCTCAAGTTCAAGCAGTGAAGAATTCAAAGCCTGAATTTTTATAAAGTTCAGCGTCCTTATTTAGCTCCATTGCATTCGAATTTTTCTCCAGTCCTGTGTTTTTTATGAATGAGTATTCAGCATTGCCTCTAAACTTATTTCAACGAGGCCGACCGATTCCCAGCGACACGCATCACGGATTCCTGTCGATTATCGCGAAACGGATCGTTTGTTCGACCAATGGAAAATTCGCAGATCGACGTTGTCCTAATACCTACCTGGAATAATTAATGTCAGCTACGAGATGCGTGGAAATTCCGCGAACAGCATTGATAAAAATAAAAAGAAAAGAAAAATACGACGGGACAATGGCTGATTCGATTTTCAAACAGAGACGGCGGATTCGTCGCTCGTGTTTTTCGTTGGACGTGACGAGTCCGTTCGATTCGGAGCGACAAATAGCCCCATGTCCCGTAGGACTTTGATCCTTTAACGCGTCGATATCCTCTCCAACAGCGGGGACAATATAATGTCTGGTCTCTCGCGAAACGGGAGGATATACCGAATATTTTTGAAATTTCATCAGATACGTAAGAAATTCTCGAAGGTTGTCCTCGAAGGAATGTGTCGCGACATTTGGAAGCGTTAAATAGACACTTTGTTGCACTGAAAGTGACAATTTAATTGGATTGGGTCTGAATTCATTTTGGATTAGTTTTGGGTTAGCTTAGCATTTTTTTTTGCTACAATTTCCGAAAAATTTGTAGTAGGGAAAACTCTCAGAGTTTACAATATGGCGAAACTTTGTAATTCTAATAAAAGTACAAGGACGTGTCAACTTTTAATCATTTTTACAAAGTTTCGCCATACTGCAATCTCCAAGAGATTTTTTCTCGAGGTCCATTAAACTCTTTCTGGGCCCACGTCACAGTGCAATAAAAAATAACATGAAAAACTGCAATTATCCGATGTGCATCGTAAATAGAAATACGTCAAAGGTATTCTTCCAAGGTGCAAAACCATGTCACTTCGACCAATCTGCAATTTATCGCGTTTCTTCGCAACTTACGATAATGTTTCATCGTTCAAACACCGTGGACGCTTGATTTAGATATCATATTAACGAAGCACTTTTGAGAGTGTGTTTCTCAGAACCAGCTTATATTTTTCTCGCGCAGAAACTTTCCTACGATTGTTTCTCGCAATCTCGAAACACCTTGTACGATCTGCGATACTGGTTTGTAGTAAAAGGTCTGTCAGGGCTGACAGGCTCGCATGTTAATTTATGGACGCGGCTTAACCGCGATTATCGCCGGATTGATATCGTTCGCTTCGATATCGCGCCAAGTTTAATGGAGAACCGAGACAACGCACGTATTCACAGTCGCTTTATTATTTTCATGCTAATCGCCGGACCGGTTTTCTTCCTCGTCAATTTTATTGCCTTTGATACCCTTGCTGTCATTCATATGAGTTGCGATTGCGATCAAACAGTGCAATTCCCATTATTATTCTGCTCGTCCAATAATCAGTTACAAGATTTTCTCTAAACTGTCATGTGATATATCAATCTTTCCGGTCCTAGGTCAAAATGTACATAAACAAAGACCTTGTTCATTTGACCCATGTTAATTCTTGATGATACGGTTGCCCCAGATGAAATGATTATCGATAGTAACTAGAACGAACCTTAGATTTTCAAACGATCAACCACAAATCAAATATCTTACTTTCCTCATTGTCTCCTAAAATCTGAATTTTCTCAAACCTCCACCCTCTCAATGGTAACCCGAGGTCATCTCAAAAGGTCAAGCTCAAAATCCGAGCAAACAAAATCACCGTCCCCGATAAATCTCACCACCTTTCACCCTCTCCTCTCTACTGCACTCCTGAGCTTTAAAAATCTCTGCAAGTCCGTACTTTTAGGATCACTGGATAGAGAGAACGCTATAGAAAGAGAGAAAAAGTCTCGTCCATTCGCAGTTCTCTCGAGAGCGGACGTTACCATTCCCTCGCGGAGGCTTTTCCACTTTGAGCGCGAATTTATGACGATACTAGGGGGCAGTCAGGGGGTATAGTTGCGGCTGCGTCGCGTTCTCTCTCCTCCGGCAGCTCGCCCTCCGTTGTCGGCGCTCTTTCCATCCTCTCCTCTTCCCCGTTCGGTACAGGAGCACCGTCGAGGCCCATGAATTATTCTCACGGCTCTGCCCGTGGGAAAATACGAGAGTTGCGCCAGTAGGCATCGTAAATGCGACTGCTAATTGCGCTCGCCGTCGACGACCGCTAGCGCGAGCTAGACCTCCTGAATATCGCATTCTTCCGCGACCCTTGCCCCCTCGCGTTTCTCGTCTCTTGGTCCACTCGCGTTTCGATCGGACCCTCGCTCCCGTGCTCGATTAATCGAGAGGATTTTTAACATCCATTACTCTTCGGTCGAAGGTCTTCTTTTTTTATAGGACTTTTGCGCATAGATTTCTCTACGATTTGCAGGTGAATTCGACGTGAAAAGGTCGTCGTGGTTGCATTTTGAGGGTGACAAATGTGAGCTTTATCTTTGAGATGAATGAATTATTGATGGTTTGTTTGGTTTTTTAAGTCGAGGGTTGAATGTGTCCGGAGGACAATTAGGCCGAGTTAATAAGGTCAATTCGATACCGATTAAGTTAACTCGGTGCCAAAGGCTCGTGGTCTTGCTCGATGTCGATCGAGCTTGAAGATTCTTTGACTGCTTTCACGAATTGCAGACGGAAGTTTCGTCGATCCTCGTGGACGTTCGTCGATGAAAATGTTACTCCTCTTTCTACTCGTTCATTCGCGGTGCGCGAGTGTACTTGTAGCTGGAAGGGACGGGGGAAAAAGCGAGGAGAGAAGAGAGAGAACGAGAGAGGAAGATGTATAGTGCGAGAGGTGAGGGGGAGCAGGAAAGCAAAGAGGGGAGCAGTCGTTGCATCGGTCTCTCGAGTACACCGACGGAGGGAATGAGCAAGTGCAACGCGCAAGTGCAATCCCATGAGTCCCCTCGAAGTGATGCTTCGCGGAACATTGTTATATTCTCGGTACATTAGGAGATACAATATTTTCGCAGAGACATTTCGGTACGTTCTTCTTTTGTTTCCCTGCCGCGCTTTATCTCGTACGAACGCGCTCTCCGGAAAATTGAAAATCCCCGCTCGCTTTCGACGACCGTTCCCCTCATCGGGGAGATTACGTTTCCACGTCGAACGGCCAACTTTACGTCGCGAACGTCCCATTCTTCCTGCGACTTTCCTCTTTCTCCCTTCTACTATACGCGCTGCTAAAAACTGCACGAGTATCGAACACGTTCCTCCTCTTCTCAAGATATCCCCACCTCTCTCAATTGCTTCTAGCAGCCTATCAGTGCTTTGCTCGATCTATTTATCGATCTCTAAAATTTTCATTTCATTTGATCAAACCTATCCTTCGAAATGAATTCACCAATCGGTTGCTTGAACGCTTCAAAAACTTACTTTCGGACTAACCCAACTTTACAACCTTAACAAATTGTATGCGAGTTTTTCACATCACCTCACAAAGACGAAACACTAAAACAGGAAACTTATTAAAAAATTAGCACGAATTTTGTTTTCACTAAAAATTAATATACCGTATTTTTCGCTCGCGCTGTCTACACAAAAAAGTTAAAATTTGATAAAATAAGAACCTACGAGTTATACATTAGAAAGCGACACGAAGAATGTCAAATTCAATAATAAAACTATGGTGGGATTTTTACTAAGAAAAAAAAGAATGCTGAAAAGATAGAAGTGCGTGTAATACAATAGGTGCGCGTTATCTATCGAAAAATACGGTAAATTGGAAACTATCTACCCTCTAAATTCGGAGGTACAATACCTTTTTAAATCCAAACGATTAATACCACTAATCGTTAGTTTTATAAACGATCTATGCATAGTTTTCGAAAAACCGTATTTTTACGTGGCCTGCATGCAATGCGTTAATAACATCCGTCGAGGCACATCTAGAGAAACTTATTATCCCTGCTAGTAAATCGTCAGTCCGTCCACACGGTTAGAAACTCCGTAATTCCCGTCGATGCTCGTTGACGGAAACGGTGGTCTTCCTAGCGGGCCATTACGTGCACCCATGCACGTTCCCGGAGCGAGGGGCCGGAGGAATTGTGCTCGTTGCAAAGCCCCTCGAGTGCAGCGAGAGAACGCGAGGAAGAGAGGAAGTTGAGTTTGCAAGTGCAATTCCGTGAGGCTCCTTGAAGAGAGGAGGTGGAAGGAGTACCAGGCGACCATCGGCCACCACCCGGTAACGGGTTTTCGCTCCTTCTCGCGTGCCCGGCATAATTACCGGCATTATCTGCGCGATTCTCGACCGTGGACGTTCACCGTCAGATCGCGAAAGGTTTTTGCACGTCGAAGAAAGTATGGAATCAACGAATTTCCCGTTGTTTCGTTCGAAAAAGTTCCTCTTCGTGCGGTGGATCGGCGAACGCGATGTTACAGTCCTCTGATATCGATTGTCCTATTTGCCGGAGATGGTAAAGTTTCTGGAATCGACGTGGTTAACGGGGTTGCATGGGGACTGTGAAGATTTTAGGGGTGATTTCGTGCGGGCATAAAGTTTTGGGCGATCCTTATGGTCACGACATGGATCATCGAACTTCTGTGGAACGTTTTCTGGAAATAAAATAATCCGATTGAGGATCGTCGTGACGAAATGCAGTCACATTGAAATCGTAAAAGTTTTTGGAGAGTCTCTAGTCAGTGCTTGGTGCTCGGTTCCACCTCTTGGTGGGGATGGTTTTAGGGGTGCAATGGAACTCTGTGTTTCATGTCACCTAAATAGATATCTTATTTCTGAAACATATTGTCGAATATGCTCGTGCAAACGAGTAAATGTCATGGATAAATAAATGTAATGGATGTAACGCCGATGTTTATAGTGTTAAATGTACAAACAGAAATTTATTAGCCGATCTCCCTTCTCATATTAGCTTTAGTAGGCAACCATCTTAAAAATTCATTGAACATCAAACAGTTGTATCCTCATCGTCAACGCTCGATTTTCCTCTTCCCTTCGAAACCTTCGACTCGAAGATCGTACAGTTTCTTTCGAGCGTTCGTTATCCTGCAAATCCATTATACTCGGTGCATAATTTACATAACCCGGCGTCGGGTTTCGTGCTCTGGAGGAATAAACTGCCAAGGCGCGGGTGTAATTCGTTGGCACGAAACAGAGTACAGCGGCCGTGCGACGACCTTCGAGATCGTGTCGGGGGTGGTGACTCAGCCCCCGGAGAATTCTTCTCTCGACCCGATCGAATCCTTTTTTCGTTCGCCTCGTCTTCCGATGCAAATCGAAAGATTTCGTACTCCAGTCACGTGCTTCTAGGTGCACACCAACGAGAGAGAATAAGCACGATTAACGAGAAGCCGTCGTTTCTTTGCGTAACGTTGCAACTCCTTGTAACCTGCAAATTGATGTTTGCAAAGAGGAAAGGGTCTTGAAATATTTTCACTTGGTTCATGATCAGATTATGCAGAATTATTGGAAACTTTGTTTCTTTGTTGGCTTTTATTGTTGTGATTAGTTTACATTCTGTTTAAGATGATATATTAATAATTTATTAATGATTTAGAAGAATATTTCCTTGAGGTAATGGGTTAGAAGTTGATCCCAGTGATTGGATACTCGAGATTTTTATTTTATAGATACTCTGGCTATCTAAATATTATATTGTCGTGTTAGAATGATAGCAGAGTGTCGAACGAAGGTATTTGACGTGATCTTGGATCTGGAGAGATCGATAGTGATCCAGGGGAAATAGAGAAACACGAAATCCTGGCTGACAGGGTAGTAATACTGGTTGAGACTGTAGGATAGTTTCTAGGATACTTCCTAAGAAAATGCCGGCAGGATTTGGAACATGGGAACAATATTAACTGGGACACTGACCTTAGGGTGAACTCTGTCTAGACTGGCTTTTATTCATGACGAAGCTGGTTACCGAAAACCTTGAACATCGTTAAACTCTTCCTCTGAAACTTCTTCTATAACTAAATGTGCAATAACTTCGAATTAATAACTGAAATAAAAATGCATTGTTTATTAATTGATATTCTCAATTTAATAATTTTTGAAAACCTTCGGAATTTCGAAGGTTCTCCAAGGAATCTTCCATCTACGATATTTACAGAACTTAACTACCCTCCTGAATTCACCGTATTATCCAACAAATTGCAAAAACGCCAGAGAAATCTGCCATTCCACAAATTCGACCGATAAAACGCATCGTTCGCTAGCATTTTTCACCAATATCCCCATACTCCCGAGAGCTCGGAATCGTCCGTTACCCCTTTGTCCCCTCAAACATCAATTTTTAAAATCATTTATCTCATCCCTCCCAGTTTATAAAACCCATCGAATGTCCGACGGTTCGAGCGGACGATTTCAAGCGTCAATCCAACCTTTCGAACATTCGGCCGATCGATTCGGTAGGAGCGTGCACGAAATTTCGTATTCGATGGAAAACTACCCTCGTGGTGTTCTTTTTCACGTTTGCCCGACGACGAACGCATCAAAATGGAAAGCGTGACACAATCCTAATCACTCACGGTAACGAGCGTGTTAAAAAATTTCTGAATGCATCATCTTCAAATTGCCACTCTTTAACAACCTCCAATAGCCACCTAAGATGTTTCCTTACACACGCTCGAAAATCCTTCGCAATCTATGTAATGCCTCCCTCCAGAAACGTTAAAGGCGTTCAAAAGCTACCGTCTCATCCTGTATAATATCGCTCCGCCTAACGATTCTACCGAATGAACGACTGTTAAGGCGAATTACCAGGTTGCGGAAACACACGCACGCGCGCTTGCAATCGGGTAATCGCTGCTAACGGAACATCGTATTTGCGTACTAGTACCGCCAGGAGCTACAGCCAACGAGTTAACCACGTCTCCGTACTTGTTCGTTATTGTACGCTACGATCTTGCCGGACCGTGAAACTGGAGCCTCGTTAGGAGATTTTAGCAACGAAGATGATGTTGTTAATTTGGATTTTGGATATGAGTGGTATGAACATATTGTGTAGAAGGTATAGCTGCAGGTGGTCTTGCAGCTGCAGAATCTATGATGTGGTAAATTTGAAATTAGGAAAAGTTGACAGAAGCGAAGGAGTTTGAAGGTGAAACTAGTAACTGTAGGTTTGAGTCTTCAACTGGTATACTTAATTTGTTGTTGTTACTTTGGATTTTGGATATAAGTGGTATGATCATATTGTTTAGAAGGTATAGGTGGATTTGGAGCTGCAGAGGCTATGATGTAATAAATTTGAAATTAGGAAAAAGTTGATAGAAACGAGGAAGTTTAGATGTGAATTTAGTAACTGTATGTTTGAGCCTTTAACTTGTACACTTAATTTGTTGATATTACTTTGGATTTTGGATACGATTGGAGCTAGTATATTGTTTGGAAGGTATAGCTGCAGGTGAATTTGGAGTTGCAGAGTCTAGGATGTAGTAAACTTGAAATTAGAAAAAAATTAATAGAAGTGGGGGAGGTTGAAGGTGAACCAAGAAACTGTAAGTTTGAGCCTTCAGTTTGTATACTTAATTTGTTGTTGTTTAGGATTTTTTATTTGTTGTCTTAACTGCAGCGGCTGCTTTTATTTGAATTATGAGATATTATATTTTTGGGGTATTTCGAATCATTGATACTATGATACGTGAAATTGCAATTTCGTGTTAATTAATTTGGTCTATCAACGGTTCAATTGTCAGTGCAAGGCTCAAGCTTCATACCCACTATAGTGTCTGATATCACAGATTGGCGATCGCTTAGGCGAAATTTCATACGCGCGTGCGCAAATTTCGGGGGACAAAGGCGTCACCCTTAATTACCGAACCCCTGAGAGTAATCAACGCGTACAACACAATTGGGCCATCGTCTTCAGGGCTCGAGAGATATTCTAGCCGTGAAAACGACGAGTCGATCGAATTTTCACCAAGCTTGGGATTTTCGCGCGGGAAGAAACAGGAGAAGAGGGTGAACGTGGAGAACTCTTGGAGGGTTGATCGCGGTAAGAATATAAGCGTACCACCGACGACGATGACGAAAGCTTTTGTCTCGAAGCTCTTTGTTCCCGTCGACGGATGTCTCGACGGGTCAATGAATCGGTCCCGACGATTCACTCGTGGAAATGCGTTTCGTTCGGTGCGCCCTGCACCGCTGCACCAGACTGCATTGTTTGAATGTTTGTGACTTCTCCCCCAGCCTGCACCCCCGGCCGCAACGTCGGGGTTGTCGGGCGCGTGTGCGTGCATAGACATTAATAGGCTCTCTCTCTCTCTCTCTCTCTCTTCCTCTCTTCCTCTCATACTATGTTCCTATCCGCCTTCACCTGCCTCCTCCGTCTGTCCGTGTCGATGCTCCTGCGTGTGGGTGATTGTACCCACGCGGAATTCGTCCCGCGGTCTTCGAGTGGTCGTTGATGTAATCGTGCCCCAGATGCACTAGGTCTTACGCAAAAGTATTTGTTTTTGGGCCGCGATTATGCGCTCTGTTAACTTTCGAGGAGAGAATACTCACTGCGTATAGATGATGTTTATCGAAGTAGATACAACGAAAAATCCTGAACCCTTTCAACCGTTGATATCTACTACAACGACCATTGTTGTTTTGTACAACGCTTTTGGGCGGTTGGACTGAAATATTTCGGTCGTAATTGTGAAGGATTTCGATTTCTTTAATTGAAAATATATCTAGATAACTTGTCTCTAATTCTATGATCGTATTACTATAAGAATTATATATTAAACCTCCATTGGCTCTTGTGACTCTGAGGTAATACAATCAATTTCTACATTTCTATTCTTCCAATACAATTTTTTACTTTGTCAAATACGGCAATTTAATATTCAAAAACCATGAAGATTCTTGCAATTCAACGTTAGAAAATTAAGTTAGATCCATTATTTTAAATTGCATCATTATCGTCCCTTAATGTTCTACAGTGCAATTGATCTTCAGACACCATAAAAAACTCAGACTATAGAGGGTTAAGAGAACTTCAGTTTTTCACCAATCAAATAACTTGTCAGCCATCTCCAATCTACCTTTTACATCCAAAAGAATCCATCCGTCGATCACAACACGGAGGACAATTACCCTCGTCCTACCGATCTTCCGTACTAAATCGTGCGATCTCCGCCACCCTCGCTCTCCCCTTTGAATCCACGGCAAAGGGGAGAGAAGACACGCAGGCTGATTTTCAGACAAACCTCGAGACAATAGGTAGTCGCGTAGAGGACGCGCAATATCGTCGATATTGGCAGAGGGTGTCGGTTGTTGAGCGTGGGTCGTAGCCACGGGGTAGAAGGTGTCCCTGCATGCAGATATTTCACGCGCCCTCGTACCAAAGGAGATTTTAATTGACGATCGATCTGCCCTTTGTTTCAGGAAATGACGATGCCACCTACGCCTCTGACGGCCATCGCCCAAACGCCGAGAAAGGAGTTGGAGTCGAAGTTTACGTTCAATCCAGTCTTGGCGAAGGTGAGGCTCCTCTTCTAAGAGATTCTTGGCTCGAAGCGATGAGTTCATCCATCGAGAGGATGACTTTACGCGGAAATTTAACATGTATGACTCGCGACCGGAAGTTGGGACTGTTTAGTGCCAAAATGATCGATTTTAGACAATACACGTTAAAGATTTACACTTTTGTCGTTATTAGACAATGTATCTTAATTTATTAACTGTTTTGTATTTTTATTAGACGATAATTATTTATGGTTCTTATAATTGTGATATATCTTTATTATTATTGTACTTAGCTTCATTAGGGATCAAAACATAGCCTAAGATATGAATTTTGTATTCTATTGACACAAGTCAAAGCAGATTTACTAAATTATCAAAGTTACAAAATTTTCAGTAACCGAGGTCGTTCACCTCTCACAGTCAAGAGCAATATCTCGTTCACCAAGAATTCCAAATTCTCCAATAAAAAGAAGCGCCGTATTCAAATGCAAGAAGTATAAAGCTCTACTGCACAATATGGAAGCACAATATCTCGATCTCATTGAATCAAGGTCGAAAAATAGAGTTCCCGTATCTCCAGAAAAATCGCGCACCTTCGCGAGCATCATCCACTATCCGAATCGGTTCCCTGTTTTGCATACCGTCCGATAATTCGTGTCCGTGCGACATATCGATCGTAGAAACATTGGAAATCGCATCGACCTGCCGGCTCGGTCGTTTCGTGCCACTTGGCATCGAGTCAAGAGTCAGGCTTTCGTAGAAATGGATGCTTTTGTCTAAGACAAAGCGTCCTTTCCTTCTCAACCCTCTCTCTTTTTTTTTTCTTTCTCTCTCCCCGATAGCTTCTCACCCCCTGTCGTCCATTATGAAACGTAAATATCGATGCAGGAAATTTCGGTCCTCTCTCGCTGCTGATAATACTGAAAAGAGAGAAAGAGAGGAGAGAGGAAGGCCGTTCGTTCAGGGGCCGATCGATCGACGGAGGCATTTCGAGTCGCGCTAAACGAAGAAGCTAGGTTTCGTGCCACTTGGCGTCGTGTCAAGAGTTTGCTGCTCTCGAAAGCCCCACCGAGAGAAGAAAGAGTCGAAGAAGTAGGCGAACTCGACGATAAAGAGAGAAGATAAAAAACCTACCGCGAAATCGTCCTCGCAAAAGTGGATTAATTTCATCCCCGAGCCTCGTCTGCCTTGTTTTTTTTTCCACGCGTCTCTTTTTGCCATTTCACTCGATTCTACCTAATCACGATGATTCCGAGAACGACTGAATATCACGATGTTTTTCATCAATGGGAAGGATCGAAATTGAAATTTCTACTCGGTGATCGATGCTAAGTTACTTTGTTTCGAATCAACGGATTTGCGCGAATGGAAGCATCCTTTTGTACGTTCGATCGTCAACACCCTCTTTGATTTATCGGAGATACGAAGAGGGGAGAGGCGATGAGGTGTAAAGAATGGAAGAGGTAGATGATGGCTCAGAGAGGGTCGCGATCTGTCGAGAAATTGGAATTCAAAATCTTTATGTTATAGTCCGTTTATAGAAAAAAAATGAACGTGTATCTTTAAAGGATATGATTTGTAAATTATATTATAGTTTATAATAAATATTTTTGCAAAGTTTCATTAAAATTGGAGTCAATCAATTCCCGAATTTCGCTTGTAAGGTTGTCGACCTCTGCGATATAAATTAAGTTAGTTAAAAAAATTCGAAGAGGATTTATCAAGTGGCAGAGGGTAGTTTTAGATAAGTGCAAGTAGTTAGATGTTAAGTTTATGCAAAACTTTGAATTTTCTCTTTCCAGCTGACCGAAGTGACGCAGCCGGAAGCCACGAAGCCTCGTAAGTAAACTTCGCTCGTTGTTTCGTATTCTTTTTCTTCCGAGGTAATCCCTCGCCGGACGAAAATGTTCGATGGCGCGATCGGAGTCGGAAATCCTGTTAGACGTTCGAACATAACTCTCCCGTTGCGATGCATCGGAGAAAAAAAAAGGAAAGAAAGAGGTAGAGTGTCTATCCAGTTATAAAGCTCTCGCGATAACAACCCTGTCGATGTTACGACCCTTCCTTGCTGTCGCTGCAAAAATATCTGAACGTACGCGCTTCCGTTCGACAAGAACGACGGTGTTTAACTAATTCCGCCGTGGCAATGTTTCTCGTTTTTATCCTTTTCAATAACATTGTGTTCTCCGCCGTAATAATTCCCCCATGAATGCTCCAATTGCTAAATGTGATTAAGTTAATTATTTTTTAAGTTACCAAAACGGAAGTAATTATGAAACGGAAGACGCCGAGGATTCTAAAGATTAAAAGAACTGTGGTATTTTTTATTAAAATTATAAAGCGGCAAAATTTATACTGTCATCGGCAAGACACCGTAAAGATTGAAGATGTCTGCTCTGCTATAGAAATTCCATTAAAAAATTCCAGCTTAATTCTCCGAGCGACGTTGCTCCTCGTTTTTTCTTTCCTCTCGCTGGACAGCCGTCGAAAACAAATACTGGCGGGAGGAAATCCAAACTGTTTTGTCCGACTCGAAATAGACGAAAGAAAAACGACGAATTACGAGTTAATTTAATCGTGCTCGATGCACGCGGTTCGGTGATGCGTGAGCGTCCTTTCGGAGAAATATTTTCATAAAAATATCCTGGGAAATTTGTACGTGCGAGTTCACCCGAAACAAATTACGTAGGTATGAAAAACCTGTGGATTCATTGCAAAACGCAAAACCTCCGTCGATTTCAGTAGTCACGGTTTTGCGAGTTTCCTCTTTTTGACCTTCGGCTTTTTTAATTCGCTCGGACGTGTATTTAGTCTGTCTCGCAAATCGTTTGCATTTTTATCGCAATCTTAACGGAAATGAGCAGCAACTGGGGACAAAAACAAAAGACTAAAAGAGGAAAGAGATATTGTCGAGTCGCAAGACATTTTACCACTCTCTGACAGTGTTTCAGGGTGTATTTTCGATTTGTTAGAATTTAAACCTGTAGTTGAGTTTGTTTCTATTGCAAATTTTGATAGTGAAGCCACATATAATATGCAGAATTATGTTCTGAGTTTTATTGCGTGAAATTCGTTTGTATTTGTTTTTCATTGGAACGGACGTTTGGTCGAGGTAGCATGACAGTTTTGAAAAATCCTACTCGCGCGAGCGAATCGCAAGAGGATGCATTGTCGAAGGTCCGGCTTCGAGGGTACGAAAAACCTGTGGATTCATTGATATTCGAGCATTTCTAAAAGGGGGTCGAAGGCCGAAAGAGAAGCGGCTGTACGGGGGTAGAGGACAGGGATACTGTTTCATGAATTAACCATTCGAGGTGGCTCTCCCTTCCATTTCCTGCCGATGCTCGAATATACTGGCCACTTTACAGCGGCTATTATCGGTGTTACAAACGTGCCACCCTTCGCAACAATCGCGCCTGCAGGGAGAGAATTTGCTTCTCGTTGAGTAAATTTGAATTGGCCGCGCGATAAACCGATTTCGCGGGCTTTGCGCAAACTGCTGACCGGATGGCATACTTGGATCGTTCGGCATGTGATTTTTCTCCTTCCTACCCTTCTACCTGTCCTTTAACCTTCTAATTCTAATTCGTTCCACTTAACTTCTCCCACTCCTTTAAAAAAAAATTACATCTAAAATCACATCAAATTCTCGACCTCCAACAAACCAGAATCCTAAATTCCCCTAAGTTCTCTGGAAAATCTAATAGTCACATATTATCTTCTTATCAATCCTCTTCTCCTTCGTCCCATGCCATTTGCCGCCCACACGGCAATACGGAAGAGTTTAACCGTTGGAATGTCACCTATTTTACCCAAACGTTTAAACCCGCTCCCGTTTGGGGGTCGCTTGCGCTTCCTCTTTATCACGGAAAACGACCTCTCGAGGAGGTCTCGAGCCGATTAAGAAGAGGGCAGGCGTTAACCGTCGGAATTGTAACGCGCGTGCCTCTCGCGCCCACGCGACGCTTTAACCTGAAATTTATCCACCTGTGTGCACGCGCGTGTGTGGGTGTTAACGAGCGGAGGCGCGATCGCGTGACCGACGACCTTTAGACGGCTCTCGACCTCGAGGAGCAGAGGTAGCAACGGATACGAGGGTAGGAGGGCAGGGTGCTACGGTTAGAAGGTAAAAAAGCTACGATTTGACGCTAATTTTTAGCCGTGAAATCGACGCACCGTCGACTATCGCCATCGGGGATCTGTTCTTCGAGGACTTGGTAGGGAAGATTAAATTAATTGTTTCGATAGGATCGTTGAAAGTCCAATGACTTCGACAAGGGCTGTTAAACATTTATGGTCGATGCTCGGTCTTTTGAATGGTATCGTTTTGAAATGCAGGATACTCGTGTTGGTGAATGACCAACATTGAACAGATATTCATACGGCTAATCACTTGGCCGAGGACATCGGACTGTATAGCTTAATCGCTTTGTGTACCTCGCAAACCCTTAGTCAGCCGCCGGATTTCACTTGTAGTGCATAGGTTGACCTCTGACCAACTCTGGCTATTATACCTCCACGACCTTATCTGTATTAGCTTAGGCTTAAAGATGTCAGAATATCTAGAGTAATTAGTAACAGAGAAAAAGATTTGGGCTCATATCTTCAAAACACATTAACTAGATTTCCACTACTCGGGTAGTCCAATAAAATGTATTGTGTGTTTCTCCAAAGTAATTTCTCATAAAGTGGCAAAGATATTGCAAATTATCCGATCAATGTTGCTAAAACGTACAACGAGGCTCCTCACAGTCGATGAGGGAACTGACGGAGTGGAAATCTATCCAAAGGAACTTTGACTTCCGATTCTGCGTCGGCAATTGTGCGCGGGAGCACGTGGTACCGGAACTTATATGCTGCGCAGTCGCTTTGCGCGGTCACGTACGAAAAGACGCGCCAACACGAGGATGCAGAGAGTATTAGAGGGATACTCGGTGTAACAAATAACCTTCCACCTTGGTTGTAGCTTGGTAGCTCTCTTCCTCTTTCCACTTCCCTCTCCGTGGTCTCGTTGCGCCTCTGTGCCTGTATCCTCCCTCTTTCCCTCTTTTCCTCTCGTACCCTTCCAACCTTCCTCTTGCCGTTCTCTTTTTCTATCCTCTCGAATTTCTCCCTCGTTTCCCGGTCCTCTCTGTGCTCTCTCCGCTACTACCGACCTCCTCCCAGCCTCCTCCCGTGGCACGTCGAGGAGGATGAGCGAGGGCGATGAGACGAGGAGGTGGTTTCCATGGAAACCAACCAGCCTGCACCGGCATCCCGGTTCAACCGTCTATCGGCCCTCGCGGATTCAACGAGGACGTGGTGCACCGATCGTTCACCAAACTGCAGCAATATCGAGCTGATTTGCATTTGATATCTATTACCAAGGACAACAGAGATATAATGGACTTTGTGAATTATTCTTTGAAAATGATACATCCATGTACATCGAGACGTCCTGGATCGATGAGAATTTACATTTTCAAGGTTGCGTTCCTCCTGTAAATTTGTATGTCGCGACAATAGGGGTCTGAGAAATTGTCCGGAAGATGGATCGCGAATGCAAAAGGTCCTGCGTTGAAAATTGGAGTGGATCTTTATGGATGGAATGCAGGACCAATGACTGGTTGGGCAAAAGTTGGAATATTTATCGAAGTTTTCGTCACAGTCGGCCAGATAGATTCGCGAGGAGTCCGCGACGAATAGGCGGGCTTTGCTCGCCCGACGGATAATCGTAGTAATTATCCACGGACCGATCTGCCTCGAATACCACGACAGGGAATTTCAAGTTTGCGGTAGTAACTCCGACGGTACCATCACCACTACGCGGCAATTCCCGTGACATTAATTATTGAAATCGCCGCCGGCAGCCTCCTCCTTTCCAGCTGCGTCGAGTACTCCGTACCATCTCGAACTTCCATCTCTCTCTTTCTCCCTGACTTCTCGTTCCGGTTATCTTGCTTTCTCTTGACTTCTCTTCGCGTCTCTGTCCTTCTTCGATTCTCTTGCTTCGTTTGCTCGAATCCTCTTCCTTCCCGAGTCGAAATTTTGAATTTCTGTTGATTCTCTCGGACCCTGAAATCATCATTTATGATTCTCTTACATTTTCTTCATATTTCTTTTATTCTCCTTAGTTCTCTATTAGCCGTTATAATTCTCTTTTGATTCTCTTTTATGTTCGCAAAATATCCCGAGTCGAAGTTATGAATTTCTGTTGATTATCTCGGACCCTGAAATCATCATTTATGATTCTCTTACATTTTCTTCATATTTCTATTATTCTCCTTACTTCTCTATTAGTCGTTGTAATTCTCTCTTGATTCTCTTTTACTTTCGGAAAATAAATATACAAATTTTTATTAATTAGACATCGAATTGTAATTTAATAATTTAATTATTTCCTACAGTATTTTTCAAAGATACGTAACTTTTTTAGTGTTGCAGCAACACAGAGTCCAGTAATTTTCGTAGGTACAGGTGAACATATAGACTAAATAATAATATTATTATTAAATTATAATAATTATAATATTTATAACTATATATTATAATAATATATAATTATAATAGATAATATTATTATTAAATTCTTTGGAAAGGTAGAAATTAATTTAATATTTAATTGAGAATATCATGGAAACAATAGATCCCATTTTGGATCTTGTGATTAGAAGAGAATTAGTGAAAAAGGGAAGGTATGAATTCTGTAAATAATTATTTCTGTTAATTTATGCTTTTTCCAAATTTCAATTCTGAATTAAAATATATTAATTTAATACGATTAGACCCAAAATTCTTTATTACCAATTGATTTTTTCCGTTAATTTATCATTGTATCAATCTTAATTTTTAAATTTAAGTATATTAAATTAGTATTATTATTTTGATAAATTCAAATATATAATATATAAAAATATAATATATAATATATATTTATTATTAGAGTAAAAAATTAATTTAGTTTCGTAAGCGTAAAACGGCCGATTATAGCGTAAAACAGCCAATTGCAGCGATCCTACATTCGCTAGCAACGGCGAACAATTGCCCTCGCGATTTAAAGGAGAAAAAAAGTACTGAGCGTCGCGGCGTGTCGTAACATGACGACGTTCGCGAAAAATCAGGCAGTCCAGTAAATGATGTGAATTATATGAAATTTAAGAGTGACAATTGACAATAATATTGGATTGTTATCAAGTGTAGAAATTACTAAAGAATAAACTATTTAGTGTCAACAATAGCTTTAGAATAAAGTGAAAAATGCCGCCAAAACCTAAAAATCCATCTGGTCGTAAAAAAAAGTGGGCACTTATTTGGTGGATTCAGAGTAAATCTTCGAATATTATATCATTAAGTGCAATACCACTAAAAGATAGAACAATTCATTCTATAACTACCTTGTCATGGCATAATGTTTCGGGAAAACAAGAAAAATTTCAAGCAAAAGTCATGGCTATCAGTCGTAAGTATACTTCTTGTTTATTTTTTATTGATGAAACTTTACTGCTGTTTCATTGAAGTTAACAATTTATATGAAGTCAAAATCACTTTCTATTGAATAACTTATAATACGATATACTACACAATTCGAATATTACATTATATTATAGATGATCCAACGTTTTGAGGGAACAAGTGGTAGCAAAAATTCAAAAGGTATATTAATTTTGCTTTCAAGTACCATATCTGACTCTTGAAGTTCAGACATTAAACGCTAAATTTTTGGTAGCATCAGATAGTTCT
This sequence comes from Cerceris rybyensis, assembly GCA_910591515.1. NCBI lineage: Eukaryota > Metazoa > Arthropoda > Insecta > Hymenoptera > Crabronidae > Cerceris > Cerceris rybyensis. The sequence continues at coordinate 21,854,577 of OU342792.1, read as the reverse complement.
TCGAAACAAATTATCGAACCAATGGCATCACATGCTCCAGTACAAGCTCCAGTGGAAATTAATAAAACATTGTATAATATTATTTTTCTATTAGTTACACGTCAAAAAATTTGACTATCACGTGTAAATTGTGAAAATGATGCAGTTATTCTACAATACAAATATCTATACTTTTCAGGAGTATCAGAACCTGAAGAGTACGAGGGAAACATTTTAGAAGAGCCTTTGGAAATAGTGAACTGGAGTAATAAATTTTACTTCAATTTATAAACCGCATAAATATTACTAATGTAACTAAAATGTTATAACAATAAAGTTTCCGTGAAATTAATTTTTTCGTAGTTGTCACTCAATTTACTTTTTAAAAAATTAAGTAATATTAATAATTAATGAATAATGAAAAATTCCATCTAAAATACAATGAAAGAGGATCAAAGGAGAACCTAGAAAATCTTTTTATAATACTCTTTTGATTCTCTTCAAGTGTGAAAACGGAAATATCCGCATCCACAGAGTACCAACAGATAATCAAAATAATATAGAGTTTAATGGTCAGATCATACAGATTATAATTCTCTTTTGATTTTCTTCAAGTGTAAAAAATCGAGAGAACCAACAGAAAATCAATTCTTCGACTCGGGTTCGTCTTGCTAGCTCGTCTCGCTTATCCTCAGACTCCGCACCTCTCAGCCTCGTTTTCTAGTTCGAAGGAAGTCCCTTGGGCGAAGTTCATCCGAGATGCAGCTCGGGAAGGTAGATAGAGAGAGAGAAGTTAGCTAGGTGGAGAAGCTGTAAGAGAAGCGAGAAAGAGAATCTCTGGCACTTAATATTCAATCGTTCAGCCGTCTTGTCGCTCCTAGTTTGCGACGAGAACAAACGAGACCGATAAATTAATATCGTTGATCGAGGGCCTCTCTGTCTTTCTCTTCGTTTCTCCTGGCCGTGCCGAATTTCTTGCTCGTATCGGCAAGATTAGGTATCGTCGCCTCGGGTCACGACGTTCCAGGCGGCCCGGTATCGATTCTAATTTGTCGTTTCATGATTGTTAGAGATTTCGTTTAATTTGGAGCGACGAGCCACCACTCGGTGATCCGCGATATCGAATCTTCGGTGATGCAATCGATATTCTTTCGATGTCAATTATCGTCGAATCAAAATAACTGATTGTAAATTTGTTATACGTGTCGCTGAAATTTGTAACGGTGTATTTTTGGCGTTTTAAATTTTCTAATCTTTGTCTTGTAAAGATAGGCACACTGAATTAATCATTTGTAAGATACTTGTTGATATTCTGTCTTTCAAGATCTTCCAACAACTTTTTGCACAAATTGACAAAGATTCTCCATCGAAGACTCCAAAAAATGACTTCCACAATCCTTCCGGCATAGTCAATTTCAAATATTCACTTTTTATTGCAAACGTTTGCACTTTTAAAAAAAGTATCAATTCTTTTCAAGTCAAGTTCGATATTTTTGCAATCGACGCAGCAATCTGTGTCTCGAAAACGATCCAACCTGAGGATAATCGAAATTCTTCAACAGATAAGACTTCCGGCACGTAAGCCGGTATTACCCGTAAAGTCCTGTCCCACAGGAAGTCCCGTTTCGTCTGAATAATCGTCAAACCAACGAAATATCGAAATTTCGGCCGAATTTGGGTCAGTCCGTCGGGGTCGCAATTTAAGAGCGGATGTAACTCGAAAACGTAGGCACCTTAAAATATCCATCGAGATATTTCGATAAAACCGCGCCAGAAATCTCCGTAACAGCAAGACCGACAAAAATCTCTGAATTTTCATAAAATGAGATTTCACCTTGCGATACAGTAATAGTAACTTGTACCATTTAATTGCTTATTAAAGCGTTAACTTCGACACCCTCAATTTTTGCGCAAAGCATTCACCAGCATGCGTCGTTGAATAGCGATATTTTCATTCTACGCCCTTTCGCGTGTTTTAACGCGATCATTCGCCACAGAAAAGATCCTAATCGAACCATGCGAAGGCTGTTTAATATTGCACGAGAAACGTCACTCTAGCGACATTAAGCTCCGATAATCTCTCTCTTTCTCTTTATTGCGAAACGCGACCAATTTCAACAAATTGCATCACGATGGGAAATATTGCGTTAATGGAACGTCTCTTTGAAATAGACGATTCTCTCACTACCGATGTTTTTCTCTCTCCCACTGAATTTCTCCGTCGACGGAATCGATACGGTGAAACTGCGCGCGATTAAAAAAATACGCGGTTCTTTTACATTCGCGTGGTCTCACGTCAGCCGTTGAAGAGTTTTGTAAAAAGTTCGCCAAACATTAATCTTCGAGACAACGTTGCCTTATCGTGCACGCGATTGCGATCGTCTATGATTACAGCACGATCTAATAACTCTGGGACTTCTTGACACTCGGCACGAGAATGATGGAGTGAAATCGTTCTCGTCAGGGTATTTAAATCGTTGGAATTTGCTGTGTGGAGTTTTTATTTGTCCTATTTGAATTTTTCATTCGATTAGCTTTAATGAAAAGAAGGGGTGAATAGAATTGAGAGAAAGGGAGAGGGAGAATAAAAAGAAGAAGAAAGCGAGAGATGAATGGAAATTGAACAAGACGGAAGAAAGTCGTGAGAGATTTTTCCCGAAGAAGGCGAGGAAAATATAAACAGGGATAGAAACTCATCCACCGGTCGTTCGAGGGGCTCGAGAGGAATTTTATCGGATGTGCCTGGCAGCCAATCCGGAAACCGGATCTAGTTGTAACTCGATTACTCGACGCCAGGATAATCCTGGACGAGTCGACTCCGCGAGAATGCCGTTGTCGACGGGCTTGTTTACACGCTCGCAGATATTCCCGTCTCGAAATCCATCGATGCATCGAAATCCATTGGATTTTTGTTTCGATCGAGATATCGACGTGATCTCTACCACTTTTCGAGGAATCACTGCAACTGCGATTCTCGTTGCCGCAGAAGCCTGCAAGATATTATCGGCGAAACGATTCCTCTGTAATATCATCGCCCATACCAATTTCAAATTCTTTCTTCCCTCTTCTTTCTCATCTAATCATAATTACTGTGTTCATTTCGTTTTACTAATTAGAAATCCGAGACATTAACGCAATATCTGCAATTGCCCCGTAAAATCGTTCACTACTTTTTTGAAGCATCACTTAAAATCACACCATCCTTTCATCAAATTCTCTCCAGTAATAATACAGCCATCCTAAAAAATGAAGAAATTTTGCTAACCACCATTAACAAGATCACAACCGCGGAAAACCAGTCGTTATAGTCCGACAACTCAAAGATGGCTAGGCAAAAAACGAGGATCCCATTCCTGGAAGGGAATCCTGTCGCATTTATTCAGGCAAAGTAAAAATACGGGAATGCTACGACTATACGAAGCGTTTAATTTAGAAAATTGGATTAGGGGATTTTAAAAACGAAAAGACACAAATAGACGTTTGAAAATGAGAAGTTTCGTCTCTCTAGCCATCTTTTCGTTGCCGGACTGTACCTTCACCCCGTTCCATCACGTAGAGAGGGATTATCGGACGCGAAATTTCTTAGCCGGTAGGTCAGCCTATAAAGTCAAAGAGGGGTAGAGGTAAAGTGCGAAAAAAGAGTCGATCGTTACAGCAAACATGTCTTTGATCGGCGGCGAATCGTAAAGACTGGCCAAGTAGAAAGCGTTGTGCTTTACACGAGCTGTCTATAAGTCGTATCCAGGGTTGTCCGGACGTCCACCTGCGATGGCAATGTGCTCCCTGCTTTCCGCGATCCTCTTTTTTTCCTGCGATACCTCGTTGCGACATCGATCTCTTTCTGTTCTCTTACCAACGATTTCTCTCTTTTCTTTCGTCTTTAGCAACGGTTCTCGTAAACACACGGACATCTTTATAAAATATCTATCGAGGCGTAGTTGATGCACACGTTGGCCAGAGACGATGGAAGAAGGAGAAGGTTGATGGTAAATAAAAAGAGTACAATTGAACGTTGTTTTTCCCGGTCGAAATGTTTGTCACGATTGGCCGAGTAAATGACGATAAGATAAAAATATATCGCTAATCGAGACGGTCTTGCGAAGTTGTGTCTTTGGTTTATCTCGTGGCTTCGAGAACTTCGTAAATAAGCGACCACGCGACCACAGTGGACGCGAAATTTTTCGAGTACCGATAACCTGAAGGGGTTTACGGGGTTGCTGTTAATCTTTTGCGATCGAGTGCCACGAAGGAAGCGTATTTTTCTTTTTTTCTTTTGCCGAGACTTGGACTTAAGTTCAGACTTGGACTCACGCTTAGATTCAGACTTGAATTCACGCTTAGACTCAGACTCAGACTTCACGTTCTGACGTGAAGTAAATTACAGAGGAGCCAGAAGTTCGCAATTACACCGAAGCTGATGTAGGTGCAGAGTTAGAGATAGTTCAAGTTTCCATCACCAAAATTTCTATCACTTGAAATACACAATTACAGTCTCATTAGTTACCCAAAAGGTGGCAAATTTCATCATAGACAAGTAAGAAAATTCGTAAACCTTCAAAATGCATCTTCAAGCGCAACATGGAAGGTCAAACGAAAGCGACCATTCGATCGTGTCGGCACAAGCTCAGCGTTGCCATTGAAAGCTCACAGAACGAAGTGCGGAATGATGCGAAGGGTAATCTATTCTGTAAATGCAGTTTCGTTGGGTGGTACACCTTTGACATTTGGTCGAATCGATACCTGTTGAGCCATTCGCGCTCGGATGCTCATGCACCGTGTATTATTAGAGGGAGTTGTGCGCGCGTGCTCACTTGCACGGTGTTTCATTATGCCCGGTGCACTGGTATATATATATACATATATATATATATATATATGCATCTCCATTCCCAGCCGTCGTAGAACGATCGATAAGAGAGGTTTTTGTTTGTTAAAACGTCGATTGCCGATCGAAATTGTAAGCTCCCCGAAGAACGTCGTCGACACTCTCAACTAGCGTGAATGAAACATCGTTCGACCGTGTCGAATAATAATCGTGCGGGAAATCGTAAACGTTAATTATACGGACAATTATTGAGCTCGTTCGGATCGTAATTAACTGGAGATTTGATCCCGCGGGCGAGATCGCTCGGAAGGATTGAAATAATTCATGGGGTCGGATAATGCGTGCGAGTTATATGATTATATCGATTCTATTTCTTTGCTAAAGTCATCATTTTTAGTGCGAACTACACTATCTGGATTCTAAAGTTGTATTAACTGAGACGGGCGGAATTATACGGCTTAATTTATTAAGAAAAAAATGACAAAAAGTATCTTCACAAGGTGTTGTGCACACGGACTTAAGACAAATTAGGAGTCATTGCTAAAATTGTAAGTCCCAAGTAAAATGGCCGTGGCAGTAAGAGTTCAAAAGAAAAAGGAAATCTTGAACGTCAATTCATTTATCGAATTATTGTTAAATACGGTTTCTCCTTTCCTACTTATTAATTCTACAGGCGAATGTATCGAACGTTGATTAAATTAGTTCATGTTTAACTTGCACATTTAATCAAGTCATCTGAAAAGAGACTAAATATTCCAACTGAGACACTGTTTCTAGATGCACTCGTTTCAATTCACCGATACTCAGCGTACCGAAAAATGGCCCTGAAAAATACGCGAAATGGGAACGACACACCCTGAAAAGCATTGAAGTACGCTTCATTTCCTAGCGCTCACGTAGCCCGCAGCGACTAAGCGAGTAAGTTTTCGCAGAGGGTTGGGTTACGCCGGAGGGGTTGTACACGTGCTGATCCAAATTAAATATTGAATATCGAATCCCTTCCCTCGTTGCTGGTACTTGGTTTATCTCTCTTCCTCTCCCTTCTCTCTGCCTATCTTTTTCTCTCATTCACCTTATTCCACTTCTCTCTCTCTCCCTCTATCCTTTGTTTGCTCTCTCTCCATCTACCAATGTATCCGTCTACACCTCTCTCTTTCCCTCTCTCTTCCTCTATCTCTCTCTCTTCGTATACGTCGAGCGAGTGACCCAGTTGCCCAATTATGCTATATGTGCAGGCCGCACCGCGAAGTCGCTAAATCATTGACTTTAGGCGGAGCAGGAGAACACCGGGACGGAGGTACGTGCCATACGGGTTTCCACGGTCTGCGTTTATATCATCTCGATGGGTTTTGATCGTCCGCCAACACGATGGAACCTAATCGCTTAATATATTCGTGGGACATATTTGCGATCTTTGGTTTATTCAATTTACCCTCGTTCCGTCCGAATGGCGCTGTTATCTCGAGGGCTATAATCGAAGCATGGACGCGTCGTAATTTTGCACCGGCGCAAGTAGTAAATGTCGTGGTAAAGCTTTCGACGTCCATGGGGCGGATTTTAACGGGTGTTTCGGTCAATTCATTGCACACGCTGGAATTTCAAGTCGTTTGAAATTTCTTTCGAGAGGGAAGTAAAAAGGAGGAGTAAAAAGGGATGGTAGAAGTTTGAATTAAATTACTATTTGAACTTTTTAGTTGGAATATAAATAACGAAAGAACCTTTACTTAAGGAACGTCGAATGGGTATGAGAGTTAAAAGCTCAGACTCCCAATTAACGAACTCAACTTCAATTCACCTCACCTCTTCAAGATTCTACTAACTTGTCTCTAGCTCTTTTAACCTAATCACTTGTTCTACGATTGAAAACCTATCCAAACTACTTTGATCCTTATATATGGGATGTGGATATGAATGGGATGTGCTGAGTGAGTGTCGAAGATGGAATGATGAGATGGAAAGTGTGTGAAGAATGACAGAGTGCGTATTGGAGTGTGTGAAGAATGACAGAGTGCGTATTGGAGTGTGTGAAGAATGACAGAGTGTGTATTGGACTGTGTCTAAGAACGTATGAAGAGATCAGAAGTGTCACTGCGTGAAAGATTATTTTTCTATTGTAAATTCCTCACCTTATTATTCTAATTAATTATATATTGTAAAATAGAATTGGTGTATCGTTTCTTCACATACCTCTGCACCCATTTCTACATATATACCTGCTAACAGTTACTTTAGAAGTAAAGAACACCAACAACCTTCAACCTCATTCCACCAGGAAATGTAAATAGTCAAAATCTGAAATGAGTCGTTGAATTAACGAATGTAAACATCGATTCCGTTTCAACGTTATTTCAATAGTGTTACCAACTGTTAGCCGTTATAATTAGCCATCTTCGTAGAAGGTTTCGTCGGATGACGCGGAGAGCCAATAGATCATGGCCTCAGGTAGGGCGTTATATCACTGTGGCAACAATATGCTTCGATCGCGCTTAGCCTGCGCTCCTGTCATCTCGATGACGTTTGATCGCAGCGTCTGCCAATTTAATAGCGTTTGATCACGTAACATCGAACCGCCGTGCCTCCGGCGAGACTTCTCGTGCGAATGCATATCCTCCACTGCCTCTACGTCCGCCTCGCCTTCGACAAACCCCGTTGGAGAGTAAATTAGCAAACGTTTCGAATAATTCTGCTTTAACGTCGATTGTACCGTTATTACAACGCGGTTGCTGCGATTAGATTGGTTGGGCTGTGCTGGCGATTGGGAACATTTGATGTAACGCACGACATATTGGATTGGTTCGGAGATCTGAGTTTTAAAATCGTATTAAATGGAAGTGATATGATAATTGGTTTATGGTGCTTCATCTATGTACTGTGATGGAATTATTAATTTAATTGGCGATAGGATACATTTTGAAGAGTATTAATCTATGTAATTGGTAATCTGTTCATTGGTTTACAATTTCTTTTGGATCTTTATGCTCCAAGTGGAAAGAAATTATTGAAATGGGAATTTATCATGCGATATGTTAATATCGTAATGAAATACAATTCTGTAAACAAAGTTTAATGGTTTTGAATTATACAAAATTCTTAAATTTGACAATTCTGGAAAAATTACAAATTAGGTGGTTGTAATTTTTACAATTTCAGTGCTACAGGATATTGCAAGGGTTAATGACTTCACTTAAGTCTTTGTACCATCCTCGGAATTGTTCTCGACAAAAGCAAGCACCTAAAACAATTTTGTCTAGACCAGAATGCCCTCGATTCTACTCGATAATTTAGTTCGCCACGGGCCAACCCTCGTCGATATTCTCTCTGTTCGTGAACAGAAGGAGAACGATACGGTCTTTGGTCCTTGCTTCCTGCTAAGAAGCAAATTGCCGCCGGCTGGTTGGCTCTCGATGTTAAAAAGTCCAACGTTTTTATCCGCGCACGCTCGTGCGCGGCAGAAAGAGGTGCAGTTTATCGTCGCCAGGGTGGAAGAGAGGAAGAACTACCGGAGGGGATGAAGAAGAAGTCCATTTTCCTAATAACGTCGGGTTTGGCTCCAACACGAAGGCTGAGTCCGTTCTTTCCTCTTTCTCTTTCTTTCTTTTCTACTTTTCTCTTTTCCCCTTTCCTTCACCTAGGAAGACACAACGATTCTCCTTCTCTCGTTAAGCGTGCCCTTTTGCCAGCCCCGTGACACGAGCATAGCCTTTTCAACCCCTCACTCATCGAGCTTCGAGGTCTCGAAGACTTCGCAAGCAAACCTCGTCATTCTCTGTTGCTTTCCTCGCAATAAATAATCCCAAAGCGACGGAGAGCAACATAAACGCGGGGTGGAAAAATGAGAGGAACATTCGTGTATCGATCATCGCCCCTTAACGGTGGCATTCTTTAAACGGTCTTTCCACCCGCCAGTAATAGAGGGAGAAAATAAAGGAGGGAAAAAGAACGAGATAGAAAAGGTGAGCGAGAGAGTCAAGAATGATTAACGACCAACGATATTTCAAGTCGAGATAAACGCTCGTACCAGCGGCTTTCGGTGAACTTCCTTTTTTTTCCAACCCCTGAGCAATTGAGAAATTAATATCGTGCAACCTCGACAATCCATGGAATTTCAATTCGTTCGTCGTCCAGCGCGTAAACCATGCTCGTTAAAGAGATCTTCTCACGGAAGAAGAAAATGATACGAACGAGAAGAGGACAGGTTTCTCCCGAAGGACGAAGGAAACGAGGAAAAGAGGGGTCGATAACACGCGTCCATCCTCACCCCTCTCCTCGTTTTTGCCTATTCCACCCTCGAACACCATCTACTCGCTCCGCACAAGCAGGTCGGAGTTACTTAACGTGATTAAATTCTCCCTTCACCCTTGCCACCCCAGTTACGGCCCAGTCTCGTTGTCCATCCATTCGTCTCCAGCCTTTTCTCTATTCCTTCGACCCCTACCTCGTCACCCCCTCGAGTGACCACCCTTTTGGACCGATCGAGCAGTTAACTTCTCCGCGTTTTATAGCTAGCCATTCGCTTCGAGCATCCCCCTTCTCTTTGCTATGCTTGCGCCGGAGTTTAGCCATTTTCTAACACCGTGTGGGTATCTTCTCGATGGTAGAGCACTTTCAAAGCTGATGTTTATCGGGAGTGTATAGGGCGCGCAATCTCGACGATGCCTAATTCGCGCCTCCTTTGAATCAACTTTGTTGGATCGCTTTCGACAGATTTTCTGGGGGATGTTTTTCTTGTTATTCTTCTAGCTTCCACGATTTTATTGAGGAAACTGTGGATTTAAGGGGTTACTCTACGATTTATACTTTGCGTGCACAATGAATTGGAATTCATTTCTGAAATAAAAGTATCCATGTGATTTTAGATATTTCGTGTAATTAAAAGCAATATTAATGGTAGAGAAATAATTTGACTGTTTTGTGAATGAATGATTAAAATTTCGTATTCAATTTACCTCTCATGAGTGTGACATGTTATTGTTGGCTAAGAGGTGGAAGACTTGAACTTTCTATCGGTTGGTCTAATTTTAAATTTGAGCAGGGAAGATTACTCATAATTTTAAATTTAATGTAGCATTACCTCGTTGGTTCGGTATTTATCTAAAACTATTTACACAAAGCGATCATAAGAATCAAAGTCAACAATTTCAAAAGGAGAGTATTGTAAGAATTTTAATCCATTGTCTCAGTACTCTCGAACGAACAAAGATAAAACCAAAGGAGATAAAGACACGACAAAAACCAGCATCACTCTCATCAGCAAAAAGATCCTCGCGTTTTCCAAACGCCAAGAGCCTCAAACGCGAGTCGACGAAGTGAGTGAGTCACCATTTTCCCTTTAAATAATCGCCACGTCACCCGCCGTGTCGTTAATCCGGCTACGTCATAAAAGAAGTTGTTGCACCGTACAAATAAATTTAGAATTATGCGTACGCTCACTCGCGCCCGACTATTTCTGGGTCACGCATCACCCTGCCGCGTTTTCATCGCGACTTTTGACCCCGTAGCCGCGACGCGCCATCCCCATGACGATTCCCGTCGACGCTCCAAATGTGCTCTTAACTCGACATGATTTTATATTGCTCGTATACAATATGGGTATGCCCGTAACGCAAATATCCTTACTTCGGCATGTATACATAACCGTGTGCCTCCATAAACTTAGGTATTCGTGGTCATATACTTGGGAATATTACGAATATTACGAGGGTGAGCCTATATTTTGAACCTGGGTCGCGTGGAAGAACAGGTAATAAAAAAGTACCAACCCAGTGAACACAAAAAAATCACACGAACATATAACATCGTCCCGTGTGTCGAACCTGAGATTGTCCCTTGTCAAATAATTTTCTCTCTCAATTTTTCTACCAATTAGTATAATTTAACACTTTACCTAGCGGTAGTTTTTTACCATCCACTTCTGACCGGTCATTTGGCCGCAAATACTTTCCTGATACTGATATTTTTTCGGGAATTACAAATTCTCGTCACTGAGTTCTTAGCACAGTAAACCGCAATGATAAATAACAATTTATTAATTGCCGTGGCAACCAATTAATCAGTTAAATGTCCAAAGGCGTTGGGCCCAAAGAGCCTATTAATACGCCACCAGTTGGTAAAGTGTTAATAACCGCAACTTACGCATATACGTAGTTCTAAGTTGAGTGGTTACATTTCCACCCTCTGCGCACCAAGCGCATTCGTAGTTGAAAAGTTAATTTCTCTGTTATCTGGACCATACTTTTTTCTCGAATGAAAGTACGAACCACGAGGTCGAATGAGAGGGTGACTTCCGAAAGGAAGAGGTAACCGACGATCCACTCGGTCGAGGAGTCTCAACGACTGTGTGTTCGTTGCGTCATACAAGCAAGTCGATGACCCTTCTCTTTCTCACCCTTTTTCTATTCCACCTTCTCTTTCTCCTCTTCGTCCCTTTTCTCTATCCTTCATCTTTCCATGGCGATGATATGCGAGCACACCGGAAACTGCATCACCGGAACATCCATATGCAGCCTGCACGGGAAAACCGACACGGAAACTCCTCGTCGCGACTTTCACGCGAATAACTGCGACGAGTCGTTCGTCCTTGTCAGAATTACATTTCAATTGAATTTTCCTCGCGTGCCGACATTATCTCTTTTCTTCTCTCTCTATGTGCCTCCTTCCCTCTCTCGATTTACAATTAATTAAGTGCTCTCTGCAGGGATACCGGTGCTTTTTTCCCCTACCACCGACCTCTCCGTTAATTCTATTACCTCTTTCTTAATTGAGCAGTTTCTCCTCAATTAGGACGCAAGGAGGACTCTTTTGTTTCGATAATTCCCCATTACAAAGATACGAAATGAACCTCCCTAGAGAGCATCATCCCCTTGCCATCTTTCGGTATCCATGATTCTCCTAGTGAGGCTCGTTTCTCGGTATTCGAGGATCGACGCGTCTAACCCATGAAATTTATTTTATATCCTCAGTTTCGCCCGAACAGGGAAGAAGAACCATTGAGATTCTTCCCTTACCCCCGAGAAATGTTTTTCTCATCCCTGCTACCAAGCGAGGTCTACGGGGTTGGAATCCTTGGTCGGTAAAATCTTATATGAAAAGATGCGGAGAGACGTTCACCCTTTTACATCGTCGAACCCGTGGCAAGGGGTTGAAGGGGTGGTTATTCATAAGGCCGATATCGAGGCACCTCTCGAATGCAAATCGAGCGGAAGTCAACGACGAGGTGAAACGACGACTATCTTCTCTCTCCCTCTTCTCTTTCTCTAGTCTCTCTCTCTCTCTCTCTCTCTCTCTCTCTCTCTTTCTCTCTCTCTCTCTTTCTCCGTTAACGGGGTAAAAAAACCGTCGAGGGCTAGGAAGTTCAAACGACTCGATTAAAAACTCTTCAGGCTCGTTTAACATTCCCTCTCACCTGTTCTGTGCTTTGTAAGCGTTCTTCTCAAATTTTCAACCTCGTATCCACCTCCGTTGTTCATCAGTCTCCGTTTCTTTCGTGGAGAACAAGAATACCGTTCTTTCTTTTGTCTTTGTCGATTCTATTGGGTTTCCAACCGCGTGAAAACTTCTCCGTTTGTGCGCTTTGAAAATAATATCCGTGCGACGTAACAATTATCGTCACGAACGAACGATCTGAGGATAATTGACCGAGAAATTGGGCCAAAGTCTTTAAACTTTCGACGTTCAATGTTTTACGTTTGCACCCTGGGGTTCAAGGTCGATGAACTTGGATTCGACCCTTGTCGAGTTTAGGTTTGTCTGCTGCTCAACCATGTGGCCCAATTTAGGTAAAGTGTTCCAGGTATGTTTGTACAATCCGACCGAAGGGCCATGCAATTTAGGAGCTAGCGACCGTTATGGCTCGTATATCTACCCTGTAACAACGATTTTCCCGAATGTTACCTCGGAGTTTGAGGGAGTGTCCATTTGTAACGTTTGAAAGGGTCCCTGGAATTTGGAGGGGTTGATTGAAATATATGTGAAGGAATTTTGCTTTCTGCTGACTGCTATGGTTGTTTTAGGGCTTACTGCTTTAGGTGGATTTTGGATTAATGGTAAAACTACAGTTTAATTATGTAATTTAGATTTTATAAGATAGAAGTTGAATATTTGTTACGTGGCTTGTGTATTAATTTGGAAAGTTTTTGAAAAAAATTAGGAACTGGTCATTTTGACTGTATTGGTAACTTTACTGTTAAGGTGATGTGTTGTTATAATTTTGGAGAAATGTATCTAAGATGATAGAGATTTTGATTTCTGAGAAACTTGAAATTTGATATATTAAGAAATAATTTATGGAAATTCTATTATAGGTGAGAATTTTAAGGTGGCAGTATTAATCAGGAGATGTAGTCTTTAAAGCTATATTTATTGTAGCATCGAAAGAATTTTATTTTTTGCGGTTAATTAGAAAGATAAAGTATTTTAATTGGAGTTTATAGAAACGTTCGTCGCAGATCGTAAAGGAAGAACGATGAGTCACGGTGACCATCGTAAAAATAATAAACTACTTTTTTCTCATCGATACTACACAGACGGAATAAAAACTTCCCTTGAGACACCTTGAAGTTGAAACTGTAGGTTTTATAGATTATCGTATTTCAAAATTGTGCTTACTGTGGAGAATCACTATCTGCGGATACTAATGGTTCTTTTATTGCATCGCTTACTAATTACTTCCTATCTACGTTTCTTCTCATACTTTTTACACCTTCTACTCTTCCTCTTCACACAGAATTTTAACGACTCAAAAACAACTTTAATCAATATAAAGTTAAAAACTCACACTTTCAATTAGCAAGATCGACTTCAAATCTCCATCATCTCCGCTACATCCTTCCTAAATCTTCATTAAATATACCATAACCACGATTCACTACCCTACACCATTATACTTCTTAAGAGCAATCACCATAATACTTCTAGCTGAAATACAGAACATCAACAACATTCTCCTCTATCATAATTAATCAATTTCACATTCCACCTCCCTACAATCAATCAAAAATAATTGAACCAAGAAATAATCAATAATTCACAATCTATAAACAAATCAGGGTGAATTCTCCAAAGTCATCCAAGGCTCAAAGTTCCATAGTAAGAAATTTCAAATTGTTACCTCAACAACGCTCTGAAATCCGTCGAGCAGTCTTAAGTATCGCATAATCAGTGGCAACAGACACGCGAGCTTCGCGTGTACCTGGAAATCCAACGGGAAGACAAGGAAAAGAGAAAAAAAAGGGCTCCAAATGTTACCTATACCTTGTAAAACGGAGACGCCACGAAGGCGTACGACCTTCGGACGGATATCGATTGTTCTCCGGTTAAGCTCAATGCCAAGCTGAAAGCAATCTGCTAATCTATCCAGGAGCTGCTATCCCATCAATCTGAAAACTCTCGTCGACGTGCTGGCATTAATTTATACGAGCGCGGAGGAGGAGCGGTTGGAAGGAACGAGGAGCGAACTTTCCACGTCTCGTTATTTTCCTGCGGAAACTTTTCACTCGGATGCAACCTTATATTTCATATTCCTGGCATGGAATGCTAGGAATATTCACCGGTTTTGGAATCTCGATCGGATTTAAAGCGCTTTATTTTGACTCACCTCTCGGAAACGTGACTGCGCACTTTGATTTGAATTTCCCGCGGTAAATATAATTTCACCGTTTGTTAAACCGTGAAAGTTTTATATATTGAAAGAGCGCGTTTGCATCCAGTTGTTTCATTACGAATATTTGATACTGTTTGTCGTACCGTTTAGAGAATGAAAAAAAAAATACGAAAGAAAAAAAACATGAACATACGATAGATATCGTGTTAAAATGGAGTTGAACTCTTAATTGGAAGCCTTGTATTCAAATTTCCATCGTTTCTAGAACAGTTTCATAATATTACTAATTAATAACATCACAGCTTCGATAATTCTACACCAATTAAGCTTTAAATTCAAAGTGAAACTGGGACTGTTATTAAATTTCAGAAGTATAAAATAAAATTCAAACTATTTAAACCTACTAATTGGTACTTCTCTAATCGTATCTCTCTCACCTCGAAAAATATTTCCTACATTGCCAATTAACATATCATATCCTCGTTAATTCAGAGCTCACTTAAAACTTTCGCTCCTAGGCTACGTTAATATAAACAAATTTATTTGAAAAAGGTGCAATAAGAATGAATGAAAAAAAAAAATTATAATTAGCGGAAAAGCGATAACTCCACGTCCCTCTTGCATCGACGCTCATGCGAAAATCGGGTTCGCAATACATCACCTCAACGATTTACAGGGCGGAATTTTTTTGCCGGTAAATGAATCGTCCCTATCGTATTTCCAAGTGAATTATTTTTCGCGCGGTTACGCACCGGAATGCCCAGCACGATGGACCGATACGTGCACCGATAATATATCATTCGGTTGACCTAATTTCGAGATATCGAGTCTCCAAGTGCCGGATCGTGGTGGCCATCGAAAGAGAGAGGGAGAGAGAGAGGTTGACGTTGGTTTGGTG
Source organism: Cerceris rybyensis (assembly GCA_910591515.1). Classification (NCBI taxonomy): domain Eukaryota; kingdom Metazoa; phylum Arthropoda; class Insecta; order Hymenoptera; family Crabronidae; genus Cerceris; species Cerceris rybyensis. The sequence goes on along the minus strand of OU342792.1, from coordinate 21,839,277 downwards.
GTTAGTGCGGTAAATGGGGGTAAATACGGTGCTACGGAGGTCTCGGTGTATCGAATGCCAAATTATTAACCGGAATATCACAGTAGGGAATTTTTGGCCGACAACTGGACAGCCTGGAACGTTGGATTAACTTCGATCCAGAGAATGCTGAGCATTGCAATTTTGCTTTAGACATTCTAGAGGTTTGCGATGATATTGTAGAGTCGGGGTGGTTTTTTGCAGGTTGATTATTTCGTGGTAATTCTATTGGCAAAAGTTAAACCGGGCTGTTATTATTTTTAACTTGGGAATAGTGTCTTTTTGGTGATTGATTCTTATTGTCCGTGGAACAGGGTTGAATTATTTTGATCTATTCGTTTCATAGTAGGAATTGTCGTGAATCGAGTCCAGTAATTGAAAGTTACTTATTTCTTACATAGAGTATTTCTTTGTTATTTTAAGAAGAGAGAGAACGACGGACACATATCTGTGGTTTGAGAAAAAATCTGATAATAGTTTATCGATGCATGTATACGCGGTTAGAGTTGAAAATTGAAATACAATGCTGAAATTAGTAATTTATAACTTCTATGTATTATTAGTCAACGACTTAATCAACTCCAAACAGGATTCCATTCTTGGCTTATGGAGTAACAATTTCACAATGATAGTCATGCTACCATTTCTTAAGTAAATAAGTTAAGAAGTACTTCATTCGATTTTCCGGAGGATTTTAATCCAGCGAGACGTCTCATTAAGTGCCGTCGCGGTTCTTTCGGAGCGACGGCAATCTCGCGGTCACGGAGACTCGAATGTTTGCTCTTTATCCGAGGAAAGTCGAAACTCTCTTTGCCGGAAACTCTCGAGTCAGCCACAAGTACGAGAACCGACAAGTTTCTTGGCTGCCGGGAACTTCCGGTCTCCGAAGACAACCTCCCTTCCTCGAAGAGACTCCGCCCGAGGTGAATTTGCTAATAAGTCTACGCGTGGACTTAGCAGCCAGTTTCTCTTGTCGTTTGCATCTCTCTAATCGTTCCAAATATCAACTCATATTAAATTCCAAAAATCATTTTCCTTCAACCTTCTACGATTTTTTTCTATCTCAAATATGTTTCATCTATAAATTCACAAATTTCGAAGCACAACGTGCGATTTAATTTCGATGCGCAGTGATGGATTATCTCTTATCGCTAGATATCGATTCCTCGCGATTGCCGGAGGATATTTTCGTTTGAATTCACGCTGTTCGGAAATTTTCACATTTCTATCTGCCCGTTATTCGACAAACTAACGAGCAGACCGAAGGAAAGGTGTTTGACGAGCATCGATACTATAATTTCTACAAAAACCTGACATTGATATTTGAAAAAATTCCTACCATATCCACCTCTTCGTTATTTCTATAAAAATTCACAGATTTTATATACGCTAAGCTGGAGTTAATATTTCGGGAAAAATCGAAGGAGCTTAGTGCGAAAAATTGTTTTGGCAAAGTACCGGAAACGTTAAGAGTCAAAGGGTTCAAAATATAAGGATGCAAATATCGAAGCTGTAGAAAGCCTGTCGGCATTGAGAGTCGTAAAGGCGAAGGCAATCGCAGAGAGGCGGAAACGTCGGTTGGCCGGAGATTGGCGAGGCTAAACTCGAAGGAGCCCGTCGTTGCACCATTTATGCAAGACGATTTCGCATTAGGACGGTCCGGAGAGTTTGCGAAAGTAGGTCGATGCCGTCGGTGGCACACGTCGATTCGCGTTTTTCAACGCCCGCCTGCGTTTCTCCTCGTCTCGTCTCGCCCACCACCTGTCGGACATCGTTGTCTCTTTTACACAAAGACTTTCCCTCTCTTCCTTTCTTCCCTTCTGTTCTTTCTTTCGTTCCTTCTTCCATTCTTTCTTTGTCCCTTTCTTCCTGCTTTCCTTTATATGACATTACGCACGCTATTCTGCAATTCGTAAGAGAACGAATGTACCGATTTGTTTCACCTGATTTTTACACCTTCTCCTTCTTTTAAAAGTGTAAAAATAAATTTAATGTCTATAGTAAGGAAGAGTAACACAATGTTCCTTTTTAAATGTCTGGACGGACTCTCCATCTCGATTGCTCGCCTTTTCTTAACTGTCTTTCTCATCTCTATGCACATTTTGCTTGCGCTTAACTTGAGCATCTCAATCGTCAAAAACTAACGAACCGATTCATTCGCCATTTTAATTTGCTCATCATACACTCGTGATCACATTTGTACTTCTCTCGTACTGATATATCTGTTTGTACTTCTCTCTCTGTCTGTCTCCCTCTCTCTCACTTGCCATAGATATACGAGTGATCCACCTGATTTCTATTTTTCCCCATAAATCCTTTTGCTCCCTTTGTCAAATCGAAAGAACCTTTCCGGATATTCGCCTCTTTTTTCCATCGAAACAACGCCGTTAAACGTCGGACGATCGGATCGGAATATCGCTCGTTTGAGCTTTTTTGTCTGCACACAAAGTCGCGTTTGTAATTGGAACGTCCCGTTTTTTTTTCTACACGTGCGCCGCACCAGTGCAATTTTTTACCTTGACGTATTTTTTCGAGGAGCCACTCGAAATACGCGATTCTCTCCGGTAGATCTCTTTGTCTCTGCTTCTCCTCTCGTTTCTCTCTCCACCCTTGCTTTTTTTCTCGCCCTCTCGTAATACGACGAATGCAAATCAAGCGTCATAACGGAGTAATTTCCTGTCATCGATCACTGGTAAAACGTACATTGCTTAACGGCGACTTTTCAACGAGGCGGTTCCAGGTACTGCGATCGAGCCAGAACTTTGTAGCATTTCAGAGAAATCTGGGTCGCATTAACGATCAATCTCATTATTTCTCCATTCGGTATCTTTTATCGCGCGTCGTACAGCGAGACCAACCAACTTCCCGGATCATTTTTATCATCCTCGAGGACAACTCTACGTCGTTCTTGAAATCGTGGAAGTTAGAAATCTGAATCGCTCCAATTTCGCTTCTTAATTTCTCAGCAATTATAGTGACGTTAATTTTTCTCACCTTGCAATGATCTTATGAAAATAGGTCTACTTGATTCGTCTCTTGTTCGTTGGTCCTCTTGAATAGTTTTCAGATATTTATTCTTAACTTCAAAAGCTTCCATTGCACCGTGGCAACGTTGCTGAGTGTGCGCGGAAAAAAACTTTATTTCTTCTCTTTATATCTTCAAATTTAAATTCAATATCGACACATTAAAATTTATATGTGACGAACGAAAGGGAGAGAGGAGAAAGAGAGAGGTCGATATCATCCACATATCGATAAGTTGATAATCGATAGGTCGTCACTATTTCACGACTTAAAAATCATTGACCGTCTGCTCCTATAATAGGGGCCCTGTAATAAATCAGAACGATTTACTCTATGCGTATGTAAAACTTCGATAAAATCGTCGCTCCGAAGGCCTTACGTTCTCCTTGTTAGTTTTAAGAATATTTCAAACCACTTAGGCTACGATATATTAAACCCCTAACAGAAGAGGTAACATGTAACAGAAAACCATAGGTTCAAGGACTTTAAAACATTTCTCAGAATGTTTTGGACCACACACATCTTGGAATATAAGTCTGTCATCGAACTAAGGCCGAATGGTCGTTGATACTTAAGATGTTTAGTTTTAAAAGAGTTGCAGGTGTCCTACTTACGAATAGATTGGGTATATCAATTCCAGCCATCATGAATATCCATACAAACTATCGACAGCCACTCGTTTCTAGGAAAAGCGTGAAAATCCTTAAATCATCGCCGTATCTTCTAAGGACTCCTTTCAAACCTCTCCCCTTTCTTTCGATGCACTCTAAAGCGATTCCATCCTCGTAATATCAACAAGAAAGCCCTTTAAATCGCTGGAATCCGTCGTGGATGATTTATCACCATCCGAGATGCTCGGTTCCATCTTCCTCGTCATCGAGATGGAAGTTGGTAAAGAATCGTGCACAGTATTGTGTCAATAAGTGTTACGCGCTCGAGGCTATCGCTTTGTGTCGCCCTCGAGCCAAGCGCTCGGCACATAATCAATTACGAAAGTCGACGGATTAGAGCGCAGACTAGGCGGAGAATTATATCCGTTTACGGTTCAGAACAATCGGCCATTGTTGCGCAACCATTTGTAAATACAATTGCACTCTACCCGGGTTGGAAGCCACGTCTGATATCGGTATTATTAACGAGCACGCGATACTTCTTACCTTCTGGATTCGCGACTGCTTGGAGCTCGTGTTTGCAAAGGTAACTTTGTTTATCATTTTTTATTTGAGTTTCCATTCGTCGCTCCTTTTTTCGGTGGTTGTTGCGACGAAGAAAGACAGACACAGTTGTGACTGTATTTTTATTCATTGTGGTTGAAGATTGCCCTTGCTGTACAATAACACGTGACACTCGTGAAGCGATAAATGAAGTGGGAAATTCTCAAGTTTCCTCAAACTATTAAATTGAAAATGTCTATGAGTCCAAAGACAATCAAATTATACTTTTAATATTCCATTCAATCACATTGAATATCAGAAATCATAGATATATCTTTATTTCAGCAAGCAAATTTGAATAATTAAGCATTCAGTCGCAAAAGAGATCGTAGAGCAAGGGGTTAAAGTGAAAACCTTGGTAACAAAAATGGAAAGCTTAAAAATCGATCAAACAACCGGTGTATACTTTGACAACGTCTTGTTTTCGCTTAGAAATTAAATTTCCTTTTTTTCTCTTTCTTCCTACCAACCCTCCTTGGTAACTACGCGGTTTCAGGGCCCGCCTCGAGACCCATCGAGTCGTCTCGCAGGCCCAATTTCGAGGACGAACCACGAAGCAAAGCGGAAAGAGAATAAGAGCGAGGGAGAGAGAAAGAGAGAGAAAGGAAGGTGGTCCAACCAGATCCTTCGAAACAGGTGCACCGGTTCGCCATCCGTCGTGGCGTGTGCCGGCTAACAACACGCCTTAATAACACACGGCCCGATCCTTTACGGACAGAATGCACGCACACATTAACATAAACACAGCCTGCGAGATATATCGATAGATATAGCCGCTTCTGCGAGTCGTCGAACTCCATCGACGAGGAGGGATCACGGGGTTCGCGACTTCTTGGAAATCTAGCGGAAATCGAGAACCGTCGATGTGCAGAGATCCATAGTATATAAAGGAATGTCATGCACGTTTTCTCTATTCGATCTGATTCCTTGATTTTTAATTTCAATTGATTTTTAATATAAAATTAATTGCATAACTGATGGCAAGGAAATACAAATTTTAACAGTACAAGTTAACAGATACTGGAATACCTTTGATAGAAACAGGTATTGGAAAAATATCTTCTTTTCAGTTCTACTTGGAACACTAGTATCGCATCAAACTTACAATTGTCATCGTTCCCTCAAAAGATCGCGATCACTCTACGGTCCGCCCATTTGAAAACCGAGACACCAGTGAAAGCCAAAGACAGAAACACTGTCGCCTTTTAGATCGCTCCGCAACTCAATCCATCGATTCTCTCGGATTTCAACCTCGCATCAAAAGGTCCCAATCTCGCGATCACGAGCTACAGTATCACCAATATACTTTCCCTCCAAAAAACATCAAAATATCAACCCAACTTCAAATTTTCTATCTACTTAAAAATTTGTCCAACTTCATATCCATATCATACTGCCCGCTGCTTCAAACTCATCTAAGAACTTCCCCCTAAAAAAAACCATAGAAGTTAAAAGAAAACAAAAACTCCAAAAAAACCTACGAGCGAAAAGACCTAAATTCGAGCTAACGCCGGTTGCATCGAGTCGCAACAAAGCCATCGATACGCAGGTGAAACGACCGTCTGCTCGGCAAGCTGTGCCAGGCACTCTTCGGGGCGCGTGCGGGCCCCGTTGTCGTTTTCTGCGATGTCTGCAGGGCCTGCAAGGCCCGCTGCCGGCGGAAGAAGGTAGCGCGCCGGTAAGCAACGATCGAGCAACGAGCCGGTAGCGGCGCAAGAGCGAGCAATCCGGCAGCAGCAACGTGTGCCGCGCCACAGAAAATGGTGGCAGCAACGGCCCGACTGCCACGGCGGGGCCCACAGGGGCCCGGCGCAGCCCTCAGTCAACCGATGCGCGTCACCGCGAGTGTACGTCCCTTCTCTTCTCCGCCGTTCTATACCGTGTTGTGTTGCGCAGCCCGCTTCCGGCGGAACGGTTTTGTCCGCTCGGTGTTCACCGTAGAAGCCGCGGGCCTCATGGTAGCACGCTTGTACGACACACGGGGCACGCGTTCTTTGGCTTTCTTCGTGAGAAACTCCTTCGGATGATCGTCCAGTTACCGTATTGTATGGTAATACAGTGTGTTTCCTGCGACAAAACGGGACGGTTGTGCGTGTTTTTACCTTCTGCGCGGTTAGTCGATGCACTGCGTGTCGATTCGACGGGTTGTTCGGAAGTGTTACGAAGAGGATTTGTACTTTGGGGTCTTAAAAGTTTAATGAATTCTTTTGTGGATCAGTGAATGAAAAGGATTAATAATTGAGAGGAAAGGAGGGTACTTACGATCTAACGATTAAAATTGTTAAATCGATGTATTATTGAATGTTTCTTGACGTTAAGAAACAAAGTGAGACCAAGTCTATCGGGGACGTCGAGTTAACGAGGTTTCGAAGAGACGAGCGACCTTGGAGAGTGTAACATTTGCATGCTACTCGATCGATGGACGTCGCCTCGAACGCAACCGGTGCTACCGGCACTTCCGTTCAACCGAGAAACGGCATCGAGGCGCGAAACCACGAGGAGAGTTTAACATCGTTGTTTTCCAACGTGTCTTCGTGGAATCCCGTATCGAAATCCAATTCCTTGATGATCGTGACGTTCACGATTAACATGACAGTCCAACAGCAACGCCATCGATAAGAACCATGTTCAGCAGATTCGAGTTGCTTCAAGGCGCTGTCAGCTATCTTCTCTTATCAGGTGCGCGAATAACGGATTCCTCGTCGATTTGCCGTTTCTCTCTGGTAGAAGAAGGGGGAAGACGAGCCTCTCGGATTCGAAACCGATTGGTTGACGAAATTCGAATTATAATTAGAATCGGTTTTATTTGGGTGATTATAGAAAGACAGGTGGTTCGTATCGTTTAGGAATTGCGTCGGTTTAACCCGCGTTCGATGATAATTTACGCATATGCGAATTAATTGAGAAAGTATGATCAGTCGATGAAAGAGAAGGAGGGAAGGATTTTTACCACCTCTGATCCGGGGTTTGATTATCGGCAAGCACGTGACGCGATTACCGAATACGCGACGGCTTCGCCGGATACTTGGACGTTAATTATGCCTCGATAGCCGAGCACGATTGTACGTGTCATTGATTGATCGTAGTTATCCGTTCGGATAGCTCTGTACGTTCGAACGTACCGAACAGTGATAATTAGCTGCTGGAAGGTCGCCAGATAATTTCATAGCTTTTGTTCAAATGCTAGGCAGGGAACGAGAGAGACAGAGTTCACGGGAAAGAGAGAGAAAGTTAGGAGGTTCGTGTACGCGGCGTGTCGTTCGATGAATTTATCGCGTAATAGATTATCTCACCAATTACCATCGAGATCCGCTTAATTTAGTAATCGTACTTTAATTACTTCATACGTAGAAATAATCAAGTATCCCTGTTAACGTCACTCTCGTCCCTTTTCTTCACGAATCTCCCTTCGTATTTCCGTGAAATTCACCCCACCGAGTTAAGTACATTCTTTCCGTTCTTCCCTTCAAAATTCTGCGCTCCATTATCGTACATTTAGATCGTAAATTAAACGAATTTCCAGAACGACAGACGAGAAATTATTTTCAAACGTCGAATTTCCCCAATCGTATTTAAGAGAGCTTTGTGCCACTAGGATCGAATTTTGGAGGGTAGCTGTTCCGGTGCGCCCCTCCAATTCGTGGTTATACCAGCCCTTTTTTCTCGTCCCTCTAGCTACCTTTCTCTCTCCCTCTTTCTTTCTTTCTTTCTTTCTTTCTCTTTTACTCTTTTGACCCAGTCCCACAGACGGCTGTCCTTTTCTCTCCAGCCCCTTTTTCCATAACGTGCGTGCATGCGTGCGTACACGTTGCGTTCCATTGTTTACGCAATGCCTCCTCGACCGGCTTCGTGCTCTTTCTTCCCTTCCTTCTCACTCTTTTTCTTCCTCTCTTTCTCTCTCCTTTCTCCGGTTTCTTTCTTTCACCGGGGTACGCAGGTCATTGCATTTCTAAAGGGAGACCCCGCGTAACATACAGTCACGACGAAAAGGTTTCGTTGGATGGGAGCCGTCGTTTCTCGTGATGCACGAACAGTTTTATTCTGTGGTTTTCTTTCCTGGATATTGTTTGGAATTTTGTTGTTACGACATTATTTCGTATTGTTGGAAATTTTTCAATTACGACGAAGATTAACACGTGCACTGCGGCGCAGGGTGCATGGTATATTGTATCGTTGACTGTCAAACTTTTTGTTTTTAATTAAACTTCCGTCAAATGTGAAGATGATATTTTATTTTATATTTTGGATGTCGTTGGAATTAATTAACTTTTTGTTAAGTTTGAGACAGGGAAATAGAAGCTACTGGTGAATGGACTATTTATTTGTTAATGTCAGATATGAAAGTGATTAGAATGGGCTAGAATAGTGGATGTATTAAAAAATAATGTACAGAGTACGAAAAGTTAATTATATTCGGGGTACCGAAAAGTAATCAAAATTTTTGTTTGCTAGTGGATAATATTTATTTATTAAAGAAATCTTAAACACTAATGAACAAAATAGTTTCCATAATTTTCTAACACTTTTTGCCAGCGTAAAGGTTTACGATTCCCGTTGTAAAAAAGTCTTTCGATTTTTTGTTGAAAAACGTTTCCAATTACGTTTTCACATCTCCAATTTTGATTACTTTTCGGTACCCCTAATATATAGAATTGGAGAGATATGTAACCATCATGTTTGGTGAACCATTCATTCTACTTTTCTACATTTGCAATTCAATATACGAATGTGTCTCGTGTATTTTTAAATTATCAGAAAATTTCGACATGCATTAAACGGAGCGCGAAATAAACTGTAAGAAAAATGGCTCAACGTCAAACTAAAAAATGCTTCGAATTACCCAAGTTTGTCGCTCAAGTCCAAAGAGTGAAAATGTCTTCTTATCTCTTAAACTTGGCGGTACAATCAGCCAGTGCATTATTTATGCTAATTATCCTGTCCGTACGACCGAAAATTATACATTGGAGTTATTAACGGTAAAATTATCAGACTCATAAAATACAATCGCCGTCCCTAAACTTAGAAACTCAACGCGAATTTTAAACGTAACCGTTTTGTCGATCGGGATCGATTCGAGAAACATGATCGTTCGCAACTCTGTTGTCCTTGAATGTTGTTAATCATGTGCTAATTGGCTTCACAGATAGCTAATATCACTCATCTCGTTTCTTCTCTGTTTCAGAACGCGAGAGGCACACCGCCAACAGGCTGTCTGCGTAAGTATCTGATAAATCTGATTTTTCTTCTAAAAAAGAACGTTCTATCCAGTGAACGTTGCTTATTTTCGCGCAAATTGCCAGCCACAGTCTTTGCTTTTCACCTTAAATCAGCGTCTTATCGTTAAAACGATATTCCAAGACGATGCAAATTGGCTCTATTTTCCAAATTGCAACTGAGCTGGACGTTCGTTGGTTTCACGTTAATTTTATACCGCCAGAAACTTTCCGTTATGGGGAAATAAATTTTTCGTGGTGGATAAGGAAGAAATTTCGTACAATGAAAATACAAATGGTTTTGGTGCATCGACAGTGAGCGATATTCAAACATACAGCGAGTCCGGTTTAACGAGCGTTAATTTATAAAAAAATGAAATTAATTATGCATTCGCGCGAGCGAGTCGAACACCCGACTCTTATCGCGGCACTTGGTTGCTCGTGCATCCATTAACTCCTTTCAGTGATTCGATTCTAGCTTTTATTTCGGAGTACGTTTCAACTCTCCACTTTTTTCCTTTCTATCTGATTCGCTTGTAGAGGCGTATCGTTTTATCCCTGCATTTTATTCGACGCTGAATCTATCAAAGTAAAGATAGTGCTTCGTGGATTTTTATAAAAATTATTCAAACTTCCTGCACGACAATTCCAGAGATTTTTCTGCCCAAAAGTGATTTCATATTTTTTAAAATACGTATTTTTCTCAGTTATCGTTTTCATATCTTTGGCTTCAGTAATTATAATATGATTGTAGAAGGGTGCAACCTTCCATGGATTTTTAATTTTCCATGGAAAAGTTTGGAGGATGAAAATTAGAATTTGATCTTAAAAATAAAATGATTAATGATGTATATTTAAGATGGGAGTAGTATTACTTCACAATTTTATTGCTGTTGAAAATTAACTCTTCAATTTCTGTCGTGAAATTTAGTAATCACGCTGTAGAGAAGCTGAAAATTTAAGTGGGTTCCAAACCGCGGAGGCTGACATATATAATCACGCGCAAGAAACTTCCTACGGCTGATAACGAGAGAATTAGAACACTAGCTTGCTATTTAGAACACCAAACCTCCATCCCCATTATGGTTCACCGAGACTTCCGTTCATTGCGACCCTTTTTTCACCACCGTAATGTCCTTTCTTCGGCGATAGAATTTATTTCTTCTAACCATCTATCCTTTTGACATGAAATAAAAACATCACATTGATAATTTTGCGTGAATCACACACTCAAACTTTCCTAAATTATTATTTATCATATAACTTAAATCTCCTTCTATAGAAGGAAAACCATTTCAAATAATAACCTCAACCTCAATTTCAAATATTGAATTGTGAAAAATTTCGAGTTTTTCACGAGCTGAAGTACAATATTTTGCAAAGTTAAAAATTCTACTTTAAAGAATGGAAGCTTAGATGTTTCTCGCGTTATCTCAAAGTCATAAGAGCCTACAGAGTGTTAAATAAAATGATCACAGCAGTTGAACTCAAAGAATGTGAACCAGAAAGAAACAGCAGATGAAAGATGAAAGAAATTACCTACATAAAGTTCTATGGTGTGTGTTCAATTAGAGCGTAGAATTTCCAATTAGTGGATCCATCATCGACTCACCAACTCTGTTACAATTTCCTCAATTAGCATATGTTATGTTACGGCAGTTTTGGTGATTGAACGCACTCCGAAAGCCGTAAATCCTGGGCGAAATTATTACAGCAATTAAAACCAAAAAGTTTCGTAAGTGTCAGGATTGAAGTCGCATCATTGACTTCTTTTCTTTCCGCGATGAAACGACCAGCGGATCCTTCCAATTGGAACATTGATACGATCTTATTACAACGTCGGAATCGACATCCTTGTTAATTACCGATCAAGCGAGATATGCAAATTCTTCGTCGACTACTAAGACCCGTCCTTACAGAGATTACGTTTCCGGTGGGGATTTATAATCTACTTAATATCATTTGCGTATTAATTAATCGTAATATACGTCAGTTAAATTCATTCGTCTCTTCCTTTCAATATCTTGTCGTTTATAATTTTTCATTCAACAGTATTGATATTATTGTCGCGATGGAAAATTAATTAGAAGATTATGTATGTGTACATATTAATATGAGTATTTTAAGTGACGGATAAATTTCATGGAGAAGTGTAATATCGTATGGGAAGTTAACTTGGTTCGGAAATTAAGTTACAGTAGTTGGGGAAGTTGAAAAGGTTACATCGGAGAATAGGAGCACAGATGTGTCGCGTGTTGCCTCAAAGTCGCAAGAAGTTTACAGAGGATTACCCTTTAGCTCTGAAGAGCGTATATATACGTTTTCACTATCCGTAGTATATTTAATATCATTCAGCGTGAAATAGTAAGTCAGAAAAAAATCTTGCACGAATAAGAGATCGACTTTCTTGGGTACAGGAATTGGAAATCCTACCTTTTAGCTGCATATCTAGTATAGGACCTTAAGTAATTTTTATCACACTTCTTATCAAATTTATGTCGTTGTTAGTCGGATATTTAGCAACGGTAGATGCTTATTTAGCTTATTAGTTTTTTTATTTCGGGATTTCTGCAAAAACGTTATCTCTTGCTGTTGAATTAATGATATTTGACATTTCTGTTTTAGAATTGCATTAAATGTTATTTGAATTTTCTGTATAAAGTGTCTCTGTCAATTCACTCCGTAGTATTCAGAAATGCTGACACTATTTTCCGTGATAAGTCGTATATTTATCAGGTGTACACTCTCGTGTAACCGATAAGAATAATAAGAGCGCTGCTGAACGTAAATGGACTTACTCCGCTCTCAAAATAAATACGTGTCCCATTTCCTTTAACAACCATACTTCTCTCGGCTCGCCATTTTTCCTACATCGATAATTCATTCTCACGTGATTTCGCAGCTTGTTCTCGATGGATCGACAACTCCTTTAAAATGCTAACTCCTATCCTAAAAAGTTTAATAACCACCGTATAATTAATACGCTACTTTACACTGATATTTTAATATCGACTAAATACCCAATTTCTAAATATAATTGTCAGAATTTTACAAAAAATATTACCATCCACTAACGTGAAATCAAATCCAGGCGGTCAAAACGACCGGTTCTCAATTTTCTCTAAAAATGTCTATTCTAACAAATAGAATACATAGAATAAAAATAAATAAAGAAAAAATTTATTCTATCTAATATCTAAATTACTGAATCAATCATTTTCTTCACCTCTTGATTTCTCTTTTTCCAAAGTACTTATTCAATGTATCTAAATATTGTAAATATAACGTCAGTAGTTCGAATGTTAAAAATAACTGCTCTCAAAAATCCTCCTCCATTACCTAAACTCTAACTCATTAACAGCACAGTAAGCAAGTTTAACACTTTAAAAACGTTCCCGGTATGCGATAAAATCGCGAATTTCTCAGGACGAATAAAGAAAGATACATTCAACGCGTTGCCTTCACGTAATCTCAACTAACCACGAAGAGGAGACTTCATCGACGCACAATGGCCATAAATCGGATTAGGGGTAGTTGCGGTTGCAACGAGGCAATATCGAGGAAGATTAGCTACTCAGATCGGTATCTTTATATCTCCTCGTTCGTTGAGAAATTCCATAAAATCGGTGGCCAATGTTCATGGCCGTTGCTCGAGCTTTTCCTTATCGAGCGAGAAGGAAATTAACGAACCGCGGAAAACGGTAGGCAGGACACGTTTCCACTTTCGGCTCCCTCTCCTTCTTGGCCCTCGAGGGTTTTCAGCCTCGACTCGACGTAACTACCCTCGATAAAGACCCCTCTAACCAACTCTCGATGGACAACTGGGTCGCGACGACGGGAATTTTCGATCGGTCGACTCTTTCTACCTTGAACCACTCTTGGATTCATCTTCCTTCCTTCTTTTGCGCTGGAAATGTCTACAAAACTGGGTACCATTCGCGTCTTACGTTGAATGGACATTTATGGGGTTGAATGCTAGAGTGCTTTTGAAATTTTACTCCGAAACGATTAGAATTTTTTGTTGTCCAGTTTATTTATTATTGGGGACTTTTTCTCAATGATTCGGTAGTAGATTTGAAATCAAAGTTGTATAAAAATAGAAACGATTAAAGTATCTTACTATAGAAACGTGTCTTTCTTTTATATTTGTTCACCTTTGACCTTTATAGCAATTTTGGGGAGGGTCTACAATTTTTCATGGATTTCGAATCAGCGAGGCTGACATATAAAATGTAAATTTCTACAAACTCTGCTAGAGGTAACCTAATTTTCAACCTACCCTACTGGTTATGGATCCATGCCCTTAACTTTATACATACGGTCTCCTATTTCCATTTTTTTCCTAACTCATAGAACTATTTGATCATTACTTCGTTTTTAAATTTTCAAGTTTCATTGCATTGTCGGATTTAAAACGCACAAAATTCAAGATTGGAGAAAAAAAAAGCGAATAAAAAGACGTCGAAATTTATTTAGAACCTGTCGCAAGGATTTATCATCTGCTGATGCTTGACGAAGAACGATAACAGTGTCGCTCCATCGTGCTTTTCATATCGTTGCATTTTAATACTCCGTCACTCAAGATTCGCCTTCTCGATATGGCTCTTAACTTTACAAAACCTGACGACAGTTTCGCGCATCGTCGAGGCGTAATTGTTTCCTCCGCTGAACGTGTAATCGCGTCGTGACTTCGCGAAGACTCACCGCCAGATCGGAATGCGAGTCTCTTGTATTTCTCTTTGAAAGGTAACAGTACTACGAAGAAAACACGCGCTGGCGAACTACGGCGTTTCGCGATTTTGCAGAGGCAACGTTTCACGTTCGATCGCCTTCCATTTTCGTCCATGTCTTGGATTATTTCTCCAATTCCTGACATTTTATGTTTTTCCGCATGAAGTTCACGTTACGTTTGGTCGTCATGCTGGTTAGCTTGATCGACGATTGCTTTATCGTCATTTCCATTGACGTTTCATTGATATGAACTTTCGCTACTGACTATTCATTTGTTAACGTTGCCACAATGTAATTGGGGGCTGCAGGCGAGTCTTTGTCGGAATTGTAAAACCAGAAACGATAATATTGGAATCGAAGTTGTAAAGGAATTTTGAAAAAATTGAAATTGGAATTTTTGAAGAAATGGAAGAGAAAAGAGTGAAGGATATAAAAGACCTAGGTAAATTCAAGGCAACTGTTCCATCGAATATTTCACCGATCGTGAAATAGTGAATGCCATTCTTCTTTTTTTTTCCGTTATCATATGCAATACCAGAGAAGACGTACGTGCGTTATCACGGAACTGGCTGACGGCCTTGTCCGATTCCGATAACAACGGACTCGAGTTTTGCTCGCCGATAAAGAGTTTCGGTTCCCGCGGTTTGTTATAACTTGGACATTTTTCACCTTGTCTCTCTTCTTCTCATTTCTTTCCTAATTTTTCCTCTCTCGTTGTATCTTGAATTGTCTCCGTCTCTTGAATTTTTTTCTCCCTCCTGAATTTTCTCACCCTCTTGGTCTCTCTCTTTTCTTACTTCTCAATTCCCTCATCGTCACTCGCAAACTTATCGCTCCTTTACAACGCAATTTATCAGCTGCTCTGTTCCATGCTCCATTCCGATAAATCGGCCCGCGAGCTCGGTTATAATTATCAACGTTAGTCGCGGCTAATAATCGTGAAATTTCGTTCCCCTCGCGAGCCGCTTAAACGAATTCAGTAGCTCGCAGATTATTTAATTATTCGCCAGTACGGTATCGCAGTTTTCAACGGATTAAAATTGCACGGTCCATCGTGCAAATCCGACGCACCATGGAACAGAAGGGGTGAGAGAAAGGGGTTAGAAGGGATCGGGCATTCAACGAGTTTCAAACAGGAAAAGGAGAGATTGTAAATTAAATTCACCGCGATTCGTGTCCGATGCTTGAGAATTTATCGGAATTTCGGAATCTCCTTGATGAGAATGATCTCGTGTAATTTGCAAAATTCAATTTTCTACTGTGGGAACAGCAGAGATATGGGGTGGAAGAGAAAGGGCGAGTGGTAGGGATCACAGGGTGGTTGGGTAGACACGGCTACCTTTCGTGCAGGTTTCCTCCCTGCTGGTGAAATTAATCGGAATTATAGAATTAACTTGCGACCTTTCCCCTGGAACGAGATCTCGAGTCGATTAAAGTCTCCGTGTCGTGGGGATCGAAAGAATTCTCGGAGCGGGATGATTATCGGTGAAATTAATAAACCCCGTGGTAATTGTTAACAGAAGTAATTTCATTCTATTCTTCGGTAAGCCATTATTGAAGCTACCGATTCTTTCGTTGCTCGTCTGCGGAGTTTTTTTTCCCATCGCTGATTTCATATTATTATTTTTATATTCTCTCATACCATTGGGAATTAAATTCGCAAATTAAAAAATTCATATTGCTTTTTCTCGGTATTATTCTCTTCACAGTGTTTCACGTTATTCATTTCAATTTTTCATGCATCAGGCTATACGAGAGTGTATCTTCGTGAAATTCAATGCAATTGTGCACATAATGAACAATTGCTTTGTGTACGTTTAAAAAACGATTGCAGTTTAAAAATTGTTTATCTTTTAACTATCACGATCATTTCAGTTAGAATATATTGTTCTTCCGCGGCTTTCAAAACCATTTGTATTCGAATTAATTAAAAAAATATGCATTGTAATCACCGTGTCCGCGAAGATACCACGTTATGGACTATTTCTTCTTAAACTGGGAAAAGTTAAGCTTAGATTTCATTTCTTAATATATCCGTTGAAAGTGACGGCTTTAAACGAGCAACCGAGAAATCCTACAAAGTGGTGCAGAGAAGTCCAAGAGTGAGGAAACGAGACAAAAACGGAGAGAGAAAGATAGAGTGCAAAGGGGAAGCTTCTGCTTTTCGTGTCTCCGAGGATGTGCTACGGCTTTTCCACGGTGTTAACTAAGTCGCGGATTAAGTCGGATCAAGGATCGTTAATCGAGGGACTGAGATCCGCTTCCTCGTAACGCCGTTTGTTCTCTCTTAATTCGTTTTCCGCGTCTGTTTAAAGCAAAACCGAGACTCTCGCGGGGTTCATGCTGCTACGAGGAGAGTTCGTTATCGTCTGCTCTTTTCTCTCCTTTTTTTCTGCATTCCTACCGCTCAAAAGGACAGCCGAAAATCCTAGGTTCCCTTTGCAAATGAGAACGGGTTCTTCTGTGGCCAAAAGACTTGAGAAAAACAGGCTCGTTGAGTCGTCCGACTGTTAAGTAATTTCGGTCGAATGAGAAAATTATGGCGAAATTAATTGACAACGGGTATGGTGTCATATTGTGGCAACTTCGAATTTTGGATGTATATTCTGAGAATTAAGTTTGACAAGACTGAAAAAATTGGCATGCAATAAAATCCTATAGTTGCGCGGGAAGAACTGTTATCCAAGTACCAAATGGTCCTCATTTCAACTAATAACGGCAGTGCAACTTCCCTGTTTTAGTGAAATCACCATTGATAGAATTTTAGGAAAAAATAAGCCTTTCACGTAACCGTACATCTACGGAGTCTATTAAATTTATAATTATTTCTCAAATTTATAGAGAAACAGAACAGTAGATATTTTACATATAATTTACAATACAGGAATTACTTAGATGATCGTCTCCTTTGTCACTTTGGTTCTCTTTTATCAAAGTTCATATTTAATCTATTGAAAAATAACAGATTTAACATCAGTAAATCTACCGTTAAATCCTAGTCCTATTGCACCCTCCATAGCTTTTTTTCCACCCCCTCATACATTGCATTCATCGATTGATACATCTACTCTACTTCTCACTATCTCTTTCTTTCCACCACTCTATTCATTCATTTTTCTCCCTATTTCCTCCCTTCTGTACTAAACTACACGCTTGTATTTTACATCTCCTCTCGACACATTAATTCATCCCTTTTCAATCCACTCACATTTTTCTCTTCCTCTTATCACCCCTCGACATTTAACTGTCTCTTTCTCCACCCACATCATCTTCCACCGGCTAAATTGCAAAGTTCATCGAGGACGAGGCAGGTCAGGAACGTCGTTTCGTTTCCCGTCGAATAAACGCAGGTCGGTTTTCCTCGCGCCTGCGGCAGCGCGCTATTAATAGCGGAAAGCAAGTAGATTCGCGCGGATATTGCGAGAAGACGGTCTCGTTCGACGGACTCCACCTTTTTTAACGTCACGACGTCGTCGTCGACATCGCAAAAGAGCCGATCGACGAGAAGAGGAGATCGCTCCGTTTTTGATTCGGAAGGCGCGTCTATTTTCGCGAGAGCGAGCAGCCGACGTTGCTCTTCAGCCATCGCGACACTTCGGACTAAATTAAGGTCTTCATCGTCGTGCTGATGAAACGTGAACAACGAAGATATTACGGTCTGATTGAGATGGTTAATTGTGAGAACGAAAGGGAACAAGTTATTTTAACGTCTTGATATTATTTTTCTACGAACCTCCGCAAAGCTTTTCGCTCGATTTTTAATTCTTGTCTTATAGCTATGAATTAGATTTATGGCGGGAAAATGGAATAATGAAATTAGAGATTTTAGAAAAATTGTTAAGTTGATAAGATCAGTCAGAATAATTTTAAATTTTGTAGTGTACGACACGGAAGAAAATATTGATAAATTTTTATTGCAATATTGTTAAACTTGATTATGACATGCTATCGGAATCACGGGTGATCAACGTCGAAATATTTAATAAAATTTGTTTCCACGTTTGAACGATAATTTTTGAGAGTTTTTAATATAAAAATCAGTTGAACGGGATACAATAAAATTATTTTCATGCTGTCACTCTCATTTTGAAGTCTGTGATATGGGAGAACACATTGATGAATTTTTATTGTAATATTGTTAAATTTGATTGTCACATGCTGTCGAAATCGTCGGTGAATAACGATGAAAAATTTAATCAAATTTGTTTCGACTTGTAATCGATGATTTTTGTGAACTTTTCAATATAAAAATCAGTAGAACGGGTTACGGTAAAATTGTTTGTATGCTGTCACTCGTATTTTAGAGTATACGTCGTCATAGAGAAAACCATCGCGAAATTTGTATTGTAACAGTGTTAAACTTGATTATGACATGCTATGGAAATCACCGATGATTGACATCCAGAAAATTAATATAATTTCTTGCGACATTTAAACGATTTTATTTGCGAATTTTCTAATATGTACAGTATTAAAATACTTGTGTAAAATAAATGCAAAGTTATCGAATATATTAAAAGCTACGAAGGATATCGAGAACGATTAAAATACGATCGACATTCAACTTGTGAATTAATTGAGGAAGTTATTGGATTTTAACCTGTATTGGATGATCTTTTTTTTTACTTGATGTGGTCGCAGGAAATTGCTCTCGTTTGTTCGTAAATATTCGTACTGTTACATCTTCTTCCCCGTATTTTATGTACTTTTCGGTGCGCCGAGTAACGAAACAAACGCACCGGCAGAAAGTAAACGTTTATTTTACAATTTTCCACCGTGGCATTCAAACAGGATACCTGACCAATGTTTCGAAATATTTGCAACAAATACTTCGGTGTATTCGAACGCTTGCTTTTCGATTTCTTTTGACGACATTCATTGTCGCATGGCATCGAATTGTTCACGCGGAATCTACTAACATCTGCTGGTTTAATTTCACAGTGTGATGCATTTCAATTTAATAATAGAATGGCAAAATTGCATCGTACAATTTCACGATTTGATATCTGCAATCTTGGCATTCTCAAACATTAGAATTGTCTACCGCCGGAAACCTGTACTTCTTTAATAATAAATGTAAATTAATGATTAAATTCTAGCGTTGAAATTATTTCAATTATAGAACTATTAGAACAGTCAATATTTCTGGTTCCAAATTTTTTATAAAAATTTTTCTAGTTAATAGAGAAGTCATAGAATAAAGCTCTACGTGAATTCGATAAAAAAACTCACTGTATTAACCATATGTTATACTGTTTCATTCTTCTACTTCTGAAGTATTTAATTAATATATATTGAAATATAATAGATTTAATACCCATAGAATTAATGGTAATATCTAAGTTTTTGAACTAGTAGCGACAGATTATTTTCCTGCTAATGGAATATGAGATCGCAAAAAGAACTGGGTAAATATGACGTTAAAAGCTCAGTCCAATTAATGAACTCAATTAATGAACTAAATTAACCCTAAATACACCACAACCACAGTGATTTGAAACTTCCATAAAACCCTGTGACCGCTTTGCTGAAATGACCGAATCAATAAAAGCCGAAAATCCACAGAAAACAATTCACAGTCTACTTCTCCCAATCCTCACCCCTACATGGCACCCTCTAAAGTCACTTTCACCCTCAAACGCGAGAAATATTTCTGAGATGCTATCCGACGAATGCCTCCATGAGAGAATTTGCAACGGACTCTCGTGGATCAACGAAGGATTGAATTTCATTTTCACATCGAGGACGAAAAGAAGAAATCTCCTTCGAGATTCGACAAGGAGAAACTGCGCACGGCACGCCGATCGAGGGTAATCGGTTAATCGCCGGGGATGATCTCATCGCGCCTGGAATCCGTCGCTCTCGATGCCGTTTATCTTCTCGACTATCGCGATGTCGATATATTCCGCACCCTCGCGACTTCTCTTCTCTTCCCCTTTCAACCAAGACGCCAAAGCTTTCTTCGGCGAATGGGGTGAAATTTCCGGTTAATAATCGATGTACAACGTGGCTTTCTCATAACTCGACATTGTAGAAACAAAGAATACAATTAAAAGTACTTTTATAAAAGTGATAGCCGTCATGTAATTAAAAAATGTAGAACAATCGATAAGACCTAACATCTGTCGATAACATTTTTATCATCCACGAATAGAATTAATTGTGTAACGGGCAGAACTACCTGTAGCTGCATTTTAATTCAGCTAATTTAGAAAAATGTGTCAACAGGTTTTATATAAATAATTTAGATAGTATCTCACCTATCCGTCACTTTTTAATAATCTATTAGAAATTCTAGATGAAATTCCAGAATATTCTAATTTTCATAAGAATCAGTTACTCTCAGGAAAAAATGAGTTTTAGTAGAAGGTTAATAGATGTAAAAGTATCTTATCGCGTTGAGACGTGAACGACATCAATATCACCAACCTATCGTTTATCGATGCAACCCCCAATTGCACTTTTCCGCACCCTCGTCAGCGGGAATTCTCAAACCTTCCCTCAGACAAACGCGTTAGCCTGTCTGTGCTTTTGCGGACACCCTGTGTAACCAGCATCGGGTACGAAGAATAGGAGCGAAAGGACGGAGGGGTTGAATCGCCCAGAAGAGACGCACTGGCGTTCCAGGGGTGAGACGAAGGTCTAAGCTGCACTCGCGCGGAACTATGGAGGTAGAAGGGCGCAGGGTGAAGGAGGCAGATGCGTGCAGGGAGCGAAAATATCGAGGTACTCGCGAGGATGCAGATGGCGTAGAAGCGGCAAGGCGAGAGCTCGCAGGGGGTTGATACGCGGGGGTGGAAGTAGAGTGAAGGAAATCGGGAAGTCGGGGAGGAGGATGGCGACGAATGGGAGAAGAAGAGGGGTAGTAACGAGGGGTTAAAAGAGAGATACCAAGAGAAGAAGGGATACGGTAGAGACTCGGTCGAAGTGTAGGGTAAGAGGAAGAAGAAGCAGGGGTTAAAAGTGGCAGAAAGACAGCGGCAAATATAGAAAGGGTGGAAAGGAGACCACCGATGCTACGAAGAGCGGAAAGAGAAGATCTCGAGTTAATAGGAGACGGAAAGTTCGGTTCGAAGCTCGTTCGCGAGTCGAAGAGAGAAAAGAGGGGTGGAAAAAGGGGTGGCGAGAGAGAAACAACGATGGAACTTTGGAAGTTATTTGCAACAAGCGGCTCACTGCCTTGTGGAATTCCGCGTACCACCGGCGCACCATCCTCTCGGTCGTTACCATCGTTGGTTTCGTTCTTCCCTCTTTCCTCCCTCTTTCCTCCCTTATCGCCGGCACCGACGGTTCCGTCGTACTTATCCTTCTATTTCTCCTCTGTTCTCCACCAACCCCTCATGCTTCCTATGGCCTGTCGTCCTCTTTAATGGCCGGTAGAACTTACTATCGCGAACGGTACCGTCTGCGATGTTCGTCACTTGGGTTTCTCTATTTTCTTTTTTTTTTTTTTATCAGGATTCGTGCCGTGCACGCGAGCATCGTTTGGCGAAGTTACCGCTTGTGTTTTAATTAAATTATTGCGCAACTTGGAGATTTCAACGGTGTTGATAATACAAGTGGCTCCTCTCGATTCTCTACTGAGAATATTTTAGGTGTTTCATTATTAACTATGATTACGAGCTCTCTTCCTCTACGTTCATAAATTCTTCCCTCCTAATTTATTAATGTGGATCTTCTTTGCAAATTAAAAACTTTTGACATTGTTTCACTATTAACTCTTTATCTACAATATCTTCCAACGGGGAAAAAATTATTATGTACCACTGATCATTTTTAATAATTATGAATTCAATTCACTTCATTTCGAATACAGACAATTATCAAATTTTATTTCATAATCAAAGAATTATCTCGATAAGTCATCCACCATTTCCCTCTGTCTGGTAACAACTTCATCCAGACTGATACTCAAATCCAAAACGTTTACAAGAATCTCATCCACTCGAAACTTTTTCCCCCACAGAAAACTACCCCAGACTCGCGTCCTGCCTAGCCACCCCATCAGCCGTAGGGTTAACGCGCAAATCCCATCGAATGGCCGTCGGCGTTTTTCAGTCACTTTTCTCCGCAGTTTCCGCAATTAGACGACGCACGACCCTCTCGCTTTATTTTCCCTCTTACTTTGTCTTCTCGCTTTCTTTCCCGAGGTCCGTCGTCTTAATTAATTCCTGAAACCGCTGCACCCTATGGAAGTGTCGGGGGATCGGTGGAAGTCTACTGCATCGGAGCTAGAACATCAGGGAGCACGTGCCAGGCCTGGTGAACGAGGATAGAGATACCACAGTGGATGAGATAATAGATAATGGGCACAGCGGACGATGGTTGGGATAATTTGAACGTCCGACTCGTGTCGGAGACCCAGGGAAAATAATTGAACTAGTGCTAGATTTTTTTTGTATTTTTTTCCAGTTCTAATTTGCTATGGTTATTCATTTCGGATTTAGTGTTTTAAGTGAGTTCTGAACCACCGTGGTTATCATATATTAAAGTAGAATTTCGAAAAAACTTCCAAGAGCTGGCGAGGATTTTAATTTAACCCCATTAATTAAGAGTTTAGTTTTAGATTGGTTTCGAATCTCTGAGGACAAGTGACAACTTAGTAGAAATAAATATAACTCGATAGAAAAATTCTTGGAGAGGTGAGAAGATTAAAAAGTGAACAGAGTAAATAAAATTTTCAACCTTAAACTCTAGCACCATAGCTCCTGATTGAATGTGTGGGAGTAGTAAAATTTGTTACCAATTTTTTAAACAAACCGCGAATCGACTTTGAGGGTAAAAAAGTGCGCTGAAATTTGCACGATTTAATTTGAAATTACTGGTTTTTCTCACCAGAGGAATTTCTGCGATAAAAAAGTGCAAAGCTCCCGTTTACATCTCCACGCGGAGGAATCGAGAGGCTTTTTTTAATTCGATGAAATAACAGGTGCGCGTACATTGTGCAGCTCGTACGCTAATAATCTCGCGTACCGGTTGCCTTTTCGCTTTTTTCTATCTCACTTTTTTTTACCACCTCCCCGGAAACGTTTCACATTCGTTCCCACCGGAGCCGGATGTGTGCTCTTTCTTGCCGCGCCCGACACTCAGTCACGGCCGTATCTACGTTGCATCCTTTCTAACCACCGCAAGTACCGACAGTGTATCCCTTTTTCCCTTCGTTTGTCCTTCCGTTTCTCCTCTCTTCCTCCTACGTCTCGATTTCTCTCCTTTCTTTAGCAATATTCCTGTTTTTATCTTTTGCAACCTTTGTCTGTGTTGTTTTCCGTCTTTCTTTCCACTTCTGTCCCTCGCTGTGGTTCTTTTTAAACATTATTCATTGTGTTTTTCTTCTTTGTTATTTACCATGTCTCTTTCCTGCTGGTTCCTGTTCCTCGCCATAACTTTAGCTCTATTTGTCTCTCAAACTCTCATTATCTCTTTCATCCACCCTCTATTTTTCTCTCTCTTTCATTTCCTCTTCGAATCCCTCCGCCTTTCCCTCTTTAAAGATGCGCACAACGGTGTCCTTTCTCGCTCTCTTATTTCCTCTCTTCGTGTGTCGTTTGTTTGACGTGCTCACGGTGCACATGGGGGTTCCGTTGTAAGCCATAAGGATCACGCGAGGTTAAAGAAACGTTTTCTGTGCTCGCAAACAGGTTCTGCTCCTTTTCCACGATGACGAAGTGAGTTGTATTACCACGGTGACAGATGGAAATAGATTCGAGCTGCGATTACGAAGTACCGTTTTTCCACGTGGATTAATGCTCTCGATCGGACCTCTCAACGTCTTCTCATTCTCTCGTACGTTCTGTTTCTCCGTTCCTCCAGGGACACCTATCAAAACCAACCGTGCGAGAAGACCGTCCCCGTGGACTCTCTTGAATGTTACTTTCCTATCGTTGAAAGTATCTCCGTTGGTCTTGTACCTTTATTTCTCTTCTTTCGTGATTGGTATGATAGTTTAAATAAAATGTCCCAAAGGTGTTGAAGATTTTAATTTGGAACCATTAATTGAAGTGTCAACAGCTGGTCCCTGATACTACAGCGCAAACAGGAAGTCTACTTCCTCAACCCTTGAAACTTGTGTGACACTTAACTCGTAAATACCATGGATATATACCATAGTTTCTTCCTGTTTTATTTATCTTTCGGAATCGAACGAAATTCACAACGCGAAGGTCGTGCTTTCAAAATTGGAAACGTTCCCACGAAGTCGCGCAATGCGCGCGGCGTGAGCAGCGATCGTTGAACTCTTTCGTGCGTCGATTTTGCTGGTTTTCTCGTCGAGGCAAGAGAATCTCCGAGAAAGAGGAACTGTGGAGGCTTCAGCATTCGTGCGAAATGATTTTACTCGCTGTAGAAGTTAGTTTTAAGAGGGATGGTAGAAAAGTAACGTGTAGGAGAATCGTATAATTGCGTGGAAAGAGCCGTTCTCCAGGTACCGCATGATCCCGGTTTTGACTTCCGGTGATGATACTGCTCCCCGAGTTCGCACTATTTTTGCTACTAGTTTCTTTCATGAGTTCTCTTCAATACATACACCGTTAAAATTTAATTTATAAATTTTGTCAGCGATTTTAGAAAAAGTAGCCAAGAATATCCAATTTTTCCATAGTTACACTAATCGATGCAGCTGTATGCAGAGACTTTATCATTCTACAACGTGCAATTCTCTCCTTCGTCTATTATGTATATAATTAAATACCAATCTTGAAGCCACAGAAAAAAAATCGTAAGGCAAGGAGTTAATTAAAAAATTTACGACTCCCTTGACTCTGTCAGTGAGGTAATCGTTTCCGCGTTGCTCCGACAAGTCTCCGCATGGCTACGACATTGTACGGTTTCACGTAACACGTCGTTTTGCTTGTGGCCGAGGATGACCACATTCTCAGCTTTGGTTACATTTAAGAGGCCTGGAAAAGTACTCGGTAAGAGCGAGACTCTTGAATAGTTCGGGTGCTGAGAACGTATCTCTGGCAAATGAATGATGCAACAGGGACTATGATGAATATAAACAAATCTTAAAAACTCAAATTTAAACTCCGTGGGTCCGAGTTCGAATCTTTAGAATTTTGCCAAGACTTTGTAAGGTGTCATTTAATATGTTAAACGTGACCGAAATAAAGTTATTGCAATGCTAAGCAAAACTTTCATAGTTGAAAGCCAAGTGCAAATCAGCAATGATTGATCAAAGGTTCTTTATCTTTAATTTTCGCCGCAAAAAGAAATCTACGCAGGACGTATCGCCAGGAAAGTCTTTGTCTTCGTCCGCGACTTCAAAAGGCCTACGATGTACACTTTTATCTTATCTGCCAGTCTAATTATGCACTCATTGCAAACAGAAAATTCTCCGGACTGTTTGAAGAGCCGTATGCAATAACACAAAGAACATGCGTGCAAAGATGCAACACGCTTTCATTGTACATCGCCTTTAAAGATATTTTCATGGCGCACAATTCGACGGCTGATAGTAGATGCACGTCCTCCAAGAGTTAAAACCCTGCATCTAATTTTCCCTGTCACTTAAAACATCTCCCTCCTAGATAACCAACATCTAGACAACCAACATACTGTTCCGAAATCCACAAAGAATCCTAATCATCCAGGGTATCGCACATTCCCCTACTAACTTGGAAAATATTTATAAACAATGAGGAACCCACAATTTTGGCTGTCTTGATAGTTCCACTGTTAAAAAAATTTTCATGGCGCACCTACTTGACGACTGATAGTAGACGTACGACCACCAGGGGTTAAAACACGAAAAAAATGTTATCTAATTTTCTCTCCCGCTTAAAATACTTCTCTCTTAGATAACCGACACCTAGACAATCAACATAGTGTTCAAAAATCCACAAAGAATCCTAATCATCGAAGGTATCGTTGGCGCAAAGTCAAGTATAATCCGCGAGCATCTCGGAGGACGTAGGACAGCGTATTTAGGGTCGATGACCCTTCGTACATCCGCGTTCGGTGCTCCACGTATTTTCTCTCTTTATCCTCTTCCTCCCTCTCTCCCTTCGTTTCCCCATAGAGCACTCCTCCCTGCTTTCCATTCCCTCTCTCTGTAAGGCCTCCGGCTCCCTGGTTATACTTTGCCCGTTCTTTCGAGCATCGTCCCTACCACTTGCTCACGCGCGCCTCCACGACGACGATCGAGGGTGAAAGGACCCTCGTGCGTCTCTTCTTCTCTTTTCACCTCCACCTTCTCTTCTTTTACCTTCTACCTCTTTTTCCCTCCCGCGTTAAGCGAGCCGATGCTACTCCGGCATCCGTGGCGCGATCATCTCCCCGATATCGAGTTAAGCGCGGATAATTGGACCGCGTTTAGGAGTATGGACGCGAATTAAAATACCTTACTTCCCTTCGGCCCTCTTGCCGGAAGAGAGGGTTAATTGGGGAGTGCGTGCATCTGGAAATGGATGATCGGATTAAGCGGAGATGGCTCCCAATGACAGAGGGGATGTTTTCGATGAGATGTTGGCGCTTCGTTTGATCGATGAGTCTTCTTTTCTTGCTTTTATATTTCTCCGACTTGGCGCGCCATAGTCATTTTGTTTGGGTGTTGTAGTACTTTGGATCGTTTCTGAGAGGTCTGAGAAGAGAGATGTACTTTTGGTTAGCTTCATTTTCTTTTGGCGGTGCAATCAAACGGTACAAACAGTACAATTGGGTGGCGCGAGACAGGTTTAGCGCGTTCAGCGGAATTTGGTCCCGCGTTTTGAAAGGCCCCGCGGTTTATGAAAATTCACCAGACATTTTGCAGGACCAGATATAGTAAGATTGAATATTCGGCCTGTTCCAGACGTTGACGTTAAATGTTGACATTAAAGTAGCCGATTCCAATATGTATTTTGCTCCCGCAAAATTTTTAAAACCGATGTCGCAAGAGGTCACGCCGCCTCTGGGGTCAATTAAAAAAGTATCAATTCAAAATTAATATATCATATTTCTTAGTTGAGTCAAAACAATTGCAATTTCCAAAGAGAGAAACTTCTCTATCAATTGAGACCAGAAACGATCGTTCGACCAAGGACACCGTCGCGTCACTGTTTATAAGCATGAAATTAATGAAATTCGCGCGGCGTATCGTCGTCGGTCGGTATGCGCGAATCGCGAGAGTGAAAGTGCAATCGGGAATGCGAGAAATACGCAGGGACGAGGGGGGAGGGTGGGTGACAAAGAAGCCTAGCGGAGGTGCGTGAAACGGCAGTTTAGAGATCAATGAACGATTGTTCGTATGTTGGCTCGTCGCTCGTATATATTCTACAGGTTGCAGTGGCACGCGTTCCTCGCATATATTCTTCTTGATTCTAATCGACGATGCTTCGTTCCTCTGATATCGAGTCGCTCGATTTCCCCTTTTTTCCCCGCTTCGCGCGTTTATTTCAACGGGTGCATTTTATTTTCTTCGACGAGGTACTCTGCCTTTCTTTCTCTCGTTCTCACTCTCACTCTTCTCCTCTGTCTGTGAATCAATGCGGGATAAAATCAGCTTAAATAGGAGCATATAAATCCCTCCGCTATTTTTCCTTTCTTCCTTTTTTTCCTACTCTTCTTTTATTCTTTATTTAACTGAGCACTCTCTGATAAAGCAATCGGAGATTCCCGCCAGCGAATCCTGCGTAAACGTTGCGCTTTCTTTCTGTTGCAGTGATTTGGAGCGAGATCTCAGCCTCTCCGAAGACAGCGACGATGAGCCGACCAAGGTAAGTGAATCGTTAGGTCGAAAAATAGAGATTCCCGTCGATCGGCATATCTTCGTGACGTTTTTTTTTCTGGAACATTGTTCGCACTTTGCTCTTTGTCCGATGAATCTTACACGTTCCATTCTGTCGTTCGTTTGTCGACTTTAACTCCCGGTGTATTATTCAACCGAGTTTCTTTTCTGTCTCAAGTTCGATGATACTTAACGCCATTGGCTTTGTTCAATGATCATTAGCTGAATAGTAAATTAACTAGATAACGTGTTTCTTAATCGGCGGGATTAATCGTGTTAATCGTTTCGCGTCTTTTCCACAGAGTACAACACGGACATCGAGGGCAAGGAGTCCTGACCTCACAGTCGAGTACGTATCTGTTGATGTTAAAATAAATGTTCGTTGTATTGCATCTTTCTTAAATGTTCTATATGTTTATATATTAATCGTTCAATTGTCTTTCTCTAGTAGTTTAATTGTCCCGTAGTTCAATTCTCTTGTGTAAAAGTAGAAACCTAAGAATGTAGAAAATTACATTTATTCGCTATTCCCTTGATGTTCCAATTTAAAGAAAGAATCACTTGTATCTCTTTAGTCTATCAACGCCCCTCATCCCCGCGATGACCCCGGCGCCGCCACCCTTAGCGCCAATGTCACCCATGGGATTATCACCGGTGGGTCCTCTTTCACCCCCGAGGCCTCTAAGTCCACCAAGGCCTCCGACGCCTCCGAAGCAAATCACCCCCGTGCGGATGATTACACCCCCGCCGTCGTGTTCAGTGGCATCGAAGAGCTCTTGTAGCCCTAAGATCCAGAGGCCACCAAGTCCACCAGGCCAGGCGCCTCAGAGTTCCGGAAGTGCCAGTTCCAGTTCCGATTCAGGTTCGGATTCTGGCTCCGATAGCAGCGATGATTCCGAGGATGAGAGTAGCAATCAACCTACGAAGGGTCCATCCACTCCACCCTCCACGTCACCGAAAAAGGATAATCTCATCGAAGAACCACCGCCAGCGATCGAGGAAGCAAAGCCAAGGTGGAATCTGAGTTCCTTCTTCAACAAGACGGCGGTACCACATGGAGACCAGAACTCGGAGAACAAGCAGACTCAGGTAGACGATTGAAATTGATCTTCTGTATATTATTGCCTACATGTTTTTTATCCATTGAAGGAAATCGTCTACGATATCTTCATAATAAATTCTCTTCTAATGTACAGAAAGATTTTTCAATAATAAAGAGCTTAGTGTTGACGTGCTATTGTTAGTTGCACAGTACCATTTAATTTTATGATTTCAGGAGGGAAATAGAAGAGAAGGTTCTCAAGAAGTCACGGCGGAAGCCAGAACGCACAGGGAGAAGCCGGCTCATGACTGGCAGCTCGACGAGGCCCTAAAAAGGACTCACAATGCGACAATGATGAGCCTGTTGAGCGACAGTGACCATCACTCCGAGACCGAGAAGAGTCAAGTCGTGGAGGAGAACCACGCACAGACCGAAAAACCAAAGGTGGCAGATGCCAGAAAACGCGGACGACCTAGAAAACCCGCGAAAAGTCCAAAGGGTGGTCATCGGACCTCAGACGAGAGTCAAAAGAATGGAAAGTCTCGAAGCAGAACGAGAGCCGTTGGGAGTCCTGTGAAGAAAAAGCAACCAATATCGAAACCGACAGTTGCTACCAGCGACGACGGCAGCGAAGACAGGTCACAGGGTGCTTCGAGCGACTCCGATAACGGTCGGCCAGCCCCACTGTCGCCAATCGTCTCCATTATAACGGATAAGAGGAGGTCGAGATTGAGCATTTCTTCCAGCGAGGACGAGAATCCCGTCACCAGAAAGTCGAACAGTGCCTCCGATGACGATGACACAAGTCGATGGAGGAGAGTCTCCATCAAGAGAAGTAAGATCACCGAGTCACCGAAGAAACAGGAGAAGAAAAAGAGCCCGACGAAGGCGAAACCAAGGAGACCAAGGTCGCGGGTGACCAACGTCGCCGGTGCCTCCGATTCGGACAGCGAGTCTGAGATGTCTGTTCGCAACAGTCGGATTCAAGTAGCCAGGTGAGTTATCTGTTTATCTGTGTCGTAACGTGTAGGTGTCTTTTTTTACTAAGCCCTGATTCTTTTCAACTGTAGAGTGCCGCCACGACCCAGAGCACCGCCAACCCGTGCCACGTCCCTCGACAACTCCGACAGCGACAACAGTCCGGCACCGAAGTTGCAAGAGGAAGATGCTGGCAACGTGCAGGACAAGAAGAAGAGTGACACCCTGCGCAAGCTCTTCTCGACATCGAAGGGCGGTGGAAAAGGCGGCGGGAAAGGAGGCAAAGGTGGAAAAGGCGGAGGAAAATGCGGCATCTACGTCGAGGAGTATACGACCTCTGCTAATACACCGACAGGAGGTGAGAGTCCATATAAAAGACCTCCATCGCAGGCGTCCACAGTTTCACAGACCTTCCCGGCGCTCACCTACGTGAACGGCGTTCCAAGTCTGCTCTGTCGAATCGACTTGAGCAGAATACCCCACATACCGCAGCTATCGAGGGGCCAGGAGTTGAGGCAACGCACCGAACTCCCGGACACGAGGCCATCATCGAGGCAAGCCTCGACGTTGGCCGCCTCTCAACCTCCTAGACCACCTACACCGGAGGAGGGTGAGATCATCGATACTCTGCCACCTCAGCAGCTTCCCTCGGAAACGAGGATCTTTGGGGATGGTTTGGTCGTTGATGGTGAGGTGAAGAATCGAAGTGTCAAGAAAGAGCCGATAACGGACTCGAAGAACAATTGTGGACTTCCTAGCGTTTCCGCTGTGGGTGGAAGTGGTGCTGGTGCAAGTGCAAGTGGTGCTGGTAGTGCGAGTAGCGTGTCCAAGAGGAAACGTAATCCTAGTTGTAGTTCTGTGTCCAGTTTGAGTACTGTGTGTTCCGTGGACTCGAAGGCGAAGGGATCGAGTGAGCACAAAGAGAGGAAGAAGAGAAAGAGAAAGCACGCAGACTTGGAACCTGTCACACCGAGAGCCTCCTCCAGTCAGGTAAGAATTTTTTTTCTCTTGCTCTTCTGTTTGGTGGTTATTTCTTAAGGAATTTATTTCATTGTGCAATACGTTTGGGGATAGACTTCAACTTTGTTTCGAAGCTTTGGAATATTTTTTAACCATAGCCTTATTTCTGTACAGCAAAGTGATATACAGCCAACGAATCACGAACGGGAAGAAAAGCCGGATGCAAGTTTATTGCCGCCACCACCCCCGGCTCAGCGTGTCTTCTATTCCTACTTCGATCCTCAGAATGAAGTTTTGGAGGACCAGGATAGGTAAGTTTTCTATTTTCATTAGAAAGATTTCATGGCTGGTTTGACATTATCGATCTTAATTAATAGATTGGTATTTGTGCTCTATCTTAGGGACCAGAATCAGTACCTGACGGAAGCGAAACGGCTGAAGCACAGCGCCGACGAGGAGTGCGATCTCACGGCGCAAGGTATGATGTACCTGGAGGCCGTTCTCTATTTCCTGCTCACCGGCCACGCCATGGAGTCGGATCCTGTCACGGAGAGGGCGTCGTTCACCATGTACAGGGATACTCTCAGTCTCATTAAGTAAGTATATATCTAATTAAGCGCGAACTACAGCGAAGAGTACTTCCTAATTAAAGCGATCTCCGATTTGCCCCCTTGTCTCTACCAGATACATCTCCTCGAAGTTCAAGAGCCAGCAGAACAACTCGCCGGAGAGCAGTATACACAACAAGTTGGCCATCCTGAGGTGAGTGGAGCCCTCGAGGCATACACCTTTCTCTCTCTTCTCCTCTATCGCAATTATTTCGAGATACAAAACACTGCTTCCTGCCTTGCTTATTTCAGTCTCTGGTGCCAGTCCCTCATATACTTGAAACTCTTCAAGATGCTAAAGCACGAAGTCAAAGAATACCAAAAGATCCTCAGCGTCTATCATCAAAA
Source organism: Cerceris rybyensis (assembly GCA_910591515.1). Taxonomy (NCBI): domain Eukaryota; kingdom Metazoa; phylum Arthropoda; class Insecta; order Hymenoptera; family Crabronidae; genus Cerceris; species Cerceris rybyensis. The sequence continues at coordinate 21,807,439 of OU342792.1, read as the reverse complement.
GGTAAGAGAGAATTTTATGTCATATTTTAGAAATGCAAAGTCGTTGTAGAATTAATTACAAGATACTCTATATACGTAACTTTAAGATTCTTCATAAACTTCACGTCATATCCAAGTCTCTAACATTTCCTCCTTCGTCAATGGCAAGATGGCGTCGTGCTTTAACCGTTTCGATACCAACGTCCATTGTTTGCGTAGTCTTACTCACAGCTGAAAGCAAGTGTAACACGATATACTCCTGAAAGTTTGATTTATGTTGTTTCTTTTTGAAAATTAAAAAATATCATTAATTTAATAGACTCACTACAATTGTACAGTGGATAAAATAAAAAATTCTGTTGGCTAAAGATGACTTTCAGCAGTGAGCATTCATCTGTCGACTACTCGAAGATAGCATCCAAATAATTTACAAAAAATAATAAAAAAAAAGAAGAAAAATATATAGGCTATACCTGAGAAATCATTAATGATCGTTTTATCGTTTTTTCCAGCTTGTACAAGCAACACCGGTGCAACCTGAAGGACAGGGGACACCTTCTCTGTCTCCGACACCGTCACCAGCTGGTTCCGTGGGTTCCGTCGGCAGTCAGAGCTCCGGATATAGCAGCGGTGAACTGGCGAACCGTGGAGCAGCTTCTGGACAACCACCGGCAGCTCCTTACGTCAGCGTTCCGCTTAGCGTCCACAACGCTATGGCAAAACAGAATTACCACTTTAGTTTGCTGCTGAGCTGTCACGATCTATGGGACCAGGCGAACGCTCTGGTGTCAGATAAGCATAGAGGTAAGATTCATTGAATTTTTTTGTTTTCATCCTTTCAGCCTATCCCCGTTTAAAGCCATGGAACTCTCCCAATAATGCTATATTTTCTGAAACTTTAAATTCATATTTTTGCTCAAACCGGACGTTCTTTTATTTTTCAGATTTCTTCATCGAGCTGGATGAAAAGTTGGGACCTCTCACCTTGAAAAGTTCGTTGCGCCATCTCGTCCGCTACGTTCAAGCCGGTCTAAAGAAGCTTCGAGCTCTCTGACCACAGTGGCATAGCCCCCGACCACCTACCCCGAATTACATAACTTCCCTCCCTCAGAATATGGTCACCTATCCGACAATGTTCACTTAAAAGACACGCGTGTTGCCAAGAGTTCCGAAGATCGTCAAGATCACAAAAGATCTACGATCGATGGACGAAGGATGATGGAAAATCAAAAAAAAAAAATTGGAAAGCTAGGAGGGAAGAGTATTCATAGAGAAATCAAAGGGAATACTTTATCGGGGTACACAAAATTAGGTGGTCCAAGGGAGCACAGTAACGAGATTACGGGGGAAATTCGTGCGTTACAAGGAACAGGTTACTCGAGAATCAGCAAAGATAACCGAGATTCACCGGTTCTCGAGGTTCGACGAACGCCCAAGGCATTTGCGGATGTGTTAGTACCAACTTTAAATAGTCAATTCAGAATTACTCGTCTCCGATGGAGCAAGGACAGCCCAAGGATATTATCGATGCAATATTATCGGTGCGTTAGGGCCTCGCGTGCTGTTTATAGAATACGCGTTACTTATTTTCAAGAGGCACGCAGAGGATTCGAGTGCCTCGATGCGAGGAGCTACGGTGCAAGGCGAAGAACGAAGGAGCGATCGATGCGTGAGAATGGAAGAAGTACTCGCGGGGAAAATGAATACTTTCTCTATTTTTCCGAGATATTCACTTTTATAAGTTAACGGAAGGAAAACGTGAACGATAGGAGGAGAAAAACAGCAGGAGGAGGGAACGAGTGAGAGCGTGAGTGAACGAGAGTGCGAGAGGAGGGTAGAGGAAACGAAAAGGCACGTAAGGCAAAGTTGGAAGAGTGAGAATCGACGATGAAGAAGCAGAAGTGCCACAGAAAGCGCCCGTGTGTTCTCGCTTTAACGGCGCGCCGCAGCCGACGTTACCTGAAGCATGAGTTTCGTTTCGGCGATTCGAGTGCGACGAATACACAAGGATATACATATATGCATATAGTTTATTACTTATATAAATATATAAATAATTATAAATATATATATAAATATATATATATAAATATAAATACGAATATATATATATATATTTAAATGAGGAAGAGGTACGAACGCGTCAGACGCGGCGGCGTTTTCGCTTTCTATAGTAAAAACGGGAAAAAAGGAGGATTCGCGTGAAAGTGGGAGGGTTCGAAGAAAAACGGCGATTGCATTTTTTTTTCTCTCGGAAGCAAGCGAGATGCACTACCTAAGTCCGGCGTTCGCGGTACGCCAGGACACGACTTCTTTTGTAGATAGGTCGCGAGAGTGACTTAGATTAGATAATTAATACGCAACAAGAAAAAAAAAATACATAACAGTAACAGAAAAACAAGAAACCAATACATATATATTATTTACAATTACTTAGAGTTAAACGGGGATTTAAATAGAGGTTCTAGCGACGAGAGACGGAAACACAGATAATTATAGCGCGCGCATTACACAATTATACATAGTGCGATTTCAACGAGGAGGAAAAGAGAAAAAAGATAAAAGAGAAAGAAACAGAGGAGAAAGCGACAAACCGACACCGAATGAAAAAAACGTTGTTATAGGGGGGGAATAAAGACAAAGAGGTAGAAAGCATACAGCGAGATGGTTGATGGACGACACTCGTTTTGCACACGAGACCGCGTATAAGACGGGCGAGAATTAAAAGAAAAAAAAGTGTAATGGATAAGTAAGTTGCTCATGTGTATATTTTTGTAAATAGGTAATTTGTGAGTGCCGCCGCCTTGAGGGTGGCCTACCGTTTCGTTTTAATGCACAAACGGTAGGCCGGCCCGCCCCAATTTTTGCTACCACAGATCTTATCGAGAATCAGGAAATTTCTGGTAAAAAAAAGGAGTAAAAAAAAGTAATTAAAATACACATTACACAAAACACGATCATGTCCGCCGAATTTGTCCCAAGAGTCTTTTGTTCCGTGTCCATTTTTTCACTTTCTTCGACGTATACCACCTCGACCCCCAAAAAACCCCCTCTCATTTGCTCGTATGGGCTTACGTTTCGTTGTTTTATCGTTTTGCTTGATATATTTTATTATTGCTACCGTGACACAAGATATTTCACGAAAAGGACAAGCGAAAACGACGACGACCTCTTGATCGAGAGATCTCGATGTCACGTCGATTGCCAAAAGAAATCGCGACGAACAAAGAAACGAACGAAGGCTCGGAGTGTACGAAGCTTGAGATCTCGGTTTCTCTCGAAAGGAAGAAAAGAAGAAATGACAAAAGCGGATGTTGCGCGAGACATCAAAGGAAAGGTATCAGCAGGGGCGACGATTTCTCATATCAGTGCTACAAAAAAAAAGTAAGAAATAAAAAGGACACAAATCTATCACTTATCGGACCATACATTAATGAAATAGATCAACGACCTGTCGTGACATCGCATGAACGAGTATAACATATCGAAATCGAATGTAATTCACTGAGAAAAATAATAATATAACATGATCGCACATCCGAATCGATCTTAACCTCCTCGATTGGAGAAATTGGACCAAAACTATTTCGTAGTAAGAATTTTTCATGTTCGTTTATCCGTTGCTGATACTTTTCCAGATGAAGAGATAGAGGATGATGATGCTCGAAAGATCAACGGATTGACGAGACAACGGGGGCCCATAGAGTTATAAAACGCGGTCCAATGGTTCACGGGATACAATTTTATACTCTTGCGTGCACTCGCTCGCGGATTAATGAATAAAAATGAGATTAAAATGAGACTAAAAAATGTGGGGAGAAAGTTGAAAAGAAAGAAGTCTATAAAAGAAGCTTCGATATTTTCGAGACACATATTTATAGCAGATACGTGTAAATTATATCAGGCCCATTTTCTCGTCAGTCCGTGCCGCGAATGATGGGCGAAAGGATTGCATAATGTAATTAAAAATCATTGGTGATTTTTCGCGGAGGAATGGGACTTCTAATTGGATAGGAAAAGGGCACGATGGTTCGTTCTTGGGCGGCGCCATTTGTCGAAACGCAATTTATTACGGCAGCGCAAACATTTATGCTTTTTATTTGCACCTTCCTTTTCCTCTTTTCGAGTAAAATCGATAAGTAAAAATCCTCTGTTTTTTCTCTCTTTCGTTGCGCTGAAAATATCGCACTGTCGGCGATTCCACGGGAGTTTAAACATTTTTTTTTTTTTTTGGAAAAGTCTACGTTCCTACTTACTTCTAACGATGGACGTTCGATTCTTTGTGTTGTAAGTAGTAGACAATTTTAGCATCGAATTTCTTAGCATTTTTTTGATTTTTGAATCTTGAAAATTTGCAAAAACTTTCGTGTATATATTTTTTTAAATATAGGTTTGTAAAATGTGCTGAGAAATGTGTTGAGAATGGTCTACGGGTTTTAAAGATTAATAACAATTTTTATTCGGATAACAAAGTTGCAAAAATGTTTTGACGATTATATTAACTCGGCTATGAAAGTATTTTAAAGTTACGATGATCAGTGGCACGAAAGTGAAGATTTTTGAATGAAAATTAAGTAGAGTTTTTTTCAATTATTGACGCAAGACTTTGTAGATTCGACAAGAATTTCAGTTTCGAATTTTCAAATTCGTAAGCCCATCGCTGCCGACCTCCAAAGAAAAAATGAAAAGCGAAGGGTGCTGCCGTTCCGTTAATGCCAGATAAGGGTTGGGGAGGAAAATTGCATCCGGTCGCATTGTTTTTTCTATCGTCTCGTTTTTCCTCTTCCTTTCGTTTCTTCTACTTTTTTTTTACCGGTCAACGACGGTCGACTTACCGATTGACGTGAGTTTTTGCTATTGTCTAAAGTGTATCATTTATTATTATATTATATTATATTATATATTATATATTATATTATATTATTATTATCTATTACTATTATATATTATTACTATTATAACGATTATTATTGTAATTCTTATTATGTTATTGGTAATATCGTTACTATTTTTCGAGGTATTTATGAGAGCGAGAATGAAAGCGTGAGAAAATGATAAAGATTGTTGGAAAATAGAGAAAATGTAAGAGTGAGTGTGCAAGAGAGAATAGAACAAATGTGAAAAACGAAAGCACCAGGGAGGAAACTAAATAACGAGAAACAACGGGGATGAATGAAAGTGTGAATGTTCGAAGAAGAAAGGGAAAAAGCAGAAAAAAAAGAAGGACAGATCGAACGAACCGCCGCAATGAACAGATGTATATTGTACCTAACAATGCAGCAGAAATTTATTTTCGACCTGGTCGAGCAAATAGGGGGGACGATCAAGCGTACATAGTATAATATAAAAAAAGATTATATATATATACAGATACATATATTATATATAATAAAAAAATATATATAATATATTATATATATATAAAAAAAGGTAACCTCGATGAAAAGTTTCAGTTAACTGCTATTTGGTTTTTTGTCTTCTTTACCCGTTACGCCGTAACTGTAATATATTTATATATACATACACTCACCTACGCGTATATGATATGTAAACATACACACGCAATCTTAATTATGATTATATTATTATTATTATTATTACTATTATTATTATTATTTCACGATAATTATTTTACTATATTTGTACGGTCGTACTGTATACTACCTGATTCCGATTTAATGCGCGTTCGTCGGAGCCGAATTTCCCCGTCCCTCACGATCGTGCCAAAATTTCTTCCTGTTCATCGTCAGCTCGTTTCGTATTTTTGAAGTTCTTTTAGCTATCTTACTATAGCTAAATTATCGCTGGGCATACGGTCGACAATCTTCGATTACTTTTGCCAATTTGCATGGAAAAAAATGAGAAAGCATAACAGGGTTTTGCATTGTTGGGCATCTATTCTTTCAGGGAGGGAGATTTAGACAGATATTTTTACAGTTACAAATGAAAATTTGTTCTTTTGTTACAATTCAATATATCTTGAATCTAAGATTTACTCTCAAGAAATTTGATCAAAGTGAGATATCCGTCACAGATAGAAAAATAACGTCGATTTTCTACGATTTTTCGTTCGCGATTCTAAAATATTATTGTTTCGCATCATCGCAAAGTATACACTTTATTCGCGATGGACTTTCATGGGGTTTCAGAAATCATCAAAAATCGATGAACGAACGAGCAGGCGAAAAGTCAATCGAGAGGGACGAAAGGGACGGAGAGAATGACAAAGGGATAAACGAGAGGGCGAATGCGCGAATTTGAGAGAACGAGAAGTTCAGGGAGAAATTGTAGAAGTAACGACAGAGATGTTTGACGGCGGAGGATCGGGGGAAGGAGCAATAGAGGGGTAAAAAGAGAGTGAAAAAGAGCAATAGGGAGACACGTAGAGTGGCAACCGCACCAAGGAGAGACCAAACTCGCTTTAACGACAGATTATTACCTGCTTGCTTTTTATTTATTTTAATTATATTGACTAATTAACTAATTAATTAATTAACTATTGTATTTATTGGCGCGGAGGCTGAGACAGCGTACGTAGAGAGAGAAAAAGATCTAAAGAATTCAAGCGCGTGCCACAGCCGAGCCATCGCACCCCTTGCACCCTTACAGAAGGATAACGCGTGACGATGAAAAAGAAAAAGAGAATGAAAGAGACAGAGAGAGTGCGAGAGAGAAAGAGAGTGCATGATATACAGGCAATTGTTGACCCTGAAATCTTTTTATTGTTACTTAAACTAACACATTGTTCCCGTTTGATGAAACGAACTTGAGCGACTCAATAAAGGAATAGGAATGACTACTCAGGGGTGATTGTCTTGCGTGCACCATCGTCCTGATAATCAATCTTTTCTTTTCGATTTAATGCAACACGCGTTTGCGTACTTCGTATTGAAATTTTCTTTAAGAAACATTCTTTTCATTGCGCGCGCGCCTCGTTTTTCGATTCTGGTCGATGTTCTCCATGGCAAGGCGCGCAATTTGCGGTCATCCAAGAAAATTGCGATCACAGAGAGAGAAAGATAAGAGAGTTTCATTGCCTTCCGTTGCCGATCGACAGTTTTTACCTAGCATCTTCCAAAGAGTATGGACGTAGATTCTCGTCTTCGCGTGGATTCTTCCTTGTTGGACTCGATCCTCGCGAGTATCGCCGAAAGGACCAGCGAAAAGAAGTCAATTAGAAAAACAATTTGCCCTCTTTTCGCAGTCTTTTTGTAAGTCGATCGACGGAAGTAGCACGCGAGGACGACCCTTTTCGTTTCTTCTGGCATACGATACTTTGTTGGGTCTCTTTTCATCGATTGACAAGTACTTTCTCGATGTACTTTATATTACAATATTTTTTTTCTATACAATAGTTTTGCTCATACTATATAGTGTAAGTGATAATGCTAGTTGAAATTTCAATAAACAAATTTTCCTTTAAAAATTCAGTTCCTCTACAAAATTACTGCTTCAATTGAAAGAAACTTGTTATCAATCGACACGAAACAGACTAAACAATATCCAGCCACCACAGACATAGACAGAATTCGCGATAACACGCGAACAACCCCTCCAACACGGCTGAAACTTGTAAAAAGTGAGAGGGAAACACGTAGGATTTGGGGGGAAAAACAACAAAATCCCATGAACAAAAGGAAGATAAAGTGGGAGGATAATTCGACGATGGAGAAGCGAGCGTGAAAGATCGTGACAATATATATATCTATATATATATTTGCGAGATATTTTGTGAACAGGGCTTTTTTACCTATTTTATAGTAATCTCAGCTTAGAAATGATGTTGAGAGGGAGAGAGAGAGAGAAAAAAATGAGCGAGAGAGTGTACGAGCCTTTGTCGAAGCAAAACGAAGAAGAAAAAGCGTGCGACCGTCTCGCGAGATGAACTTTTAACGCGCGAACTGTGCAAATAAAGTACTCCGCGAATGTACGTACGTAATTAGGTAATTACCGTTTGCCAGAGTGGTGACGGTTTCACTGTACTATCCTGTATTATTTCGATGTTTCTGTTTGTTTTGCGCCTTAGGCATGCATTACGATTATTATTCCTGATTATCGCATCGGTCACCTTCGATATCCCCATTATCGTCACCGACGACTCGTTTTACTTTTTCTTCTTATTCTTATTAATTTTATTATTAATTATTATTATTATTACATTATGATGTTTATTATTATTATTGTGTATATGGTATAAATTGTAAAAAGGAACGTATTTACTATAACGTATTCATTTTACGGGGGATTCGCGAGATCCTTCGAATGAACAAATTGTTTAAAGTAAAGCGAAGGAATAAATAAAATATTGACCAAATTAACCAGCCCCGTCTGTTAACCTCCCTTTGAGAATTCGATCAGTGAAATGAAGACTTTTTTTTTTCTTTTTCCTGGTTTATGTCTACTGGGTTTTGAATGCTGTGGGTAATTTTGCTTGGAATGTACAATTTCGAGGGGATTGTGAGTTACCGTTGTGACGATGTATTAACACATTGAGCGCCGGCCCCGCGATAATGCGGGATTTTTTCTTTCTTTGTACCTATACGTATTTCTGATCAAAAGATGATCGCCCTTAGAAACTTTCGCGTGATATGAAGAATTATGAAGGTGTTAGAATCATTGGGTTAAGGAAAACAATTGTTGCGAAAATGTATAAGTGATGAAATATTTTTTTTTAGCTACTTCTTGTTCAGAGACAAGCAAATGAAACTGGCGCTTAATGTGTTAAGAGACAATTTTGGGGGGTAGTTTTATAAAAGTGATGGGTATCTTAAGTCTAGTCTACTAATTAGGACTCTGAACCTTTAACAGGAGAGAATGTGCGGCAAGTATCTCACTTGAATTTTTTTAAATTTAAGCTACTTTATTGGTCTTTCATTTCACCTCTTGATTTTTGTTTTTCCAAAGTACTTATTCAGTAAGTATATGTAAATATAGTGAATGTAGAGCAGACAATTTTAGTGTTAAATTCACACGTGCTATAGCACTATTATACACCTGATTTGTATTTTCAACTTTAACTATTACGGGAATTTCAAATCGGTGCAGGATTATGGTGGCAAACAATAATTGAAACAATTAATTGACTAACTCCATACACTCAAGGTACAAACGGTAAAATGATTCTTATCCGACGCATTCTCGCTCTTTGTCTTCTTCTTTCGATCCAAATCTCCAAGACAAAAGTAATGACCGACAGGACAAGACCAATCCAAAGAATATGAAATGCAAATATCAGATTTTGCAACTGCATCGTAGAAAATCCCCCATGCTTCTTTTTCTCCGATTTGAATATTCTTGTCTGACGCCTACTTTCCTTTTTTTCCCAAATGTGTCCCGTCATGCCATTCTGAGAGAGCGAATTTAAAACAGCAGACGTTCTATGATGAAGTGGCCAATTCGGTCGAACGACTAAGGCTAGAAAAGACTTCACCAATCGATGTTGCGAAAGATAAAGTTTCTTCTTTTCCGCTAACAGCATGAGACCCGGACGATCAGCTACGCAGACAACGTTTTTATACTTCAACACGTACTCGCTACAGTCCCATTGATCGATTCTTGTAGTGCGAGCGAAAAGTTCTTCGTCAAGGATATATCGCTTGAAACTGCTAAGCGTATAAATCTTGTATCCTGATGCCTTTAAATCAGCCTTGTTATTTATCGTCAATTTTAAACCAGGAGACGTCAAGAAAGAAGACAATTTGCTTTGAAAGCTCCAACTTGTTATCATATAAAGAAACAAAACCGTGACCATATAGATTCTGGTAGGATTGTCTCGAGGAAATCGAAGGATGAAATTATGTGTAAGCAATCGCACGCTCTCTATAGTTGCATATTCGTATCCTCGACCAATTACTTTTCCAAGAACAATAATTGTGAAGATTTTTACCACACCTAACCCCATTAGAAACGACGGGTTCATGTAAAGCAAGATTTTTATAAACGCTGACGCCTGTTCTGGGTATCTCGACATTATGCTTAGTCCTGAACTCATATGGGGAGCTAGAATGGTTACGTTCTCCTTGTAGTAGATGTAAAGAGCGTTCAACATGATGTCGTAGTCGCCGGATAGAACTTGGGGCACTAAGTCATACAAACTTGTCTTGTTTGACTGAATGGTTGTTATTAATGTAGCGTTTAACTTGTTAAAAACAGTTCTCGCTATGGTGCCATCTCTCCCATCGAGTACTTCCTGGCCGCTCCTGTTTTTGAATATCAGCTCTGGGTTTGTGTAGTGACCGACTGCTTTTATGGGGTAGCCACCCAGGTTGTGGGTTTTCTCGAAGGTGAAGTTGTCGCAGGTTGTTTTCCCTTCAAACAATTGATAGATGTCGTGGGAAAGAGAATCTTTCGGTGTGCTTCACTTAAACAAAGTATACTTAGGATTTAATGAATTTTAAATAATTCTTTTCTTTAGAATATTTTTTAGTTTTCAACTGATATTGATATTTTCTTTGAAATCTGTTCCATTAGATTAACTTTAAATAGGACTACTGAGGCTATGATGTAGTAATGATAATTTAGGGCAAATTTTCCTCCATAGAAATAGCAACAAAAGCATAGCAAATAGGAAATTCTGGTTGGAGAAGATTTGATGCATTGCCAAATTTTGTCTTACCAGGAATAAAGTTTCTCTCGAACAACGTGCAAGGGTGATTGTTTCCGATCGCCAGGAAGCTCGAGACTTTTCTCCAAGGTGTCGGTGCTTCTTCCGTGTAGGGATTGAAGGTGTACATTTTAAAAGTATTTTTCGGACTGATGCACACAAACGTAGCCCGCACAAGGGATTCGTTCCAAGCTGTTCTTAAGAAGCTGTTCATATTCTGGCAGCGAGTTTCCACCGTTTGATCATCGACGAGTATAAACAATCGCCATGGATTCCACCATATGGTTTTTCTCAATTGTTCGATGTGCAATTTCAATTTGTTTCTGGAGGAAGTTATGATTACGAAGGTACTTAATTTATGCCTCCAATGGGTACGCTGGGAAAAATGTCCGCTTAATTTGGCACTCGTTACGATGATGCGAGGCACGTTTTTTAACGATTTCGTTATCCATTGTATCGAGGATATAGAATCGCCCCAAATTCCGACGTGATTCGAGGTTGAAGAGTTGCAGTTACTTAATGTGGTGCCCTGAGAATGATAAGACGTATGGTTTCTTTGACATTGAAAGATTAGAACTACTTGATCCAGATCTGTTAAATAAATAAGTTGGAGTGAAAGGAACGAAAGTAGAAAGGCAGTTAATTATACTTTTGAAACGAGACAGTGAGAATGGATGAACTAGCAATTCAAATATCAAGAATATGGCAACAAATTAGGATCAAGCTATTAGACCCTTTACACAAGTATCATATGCGACGCATTGTAACAGACGCGTTGTACAGACTATTCTAACACAATTTGTTTGCAAATAAATGAGGAAGAGAGGAACAATATTTACCAATTCTCCTGTTAAAATTTCGAATAGATCCTCCCTGACGAAGAATCTCGACAGAGATGCGAAACATTGCCGTTGAATCGCGAATAATAGCAGAATCATTTTTAACGAAACCATTGAAATGTTCAAAAATACGCTCGGAGAAGCATTCAAACGCAAATACAGTGGCAATATATCCGCAAAGTTAGCTCGAAGAATAACAAAACGCAAGAAACGAGGGGCTATTTATTTGAGCACGAAGCGCAAATTGATTCCTGCTGTCTTGTCAATATTTTCACAGTTCATCCGTCGGGAATTTCTCGGACGAAGATGTTTTTTTTTTTATTTTTTCCAAATGATAGACTTTTAAATCCCAGAGGATTCCCGTTGGCGTTGAACATCGATAAGCAATTCGGCTAATAAAATCGATTAGTTTCTATGACCTTGCTTTTGCACATTGTATCGTATTCGCTGTGAATAACGTTCTCTCGTTACATCGACGATAATTTTATTTATATAAACACGAAGCCATTTAATAACGTCGAAATTACAATTAAAATAAAATGGGACAATAATTAGGTTGGTTGTTTGTCCAAAGCTGTGGAAAATAATTAATTACATTTGTTCAATCGGATAAAATATCTTCAACCATTAAATGGAACGTTGAAATAGCATTATTTACAACAACCGCAAATATTACACGATAAATCATCGAGTCTCGTGTTTCACCGTGAGATATTAACAGCCCGTAATATCAGTCGTATTTGTTAACATATTATTTTCAATTGAAAACCCCGCAACAGTCGTCGACGTAGTTGCTATTTGCTGGCTCGACGAGGTAAAACATTTGTCTACGTTAAATGTTTCTGACATTTCATGATGTGAGAGAATGTGCGGCAAGTATCTCACTTGAATTTTTTAAAACTTAAGCTACTTTATTGGTCTTTCATTTCACCTCTTGATTTTTGTTTTTCCAAAGTACTTATTCAGTAAGTATATGTAAATATAGTGAATGTAGAGCAGACAATTTTAGTGTTAAATTCACACGTGCTATAGGCCTATTATACACCTGATTTGTATTTTTAACATTAACTACTATCGGAATTTCAAATCGGTGCAGGATTATGGTGGCCACAATAATTGAAACTATGAATTAACTAACTCCATACACTCAAGGTACAAACGGTAAAATGATTCTTATCCGACGCATTCTCGCTCTTTGTCTTCTTCTTTCGATCCAAATCTCCAAGACAAGAGTAATGATCGACAGGACAAGACCAATCCAAAGAATATGAAATACAAATATCAGATTTTTCAACTTTATCTTAGAAAATCCCCCATGCTTCTTTTTCTCCGATTTGAATATTCTTTTCTGACGCCTACTTTCCTTTTTCTCCCAAATGAGTCCCGTCATGCCATTCTGATACAGGGAATTTAAAATAGCAGACGTTCTATGATGAAGTGGCCAATTCGGTCGAACGACTAAGGCTAGAAAAGACTTCACCAATCGATGTTTCGAAAGATAAAGGTTCTTCTTTTCCGCTAACAGCATGAGACCCGGACGATCAGCTACGCAGACAGCGTTTGTATACTTCAACACGTACTCGCTACAGTCCCATTGATCAAGTTTTGTAGTGCGAGCGAAAAGTTCTTCGTCAAGGATATACCGCTTGAAACTGCTAAGCGTATAAATCTTGTATCCTGATGCCTTTAAATCAGCCTTGTTATTTATCGTGAATTTTAAACCAGGAAACGTCAAAAAAGAAGACAATTTGCTTTGAAAGCTCCAATTTGTTATCATATAAAGAAACAAAACCGTGACCATGTAGATTCTGGTAGGATTGTCTCGAGGAAATCGAAGGATGAAATTGTGTGTAAGCAATCGCACGGTCTCTATAGTTGCATATTCGTATCCTCGACCAATTACTTTTCCAAGAACAATAATGGTGAAGATTTTTACCAAACCTAACCCCATTAGAAACGACGGGTTCATGTAAAGCAAGATTTTTATAAAAGCTGACGCCTGTTCTGGGTATCTCAACATTATGCTTAGTCCTGAACTCAAATGGGGAGCTAGAATGGTGACGTTCTCCTTGTAGTAGATGTAAAGAGCGTTCAACATGATGTCGTAGTTGCCGGATAGAACTTGGGGCACTAAGTCATACAAACTTGTCTTGTTTGACTGAATGGTTGTTATTAATGTAGCGTTTAACTTGTTAAAAACAGTTCTCGCTATGGTGCCATCTCTCCCATCGAGTACTTCCTGGCCGTTCCTGTTTTTGAATATCAGCTCTGGGTTTGTGTAGTGACCGACTGCTTTTATAGGGTAGCCACCCAGGTTGTGGGTTTTCTCGAAGGTGAAATTGTCGCAGGTTGTTTTCCCTTCAAACAATTGATAGATGTCTTGGGAAAGAGAATCTTTCTGTGTGCTTCACTTAACACTAGAACTACCGTCGTCAAATTAACATATTTTAATGAATTAAATAAATACTTTGAAAAAGTGGGAATTAAGCGGCGGAAAATTTGATCGGTTGGGTGATTTACGTTTATTGATATAGACGTAGAATATTTATTCTATGACTCTTATATAAACTTGAAGAATTTTTTATTTTCAATTGTGTACCAGTCATTTTGACTGGTTTGGTAGTTCTAATATTAAACAAAGTATAGTTGGGATTTAATGAATTTTAAATAATTCTTTTCATTAGATTATTTTTTAGTTTTCAACTGATATTGATCTTTTCCTTGAAATCTATTCCTTTAGATTAAGTTTAAATAGGACTACTGAGGCTATGATGTAGTAATGATAATTTAGGGCAAATTTTCCTCCATAGAAATATCAACCCCTATTATAATTTTTCGTTTGAAACAAACTGCAAAGTTTAGACAGAAAGATAAAATTGCATCTTTCTTTCAATAGATGCATAGCAAATAGGAAATTCTGGTTGGAGAAGATTTGATGCATTGCCAAATTTTGTCTTACCAGGAATAAAGTTTCTCTCGAACAACGTGCAAGGGTGATTGTTTTCGATCGCCAGGAAGCTCGAGACTTTTCTCCAAGGTGTCGGTGCTTCTTCCGTGTAGGGATTGAAGGTGTACATTTTAAAAGTATTTTTCGGACTGATGCACAGAAACGTAGCCCGCACAAGGGATTCGTTCCAAGCTGTTCTTAAGAAGCTGTTCATATTCTGGCAGCGAGTTTCCACCGTTTGATCATCGACGAGTATATACAATCGCCATGGATTCCACCATATGGTTTTTCTCAATTGTTCGATGTGCAATTTCAAATTGTTTGTGGAGGAAGTTATGATTACGAAGGTACATAATTTATGCCTCCAATGGGTATGCTGGGAAAAATGTCCGCTTAATTTGGCACTCGTTACGATGATGCGAGGCACGTTTTTTAACGATTTCGTTATCCATTGTATCGAGGATATAGAATCGCCCCAAATTCCGACGTGATTCGAGGTTGAAGAGTTGCAGTTACTTAATGTGGTGCCCTGAGAATGATAAGACGCTTGGTTCCTTTGACATTGAAAGATTAGAACTACTTGATCCAGATGTGTTAAATACATAAGTTGGAGTGAAAGGAACGAAAGTGGAAAGGCAGTTAATTATACTTTTGAAACGAGACAGTGAGAATAGATGAACTAGCAATTCAAATATCAAGAATATGGCAACATATTAGGATCAAGCTATTAGACCCTTTACACAATTATCATGTGCGACGCATTGTAGTACAGACTATTCTAACACAATTTGTTTGCAAATAAATGAGAAAGAGAGGGACAATATTTACCAATTCTCCTGTTAAAATTTCGAATAGATCCTCCCTGACGAAGAATCTCGACAGAGATGCGAAACATTGCCGTTGAATCGCGAACAATAGTAGAATCATTTTTAACGAAACCATTGTAATTCTCCTTGAAATGCTCAAAAATACGCTCGGAGAAGCATTCAAACGCAAATATAGTGGCAATATATCCGCAAAGTTAGCTCGAAGAATAACAAAGCGCAAGAAACGAGGGGCTATTTATTTGAGCACGAAGCGCAAATTAATTCCTGCTGCCTTGTCAATATTTTCACAGTTCATCCGTCGGGAATTTCTCGGATGAAGATGTTTTTTTTTATTTTTTCCAAATGATAGACTTTTAAATCCCAGAGGATTCCAGTTGGTGTTGAACATCGATAAGCAATTCGGCTAATAAAATCGATTAGTTTCTATGACCTCGCTTTTGCACATTGTATCGTATTCGCTGTGAATAACGTTCTCTCCTTACATCGACGATAATTTTATTTACATAAACACAATGCCATTTAATAACGTCGAAATTGCAATTAAAATAAAATGGGATAATAATTACGTTGGTTGTTTGTCCAAAGCTGTGGGAAATAATTAATTACATTTGTTCAATCGGATAAAATATCATCAACCATTAAATGGAACGTTGAAATAACATTATTTACAACAACCGTAAATATTACACAAAAATTAGTGCGACAGGGGATTAGGAGTTATAGTAAACATTGATCTTCTAAAATGTCAATTTTACCTGATGCAATGACTCTGAAAAATTTTCTCACTTTGACTATTCCACTCTTTCCGATCTCGTGAATTCCGGAGTCGTGCTTTTTTCAATGGCACGACGTCGTCGTTCGATAAAAATCTCAACGACGAAGGCCAAAATCGCGAAGGAATATCCAATTCCGAGCAAATAGAAACTAAAAGTAAGATGTTTTATTTGCACGGTACGAAATCTCGTGCGATTTCTTATGCGTCTCTTGAGTCTCGCAGAAAGAAGTTGTCGAACGTGCTGTTCGCGCCACATTAAAACTAATCCACCCTCCACAGTTCTTTGAATGATGGCGTTTACACGTTCATACGGTGGCCAATTTTCCCGAGTTACGTAAACTTCGAGCAGCTCTCGCATCTTTTGCGAATGATGCAGCTCATTCGTTTTAATTCTGTTGTACAATTGAAGACAATCACCGAGACAAGCGGCACGTTTCGATTTGAGAACTTGCGCTTTGCACTCGTGATAAGAAACCGAGCGATAACGCGATTCGAAAACTGTGCCGGCGATTGCGAGCTGTAGAATACTCGATCCGTAAATTGCGTAGCCTGATTTCTATGAGAAAAGAAAAAGCAAAAGAAGATCATTACAATTTTTTTCACTGATAAGATTCCTGAGGAAGAAAAAAAAAGAAAAATTCTCATTTTAAAAAGTATGATACCTCTAAATCGTCGAAGGTTTTGATGTTAGGTTGAGAAACCGGAACTGTTAAAAGGGATGACCAATGACCTTGGAATAGTGCGTTGATGATCACACCAAGAATTAACATATTGGCGACGAAAACTCTGGCAGACATGTTTGAAGGAATTCCCAACATGGAGACACTCGTTGCTAATCGAATGATGTTTAGAAGTGCGCGGCCAGAATCGCTGAATCTTGTTAGAAAGAAAAAGCTGATCAGACTGCAAACGCCTAATAGAATGCATATGCCGGGTGACATGAACTGCAGGATCTTTCTGAATTCGGAGACTCTTCCGGTTTTCTGCGTTATCACGCATAGTCCTCCGTTTGCGTGAGGATATGTGTATCTGAAATCAAAGAAATTCCAGTTTGGTTAGTTGGATGGATTCTGCAACTCTCGGAACCTTTTGCAAATTAAAAGATAGGTTCATTAATTTGATCAACCCTTTAACTCCTTGTCCTATTATAGCATGTGACGCTCGTAAGTGGAGTAGGAAATTTAGAATTTTTCCAAAAACTATTAAATTGAAAATATCAATGGGTCAGGAAACGGTCAAATTAGTACTATACTGCTAATATGATGAATTTTTATTTAGACGACTACTGAGCAGAGAAATGGTAGGGCAGGGGGTTAATTCAAATGTCCTGTAGGAAACGATATACATTTTGAAGTTTCTTTAAGTCATATAAGATTATTAGCTCTTTTTTACCATAGTTTAAAGAAGCAAATTGCACCTGAATTTCCACATGGCGTACAAGGATCTGGAATTCATACTCATATCCACTCTGCCACTGTTCACATCAGTTAACATTCCCACAACGTTACCTTGCGGACCGATTCCGCCAACGTCAAAAGCAGTGACGTTGTACAATGTCACATCAATAGTTGCATTCAGTTTTGCGAATATAATTTTGATAATTTCGCTGTTATCTCCCTTGTACATATCTTCACCTTTCTTTTTCCGATCGATTTTGAGAAACGGTGTCACTGGAATGGCATTCAATCTGACCTCGTAACCATTAAGGTTATTGGTCTTGTCGAATTTCAGTTCCTCGCATATATTTGGAACTGTGAATTAAGAGGAATTCGTGTTAGAGTCCCTCGAGGGTATATAAAGTAATACTAACTGGAAGTTTTCAAAACATTCTTCCGGTATAATCAAGCTATTTTTGACGATCTCAATGCACGCTATGGTTTACACCAGTGGTATTAAAAAAATATTGTGATGCGGTGAATAGAAGATTGGAAATTTGATTGGAAATTGAAGAGAGCTGTTTTAAAATTCGGTTTTAAAATTTTAAAATTAGATAATTGGATCCAAAGTAGAAAATATATGAGCCCTTTATTTCGAATGTCGTAGAACTCACTTTGTCTTTAAATCAAAATATTTGAGAATTTTTCTATTCTCTTGGATACTTATATTTTTCTCAGTATAAGTTATTTTATAGATCGTAGAAAGATCCATATTTTTCATCATGTGACACTAACTTATGCCACTTTCAAAATAAACGGCTCATACATGGCATTATCAAAATGGAAATAAAAAATATCCAGCACAGTAAAGTCTATCGAGAGTTCAATCTGACCACTGCCATTTTTTATTTCCATTTCGATCAATTCGCTTTCCATCTTCCTTCCTTTCCACCCAATCAAAAAATATACATCTAACGCATTTAAGTTCGTCAAATTAATCGACAATAATTAAAAACTATCATACTATTTCGGTATTTCCTCTTTAACAATAGCCAAGGATGTCCCCTTCGACCTCGGAATCGTTCAACGACCTGCCAAACCGGTGGTACATGTCCTGCGTATGGGTCATAGGTAAATAGGACCAGTCCTTCTTCAGGATCGATACATAAAAACACTGAATATATTAAATCGTACTCCCACGCAGTCCAGAGGAAATGATAGGCATTCATGCAACCCCTTTCCTCCGTTTGTCTGTCGATTAAAATGTGAAAACCCTCCGAGTTCGCCCAAGTCGAGTCCTTTATTTTCTGCAGAGTCAAACGGAGATATGGCTGCGACGATGCAATTGCAACGAAACGATTCAGCTTTCTTAGTAGATGTAGAAAGTAATATCGTTGATGCATCGTGTAGGAATATTTCGTTAACGTGTATGCATCGAACGGTGAGGATTTTGAGACGGCTATTAGAGCTACGGACATGTTAATTAAGGCGGGTCGTTGAAGGAATTCATTGTATTCCCCGGCCAGGAGAAGAATGTTGTTTAAATTCGACGCTATACAGGTTTGAATGATGGAGACCTGGAATGTTGGAGGAATGTTTGAATCGAAGGGTGAATGATTTGCATTTAATGTGAAGGGATGAAAGTATGTACTGAACTTTCAAGATTTAGGTATGTATGAACCCTTCAATTGGGGGTGAGTTCTTGATTTTTCGGTAAATAGTTTCAGGCAGCTTCTACTTTTTGTATTTATTAATCATATTGAGAGAAAGAGAGAGTTTTAAAAAATATGAAAGATTTGATGGTCATTTTACATTTTTGACAAATTAAAATAAGTTGACCAAGGTTGAAGGTTTGAGGAATTAATATGGTGGAAGTTATACCGTTTTCTCTATAACATCGTCGTAAGTAATTTCTTTCCCTCTAGATGTGGCAAATATGACAAAGAAAATTGCATAGAATTTTCTTCCTAAAGTTACCATTTTTTTGCCTTTCGCTCTCGAAGAGTACCTGCAACGAGTGTTAACTACTTAGAAAATTGACTTTTTTTTATTGTCGGTTTGATGGAAGTTAGTTTCATTCTTAGAATGTATGAAGGACGAATTGAAATCAGAAACAATTAAGTACACGTATTATCTGCAAAATCGTTCTTCAACGGACACGATAAATTAATCGAGTGAGATCGCATTGCTCCTTTGGAATACGGGTCAACTGGCAACGATTAGGTTTAATTCGAATAGGCGGAGGTGCTACCCTGAAGCTTCCTCGCAAAAGAAATGAACACGAATTCGCAGATGTTCAATCGTATCGTTTTTACAAATTTCCATTAATATATAACTATTAAAAAATGAAATTTTTGCACAGTAAAGGAAAACTTTTTTTACAAGTAAATCAAAGTTGGTTCTTTGCCATTCTCCATTTCATTTTTCTTTGAAAGACTTTACAGAAGTGAAATTAATACTGAGTATTTTCCACGTGCTGCTTAAAATTACCTGTGTTTTCAAAATACCTCTTCGATTGAATTCTTCCTCCTGGTGAAGTTATCCAATTATTTTAACTGAATCTTAAACACTTTGCAATATTAACGAACACAAATGAAATGGACGCCACGATTTAACCACGGATTTGTCAAATATTTTTTTAATTAGAACTTTCTTCCTGTTGCAAATACCAAGTTATTTTTTTATCGAATTTCAAACGTCTCGTAATACCAAAAAATGGGTATTTTTGGTGAAACTACAGTCGACAATACTACGAATGGAAATGGACGAAAAAAGTAAAAGGACACTCGAAGTTTCAACGGATACAGTGTACCAGCCAGTGTTCCGTTCATTTTCACGTAGTCCATTATGCCGGTAATCAATCGCGATCTAAATTGATCTCCATTGTCGTCCATTCTGTTCGCTAGATAGTGCGTAATTTCGGACGGCAATTATGAGTTGGTTTTAGAGATAGCGTGTTCCTTATCGTCCTCACGGAGACACGGAACAATGGAAAACCATGAAAGGGAGAAAGAATATAATTACACCGTTCCGTCATTGTAAAAACTATGTCGACACTTATCGTTTGTTTTCATCAGGAAGAATGTGAAACCCGTTGAGATTTCTGTCCGTCAAATTTGCAAAATGCTGTATTTACTTCTATTATCTTAGGGAATTATTTGTTAGGGTGATATATTTAAGCAAGAAGAGCTGACAATAATGATAGAATTACGATAGGTTATTAACAATTTTATAATAATTGAATTCAAGCATGTTTGGTGAAACGATTAGTAGAATTTGTCGTATACATCCTGAGTTTGAGATAAACCGCGGTTGCAAGAGATAAGGGAACTTTTTCTAATCAAACTCCAAGCATCGTCATAAACGCATTCGTACCGATATATCTATATTTAAAAGTGTGATGTATTTGTATCGATTACCAATATAAACTGACAAGACTTTTAACTCCTGCGTTTAAAAAATGGGTGAGTAAAAGTTGCTGTGACACTTGCTTAATAACATCTTCACAATTTAACACGATCTCTTCTGTTACAATAGCAAACAATTCAGGAAGTCTCCCCTAAAGAAATCTCTCTGCAGAAAATTCAATTTGGTCCCACGAATTTGTCAAAAGAGTGGGTGATTGTGGGAGAACCAAACAATTAATTAACCGCAAAATGAGCTTGGAGAGCTTCGGACTCTGCATTCTCAGGAGTTCGAAGACGTTTCTTCAAGGTGGGAGTCGCCCCACCATTTGCTTCCGGAACAGGACGACACTGAGAACAACAGTTCAGCAAAGAACTTCGTTCCGAGTGCTCGTCTTTTCCCACTGCCTTTGCAGAACAGGTGAGAAACAAATTAAAGCTCTTTATTTCAAAATTTCACAAGTTTCTTTTTTAATTTTCACGCACGATTTGTAATTGCTTTCTCATGATCATTTCATATGGTTATAACAAAGTTGAAGAAAAGAATGATAGTACGAAATGATAAAAGAAATCTAAGGAAAAAATCGATATTGCATTGATTGCCGATAATGGCAAGTATAAGCGTGAAAATTCAAAGGATTCGCGGTGAAAGAGAAGCTGAGGAGATGGTCGGAAATAGTGCCGTCGAAATGGAACCGGTTTTCAGGTTCTCGAGAGACGAGTCTCGTGCCGTGGGTGGACATCCGACAGGATGTTTCGACCAGGTGTCATTCAGTGGCTCTCATTGACGATTTTTGCAACTTTTCAAACAACTTTGGCCAAGCAACCTCACATCGTGTTTATTTTGGCAGACGATTTGGTGAGTTTGTTTTTATGAACGATTTAGAAGCTATACTGTGATTTAAAAAAAAGCGCTTTTACTTTGACATTCGACTTCTGTTTACGTTTGGAAGTTGGTACCACGTAGAATACTAATAAATAATATAATTTTCACATTTCCCTCGATCTTCAATTTTGACATTTTAAAACTAGAACAATCGGTGTTATATCTATTGTATTTGACAGTAAAACTACCGGCGTTTATCTATTAACTTTGGAGATATAGAAAAAAGTAAAAATGTAAAAATCACGAGCGGCAAAGGAGGGCTAATTAAGTAATTTATGTTTTGTAAAATAGAACTCGAATATTTCCTGCATTCTACCGAATTGGGAAAATTTTAAAAATGGGGATTTCCTGGATAGTTGAGTGTTAAACATACCGGCTAATTTCTTTGGAAGTACAGAAATCACAATGTGCAAAAGATGACTGATTAAGTAACTTACGATTTATCCCTATCTACTTTGACAATTTTGCGAAAATATTGGAAACTGGTCATTTAGACCTCCTAGGTAGTTTTGCTGTTAACGCTCGAACTAATTTTATTTCCATATTACAAATCCAGCTGCATCAAAATGCTCTCATATCAGATATATTAGATGTATCAAAGATTTTTCTATATTAGAAACACTACCTTATTATTTCCTCAAATACACCCTCAAAATATATCCAAAAACCTGCCTCATTCAATCAATTAACGCCGCGTTCCATTTGCTCGCCATTTTTTCAGCACCATGCAATACTTCAACACATCCTTCCTGTTTCAGGGATGGAACGACGTAGGATTTCACGGATCCGGTCAAATTCCTACGCCAAACATCGATGCCCTCGCATACTCAGGCCTTATTCTTGATCGGTACTACGTTTCGCAGATTTGCACACCGTCTAGGAGTGCTCTGATGACCGGGAAATATCCTATTCATACTGGAATGCAACACGGTGTACGTGGACGAGCGAATGTAGAATAGACGAGTATCACGGGAGAACGCTATTAACCGTTTAAATGCACAATAAGCTTGTATAGAACCGGAGCAATGACACTGTAGATGAAGTTTAATCGTACGTTCGTTGACTACGTTTGTAGATCGATGATCTTCCCTCTGACTTCAGTAGACATAGGGTGTTTCAAAATTATTTGTCATGGCTCTCAGGGGTTGTTCTATCCCCTTGAATCGATGGAGATTTGTAAAAGACGCCACTAAATTCGCGAAACTGAAACAAATTTTTTTTTTACTGAATTATTACATTCGCCTCTGACCTTTCGGGAAGAAAGACACGAGATATCGATGGGTCAGTTAACTAAAAGCCAAATAAGTTTGAAATACCCTATGCATTTTTCTTGTAAAGACGGAATCGACGATTTAAAGAATCGCGAAGGATCTTTGTATCTGTTGCGTAAACGTAGCGTTTATCATTGATATTTATTAATGAGATGTTTTTCTATTTGTTTTTTTTATATTACCGGTCAAGTATCTAGGTAACTTGGAAATTTTTTCCTCGTTTCTATGCTCTCCGATGTTTTTCTTGTCTGAGGAAAGAAACAAGTGTGTAGCCTTGCAAGGTGGAGAATGTAGTTTGTTTTTATCAGCAAGTCATAGTAAAAATAGTGATCTCCATCAATGATACTTACAATTAGAAACGTAATCTTTTGCTCTCAGACGAATTAGAGAATGACGATAGAAATATTCGTAATAGGTGCTGAAGTGTGCCGAACCGAGAGGTCTACCATTGCAGGAGAAAATTTTACCGGAATATCTTCGGGATTTGGGCTACAATACTCACATTGTTGGAAAATGGCATTTAGGATTTTACACGAAGGAATACACGCCGACTCACAGAGGATTCGACAGTCATCTTGGCTTCTGGGGCGGGCATCAGGATTACTTCGATCATACTGCAGTTGAGGGCGTGAGTTCAAATCTGTTTTATTATTTAAAATTTGATTCTGAAGTAAAATTCTTCTCTCAGAAGGGCCATCCAGTTACTGACATTAGATCTACGATTGTTCTGTTGCATTGAAATATATTGAATAAAAACTTTCAAGAAAAGTAAGTCAAGCGAAAGATACTGCAACTCTATTTTGAGAAACATTTTTGAGAAAGTAGGAACCAGTCAATATCATAATTTCTATAGATCTAGTGTTAAGTGTCGTTGAGAGATTAAATGTTGCCATAACATATTGACATTGCAGTAGCAAATTCTAACAATTATATATCAAGTATTTCGCAAAAGATAAGATTTCTTTTCAGAAATATTGGGGCCTAGATATGAGACGTGGCTTAGATCCAGCCTGGGACCTTCATGGACAATATTCCACTGACATTTTCACAAAAGAAGCCGTTAAATTGATCGAGAACCATAATTCCAGCAAACCGATGTTCCTCTACGTCGCTCATGCAGCCGTCCACTCTGGAAATCCTTACAATCCTCTTCCAGCGCCGGATCCCACGGTTTCAAAATTCAAAAACATCTTAAACTACAATCGACAGCGTTTCGCTGGTAATTCCAGGGACTTGACTAACTTAATAAAGAAAAACTTGAAATTTACGAGCACTTATTCAAAATCCAATTAATATTCCAGATTCTTCGATGATGAAGATGTTAAAATACTTATCTAAGTTTTTTTTTCAGGTATGTTGAGCGAATTGGACGACTCAGTGGGCAAAATTGTTGACGCTTTGAGGAAGAAGGACATTTTGAATGACACTGTTATAATTTTCTCAACGGACAATGGAGGACCAGCAGCTGGGTTCAATATAAACGCTGCTTCCAACTGGCCTCTCAGAGGGGTCAAAGGTACACTTTGGGAAGGTACTGTTATTTCTACGTTGATAATAAATAAATATTAATAAGGAACAGTAATAAGTATTCGTCGATATAATTAGGTGGCTTGAGAGCGGCAGGACTTATGTGGTCCCCTAAACTTCCACGTCCTGGAAGAATGAGCAAGCAACTTTTCCATATTAGCGATTGGTTGCCTACTCTGTTGACTTTGGCCGGTGGAGATCCTTCCAATTTAACTATAGACGGTGTTGACATGTGGAAATCGCTAACTGAAAACACCGAGTCGCCGCGAAAAACTGTCCTTCATGATATCGATGACATCTCTGGGATATCTTCGGTTTTAATTGGAGATTGGAAGCTGATTCAAGGTATGATTTTTAATTGCTGGTTACTCGTTACTTACATCCACTTCTGAGATGAGCTCTTCAAAAAATATGTTTATAGAAATGAAGTCTATCTTACTTAACGCTAGAACTATCAAGGTAATTGAAACAACTGGTTCAAAATTTTTTTAAAAAGTTCTCCAAGTTCACAGGGAAGCTATACTTTATGTTCACAATGTTAAATATAAGTTAATGTTCCTAAATCTTTGGTTTGTGAGTCCTAAAGTACTTATTTAATATATTTAAATATATTAGATTTAACGCCGGTAGTTCTAATGTTAAAATCTATTTTGGTTTATTGCAAAAGTAATGCCGAAGGGGTTAAATGACAGTTTAAGGGCACGAAGTCCCACTTTTTTTTGTCTGCTGAAGGAACCACCTATGATGGACGATGGGACGGATGGTACGGACCTTCTGGAAGGGAATGGGTCTACGACGTGGGTACCGTGTTGAAAAGCACAGCTGGAAAAGCCGTGGCCAGTACTGGTTTACCTCTCACCGCGGATAAAATAAGAAAATTGCAGGAAGATGCAACGATCAGATGTCCACCTCGAAACGATAGTTTACCTCTCTGCAAACCGCAACAAGCGCCATGTTTGTTCAACGTCTTTCAGGATCCTTGCGAGGATAATAATCTTGCGTATGAGTGAGTATTTTAAAAGATATCCTCTGTTTCTTTTCGCTTTGATAATTTTTCTTGAATTAAGTTCTCAGAATATTAAGAAATTCTTTATCAAAATTAAGTAATTGTGTCTGGTATAGTTATATCAAAAGTGAAATTTTTTTTTTAAATTAATCTTTCTCTACGATTAATCAATTTTAAGATTTCCAACGATCGTCAAGAAGCTTCAGGATGAGATAAAAAAATTGAACGAGACAGCTGTGCCTCCTGGAAATCTTCCTTGGGACAACAGAGCTGATCCCACTATTTGGGACCACACCTGGACGAATTTTGGTGATTATATCAACGTAATGGTGAAAAGTGCCACTTGATACGAGTTCTACGTCGAGTTTTATCAAGGATATTTATACCGGAAAGAAGCCCATCACGAAAACGTGACTCGGTTTGAAAATTCGCGACACGAATAGCACGTCGGTGAATAAGGCATTCCGCATAAGGAAAAGTACGATGTGGATTTCTTCGAATAAATAAATCGTTTGAAAACTGACGCGCCTCATGGAAAATCGAATGAATGTATCTTCTTGAAGATGAAATTTATTTACGAAAGTATAAGATATATCTTTGAAAGTTCCTTTCATGTTGCTCAGGAATCGTCCGGCATCATTACGCTTGCGCACCTGAAATAGAAGATATAGAATTATTTAGAGGCAAATAAAATTGTTGTTATTAATAGATAATTATTCCTAGAGTGTAATAAATATTCGTTTATATTGAATGAAAAATAAGATGTGAGAATTTTTTACATGCACAAATCTGGAACCCATATCAATCTTGATGAGCATGCTTCCTTGGGCTTGATGCAGGTGCATTTACATTCTTTTGCATCCCACATCATGTTACTCTTGCTTCTGCATTCCTGTTCTTCCTCGAAGTTCGTGCACTGACAAGTGCAATCCTCCTCCATGTAAATCTGCATTTCGTTGCAGTCCTCTGCCATCACGCTGCATCCGCACCTGAAAATATTGCATTGTTTGTCAGTAAAAGAGCAATGAAACTCGATCATCAGAATTAAAAATCTTCATTTTCCCATGAACTATTTAATCACACTGAGTATTTATTTTTATAATCAAGTCATTTAATTAATCAGCAAAATGGAAAACACGAAATAATTCTTAATCCCTTAGCCCACAACTAAGTGTGGGACTCGTAGCGCGGAAAATGGAATAGGAAATTTTGAAGTCTTTCAAAAATGATTAAATTGACAATATCAGCCGGTCACGAAACGATCTCTTCATTTCTATACTATTAATATTACGTTCAATTACACGAAATATCAGAAATCAGTGAAAACTTTTGATTTCAGGAATTAATTTTGGGTCTTTGCAAATGAAGTCGTAGGTCAAGGGGTTAAATCCTAAAATAAAAGTACCTGGACAGAAAATTATTTATCACAGAAGTTGTTATTGTACTTTGATTTAAAATTTGAATATTTGGTAGCTTAAAATTCCAGTGACGGTATCACTTAAAATTTCTTACTTGCACTTTGTGTGTTCCTCCACGTAAACGCGATAACACGAGTAAAACTTTGACTGGATGTAATAACGTCGAACAGGTATCGGTTTTAATACGGAATGTAGAGGCATGCATGATAAAGTATCGGTGCAATAACCGTCGCATCTTTTCACCGACACCATATTCGGGAAAAATGAATAACCGAGCTCTGGTCTTAAGGCAACCAGGCTTTTCCTCGGCATGCACTTAACTTCCTTCATCTGTTCGTTGAATTCCATCCGTGTACCTTTGCACTCTGTCGAAGATATCACAAAAAGTCAAACGAAAGACTGATAATTGGACACTTGTCGATTTTTTAAAGTAAAATTTTTAATTACAATTACTACATCAAACAGTTGAGTAATAGAAATTGTTAAAAGTGAAAGTGCATTATCACCTTGACACCGAATATATTGTGAAACTTGTGAGCATTATTGTTGATATTTTAGAAATTTAATTACAGCACGTGTTTTAGTCGATTATATTTAATATGTTCAATAAATTCTTTAAGAAAGGGAGATCAAATGGCAAAGAAGATAATTAATTAAGTAATTTCTGAAATATACAATACATGAAATATCTATTGTGTAAATTCTCTAAACTTGGGAAACCTTTATAAAAGAAGGGCAGAACCCGTCAATTTGACTTGCTTTATTGCAAAAAGAAAAATATTTTTCGGTGAGAAATTACCTGTATCTATCCCTTGATGAGGTTCATAATTTTCATCAAAAGCTGATCCACAGTCGGCGAACATTAACACGATCATTAGAAAAATGGAACTTTGAACAAAAATTTTCATCGTTTGCATAGAGGATAACCAAAGCACAAGGTACATTTTATGAACGTTTGTTTGACGAATAATGATCCGAAATTCTTTCTCGACGGAAAAAAATCCACCACAGAGGATGGAGCTGCGGTTTCGAGGTTGCAAAGCACCGCAAACTGAGGAAAGGAATAAATCGGAGATCTCACAGGAAGTAAATGAGGGGAAGGAGGATTTGTAAATAGTATTCTTGTTTATTTCTTAATCTATACATATCGTTTTGTTGGGCCACAGTTCCGTTGACATGCGTGTAATTGTAAAAAAAATTCAGGAGGGAGATCTGTCCGATGAGGTCGACGCGGAGCGACTGGACGTTGGCTAGAACGTCAAAATAGGTCCTTCTCGATGATCTAGGATATCTGAAAAATATTTGATAATTTCATAATATAACTGCTCAGAGGCAGGATATAAAAGTCTTTTTATTTTCGAAAATAAATCGCAAGATATTGATTTTCTTAATATTATTGCCTCGGTATGATGATATTTAATTTGTCAAATAGGGCAATTTTTCTATTCCATTAATTTTTAATACCTTAATTGCCATCAAAGTCGCCGGTGACTGGCGTTATTGAATTCAGTGAAATTTCGTGTAACTTTTAAATTGTAATATTTATAAATTCTCAGACATACTGATTATTTAAATATCGACCTTAAAAAGATAAAGATCTGCCGAATCTCTATCCAACTGTATCGTTAAAGTTTCTGCTTTATGTGCATTTAATAGAAAAAGTTTTACTTCAATAGAAATAATGACACTAGTGAAATACCGGTGTCATTCAACGTTTTAAACATCACAATACAATTACGCCATGAATTTCTGAATTTTATAACATAATTATCCACTAAATTTTATTTTGTAAATAAATCACCCAAAATTCGCCCTACCTTTGGCGATGCTCCACCATGGTAAAGTAATGTACGTGAGAAACGCGTTGAGAGGAACTGATTGGGCCCTTCTGGTCTCTTTCCAAAAATGAAAGGTCTGAGTGAATCCTCTCATCGTCCAAAGTGGATTGTACGCCCCGTCATCCAGTTCTGATCGCAAACGGAAATGAACATTTACTATTATCAATCATTTCACCGATCAATTATTTACAGTGTCCTGAAAATGATTCGTATCGATCTATGCCAGGACAATGATGTTTGAAAAAGTCAATCGAGAACGTATCGTCCCGTTTGATCGTTTGGTCTCGTTGTAAATTACAATTCGAATTCGTCCAACGTTAGATTAACGTTTGACCGTGTCGATGGTGTTTACTAAGCGAAAATTGAACACGGAACTATGTTACTGGGTGATACAATAATACACATTTTCTACGGGTGCGCGTACAAAAGTACAATACAGATAATATAGAGGACAAAGAGGGATGCATTAGCTTCGTTCTTTCTCCAGAGAACGATAAGGACATTTATAACGTTTACGTTCGATTTTTAATTATTTTCTGTCAAATGTCATTCAGAAATTATTATTCAAATCGAAGAGATGTCATTTTTTTTTAAATCGTACAAAGGACGATATCTTTTTTCCATGAAATCAAATCTAAGTTTTGTCATGTTTGCAAAAGTGGAAGTTTGATACTAATGTTCCTTTTTTTTTCGTGTCTTTTATTAATTTGTCGTTCAATGGCGATCGTGAATGACTATGTTTATACCGGTGGTGAAACTCGCAGCTATATACAATTGCAGTACTTCTACAGCATCAGTTGCGAGACCTTTTGTCGAATTGCATTGCAACAACACGTTTGTACAGTAGTTAAATTCGTATGCTTTGTTTCAACACGAAGAGCCACGGAATCGTTTCTTTATCATCACGTCGTTTTTTTTTATCTTTCTCTCTTTTACAAACCACCACCAGCACTACGAAACACCGTCACGAGAATCCTAAGATCGTATTTGTATATCCTGGGCTCGTTAATTTTTTTTTTCTATGCCCAAACGACATCGGCGGGTCAATCGTGATTTCACCAGCCTCATAAACACAGTCATAGCTGAGCACAGCTCGAAGTCGTTAAGCGGAGTAGAATTTAACTTGTTATCGTGTATCGATAGCGCGAATTTAAATGTACAGCTCAAATGAACTAAATGACAACACAAATGTTCCATTTCTAACGGATGTTCGATGACTTGGGAATTTCTTGTTCGGTTTCATACAAATTGGCAAACTTCCCCCAAGATTTGAATCATAAGTGAGACATCAGATCTATGATACTCCTACCAGATTATTTCTAACTTTCTATCCAAAGATATCAATTATACCACCAACCTTAAATTTACCCATTTCTTCTACAAATTATTCTCAAAAAAATTAAGTCATCCCTAAACAGTAACTCTTTCCAAGACAGTCCCTCGTTTTGCAAATATTCAAATTCAACCCCGAACATCAAAGCGCACCCCTGTTTCCATCGCGCCTGTCCAACCTTGATTTCGAATATCTCCAAATCAAGGCTCTATTTAAAAAAAAAACTACTCTTTCAAAACTTCTCAAATTTGACTCGAAAATTATCCAACAACGAGAAATTCCCAATTGGTCGAATATCCAACGTACACGAGCATGTGATGTATAGAGGTCATGGAAGTTTTTAGATAATAGGTTTGGGGATGGGGGGAAGAAGAATTTACCCTGTGAGCCGGGGCGGCGCGGGAGCTCGCACCAATAGTAGATAGCTGTTCCATCTGGTGTGACACGATGGGGTGGCAAGGGGTTGCCCGCGAAGCTCCCAGAGAGTGCTCGCCTTCGCCTTCTCCTCGGCAGGGTGGCGCTCTGCCTGTGCGTGGTGAGGTTGCCGCGCGTTATACGGGCGTTTGCGTTTTTGTCTTTGATCTGCTCGTCGTTTTTGTTCTTGTTCCGAGAGCTGGAATAATCCTCATGATCGGAGCCTGCTGATCGTAATCGTCGACGACCATCCACACGCCGTGTCCTGAGCGATTCGTCGTCACTGAGTCGTCGATGTTCCTCGTCGTTCTCCAAGTTGTTCACCCGGTCGTGGTTGATGTGACCGGTGCTGTATGGCCTTCGTTTTCGATTGTTGTCCTGTTCCTCCGCATAGCCTAAGGGAAGTTCCTCCTTCCCATGGACCAGTATCGCCCCGGAGTCGAGTTTCTGCCTGACGTTGTCGTCGGTTAGAGTAGCCGCGTCCGGAACGAGGATCTCGCTGCCAACCTCGATATGATGATGCTGATGATTCTCGAGGCCTGTCGCGAAACCAGTCGTTCGACGAGCTTGCACGTCATGCTTCGTGACGATCGTCTTCCTTTCTCGTCTCTTTTCATTCTGACGTCTATGAGACTTTAATTTGGTACTGGAGAACGATCTGGTTAGGTGTATTAACGCTTTGACTGCAATGGGTGCATATATGCGTCCTGCTACCGGTATAAACTATGGACGGAAATACGCGTATGGCGAAAGCTTTGGCTGTTTACTATTCATATGTATGTTCGGCAATTATTTCTGTCGTATATCCATACTGCTTGAAAAAGTATTCAGTTCGCAGCGATCGCATCTACAGGCTGTATGTCCTTCACGCGGAATGCTTCAATTTAGAACAATCCGCAGTCAAAGGGTTAATGGAATATATCGTTTATCGAGAGGAAACCACGGTGTATTGGGTGCTCGACGAGAGAAATGGCGAAAGAGACGAGAAGAGGGATCGTATCGAGGCCGAAAGAGCTTTCGCTCACCGTGCGTCTCGTGATATGGCTCCTTGTGATTCGGTGAATTCTCGTTTTCTGGTCGATCCCACGAGTTACGTTGCTTTTGGTTAGGACGTTGCCTGCCAGGAAGAAGAGGGGATCTTCGTCGTCTGGCACGAGGACTTCTGCGATTACCCGGTGAGCCCCGGCCGCCCCAACTGCTATCCTGTAGGTCGGCTACAAAGGAAAGAGCCGGTATGGCACGTGCCACAGATTAGATGACAAGACATTTTGTTTCGTTTTCTTTTTTTTTTTGTTCTTTCGTTCGTTTCTTGCTTTGTTATGTTTCTCTCTCTTTCTCTTTTACTTTTTGTTCTTGCAATTTTTATTGTCGGTTCAATTTAACTCTTTGTTTGTTTGTTTTTTTTTCGTTTATAATCGCGACAAGCATACAAACGGAGATTCGCGTGTGGTGGTGTTTGGTGGTGGTAGTAGCTGTTTTCCTTCACGGTGTGTATCGTAACACTTTTACGCTAAGTGCGACGAATCTTCAACGACGAGGAATAATCGCGTCTTTGCATTATTAATTGTCATTAACTTTTTTTTTTAATTAAATCCCCGCAAATGTAATTCCGCGTCTCGTGGTACTGTCCGGTCTGAGGGAATACAAGAGCATGATAAAGTTTCACCCTCCCTGATAGAAATCGAGCTCGAGGAATCGTAATCTCGAGGCTGACATCGGCGAAAACCCCTGTGAAACTTTCACCTATGTCTTTGTCTAAATTCATCCTCGAAAATTCCCTCGAATCACCCTGCATCAACTAAGATTCACACTGAGATCGCGGAGGTATGGTAATAAAATCGAGGTAGTATAAACTAACATGCAATCTTGAAAAACCCAATCTTTGAACTCGTAAATATAGGAAACCCAAGTAGTACAATAGGAGAGGAACGTTTGCCCAAATGAAACGATATTTCTACGAGAAAAGGTGCTTTCAAGTTCAACGATACCAAGATAGATGTGCGCAAGACAGAGATATATATCACAAAAGATCATGCACCGAGAGAATTCCGTGGGCACAGTGTCGAAGAAGGGAGAAGTTTGATAAAAGAAACAAAAGTGTATTTCGTTGTAAACGAGAGTCCCTTCTGTATCGGGCTTTGCGATTTTTTCAAAGTAAAAGGAACTTCCTAGTTACCATCTCGAACATCTCCAGCTTCGATTTCGCTGAGTCCATTCGCCATGGAGTCAAGACCCTCGTTTTCAGACCTTGCTTTCGTCGCAGCCGTGTCAGGCTTCGTTCTCCAACCACCACGTACGAAATTGTTTAAATTCGCACTGGGATCGGAGAGTCTTCGTTGATGGCGATACATAAATAGTTCCTCCGCATCGTCCCAATCGGCGTCCCAAAGAGCATCAGTGGCGCAATATCCGGGTTCCGACGTTGGAGTTTCCGCCCCGGAGCCTTTTGGCTTCGTCACTGCCATTTCCGCGTGTCCTTTGCCTAACGAGCGCGAAATTTAATACATTTTTCATGAACATATGGACTCGATAATATTATATTCGTGGGGTTTATTATTTATAAGCGTGTTGTTGGAGACTGAAGTTGTCAGTTGATGAAATACCAGAAACACTTGGATAGTTAGATGGTTAGAAATAAAAGAAATGGAAGATTGAAAATTGGAGAGACTATGTTAGATATGGAGTTACAAATTTGGACCTCTAATTAGTGGAACACTTTTGATGGTAACTTTCAAAGTTTGCAATTAATGAAAGATAGGAATTGTGGAGGATATTGTGGAATTAGCAGACGGAAGGTCGAATTAGTGGAATACTGTTAATTTTGGGAGCTACTTTTTCAAAGTTGTTGTATATATCATAGCTATGGTGGTTTCGAATACCTCCTAGAACTAATCTAAACCTGTGGACCCTAATTGAATTGCCATTGTTAAAAGAAATAGTAATAGGGATATAGGTATAACGTATAGGAACAATTTCCTAGAGGTGACGAGGGGTTACTAATTGACTGTCGGTTGTATCCCGGGAGGCAATGGAGTACTTTTCCAGGCCACACAATTAGGGTCAGAGACGCGGATTAAGTGGATACACCGAAGTTACTTGTCCGATTACGACAAAGCTTCCTACAGTGCCAGTAATGCATCTACATCCTACTTTACGGTTAGCCAAGTTCCAAGTGAATGCTTAATTGTAAAAGTGTGAATTTACAAAATACTAAAATTCAATTTCCTTTACCCCGTGGTCCTTTCATCCGAACGAATTCTATTCTCTGCGAGGCCGCGCCGGAAAAGAGGCCGAAGGTCATGCGTTGCGCCATTTTCGTGCTCAAGCTCGACTGAAAATACGAATATACGTCAGTCGAAGGATCAAAGGATGAAAATGGATGATAATTAACTTACCCTCGCGTCGTATACTTTCTTTAATGCGTCGTATCTGATTGAGCCGAGGAAAATAACACCTTGTACAGCACCGTCTCTGTCCGAGGCGACTAGCTCTACGCACACCATCTCACCGTCTCTGACTAGAATATCACAGAACACTTCGTCGAAATTGTCCACCATGAAACATATGTGCGGATAGGTCATCTCTTCGAGATCTCCTTTAGCGTCCATGCGACGGCGACTCGGACTTGCGTACACTTTTTGCGAGTGCCGTCGTAATACCTGAGGAAAGAGATAGTACTTGTCAGAGAGGATGTTGTTGATGAATTTATCATTGTTTTATATTAAACTCTGCTGGTGTGAAGATCTTTTAGTTATAAAAATTGAGATAACAATATTTATTATTCTACTGGGAAGATAAACTATTTTTACCGCTAAGAACTACAATCTGGAAGAGATTATTCTACTATCGGAACTTGATATAATTAAAAAGAATTTTATTTTAAAGAAACATAAAGTGACGTTTGGTTAGTCTCTTTCATATTTGTTTTAACAATAATTATTGACTTATCTCGATATATAAATAAGCTTAAGTTAATTGGTAAATCAATACTCGTCAAATATACCGAGTGAGAAAAATTAAATTTCAGGTATTTTAATATTCTAGTCAGAGTAGAATTTAATGATTACATTAGTAGAATATGTAATCAATCATTTGGCTGTTAATTTGAGGGAGACGCTGCGAATATTACAGGTTTGGTAATTCTTTTAAAATTGGAAACTCTTGCGATGCGATTAGAACCATTGGATTTAAAGAAATAAATGAAGATAAGAGACATCCTCACTTGCAATTCCTTTGGGCTCGTCCTTGTACAAATCGCCAAGGTGAGCGTATAGTCGAACTGATGTACGACCAGGTTCAGGTACACCGTTTCCTCCCAATCGATGTCGGGATCACCGATCGGCAGTTTCTTGCTGTCCTTTCGAAAAACGTCTACTTCCGTTTCGAACTTCGGCAGGTACCTGGAGGAAGTCTTCACGTGTTTCTTGCGAACGAAGAAGAGAAGATCGTCGCCGTCGATTGTGTGCTCCGCTTGAAAGAGAAAATGACGGACGAAGAGGTCGGTCCAATATGTTGTCCCTTGGAGAACAACGAATCCGGAGTCTACAAAATTTCAATGGAAAGCAATGAAAATTTGTTCCTTCTTTCTTCTTTTCTTTGGTCTATTTTCACTTTAACACTAGAACTACAAACTAATCAAAATGACTGGTACACAATTTTTTCAAAAAATTCTCCAAGTTTACATAAGAGTCCTAAAATAAATATTCTACGTCTATATCAATAAACATAAATCACCCTATCGGTCTAGTTTCCTGCCGCTTGATTTCCTCTTTTTCGAAGTACTTATTTAATATATTGAAGTATGATAGATTTAAGGCTGGTAGTTCTAGTGTTAATCGCTGTTAATTTATATGAATGGAGTATCGTGATTTAAATCGTATAACTCGCGTCGTTTAATTGGAAGGTCGAGACATTGACTTTGTAATCACTGTAGGCTGCCGAGCAACTATTACGATTGCCTTTAAAGGTTAATATGTTGATATCTATATCGAGTGAAGATAATATAATATAATTTATAAGACAGTTGTACTTTCAATTATGATAAGTTCAATTAGAACCTACAATTTTAGGTGAGTAGAACCACCGAGGCTATGATGTATTAACACTAGAGCTGTCGACTTTATATCTTTTATAGTTAAATATACTAAATAAGTACATTGAAAAAAGGTGATCGGTTAAGTAGGTTTATTAGACGTGAAATATTTGCTTGTATAGCTGTCCTATTTTGGTGAATTTTTAAAAAAACTGGAAACCGGACATTTTGACCGCCTTAGTACCATTTGTGTTAAATAATAATAAAAAAAAATTCCTCTGAGGGAATTTTCTGTTAAGGTATTACTAGCTGGACTATCAATAGCTGGACTAGCACTAGCTGGATTGCAGCTATTTAATTGTAATTCCCTTTATTACAAATATTTGAAAATTGGAAGGCAAAGTTGATACTGAGATATTCGATATTGTACTCTGCCTTGTTGAATACTGCTTGATACATCGATATTCGTATCGAATAACTCTTGGATGACGCATTCATGTAACAAATACCGTATATTTGCATGGCATTCGACGTAGCAGATAAAAATTCTTTCAAAATAAAAAGAATATTCGAGAAATGCTCTATCCAATATTTTCTGAAACTATGTTATTCGTATTTGATGCAAAGTTTCAATCTTTCCTATGTATAATAAGCTCGTTGAAAGTGCAAGGTTAAAAAATAAGGGGTATTTTCAATAATCCTCGATATTTCCTTGAAATCCTTCCGCTCGACTTCACAGCTACAACAGGAGCAAAAGGAGACTCTCGAGGGAGAGGACAGAATGACCGAATCTCACGTCGAATAATCAATAGAAATATCCTCCGAAGGAGATTGCAAATATCTCCGACCACTTTTCAATAATATTTTTATTGCACACCAGTTAACACCAGTACGATTGCTAAAATTACTTTTATCCCAATGAAAAGTCCGACTCCACTTATCCATCTAATCCTAGGATTAATACGATTTAACATCAATTAAAAGCACGTTGTTAATTTAATATTTGATCAGTACTGTGACGTGGAATTAGAAGTTAATCAGAATGAGTACAAATCTTTTATCTTCTCTTAAATTACTCATTTCATGCATCATAGCCTCAACAACTCTAAATCCATCTCAAATTAAAGATCCTAAACAAAAAGACTCATTGGATTAAAACCAATCAAATCGACAACGCCTTATATTTACACGTATTTTATAATCTCTCTTGAAAGACTTGTTTACTAAGAATTTATAGCATCGAATAAAATTAGCTAAAAATAAAACGTAAAAGAAAAACCGCGCGTTGATTCATATCCGCGCTACTTTTCCACCGATCGCCGACTCCGACTTACATCATAATGCATTTATAGAATTATTGCGTTCGATTCGTTATACATTCTCACGAATATTCTCGTGTTATCTCATCCGCGATCGGAAAAGGATCGTTAGATCAGCAAATAAGGCAATTCGAGCATCACGACATCCATGGAATTGTTTCGTTTCCGCGTCGACGCCTCGCAACCACACGCGATCGTTTGAAAACACGTGGAACCTGGGGTATTCGTTTCGATAAAGGCGCGATTACACGAAGAACTCAATAATGGTCAGTCGAGGACTAATTAGAGGGTAATTATCACGGAAAGACAAAGATCGGGACGTTGCGAGGCGACGTCTGTTTTCAACGACAAACGAGGTCGAACTACGTCGATTTCGCCTCGATAGAATACCCTTTTGTTTTGTTCTTATTCACGGTCGAGTACAAGCTGTATACCCTTTTTTTCCATAGATATTTAGATTAAATCTCCAAGTATTAGTAAATATTTCAAATTGTCTCTACATCTTGAAACGTAAAGCGTGGAATTTTGAGTCGTTACACCAATAACTCTTAGGAGAATTTTTCAATGAGAATTTTCCAATTATCAGAATTATAGGATATAAAATTAGCGAATTAAGCAGAGATATTTAATAGAGCCAGAAAATTCTTCCAAGTTAGCCCTTTCGAATGGGAAGAATTGATTTACAAGTTTCATATAAATTAAAGAAGAAAACTATCCGACTCCCCATCCTTCAGGAACACACCCCAAACAAGTTCATTCTCTCCCTCATCATATTCCACCCTAACATATCTCAATCTCTCCATCAGGATCGTTAAATACGAACCATCCTTCAGCATCTGCCGTAGTTCCTTGGTCCTTTGAAAATTGATTTCCTCAAGTAGCTGTTCAAGCATCGTCGGCGGTCTTGTAAGACCCGCCGACGAGCTGCCCGCCAAGGTAGCCATATCCACCTGCTAAAATACTTCTCCGTCGTCTTTGTTGTCAACGGCGTCGTTCGTTCGCCGTTTATCCGTCGTTCCTCTTCCCTCTCGATCCTCCAGACGATCCACAGTTCTCCTCTCGCCTTCCGGCCTCCTCCCGTACACCCACGCACGCTGACAGCCACGAGGCAATGCACGGAGAGATTGCTAAACTCGAGAACAACTCGAGGATTCGCGAATCTGCTTGCCGAAATTGGCAAACGTGAGTCTAAATCTCCAAAGCGAATCGCCTTTCATTCCGCGACGACGAACGATGTTTCTCGACGTTCACTTGATCCGACTACACCCAGACTTTTCTCGTACGAATTCGCAAATTTGCAAATCCGTCAGGTTTGCAAATGACGAGTCAGAATTTCGCCTGACGATTCTCGCTCCGCGAACAAAGACGTACACTAATGTTACTCAACGGAGCGCAACATTCTCTCGTGAATTCGTGAATCTACCGGTTTTCCTCGACAGGCGCTGCTTGAAACTCTCACTGCGCGATCACAGAAACGATGTTGAACTATTTGCAAAAAGATTGTAGAGTGACGAATGAGCGCGTCTTTAATGGCGAAAACGAGTTGGAGTGGAGTAGAAGGCGAGTCCGGAGTCTAGCGAGGCAACACGGTGGAATTATCACATTCCGTGAATCAATGAAACTGATCGTCCTAATGTTTAAATTCGGCGATCTATCGGAATGCTATTCCCGCCGGTCGCATCGCCGCTCCGAAGACCGGTAAACTCGCCTTGTTACGGCAAACTCGCCTGCCAATCGCCGATCGTCTCTCGAGCTCAATGAGTTTACACGCTACTCTGGCGAGTCAGCGCGATGACTCGTTCGTCGAGTCTGTCGAGGCGACCTCGTCGTTCGATAATTTCGCGCATGCGATTCGTAATGTTGGCTTGACAAGGCACAGGTTTTGAATTCTGCTTCAATGATGCCAAAAAAAGAATTTTCAAAGGGAGTTTGAAATTGTTTTTTGAAGACTTTTAGATTTAGGGGATAGATATGGAATTTTTACGGGGTTTTGATTATTGTTGATTGTTTGGAGCGGTGATGTAAATTGAGAGAGATCTTTTAGGTTGTTTTGAATGATTTGATTTTCGGAGGAAATCGAAGACAAAGGTTTGTTGTTTTTAAGAGATAATTATACTGGGATACTACGTCGTGGGTGTTTATCGTTTTAGTCGTATTATCTGAAACGCGGTACTGCTTCCAGTGAGATAGGCTGACCTAAAACTGACCCCGTGATTACTGATAAAGTTTCTTGAATATTGTCAGACGACTTTATGGAGTGAAACAGTTTTCTGGAGTGAAATAAAATTCATTTGGTTTGGCTAGTTGTGTTGAATTTTAGGTAGCTTGAGATTTTTGGTTTACTTTTCGTGGATTATTTTTTGTTGTTGTGTTACATGATGAGAAATGAGGGAGAGTTATTCGTTTGTGTAGGTTTATTTGTTGCATCTGTTGTATTTGATCGAATGCGAGTGGTAAGATGCTAAGAAGCGGCCAAACGAGTTCACGAGTGCGTGACTTTATGATTGCACAATGTCGATCATTTCGATCGATGCGGAGGAATTTTATAAAGGAAGAGTATTGCGTTATCATTTGTCATTTGCGATTTAATAACGAGAATGGAATTGGATATTGTTTCAATTCTTTAAAAATTACATTTCTTTTCATGTTTTACATTTTTGAATTCTGGAAGAAAAGAATTTGTTTAAACCTTGCGTTACTGCAAGCCGTACATTACCAAGTTCTACATATGAAAAAAGAGGAAATTCGCAAGTAGCTAAATTATCGTTTGATATATCATTGTCTCGGTGTTCCTGCATACTCCAAATTATCCTTCCCAGAAGAAATTACCTTAGCAATAGTTTTCCATATTTTTTTTTTTTAACTGTTAATTTTAGTAAAATTCAAAACCGCAACTGCTAAAAGTTCTTCCTCTACTCCAAGTTTCAATCTTCAATATTCTACCATCACCTCAACTTAATTTTCTAAATGCTCCAAAGTTTAAATAAATATTCTCCGACACCGTGAAAATTCCAGAACACTGAAAATAGCGGTGTTCCAACTAACTCAACCAAATTTTAAGCAAACAAACTCCAATACTGCGTAAAGTCCAGAAAAATGGAAACAATAATCGACAAAGAAAGTCGCGCCAATTTCGAACAAATATTCCTCGACATAATAAAAATTCGCAAACAATGAAAAGAACAGCCAACAAAGCAAGTCGCGCCAATTTTAAACAAATATTCTTCACCTAGAGAAAATTCGCAAACAACGAAAACAACAGCTAATAAAGCAAATCGCGCCAATTTCGAACAAATATTCCTCGACATAGTAAAAATTCGCAAACAATGAAAACAAGAGCCAACAAAGCAAGTCGCTCCAATTTGAAACAAATATTCTTCACCCAGAGAAAATTCGCAAACAACGAAAACAACAACTAATAAAGCAAGTCGCGCCAATTTCGAATAAATACTCTTGGACATAGTGAAAATTCGCAAACAATGGAAACAACAAATGAAGCAAGTCGCTTGGACGAGCGGGAAAGTCTCTGGCGCGTATTTTTCGAATAGCGCGAGCAGACTTTCCCGATCAGTGATAGCGGCCGTCCGGTTCGTCATCTCTTTAGTCGTGCACGATCGTTCTCTCGTCTTACTTAACATCCCGGCTCGTCCAGTGCACTTGTCGCGATTTCGTCTGAAAGTCAGTCACGCGAAACAAACCCGCGAAATCATCGAAACGGTGAGTGTGAGTGGAAGGTGCGATTAACATGCGATCGAAAAGTGATTAACGAGAGTGTTTCATTGAAAATCGTCGATGCGGTGGATCAATTTTAGATATCGTTTTGGATGAGCGAGTTTGCGTGGATTTAATTATCGTTAGATCACAGCCTCGCGCGAAAATGTGCGTGAAATTAACAGCCAGCGCGGAACGGCGTTTGATGCACGTAATTCTGAAATTAATTTAAAAGGCGGCCGTTAAATGTTTCTCGGTTGGAGTGAAATTTATTAACACGTTTGATGATCCGAAATACAGCTAACATAGAATTAAAATAAAAATGAAAGAATTAATCAAATAATTATCTAGAAAAGAACTAGTCTATTTTAAAAGTAGGGTTTGAAGATAGCTTTGGAAACGGAAAATTCTTAGGCATTTAAAGGAATAATTAGTGTTAAGTTTATATAACGTTCAAATGAGTTGAACAAAGGAAAGACATCTTTAAGTAGTGCAAAAATGAAAATTTCTATTTTCTTCAAGTTTGCATCAATTTGTCAAAGAGTATGACCCATTTGCGTAAGAAATTAGAGAAATTCTCGCCTATTATTCAACGAAAAGTCTCGTTCTACAGTTACACATAACTTTCGAATTTCACGACTTATCTTGCGGAAAGTTTCACGAAGTTTCCGAGCATGGAAAATACACGCTGAGAATCGACAATTTTTCCATCAAGTTTGTTAAGTAACAGTTCCAGTCAAATGTAAACCGCTTCGAATTTGGCCGTAGGCGAAACACCCCGAAGCTATAGAATTGCAAGGCGCGCGTGAAAGGGCGAGCTCGATAAAAGAAGCTGCATTAAGCGCCGTTCCGCCAATTCGCGCCTCCTCGCTTCGTGAATTACGATTAACGAGGACCAGTTCGACGTTGGGATTTCGATCGGCACGTCTATCGAGTACAAAGAGAACTTGCGAAATTCTTCAACACTCGTTTTCGATGTTGCAATAACGCAAATTGACGGGGAAGTACTGTGATATGAAATCGGCGCGAGTATTCTACGAATACGAATTCGATTTTGGTAAACGATACATAGATCGAAGTATAAATCTAATCTAATGAGATTAGTGATAAATCTAATTGAAGAAATATTAGTGGTTCAATCTAATTGGAGAAATATTAGTGGTTCAACCTACTTGAACAAATATCAGTAATAAATCAAATAACAGAAATATTAATAATAGATCTAATATAATAAAATATTCATTAAAGCTTTGATAAAACAGATCGTTGAAATAACACGTGTTTAGAGATTCTTTGTTTCTTCTACTCGAATAAAAAGTGTATTACTTTCTTGGAAGAATTTTTTACGGACTTGGTGAACAATTTGGACGAAGTCTTTGGCTTTTCTAAGTCTTCGAAAGATATATAGATAATTAAAAATTCTGTAAAATTGTAGAGGACAAGATTTTGATAGAATTCAATACCAACAACTTCCCCATAACATTGTTCACTTTCTTCGCGAAGGAGGACACTCGCAATTCCCCTCGTTCCTTTCTGCCTATCGTTAAAACGGCTCATTGGCATACTTCGACCGAGCGCGAACAATTACGCGATCGTTGTGCCGCTAATCGCGAGATATTTGTGTTGCAAAAAAAAGAAAGAAGAATAAAAAATCTTTTTCCGTTACGTTACTCGACTTCTTCTCTACAACTCTTGAATCTGAACAACAAGAATTATGCTTCGGTTTCTCCAATTAAAAGAAGCTCCAGTTAGAAATTTTAAAAAACTTCCAAAAATCCCGCTCAATTTTTGTTTTCTTTGATGGTCACACATTGCTTGGCGTGTCGATAAGTTAAATGTTAATTACGGTTAATTGTCAGCGGTGTATTTAGTCCACAGACATCGTGACGCATTTAAAATTCGCATCGAAGTGTGGTATTGCGAGGGTGGGAGAAAAAGAGCCGAAAGACACCTCGATGTTTCTCGTCGGCAATTCTTTTTCTAGTCGTGGTTTGAGACTGTCGCAAAATTGTCAATTAATTTTGCACGACAGTGAAAGTATGAGGCGCGAACGCGTGCGGGTAGATTGGTATTTGCAAAAGGGTGAGAAAGGGTTTGCCAATTTTGTGTTAATAATGTGATGGTGAATTTGCAGTATAAAAACTTGTAGAAATATTTTCTAAGATATTTGACAGTGATTTCATTTAAATATTACGGTTATTGTGGAAAAATAATAGTGAGAATGATATTTGAAAATATCTAATTTTGTGAGAGTGAGAAAAGAAGGAAAAATAAGAACAGTGTTTTTTTTTAAGTGAGATTTGGAAGTGGAATTTTGTGAATTTTTAAGAAGTGAGTTTCGAGTAGTTCTTTGTTAACGTACA
Organism: Cerceris rybyensis; assembly: GCA_910591515.1. Classification (NCBI taxonomy): domain Eukaryota; kingdom Metazoa; phylum Arthropoda; class Insecta; order Hymenoptera; family Crabronidae; genus Cerceris; species Cerceris rybyensis. The sequence continues at coordinate 21,764,571 of OU342792.1, read as the reverse complement.
GTTGAAATTTGAACACCAAGTTTCATTGTTCTACACGCTAAAGAGGTATTTTCAGGAATATAGTCCCTCCGGATAGACAATTCTCTCGGTAGATTGTGACGTGAATTAATCAACCACTGCTCGGTGAACGTAACAATTTAAGCTGCGATTACTGCACGGTCATTAAAATTTCGTCAGTAGCTCTTACTTTCCGCGTGCAATCTAAAACGCAGCCATTAACTTCCTCCGTAGAAGCGGGCATTGTAAAACAAAGGAATGAAATCTTTCAGCGCGGTGTGAAACAAGTATTTTAAAACTTTCTGTCAACTTGCTATTTAATATGCAATTCACTCGTACTCGTAATTAAACAAATCATCAATTATTGCAAAAGCTCTACGAGAACTCCAAGAAGTTACTCTGCATTACTCTTGAAAACCACTAGCTTCAAAGAACTACGGGTTTAAGTGCTAGCTTCTTTTTCTATAAAACTATACTACGGCTCAACATGCACATTAATAATTAATAATATATTAATACTGACGTTCTTAAAGAAACATAGCAAATAAGCACCGTCCGCATAGTTGCAACAATTTGAACAATAGTCGACAATACTTCCTTATCGTTTGCGTGCAATCTACAACTGAACTATTTCCCCGAACATAGTTTGTTTGCAAAACAGCAAATAACGCTGATATATTTCTTCCAAAGCTCAACTTAAACGATATTTCATTAAATCGTCGCTCAAAATTAATTTCCTACCTCACCTTGGCTCCATCAAACTATTGCAAACGTTCAACAATTTGTAATTTCACATTCCTTAAAATTTGATTATTGATTCATCATCGTCAGTGATTTAAAGTCTGCTATTAATTCCGCAAGTCATAGTGCACTTGTAAGAGCGGAAAGGAGACTGTTTTAAAGCGGCAAGGCGCCCCGTGCAATTTCCGGTCCCGGTTTTGTCGGGTCGTTTCTCTTGCGACTCATTCGTGGCCCTCTTTCTTCTCTCTTCTCGGTGACTAGCGTTCTAGAAACCTACACCTACATGTCGAGAGTGCCGATCTCGAAAGCCGGTTCGAGCTATCGACCCAGTTCCCAGATCTGCGAGCGCAATCGGATGCATCTTCTTGAGAATGTATTAGATGACTTGTTTAGGCCGCTCATGATCGCCGATTCCAGCTCGGTAATTGCTGGAACTTCTCTCTTTGCAGGATGTCGATTTCTCGATCTTTGCGATGGACATTAGTTTCTGCTTGCAGGATTTTTTTATGGAATGGTGAAGTGTGGGGAGAGACGATGGTTAGATTTAAGATTTAATTTGATTTGAATTAGATTGTGGAATTCTGCTTTTTCCATGTTCTTCGATTATCTGAATGATGAGATGTGAAAAGTGAAGGTCTGGTTAGTCGAATCAGGCTGTAGGATCTTCTTCTTGAATTATGATTTCTTTAATTTCTTCATTGTTCGAATTATGAGACGAGAAAAAGTGAATGTCTGGTTAGTAAGATCAAGCTGTCGGTTCTTCTTTTTGAATTATTGCTTCTTCGAGTGCTTCAAAATTTGAATGATGAGAGATGAAGAAGTGAAGGTCGGATTAGTCGAATCAGGTCGCAGGAACCACCTCTTCAATTTTTAGTTTTTTCAAGTCTTCAATGCCTGAATGGCAAGGTGGACCAAAAAATGAGTGTCTTGTCAATCAAATTAGATCGTGAAATCATCTCTTCGGCTTGTTTTTTCGAATTCTTAGGCGGACGAAAAGAGAGAGATCTTTCAAGTGAAATCAGATCGCAAGATCATCTTTTCAAGTCCTCATTTCCCTAAAATCCAGGCGCAAGAGACGAGAAAATGAGACTGAAAAATAGCTCTAATAGCTGGTGTCATAATCCATGGAAAAATCAAGTAAATCTAGCCTATTCATTCCCGTCGTAAGGATGCCTTTATTATTCCCCACGGAATGATGAAACAGTGCAATAACACTTTGCGTTGCACAGCGTAGATTCCTCTAACGGGCTATTAAACCGAGAATATTTGCTCGTCGTTCATAATTACGTACTCGTGACGCAGGATTCGTCGTTATGCAGGAAATCGAAAGTGTTGCTTCTTTTTTGTCGGTGCATTCTGCAATCCATTCCTCAATCGTGTTTCTGGACCACTTCGAGAGGAGAGCGATTCGTTCTCGCTTCCTGGATAAATCGACCGTCCGGTTTTCGCATTCTAGTTTCCTTTAGAGGACGAGAAAATCTCGAGCGTGTACTTGCTTCTAATTGATCGACTTAGGAGTTTAAATATTATATCATAATTGCGACTTTATAACATCAACAGGAATTTTTTTGTCGCTCACGTAAAATTTTTGCGTATTACGAGAGATAATTGCACTCTATAATAATTAACTCCTTGCCGTATTATAACGAGTGACCCTCGTAATAGAACAGGAAATTTTCAAGTTTCGCAAAACCTATTAAATTAAAAACATCAGTAAAACATGGCACCACAAAATTATTTCTATATTATTAATATTACGTTAAAATTTTATTTTACTACTATAATTCTGAATTATTGCGGAGACAGTCGCAACATAAATTGTATGGCAAGTGGTTAATCCATTTCCAATAATAATTTATCCTTTATCACAAAAAGGTTCTATTCAAAAATATTAATTGTCACTATTAATACTTCAATATTATCCAATAAATAATAGTAAAAATTATAGCATTTGTCGATCAGAATCTATGATAAATGGTCGTTTAGAAACAATTTCACATAGATGTCAAACAATTCTCAAACTCGAAAATGAATATGAACCAAGAATTGAGCAAGTTCTCACAGATCTTCGCACGTTCTCAAATCACCGTGGGAGGTTTAGCGCGGGCGAATTAGCGGCTCGTTTAGACTGAAATTTGCGACAATTTGTTAGCGTGACGGCGACGTCTTGTCGTTACAGAGAACACGATGTTATTCTTGACACTGACGGCCTGTCTCGCCGTCGCGGTCCAGGCCGGATGTCCTATGAGACCAACGCCGGAGCAGACTTCCGCCGGCAGAACATCGGGCGATGGTGGTTACAGGATTCTCATTAGCGGCGAATCCGACAAGTATATTCCGAATGCCGTTTACACGATCAGCATGCAAGGTGAAATTATTTGATTTCTGTCAATTTCATAGGTGTTACGTGTCAACGCTCTCGATACGATTGACAAGTATTACCAGTAATAGCTTAAATTACCCGTAAATCGTTTACTATGCTAGTATCTGTTCTCTGTAATTATTTAGCGATTCACGTGACGTCTTTTCACTGTTACAAACAATTTTGCAAAATTAATATTGGCAAAAATGGAATAATTGACAGTCATATGTTTGTGTAAGTAATAGTTTGGTAAAGGAGAAAATTTGGGGTATATAATTATGTTATTTTAAAAAATTGTCTTGATATAAATTTTGAAAAATGTTTCCCTTGCAAAAACTGCATAGATCTATGGAGAATAGAGTGTAATAGAAATAGTTTTCATACGTCCGTTTGAACATTGTTTCCGATTGTTCCGAAAAATTAGAGTCACTTATCTTCAATGGTATTAGTTTTATCTGTACAAATTAAAGAATTTTTTCGAATTCCTTCCCTAAGTACATCTGAAGACGATCGACGAGGAGCAAGACGAAATTAATGAGTTTAAGAAAAAGTAGTTCTAAAGTACGGTTTCCAGGACCGTTAATATTAAAAGTAGAAGTTAAATTAAGTTTCCAAGCTCCAGTTTCGACGACGTGAAAGAAATGTTTGAAGAAATAATGGTCCTCGAACGTCACGTTCTGCTTTTCGCTTTTAGACAAGGGAGATTCAATATTTTATTATGAAATTACCTGGTAGTTAAAAAATGCAATGTCCCTCCGATAAAGTAATGGACATTCCTGTTATTATTAAATTAAGAAGACCTAGAGAAATGAAATTAAACCGAGTGTCGAGATGAAATTAAATTTTAGGTTCACGAACTCACGAGAGGCTGCAACAATTCAGTCGTTTCACCCTCTCGGTGCATTCTCAACACGCTCCGAACAATCCTGCTACTCGTGTTGGATATTTTCAATTATTCCCTGACTCGTTGACCGCCTTTAACGAGGACTGCGTGAACACCATCTCGGAAGCGAACGACTTCCCAAAGACGGAGGTAAGTTCAAAGAGCTTTCGCAGATTTCAAGTACCACGATACACCATATTGCGCTGTTGACAATAAGGTTCTCGAAGGAAACATGAAACTTTTGAACTCTACAAGCACCTTAAAGGAGGATGGACCTATTCTACTTTAACCGAGATTTTAACTGTACTATATATCTAGCTTTTTCTACTTGGGAAATGAAATAACTCTTTCTAAAAGTAGGAAATTCTTTTGTGTACAAAAATTACCTACTTCCAAATAAAGTCATACTATTTTCCAAGGTCTGAATTAAATTGCAAGAAATTCCATCGACTCTAAATTGAAATAAAAAATTGTTGACCTCTGTGTATATCGATCTCTGTCCATTTTGACTCGTCTATATTTTTGACGTTCTTATATTTTGACCTCTATATTTTAGCTCTTCTACAATTCAACCCTCTCATCTTCCTCTTTTTATACCTAACAAAAATTATTTTACTGCCAGTAAATAAAGTCAATTAAGGTAAAGGTACCAGTAGTTGACACTTTAAGGAATTTTTTTCCTATTTGTTTACATAACTCAGGCTATGTTCATTTTATGGAAAATTTATGATAAGTTGTTGCTGCACAAACTATTCTTCTATTATATTACGACAAACATTCATTCCTGCTGGCGGTTGTAATTGTTTTTTTTTTCCTTTTTTCTAAGAGTATAATTTGATTCAATAGTTGACACCCAGCGAAAACGAAAGATTTAGTACTTGACATCTTTTTCTTTCAGTAGTTGACACAGGGAGAAAAACCAATTAACGAACTAGGGTTGGTAGTACATTAATACAGAAAGTTATTGAATGTTTAAAAAAGATTATTCTTGAGTAAGTTTACAAAAAAATATTTAATAATTAGAAGTTACTTCCTTAAAAAATCTAACTTAGTTCGGTAACTGAATACATATTTCTGGTACTGCTCATTTTAATGGTTTCGTTGATACGAAGCACCACAGTTTCCCATTCATAATCTAGCTTATCCATTCTTTCCGGCCACTTTGCCAATGCTGAAATCTCTTACAGAGCAACTTTTTTTCGTAAGGAAATACAACATATTTCCCTATGTCAACTACTGAATAATAGACAATTACAAGTTCCAATAGTTGACACACGGGGAATTTCGGCAATTTAGCATTCTTTGTTGCAAATTTTAATACATAAACTCTTTTTTATGATTCGAATAACATAAACGAATGCCTCTTTATCCGCAATGATTAAATATTACAAACTTACAAGACTTACATTTCAACCAAGTCCTTAGCGATTCACATAAGAAAACGCCCAAAAATCGTAAGAGTCGAGCACGGGTTTGATTAACTGGTTGGTATGACACTTCTCAACGGTGGATTATGAGCAATAGTTCGCAATTAAGCCGGTGAAGGACGATACTATACAAACTGATAAGATTTAATGTTTTCCAACTTGTGGTTTCCTGATTAATTTACATTTTTTGAAGAAGTGTCAACTACTGGTACAGTGTCAACTACTGGTACTTTTACCTTAACCAATAAATTAAACCAATCACGACCCACAAATAACATCTCTACAACGTCGTGGAATTTACGGAGGTAAGATATAAGATAAGTTTCACAAGACTGGCGACAAGCCAGACGTCAATGGAGTTCGATTCTTCAGCGTTATCGAGTTCAAAGGCTACGCGAATTTCCGAAGCGATAACGGTAAAAACGTTTTCGTTTCCTGGCACAGATCCAAGCTATGTGGAGAGCACCACCCCCAGGATCTGGTTGCGTGATATTCACAGCGATGATCCTGGAGAACAATGTGCGTTGGTACGCGGAGGACGGAGGCCTCACAAAGACCTTCTGCGAGTCACCACCCCAGGAAGTGGAGACCATCGACGAGGGCAAGTGCTGTGCTTGCGACGAGGCTAAGTATTCGGTAATTAATTTTTCCCGATTTCTTTTTTATATTGACATATATGTATATTATAATTAATACTCTCTGCCGGGGGTGTCAAAGGACACTTTCATATATTTCATTCTCACTGGTACTTTTTGTTAATATTACAATGTTTAATTAATATTCATAATTTAATGAGAATTTTAATAAAATTTTCTGCATCACTTATCACCCCGAAATGAATTGTTCTCCGAAGGACATTGAAAATTGAAGAGCTCTTGTATATTACACCTTTTGCAAGGAAAGCATTGTAATTCCAATTCTATGAGATTGATTCTGCACGAGGAATTCCAGCTCCATTCGAAGGAATTCCAATTTCTTTTAAAATCGCGATTTTTCCAATATCGCATATCGCACGATTTGTGAGATTCCATCTCGGCGTGACTTCGAATTTTCACGAAATCATATTAAATATTCCCCCTTCTCTATTTCAGCTAACCATGGAAGGAATTTGGTCGAACGAGACCCATCCAAAGGACTTTCCATTCTCAGCCTGGCTGACTCACTTTAGTGACGTGATAGGTGCATCACATGTGCCAAATTTCTCTTTTTGGGGTAGAGAGCACACTTCCACCGATGGTTTTCGCCAATTGGCCGAATGGGGATCAGCTTCGGGGGTGGAAGCTGAACTTCGAGCCAACGCGAATCAACTTAGGACTTTAATCAAGGCTGCAGGGCTTTGGTATCCAAACGTTAACACTAACACGTCCACCAGTTTCAGGTATGTTCACAATTAAATCTGAGAAAGGTGTGTTATCTCATTCTTAACTCTTTTGATACTGAATACTTGGGGCACTAAGGTTTTCTATGTGGTTTTGAAATGTCAAAGCGTAGAAATTTTAAGGTAATTGTATTGTAGTTATGTTGAGAGAGTTTTTGATGGTGTTATGGTGGTTTCTGAGTAGTATTAAAATACTTTTGGTTCTGTCTACTGCAGTGTATCGAAGTCCATAGTATTTTTGTTGTTGTTCCATTAGGGGTTGCTAATTTCTTTATTAGAAATTAGTAATATAAAATTAGTAATTTCAGTAGAGGACGTTGGCAGTAGTTTTCAGCAACTTGAAAATATATTTTTCTACAGGGTTGATCGAAAACATCCCCTTCTATCCGTCGCTTCCATGTTAGGACCCTCGCCCGACTGGGTAGTCGGTGTCAGCAAATTAAATCTTTGTCAAAAAGACTGCACATGGGCGAAAAGCATGATCATCGATCTTTATCCATGGGATGCCGGCACAGACAATGGAATCTCGTATATGTCACCGAATTCCGAGACTAAGCCACGGGAAAAAATGAAACCGATCACGACTTCCTATCCGGAAGATCCTAGGTCTCCGTTCTACGACCCCACAGGAAGGCCGATGTTGCCTTTGGCAAGGTTGTATTTGAACAGAGAGAAAATAGTGCCACGTGGATGTGACGAGGAAATTCTTCAGCAACAAGTCGCACAGTTAGAGGTCGCAGAAAACACGGAGGATACTTCGAGACGTAAGAAACTTTGTGTATTTTTCTATTAAGATATGCTGTGTTCATTTGTCTTTACTGTACCTTTGGCTTTCATTTAAGAAACGTTCTATTCTGCAGCCATAGATTATTAATATTTCTTTGAGACTGCAAAATAGTACGTTCTTTTAAGCAAATCAATTTTCTCAAAGGTCCTATATGCAATTTAACCCCTCGCTCTACGATTTTTTTCGTGACTGCGTCCGCTATGATTTAAAATTTTATTGCTAAAATAAAAATTGATCAGTGATTCTTGACATACTGTAAAATTTAACGTAATATTAATGTTATAGAAATAATATTGTCGCGTCTCATTAACATTTTCAATTTAATAAGTTTCGAAAAACTTGCAATTTTCTATCCCATATATCTTATCACGAGTGTGTCGTTATTGTAGGCCAAGGGGTTAAGCAAATAGATCAAATTCCAAGTAGACACATTTGATCACTTGGCTGTTACAAATATGAATTAACCGCGCCTCGATTATTAAAATTTTTAACAAAATTCTTCTTATTTCCAATCAAGCCGAGTGTCAGACCACTGATTACACACAATGGTCCCCCTGTTCCGTCAGTTGCGGCAAAGGTCTCAGAATGCGGACCCGTTCTTACTTAATGCCCGAAAAGGCTGCAATGTTAGGCTGTAATAGGCAACTAGTTTCGAAAGAGATGTGCGTCGCCGCCATTCCAGAGTGCTCGTAAGGCCCAAAACTAATTTTCAATTTCTATTTGCAACTCCCTACAACGCGTGCTGATTGCAATTCTCTGTTTGAAGGGTGGAGGAAAACGGTGAAGATATTGCCCTGCAGCCGGTCAACGATATCGTTTGCGAAACTACCGAGTGGAGCGAGTGGTCAGAGTGCTCCTCGTTTTGCGGCCCAGGTACAAGATTGCGAACCAGGAGATTCAAGGATCGTATGGGTCGTAAACGGTGCCCACACGTTTCTCTCGTTGAGAGAGAGAAATGTATGGAAGCATCCTGTCCACCTGGATTCGAGGAACAAATTGATTCTACGTGCAAAGTACGAATTTAATTCTTAAACTTTTTTTTAACCCTTTGCCGGACGATTTCTTTTGTGACTGTCTGTGCAATAATTCAGAATTGCAACTACCTCCGCAATTTAAAAGAAACAATTTTATTGTGTCGCAGCACCTCATTGATATTTTCAATTTGGTAGAACTTGAAAATTTCCTACCCCATTTAGTGCACCATGGGGGTTACTCGTTATTGTATGACGAGGGATTATATTTTGTGACTCTATGAGTGTAATTAGAGAGTAAGAAACTTTGAGAGTTAAAAAATTCTGTAGTTTCGCGATCAATTTTAATCGATGAGCTATCAATAATTATTTCAGTAAAAGATAGTTTTGAGGAAGATTTACCGCGTGCTCTTAGTGTTGCGTAGAAAAATTGTTAAAGTACTGGAAAATCCAATGAAATATTGACATTACAATGGTTTGAATTAAAAAAATATCCTGTGTGAATACCATACAAATATTAGCGCATTTCAGGTGACAGATTGGTCCGATTGGTCCCCCTGCAGTGCATCCTGCGGCAAAGGGGTGAAATTGAGGACCAGGCTTTTAATGGTCGATCCAGAAAAGCAGCAGGAATGTTCAGCCAAGATGGAATTACTCCAACAACGTCCTTGTCTAGTGCAAGCCGACTGCACCTTCGACATGGCTACAGCCAAGGGTGAACATCCCCTATAATTAATTTTATCCTACATCTATCACCCGTTTTCGTTTTCCTTTTACGACGATCCTCGTTTATTCTCAGTGGTCTGCATGGACGAGGCAGATGCAGGTCCTTGCAGAGGATATTTCCAGAGATGGGCTTTTAATTCTCAAAAACTTATGTGTCTACCCTTCGGCTATGGGGGATGTCGAGGAAACAGAAATAACTTCTTGACCGTCGAGGAGTGCGAGAGTACTTGCGGTGTCGTGAGTATATTTTAGGAGAGGATCTATTCTTCTAATTGAGAAGATTAACATTCCTTGCCGTATAAAAATTTTACTGCTACACCATAAAATGTTAATCTTCAGTTTATAAGGGTCTTCAGATCTAATATAAAATTAGGATCTTCACTTCACGTTAAACCTTCGTAAAATATTAATTCACAGGGTCTCAAATTCTAATAACACTTAAAAATTCCAAGTAGAGAAAAAGTTAAAACAGTATTTTACTATCTGAAGGTTATTAAGTTAATGTGAATTATCAATCTTTTAGTAAAACTGTTTCATTATTTAGGGACAGGAAATTAGCTTGGCAAATTAGTTTTCTAAAAGTGACAAAAATGGAGAAATATTTTAAATATTCATTTTTTTTTAGGTAAAGGCAATTCTCAGTGGACAACCCCTTAACGTAACTAGTCAAGAAGCCCCAAACAGATATCAGGCACCGGAACCTGTAAACTGTGTTGTATCCAGTTGGTCTGCATGGTCATCATGCAGTGTCACCTGTGGTAGCGGACGTGTCACAAGTTATCGCGTTATTAAGGTAAGATACTTACATGCGTATTAAGAATCTCATTTGCAATTTAATCGCAATCAAGTGACGATAACTCGAGTAATTAAATTTCTTGCAGCAAGAGGCACAAAATGGCGGTGTGCCGTGCCCTCGAAAACTGCATCGTCGTTCACGTTGTCAGTTGGCACCTTGCGAATAACTTTGACAATGTAAGTTGAAAGTTGTCGGTTAAAAAAATAATTAATAATATTGTTGATAATTTCTCATTTGAAAAATAAAGTTGTCTCTGTGTCTATATGTAGTTTCAGCGGATTTTTCAACAGCCGCTGTGTTCATCGAAACATTTCTTTCAAGATGAATGATTTCGATGAATGAATTCTTATCGAATAGAGAATCCAATTCTCCCCGAAAATATTCTCTTGATGAGGGGTACGAAATAAACCGATGATGTATCAGAATAAATGATATTTTATTGATGGTCTTTCGTGTCGGCTGATTTTCCTACTTTCGAGTCGATTTTGTCATAGGCGGACTATCGTAGCAAAAGAAGGGAATCATTTTTGGCCGAGGAATTCTTCTTATTGCTTCGATTAATCCACTGTCGGTTTAATTGTGCCAGATACACTGAGTTTCCTGCGATTTTGTGTGAAATTAAACACGAAAAAAACGTCCCGCTTTTCGACTGCAAAGTAGAATCTTTCTCTTTATTTCAATTTCCCTTAATTTCTTCGTTTACGTCGTTTCATTCTGATCATTTTATAAAATCCTTTTGTAATTTATGATTAATTTAGTTGAGAGAAGAGAAATGTACGAAATATATTCCCATTTAATTCGTTTCTTCGCGAAAGGACAATCTTCTGATCGAGGATTCGTGGAATTATCGCGAAGCCAATGAAACACATGTAGTCGAAAAGAACGTTTAGTTTCGATGATTAAAAAATTCCGCTAAATTCGCGGAACCCTTTTCTGTTTTTTTTTTCATATCCTTTTTGTTCGATAATTGAAATTCCCTGTAACCTTAATGTCTCCTCCGCTGGCATACTTCATTAAGTATACCACTTGGTTCCATTTTTTTTACTCACTGTTTCATCTACTTGCTCGTCCTCGACATTTTCATCTTTCGTTCTCTTCTTACAGCGATAATCTTTCACAATGACGTTCACTACGATTTCTTCCAATTGGACATCTAACTTTACACTTACAATAACAACAATAATAATCATAATAAAGGGTAGTAATAATAATAATAATAATAATAATAATCTCATAAATAATACACGTACCCGTTACAATAACTATACTTATAGTCCTGTCAGGTTCGCGAAGAAGATATAAGACGTAAAAAATTAAAAAAAAATAATAGGGGGTGAGAAAAGAAATAAGAAGAAGAAAGACAAGGGTGTTTGGACTCTTCCTTCGCCGTACTTTTCAATTTGTTTCCCCGACGAGTTTCCTCGCAAACCTGACAGGACGATTAACATTAATAATATTTATTACCATACGTACACGCAATATCTAGGAAGTAGTACGGTTCTTCTCCACTTTTAGGCCACTACTCGACTATAACTACGGCTTGTTCTTTGGTCGTGACACGTTTTCTCGTCTCTCGTTCGTTGCGGACGAGGGCGATAAATAAAATACGACACATAATGTACATAGTGAACCGAAAAACTCGGCTAGATTTTGCGAGACATCGTAGAACTTAGAGCCATCAGGATACAATCCAGTTGTCAGACATGACGTTGAAGAGAAAAGTAGAAAAAGAAACTAAAAATCGTCTGTAAAATTATGTGACTAGATTTGACTAGATTACGAATAAATAACAATATATTAAAAAGGATCCAACAAGGTAGGAACAAGGAGGCAATATAAAAAGCTCCGATCTTCAGTAGACCAGCTCTCTGAAGTTAAGATAAATTCGTCTTCCTCTCGACACCGCTAAACTTAACGACGATGATGATTGTAATAATAATAATCATAATCACAATAATTCTCTCTCTTTGTTTCACTCTCTCTCTCTCGCTCACTCTCTCTCTCTCTCTCTCTTTCTCTCCTTTACGTAACTGTATCCGTTATCAGCGTAGTTTAACAACGTAGTTTATCGTATTCCCACCGTGTTTTCTTATGAGATCGTTCGACTAGTGCTGACTAGGCTACAGTTATCGTCGACCCACTTGCCCTATCCGTTCTGGCAGTAGTAGTAGTAGGTACAGATCTTAGGATGATCATTTAGAAACGATCGTTTGTTTCGACGACGATCGTACTCTTTGATGAGAAAATCGGTCCACTTCTTCTTTTTTTTTTCTTCTACGGTCGAATAAGAGAATTTCTTTCCCGACGATTGCACGGACGTTGCATCGATTAACAGGGAATTGGATTTCGTTCGAGAAATGCTTTCGAGTTCGTATAAAAAGTGGAGATCGATCGAGTACAATCGATTTTGCGGAAGGGAATGGAGAAACGCGTGCTTCCTTCGCGGTTTGTCTCGAAACTTGCAGAGTCCGTGCTATCGAAGGACACCCTGTGAAAGTTTAACGACTATCCCTTTAGCTGCCGGCGTTGGACGTTCGATGGAATTGGAAATCAAATTTATTTGATAGTAGAAGTATCTAGGAGAGATGTTTCATGGGATAGCAGCTAAAGGATAGAATCGTGAGAGTATCAGAAAAATAAAAAATCTCGCGGTTTGAAGCAAGTGCTGAGGGGTGAGATCGTAGGGTGGAAGTTCGAAAATTTCTATTTTTGCATCATCGACAAATTCGAACTCGTGGTAGAAGAGTCCTAAAACTGACGATGATGGGGAAATAAAAATGGTACGTAGATAAATTGATAGAAGGGAGATTAATGAAATAATAATTTGATAAAGGAGGATTTAACACTAAACCTACCAAGCCGGTCAAAATGACCGGTTTCCAATTTTTTCTAAAAATTCCCTAAATTAATAGGGGAGCCATGAAGCAAAAATTCCACTTCTATCTTATAAAACGTAAATTAGTTAATTAATCATCGCTTTCGCCTCTTGATTCTTCTTTTACGAAAATACTTATTCGGTGTATTTAGATATGAGTAAATATAACGCCGGTAGTTTTAGTGTTAAATAATAAAGGAAAGTCTAACGATAATTAAAGGAGGAACGTCGCTCATTTTAAATTTATACTCGTTTGAGTGGAAAAGGGCTACGTGGGTCGACGAACAGGGGGTTCAGTGGGATTCCCGATCGACGTCACTTATTGTTCGTCTGCGATTTTGCAACATTCTAATCGTCCAAGTGCGTCGTCGCGAAAAGGCATCATTGTGCGTCTGCCGACGACGGCGTTTCTAGTGAATCGTCGTCGTCGTTTCAGCCTCATGGCCGTTAAAGAAACGAAGGGGACCTTCGGGAGTTCCCTCTTCGTTAGCTGCTACTGGAGCAACCGTTGTTGTTTCGCTTCGGAACGAGCAAAGGCTCGTCTCAGAGCCAACCTGCAGAGACGTCGTGACCGGAAATCAGCTCGATACCAGGAAGTCGTTGTAGCTGAGTCGCAGAACCGTTTCTCTTCATGGTTACCGAGATCGAGCCGCTAGCTATGACGCTCTCTTCGGTCGTCGACGGCGTCAAGGGAACGGCGTTGACGACTCCTTCGTGGTAAGAGAAGACATTTCACTATTTGTGCACTAATTTTGCACGAGAGAAATTAAGTTCTGTAAATTATATTCTTGGTTGCATCGGGATTTGAAGAGGGGTAGAAGAGGACTGGGTAGAAATTGAGGAATGTTGGAATACTGGATATAAGGAAGGTTAGATTAAGTTTCTTGTAAACTAATTGTAAGCATTTTTTCAAAAATTCTGATTTCTGTGGAAGCCTTAAAAATCTTAGTAATTAATATTACGATGTTCTCAGGTGATCTTCTGTTAGAGATTATAAAATTGCTAATTAACACATTGAGCGCCGGCCCCGTAATATTGTGGGATTTTTTGTTTCTTTATGTGGATATTCTTACACATCGCAGAACAAAAGATGGTCACCCTCAGAGACTTTCGAATAATACGGAGAACAATGGAGGTGCTATTATCATTGAGTCAAGAAAAAAAAAATTTGCCAAAATGTATAAGGTATTACATATTTTCTCTAACTACTTATTGTTCAAAAATGAGTAAACGAAGTCGGCGTTTAGGCTTTAAATTTCTAAAATGTAGCCGGCGCTTAATGTGTTAAAATACACACTGACATTAGTCTCTGAAAGAAAAGTTCAAAGCTGATATCTTGAAATCCTGAATTAAGACTCCCATACTTTAGATTCTATCGAAATTCAGCCTGTATGGAAATGTTTAAAATAATTTCACTAAACTTGCCTTGGTGTTCGCTTATACTTGGACCTTCCGCCTGATCAATGCTTGGTTGCTGGCTCTGAGTTGCCTCGTGTCTTCTCGACGGTATCACCTGCTGTATTAATTCTGGCCCCCTCGTCGGCACGCTGCTCGCTCTGTGCAATTGTTGTTTCTTCGACACCCTAGAAATGACACTCGTGGAAAACGGTTGCATCACCGTTTCCACGGGATTCGTATTGGTGCTGGTCATGGCTGGAGTTGAAGACCTAGAAGCTGAGTATTTCTTCCTTTTCCTCATGAGCTCTGCCAGAGCGCCAAAACCGTACCCGAAGACATGATGCGCCTCGTGATGATGGGGATGATGGGAATGATGGGAATGATGATGGTGAACAGTGTCACCGGGAGTCTCCAGAGAAGACTTGGAGTCTGAGGAACCCTCAGATCTTGAGCCACCGTCCTCCGAGGCGGGAGAATAAACGGAGTCCTCTGAGCGAGATCTACCTGTTGTTATTTACTTTCGTAAATTTTTATTGCAGATGATATCCTGAGTTTGGAGTGAAAGGCCCGGATTTCTAATTAGTTTGTTTAATATCAAATTCTCCGTGACCAGACACTTTCCTATGTTAGTATCTCCCTTTTATACTTGACAAAAAGGCGAAGACTGTTTAACTGTTCGAGTCGCAGAGTTTTAAAAAAACATAATCGAAAAAGACCGAAGAGTGCAATAGCGCTCAGTTATCCGTAGTGTTCGGAATTTACTAGGATTTTTCGACACAAAATCCGAGGAGACCGATCGCGCTGCTCGGGATTCAATCGGTTAATCATAATTTCTCAAAGATATTTGAACCTTATACTTAACACTAGAACGACCAAGCAAGTCAAAATGACTTGTTCACATTTTTTTCCAAAAATTCCCTAAGTTTACAGGAGAGTCCTAGACTAGAAATTCCAAGTTGATGTTATAAAACAGAGATTACCAAACCCATCATGTTTTCCACCCCTTGATTCCTCTTCTCCCAAAGTTTTTATTTAATATATTTAAACGTCTCCTTCCAACATCTGAGACAAAGGCACCTAGGCCCACTTCGAACAGAAAAATATCCTAGGTCTTTAAATAAATTTTACGACTGAAGAGGGTAACATACAGTTACCGAAACGTCTCGCAAAATTTGAACAAGTCAATTATTTAAACTCCGGTCGACAAACAGCCGTCCTTCATTACAAAGAAAAATACACAACCTGTCATATTTAAATGTAGTAAATTTAACGTCGGTCGTTCTAGTGTTAACCGAGCTATCATCAAAGTAATCTACTAATTTCTTACAAAATCCCAAATATTTTGGGACTTAATTAAGTCTCTCATTCGGGATAATCATTCCTACCCTCTCCTAGCCATTTCTACCCTCTCTAAGCCAAATTAAAAATGTCAAGAAGAGTGAATTCTATCTAAAGGAACCCCAATACAAAATCGAATAGAATGCTAACGAAAAACTCCTCTTACCAATTAGCCTGGAGACTTTGCCAGACTTGGCAGCTTCTATGAGGGTGCCCCAACGTTTCTTCTTCGAACTCCCCCTCATTCTTCGACTCTGTCTCGTGCTGGTACCAAGACCAGGCACGCTACTGGTGCTCATAGTATGCGGACTCTTTTTACGTGTCTCATCGAGCTCAAATATTCCACTGAGAGGCGAGTCGAAAAGTTCATCATGAGAATTCTCATGCTGAACTTGTTGAAGGGATGCTATAATCTCGGCAACCGGTGGTAGGGTGCCACTTCCACCTGGTTGTGGGGCGATATTGAGGCCCTTAATCAACCGGCGCTCCTTTTGACGATGCTTCTTTCGTCCCGCACCTACGGACAGCTCTTTAAGGCTACTTTCTAGGGGACAGACAGAAAACCAGGAGCTACGCTCAAAAGCAGCTACTAAAAACTCAGGAGAACTTACAAGTGTAGAGGATAAAGTAACTGTGCTTTGGAAAATAGAAGATGTATGAGGTTTAGGTATTGCGAGATTTATGAAGAGATTAGAAGTCGAGGGATTTTGCTGTCGAATATTTGAAATACTTTGTTTTTCTTAACGATATTGAATATTTGGTTATTTTGTTGTTCATTTTAACACTAGAATTATCGTGAATTGAGCTGATATACTTCCAGGCAGCTTTTGATTTCAAAAAGTAGGATCGAAGGGAAAGAGGTAATTGTCTAATTTGATTTTTTGCATTTTGGAAGATAAATGTAGAAAATCATAGTAATTTCATTGTTAAAAATTTGCCCAATTTGTGAAAAAAAATGTCGAAGAAATACTTCTGATTGTCTTGGTAGATCTGATATCGAGAGACGATACCTGTTGAAGTTTTCCAAATTTTAATTAATTTTGCACAAATCTTGTTGTCACAGGATCTCAATGATTTATCACGTTAATTAAGTATCAAGACATTTCGTATCGTCTGTCATCTTCTCTAATTTTGAGTTTCGCCACTAATAGTAACATAATATCCCGACGATCCTTAATGGCATTAATTAGTGCAGGAGTTCCTCGTGATTAATAGGACTCTCATTACGAAGTTCGGAAGAAGTTTCATTTATGAATGGCGAAGTTTACAACCGGCACTGATCTCTTCACGATTCCTCACTCGTTCACCGTTAAACGAGCTTAAAATCATCTCTCTCCCAGGAAACTTCGGAAATGAACTAAGTATCGGTTGAATTTTCTAATTTCTCAGGAATTAAATGCAGCAAACTCGTGCATCAAAGAAATTCAAAATCAAAGAAACATTCCGAGCCTAACAGGACTAGCCGTGTTCTTGTAACCTCACCAGTTCCACTTCCGGATGCGATCGAAGTGTTCATTCCAGAGTTCTTGAGGATCTCGATTAATTCGAAACGAAATGCACTGATGTCTTGTTTAATCTCGTTCACGTCATCCTCCGTCACACCTTCGCTTTCTGCTTTCCTTTGTTCCACAGTGACGTAACGTCTCACCAAGTTCCTCATGATACTTTGGTACCGGAAGTCACGCTCCGATGCTTGTTTAACCTTTCGCTGAACAAGATTACATTGTTATGGGGGAAACACTTGGATCTAAAAGTGTTAATTGTACGCTGATGTTCTTTATTTAACCCCTTCACCTACGATTTCTTTTGTGATTCGGAGTGCAATAATTTAGAATTAATTCCTGAAATCAAAATTTATCACTGATTTCTGATATTTCCTCTAACTCAAGGTAGTATTGATAGTATACAAATAAATTAACTGGTACGTGACCAAGTGATATTTTCAATTTCATAGTTTTTGGAAGACTTTAAAATTCCATATTCAAATTATCGCGTCACGAGTGTTACAAGTTGTTGTAGGCTAAGGGGTTAAGATAATTCTTCAATAATGATTGAAATTTCCAATATTTAATTTACGAACTTGTAAGTATTAATTTATGAAACCAATGTGAGCATTTTCAAAATAAATTCTCCGATAATTAACGCTGATTTTATCTTCGTCTTTGACTTCTTTATAGGACAATTTTCGTTTGTAAAGATAATCCTTGATTTTTCAATGCCGGTATAAAGCGGAATTGATTGCAACCACGAAGTTCGTGTATTTTCAGCTCAATTGTTATACGCTAAACTCATTAAATCCAACGAAAAGTCCTTTGTTTCGCCAACGGTAAAACTCAAGTGAAATTAACCAGGCTTAGTCTCACCCTGATCGTTCGCATGTGTTCCTTCTTGGCGGCTCTGCTGTGACCGCAGAGCTTCCGGTATATCCACTGTCCTACGTACCAGACACTCTTTGGGGTTGGAATAATGTTGAAGGGTGGTGGAACGGTACCACCTTCCTCGAAGTAGCTGATCCAAAGTTTGCTTCGAGCGAATTTCCATTCGATGTCCGCGCGTTCCTGATTGGAAATCGCGCGTTATCCCTAATGACCCTTATTTTCATTTATTTCCTTTTATTTCTCTCCCCTCATTAGTTTCTCATTCATTATTTTTATTTAGATTTTGTCTCCATAATTTTCTCTACGTTTTCCATTTATCCGTTTCTTTATACTTTTTTTTATATCTATCTATTTGATTGTTTTTCTCTCCACATTTTTCTCCTGATCTGTGTGCAATTATGAAGGACGATCGGTCAAGTAGAATGAGAACTTTGTACTTACCGAGATCAATTGATAGGAATGGTTCATCATGGCGATTAGAAGATTCAGAAGAACGACGATATTAATCACAGAGTAAGTGCCGAACATCAGCATACCCCAGAATCTCGTGAATACTTTTATACCATCGAGCTCGAAACTTTCAAGGTCAACCAATCCGAACACCGCCCAGAATAAGGTTTGGGTCGTCTCGAACAGGCTGTTAAACGACCCGTTTTAAATTAATTTCTCTCTCGCTTTTGTTTCTTAAAATGGCCGTTCAAAGTTCTTTTTATATCGTGTTACATTTGTTTGATCTTTAAAAGGGAGAATATGTCACGTACTTTGCAAAACGTCGCCAAACAATGCAGGCATTGGAATCTGTGGTGACGCTTGCATTTGGAGGATACGCCATTGCTGTTGGACAACGTTTCTTCTCCATGTCCGCGTAATACCATAGAAGTTGATTGAGACCTGGCAATTAGGTCGATTTGTTAGAACTTCTTGGTGGTTTTTTTTTTTGCTTATTTTTATAGATAATTGTGATGTCGTTTATTGATCGAGTAGTGATTTAATTACCGCAGGAGAAAGCGAAGAGCACGAGAACGTAGAGAAAGAAGAACTTCATGATGTCCATGACCATTCTCGATAAGGAGACTTGAAGTGGACCGAGGTGAGGATTTACGGAGAATATGTAGACGAGTTTTAGAGAACTGCAAATACACCATGGGTCTTTCGGTCAATGCATGTTTTTCACGGAAGACATGGTGGATAAGGGTTGAAAAAAAAATTCTCGATTAATATGGTTGAATTCTGGACCCACCACCTTTGAAAGACTTCTCCTAAATTATTAATTAGTAGACTGCGGATGTTTATGCAAATTTCGAGTTTCAAAAATGCAGGTGAGACAGGAAAACCTATCTAGGGATTTATTGCACTTAATAAATATTACAACAAATACCATACTTTGGATATTTTAGATATATTTTTATATTATGTTCTTTTTGTATATTTTAGTCGTATTTAATTTGTCATAAATGTATAAAAATCCGAAGTCTATTAATTACTATCATATAATCTGAGTAATGTGGAACATATTCGAAACTGCTGTAGTTTTGCAAAATGATCATAGAAATTGCAATAGAAATTTTGAGCAAGTTTTTGATGCTTAAAAATAGGCGAATATTTAAAGCAGCTGTATAGTTTTTAAATCGTTATAAATTTTGGAGTTAATGCTAACATATCGTGATTCAATTTTAATGATTATTATGTTCTACTCGTTAAAAGTATCATCGGCCACAATGTTACCAATAATTAATGATATTTTATACCTTATGCTTCGCGATATTCGCGAAACTTTCCCACGCGGAGGGGGCACGCGTGTGTGAAACATCCGACGGTTCAGAATCGATTCGCATTATGCCACAGGCCACGAGATGTCACAACAAAACAAATTATCGCGTATATTTACACACTAGTGTTTGCATTAGCTAATTAAACCAGTTAATGATAACGTCGTATTAATATAGTACAAAAATACTTTCTCCTTTCGTGTTTGAATACGAAGTGAGTTGTCCTTAACCCTTCAGGGAGTCGAATCGTCCGCGGTACTCCGACTTCGTATCCTCATTTAATTGTGGAATAATTTTTTTCATTTGGATGTTCTAAAGTAATAAATCTTTGGCAAATCGACCACAGTGATTAAAGTCGAAAAGAAAAATTAAATTTTGTAATCTCTTCTATATTATAATTAAAATATATCGTTGTTAAATATTAGTTTCAGCCAGATTTAATATCTGTCTATATTTAGCTGTGACTTATTATAAAATTATAGGTGAGTTTTATTAAAGATCGGTCGCTCTTCCTTCAAAAAGCACCCCCTACCCTCTACGGTATCATTTCTCTTTTGACCGAATTCCCAATAACTCAAAATTAACCAGTGAAACATACTGAAATTCCAATCTATCTCTGATTTGTGATACTTTGAGTTCACTGATTTTAACTCCACAGTTTTTGGAAAATTCCAAAATTTCCTATTCCACTGATCTCATTATGATTTTCACTCGTTATTGTACTCAAACCAATCCAATCAATAAAAATAATATTTCCATCTCCTACAACGTATTCTTCACCGCCCAAATTCTCAAATGTCATCGACGATACAAAACTCGCGTTCTCCACACACCTGAAGATATTCGCGGCGGAAAAGAGCCCCTCCGATATCAACATCGGATCCCAAGTGTCCCATTGTTCGCGTTGTAGCTCGATCACCAATCCAGGCTCTTGGTTCTCCATTTCCTTTTGCACCCTGTAGTAAGCTACGACCCTTAGGGCGACCGTCGCGACGTACAAGGAGTTAGTAACGAAGTCGATCACGTTCCACATGTCGTTCACGTACTCCTCGAGGCCGACATCCCAGAGCTGCTTCACCTCCGACCAAATCAATCCAGAGACCCAGGCAAGGATGAACCTGACAGGATGAAATCGCAAGTTTCCTCGATAATCCGACGGCTGATTTTCGATCTTTCGCGGAAAAACTGTGAGAGAATGTTCAGCGAGATGCGAAGATCAGCCGGAAAAGCAATTCCGCGATTTTGTTTTCCTTTTCGAGTCTCCCGTTGAGAGAAAGTCATTTGGGGATGATATTGGGATTTATGGGTGGAGAGAAGTGATGGAGTGTGCTTTTTTTTATTTATTTTTATGAATGGTAAGCACGAAAGGGTACGTCATCATCTTTCATTTTGGATTAACAGGTTGAGTGTCATGGGGGTCACCGGTGACCGGCGCTATTGAATTGAATGAAATTTTATGTTACGTTTGAATTGCAATATTTATGAATTTTCTAACATATTGAATATTTAAATTTTGGCGTTAAGAAAATGAAGATCTGCTAAACATCAATCAATCGGAGTCCTTAAAATTTCTGTTTTATGAATATGTGATTTTCATAAAAAAAGTTTCACTTCGGTAGAAATGACGACATAAGGGAAACATCGGTGGCATTCAACCTGTTAACACTAGAACTACCAAACCAGTCAAAATGACTGGTACACAATTTTTTCAAAAAATTCTCCAAGTTTATATAAGAATCATAGAGTAAATATTCTACGTCTATATCAATAAATATAAATCACCCAATCGGTCAAGTTTCCTGTCGCTTGATTCCCTCTTTTTCAAAGTATTTATTTAATATATTGAAATATGATAGATTTATCGCCGGTAGTTCTAGTGTTAAGTTGGAAATTTAATTTTATAGGTTGAAAGAAAATGGGTTGGTTTAGGTAAAAAGAGGCTTACCATTCGATGATCGTCGGAGCAGCACCCCTTTTTGTGGGCGCTGGCTCGTGCTCGACTACATCGTGACCCATCCAATTGCCGATCACACTTTCTATCCTTTGACTGGCCAGAATTAACATGACTGAAAGAAAATTATTATTTTCTTCTACTTACTATGAAAAAATAGATGCTTTCTATCGTAATAAGTCTCAAGAAAAATATTCTATTGGCAATAGATTTTCTAGTTTGGCTCCACTAGTTGGAAATGTTTACTTTAACTTTTATTACCACGACTCTTGTCTAATTGTTAGTCCCTTTATTATAAATATGTGAAAATTCGAGTGAAGCAGATGATCGATTAAGTAATTTAGTTTTTATGACAACACATTTGACCACCTTGGTAGTTTTGGCATTAAAATAAAAGAAAATAATAATTGTCAAGCTAACAACGATCACAATAGCAAACAATAAAAATAAATAACACATGCGAAATAAAAATAACAATGCACCCCCCACATTTTTCAAATTTTATTTATTTTCTATAAATCAATAGCATCCCCAAGAAACTTGTCGATCTGAATGACTTCATCAGGATAACCGTGGAATTTTAAGATCCCTAGGGTTAACCGACCTCCTTTCGGAATAACCATACGAAATTCCTTTGGTCTCGGTGTCATTCTCAAGCATCGCATTGCTTTCATCGCCTCGCCGTATTCTCTCTCCGATTTCTCTCCACTTTGGCATTTCCACCCTTCCTCTCTGGTTCACGAATTTCCCGTGACTCTAAATATCGTTAGTCTAACTCCGGGTCAATTACGCTTTCGTAGATGGTCGAGAATCACGTTCGAAACTCCTCTGCTCGCCTCGTCCTTGGAGGATCGCTCGGGTGTCCTCGAGGAGGATGTACTCGCGATAGAATTTCCGCCGACGAATTATAAATCGTCGTTTGCGCGTAACGGCACGAAAACGTGCGAAACTATTCATCCATCTGTGTTTAAAGTGCGTTAAAATAAACCGGAAGCGAAGACCTGATTTTCGGAATTTTTTTCAGGAATTTACATTTTTTCAGAGTAGAAAATTAAATGTGTTTGCTGTATTTGCGGAAAGAAACGCGAGAGAATGTTAATTTAGTCAGAATGAAATTTGTGAGGGAAGGAAGGATTCTTTTTTTTTTAATTTTTTTGTTTCTTTTGTGGAAGGTTCAATTTTGGTATTTTTTTTTCTATTGTTATAGGAGAAAAGAGTTTTTCTGCGTCTTTGACTTTAAGATCGACGCTCTTGATGTTTGCAGATTTGAGGGATTACGAAGCTGCTGGAAATAATGGAGCATGGTGATTCAAATCTCAAGCATAACTGGCTTTCTATTATTAGCGCCAGACGGATTCGTAAATCGTGCTGCTAAATGGTATTTGTAAACGGTTTAGAATTCGCACTTGGCCGCTTGATTCTCCGACGTGACGAAAAGGTAAAACACATTGCAGGAAATAAGTGGGAAATTTCGTGGAAGGCCTACGACGTTTCCTCTATTCTTTTTTAACTTTTTTTTTTAGCGTTTTCCATCGCGACAATTTGATTATGCAAATTTCCGAAATTCGCCCACAGTTTGTTGTTGACGAATGCACAAAAACGTAACGTAAACATTTAATCCCGAATGATATATCCGTTGATAAATCACGATTTTGCCGATCGATCGGTGCAATTGTGAAGTGAAAACAAATGGATGAAGCTTCCTGGGAACGCAGACAGCTTGGAAAATTCTGTAACGCAAATCATTCTTCAAATACCACCTACAGTACCCTCGACGCTACGTATATTTGAATTTTTAGTAAAAGAATTTTTAGTGCCGAAATAACACGTTCCAATGTTTAAACAAGCTGGTAAATAACATAGAAAAATATTGGCAATTTTCGTGTACTCTATTGACTAACTTGCTGGGATTTTTTTCTGTAGTTTGGCCCAATTGTAAAACACCTAAGTATCAATATTTAAATAAAATAATGTTTATGCAAGCTGGGTCCATCAATAGAAAATTTCCAAAAATTCCGTGCATTTTATCAATTAAGTAATTATTATTTCCATTTTGTAATTTAAGCCAATTAAAATACTCTTTACACCAATGTCTGAACACAGTAATGTTTCTACGAGCTTAGAATTCCTATAAAATAATTTTGAAAATTTTCTATATTATATCAACATCATTCTGTAATTTAAATCAATTACAATAATTATGTAAGCTGGGTCCATCAATAGAAAATTTCCAAAAATTCCGTGCATTTTATCAATTAAGTAATTAGTATTTCCATTGTGTAATTTAAGCCAATTAAAATACTCTGAACACAGTAATATTTCCACGAGTTTAGAATTCCTATAGAATATATTTGAAAATTTTCTATATTATATCAACATAATTCTGTAATTTAAATCAATTGTTATACTTTCAAACTGCAATCTCTAAAAGCAACAATGTTTATGCGGGCTGGAAACAATTATAGAAAATTCATAAAAACTTCGTGCATTTTATAAATTTTCTAAACACCAATCTCTATGCTATACTCACACAAAAACGTGAAGTACGATGCCGAATGGCAGATAAATTTGATGAACGGCTTTCTCATAGTTTTCCCAATACCACTATGAGGTGCGATGATGTACGCGGCACTGAAGAGAGGAAAGAAAACACCGATTTTTACGATCTCTAGGGCCTGAAGGACCATGTTCTTCCTACGGAAACCCGGAAGTCCCTCGTACCAAATCGATGCCAGTAGCTGCTGTACGTTAGGATGCGCCACGAACTGGAAATTCCGAGATAACCTAATATTGGTCGACAGTTTCCGGTCATGTGGCTAGGAAATTGTACTTATTACAGTCTGATTTTCAAATTGGAATATGTCCTCCATGGGACAGTGCGAGAGATAGGATTGCGTCGATATCTTCTCGATGTTTTCACCTTGATTTTATTTATTTCTTCATCGAATTTTTATTTAGGAAAAACGTGGAAAGGGTACCGATGATATTCGATATTAAATAAATCAAACTTTCTTTCGATCATCTTTGAAAGATTACTTGAAATTCTGACAATATTTGATCGTATAATTGTACTATTTTTAGAAGAATAATTTCCAGTTTCGTTCAGATATCGATGATTGTAATGGCAATAATATTTTGATATATTGCAGAACATTTCGGTTTAACTGAGAATACATACTTCAGTTTAACCAGCTTCGGGTTTTTGCACATTAACCGGACAATTGCTTGGCTCAGTGCCACAAGCTGATAATGAAACGAGCATCAGTGGCTTCCTTCTGTTTTGTTAACTTAGGCATCTCATGGAAAACACCTTTCATTGTAATCAAGACAATGGAACATTGAGCGTATTACTCAATAGATAAATAAATAAGTTGTCAATTGAGTTGAAATAAAATGAACTATAGATCAAATTTACTCCAAGCTTTGTACAATTCAGGAAAAATTACCGTGACCTATGACCTTTCTTTGTGAAACGTTTTACCTTTTTCTGCCTAAATTTAATAGCTAATTTTAGGCGATTAAGATGCATCCTCTCTCCGTGCTCGAAAGCAGGTCCTGTGGGATCGTGATTGAGGAGGACCTCGAGCTCGTGAGAACTTCTCGTGTGATCCAACAACGCCGTTGCAAAGTCCTGGCATTGCCTTCTTAACTCCTGAAATTACAACGTTAGCCCTTCTAAGTGCTACTCGAGGAAGATGCGTAACTTAAAGTTACAACAAAGTTGCGTAAAATCTGTCGCAAACTTTTGAGTATCTTGCGAAATTTATCCTGACTTTACCATTCAAAGTTAAAGTCTTTAATCGAAAGTATTATACTTCGAAGTCATTTATAATAAGATGCGAGAATTTGTGATACTCGGAGAAAATTTTGTATTACGTTTCTGCGGCTATGAAATTTTTATTAACACGTTGAACGCCGCCGATATTTTGCTTGTTTCGTCATTTCTACTGAAGTGAAACTTTTTGTATTAAAATGACATATTTATGAAGCAGAAACTTTAAAGACATTGATAGATCGATATTCAGAAGACTTGTATCTTCCTAAGGCCAATATTTAAATATCCAATATGTTAGAAATCTCATAAATATTGCAATTTAAACATAACGTGATATTTCATTGAATTTAATAGCGCCGGTCACCGATGACCCCCATGGCAGTTAACGTGTTAAATACTTGGAAAAAGATGGTGTTTAAAAATTTGTTAAAGTATGACGGCTGGGAGGAACGACTAGGAATTTTTCTATTTAACAGAATGGTTAATTGGCGCTAAAATTTCTTATATTTCCGGCATGAAAAAATTTAATTTATTATACAATGGAAGATACTTTTTATTTGCTGGTTTTTAATAGAGCGCGAGAATTTCTAGTAAGTAGGGATAGATTAGATTTTTATGGTTTCGGAATTTGTATCAAATTGTTGTAAAAAAAGACGTCAGTATTAGAAAGAGTTGCGGGGAATCAGAGAAACGGATGGAAATACTTTTTTTTTGGCAGTTTGACAATTTAAATGGTACTTCAATCGCCGACTAATCCTTCGTCGAGACAGAATCGAATTCCTATCACGTTTTCGACGATACAACGTCCCCCATGCTTCGTAATTCGCCTGCAAAGAAGAAGCGAAAGGACAACGAACGATCTTGCTGAAAGTTGATCTCTAAAAGAAGAGAGCTAAAGAAAAAGAAAAAAGCTAGAAGCTCAAACTCCTTAAGCGTTCGATGTTCGTTCGTTCAATTTGATCGGCAATCTCGAGCAATTTGTATCACCTTCGATATTATGGTCCTTGAATTTTTAGACGGTTTCTATCCGAGATAAAATACCGAGATGAAAAATCCTGTGCGTGCATTCGGGCGAAATTCTCCGTGGATGAATCGAATCCATGGTTAGATTTAAATCGAAACGATCGACGATATTTAATCTAACTTATTATTAGATATAACATTTATGACATTAAAGAATATGTAATTTTAATGTACAATTAAAAGTAAAGTTAATTACAGAGTTAAAAAGGTCCCGTTTTAACTAAAAACCTTTTCCCTCGAAAAAAGCCGTGCCCCACTAAATTATACAGTTACGTCACACAGCCCCGTTGAGGGGTGGCATTCTGGCGGCCAGTTTCGCCATAGTGAAAGTATTAAACAGAATTTTTGCACATTTGCCTTTGTGAGGTGTCAGTACAATAAAGAACATATTTATTTTTAATTGTGTACATGTCATACACAATTTTTTGCGATCCTACCCTTAAAAAGGATTTTTTAAATTTATCTCCGTGACGCTTGCCAACAATAACGAACTTTACTCCAATTATTAATCGTATATTTCCATGGAGAGGTGTAGCCTTTTAAAATCTCATTAACGACGACACTCCTCGCCCTTTTCTTTTCTTTTTTCACAGATCATCGAGTTCGGAAATTCCCCGTAAAAACGAAGTTTCAAGGCGGATGACACGTGATTGATCGTCACGTTGACTGAAAGAAAAGGATCGGGGGATACCGCGAGGGATGTTGCTTCTTACTGTGCAAAAAAAAAGAGGGAGAACAGATGGACGTGGCTCGATTACCTGTAATTTATTCTCGTTTAATCGTTTAACGATCCCTCGGTCAATCCGGCAACGGGGATGATTTATTCTACCTTCGGTATCATTATAAACGATAAGAGATCTCGAAAGAACTCCGACTAAGGGAACATCGAAAGCTCTTTGAGCAAAACGTAAAGCCTTCCTTTTTCCAAAACCAGGCAGATTTTTCTCGATTCTGCCAGCTTCTTCAAGATTCATCCCTCCCGCTTCCTCCCCCAATTCTGCAAACATGTGCAGTGAATTTAGTTGAGTGAAGCGGAAGGCAGAATTTCGAAAGTATTATTGAGAAATCTATGAGAATTTCATCGGTATCAAATTATTGAATGGACTTGTAAATAGGGAGGGATAAATCTTGATTACTCGTGGTCAATGACGGAAAATACTATGGAAATAGATACGATAAGAGTAACAGTTTAAATTCTACGTTTAACAAATTTTACAAATATGTATCGTTATACTAACACGTTGAACGCCAACCGTATTTCGTTAATTTCACTGTTTCTACTGAAGCGAAATTTTTTCTATTAAATTCACATCTTTATAAAACAGAAACTTGAAAGATACAGATATTCAGCAGACCTTTATCTTTTAAACATATTAATATATTATTTTTTTTAAACATATTAATAAGGTATTCAGCAGACCTTTATCTTTTAAACATATATATTCAAATATGTAGTATGTCTGAAAATTCATAAATATTGCAATTTCAAAGTGACATAAATTTTCATTGAATACAATAGCGTCGGTCACCGGTGACCCCCACGGAAGTCAACGTGTTAAAAAAACAATTTTCATGTATATTTGATTTCTTATTCACAATTGAAACGTGGATTCTTCAACTTTGAGCTCATTATTTCGTAAAAAATTCTCATAAGAACGTGTGCAGAAAATTTGCACGTGTGAAAACGTTGCTATTTCAGGTCCATTGACAAATTTCGCAAGTATATATTGGAGATTCGCGGAATGCCACGGTTTGGACTCGAATGATGAAACGTCCAAAGGAATTTTGCGCAGGACGTACGATGCATGCGCGATTCGCGGCGGTGCAAATATTTATGGTATCAAAGCGATATTCCACACGGTGCAAATGTTTGCTAATATCTGCGGAGTAGCCGCACACTTCGCGATTACGGAATTTAGCGAGACATTAATATTCTCCGCGTACCGACTGCGAAATGTCGCATATCAGAACACGGAAAATGAAGAATTTTAATCTACTTGACTCTGCATTCTTCTTCTGGAAAATTACCGCAAGTTAAAAATTATATCGCTCCTCCTTTGGGGCTTTTTTGCGGATTTCAGCAAAATTTCGAAGTTATTACTGCACCGTTTTGGTAGAAAGCGGGGTAATATCTTTGTCAAGAAATGTTAGCTTTTTTTTTACTGCTTTACACGAAGGTTTCCTGTTTTTTCTACTTTAATTACTGTTGTGATTTTACCCATGATCTATTGTTTCAGGTGTCTTTCGAACCACCGAGATTTTGACATGTTGACAAATTAACTAATTACCCAATTTAAGAAAAATTTCTCAACGATGACGAAGCGAAATTTAAATTAAAATTCTGAGCATCTTTGACATCTCTTGGCAAAAACAGTTATATCCAAAAAGAGAAACATATAAATATCACTGATAAAAGAATTAGTAGAATCAACCCTTGTACCAGAATTTCCTTTCACCCAGCATATATATAAGTTAAGTATTAAATTAAAACAAAAAGAAAATTAATTATTAGTTTCAGATATTCTCGTTAATTGCTAAAAGAATTCTTTGATAATAATGCCTCAGGCTCAATTTCTACTCGGATAATTTTTGGAATTCAAACTCCTTCCATTCCATTTTTTACGATACAAAACGTGATTCGATACTTTAAAATAAACATTCAAGAAAAGTCTATTTATTCGTCTATCGTCCTTCCTCTATTTAATTCTACTCTTTTGCCCGCACCAAGTAGAAAATTCTTTAACAAATACAAACGATGAACCTCGACAGATAAACCAACGGCTCTTTTTTATCACAGAGGATTTAAAGACACCGACACACCGGTCTAATAACAAAGCTACATCGCTTTGTCTAGCACCGTCCACAGACTCCAACACCCTGGTATAATAACGCAGAAACACTGCCAGTCTTACATCTTCCCTCGAAAAAGTGAAATCAGACACACATGGGGTAACTTGAACCTCGTTTCAACCACTTCCTCGAGAAGATCGAACATCCAGGAACGAACAAAAGCATCTTACGAGGGCGGAAATTAAACGAACCTCCGCAAGTCGAAGATTCAAAGTATAAAGGAGTGATTTTCGTCACGATCGAATTTTCCCTTCGTTTCGATCTATTCTTCGTTCGTATGAACTTCCAGGGTAGATTTGCATTGGCAAAGATTTTGCAGAAATGATTCCGCATATGTCAAATATTTACATTTGAGTTGTTGGATCATCTGTCAGGAGGGAGCGAGAATTTTAAGAGGTATTTTAACAGAGATCATAGAAGGTAGAGGGAAAACACATCGCTTTGAATGAGACGACGTATGTTAGATGAGAAAAATAGAGTGTAGTAGAAACCTAACAGTTTACGAAACTGCAACCCTGCAATCGCGAATATTCCTGACTGTAAAAAAGAGGTAGTATCTCAGAGAGGACAGAGAGTGAGAAATAGGGTGCGAGAGGGAGATAGAGAGCGAGAGAAAAATAGAGGGGTCAGAAGAAAAATAGAACGAAACAAAGAAATAAAGAATGACAGAGAAATAGCATGAAAGAGGTAAATACGGGGACAGAGCAAAATAGAACGAGATAGAGAAATAGAAAAATATACGAGCAGAGACAAAAGTGGAGGGAGAGAAATAGAGGCATAGAGAAGGAATAGAAGTAGAGGAAGAGACAAAAAAAAATAAGGAAGAGGGTGAATAGACTGGCCGCGAAAAGAACCCAATGAACTCGGTCTATACATCTCAAACGAGTGCGAGGAGATTTCGCGAGAATGGAATACATTGTAGCACTTGCTTTTCTTCGCGTATCGTGGCAATGCTATCGTTGCAGCTTTGTACTCCATTCTCGTAATGCTTCTCGAAAATGCGCCGACCAATCTTGACGCGGGGAAAAGCTTTTCTGCGAGCTAATAAAAGAGCCATACCTTTCAGCATGGCGAGCGCGAAGGAAAACTGCGACTGGCAGATATACGTTGAATTTCACTTTGTCGATTCGCACGAAGAATCCGCGAAAACGGAGAAAAACTGATTGTAAGAGAAAGGAGGTAGGTAAAATTGTAAAATGGTTGCGGTGAGGAAAAGCTACCTTGTTTCTTTCCTCGTAGATGGACTCATCGCTTTATGAAGGGTCTCTTCGATAGAATCGAATGGCTTCGAGTGCTTTGCAATTTTGAGTGCCTTTTGGACATTGTTAACACTAAAACTAATGACGTTATATTTACTAAAATTTACATTTATTGAAACAAATACTTTGGAAAAAGATAAATCAAGAAGTGAAGGGATAGTAAATTAATTAATTTAGGCTTTATATGGTAGAAGTAGAATTTTTACTTCACCGCTCGCCTACCAATTTAGGTAGTTTTTTGAAAGAATTGAGAACCAGTCATTTTGACCGGCTTGGTAGGTTTAGTGTTAAACAGGAAAAATAATTGCGAGGAATCCGTTAATGGTTGAATTTGTCGTTCGATGAGTGCAGCATTGTTTGTGACACGTAAACGGAACATAACATTGTATTTTCTAAGCGTAATCTGTTAAAAAACTATCCTGAATAATTGCTGCACGAACGGATTATTACGGATTATTTGAAAAAAGAGAAAACAAGAAGAAAACTTTTCTTCAAACTTCTTACTGTCTACAATTCCTTTTCCTATATTTCATCGATAATTCAAATAATTTCTGCAGTCTTTCGGCAATGTCGTAACAAAAAGGAACCATCTAAAAAACGTAGAAATAAATAACCATAATGAAGTTACAGCACGATATGAAAATGTCTGAAAAACAAGCGATATCTTTTCCCAAAGGATCGTCCTTTCTCAGCAGCATTGAGGTCCCGAGCGACATCCTGCGATACTTTGCAATTCCGAGTCTGCCCTTTCCCATGGACTTGTAAAACCAAGGAAATAACAAGAGGGAATGCATTAACTGTTCCATTCGCGATTCTCCTACGTTTCTTGCAACGATGTAGTCGTTGAATTACTTCTTACACAAAACTCCAACATGGATCAGTGCATTCTTGTTACGTGGAAGAAAACACTTTTCCGTGGAAGTGTTTCAACGATCGTGGAAAAAACTCGGTTGAACAGGAGGTAGGAAAAAGTAGAGGGAAAGAGAGGATGGCTAAGGCAATTCGATGGAGGGTTGTCGAAGATGTTGTCCCGAGGATGCGACTTGTATAAATCAAAAGTTGAATCTGTCGAACGGTTTAACTTCTGCCATTTGAGAAGAAAAAGAGGAATCAAAGAAGATTCTTTGCCTGAATGAAAAATTATGAATAATTGGCAGAGATTCTTCGCGTGGAAAAATGACAAGTTTTATTACGAATTGATCGAAAATAGAGTTATTTTTCATTCGTGTGATCCATTAAGGTTTTACGAGAGATTCGAAAAAAGTGAATTATAAGTTTGCAGTTTTATCCGATGTGAAATTAACATGAGAAGTAAAACGATCGTGAATTCTTATCGCGTATTTAAAGCGCGATACTTGGGTGAATTTATTGGTTGTCTTTTCTTTTTGTAAGACACTTTCGTAAATGAGGAAAAGAGAGAAAAAGAAGGAACGGAGATCTATGTCCTTAATCCTCTCAACATGAACTTTTTTGTGAAAATTAATTACGAAAAAGCACAGAGAGAAATGAATTTACTGGCACTGTGAATAACAAATAAGTTAGATTGAACAGTACTTTGTTACAAAGAAGGTAAAGAAGCTTTGAAAATAATGTTACGACACTTCGCAAAGTTAAAAAGCTCATGCCAGAAAGTAGAAACAGATATATGGTATCCGCTTTTAAGGCGATAAGAACTTACAGAAACTACCTCCGAAGAAAAATCTGCATCAATTATCAAAATGAAAATTCTCGTTTCTACGAATTTATAAATCTACAATTCCCAGTGAGGAAAAAGTGGCAATCACTTTTCGCTTAAATCACGCGACAAATCTCATAATCTGCAAATTCATCGTTTAAACTTCCTGCACGATATTCGCGAGCAAAAATTAGCGAGGCAAGAATGTACATTTGTAATGTTAATTTAAGCGAAATACGTGTCAGCATGGTATTAGAAGTGCTAGGAATTTGTCCAGAACAGTTACCGTGGCACGATGGGAACACAGCGACGAGTTAGTTTTGTTCTAATCGAATTTGCGTCGATCTTTGCTCGGCGACAGTAATGGGTTCCGTGAATTTCATGAATGGCGAAACATTCGCACGGAGATTTGCCGTGAAAGACTGAACGTATTAATCGATCCACTCGACGGAACTCGAAAAGGGGTGAATTTATTTAGCTTAAAGGGCTTCAATTGCTCTTCTTCCTATTGTTCAAGCGTGTACACCCGTTCCGGGAAAGACATTGACTGACTGTTAAAGGCTCTGTTTCGCCCGAATCAGTTCACAGTTTCAGCAAGGTACTTCTCTCTTGGGATAATATAAAGTACTGTTGAGAGCTGAAACGTTGGCACTCGGAATTTCGTGGGCGGGAACTTTGTCTTTCATTTTTATGTGTCTACTTGCGACGGTTTCTCTAACTATATTACGGTATATTGACATTTTTTAAGATAATTACAGTACCTCCGCTTTGCAAATTTGGAAAATTTGAGTAGTAACATTAGCGAGTAACGTTATGAAGGTGAACCTTAGTTCTAACCGGGCCAATTACTGAAATTTTTATCTTCGAAACGTGAGAACTTCTAACTTTTTGAACGGTAGTGTTGAGTTTTATTTTTTTGTGAGTATCTACTATGGTTATTTCAACGAATAGAAACCGATTACAGTCTATTGTCATCTTCTAAGCTCTGCACAGTACTTTCTCTTTTCTCAGACAGTATCAAGTACAGTTAAGAGCTGCAAAGTTACTTGCAATTTTTTGGATGGCAGTACTCTATTTTATTTTTTATGTCTATCAACTATGGTTATTCTAACGAATGGAAATCGATTAAAATCAAGTGCCATCTTTAAAGTTCCGTACAGTACGTGCGCAAAGGATTTCATCTTTAAGGCTAGACATTTGTACCATCAAATAAGAATACGTTTTTTTACATACGTTCATGCATCTCCCTCGAATAGCGTATAACTGGAAAAAAATTATTTCTTTGCTTTTCTCACCTGATACTCGCACTTAAACTCATGCTCGAGGAAAGAAAGACGTCGAAGTTCCCAGGAGAGTTCAAAGGCCGTCAGAATGGGATCCTTTGAAGACAGAGCTATCAAGGACGGTGAAGCTAGGGCCCTGTAGGCGTTTATTCGGCTTCTCGAGTGCCTCAGGGAATCCTCCATTCTGGATGTCACGCATTCGCCGCACCTGCGAGACGAAAGGTAAAAAATAGATGTCGACTACTTCGCTACGTTGTCCTTGCTGGCAAAAAAATTTGTCCTCTTTGGAATGCTCTTTGAACACGCATTCACGCGGTCGCGTTCGTTTGTAAGTTCGTCCCTCAATTGGTCGTTCGAAGGTGACTTGGTAGAAAGGGCGATTTTATGAATTATTATGATCTCTCTACCATTTTAGTATTTTACAACACAAAGGATTAATCGGACACTCTTAATCGGATAAATTAGGTAGAAAATTTGTATGTTTCGGTAAACCTTATCAAATTGAAAATATGAGACACGACACAATAAAATTACTTTTATAATACTAATAATACGTTAAATTATAAGAAATATTAAGAATCACCGATCAATTTCTATTTTATTAATTTAATTCTGCATGATCGTGGAGTCAATCACAAAAGAAATCGTACAGCAAAGATTTAACCAGTTAACTGCGTTCGACGTGTATACACGTCCATCCAAAATTCTATTGCGGTAGCCTTTTAACACTAAATTGTCAACTCCTTATCGACTAAAAACGTAAAAATTCCACGGTTCGCTTTCTTCTTTTCGTAAAATTTATAACAGAAGCATTTGCTTTGTCTTTAACTTATATATGCGTCATTGATCTACTTTAATTCCGAACCCTACGAGGGGTTCACGCATTTAAATTCCGCAGTTGACTGGTTAAACTTATCAATTTTAATTCTTCATCACATAAATAAATTGTACTTCCACTATCACTGCCTCATAAGAGACAACAGAAAAAGAAATCCAAAAATACTACTATTTCACCTCATTCCTATAGTTCCACCCCTAAAAACCTCCCCTTAACACTAGAACTACCGGCGTCAAATCCAACATATTTTAAAAAATTAAATAAGTACTTTGAAAAAGGGGGAATCAAGCGGCGGAAAATTTGAACTATTAGCTGATCTATATTTATTGATATAGACGTCGAATATTTATTCCATGACTCTTATATAAACTTAGAGAATTTTTCGAAAAAATTTTAAACCAGTCATTTTGACTAGTTTGGTAGTTCTAGTGTTAAAGGAAACCTAATCTGAAACTACTTTAACGAACCGTCAGCAGAGTAATTTTTCTCTTACGATAAATATAACACGATTTGCGGAGTGAAATTCCACCCCCGTGTCTATACCGTAGTAGAACTAACATGAACCGTGCATGTGCCTCTACCCCTAATTCAATTAGTCTCCGTCTCCGTCCGCTCAAAGGATGGCAAAACGGGAAGGTGTTAAACTAGTCAGGGGAATTAATTAAACTGAAAAGGGGGGTATATTTAACGAGTAACATTAGCCTGACCTGCCTGACGTTTCTTCGACTATGCTCCAGGGACGAATATGCGTTCATAGGTTTCGTCTGTTCCAACGGAAACAAAGGAACGTTTGCCATAATTGTACATTATACTTTCGACTTACCCACAACGAACGTCATGGGGCATTGGTAGGGTGGAACCACGATCTAAGAGGATCTTTATGATCTCGTAATTGTCCCTGTGCGCTGACAGGATCAATGGCGTGATGTCTGGCGTGAACGTTGCCGTTTCTGGTGATAGAGATTCCCAGCTCTGAAACATCCAGAGCAACGGTATTACTTTTATTTAACCCTCAACGACTATTGCGTATCGAGGGGATGGTATGTCGTTCAGACAGGGGTTATTGGTTTACGAGGATTCTTTTTTTTTTGGTGGTACGTTCGTCGAATGATTAGGCGTTGTTCCTTCAGATGGTTGAAGAGAATGAATCGCGTGAGAGAGCCGAGGAAATTGGACTTGTCGGTGAGAGAAGTTACTACTCATTATTTTTTTGATTTAACGGATTTCTACAAACTTATGAACGATTTAATGATTATTTCTAAACAAATTATAGTCAAACAATAGATCTTCTAATTATTCTGAATTCGAGAACTCATCGTTTTTAACGACTTAGCCTACAACAACGTGTGGCACTCGTGACTTGATAAATGGAATAGGGAATTTTCAGATTTCGTCAAACCTATAAAATTGAGATATACGATATATCAAAATCACTGATCAATTTTCATTTTAGCAATTTAATTTAGAGTCACTGCGGAGGCAGTCACTGCAGTAGGGCAAGGGGTTAATTAAAAATGCCGAAGGCAACAACAAGTACCGGAAAAAACGCGATCGAACGTCCGACAATTTCCAGACACCCCCTACTTCCGTTCTCCGTGCGCTCTCTCAATTAGGCGCAACTTCTCGAAAAAGATATCTTTTGTTTATTCAGTGCACCCGATACAACCGACGCATCCATCGGCTCTGTGCATCGTCTAACAATGATTTCCGAAGTTCCACGTAAGCCGATTCGTCAGAAAAGCCGATTAAATTTTCCCGAAACTCTGAGAAGCGTTAAACATCATTGAGCCCCCTCTTTTTCTTCGATTCCGTTTTTCAACGTCGTCCACTTTTAACGTTGTGAATATAATTCCGTATTTTCCCTTTCGACTCTCTCTCTCTCTTCATTGAAGAGTCTTTGACGAATAATTCAAAGCCGTTGGGGTGAGAAAGAGAATGAAAAAAAAACGGAAAAATTCATCACACTCTGATTGAAGCTCAGAATCGATTCATTTACGGACAGGATCTGCTTGAAGTTGGATCTGCCTTTTCTTTTGTCTTCGCGGACTTTGGATGATGAGAATGGACAGAGGGCGAGAATAAGGGTGAATCAGGGAGAATAAGGGAGGCTATTGTTTCGCGGGAGTAAGTTGCACTTGAGTGAATTTGCTTAATTGAAACGGCTGCCGTCTTTGACGGGATTTGATGCTTCCGGTGTGAAAGCCACTGAGAAAATGAACTCGCGTATTGACGCCTCTGCTCTTAAAAGTTTGGAAATTGGAATGTACGAATTAGGGGAAAGTTCACCGATTCGAGAAATTGCGATTGCTTCAATTCCTGCGGGAACGTTGATGATATTTTTGTGTCTGTATAATTAGAGTGTAATTTAACAAGATATAATCATTTGTTTATATTGTGTTACATTATGTTTTTAGAAGTGTATGTTAACCCTTTAGGGACCAGCGACGCATATATGTGGTCAGAGAAGTAATTAATTTATAGATTTTCGCCGCTTGTATACACTATTAGAGTTGATAAATTAAAACAGTACTTTTGAAATATGAATATGAGAATAATTTATAATTTATGTAGAGTAACAGTTCAACTTTTTGATAAAAAGTTGGTCTTGTATCGTCAAACGAATGATTATTTTACAATATTCAAAAATATCTCCAAAGGGTTAATTGTTGAACATCAGAAGAATTTTGCTCGCATGCGTGTTTCTATCGCGGTAGAATGCTTTCATAAAATTAAAACATTTGTAACTATGTATGAGCCACTGTTACTTTCATGCAACAAAAGTATCTACGGTTTCTACTATCAATCTACAAACATTGATTATATTCGACTTGTAGAGGGTTAATTCAGCTGGTAACGTTTATGGAATAAATGTTACAATTTGTTCAAACAAACCTGACAAAGATTGCAATATGAAAAAATTTCGAATCAGTTAGGTGCAAAATGATGAAAGTAAAGTATAATTAAAACAATCAAACGTAAGAGATCTTACGAAACAACTAACGTGGGGCATGCCGGTTATGTGAAATTTCTCCTCGTGTTCGAGCAGGACTTCGACAGCTTCGACGAACTCTTCGGAAATGGCGTGCAAAAGGGCGTCCTTGGTATCGACCTTGTGCTCGATCAACAACTCGACCATATCGAGGTTCTCGTTATCGATTGCCATCAGAAGAGCGGAACGACCCAGAGGATCCACGCAGTTAATGTTTATCCCGCTTTCCTGAGCACTTTTCAGCATCCTGGAAGAAAACGGTTATCGATTCACGCCCGAGTTTCTTATACCAGATTTTTCGATATTTCAAAAATTGTCGTTTTTATCGCATCATGCTAGAATTCTCGTTTGGAACACTTTTGTGCGTTGTTACTTGGATTATTTATCTTAAAAGCTTTTTAGGGAAGAGTTTAATTAGCAATATTTTTATTTCTAAAGAGATATTTAGACAACTGAATAGCTCTGTCGATTGCTGAGAAAGCAGAGTGAAAATTTTCTGAAATTTGGACAATATTAGAATTTAAATCCTCAATTACTTCAATAGAAAAAAAGTTGAGAACATCAATAATTAAGTGCCACTTGGAGAGAATAATAATTATCACAAATCGTTGACATTAAATTCTTCAAGGTAATAAACACTTGGCGCCAATTTTTTTGTAAGTTTTTACCAAGGAATTTCTTCAAATAGATTCATTGAATGTTTTCTCCCACCGAATCAATTGAGAAAATCATTAATTAACTGTCACGTAGAGAGAATAATAATTATCACAAATCGTTGACATTAAATTCTTCAAGATGATAAATACTTGGCGCCAATTTTTTTGTAAAGCTATACTAAGGAATTTCTTCAAATAGATTCATTGAATGTTTGCTCCCACCGAATCAATTGAGAAACTCATTAATTAACTGTCACGTAGAGAGAATAATAATTATTACAAGTTATCGACATTAAAACCTCCAAGATAATAAATACTTGGCGCCAATTTTTTTGTAATTATTTACCAAGGAATTCCTTCAAATAGATTCATTAAACGTTTGCTCCCACCGAATCCATTGAGAAAATCACTAATTAACTGTCACGTAGAGTGGACAATAATTATTACAAGTTATCGACATTAAATCCTCCAAGATAATAAATACTTGATACAAATTCTTTTCTAAGGTTTTATAATACTAAGGAATCCCTTCAAACAGATTCATAGAATGTCTTCCCCCATCGAATCAATTACCGACAATTTCAGAATTAAGAATATATCTCACAATCAGTATTTTGTGGCATATCTCGTTTTCTTGTAACATGGCAAACCATAAATTCCAAAGGAAGAACCTTCCTCCCCAGAATCTGAAAACCCTTACACAAATTCGCCTCTCTCCATCGTCGCAGTTTTCGCAGATATCTTCATCCGTATTCTTATCTACTCCTGAAGATATCTGCGAACTCAATGCCAACCGTGTCACGTGTTTTTTTTCTCAAATTCACGATAGCGAAACGAAAATTCGATCGCTCGAGGGAGGCCAAATGAGAATTCCATGCTGGGGGCAGAAATTTCCTCTTAGATCGTAATCGGCATTAATCGCGTCGGTGGTAAGAATTCCTGGAAGTTTCGAAATCGCGGTGGGATTGTTCGCAGGATAATTAGATCCTTTGTCAAGAAACGACCAAGGGGGCAGAACCGGCGGGTTTCAACCCTCTCCCGTCAGATTTCTCATTCCGGGCGAAAACCCATTTCCTACTGCTTTTCTCCATGAATTGTGTGCTCGGTATCGTTGCAAATACGATCGTCATTATCCCACGTAATTCGCTCATTATCGTTTCAACCTTGCGAACCTTCGGTCTATGCGAAAAATCGGACGATTCGCGCTGCTGAGAGAACGCGAGGGTTCTTTGGGGTGTTCTTCAGCATTTCAGTACTCGTGAAAGAAATTCTATGGTTTTATGGTGGTGCTAGGTATTCTGGATGTTTTGTAGATCCGTTTTTCTGTTTGTTTATATTAACGTGTGACATTCTTGACGCGATAAATGGAATAGGAAATTTAAAAAATTCTCTAACACTATTACGTTGAAAATATCAATTAGTTATGAAACGATAAAATTATTTCTACTCTATTAACCCCTTGCGACGGGTGACACCCCCTAGAATAACGAGTAACACTCGTAATGCCGTATATGGGATAGGAAATTTTCAAGTTTTAGAAAAACTATTAAATTGGAAATATTAATGAAACGCGACGCGATAATATTATTTCTCTAACATTAATATTGTGTTAAATTAATCGGTACATTAAGAATCACTGATCAATTCTTCTTTTAGCAATTAAATTCTGAATTATAGCGGTGGCAGTGACAAAATAAATCGTAGGTCAAGGGGTTAATATTACATTATACGAAATATCGGAGAGAAACTTTGATTTCAAACAGTAAAAATAGAAATACTAGGGGAGGAGATTAACTCTTTGCCTTGCAACGTCGAATCAATCGGGGTCGGAGAAAAGGTCAAGGAGATGATTGGCATTTATTGAAAACATCTAAGTAGAAAAGTTCATCAGGCTAAATTACAAGCTCAGCTTTGACATATCATAGATTAAATTGCAAGGCAAAGGATTAATGAAGTATCTTCGATATTTTATACTCTATAAATTTGAATGTTTCTGTCGTAAATATCCAAAGTCATCAAGATTCTCCTCTCTTCAAAACCGGAAATTTTATCAGTGAAATATAAAAGTTTAACATATTTTCTAAAAGTAAATGAGACGAAAGAAATAAAATAAATGAGGAAGACCATACAGCTGAAGGCAGCCGTGACGTTATTCTTCCTGCTTTGAAGACTCGATCGCTCCAAGTGACACGTGTCCCTCGCAAAAGGAAGCGTAACGAGGGAAGAGAATCGAATCCTTAATAAGGACACACCGAAGACGCTACTCAGAAACACGTGGCTTATTCAGGAATGATTAAACGTGAACTTGTCTGTTCTTAGGCGCACGTGCGCGAAACTTCGAGTGGATTCGTCATAATGAGTTGTCTGTGCAATCACAAACGGCTCTCGAATTCATTGGAGAAATTCATGCAAGTACCTATATGAACTCGTTCCTTTGAAAAGTTTTTTTGGAAGATTCGTGAGAGCCATATTAACACTAGATTTACCAGCGTGAAATCTATTACATTTGCATATGTTAAATATGTACCTTAAAGCAAGGAAAATTAAAGCGTGGAAAAGATGATAGATTCGGTAATTTATGTTTTATACGATGTACAAAGAATATTTATGCCAAGCCTCTCTCATAAACACGTAGAATTTTTGGAAAAAATTGTGTACCAGTCATTTTGACTGGTTTGGTAAATCTAGTGTTAAATTGTTATTGACAAGAATCTCTTCGTTCTTTGTCTTCGTTGACTTCAACTTTTCTTATTTTGCCACCGCTTTAGGTTTGAAACCACGGAGAGGAAATATTTAGTAATAATTATGAAAAATTTAATCGAACTGAACAATCTTTAGTTGAACCCAAAGAAGAACTTTTCCAAATATAAGGATTTTCTATCTTACAAATATAAAGTAGAGAATTGTATCGAAAGTTAAACATTTTTGGCATTGTCTAGTGAAACGGGACGATAAAAAATATTTTACAATTGTCACTTTACGTTAAATTACTTTAGAATCTCTACGGTTCTATAGCTATTCGAAAGAAGCTTAGTGTATCGAGAATATTTCTTTCTGTATTCCAATTTCCGACAGCTTCCGAGATTACTACTTCACGAGTTCAAGTCTAAAGGTTTTTCGTCGATTTTCTAGTGCTCCCGGAAGAACGAAGAGATCAACGTGACTTTAACGGGGTCTAAAATCTCGGTTAATCGCGCGAAAGAAGGAAAAATTTTACCTTCCAACCGACGCGACATCACCACGTTCCACGGCAAGGAGGTATCTCTTCTCCTGGACGGACAAACTAGCAATTTCCTGGTGCGGTCTCATCACGTTCTCCTCCTCCATCATACCGTGGATACTGTGCCTCTGAAAAGACCATAACATTCTATTAGATTCGTTCGAAGATAGCCGCTGCTATGTTAGCAAAAATTCGCATTTATGCGATGATAATCGTTATCCTCTTTCTGACCAATTGGACAAATTAATTCAAACGTTTCCTATGTAATTTTCATAGACGAAAAACTCGAATAATAATTTCGATTGCATATATTTCGAGATAATTTCATCCTATTTTTATTTTAATATTAACCGTCCTAACACTTTATGGATACTTATTCTTCACGTAACAATTTTTTTAACGCGTTGACTGTTATGGGGGTCACCTGTCACCGGCTCTATTGAATTCAATGAAATTTCATGTAACTTTTAAATTGGAATATTTATGAATTTTTGGACATACTGAATATTTAAATGTTGGCATTAAAAAAGTACAAGTTTGCCGAATATCTTTCCATCTGTATGTTTAAAGTTTGGGTTTATTAAATATAATACCAGTGGTGTTAAACGTGTTCACCGATTATGAAGCGACGCTAATATTTTTCTGAATTAAATGCAATAATACAAAGAAATAGATATTTTCTTTTCATTGGACCGGTTAGTATTAAGATAAGTGAATATTGTTCCAATTTCTTAGTTCCTTAACCCTTTGAGGACTACCGACACATTAGAGATGAAATTTGAAATATAACCAATAAAATAGTAATTTACAATCTGTACACATTCACACTCTGTCTATGTGATAACAAGGTGGTTCTTGACCACAAAAATAAATAATTAACTCTCGATATTAAAAAAGTCTCCATCCTCAAAGGGTTAATTTTTCAATCTCAATTAGAAAATATCAAACGAACATGAACTTTGCTCAACATTTAAACAATTTCAACCGATTTTTCCACCGACCGAAGGCCATCAGTGTCAATCACGCAAACCGGGAAACACTCAACGCAATACGAAAAACTTCCCGCAATAATTCCTTCAGACACAATAAATACATCCTCTCCCGTCTCTTCAGATATTACGATCCCTCCTTCATCCTTTCAGCCGAACGTCCTTCATTCTTCGCGTTCTCGACGGCAGGACTATCGATCCGAGTTGCGGTCGAAAGATAGACGAATTTAGGATGATAAATGTACGACGACGTTCGATGCAATCGTCGTGCCACAAAAGAATTCAACGAGAAAGTAGAGGA
This sequence comes from Cerceris rybyensis, assembly GCA_910591515.1. Lineage (NCBI taxonomy): Eukaryota > Metazoa > Arthropoda > Insecta > Hymenoptera > Crabronidae > Cerceris > Cerceris rybyensis. The sequence goes on along the minus strand of OU342792.1, from coordinate 21,721,936 downwards.
AGAAGAAACCGATAAAGAAAAGGGAAAAGTCTTTCGCCGTTCAAGAAAAACGATTCGTAACGCCACGAATTTTCCACGCCTCGAATCTCCAGAGTCCTGACATTACTGTCAAACTTCCCTATCGTGAGTGTATAATCTCTGAGTGAGATCACAAAGTTCTACGTGTTTCCCGATGTTTCCTGCGTTACTTGGCACGATGGTTGCCTGGAAAGTTGAAGGTTTTAACACCTCCAACGACACTGACGTGCTTCGACGTTTGGTACAACGTTATTGGTTTGTGGATGCTTAACGTGACTAGGAGAGGGTTCATCTGTTAAAGTGAAAACGTGGGATGTTTCAGTGGCGTTGCAATTAGCTTCATCAGGCTACGGGTAAACATCGATGACGATCCGATCGGAGTATTTGCTATTGGTATCTAATGTGACTTTGGTGAAGTTAATTGCAGCAGTGGCAACACGCAGGGTTGCTTTGGAACTCGGGTTTGAAGAGTTTCAATCCTTCATGTTGATAATTAATTTTAAATGCAGTGAGAAATAGTTTGCTGATTTGAAGCGTATTTTTTTCTTGATATGGATAATTAGCTTGTTGTGGTAGGAAGGGGTGTAATTAATTTGTAATATAAATTTAAGTAACTGTAATATTTGATTAAATTGTCATGTGATAATTACAGTTAGAGCTATTAAAATAGAAGTATCCAGTGCTTTTGCCTGTAAGTTTCGAAGTATTCGTTTAATTCCTGATATTTGACTGCGTAATTGAGATTATAATTTAAATGGTACATGATAAGTGTCCAAATTCAAGAAGCAGGAAACTGATAATAATTTTGACGACGTCAAGAGACTCGATGTCATATTCTACTACCGTTCCTAATACAATTCCGGATTTAAGGTGTTTCAGTAATAGCTGTCACGGCTACCAATCGTTATTTTACATCTTTGAATGGATAAAGATACCTACGTAAAAAAATCTTCATCGATCCAACGATGTATATTAACACTTTACCGACCGGTACTTTTTAACATCCCACCCACTTCTGATCGGTCACTAGCACGCAAATATTTCCCTGATACTGATATCTCTTCGAAAATTGCAAAGCTTCTTCACCGAGTCCTTGGCACAATTAACCGCAATGAAAAATAACAATTTATTAATTTCCGTAGCGACCAATTAATAAGTTAAAAGCCCAAAAGTGTTGGGCCCGAAAAGTCGATTAATCGACTACCGGTCGGTAAAGTGATAACTAGGCTCCGGATGTTTATGCAAATTTCAAATTCAACAAATGCAGTTAAGACAAGAGAACCTATTTAGGGATTTGTTGCACTCGATAAATGTTACAACGAATACCATACTTTGGATATTTCGGATATATTTTTATATTATGTTCGTTTTGTGTATTTTAGCCGTATTCATTTTGTCATAAATGCATAAACATCCGGAGTCTAGTGATAACAGTAGGAAGCCAAGGTACATGTTTTTGAAACACCTTGTACATCGTTGGAAATTCAAAACCGCCCTTACAGTATCTCCAGCATCTGCATCGTAGATGTTTCAAGGGTGCAGAACCCTTCCCGTATTTTACCTCTCATGTTAAATAATCTCACTAGGATCCATCTCAAAATTACAACCAATTGCCCATCTACCTGGTACCAAACTCTCTATTCAGTTTCCCTAAACTTTCATTTTTATCACCTTTCTAACACGACCACGTACTAGACGATCTACTTGATCATATCCAGCTAAATTAGAGCGAACGAAGCACAGGCTTTCACGACAATTGAATTCTATCGGAACCAAGTGAAATACCAAGGGAGAAATGCAGCCTGGTCGTCCTTTATATCCCTTTGGATTCACAGTCGTGGGCGAGCACTAAGAAGATGGAACATAGATCGGAGAAGCACCCTGAATCTTGGCCATCGAGAGAGGAATCGGGGAAAACAATTAACAACTCACGTAGCTCTCCATTGTTCGAGAAACCTCGGTCTCTCGATTCGTATTCTACCGTCACGTGAAAATTCGTGGACGTTGGTGAGCGAAAAGAATAGCGGATTAATTGACTCCCTCAGACAAAATGTTAGTTAAAATTGTCACCATGTTTTGTACATTGTTCCCAAGTTATTATTTAATGCACCATAGCCTTGGTGATTCTACACTCGTATGAAATTGTAAGTGTGATTTAGCCCCTAGGATAAATAATCTAATTTAGCTTAGGAGCTATATAATCGTAAGAGACAAGCCCTAAAAAAATAAAATTCAGCAACATCACCCAAATAAAATGCATATCTCCTCCTCCCTCACCAAATTATAGTCGAAAAAGCTATTTAAAACGAGCCAGCGTGGAAATCTAAAATAGCAACGATGGAACTCTCGCCTCCAACGTGGCACATTCGACGGTTATCACCCGTGCCAGCAATTAAGAGACCCTCTAATTAAGCAGATGTCTTCATCCTTTTAGGACATACGAGTGCATACACGCGCAAACCCGTCTCCCAGAGGATAAGGGCCAAAAGAGGGGAACGATAGAGGCGGAGGCGTAGAGGAGGATGATGGACAGTGTTTGCCGAGGGTGTGGCAGCTTGACAATTAGGGTGCGGCCAAGCAAACACTTGCTCGTTGTCAACGTCGGCCCTTGCCATGGTATGTCGTCTCCTTGAGACCGAGAGGGGTAATCGCGGCCTCGCACGTATTCCTCTGGAGAACCGATCCTCTCCTCTTGACTCTATTTCTTTTGTATTTTTTTTCCTATCCTTCTATAGTTATTTCATCTAGGGCCTACTCCTTTCGATGGACTCTGAATCACTGAGATTAAAAGATAATTTAGAAAAAATTTCTCAGAGGTGATGGAGAATTCGGGTCCAGGGGTTAGAAGTCCTTCATCGCCTACGCACCCTAACTTCCTATAACTGCTATGGTTATTTGGCCTTGGGCCTACAGTTTTAGAAATCTAAACTAAATAGGATTTAGCGTATTAAATAATAATTAGGAAGAATTTCTTAGAAGTGATGAAGTTGAATTCGCGTTCAGTGATTAGAAGTCTCGTATCTTCTAGGCACCCTAAATCCCAATAACTGCTATGGTTATTTGACCTTGCACTTACAGTTTTAGAAATTTAAACTAAATAGGATTTAGTGTTTAAAATAATAATGAGGAAAAATTTCTTAGAAGTGATGAAGTTGAATTCAAGTTCAACGATTCGAAGTCCTTTATCGCCTACGCACCCTAATATTCTATAACTGCTATGGTTATTTGGCCTTGGACTTACAGTTTTAGAAATTTAAACTAAATAGGATTTAGTGTTTAAAATAATAATGAGGAAAAATTTCTTAGAAGTGATGAAGTTGAATTCAAGTTCAACGATTCGAAGTCCTTTATCGCCTACGCACCCTAATATTCTATAACTGCTATGGTTATTTGGCCTTGGACCTACAGTTTTAGAAGTCTAAACTAAATAGGATTTAGTGTATGAAATAATAATTAGGAAAAATTTCTTAGAAGTGTTGAAGTTGAATTCGAGTTCACTGATTAGAAGTCCCGTATCTCCTAGGCACCCTAATTCCCAATAACTGCTATGGTTATTTGGCCTTGGACTTACAGTTTTAGAAATTTAGTCTAAATAGGATTTGATATATTAAATGACACTTTAGGAAAAATTTCCTAGAGGTGATGGGGTTGAATTGGAGTACAACAATTGGGAGATCTAAACTTTAAAAAGATACCATAGCTCAGTCGCGACTCTTATCTGTCCTTTCTACGTTCTCATTATTTTTTTTAAGCTCTTCATCGTTTAGTTTCTCAAATGGACTTTTACGGAGAAGGCTGACTTTTTTTTGCATGGTATTCTTTCAAGGAGGAACAAAAGGCAGCGTTATAAATTGCCGCGATGCGTCGCACAACAGAGTCGACTGTACGACGCGACTGTTTCTTTATTCGGTGTTTTTCAAGATTATTCTGCAGCCCATATGGGCGACAGGGGTTGGAAAATTTCTCGGAGACGTGACAGTTTACATGGTTCTAAAGCCAAGTGAATTATTGAGACCTGAAGTGCCATGCGACGATAGAAAGTTGCTAAGACTTTAGGAAGCGAAGGGTATAGAGGTAAGAGGACTAGGTTTCTTGTCCCAACCTGACAGTCTTGAAGCAAGCAAGCAGTTTCTATTGTCTTTCTCAGCTTTAAGTGCTACTTTCAAATTGCTTACGACTTACTGTTTTAATTTAATTATCGAATTACCGAGGCTGCGATATATTAACACTAGAACTACCAAACCAGTCAAAATGACTGGTACACAATTTTTTCAAAAAATTCTCCAAGTTTATGTAAGATTCATAGAATAAATATTCTGCGTCTATATCAATAAACGTAAATCACCCAATCGATCAAATTTCCCGCCGCTTGATTCCCCCTTTTTCAAAGTACTTACTTCATTTATTAAAATATGTTAGATTTGACGCCGGTAGTTCTAGTGTTAAATACCAATGCAGGCGAAATTTCCCAGAGGTTACAAATTATTTGACCTCGGACCCACTACTTGCAATTCTAAGCCCTTTCCTCCTCATCCAGGTTAACCCTTAGGTTAATATAAACAAAATAATAACACAAAACAAATTTTTCTGACGTAATGAAAATTTGATTACTACCCCACTAATTGAATGTTCGACCTTTAATTTCACACCCTCAAGAGCTTCACAAATACGGTACAGGGTGTTTCAATAATTGTCAAGTCTTTCAGGGGTTGCTCTATACCCTTGGATCGATGGACATTTGAAAAAAGAACCCTATCGCAAAATTCGCGAAAGGGTAGAAATTGTTTATATGATTTGTACATTTGTACATTACGTCTAAATAGATGCTAATAATTTTGTTTACATTCGCTTATTCACAAGAGATCTTTGTTGCATCTGTGAGCAAATAATCGTCGATTCTTCCTGCATTACTACAACCGGTGTTAGTACCACAGAAAGATCCTTAAGGAAGGTACATTTTAATTCCGTGGATGAGATCTAGCGTGCGTACGCGTGAGGGCAAAAAGATTAAGTTTATATCAAAAGTCCAAGCACGTACCGCGATCCCGAATATCCTAGGGAGTCCTTCAGGATTAAATACCACGTTGCCGGTGCCACGTTGTGTACGTTACATTAAAGGATTTCGTGGCATCTCCTCGAACGATTTCCTCGACGAACCGACGCCTCTGACGAAACACGTGTCGTCGGGGTAATCGCCTCTGGCAAGATGTATTCGCGTTTCGTAATCATTAGGCAGATCCATTTCGAAGTTTAAGCTTACACTTGATACGAGTGTTTTAATGTCATCTCGTTGCACGAGGAATTTTTCATTAGTCATTATATCAATATTTTAAAGTATGTTTATCGCTTTTTGATTTGTAGCTGTTTTCACTGAGAAGTTGGATATGATAATATAATATTTAATTTTTCGAATTTCGAGATGTTTTAATTTTGGCAATTGAAACAATAAACGTGAAAGCTGGAGGCATATATTCTTTCAAAATATTTTAAACGTTCGTCAAAGATGTGGCGTTTTTGTAACAAAGAAAATAAAATTTATAGGGGTCGTAAATTGTCTCTGTCAAGCTGTCTCGAATTTCTATAAGAATTCTAACCCTTAGATAATCGATACAAAAAGTACATGGGGTAGATACGCTTTCAATAACCATCCTGAAAAATTTATTCTGACATCCAACGACATCGAATTCGAGAAGCCTCTTTTTTTATCTTAACTTTCTGAATTTCAAGAAACCAGCATTACAGGAGAATAAAAAAAGAATCCTTAAAGTACCATTGAACTTCTATCTTTAAAAAAAAATACATATCTTTGCAATAAACTCTAAGATATCCTTCGAAAGAATTCTATAGCCACTAAAAAGTAGCAACTCCAGGAAAAACTTCAAGACCCACCCTCTTTTGCTTTACAACGTCGAACTGTCCCCGGTTTATGCTGCAACGCGAATAAATTTCCATTTTTACTGCTTCGTTGCCGTACGAGTAAAAAAAGTAGCAAACCGTGACGAATTGTTGTTGTAATTATAGGGTGGACGGGAACGGAAGCAAGGAGAATGGGGATGAAATTGAATTCGGCCGCGTAACAAGCAACAGAAATTCAGGCCTTTCATGATGGACGAAGGGGAAAAAACGGTCGGAGGATTTTGTCCGAGGACATTTACGAGGTAATAAAAGATGAAAGCATCGCGAGCCCCTGCTTTTCGTCCTCAAATAGATTATAGACGCGTTTTCGCGCGTGTAAAGTGCGCTTAAACGTGAACATTAAGACCGGAAAAGAGTAAGAGATGATCTGGAAGAGTCTTGGGGGAAATGCGAGATTAAATGGCTTCGGAGGATCTCCTGTCCGTCTTCCTTATCGGCCTCTTTTTATTTGTCTCTTTGGGAATCCAACCTATCTAATGTTTTATATTCTAATAAAAATAAAAGCCTTGGATCCTCGGGAAAATATACATATGTACGGGTACAGCGATACATGGAGCGATGATGGAGTATCTCTTTTGTTTGGTTAAGTTGTTGGTGTAATTTTCCTCTTCTTGGGAATTGTTATTTTTCTTAAGCTTACTTGGAGGATACGTACGAGTAATTAATCAGAGGTCTATAGATGGTATGGAGTTAAAAGATTCGAAAAAGTTTCAATTAGTAAACCTAAATTCAAGTTTCTGTCATTGCGGAGAGAGTTTTTTTATTTAAGGTGGAAGTTATAGTTTTACAATGATTTGGAAACTCTCTACGATTGGCATAGGTGAAGTTACTATGGCAGTTTAAGTTAGAAAATGCAAAAAGAAAGGAGAGACATTAATCCAATTCACTGAGCTAGCTGTTAGAATAATGAATCGCGAAAAAACTCTCCCTTCAAGGTGACAAAGTGTCCACCCATGGTGTATCTTATTCAATTTACTATTCCTGAGAATTTTTGCGAGCATCTTAACCTTCTGATTATACGAAGGACACCATCATCCCACAGATTATTTATTCAAACGATTTTATGTGCATACAAACTATGGTTATCTTCAGGCTATTTTGGAAAAAAAATCATTTCGAAGTGTCTCTTTAAAGGGGTAGATTATTTCTCTTTCGTCGTAAAAAGGAAAATGGCGCAGTATCTCTCTGAATCATCCTGAATTACGTAATACTGGAGACAATAGTGTCTCGTAATGGAGAAAAAACAAAGTGCGTGGACACACGATGGTCGTGTTGTCAACAAATCACAGAGACCCGAGTTTTCCTATTTTTATTTTCCTTTTCATCTCCCTTACCTTCGATCGCTGGAAAAACGATCTGCTTTTCTTCTCCTGTTAGAATAACTTCGTTGGAAAAGGTGTAAAGAAATTACAAATTTGCGTCTTCATTGTCCACCGAGGGAAACAAACGAAAGTAGTCGAACTCCGTCGATTAATTCAATCAAATTAGCCATGATTATCGAAACAGAATTAAGCCTCGTCCTTCGACGAATCGCATTCCTACGAAGTTTCATTCTTCTCCCAGAGAATTCGCGAGATCGCGAGATAAACGACGACCGGGAAAACTTTCAAGGAGGTAATAAAAGGACGGACCATGCCGTGAAGAAAAGTTCTCTCGATTCGCAAACGGCAACTTCCGCAAATTGGATCGACGTTGTAACGCAGTTACCGTTTACGTCTCCTCTTCTTTCGTCGTCTCTTTCCTCTTCACCCTCGACGAGGGAAACAGCCTCCTATCGATTCATTCCCTCAGGATTCGATTATCCGTTCGTGATAATCGTAAGATTTCATTCATTTTTTAATGGGCAAATCGCGTTCCGCCGATGAGAATTCTCACGATTAATTGCACAGTTTTAATTCATTCATAAGATTCTGCTAATTGATGTATGAGATATTTCATTTCAAAGTGGTTCAAGTCTATTCATTGTTATATCGAGACAATTATTCATCCTCTTTTACTTCAACACGAGAAATAAACTTAACCCTGCTATTCTGCTCGAATCTATATGACTCAAAATGGAGATTATAATTTTACAGATGCTACGTTTCTAAATATTAGTTTTCGATATTCAATATATTTTACATTTACCTCTACCTATTTGCATATGCCCTTGATTATAGTAGACTTTCAGACACACCGGCCGTATCATACGGTAGGAATTAAATTCCGATGTGCATACGCCGAGAACGACTATCTTTTGAGTGGGGATGCTTTTTTGTGGAAACATATTTCAATAATAAAAAAACAGAATTTCACTACATGAAAATAATATTATTTTTTTCTGTGAACCAGGTTATTAAAAATACCCTCCGTGTCAGAAGGCCAAATTACAATGAGCACCTTTAGGCGCCTTAGAAAGCTGAACATCGTCAAGTACTTATATTCCCTCTCAATGTCACAAAATTTCTAAGCAGCTACAGGTATTCGCAGTAGCCTAGGAGATATTTTATGATTCTTAAAATGTGAACCTTCGTTCACCGGGTCACTATGACTGGAAGGAGTACGAATGCGAAATATAAATGAACAGAACAGCAAGGTTTACCCCTTAACCTACGATTTCTTTTCTGATGAAGCATGCAAAGACTCAAATCAGGTAGTTCTAGCTGGATTCAGAACTAAAAGTTTCTTTTTTCATTAGAAATGAAAAAAAATTGCGTAAGAATTAATGCAGGCGCTAACTTCAACATAGTTCATTTCACTCACTTTTTAGACATTAAAAAACATCTTTCTCTATAACTATGAGGTAAAAAGTTATGAAAAAATTCAATAATATTCCAAAAGCATAAAATAATACATTGCTAATTTTGTATTATAATCCATCGACTCGTTTTTCCATTAGAAAAATAAAAAAAGATTTTACGGACTCAGCAAAAATTGTTTTCCATAAGACCCATGTTAAATATGTTATTTTTAAACACCATTTATTCATGAACCGTGTGGACGAACTCGTTGAGATTCCGGTTATAATTATAAAATATCATGAAGAATATATTTTCCAAATTTTAAGGAAATCTATCGAAAAATGATAAGTGCCTAGAACTACCTTAATTCCTGAAATCAAAAGGCTTCACTGATTTCTCATATTTCGTATAACTGGACGAGATATTAATAGTACAGAAATAATGAGATCGTTTCGTGATCGATTGATATTGTCAATTTAATAGTTTTTGGAAGACTTCAAAATTTCCTATTCCATTTTCTGCACTACGAGTATCGCACGTAGTTATAGGAGTTAAAACGGAAATTACGACTTAACCAGTTAAAATAATATTTCTGAAACTGTAAAATCGTTTTTACCTTGACCTTCTTGTCTATTCCCGGTTTCTCGAGCAAACTCGTCGTCTGTTGCTGCATCGTCTGAAGCATCGGTGGAGGCGGTGGTGCCTCGGGGTCAACGTTCACGTTCTGTCCAGTACACCGTAGAAAACCACCCCCTGCCTCCATTCTCCAGTCTCCGGTCTTAGTGCCCATTCTCAAGGGGAAATTCGTACCACCTCCGGCCGTCCCGGTAGTTTCTTCGTCGACTCCTGCTTCACCAGAGGATCTTCTGCCCCTGGCGACTTGCTCCTCATCTTCGTACGCGCTTTCTGTAACAGAAAGGGTGACAATTTGGTTAGGAAAACAGTCGTTTCTCACTGTCGAAGGTACATTTCGGGGGAGGAGGATAACGTGACTGGAAAATTGTTAAGACAGGGACGGATAGCTGAGACGTTTAACAGGTTCGTTAGCATCGTGCATCTGGAACACGGTTCTAGATTTATGGTGGTAGTACTGACGATATTTTAGGAACTGTTTACGGGTTTTGGTATGTGGATAGCATTTAGATGTTGCAACGTAGAGGGAAAAACTATGGTTGTCTCTTAACTCTTTGAGTATTGCGGGCTATGACTTTTTATACATGACTTTTTTCCGATTTCTTTTTTAGTTCAACTGCTATGGTATTTGCGTGGGATCTGCTACATTGCAAAGTTAAGGGAGGGACGATGGTTGTCCTTAACTTTTTGGTAGTATGGATTATAACAATATAAATTTGTTTTTTTTAATTTATTTTTTCGTTTAACTACTATGGTTTTCGTTGGATCTTGAGGCAAAGTTAAGGCTGACATGATGGTTTTCTTTAACTTTTTAGTGGTATGGACTATAATAACATAAATATGTTTTTTCAAATTTCTTTTTTATATGTCCTTTGTAGTTTCACCATTGTGATGTTCCTTTGAGATCTGCTACTTTCTCACGCAACCCTTCAGTCGAGTATTTAGCACTCAAAGAGTGAAAAAGGGGCGGCTACAAAGGTTGAATTCTTAGAAGGTCATGGGAGGATTGCAGTATGTAAAATAATATACAAATTGTCCAGACTTACGAGTGTCACGTACTTCTTACTTTGTTTTATCTCGAGAAATGTGGAATATAAGGAGCAGCGTGAAGTACAATGACTAAAAACTCCTCGTTAAATTACTACCTCGCACAATTCCTGTTTTTCTTCCTCTGTTTTACCTCGAGATACTTGCAGCCTTATGTCCCGCGTGAATTTGAGGTAAAACAGAAGAACGTAGATGAGATTCGGGCGAGAGTGTTAAGTTAACGAGGAGTCGTTGACCATTGTATTTGGTGTACGGTGCAGTGTACTGTAATCGTATGCATAATAAAGTTCTCCTTGCAGCAGCATCTCGGTTAAGTTCGTATGAATAGATTATTCTTTTCTCAAGTTTGTCTGTACTTCTCTTCAATTCTGACATCTACATGCAGTAATTATAATAGTAATTGTAATTGAGTTGGACGTAATCCAAAATCATGTAGATATTTTGAAAATGTTTGAGTATTTCTTAACATTTGAACTGGCGTTGTATTTATTATATTCGAAAGTACTGAATAAATACTTTGGAAAAAGAAAAATCAATAGGCGCAAAAAATTATTAATTAAATAATTTAGATTTCGAAAGATAGAAGTGGTTTCTATCATTTGGGACAATTTAAAAAATGGGAGTAGTCGTTTTAATCGCCTGGATAGTTTTGGCATTAAATATACCGATTAATAAATTTGGAAATCGAGAAATCAAAAGGAGAAGAAGGTAGTCAATTAAGTAATTTAAATTTTATGCGATAGAAGTGAAATATTTATTTCTCTGCTCTTCTATCAATTTGAGGGATTTTCAGTGAAAATTGAGAGCCCGTAGTTTTAACCGCTTTGGATGTTTTAGTATCAAATCGTGCAATAAAAGATTCCCACGAGAAATCTTCCTAGAGTGTATCATCAATTTTTCAATTTTATTAGTACTTTATTTCAATGGAGAGCTGTATGGTATTGTATGTATAATAATTGCACGTGTAATACTGTTCTCGGAACACCATTAATTCAAATAATTTACCTTCAGAATATTATCCTTCCCTCAAGTATATCAATATTTCCCTCCAATCGTGTCTTGTTAAGGATGTAAAATCCAGCGAGGTGTACACACTAAGCAACATCATGTTTATCTGTAATCTACATACTTAATGAGCCGGTAGAGGATCTTCGAACCCAGAACGATTAATCCTAGCATGCTAACTTTGCAAACCTATCGTGATGCTTTCAGTCTCGATGATGGATTAGCTGAGAAACTTGCCGCCCCACTTTCCCCCTTTTTACCATTCCTTCTTCGAACCTATCCACCTTCTTTCCCTGTCATAAGATCCTTCTCTTCATTAACAATTGTTTAAAAACCAATAACCCTACCGAAACTTCATTTTATCACAGTCGTACTATTTATCGATTCTATTTTCAAAACTTACAAGTTCAATCAATTAATTAATTTCAAATGTAAAATTTCTTTTCAATCATTTGCAACAATATTCAACACTAAAACTACTGGAATTATATCTATTATATTTAAATATACTGAGTAAGTACCTTGAAAAAATAGAAATCAGAGGTGAAAAAGATGATCGGTTAAATAATTTGTATTTTATAAAATAGAAGGGAAATATTTATTGCATGGACTGCCTATGAATTTGGACGAATTTTCAAAAAAATTGAGAACCGATCACATTAATCATCTTGGTGGTTTAATATTGAATGTGAAGACTATTTTTTAGTCGTTGCAAAGTATAAATTATCTAAATTAACGTTCAGTTTCATTTTTCTGCTCCAAATGATTAATTACCTAAGATTTCCAAACGCAATATCATCCATCGATGATCTCCGTTAACACTAGAACTACCGGCGTTAAATCTATCATATTTCAATATATTAAATAAGTACTTTGCAAAAGGAGGAATCGAGTGGCGAAAAAGATGATCAATTCGGTGATTTATGTCTATTGCGATGGTCGCAGAATTTTTATTCTATGGCTCTTTTATGAACTTGGAGAATTTTTGGAAAAAATTGTGTACCAGTCATTTTGACTGGTTTGGTAGTTCTAGTGTTAATTCTTTTAAACGTCCCTTCGATCGTTTCCAATCGAAACTCACAACTTCCATTTCTATTCGCGAATCGTCGGGCGTATTGCCACGAGTACAAATAAAGATTATGCGCAAAAAGGGCGCAGATACGTAGGAGATGGAACGACGAAACGATGACGGCGGATTAGCAGTGGGTAGTACACCCTCTTGGTAATCCAAACGGATGATGGATCGCGGGATACACTCTCCTTTATTGGTTTCGTGCAAACATACAAGCAGAGTAGGGTTTGCTGCATTTCTTTCCGATCCCGGTTTCGACGTAATTTTTGAAGCTTTTGCTCGTTCATCGCTCGGGGATATCGATAACATCGCGATAACCTTTCTGTTTTCGACATCAGGCTTGATAAGCGAGAACTTTTCCGGCTTTTGTCGCGCATCATTTCATTTTTCCATTGTGTACCGTAGAGAACTTTGATCTATGGTGAAAATAATGGGGTTCTATTATTACGATAGTTGTTAGACTGATATTTCATAAAAGTATAATTTTATAATGTACCAAATTTTTTAGTTGTGCGTGCAAAATTGGGTTTGATAAGACTTCAAAGTTTTATTGTAGTTTATGTAATCAGATTTTTTTGCGGGATTTTGCTTTATTTATTGCGTTACTCTGATTATATGGTGTATTAATCATTTGGTTGTTTAGAAATTTTGTTTTTATTTGAGGCTTAACACTAGATTTACGGAAGCCGTCAAATTGATTGGTTCCTACTTTTTGGAAAATATTTCTCAAATACATAGAGAAGCAGTATAGTAGATATTTCACGTGTATTTTGTAATACACAAATTACTTAGCTGATTGCGTTTCTTGCCGCTCAATTCATCTTTTTTCAAAGTAGATATTTAATATATTTAACCCTTTGCGGCCAGAGATATTTTTGAATGTAGGGAGATAACCATTTATTTAACGATTCGAAAGCGCCTTTTAATCAGTACGTTAGATTATTAATGCACAACAATTATAAATTACTATATGTGTAATCATATTTTAACGGTTGTATTCCAATTTTTAAACTTTAACTATGTATACCTGCTGCGTTAGATTATAATTAACCCATTCACTGCCAACTACGAGTTATCTCGTGCTTGCGCTATAAGTTGGAATTAATAAGTTAGCAATAATCACCGAGTGTGTATAGTAATTTTGGAACAAAAATGCTCTTCGTATCTTTATAAATGTCGATATCATATTGTTGATTCATTATATTAATATTTCATAGCCTTTCTGCCGTTTTCTCAAATTTTAACACGCAAAGTAATATTTGCTTAGTTTTTCCGGCAGTGAATGGGTTAAATACTTTCTCAGACCACATATATGCCTCGCTACAAGATTTAGCAGACGTAAGTGTAGTGTTAAAGATGTAAAGGTGCATTTTATAATAGATGTAATACGGTATTATGATTGATTATGTAATTACTTTTGTTTCGTCTAAGATCTAAGGTTTCAAAAGGATTTCTAGCAGTCGTAAATCACTGGGGAGAGATTGTATGTAGGTACATGATCGTAGAAATGTTCAAACAATCAGGAAATTAATAAGAGGATTCTTCAAATTCCACAAGGAATCACTCGGAAAAGATTGGACGTTTCGTCTATAAGTGCAAATGGCAGATGGAAAATCATCTTCCACGTTACGTCATGCCATATGTTATTTGTGGTAACGGATACGAACAGTTTATTAGTAATAGGCTCAGGAATGTTGAACTTCCTCCATCAAGATATAATTAGAAATTATGAATTATTAAATAAAGCTGTCCGACAGAAAAAAAAATTAGCGAACTACTAAAATGATAAAATCGACAAAAAAGATATTTCGCATCAGCAAGACAAGAATTTCTCCAGCAAATGGAGCTTATAAACGAATAGAAGAACTCAAACGAGCCAACATCAAATACTCTCATGTTTAATAATTGCATTGTTCGAAGAAATCGCGCAATATTCCACCAACTTTACCTAGTATCGCAAGGCAAAAGGAAAAATATTCTTTTTCAACCAGTGGTGTTATCGTTACTACCCCTTTTTCTCCCCTTCTTTCTCACTTTTCCTCCAAATTCTTCCGGTCCATTAATCTGCATTTTTGCGACAACACAACGCGTTGTTTCCTCTCCAAAAGGCGACGATTTTTCTCCGTTTATTCCGCGCGAAATTCACGAACACTTTTCTCTCATTCTTCCTTCCTTTCTTCTTCGATTTCCCAGCAAATTCTCGCCTCACGTTTCCCCTCTTTCTCCTTCCTCCTCCACCGTCTGAAGCTGGAGAACTTACCCCTTCGTAGCATCGCCACATCCCTCGAAACTACGGGGAAGATTTCATTCCAACTTTCGCCCCTGTTTTCTCGGCTCGACCTCTCGAATTTTCGAAAGAAAGTCCCGCGAAAGGATTTGAATTCCCACGAGTACCGGGTGGAAATGACATAAGTTGGTGAATGTCGAAGAAAACATAGAATTTCGTGGTTCACTTCCGGTCTGTTAATCTCAATGGGAAGAGGAGGAACCACGTGGTCGTCGAATGATTCTTCGTTGGATTATCGAACGTCAGAGGTTCAGCGCGATAAATTGCGTAAATGATATTGCAAACAATGATTCACCGTTAAGAGCAGACGGTGCTTCATGAGAATGGAACTCTGAGGACATTAGAACTCTATTTACTTTTGGTTATAGATTATTAGTTTCACGACGCTATTTACATTATTTATTTATGCCATGTATGTTATTTATGCTTTTGGACCGACGTATGTTACATATGTAAATAGTTTTATAATTTATGTAGACCATTAATTTTAGACGTGAATTAATTCGGGGAATTTTGCAATTTTGTGGCGATCGATCGATGAAATTTGGTATGCTTTTAAGAATTATTGGATTTCATAGTGATTTATAAATATCTGGCTGTGATATGATGTTATCAGTTCCAACGTGGGCGGGAAAGTTTTTTTACGAGCTTCTGGTTGAATATTTTACCTAACTATACATAAAATATTGATTGTATGTTTCTGAAAATTGTTTATATTTTACTAAACTCGAAAATGAAGCACAAAATGGCAAAGTTTAACAGCTATCTTCAAACATCTCGAAAGCGATAAAAAAGACGAATCCACAAAGCACCCATTTTTTCCCATTTCTTTTTTAATATCGTAGAATGGGAAAGAACGTTACATTCGTCGTAATTTTTCTTATTTCACGATTCCCGTTTCGCACTAACGAAAATAAAATTCGCCGTTCTTTCGTGCTCGAAATTTATTTGCTTGTACGTTAGCGAGAATTGTTTTCCCCGTTCGCGGTGATTTGCACACGCCATGGTAATAAAAATCGGCAATTAGAGAACGAGTACAGAATCGCAGTCCTACTGACGCCAAAGAGATGAAAATTATTAAATTTTCATCGCCACGATGCTTGCCCCCTTGTGATTTCACATGATAGCGGCTAATCACGCTCGAATGCGTTTCATGAACGTTCAATGTTTCTCGTCTCGTAATTTGCCATTGTGTTAACGCCAACGAAACCAATCAGATAAGCAACTATCTGTCAATAATCAATGAAAAATAAACGAAGAAGAATAAGAGATAACAAATTTTGACGATAATTCAGAAATCTTTCTCATTTTTCAAGCAAAATAAAAACTTTAATAGCTGAAACATCAATGGAAAAATAAACGCAGAAGAATAAGAGATAACAAATTTTGATGATAATTTAGAAATATTGCTCATTTTTCAAGCAAAATAAAAACTTTAATAGCTGGAACAACGAATGACACGTTTTACAATTAATTTGATTAGAATTGAAAGAATATTCACGTACATAGGTTTAGTACATACAATATTCACATAGTTTTATTTAAGAATCTTAGTTTTTATCAAAATTAACCGTTGTCTATTCCAATTTGTAATCTCTAAAGACAGATGTTAAAATTTTGTTGCGGTTCTTTCTACCTAACGATTTAATAGTTAATAAATCAACGAATAAAAAAGTACATAAATATTGTTTGTCCTGTAATGCAGCAGTTTTCATATATTGAAGTTTTCTAAAATAGTAAAACCTTGAGAAAGCTACCACAGTGGTCGATGTGACAGATATCAAAAGTCAGAAGAAACGAGAAAAGTAAGGGAAGGAATAAAATTCTCTCCCGGTATTATTACGTGCTATTCCTGCATGTTCTGGTCGATATACTGTTGTGCGCTGAAAAGTTGGCAGATCAAATATTCCGGAGGGACAAGAATAAACTAAATCCACTCTTTATGTAACGCGTAACCTACATTATTATTTTACTACCACAATTATATTAAATTTGAATAATTCAGAAGTTTCAGCAAACAGGAGAAAATTTTTTTATTGTGTTTTAACGTTCTTTTAACGGAACTTATTATAGGTCAACGTCATCTTTTCACTTCCTTACAACACACTATACTCTCGTTCGAAAGAAATCGTGCGTGGAAAGTCTGAGGATCTACGATGGAAAAAGAGCGCAGCAGATAGTGGAAATTTCAACGGTAACTTCATATATCAGAAGCCTTGCCAGATGTCATTCGCCTTACTTCTGTGCCTTTTTACGGGGTAAAGAAACGAGACGTAGTCCCGTGGGAGGAGAAAAAAGTTTCCGGAGTTTCTTAATATCTTGGTGCAGCAAATTCACGGAAAGTTTTCGCGCCCCCTGTTCGTTTTGAGGATGTAAAGGTATAGAGAAACGATGAGTTTGTTAAATACATTTAAAAGGGACTCGGAGTAACGTTGAGAGAGTATCTTGGATAATGTGATTCGCTAAAAGTGGATCTACCTTCTTCAGCGACGTTCGTGTGGAAAGAATCGCGAAGACTGACCTTTGAGGACGATGACCTCGAATGTTTCATTTAATTCTGCAGCGTTGGAATTCGACGATGGATCGACAGAGAAGTCTTAATGATTTATTACTAATTATTTTCGAAATCATTTTTGAATTTATCACGCTGAAATTTCTACGATTTTGTAAATCCATGTTGCGCGAAATAAATCTTTTTTGAGAAGCTGCAGTTTTAAATGAGCCTTCGAATCATCGAAGTTGCAATGGCCACATTTCCTTCTATTTTAAAGTTATTTAAATTTGCTAATATTCAAAACTGCAAGTACTGTCGTGAGAAATTCTCAACGCTGTAAATTCCATTCCTCTACTAAAACATAAATGAAAACATAACGATTTAAGTTCAATTCTATCGTGAAAATTTCACAATGTAATTGATCATCTTTCATACAAATTCCGACGTAAATTGACCCTATATATCAATCTAGTCACAAGAATATTCCCGCGTTTAATTGTCCTCATCTCGAACAGTACTTAAAACGACACATATAACTTTTCGCTTTAAATCATTAAACTTACCAGAAAAAGTAATTCCTCTATTTCCCAGCTCGTA
Source organism: Cerceris rybyensis (assembly GCA_910591515.1). Taxonomy (NCBI): domain Eukaryota; kingdom Metazoa; phylum Arthropoda; class Insecta; order Hymenoptera; family Crabronidae; genus Cerceris; species Cerceris rybyensis. The sequence continues at coordinate 21,704,147 of OU342792.1, read as the reverse complement.
AATTGAATAAAAACTCCCGCCTTTACGTTTCCTCGATCCACCGTCTTTTGTTTACAGCAAACATCAGAAACACGTGTAGATCGAGCAAATCACAGCGGCGAACTTTACTCCTTAGTTTTCTCGACATCGAAAACTTCGACCTCTCGCACGGGTCGTTGAGCTTACCGCGAATCGCGTGTTCGTTGGCGAACTAAGATCGATAGAGTCCTGTATGTGTATGAACAGGAGAACGATGCATGACTTTTGCAAATTTGGCCGACACTCTCTTCCACCACTATCCGCAAAGTGTGTTTCGTAATTTGTGAGGAGATCGGAAAGTTGTAACGGAAATAAGGAAGATAAAGGGTAATTCGTTTTAGGGGGCGCGAGAATTTGGTGTAAAATGACCTGTTTGATGTTATTTTAATGACTAGTGATAAAGTCGCTGCTCTGATGGGACCAAGTGGAAGAACTACACATTTTAAGCGTTTCTCAGTAAATTAGGCTACGATAATTAACACTAGAACTACCAAGGTGGTCAAAATGACTCCTTCCTCATTTTTTCTAAAGCCTTTTCAAGGTTATAGGATATCTGTAGATTAGATATTGTACGTTCATCATATCAAATATGAATTATTGAATTAATCATCTTCTCCACCTTTTGATTCCTCGTTTCTTAAAGTATTTATTTAACATGTTGACTGCCATGGGGGTCACCGGTGACTGGTGCTGTTGACATTATAATATTTACAAATTTTCTAACACATTCAGTATTTAAATACTGACGTTCAAAAGATAAAATCCTGCTAAATATATATCTATCTGTGTCTTTAGAGTTTCTCCTCAATGATGTTTCAGGTAATTTTTAAATTGCAATATTTATGGATATTCTAACATATTGAATATTTAAATATTTATGTTAAAAAAGCAAAGATCTGTCGAATATCTATTTATTAGAATTTTTAATGTTTCTGATTTATAAAGATTTGAGTTTAATAGAAAAAGTCTCACATCAGTAAAAATGATGAATCAAGCGGAATACCGCTGGCGTTCAACGTGTTAATGTATTGAAATGTAATAGATTTAACGTTGGTAGTTCTAGTGTTAAGTAGAACAAGGCCGCCATCGACTTTCGCACATTCTACTTTCGCACAATTCGCTATTTCAAACATTTAAAAAAATTTAATTTTTTCTAAAATGAGAGCTGCAGCTCACTCTCACTCACACGCTGCCTATTAGAGATTCTCTAACGTTGTAATATTGTTTCTAATATCACCTACTAGATTTTAGAGAATCTCAAGTTCACAAAGAAATTTTTAATATTTTTCATTACATACAATAATTAATATACAACATTAGCACACATTTTCAGGAACCAATTACGAGCGAAAGTCGAGAGTCAACTGTACTCCATAGGAATAGATAATTTAAAAAAATGTTTTAGAATGTTGCTAGGATCTTTTTGCGATGGAGATTTTGATTTGGACTTCCCACTTGGGATTCCAAGCCTTTAACGTTCAATTCTGGATATATTTTTTGAATATATATACATAAAACAACTTGAAGCTGCATTAAAAGTTATATGACCACCCCTTATATTCTCGAGCTTACGTACGGGATCAAAAATAAGTGCGAAATGGAGCAAGCTACTTTTTTCTTTGCACGCTTGGTAATTTTTCCCTGGTGAAAATACATTCTCTTGTTTTCGCCGGAGGAATTTCGCAACTGGGATCTCCGTTCTTTCGGAAGTTGTTTCAGAAAACAAAGACCGATTGCTTTTTCCCGACTCGAAGATTACGCGAGGCTACCCTATCCGTATTTTCGTGGAATATTAACCCACCAAGAATTTCCGTGGCATTTGCGATAAAGTAGACTTTTTCGTGAGTTTATAAATATTATTTCAGTTATGTATGATACCTATGTAAAATTACTGAAATGCCACGATGAAATTTCGTGTCAGCTGCAAAGCAGTTCGATCGATAAATCGCATCATGCTCTGCTCTTCCAGACTTTGAGAGCTCTTTGAGAGACTTGAAGGCTTAAACAGTTTGCCCCATTATTGGGATTTCAAATTTTCTTGCTATTAAGCTTGGAAATAGCGTTACTAAGCATTCCCAGAGACTTCATTGCACAGACTAATTTATTTAAAGGCTAAAGATAATAGGATATGAGGTTTTCTAATGCATTATTCGTCGATATGGATAAATTTTTGTGGTTCAATCTCGCAGATTCTAATAAATTGCCTATTACAAAGGTAAGTTTAAGTTTCTATCACTCCAGAAAAATAATTTTCTAAATTATCATTAGCACGTTGACTGCCATGGGGGTCACCGGTGACCGGAGCTATTGAAATTATAATATTTACAAATTTTCTAACACATTCAATATTTAAATACTGACGTTCAAAAGATAAAATCCTGCTGAATATATATCTATCTGTGTCTTTAGAGTTTCTCCTTTACAAAAATAGAATTTTATTAGAAAAAGTATCATTTCAGTGGAAATGATAAAACGAGGGAAATATCAGTGACATTCAACGTATTAATACATCACAGTTTGCATGCTTGAAAACTCACCTAATAAATCATTCCAGAAAAAGTGAGCATTGCAATTAACTCTTTGACCTACGATTTAATTTCTGACTCAGTGTGCAATAACTGAAAATTAATTCTAAAATCAAAAATTCTCACTGATTTCTCATATTTCGCATAACTTAATGTTTCTAGTATAGAAATAATGAGACCATTCCACGACCGGTTGATATTTTCAACTTAATAGTTTATGAAAGACATACAAATTTCTTATTCCCCATACGAATGTCATTTCATCCCCTAGAAAAAATTTCATAATAAATGTCACACTCTAAACATCTTAATCATCCTCATAATACCCTTCGTCTTATTTCACCAAATTCCAAGGACCTTTCAACGACCAACGGCCTCGGAAACTTCGCATATCTCAGGATCCTAAGACTTTCCAACGCGAATCGAATGATTCGAGCCTCTCGATCTCATGGATAAGTTGTTAATGGAATTACTTCCCCTAGAGTTTCGAAATCTACCGTTTAATCGACGATCGAAACCAGGACGGAACTGCAGGTTGGCCTATGCGGTAGTCGACCCTAGATATTCTGCACCTGTTGCATATATCCTTGTAGACGTAGCTATTCTGAATTATTTTCCAGAAAGTAACGCACACGCGACCTAAGACCGCGATTGCCATTGATAAGGCACATTTTCATGTAATCTTCGATCCTTTCGAACCGTCGTGTTGTTATGCACAGAATTTTCCGTGACGGCGACATAAATGTAGAAGAATGCACAGGTGAATGACAAAAGAAGAATTTTTGTATTAGTTGATTTCTTCTTTGGATGAGAAAATTGAAAATACCCTTTATTTTCAGATAATGTTCACCCCAGGAAACAGACTCCTCTGGATCCTCTGGTGGAAAAAATTACATAGAGTTAATGGCTTCAATTAAAATAAGTACTATTCAATGTTTGCTCTCCTCTCTTCAAAATCGAGGGATGCAAAACTTTTCTAATACCTCAGTTGCTGCAGGAATCAACAAAGCAGCGTTATTCCAAGCCACAAAAGACAGAACAGAATTGAAATGCATCGACTACAATACACTGTTCTTTTATCTCAGTCCTCGCGAAGATAAGAAAGCCTACATTGTTGCGATAATGCACGTCCCATTTGAGAAAACCATGGTAAATGCCTAACGTTTCTGCGTTCGAGAATAGCAATTGAATTTCACCCTTGTTCACCATAGAAATTATTTGCTACTTTAAGTGAAAGTGATTGCAAAACATATAATTTGCAGGTGCTGAATTGATGAACACAATTTTGTGTATTGAAACGTGTTAAAACTATTTCTACTACTTTTACATTTACTATAAGAAATAATTTGTCAAAATATTTTGAATTTGCCAAATCGAAGATAGATTTTACAGGATTCTGGTAATATCCGAAGCAACAAACTGAAATTCAGCAATTCAACAAAGACCGGTGATTGACCATAATCGTCGAACTGTGGAAATTGTTAGCAAATCGACTCGTAACAGGGATGGCGGTGCTTTTAGGGGTTGCGCGCACAAAAATGGGGATGCGAATACGCGCAAACGGAGTACGGGCCACGAAAGCATCCCGTAATTGTGCCTCGCTCGATTGGTAAGGGTTCTCACTAATTAGTTCGTTAATAACTTCTAACTGCGTCGATCGTCGATGATGCGAAATTTAATTACGATTTTGCACGCTTTCGTTTCCTCGATGTTTCAAATTGAAAAAAAAAAAACAGTTGGAGCACTGAAGGAAAATTCGCTTTCTGTATTTTTCATTGTAATTGCTATGATTCTTTCGCAAAGAAATTTTAGTATTTTATATGAACTGTACGACAAGCAAAGTTATAACATATTAAATGAAAATTTGAAAAAAATGTTGGAATCTAAACTTAATTCTAACGAAGAATCGGAGCTTTTAATATCTTGCTTATTTTAATTTTCAAATGATTACCTTCGATATCATTTTACTTCTGAATTTAATTCTTTAAAGTACAATATTATAGTGGACAATTAAAATACTCTTCTATACCTGACAAATTATTGCATTTATTATATGTAATTTTAATAAAACTAGTTACAATTAAATGTGCATGTTTTCTAGAATTTTGACGTGGTCGAGATAGATGTGACCGAAAGGAGAAGATGAGATTTCTGTTTTATTATGAAAACTAATTTCACATGGACGTAATAACGACCGTATTTAATATTATCGTGCATTATTATTTTCGGGGAGGGCGGGAGTTTATTAAAAATGAAACGGAGGCATGGTCTTGACAGTTGACACTTTGGAGTTGGGTTAGATCCAATTTCTCCCTCATCGAGCTCGACAGTTTTGAGTACCGCTCGTTTATCAGGCTTTATTGAACTTCAACTACTGTTCAATAAGTTTCCAATACCCGAAACGAATTTATTCCAGCCGAAGAAACGAAATAATAACTCGCCTGGACGTATCGTTGAATTCGGAAATACTATTTCGTCAATTTCCGTCAATTTTCTATATCATCTTTAAAAAAAAAACTCGCCTTCAATAAATTTACATTATTTTTTATAATCCTCCTTCGATATTTGCACAGTGAAAATGATAACTGAAACAAATATGGATAAATGCAGCTTTCTCCTTTGAATTGGAAATTTAATTAGCAGCTTATATAAATTCAAACAATTTTCTCTAATTATTCATTTCCTGAAGGAGAGAATCGTTTCAAATGGAAATACTATCTTCATCATTCATTCGAAGAAATTTCTGTTAATATTAAATCATACGACTCGTCGATCTACTTTTACGTCCCCCAGAAATGGAAACCTAAACGATCGCAATAAAGCGAATATATTCGCGTAAATCAGCTCCCTTGTCAAACGACCTGTGCCCTGCAAAAAGTCTCGTCGGCATTGAGATGAAAGTTCAAAGAATATACGAAGGTAAACTTAGCGGGAAGATTTATCGGGGTGCCGTTTTTATGTTTACCGAAAGATTCTTCCTCGGCAGTTTTGCCGGCACTGAAACATTGGTGGTTTAGAAAAAAAAGAGAAAAATCGGTTGGTAAAAAAAAAATCGAATGCGAAAAGATGGTTACCGGTTATGTTTAATTTAAACGTGGTATTATACAGGTTATTAAACTTATGACAATGGATTAACCGTGAAGTAGTTTCAGGAAAAGTTTTCTATTTGGAGAAGGGATGTAAAATTGTTACAAATTTTCTCTTTATTTGGAAAAAATTATTTCATAATTCATTAGTTTAATTAAAATAGTTGATTATTGGAATTTGGAATATTTGTAGGGATTCACTGGTCATGTCCATTTTTTAAATATCGTGGATATATTTATTTTCGTGTATCATATGTTCGTTAGTCAATTATCAACTCGATATTGTAAGGCTTTCGAATGAAATTGAATTTGTATTTGTCACGAAGCTAAGTGATTCGATTTATTCCTGATTTTTGAATATTTATCTCCGAGTAATAGAATCAGATCGTTCTTGTGCAACAAATAAATGAAACACCAAACATTTACACTGAGATTTTCATGCATTTATAAACGTAAAAGGGCATTGTTAATTTGGTACACAAAATCAACTGACAGAGACGAATGTAAATCGTAGACCGACTTTTCAGCTTTTGATTGCACCCTCGACATTCTGAAAACTTCGTCCTCTGGGAATGCAGTTCTGTTAAAAGTTAAATTTCCTCGATGAATTCCACTCTTTGGAAGGCTTCAAGCTCCTCCGCGTCACGTTAAATTCTTTCTTAAAAACTCAATCTAAAATTCGACGGAAAGTGCGGGAAGAATTGCGAAAAATCGGAAGCTGAAGACGAAGGAAACATCAACGAAAACTACCAATTTCACTCTAATCACGTTTTATGCCATTCAAACATATATCAAACTTTCGTAAAACCTACTTTTCTACATTCAAAATTTACTAATCGAATTTTCAACGTCCAAAAATTCAACAATCTAATATCAAACGTTCAAAATTCCACAAAGCAAAAAGAATTCGCCCCTCCTGAATTTTTAAAAAATCTCAAATTACTTTGTTCCATTTTCCAAGCTTTCACTGTACCTGTTCTGTACAAGTTTAAAAATCCTGAAAATCCGTTTAATTCACTATAATATTTTTATCTTGTTTCCTTCAAGTCAACGAAATATGTTGTCCTACAGTTTAAAATGTCGAAACACATTTTTGCGTCGTAGAAAAATGTCGAAATAAATTCTCCAAATTCCAGTTCCAAGCGATACATCAATTCATGGTACGATAATTCGTAAATGATCAATGCTTTCATTTTAACGACGATCTCTAACTACGGCTTGCAAGTCGAAACAAGGACGGAAGTGGAATTTCGGAGAATGCTTTTGTTATTATAATTTAACCGGGACGTTTTCAAACGTGTCGAACGAATGGCGGTAGTCGCATTCGATATTCAAAGCGGTATTAATATTGTATGTCTAACTGTCGCGGTTAGAAGCGTGAAAATGACAATATACCGAAACAGTGGTAGCATTAGGGAATTATTTCATTTCACACTCTGCGTTTCGTAGTGAATGAGAATCATGGGGGACTGATATTTCGCAATTCTCTTTAATCACTACTGGGAAATGGCACTTTCGAGCATCTAATTAAATTTCGACGTTCTTCTTTGAAATCTTCTTTTTTTCTCCTCATTACTTCCTTTACGTATAAATGAATCGTTTACTTTAAATGTGACATAAGCCACTTTCCTTTTAAGTACGAGATAATTGGAGTTTTTATTTTAATCCTCTATAGACAGATTTTTTTTTATACTATCCGAAAATCAGTTTCACGATAGCACAATTAGAAAATAACGAAATTAATATTTGAAATGATAGATTAACACTGAAGCTAGCGACGTTATATCTACTAAAATCTAAATATACTTAATAAAAACGGAAATGGAGAGATAAGGAAAATAATTAATAAACTAATTTTGGTTTTATAAGATAGAAGTGGAATATCTACTTCATGGCTACTCTATTAATTTAGATAATTTTTTAGAAAATATTTTGGAATCGGTCTTTTGACCGCCTTGGTACGTTTAGTGTTAAATTTGAATTTTACACATTGAATTTAGAAGAATTTCATGATTTTCACGAGCTAAATTATAATATTTGATAAAGTTGAAAATTTGACTTTGAAGAATAGACGTTTATGTCCGTCTTCTGTTACCTCAAAGTCGCAGCAGCGAATAGAGGGTTAAAATTGCTGGAGTCCAATTTTTTTCTGGAAATTCTCCAAATTGAATTATAAATAATTTTACATAGTCATTGAAAAATAACCATATTACGATAAAAATAAGTGGCTAATGTAATGTATCTTTTATCGCGTTGGGTGAGATTATATTCCATTTCGGAATCTTTTTGTTGAAAATTTGGAAATTATGCGTTGGTGGATCATCTCTGATGTATCAGGCAATTTGTAAATGGCGAAGGGGAAAAAGAGCTTCCGGTGTTTCTTCTCTTTTTCTCGGTAACACGTCGTATCCTGGAATGGAATTTCTGTAAGAGAAACGTCGAAATTTATACGAAACGGTCGTCCCTGGAAAAACTCGAGCCTGCGAGATGTACGAGGGACAATTTAAATCTTCTGGATTTTACGGAGACCCTTCAGTTTTTCCATGCTCGACTCGTGGAACAAGTAGCGTACTAAAATCCTCACCCTTCTCGCCCTTCGCGAGAGTTCTTTCGAACGTCGTCGCTGAACGATTCTTCGTTATTCTTTTTATTCTTCCTGACTCTTCGATTCGATCGTTTTAATAATTTCCACGGAGAAATATCATTCCTTTAAATCGTGACATTTTTCGTGGACGAACGAAGCGCGGGAAAAATCGTTAAAAAATATGAGAAGCTAAAAGTCGAGCTATAAATCGGTATACTATTTTTCTTTTATTTTTAATACTAAAACTACCACGGCAGTAAAATTACGTATATCGTAACAATAATTATTTAACTGGCCATCTTCTTCATCTCTTGCTTCTTCTCTTTTCAAAGTACTTATTTAGTATCTTTAGATATAATAATTAGTATAACGTTAATTATTGGGATTTATAAGCTTCTAGGTTGGTATTATTTTGAAGTTTGTCTAAGACCTATTGTTCCGAGTGATTTTTCAAACCACAAAGATGTTTTTGAGTTTCAATTACATCGGTTAGATTAAATATTAATGTTTTGTACAAACTGCCATTCACTTTATTATTTTCCTCGAGTTTGTGGTACGTTTGAAGGTAATTTATGCGACAGCACACTAATAAGTATTACAGGCAGACTTTTATACACCGAATTTGATAATTGTTTTCAAACTTCAGAAATGGTTAAACTTTGCAACAAGAATATACAATCTGTAAGTACAGAATGAAACAATATTCTGAAAGATGAAAATAGTAATAAAATGTTGAACAACGGTAAAAGAAGAAAAGAGGAAAATGTGAAACAGAAAGAATAATCCCTTACGGATCGTTGCACGAGTGAAAAGCCCATCGGGAAGGACAGTTAAAGTACAAACAGGAAGCAGTGATGAAATCACAAGTGAAAAATTACATTTACACATACTCTCTCCATTTTCAATTTTGTTTAATTACGACCTTAATCACTCGAACGGACGGAAACGGATTACTCGAGTTTCATATTTGCACGCGAACAAAGGGAATCGTTGCGAAACCGTAACGACACGTTAACCGACGAGAATCGGTATTATCTGTGAAGAATTTACACACATCGTCGATTCCTCCAAAGTTTTTTTTAATTCCAATACCTTCAACTACAATAAAAATGTATTGCTTGATTTGTAGATTCAATAGCGGATTAACACTAGAACGACCGAGCAAGTCAAAATGACTTGTTCACATTTCTTTCCAAAAATTCCTTAAGTTTACAGAAGAGTCCTAGACTAAAAATTCTAAATTGATCTTATAAAATACAGATTACCAAAACCGATCATATTTTTCACCCCTTGATTACTCTTCTTCCAAAGTTCTTATTTAATATATTTAAATGTAATAAATTTAACGTCGGTCGTCCTAGTGTTAACCCCTTCCCGTGCCATTTCTATAGTGACTGAATGTGCAATGACTTTGAATTAATTATCGAAATAACAATCTAACCCCTAATTTCGGATATAGTATATGATTTAATGTAATATTGAATAGCATAGAATTAATTTTATTTTATCAGGACCCACTGATATTTTTAATTTAATAATTTTTGGAGCATTACAAAATTGACTATTCCATTTATCGCGTCACGAGCAACACTCGTTATTGTACGGCAAGGGGTTAAAAAATAAGAGGGAGAGAATAAAAGGATTATCGGAGGAATTGTTACCATTGTACAAAGAGGATAGATGAACTTATGAGTGAATTTTTATATCTATTTACCAGGAAATTGTGCCTCTTTTTTGTCTTTCAACTATACGCCTCGTTTGAAGGCTGAATGTTGTTAAATTCGCGCTTCACCGTTTGCGTTCGGTGGCAGTCAATAAATGTCCCGGGAAAAATTGAAATTCTGCCAAGCGCTAACCTTCGAAACGTACTCCGCTTTTTTCCACAACCCCGATCTCACGATTCAGCCATCTGTCCGATCTTGCACAAAACCGATTCGCCAAGGTCTTCCGAGTCTTCTCGTATTGTCCGTAAATTTGGAATTCGCATATATCTTCGTGGAAAATTCGCGGGAAGAAAAAAAAAAACGTCGTGCATCTGAAATTTAATGTTTCTCGATATTCGGTGGAATAAATTCCGGGAATGGCGCGTATCGGTTTCGGGCTATGGAATGGCGAATTCGAGAGGATATTTGAAACCTGCAAATTTGAGTCTAATGAAATTTCATGGAATTGGGAGCAGATAATATTTCTTTTGGTCGGAATTTTGTTTAACACTTCGTCAGGCGCAAAAATTAAAAAATTTTGGTATGTACTTGTTATCTTGGAATGGAGAGTTACATGTTTTTTTAGATCATCGTGAAGAATTCAAATGATAAGTGAAAAATGAAATTTGTTGTTTGGAGAGTTATAAATACTGCAACTAAATATTTTGTGGATTTTTGTTATTTTAAATGTAATTGGTTTATCTAGAATGAAAAGATAATGACATTTTTTCATACGTTATATTTTTATTTTTATGTAATTTTATTTTGCAATGTTAATTTGATTTATTTTTAATATGGATCAACAATGAAATCAAGCAAGCATTGATATTTGTGCAAATTTTAATATCGATACGGAATTAATCTAATTTTCGTCGAATCCTCTGCTTCAATATTCTCTGCTATTCTGTACAGAGTTATAAAAATAATTTTTCCTAGTAATATTTATTATTTCATATGTCCATGTTGACTTTTAATTTTGAGAATTTCTATAACGCCAGAAAAGCAAGAGTAATATCCAACAATCCGGCTCATCCTCATATAAACTGAAAAATTTCCCCCCCATCAAAAAACGTTCGAAATTAAAAGTAAATACATCCCACGGATTTTTATTTCCACATTACTACTTTTCTCGTTCATGTTTCAATAGATATCGTGAAGAGATACAAAAATGATAACATTTCAACGTTAAACGAGAATAGCTAAACCACTGATGGAATTATTACCATAATTTTTTCCTATCATTAACAATATACTTAACGATTCACGCGATGCGCGTGGCATAATAATGACTTCACGGTGAAATGTAAGGAAAAACATCTCCCTAGCCAGAGACTCATTTTCGAGGCAAATGAAAAATCGATCTAACGCCGATAAATCATATATGAGAGCTCTGCGAGTGTCGTTCAACGGGCAATTCGATTTTACACCGACAACCCCGTAAAAAGAACGTCTTCCTCGTTCCTTAACGTCTGAAAAGAATTTATTTGAAAGAAACCAAGAAAATGTATCTGATAGATAGTTGAGTTGTGTACTATTTTCGTGAAAAAGAAAGTTCTTATATGCGACAATAGAAAGTGTGCAAATGACGTATGAAAGATGTAGTAAATAAGGAAATAAAATCAAGGACTTATAATTGTGGGTCTAAGGTAAGATCCTCTGGATAAACTTTCATTAACATTTTGAACAATAATGCTATTTCACTAGTTGCATCATTTCTTCTTAACCCTTTCAATACGGCGAAAAATCCAGTCCGAGTGCGCCCCATTACCGGGATCAGTTATTTCTCCTCCAAGCGATTATTAGATAAAATAATTTTTATGCCGAAACTGAGCAACCTTAACAGTTGTCGCTTGTTTGATTAGATCGGGGACGATCGAGATGATAAATTTATGGACTCAGAACGATTGAGAATCAGTTTGGAGGCCCAACTTGGCGTTATTTTCTGCCCTAGATGTTTTTCAGTAACTGGGACATATGTTGTCCCAGCCGTAATATCAAACATTTTTCAGACTGGGACAGCACATGTCCCGTCCGGTCCGAAAGGGTTAAGTGAAATTTTTTTATTAAATTCACATCTTTATACAGCAGAAACATTAAAAATACAGGTCGATAGATATTCGGCAGAGCTTTATCTTTTTAACCGTTTAGCCTACAACTACGTGTGAGACTCGTAGCGCGGAAAATGGAATAGGAAATTTTGAAGTCTTTCAAAAGCTATTTAATTGATAATATCAGTTGATCACGAAACGTTCTCATTATCTCTATACTATAAATATCACTTTCAGTTATACAAAATATCAGAAATCAGTGAAACCTTTGGACTTCAGGAATTAATTTTAAGTCTTTGCACGCCCCATCAGAAAAAAAATCGTAGGTTAAGGGGTTAACGGTAATATTTAAATATTCAGTATGTCCGAAAATTCAGAAACATTGCGATTTAAAAGTTACATGAAATTTTACTGAATTTAGTAGGGCCGGTCACCGGTGATTGCTATTGCAGTCAAAGTGTTAATGAGCGGCCTAATTGTAGCAGGATTCGAATGTAATCGGTTATTACGCTTCAGCTTATCCCTCCCTTCTTACAATAAGCCCATGTAATCATCGATAAATATCATATTCTGCAAATTAGACGGCATTTGTGCGAAATGTATGTGACAAGTTGCGTTAAAGCGATACGTTGTGAAATGTTTTGACAGATTTCACATTTATTCGGTGGTCTGGAAGGAATATAAATGAGGAGAAATTGCGAGGGTCATGCTATTACGAGTTGGATAAAAAAATTGTTGGCGTAGCATAAAATAGAGTGGTGGACTTAATTAAATGAAGCTGTCGTAATTTTAAGAAATAAATTGCGACGTATTGTCCTACATTTGAGGAAATATGTGTTGCTCCTGTGAAAGAAACATTCTGCTAAATTCTTTAGAACATAGCTATATATTTAATTTTATCATATATGTATTATTTCGATATACCATCTACTTCTATACCAATCATCTATCAATTAACACCTGTGATTTCAAACGAAAAAGAAAATCAATAAATCAGAAGTCTACACAGCAGCTGCAGAAAGAAAAGTTACCAAAAAGTTTCCATAGCTTTCAATCTTTCATTTTGTCGCAATCTATCGATCAAAACCGGCGGTATAAAAATAAAATAAAATAAAATAAAAAGAGTATGCCTCAGAGACAAAAAGAAATATAAAAAATTCTCGACCGTCCTGAGTTTTCCATTTTACGACGTCGCGTGCGTCTTACGACACTTTTCTTCAGTTTTTCCGCGTGCCATTCTACCGGAAGTGATCGGCATCCAGCGTCTCACGGGCACCGAAGAAACCATTCAGCCTTTCTATCGTTCGAAGCAATCCGGACGAAGTTCCGGCCATGCGATTTTTCACCACTGTAAAAAATCGCCGCATCGAAATTCCGCGATAGAGAAAACTCAAGGAAGCGTGAAAGATCAGAAAGCGTTCGTTAGCCGGAATATTTCCGCTCGACGTCGAGTCGACGTTAATGCGTCGATTCGTCGAGAGGAAAACGCTCCGTTGATTTTTCTTCAACGGTATGCCAATGTTTTCACTCGGAAATCCTACTAGCATGAGAGAAAATAATGTTCCGTGAAATTCAAAAAAACATAAGGAGAAAATTCTGGACGATGGATTTAACACAATGTCTTCTTTTCTTCTCTTTTTCTTTTGTAGAGTTTTCATATTGTTGTGAATCTGTGACGAGTTAATAATAATCGTATTGTAGGTGGTGGAATGATTGGTTCGATACAAATAAATTGTTTCAATAGAATCAAATAAAATAATAGGATCAAAACGTAGAAATGTACAAAAAGGACATCGAAAAATAGACTAAAAGCGCACAATCTTTTGTATCATTAATTAACCCCTTAGCCTATAACAACGTGCGACACTCGTGGTACGTGAAATGGAATAGGAGATTTTGAATTCTTTCAAAAACGATTAAATTGGAAAAATCAACCGGTCGCCAAACGGTCTCATTATTTCCATAATATTCATATTACTTTTAATTATATAAAAAATCATAAATCAGTGACAACTTTTGATTTCAGGAATTAACTTTGAATCGTTGCACAGTGAGAAAAGAATTCGTAGGCCAAAGAGTTAATGGAGTTTTCTAAATAAACCTGACAATATTCTACAATTATTTTGGAAGTGTATTCCTATTATTTCATAATCTATTAACACTAGAACTACCAAGCAAGTCAAAATGACTTGTTCCAAATTTTTTTACCAAAAGTTGTCAAGTTTATAGGGGAGACACAGAGCAGATATTCTACGTTGGTTTTATAAAATGACGATTACCGAATCGCTCACCTTTTAACTTCTCTTTTTCGAAATACTTATTTAATATATTGAAATATAATAGATTTATTATAGGTTGTTCTAGTGTTAAATGATCTACTAACACAAGTTTGCATAATGTGAAAGTACGATTAGCGTTAATCACAGAGAAATATCAGTGGAAAGTCAGAAAGGAGAGGAAAAATCGATGTAATATTACTGTTCGTCCCTTTTTGCATTTCAATCGAGGCTCTCGTATAATTCTATGTTCTCACTTCAATAGAATAATCAAACTCACAGTCTGCGCTTGAAAAGTAATCCACGCACGAGTATAATTCTTCTTCACCGCAGTTGTTGCTCGTGAAATTAATTTTTCACATCAACCGTCCACGTAGTTATCATCATTCTACAGAGCATACGTTTCAGCGCCTTTTTTCTCTTTCTCTGTTCAAATTCACAAACGCAATTTAAAAGAGAGAAAAAAATTTTTCAACGTCAAAACTCGCCAGGGGAAAAGAATTTTTCTGAAGAATCGCGACCGATCTACCAGCTGTTCCGGTGTCCGTCACTCCACAATTAATTGCATTAAATGAAAATTCGATTCAACGGCACGAGTCGCAAGAAAATGAGATTTCCTTCGATTATACTTTAATTTGTTTTTGGTCCCGCGAGAACCGAGCTGTAATTAGCGCTCTTTTAGCGCACTCTGGAAGAATACGTTTGGGGTCGAGGGTGAATTTAATTTTGTTACGAGTCCTGCAGGGTCTTCTTCCTGAGCTCTCGTTGCTTTTTCTCCGGCTGCCGGAGACTCGCAAGGTCGTTCGGCTTTTTTGCCGTCGTCCAAAAATGGGTCGCCGTTTGATAAAAAGGGGAACGAGGGTGTGTTAGGGATGAAAATAGGGGAGGAATAGGGTGATTCCACTTGGCGACGAATTCGAAATCAACGACGAAGACATTAAGTAATGATGATCGCTTGGAACGTTATAAAATTACTACGATATTTTCTGAACGTATTATCCCCTTTGTTCTCGAATTTATTTTAGATTATGAAGAATTTTTCAGGAATTTTTTAATCCTTTGGCCTACAACCACGGGTGAGACAAAGACGAGTCTGGCTCGTGATATATTCTTCGGGACAAATGAAAACAAAACGAGTCAGACTTGTGGTTCAATTGTTTTCGATAATGTCTTATTTTAGAAGTGTAAATCTTTCGATCACACGTTTCAGTTATAGTTCTCTAAAAGAATCACAATCGACCTTTTTGTTTATAGAGGACCAAGCAATGATCAAAGTGTAGGCCAAAGGGTTAGATCAATAGCAAAAAATTCTAATATGGGATTTAATTTCTATATGGAGATGTTTGAGGAAAAAGTTTTCTATAGCTGTTTGAATATGCGCGCGATTATTGTGGTTTCCGGAGAACCGATAGGGCAAATGGTACCGTAATAGACCCTTCGCGTGGTTTCCTGATAGGAATGTTGTCGGTTGGTTTGATTTGGATCTGTTTCATCGAATGTTCGACGGCGTTATTACGTCGTCAGGAGTTAATACAGTTTCGTGGAGGTCATCGCAAATAACATATTCCCAAACCAAAATTGTAATGCATACCTAAATTTGAAGATCGAGTTTGATAACTTCCGTTGGAATTTAGTTTCTAGAGGCTTTTCTCATCAAAGTATAAATGATCGTATGATATCGTTTGAAATACAATATTTGATATTTAAACTTTTATAATTTAAAAAAAAAATAATACTAACTAGGTGTACTAGAATAAAAAAAAAAATGTAATAGCAACTTTTACGTGAAATATATCAAGCTGAATATTTTGAAAAGATGCAACAGAATTATCGGAATTCCCCCGGAATTATTGCATGATAATGCGATTCTCTATAATCATTATGATATCCGATTAATTTATTGTGGCATTATTATTGTCGGATTTCATCGCAACTGTAAGGGACAGTTCATGTTAATCAACGTCGAAAGCTTCCTATATTTTCACCGAGGAAAATTGCATCTTCCATAAGAATTATTTGAATTTCGTTTAATCGTATTTACCTTCATTATAATTACAACCATACTTTATTATTATTATCCAATGTATACCGTAAAGTGATCTCGTTACAGCATTATTAACAGATGCATCAAATAATCTGTCCTCATGAAGATAATTCGTCGATTACGCATTCTTTTCAACACATTTTTAACAATACACTTACGACTGTTAAATTTAGCATATTTACATTTATTAAATAAGTACTTTGAAAAAAGATGGATCACGCGGCAAATAATAAAATGAGTTAAGTCATTTAAAGATAGGCGTGAAATATATTCTGCATTGCTTCTCTATAAGTTTAAAAAATATTTTTAGAATAGTAGGAATCCATAAATATGACGGTTGCTATAAA
This sequence comes from Cerceris rybyensis, assembly GCA_910591515.1. NCBI lineage: Eukaryota > Metazoa > Arthropoda > Insecta > Hymenoptera > Crabronidae > Cerceris > Cerceris rybyensis. The sequence continues at coordinate 21,687,516 of OU342792.1, read as the reverse complement.
TCTAGTGTTAACGATCAATTGCGAGTTCTTTTACTCTTATAATCATATCAAATGTAACTCTTTAACGTAAAAATCAAAAAAAAAACAAAGAAAAATATCTTACCCTCCTTTCACAACAAGATAGTTAAACATTCGGCCTTAACCCTAGATCACTAACCTTCGTCGATTCGACGACACGGATTTAATAAGTATGCCATATTAGTTAACGTTATCGTAATAAATAAATACCTATCTTTAATAATATAAAAAAAACATGTTTAAATTTCATTTAAATAATACCCTTTAACCCGTTTTGTAAACACCGTAGTCGAAGAGACGAAGGTTAATGTTAAGCGTCGAAAAATAAGATTAGTGATCTAAGGTTAAATTACAAACGTTAAGATACCTGTAGAATGCAGTGAGGCATAGAAATCAAGGGCAAAGGTGAGACGAATTTTCGGAGATGGTAAACAGACTTGTCGAAGGAGAGATAGGTGCAGCTATCGAATCGTACGAGTTTGCGACACTGAAAAGGCTTACGAATCGTGCCAACACAAAGGGTGTCCTCTAGAAAGGAGGTTGACGAACTTGTAAACAGACGTTACGAGAGCTTGTAGGAAAGTGGTACGTTGCTATCGCAAAGATTATTATGCACTTGATAAACAAAATATATGAGACTGATGAAAACAAAGTTAACGGAAGTAATTCAAATGGATTGCGGTTCTGATTCTCACATTCTAATCGAACCACATGATGAACATGGTGGATAAACGGAAGATTATTTATTCAATCGAGAGATTATTTAATACCACACTGTATATAGATTCAATTTCATAAATAAGCTATCTTAAATCAACACAGCATTTACTAATAACAAATTAACTGCAGTGCACTCAGTTTGTTCAGTATATTATTAATTACTACGGTAATATAAACTATCAATTCACTCCTGGGTATATTTGCAATACAAATAATTAAACTTTCTCTTTAATTCTAAATGCAATCACTACACGCCTAATTAATTCCATTCGCCGAACGAAAATCACCATAGATAATTCCTAAGGGTTGAAAATACTTCTCCTTTTCTTAAGGAGAATTCTCGGAGTCCCTAGCAGGTCAGTGACTCTTTCACTCTTTGTCAAACACACGTACGTACACGAGCTCACATGCAAATCCGTTACGCAACGTACACTTTATTCCCAGAGTGAGTTTCGATTTATCGGGAAAGGCTCTCGCGAGAGAAGATCACTCGTGTATTTTCTTCTAGCATTGAATTCTCCATTTTCAGCCAGCGAGTGGTCGTTGAAAAAAGAAACGTTTAAAAAACTATCTGGCTCTCTGAGTGAACACGAGAGAATTTCTGTGCACGACGTACACCAATGGGGAATCTTGTTCGTTTATTTACGTGTTTCGCGTTACCGGACGAAGAAAAAAGAAGAGCCACGAGTGGGTGCAAAGCAAAGCGGGCACACGGATTTCTCTGGTAGACCAAATATTCCTGTGAAAGTTCTACTTTATACGCAGTGTTTTTAAATTATGAAATTCGTCCCGTGAACCAAGGTATTTCGAAAATTGAAACGCTTGTTTGTTACGCTCGTACGAAATTGAATCTTGTGGAATTTCCACCGGGGTAAATGAACGTATGGAAACACTTTTTGAGAGTAAATTAACACTAGAACTACCGGCGTCAAATCCAACATTTTTTAGTAAATTAAATAGGTTCTTTGAAAAAGAGGGAATCAAGCGGCGGAATATTTGATCGATTGGATGATTTAGGTTTATTGATATAGACGTAGAATAATTATTCTATGACTCTTATATAAATTTGGAGAATTTTTTGAAAAAATTGTGTACCAGTCATTTTGACTGGTTTGGTAGTTCTAGTGTTAAATTTCTTTGATTTGCGTGAAATCATTGATACGTCAGTTTGTGGTTGAAAAAATCATTCGAATTTTCAAGAAAAATTTTTACAACTATGTTACCTGATTTGAGTTGAACAAGGTCGACGGTAGGGGCGCAGCGAGGGTGAGGGTTCTGGAAGGTTATGGATGATTAGAGATGATTTTAAAGTGATGAAACTATGGTGAAGTCTAATTCTGTTCTTCTTTTCTTGCAGTATGCGTAGAGGTTGTCTCATAGTCTTTATATCCTTTGTTAGTGTGTATTGTAAGGTCGTATATTGTTTATTTCACTTTTGGAGAACACCTGACGCGACGGACCGCGGCACCTTCTCCCCACCACGCTCGAACGTCGAATGGCGGCCGCGCAGTACGGGACTCCGCGGAGCCTACGGTAACGCATGCGCAATGGATCAAGAGCCGCTGCTCGTGAAAATGCCTACGCCGCTACGTTCTTAATTTTATATACTAACAATTACAAATGTTCTTAACCTTTTTTTATGCATAATTAATAATAATTTAAATTACTTTTTTTTTGTGGGAAGTATTCAGCTTGAATTTTTAATTATTTAAGTTAATATGTTAAATGAGGTTTGCATTTTGGAAGTGTCTTTATTTTTATGTAGTGATACTTTATTAAGGAAAATTATATTTTTAAAGTGCAACAATATTAAAGGTAAAAATAATTATATATCTGGAAGTAGGTACTTGAGTTTTTTAAGGGGCATGTTTGAAGGTCGAATATATTAGGAAATTTGTGAATATTATATTTGAAAGGACGTGAAGAAATTTCACTTGTTTTATAAAAACTATTCATTGGTGACCTTCGTGACATTTAGTGTGTTGATGCTAAAACTACCAGCGTTATATCTATTGTATTCAAATAATTTTACATAAATATTTTGGAAAGAAGAAAAGAAGAGGTAAGAAGAGTAATTAATTAAATAATTTAGGTTTTATGAGGTAGAAGTGAAATATTTGCTACGTTGCTCCCCTATTGAAATAAAAAATTTAAACAAAAATTGCTAACCGGTTATTTTGACACCTTGATAGATTTATTGTTAATGAGTCTAAATTAAAAGAGAAATTGAGTTTGTGGTTTCATGATTATTTTCTTTGATAGATTACATTTTAATTTTAGTACCATGTTTCAATAAAAATATTGATAATGTTGAGCTCCCGTTTCCTCGTACAAAGAGGAAGAAAATAGTTACATCCATGGCTTCGAGGTATTGCAATAAGCATTAATTAAACAATAAGTCAATGAGGAATTAGATCACAGGAGAATATCACGTCACAAGTTTCCGTAGTCTGATGGCGTACCGTCTGCTTGAGTTTCCCAGTTGGAAACTTATCTCTGTATGTCTGCTGTATTAAACCTCCAATTATGTTGTCCCCTACTCTGTTTAGCCTTGTCTCCATACAGCACAAGACACCCCTACACCCTTTAATTTTACCCAATCCATCGATTTACCATAAAAAAAAATACTATACAATGGTCCACTTCGATCTTCATAATTATACTCGAAAACTACCTCCAATTACGATCACACAATATAATAATTTCGTACAGATACTCCCTGACGTCAAGGACGCGAAACGATTATTAGAAACATTCTCCGCTTCGCTAAATTTCGAGCGTCATAGCAACATAATAAAAAAAAAGAAATTAAAAGCCATCCGCAGTATCTGCACAATAATGCTAAAAGGTTGGCTTTTTTTTCTTTCTAATATCCTCGGTTCCACGGCAAAGGATATCGCAGTCGAATTCATTTTCACGGAGTTCGTCCAATGGCCGTGCAAGTTCAACGGAGTGTATACGTCCGCTTTTCATTTGCGATATGAAAAACAAGTCTCTCATCTATGGCAAATCAGCTTCCATTGTTCTACTTCGAAATTTTACCTGAAACAAATGTCGAAATCGTCGGAGTACGAGCTATTTCATCGATAGATCTTTGATGTACAGAGGATGAATTATAATCGGAGATTTCAATGAAAGAATTCCAAGTGAAGCTACTTTGAAATTAAATTTACGAGAGAACCTGTTCCGATGGAAGATCGATCGATTGTTATATGGAATTGGATGAATTTGGTAACTATAGAAGGAGCTCTATCTGCTTTGGGACGATTAGATCATAATGAGCATTCGCGACGTGCGAAAGCAACCGTATGATAGCTGTTGGAGTAGAGAATATCAAGGGGAGAATTGAGAGAAGCAGAGAATTTAAAGAGGAAATCGAGAGGAGGAGAAATAACTGAAAATGACGAAGCTCAAGCCGAGATATTATAATATCATCTAACTCTACTATATTATAATAATTAATCGGCAAAAATCTAGAATTTTCTAACAATAATTTTCTCATTTGCCACATTTTATTCATAGGAATGAACAACAGAAAATTTGAAAGAGAGATGGGTGCACTTTTCGAAGCGTACGACTTTGCGACTTTAAAAAATATTATGAAACGTGCCTACGCAAACGACGTCCTCTAGAAAGGAGACTCACGCTTGACAGAGATGTAAATAGACGTTTCGAAAAATTCTAGGAAACTGGTACGATAATTTTTGAAATGGTTATTACGCACATGATAAACAAAGTATAGCTGGCTTTCGAAAACGAAGCTAACGGAGGTAATTCAAATGGATTGCGGTTCTGATTCTCGTATTCTAATCGAACCACATGATTAAAAGGGTTGATAATTAAAAGGTTTAGTAGAGAATATAGAGGAGAGGATAGAGAGGAACAGAGAATTTAGAGAGGAAATCGAGAGGAAGAGGAATAACTGAAAATTACGAAGCTTAAGCCGAGCAATTATAATATCTTCTAATGTCAATATATTGGAATAATTATCCGTTAAAAATTTAGAATATCCTAACGTTAATTTTCTCATTTGCCAGATTTTATTCATAGGCACGGAGATCAGATTCTTCGAAGGAGAGATGGGTGCGGCTTTCGAGCGTACGACTTCGCGACTTTGACAAGGATTAAGAATCGTACCAACACAATGGATGTCCTCTAGAAAGGAGGCTCACGCTTGACAGAGATGTAAATAGACGTTTCGAAAAATTTTGGGAGAGCGGTACGATGATTTTTAAAATGGTTATTACGCACATGATAAACAAAGTATAGCTGGCTTTCGAAAACGAAGCTAACGGAGGTAATTCAAATGGATTGCGGTTCTGATTCCCATATTCTAATCGAACCACATGATTAAAAGGGTTGATAATTAAAAGGTTTAGAAGTGAATATCGAGAGGGGAATTGTGGGAAACAGAGAGTACAGAGAGGAAATCGAGAGGAAGAGGAATAACTGCCAATACATGAAGTTTGAGCAGACTAATTATAGTATCTTTTAATGTCAATATATAATATGAATTACTCGCCAGAAGTTCAGAATTTCCTAACAGTAATTTTCACCTTTGTCAGATTTTTTCCAGTATTTTAAAGAGACTTTCAAGAAAGCCATTTTCATGCGAGGCTCTCCAAGATTTTGCCGTGTTGCCGGCACTAGAAAGTAAACAGCAACTTTGCACAAAATGTAAATGTTGACAGTCCTTTTTGCAAAAACTTGCAAAACAGAACGTCTAATTTCCCAACGGTTTTTATAAAAGACCATTTTTATTAAATGTTTCATCCTTCTCGACTCCAAGTTCCATTTTTCTTATTTCATCTCGCAAAAATATGAATGACATTTGAAACAAATTCGACAGAAATATTAACGCGACTTAATTCGCAGAATTGAGACGCGGAAAGAAATGTTTCCGAGGTCAAATACATTTATCCATCTCCTCGTCTCGAGATATCCCGGAGTCCGTCTCATCTCCTGTATTGACCGGGAGGATAGATGTCCTTCTTGATCCTCCAGAGTCCTCTCCAGCATTAAGATAATCTTCCCGCCCTCACGAAAGTGTATCAAACCTATCATCGAATTTCCCACACCCCTTGACATTCGAAAAAAAAAAAACTCTTACCATCCATCCTACCCCTGTACATTTCTGAATGAACCCTTCCTCTATTTCATCCCTCCGATCATTCTCGTAATTTCAACACAATTAACAAAATAAATTCAATCCTTCTAATCAGACTTTCAAATACGTGCACTCCAACAATTTTAAAATTGTATTTTCTATTTCTGTTTACATTCGCAACTACAGCAAAATCGTATTACCTACGCGTTTTTCAACGAATCTCTCTTTGAAGTACCAAACACCTCGCTTTGCATCACGTTAAATCGGATTATCGCGTAATTTTCACAAGAGGATGAGAGAAAGAGGAAGAGAGAGAGAGCGAAAGAGAGACGCTACGATAATTTCACGGCGTAACGAGGGCAGCGTTTCTACCCAGAAAATAATAAACGACCTTCAACCCAAGGACCCTCTCCTGAAAACGGGTCAAAGGATCCAAAGGAAAAAAAGGACTCCCTCGTTTCACGAATCTCGTTTATTTCCCGATGGCCATCGCACTTCCGGTCTCCCCTTGCGGCCTATCGGAAACCACTGCCGAATCTGCTCTTCGATCGTTCGTATCGCCGATTATTTATCAGTTTTCCACGAGAATCGTCGAGCAGAGAATCAGGGGCTATCATACGAGTACGAGAGAAGGTCCATTATCGCTGTGTACTTCGATCGACTGCGGAAGAATGGACGAGCGGATATATACGTCGACATCGAACGATACGTGTCTGTGTGACGGTGGCGCAGTTTAATTGCATCGAACTGACCGTACGGTGCATCGCGTTTCATTGGAATCCCAACAAGGCCTCCTTATTACTTCGAGAACCGTTTGATTGTGGAAAACGGATGTCTCTTCAGAGAAGAGACACTTCTCTTTTTTCTATGTCGTTGTTTCCGGGATTTCTCTGCACGTTTTTGTCTTTCTCTGCCTGTAGAGTTCTCTTGCTCGGTGTATTCGGCTAAAAAAAAAGGCTTGCACTTTTTCGGAACTTTTTCTCTATCTATCTTTCTCTCTTTGTAGATGTGTGTAGTGCTCTTTGTCAATGTGTTTCTTTAACTTTGCCTAGGTTTATCTCTTTTTCTCTGAAACTTTCAATCCGTTCTGCATCTCTCTTCTCATTCTATTTCCTTTCTTTCGCTCATCCTGTCTATGAGATTTTCTTCGAACTTTGTTCGATTAAATTGGAAAGTCAGAAGTGCTTTTAAACTTTTCTTTTTTCGGAGTCTTGATAGTGATTGCTTTGAGAAAAGGATTAATTATGGTGGAAATGGAATTGTAATACGGTGACTCTTTTAGAGAGAATGGAAGAATGTCTATTGAAAGTGAGCAGGGTGTTTGTTATAGAGAAATAGGCAAAGAGGGAAGCATCTCTATTGAGATCGGAGCATTAAAATTTCCGAGAAATTCTGGCGATACCGGGACGACTTTATCGTAATTGAATATCGGAAAATTCGCAACCAAACGACAATCAGCGACCGAATGTTCCGAGCATTTGAAATAATTTAAAAAGTATTCGTTGTCTGTGTACCTCGATAGAACGTCGAGTATCTGAAGAGCAATAAATATCCGAAAAATAGTAGCGAACAGTTGTCGTGAAATTTATGAGATATCATATTCAGCATCGAAGAGGTGTTCCCTGGACAATCAAAGCGGTTCAAATATTTAAATAATCTTGTACCTATTTTCTCCCTTGGGTTTTCATCGTTCCTTTCGTCGCCATTGTGACAAAAGAACGAAAAAAATATAGAATACTATCGTTGCATTTTTTATTGCAGTGAATTTTTTTTACCAAAAATTCACTGTAAGTGCAGTTGGTATTTTTATTTTTTTTATCATACAATGCAATTTTATATCGAAGATTCGGATTTCCAATTAGCTATAGTACAAAAGCTCCGTCACTTTTGAGAGATTTCCCCTTTTTTATTTAACGTATCACTACCTCGTTAGCTTGAAATCTATCTACGATATCTACAATTAAATAGAATTGCCATACTCACAAAAAATCAAACACACCCGTCCCTCCATTCACGCGGAGTATCCGTTTCACGCAGATTCGTTTTACGCGAATGCAAATCCCGTAAGTAAGTTATGCCACTAAAAAAGAAAAAAACCATGTGAATAAAAGCTACCAGAAGTTCTAAAAAAAAAAACAATTTTTATATCATTCCGCTTAAGAAAAAAATAATAACAAAGTTTCAAAATACACTTAAAAGAGTGTTGTGTAAATAACACTAGATCTACCGACAATTGATTCAATATATTAAAAATTGTCACATATATCTGTCCGAATCAAATTAATGAAGGGGGCAAAAGACATAAGTCTATTCAATCGCTTACGCTCTTCAATCTAAACGGAGAAAATTGAAAAAGAAAACGACATTAAGAATTACAAGTACATTTTCAAAAAATACAGGGCAAGTCATTTTGACCACCTTGTTGATTTAGTGTCAAAAAAACCGAGTTTATCAATATATTAATATTTGTCTGCTTTCGAAAGCATTCATTTCAAAGACAAGTACGATTTTCAACGAACGATTCACGAGAAGTAATGGAAATTCTCCGGAGGACGATTCGCGATAGTCGCACAAAATCTAGAATTCGCAGTAGGGTGCAAAGTCGACGAAGGGTAAGGGCGGAAGTAGCGAGAATGGTGGCCCGTTAAATTTTATAGCACCAACCGCGTGAGCTTTACGAACGGCGAAGCTTTCCGGCTTTCACACCTCTTTGGACAACGAAGAAATCGTTCTCTGTTTATTTCTTCCAGTCGCGCGCTCTATTTCCTCGCTTCCGGATCGTCCGAGAGGGCAGAAAAATTGTACCCGAAATTACGGCGCTCTTAAGGAGAACGATGACTCTTGAAAGAACAAAATTCCTCGTCGTCTTGGGCCGGAATAATTGGCTACGACGCGACTGAAGATGATGTTGCCCTTCCGGGATAAAAGCAAAAGGGATTTTTCTTTGCGCTTGGGGATTTTCCAAGATTTATGTCTGGCAAGATTTGGAGAACATTTGGTAGACCTTGTTGATTTAGATAAAATACTATTATTTCTATGAACAATTGTTAAAATTATGAATCAAAGTGGTCATATGTTTGAACAGCTAAATGCGGAATTTAAATTTGAAAACCCCTCACAGGGTATGGAATTAAAGTCGAGCTATGACGTGTATATATGTTAAAGTCAAAGCAAATACTTCTGTTATAAATTTTACGCAAAGGGGAAAGCGAAACGTAAAATTTTTACATTTTTAGTCGACAAATTATTGACAATTTAGTGTTAAAAGGCTACCGCAATAGAACTTTGGATTGACGTTTTTACACGTCGAACGCAATTAACAGGTTAAGAGAATTATTCATATAATATAGACAGTCGTGTTTTATTTTATAAAGCTAGAAAGTTGTTATATTGAAAATTTGAATTTGCGGATTTAAAAAGGAAGGAGAAAATTAGTAAAAAGTTATCTACAGTATTTCAGTAATAGAATATTTCTATGGTTTTAGTTACAGTTGTGAAAACAATTATGATAAATACATTTTGTTTTTCATGTACGTATAGAAATTATGTAGTAAAATAAATGTCGTTAGAACTTGACCAACTTTTGAGTTTCTTGTAATACTATCTCCTTAATAAATCCAAAGTACGCGATATCGAGAAAATAAGTTGACTCGATTACCGTGTAATAATGTATAAAAGAAAATTGTCCGACGATCACCGCTGCGCCTTTACACGCCGGCATTCAACTAGCTTCCGACTGACCTCGAGTCAAAGGATTAAATCTATCGAAGAGACATCGAACGTCGTCTCGATGGAGTTGATTATCGGAAGAGGATACTCGTGAAATTCTACCATAAACGAACATTTATAGGGTCATAAAATGATAGAATTCCATAGAAAATTCCTCGCTAGTATCAACGATAAACAATTTAACGCTTTGGTCTATTAAGTAAGATCTTTTACAAATTCGTGAGCACCTTCGCGTAAGTTTACGATAATATCGAAGAGGATTATGGCGCGTATGGTGTTAAAGTATGGTAATTAAGGGATCTGAGTTCTATTTTTATATGTATATCAGTTCTATATGTATATCAGAGTCTCGATTACTTAACCCATTAAGGGCCAAGCATTGAAATAACAGAAATATTTTAAATGCGACTATTTGTTTGTTATATGATTGCATAAAAGTAGATATAAATATTATACATTTTTTTTTATAAATTAAGCCTTTAGTGTGCTCTTTTACTATGGCATAGGTTAAAATATAAGTTAAATTAATACGATTCCCCGAAAAAAGATTAGAAGTGAAATGTTGCGTTAACGCAACTTTGGGCCTTAATGGGTTAAAGTTCATTTAAAGTTAATGATCCTAGGCAACACCACCATAGAACTGAAAGTTGAAAAATATCATAAGAAAGGATAATATCGAAGTTAACAACAAGCAAAGTCACTTCAAGGCATCACTTTTCGTAAGGTTTCAAGCTGAAAGTCTTCGTTAACTTCCTTGAAAATCCTTTAAACCTCAAAATCCTCACGGAAAATGTCCACTTATAATTGGCCTCCGCAGCTCTCCTTCGTTGGTTCGCTTGATTTAACAATAGGTTGTCGCTTTACATTGGATTACAAGTTTGAGACTCCACCATACTGGAGAGGAGAGTGTAACTGAAAACTGTAACTCAAACGTGGATAATCTAATAACAAGTAACCGTTTGCAAACAGCGAAGAGACAAACTGATTCCCGATCTTGAGCGGCGGATGGAAGCATTCAAGATGGCGAATGTTCTTCAGTTTCTCAAAGAAAGTCCCAATCATTGGAGATTCTTTCACACATCAACATAAAATGCAAATTTTACTCATTCTTAACCCGGCGTGTGTATACTCAATTTTTAAGGGCACGGTGTGTACACTGGGCCTTTGAGGGAACAGTCGGGTTTACAAGGTTTTCTCGACTTCAGAAAAATCTGCAAAAATTCTGAGATACTTATTGGAGTGTTCACTATGTGGCACAGTAGTTGCTAAAGTCAGGAATTTAAAACTGTTATTTTTAAAAATGCAGAATGTTGAAAAATGTTAGAGAGAAATTTGAAGTACAAATTTTGACTGTTCCTTAAAAGACCCAATATACACACGCCGGGTTAATTATTCCTTGTCATCACAGCTACATTGAGGAAGAAATTTTTCAACGAAGAGGGAAACATTTAACAACATTTCTTTGAGGAAACGCAAAATTGTTCAACTTGGACAAAACTTCCTTACCACCGTCACTAATTCTAATTAAATTCATAATATCGACGTTTTCTCCAAGGATTCTAGTAGCCTGAATAAATTGAATGTCCATTCTCAAGAAAATAAGTGCAAAACACTCTAGCAGTATAAATTGGAATTTACCAAAGAGATGAAATCTCACCATATGATCGCAAAAGTCGTATTTTTGCATAAAGATTTTTCCCTCCAAGTTTTACGTCGGCCATTTTTCCAAGCAATATTTTTATCACGATATGAATCGACTCGAAATCCGCTTCGAGTCGACGATCTGAGTGACCATGGCGAAGGTCCGAAATATCGAAAAGAGAAGAATCCAAAGGACCTAACCGTAGAAGAAATATGTGTCCGAAGAATTACGTCTTCGGGTAGGCCAGTGATAATTCACGTCCATGGCTATAAATCGTGCGAGCAGCGATTCGATAAAGATTCGTTTTATTCGTGAAATTGACCAGGAAGGTCAGAAAGGTCGGAAGTCAGCTTCTTCCGAAAATGGAAATCGAGCATGGTCCGTTGAATTGCTCCCGTCGACCGTTGACGAGATAGATTTTTCGCGGAGGTGAGAGAAAGGCGATCTGAGAGTACGTCGAGCAGAAATTTCTCGTTTCCGTGATTCTCACCGAGCGATTGTCCTACGATACCAGGAGTTTCTATGAGCCCTCACTCCGGGGCTTCTGGGTTTTCGAACTTTTAAGCTTGAAATGTGAAACGTGTGTTTCGAGTTTGAAGGATTAAAATGTCGGGGAAAATTAGAAGGTAGTGAATTAAGCGAGGTTCAAATTTTGGAGGATTTATCAGACGCTATTGTCCGAGTCTCAGGTTTCGGATTGGTTCGCGCGTATGCAGAACTGCGATGCATAGCGAATTAATTCAGTGTATTGTTGCAATTTAATGTTCAATTGTCAGATACTTTTACTATTTCGAGAATTAATAGATTGTAATTGATTGATTTTAGTTCCCTTGGCCTCAATTGGTTACTTTGATTAGGAACCACAGCTTCAAATTAGTTTTGGGGTGGTTTCGGTACAAAAAGAACCGTGCGAATTTAGAAAAAAAATTACAGGAGCTAAAAGACTTTGAGATCAGGCTGACTAATTAAAATCTCGTGATTTAACACCTTGCTAACACAATTAGTAATTTCCTTATGTTCCTTTTAAGCCCCCTGAACTTTTTAACCCCTTAGACTTCAACCCTACTTCTTCAACTGTTCCTCTTCAGCTTTTTTTTACTTCTCTCCACATAATACTGATTTTTTTGAGAATTTCGATTCTAGGGCTATAGAATAGTGTAACTATATCGTAGTATGCAGCAGGGTCATTTCCATATTACAAAGTTTGTCTCAGACGCGTGAAGTTTGTCGGGGAAATAGCGAGAAGACAGTTCCGCGGGTTAAATCGGGAGGTCTGCGTATCAGTGGCACATTGGCTTAATTAACCGGAGCGCTATTTGGCATTCCGTTAACTAAAGACGATTAACTGATTGACCCAGATTCTCCGGCATTAGCATGCATGCGTCATCTTGCCGAGTGTTGCACTCGCTAGTGATAATGGCCGAACCTCGTATGCGAATTAACGGCCGCGTAAATTGACACCGAGCATGCTGAAACTTGTCGAGTGCAGAGGGACGGAGATTTGCGTTTTGAGAATTAGTGTTACATTGAGAGAGATGGCAAGAGACCGAGAGAGAGAGAGAGAGAGAGAGCGAGAGAGGGAGAAATTTGGAATGTCAGGGAGGAATGCTGACAGAGTGAAAAATGATAGAGCGGTAAAAAAAGGAGAAATGAAAGCGATAGAAAAACAAAGAGAAAAAAAATCATAGAAGAATGTGAAGAGGGGGAGGAATGAAAAAGTGTGGAGACAAAGGAAGGAATAGTAAAAAAAAGGAAGTGAACCGTCATAGAAAAATAAAAGGACAAAGGAGTCAGGGTAGATTTGTAGAAAAAAGAGAGAGAGGAAGAGTGACAGACACTGAAAAGAGAGACTGGTAAAATAGTAAAAAATTGAAAGATACCAAAGGAATGATGAAAAAAAAATAGAAAAAGGAACAATGATAGAAATACAAAGACACTGACAGTAAGTCCATGGCGCACACCGCAAAAGGGAAAAATAGCGTGGTAGAATCGCAGGAAAATGAAAAGGTGGAAATATTATCACAGAAACAGTGAACAAGAAAGTAAATCATAGAAGAACAAAGGAAATAGGGGGTTGGAAAGGGTAGGGTAAAAAATTATAACAAAAAATTATTGAGAAAAAACAGGAGGGAAGAAGAGCTCCAAGGATCAGGCGGTATCCCATTACTCTTTTATACGCACAACGTGAGCGACTAATTACATTCTACGAATAAGACACAAGCCGGGAAAAGCTTGTCAGTGAGACGGCTGACAAGGTGCGAGCCGTGTAAGCGCAAACATGGATGACAAAAAGCCGTGTTCTATAGTGGATTAACGCGCATTAGGCGTCTAGCTTTCGTCGGGAATTTGGGCTAAATGGGGTGAGAACAAGATGCCATGGTTGATGGTGTTTGAAACTGTAGCACAAGATCCATTTTAAATTCCGTTACTTTGAAATTATCCCTTAAATTAACACTAGAACTACCAAACCAGTCAAAATGACTGGTATACAATTTTTTCAAAAAATTCTCCAAGTTTACATAAGAGTTATAGAATAAATATTCTACATCTATATCAATAAACATAAATCACCCAATCGATCAAATTTTCCGCCGCTTGATTCCCCCTTTTTCAAAGTACTTATTTAATTTATTAAAATATGATAGACTTGAGGCCGGTAGTTCTAGTGTTAATTGTTAGAGAATAGAACATTTAATGGGTAAATATACATTGAATTTGTATATACTTTTTATATCAATATCAGGGGCTTATTGTTATCCAAATTTGATGCTCCATTGGCTCTTAAATTCTACTCAACGGAGGAGAATTTTGAAATGATACTTGACAAAGATCGGGAGAAATGTAGCACGTATAACATGAAAGATTCTTTTTTTCTCGTACAACAACGTAAATCGTAATAAATTCGATATAATTCTCCATTTTCCAACATAATAAATTACCTCTGAAATTGTGTTAACACAGGCAAAGAGTATTTCGAAACTTTCATCCGGGTCAGGTCGCTCTGCTAAGCTGGAAACAGTTAAATCTCTACGCTCTAAAAACCAGCTCGGTGAAAAACTGTACGCTTTAATTCTCTCCGATGCCATTCGAGTATCAGCAATTCCAACCTAGCATCGAGCTTCCACAATTTCATCCGTTTCATCGTCCTTTCGATCTCTCACGCTCATAATAAACGAAGAACAGTCATCACACCACGGAGTATCCCTTTGATGAAGTGCAACACTGTGCACAACTCTCAGATATTATTTCCCATTATCGAACCAAAGGACTTAGTCATTCCTCCAACGTACAATCCTCAACAACACCAAGAACAAAGACAAACCCTCCAACCCTCAAATATGGCGACAAACTTCAAGCTACCATCACCCTAACAAACTTCTCCCTGTCCTCTCACCCTCCCTACATCCTAACTCCCCCACAAAACCTTCCATCATCCCTCCAAGTGACCACAGCCGTCAAAGCCGAGACTCGCAAAAACAAATTTTCATTTCAACCCCTCCACCGTCCAATACCCACCCCCTTCCACACGTGACACTCCATCTCCTAAAAACACCAAGAGCAACAATCTCCATTCCATCGTAATAACCATCGATTAAAAACCCTACCTCTCTCTCCACCCTTCAAACTACCCCTCAATCCTTGGTGCCATATTCAGCACAGATAATAGCAGCCAGAAATTCGATCTTATCAAGCGTAAATGACAGCCGAGTCCTCGACGAACCTCGGCTTACCTTCACGACGATTCAACCAGGCTTCCACCCTCACGTACAGTGAAACATTCACCCCTACACACCACCATCATCACAGGCATTCTCCTATCACACCCGCTGACCCAGGAAATGTCTCCTCGTCATCGATTAGTCCCTTGCATCCTGTCCGTCCGCAATTCCCTTCCTTCCGGTTGCCAAGTTATGCGGATTTGCACGCTACAACGTACACGAGGGATGTATGGACGTAGTTGTTGATGTTGATGCAGCTTCTCCATCCCTTATATGGGGATAACTATAAAGGGACGAGATGATACGTGCATTCGAGATGTCGACTTCTCGTTTGGGAGAATGCGAGATGGTATCTTGGCTTTCAGCCAGGGAAACTGTACTTTCCAGAGGGTTGAAAGGAGTTGCTATGGGGATTAATATGGAGGATGTTGTGAAACTGACTGTTTTGAGTGATGGGAAAGTGGATATGGGTAAGGGTTTTTTTTTTAATGTGTTTACTGTTGGGTGTGCTGGGGGTGGGGGGCGTTGATTAACATGGACGGTGAAGATTTTGGGGGCTGATTAATCCTTTGCACTAGGATTTGTTTCGCGACTGCCTTCGATATAAATCAGAATTTAATTGGTAAAATAAATATTGGTCAGTGATTTTTGATGTGCCGTAGAATTTAATGTAATTTTAACGTTAGAGACATAATATTATCGCGTCGGGTCTCATTAATATTTCCAATTTGATAGGTTTTCGAAAATTTGAAAATTTCCTATCCATTGGTTATTGTAGGGCAAGGGGTTAAAAGCAACAATCGGGTATGGAAGTAAATTAGATATCGTTGAATTTGAAGATGTTAGAATTATTCTGTTATAATAACAAAAACGTTGGTTATAGGGGTCGACATTCGGTTTAATAGGGGTTTGTAGGTAGAAATTCAGGAGAGTGGAATATCAGAGATTATTATTGAATTGAGAAACATGAGAGAGAATTAAGAGAGAAATGCATTTGTAGAAATAGAATGATACAAAATACTAGGTTCTACTTTGATAAATTCTATTCATTTGCGAATTTTGCATCGTTGGAAAGAGAGAAAATGGATCAGTGTCATCCCTCCCTGTCTAAGTATTCAACTCCGGATATGCTCGGGTTTTTAATTCCCCACATTTTTCTTTCAACGTGAAAAATTATTTTTCCGGTACGTTCGAGTTTTCCATACACTGGTAGACGAGGAAGAATTCCGAGCGATCGAGATTCCAGATCGGTCCTGTGCGAAAATCCACGGAGTCGCAAATAAATGCAACGAGTAGCTGGAAAAAAAGGAGATTTGCTAAAAAAAAAGAGAGAGACTTTCATCCTGCACCCGACGTGATCGAATGACAAATCTCGTTCGTTTATTTGCGTATCTCGCGTCGCTGGAAAGAGAGAAAACGAGCAAGATGTCCAAATTCCGTCCGTTCCTACCTAGCCTATTGTAGATACTTTCCGATTTTTTTTACCACGACAATTTTACGTACGTTAAACCAGATTTAAACTCGTTTCTGGAACAAAAGGTATCAGAGACACGAATAAAAATACTTTCATTTTGCAAGATATACAATTTCGTTAGGTAACTCCTCCATTACCTGACTATTCAAAGGGAAAGTTCACCTTTAACACTAGATTTACCAGCGTGAAATCTATTATATTTAAATGTGTTAAATATGTACCTTAAAGCAAGGAAAATTAAGACGTGGAAAAGATGATAGATTCGGTAATTTATGTTTTATACGATGGACGAAGAATATTTATTCTATGGCTCTCGCATAAACCAGTAGAATTTGCGGAAAAAATTGTGTACCAGTCATTTTGACTGGTTTGGTAAATCTAGTGTTAATATTATTATAATTAATATATTATTTTGTAAATACTGTATATACAACTTTTAGAGTATTTCTTTCACGAAGACCTAAGTACTTATTTTCATACCATAATCATTTATACTGAGAGTGTTTAATTATACTCAAAAATATCTCAATTATTTATGACCAACTATATAGTAGTATAACTAACTAGAATGTTTAGTTACCTCCTATAATTTCTATGCAATAAATTTTCCAACGTCGACCTCACCAAAACTGTCAGTCACCTGTCTCCTACCTGTTCAAACTTCTAACACTAGAACTATCGTTAAATCTATTACATTTCAATACACTAAATAAATACTTTAGAAAACGAGAAATCGGACAATTTATATTTCATAAGATGAACGTTCGACATCTACTCTATAGCTCTTTCATAAATTTAAAAAGTTCTTAGAAAAAATGAGGAACGAGTTATTTTGACCTCCTCGGTAGTTCTAGTGTTAAACAGTTGCTTTCCAAAATGCTGAAACACTGGCTTCACTCGAAATAAGCCACGTTTACCCTACTAGCAACAATACAAAATTTGTCGTTGAAAAAAGTCAACGAAAAGTAACAAGAAATCACGAAACTATTCCTAACACGCGTCAATGGCGAACTCTTCATTGTCAAGCTTCGGGCGAGAGAATAACAGGGTAATTTCCGGTAGTTATTATTTATGCAACGAAATAATTCGACAATTAGCCGGGCGGAGCTTAATTTCGCGTGTTCGATCGGATCGAACATTTTAGCAGCTGACTCTCATTATTCATTCCACGTGCACGCAGGATAAAAGCTCAAAATGTACAAGCGCAATAGAGAGGGTGAACGTTTCCCGTAACGGACACCACCCACCAATGAATGTGCAAATTATTCTGACATTAATACGTATTAGCGAAAGGGCTGATGGAAACGATGGAATTCTATGTCGGATAGAGAACGTTTAATTCCATTTCGCGGTCGATTCTGTCTTCTAACGAGCTATTGAAACCTGCTTTTAGTGAGGCTCTTTGATGTGATTAGACTTATTGTCACGTGGATGTTGAATTTTCGTTGTCAGATTTGAAGAAGATAGAAACAATTTTTTCTACTAATGTGAAAAGTTTTTAGTCTGTGTGGAGAAGCAAAGAAAATATATTTTTTCAGTTGTGTTGAGGATACAGCCCTGTCTGAAATATTCAAGTGTTAACATTGTGTAACATTGTTTGAAAAATGTTTAATTTTGTTTTTGTTTACGGCAAAAGTTGCCATTTTTTGTTTATATTTTATAGTAATGGTTCTATAGGTTTACTTAACATTAAAATTGGTTGATTTCGATCTATAGTTTGTATTTTATTTCAAATCTCCCTTAGCTAGGCCTTATTACCCGAACCTACCTTATTGTTTTTTGTTATAACTATGGAAATGTTGTAATATAGCAAACGTCATTCATTATATTAAATTATATTATATTTAATTAATAAATTGTTTTTATTCCAAGTTTATATCAAGTTTGAGTTTCAACAAGTTGCAACTATCATTCTATAACTTGATAGGAGGAATGTTACTATTGTAATGTGATAAATCTCTGATTATTAATTTTTATTGAAAAAATTCTCTTTTCGTGCTCATAGTTTCTGAAATTAAACGTACCCACAGTTTATCCTAAACTACTACTATTATTCCTTTTGTGTTATTAATTCGTCCTATTTCTGAATTCTATTATTATCTCTACTATTCTTAAATTCTATTGTTAGCCCTACTATTTCTAAATTCAATCATTATTCTCATTCCTCTGATTTTACAAAGTAAGCAGTGGCTTCTGACAAATTGTTCTTAATCTGTCCTATATTTACACAGAGTACATCGATTATTCCACTTCCCCTTCCAAACGGCAACCCTACAAAACAACCCCATGCCAGTCCACGTGCTCTCTACCCCGTCTTTTACCATGAAAAACCGTTCACCTTGCTCTCCAGAAAGGGCAATTGAGGTTGCAGAAAGTTATTGCGCCGGCACAAAGAGCGGTCGTTGTAATCTTCACGACGTTAAGGGAACTCGTGGAATAATTTATATGGTAATGGACAATATCAAGGATATACCAGGGTTGGCTGCTGGATCGCCGAAAGAGTTAATGAATATGAAAATTAACCCCGACGTTGGCCTCTCTCAGTAGCAAGGTCCAATCGTAAAAGCAGGTGGCCTAGTTTTTATTCTATAATTGTATTCAATTATTTTCTCCGATAATTGTAATTGTCATAAATGTCAGATATCGACTTTCCAATAATTCTTATTTGCATATTATTCCGAATTTCGACACGTACATTTCGATGTCATCGATTAATTGTCAGTTTTAATTTCACTGTCTGATCACACGATGTCTAAGGACATCCTGTGTTTTCAAATTTTTGTCAATATTTGATGTAAGTAAATTCTCAAAGGAGTATTTATAAAAAACCTAATGAATAATTAAGTAAAATGCCTATCAGAAGTAACGACAGAGTTCATAGTTTGCTTTATTTTATTTAAGATGGATTTTTGGAAATTTTTTTTCATTCTTTTCTATGTTAGATACAATTTTTGATGTTTGATATAGATTGCAGAGAAATAAAGAGATGTTATTATAGTTGTGCTAAGCCATGTTAGGGAGGATAGGTTTTATTAGTCATTTAATTTATGTCCAAATTGATTATCCTGTCGACTCGCACAAACGAAAATGAATTTTGCGGAAAGACTCTTTTATCTCCGGTATCTTCAATCTGCGGTGCTTTCCCGAGGGTGTGTTTATCACAATGACAGAAAATAAGATTAAACGATCGGAATTCTGTGATCGATGTACTTGCTTCTGTAACTTTTTACTTCCTCCGTTTCCTCGCTAAATTAAATGGGATCTCTCTGATCATTATATAGACTCTTAATATACTTTCACCCATAAAATAATATTGGATTTATGAAAAAACTCTCTTTTTGCGTCGATGAATTTTTCCATAGTTGCAATTAATCATCGTCCCTTGAATTTCTATTTTATCTTATACCTGGAAATTCAATGTAATGAAAATTATTAAAATTTTATGATAACATTTTCCCCGAATCCGAACAAAATATCTGTTCCCTTTTTTCATTTTTGCCATTCCACGCTGCAAAATTACACTGAAATTTTTCATTGGCCAAGGTTTACCCAGCAACTTCAAACTCAAATACCAATGTTCCAAATTGAACACGAAGTTATTCTACGGTTTAAATATAGTGCAATTTTAGTCGAGCACAAATTTTTTCCTCGATTAAATGACCGCAACCTGTGCTTCGTTCCGGCCAATATTTTTTCAGCACTTTAAACGTTACGTTTTCGAGAAACGCAGAATTAAACCGCACACAACGAGTTCATTTGTTTGGTCAATTTAAAGCCGTGACGATCGTGGACACCTTGCTTTCCGCCGCGGAAGCTGCAGACGTTTCCACAACGTTAATTTTGAAGAAGAACGCGCCACCGAATTCCATCCCCTATCTCTCGCACGTTGTTCGCGAAAATTACCTCTATAAGCCTCTCTGCTTATTCTCTCGCTACTTTCTATGGTGTAAATTTGCTAACTATTAAATGTATCCTTGCTATATTTTTTCTAATTTTAAATTGAGTGCATGATAGACTCGGTGGTTGCAAAATCAGACCGAAAATTAATCTATTACATAAAGCTCAAATACCACTGACTGACTCACATTCACTCACTCATCACGAAATCTCAAAAACCACAGAACGGATTGCAATGAAATTTGGAACATACCTTCCCCTTAGGTCTTAGGTGCTCAATAAGGAAGGGTTTTGAAAAATTCGAAATTTTAGGGGGGGTTTTGGGGGGTTAAAGTATGGGCCAAACTCATCAACGCAGAGCCGAAAATACTTGACCTAGAAACTTGAAATTTTCCATGAGCATTCCTTCTGGGGTATTAGCACCCACTAAGAAAGGATTTTTCAAAATTCGAAATTTTAAGGTTTTTTTTTAGTTTCAATTAAATCGTAGCGAAGCACGGAAACTTTCAGCTAGTTGTTCATAAAATCGAAGAATTTAAAGAAAAAAAGAAGAAAGCTGAGAATGCTTTCCAGATCAATCTGGGTCCAATCACTGCAATAAGGGTTGTTCTAAATTCTACACGCAGCTCTGAAGCACGGATAATGAGATCTTCAAAGTCTCCAAACTTAAATTTCTCAAAAAGTATCTCTTACATTATGATATTCATTTTAACACTTTACCGACCGGTTTTTTTTAACATCCTAGCCACTTCTGTTCGGTTACTTGCACGCAAATATTTTCCTGATACTGTTATCTCTTCGAAAATTGCAAAGTTCCTTAACTGAGTCCTTGGGCACAGTTAATCGCAATGAAAAATAATAATTTATCAATTACCGTAGCAACAAATTAATAAGTTAAAAGTCCAAAAGTGTTGGGCCCACAAAGCCGATTAATTGGCTATCGGTCGGTAAAGTGTTAGACAGAAATGTCATTAGATTTTACTTGGACTCATTGGAATTTTTACATAAACGTGACAGACACCTGTCGAAATTAGTCGCTCAAAAAGTGAACATTTCGGAAATCATCCAATCAGGATCTTTAATTAGGGGTATAAGTTTCCTAATGCAGTGTATACGTGACTGTATTTGAATTAATGTATTCGAATTTGTAGTTTCCACGTGTAAATAGCGGTACCAGTTGTAAATAGAGGCGCAACGTTGCAAACATAGAATTCTATATAGGTATTCGAATGCCATGCCATGCCATTCGAATAAACGGTTTAACGCTCGTAACCAGAGCGTTAATTTAACTATTTCTCGCGATGCCTTTCGATATAGCATGGAAGGAGGAATGTTTCTACCCTATATTACAAATGGAATAGCAACGAAACGCTAGTTTCCTCGTTATTGTACGCATCGAATGATTCGCGATGTAAACGAGAGCTTTATACGGGATGAAAGACAACGAGGGAATTACGGAGAACAATGAGATCATATTTGCAAGAATACCGAGCGTACGTTTCACACAGATCAACGCTGAAAGTGGGATTTGTCTGTTAACGCAGAAACGAGATAGGATTAAAACGCTTCCTCTCTAAGAGTCCTTCGTCCTGTTCGTTGAATTGCGTCGTATTATCTGTTCTCTTGTCAAAGGTATCGGCGTTAATATGTTTGCCTTCTAGGAACACTGACATCTGTGACGCAACACTACCTTTTTATAAAAAAAAATTATAATATTGCTGATAAAAGTCATTGGGCCTTTCAAAAGATTAAATTTGAAATTTTTTTTAACATAATCATCTAATTATTTTCTGTGCAAGACTTTTTTTAAAAAGTACATGTAGTTTTGAATTATAAAATCTTACTTTATGTCACTTTTTCCTCAATTTGTTTACTATAGAATTTATTAACCCTGATAATCATTTATAGCTCACATTCGTATACCTTCCAGTTATAGTGACCCGGTGAACAAAGGTTTACATTTTAAGGAGCATAAAATATACAAACAGGTAAACGTAAATGTTAAATACATTAAATATCAAAAACTAATACTTAAAAGCATAATATCTGTTAACACACTACGTACGAGTGACGAGGTATCTCGTATTTAGCAAACCAACTAATCGAGGCTTCTCGTTAATTTACTAAGGTACCTTAGCTTTGAATATTCTTACGACAAACATTTCGCGAAATAAATGTATATCGAATTTCTAAAAGAGAACAAAATAATCAGATATATAAAGTATATCAAATCTCTGGAGCGCTTAAAAATCTGCGGGCACATTGAAACAGCCGAGTGCCGTATGCAATGTGTTAAAATATAATCTCCATTTCGGATCATATAGTTATAAAATAAATATATGGTTAAAATAATGTAATTCATGCAATATGAATATTACAAAGTGAACTAATCACTCTACAACCTCGTAAAAAGAGAGAAGAATAAAGCAATCGATCTATATAATTTTCAACCCCCGAAACAAACCCCTCCGAGTCTTTTAACCCTTTCATTTATTAATGCACGAATTAATACGACCATTGCCGCGTCAAAACTCGCGGTATGCCACTGCGTTGTTAAAAGTTCCCCATGTCGGTGGTTTAAATTGCAGAAATTCCTGGTGGTTCGCTCGTAAATTAGCCACGTGCCGCGTTCACCTGGGATACGAGGGATTAGAGGAGCATCCAATTTTTGTTCTCATCCCTCGAGAGCCCCCATGAAATCGCCGGTAGTCCCCGTTGGAAAAGTGGCAAATCGTGGAGATCGATGCAGTGGAAATTCTTTTCGGAAATTTCCGATCCCCTCGGACAATTTTTATGCTAATGGAAAAATCACGTTACATGGAAAAATCGATTGAAGAAACTCCGAGAAAAGTGTTTGATACCGATTCCATGGTACCGACCAGTCATCGAAGCTCTTTATGGACACCGTAGAGAACATTTATCATTTTTACATAACGGAAACTAGAATTTCAAGATTCGTAGATTACATCTACGACAAATTCCTTCGTTTTAGATGACGGTGACGAAAGTCGCGAAAATTTCTCGCCCGAGAAAGACGATCCCAAAAGATTTCTCTGCGAATAGGGCGAAAGAAGCGTATCATTAGCGATGGAGAAAAGAAGATTCCTAGAAGATGGAAACGCGAACGACTGACTTACAGTCATTAGGAACTCGATATCCCTGAGCGTATTCTTCTGAGTGGGCTGCTGCACTGTTCGACCTACTTTCCTTCTGTCCGTCACATTTTCATTAGAGGAAAAACAGCCTGTAGACGTTGGATCTTCCTTGGCCACATTTTTTCTTATTCAAAGTGAATTTTATCGATACTGTTTCCCTTTTCCGTACAACGAATATGGTGAAAATTAGTAGTTGTGATATCAGTTCTGATGTAATGGCGGATTGAGGGATCCGCACTTAAGGTCCGCCAAGTAAGAGAACTTATAACTTTTGAGATTTATATAGGTATATTGAAATTTTTGGTGACTCGTTCGGACAGCGATTCGGCGTATTGTATATTGTATTGTACGTTAGTGAAAGGAATAGTGTGTATGGACAGAGAATACTGGGTTTTTAACACTAAAACTACCGACGTTATATCTACTAAAATTTAGATTTATTGAACAAGTACTTTGGAAGAGGATAAATCAAGAAATGAAAGGATTAGTTAATTAACTAATTTAGGCTTTGTATGGTAAAAGTAGAATTTTTACTTCAAGGCTCCCCTATCAATTTAGGTAATTTTTTAAAAAAAATTGAGAACCGGTCATTTTGACCGACTTGGTAGGTTTAGTGTTAAGGAACTTTTGGAGAAGGAGTGAGAGTAGTGATAATGATGGATGCAAGGCGACGGTCAAAGTAAGAAGTAGGATTTCGGACTTGGAGCGGTGCTTTTGGTCGGGTTGGAAAACTAGGAGGTCTGGGTTTGAAGTGGTGAATCAGAGGTGGTGACGGAAGTTTACCTTAATACAATATATTTGTTAACACTAAAACTACCGGCGTTATATTTACTCATATTTAGATACACCGAATAAGTGTTTTGGGAAAAGAAGAATCAAGAGGCGAAAGCGATGATTAATTAACTAATTTACGTTTTATAAGATAGAAGTAGAATTTTTGCTTCATGGCTCCTCTATTAATTTAGGGAATTTTTAGAAAAAATTGGAAATCGGTCATTTTGACCGGCTTGGTAGGTTTAGTGTTAAAAATATCCTATGCATACTAACTAAGCGGAGGGTCGGTACATTACACTGAGATGATATTTCGAAATTGTAACTTCATGTATTATGGTTGTAATGATTGTATAGAAATGTTCATTATCTAATTTTGTTAAATATAGAAGAGAAGAAATTAATTAATTATCGGGAAGTCTCACTTTCAGGACGATCTGTGCCTCGTTAAATTTTTATAACAAGATTGACACGTTTCGAAGAAATATTCTTCTGTATAAGAAGCTGAACAGCGTCGAGGCATTAAAGACAGAGCGAAGGAAACATCGAAAAGCGCACCTTGCCGGCTGAAATCTTGTTAATTAACGTCTACGGAGTAGCGCCTTTAATTAAATTCCATTCGCACGACCTTCTAGTTATTCTCTCGCGCAAAAAGACGAACTTCCGTCAACGCCTGGACTTACGATCAATTATTTCCCATTCGACTCGATTATCGACACCATTAAAATCCACCAGTCTCAAAGGTAATGAAATTTTACGTTTAATTGTCTTTGGAATTCTGAGCGAAATAACTATAACTATTAAAGCCGAAATTTGGAGCGATATAAAATTCTGCGAGAGTACAATAGACAATCTTGTATTATGAAGATGATAACAGTCGAGAATGGTAGCATTTATCTCGTTTACTGAAACGGTTTATTTTGATTGCAATTAAAGTGGATGAGAAAATGGAAGAATCAAAAAGAAACCTCGAATCTCAGATGACCGATGAGAATTCTATTCGTGAGCAGGATAAGTGTCGGTTGTTAATTAAGATTAATAGACTGCAAATGTTATTACTCGCCCGTGGCATGCTTCGAGATAATTACTTTGCAATTAAGTAATATGCCTATGGGCATGTTTGCAGCTGCTTAACCGTTGCAATTTCCATTTCGGTATCTGCGTCTGACATAGAAATTACCTAACGATTCGATCGATTTTAACCGTTTAACGCTCGAATTAACGCCTTGATGAACAATCCGTGAAACTCGGAAAGAAATCATTCCTTGGTGTTCTTTTTTGATTTGTATTTTTGGCTCTAACGCTCTTTTTTTCCTGGTACCAGCACTTTTATGAAGATTCATGGATTGAAATATCCTACAGAAGTGATAGGGAACTTGAGCAAATTTAATTGCGTGTTCAAAATCTTTGCTGGTATCATCATAATCTCTTTTTGCCATTTGCTCTTTTTTTCACGTTTTCTTTGTATTTCCTACAGTCATTTCATCTAGAATCTACAATTTTGATTGACTCCTAACTCACCAGGGGCTGTATATGTTAAAAATTAATTAACACTAAACCTACCGACGTTATATCTACTAAAATCTAAATATACTCAATAACGACCTTACACAAAGAGAAGTGGCGAGATAAAGAAGATAATTAATTAACTAATTTTGCTTTTGTAAGATAGAAGTGGAATATTTACTTCATAGCTACTCTATGAATTTAGATAATTTTTAGAAAATATTTTGGAATCGGTCTTTTGACCGCCTTGGTAGGTTTAGTGTTAAGCAAAAATTTCCAGCAGTGACAGAAGTTTTTAAATTCGTTCACTAATTGAAAAAGTCTAAGCTTTGAAATTCATCATCACCGTAATCTGTCAGAGATCATCCGTTTTTCACCTTCTAAAAGTTTGGTCTTCGGGAAAGACGGTAATTTGTCGAATTAGCGGTGTCATTTAAATTCTTGACGTTGTCTCGAAAAGAAGAAAAGCGTTCTCACCTTTCTTTGGCGGGAAGAATAAAAGAATTCTGGATGTAATTTAACGCGTCTCTCGTGGAGGGAATTTTTGGGGAATTTTTCTGCACCGAAGATCCAACGAAGAATTACGCTACGACGCTCGACTGTACAAATTGTCGAGTGAGCTTGAATTTTTGAGATCGCTTTAACTTTCCTTTGCCGGAGTTGCAGAGAAAGTGAGAATGAAAACGTTGGGTTATTGGTTTTTTCTCGTGAATACGATGAGAAATTGTGAAATAATTGTTGGAATTTAGCGGAAGGATAATTGCAACCTTTGTTTGTCAATTTCCACACAATAAGGGTGCCATATTAGAATATTTTTAAGAAATGATTCTCTTGTATTCCTTTCTTTTCTCTACGATTAGTGTTTAAAATGTGTAGGTTTGTTATTAAATAAAAAATAGAATATCATTAGAGAATAAATCAAACGAAAATGTTAATTTTAAATACGTTAAGTCTGAGTTGTTTTCATTCTCGAATTCGCTATCAATTTTATCACTGCAGCATCGTTAACGCTGCAGCCACCGATTAATCCTTCAATCTCTTCAAAGAAATGCTTCTTCATCCTCTCTAAAATTAGCCATTTCCGAGTAATTAATTAATGTTACAGAGTAATCCAAAAGTAACTTCGCGAGAACGCAGCAGTCCCATTCAATGACCATAGTAATTAACACTTTATAAACAAACTACAACAATAACAGGATTAAAGAGAGACTGTAATGGCTTTGAAATAGGTCGCAAACAAGTCGATTGCAGCTTTTAACCGTTCGTCATTCGGTAGTTCAGATTAAAAGAGAACAATCAACGATCCTCGTCTACTTTTTAACTTCTCTTCGACCCCATCGAAAACACTCGGCCTCGAAATTTTCACAAATTTGTTAATTTCTGATGTACACAAATCGAATTTTCATCGTAATACATAGTTCAAAGTTAACCATCAACGATCCAAATTACTTAGCACGAGATATCACACCATTAAATTATTATAGAATCTTACATAATGTATTCCATTTAAATGACATCTATGTAATTTTAAAGGAAGCTTGAAATTTCATTCCTGTAAATTTTATTCATGAAAATGTATACCATTTAACTAATAAGTATGTAACTTTTAAGGGAAATTTGAAATTTTATTCCTATTGTGCAGTCAATAATTTTTTTCATTGTAATAAAATTAAATCCGTCAGATTCAGATTAGAACTATTATCCGCGGGACATCTTTTCGATATCGTATTACAATAGATATTACCTCAACGTCGTGATGGATCACCGATAGTTGAATTGCTAATTGAAAATTCAATTTGTCACCGAAGAGGTAAATGATTCCGCGTGGAAGCACGCCATAAAATTGGCTCGCCTCAATTTAACACGATTCGGTTTCCCTGTTGCAACTACCATTTACTGTGCACGGTGCAAAATCGATAACATCGGCTAATCAGGAATGATAAGACGGCAAACTAAGCTCCCGTTCGATGGCCAACGGCGCATTAACGGCCCACGAGGCTTGTAATTTACTAAACGATCAACCGGTACACAAACTGACAGCCTCCGTAAGGAGTCGATAAACATCCACCGAAATTTATCTCCCTCCTAATCCCTCGTGTTGTTTCTATGTACGAGTATACACGTCCTTCTGATCCTCTATGGGAATACCATGGGAAAAATGGCTCTTGTTTCACCGCGAGATCGTAAATTTAAAGTCTCGAGAAACGAGCGGCGACTTTTGCCTCGTAGTACGCCAATTTCCTCGGAACGAAGTTCGTAACGAGCGACGAAGATTTGCATATCCCTATGCTCCTCTCGCTGCACATTGGTCGATTTCGTCGAAATCCTGATCAAAACGCACTTTGATTTGGTCGAAAATTGACACACCAGAATTATTTCTTGGATCCAAAATAGCAATAAATAAAACACAATAACCGGACCTCAAACTATACATACACTAGCTCACGAATTTGGCGCACGACAAATAAATAACAATAACATATGGAGTGCACCGGGAGCACGTTAAACTACACTCTTTTACGATTAAAACGAGGCAAAAATCATCCTCCTGCGATCATTTAAAGACGAGATACGGAAATTCAAAGTGAGGCCTGCACCGTTCCTCTGGCCGCTCGGACTCCTCGCTGAGGTCCTCCCAAAAATCGGACACCATCGGCTTTAAAGTTAAATATCTCGATAGTTTCTTGATCAATCGTGATGAAAGATTTTTTCTCGCCTTCCTGAGACTTCCAGCTTTCAAACTACGTAATTAAAATTATTCTGCAACGATTAGTTTTTCTATGAGGGTCCAGAGAAGAATGAAAAGCGTCTCATGATTAAACGAATAAAGATGAAAACTTGTGCGTAAATATCATGTTAAACTACACTCTCATGTGATTAAAACGAGACCAAAATCATCCTCCTGCGATCTTGTAAAAGCGAGATACGTAAATTCAAAGTGAGGCCTGCACCGTTCCCCTGGCCCCTCGCTGATACCACCACAAAAATTGGACACCATCGGCTATAAAATTAAATATCTCGGTTGTCTCTTGACCGATCGTGATGAACCTTTTTTCCTCGTCTTCCTGAGACTTCCAGCTTTCAAACTACGTCACTGAAGTCATCCTGCAGAAGTAAGTTTTTGTACGACGGTCACGAGAAGAAACAAAATCCTCTCTCGCTTAAATTAATGTAGATAGAAATTCTTCCGTTGAAGCTCCATATAGTACGCACTTTCACGATTAAAACGCGATAAAAATCATGTAGGTACGTCCCCCAGAAGTTGAGAGACGGCAAATCAAATTACAGCCTGCCGATCTCCTGGCTGCCCAGACCTAATCCATGAGGACAATCCATTCAAATCGACCAGCAAACGATCCATTTTGGTCATCTTGGCATATAAAAAATTAGGTAACCACCGTGAGGGTTAATATACTCGCCGCAGTTCCTCCGGAAAAGGAGACAAATGGGACTTTATGAAATTCCCATGTCTGAAAATATTCCAATTGCCGGGATTCTCGTTGCATAGATTGTACCGGATGCTCGTAGAATTTGTAATGTAAGATCTTCATCGGCCCGCAATTCGACGATTGAATTTTGTGTCAAGAACAATTGGGTCCGCTTGAAGAATCGAATGCATAAGTAAGTTCCACTCGTTATTCAAAAAGGGAAAGCTACACGACGGCATTTGCATAAATCTATATCTCCAGCGTGCCTATGTACGCCACGCCCGGTGCGTACGTATATCTACACGTTGAATTTTCATGTTGTCCCTTTAAACCCTCGGTCGTATGAGGCGGTATTCTTCGATCCAATATATTTTCTAGAGTCTAGCAAGTTCAACACCCCCATAGCTTCCACTCTTTTACGGAATCTAGGTATCCTCCTGATCGAAATCCCTGAGGAACTTTCCCTCTTTCTTCTCCTGGCTTCTCGTTGTTTCTCTCCTTTCTCTATTGGCATTAGCTGCCAAGGGACCAACGGAGTTTCCGGGAACTGAATTATCATTTTCTTTGCGATTCCTGGAATTCCTCCGGAATTTTTGGGGCGGGTTAAACAAGTGCCGAAAAAGTACCGATTTCGTGATGTTTTTATTATAGAATTCTTTGGAAAAATATGATTTATGGTACAATTTAAAGTTGTTTTTTTTTACTGTGCCTGATTTTTAGTAAATATAAGTGTTATATTTGTTGAAAAATTGTTTGGCAAAAAAGCTTGTCGAGATATCTTAGTTTATTACGTTTTGATTAAGTTTATATTGAGTATTTATAACGAAAATGTTTGAAAGATTATTCTGCGTAGGTTTATAGTTTATGATTTCATTTTTATCAGCTTTAAATCCCGCATTTATAAATGGAATTATTTATAATCGGTGCCTACACTCTGTTATCTTACTTTGTTCAATTTTTATTCCTTTGAACTGGCGGGTTTGTAAAAGAATTCTCTGTAAAACTGCCTCGTGCCTTGTTATTCTGCTTTATTCATTTTTTATTAAAATTATATGCAGTATTTACAAAATGATGCTTTGAAAGAGTATTTTACATAGATCCTTTTACGATAGATAGATTTTTAGATTCTTTTACGATATTTTTGTTAAATTTATATTATGCATTTACAAGGAAATTATTTGGAAGAGTATCCCGCATCGTGTTATCCAAGTTTACCACATTCTTAAGAAATTTATAGCTTTCCAAGTTACAGTTTGACCGCTGAGCTTACCCGGGCTTTTCTTATCGATGCTCCACAACATATCGTAGCGAGAATCGATGTCTACTTTTCGACAAAGTCAAAGACAAACGATAAGACGATAACGAAGATAAACCTGACGGTATTACTGTTCAACAAAACACTTAACATTAACTTCAATCTTGAAACTTTGCCGACATATTGCAATATCACCTCGAAAACGCAATATAGAAACTTTACGACACCCTTTTTTTTTTAATATCAACCAAACAAGAAATCCTTTGGGTGTTGTGGCAGCTAAGGAAGAAACTGCTGAGACTCGCAATCAGAGAGCTTGAGTTTAAATTCTTCGTCATCTCTCGGAAATTTTTATATACGTCTTGGAAAAATCATTAATTATGTTAGAAAATGATGAGATGCTCGTATCATAACTTCGATAGTCCGAAGCTCACTTAAAACAATGGATTCTGGAGACTATCGTAGATAATGATGCAAACACTTGGAATTTCAATTATGTAGGTTGAATTTAAATCCTCTCTGTCATTTCTAGAATTTTTTCCTAAATTGCCATTTAATATATCATACTGTCTATGTTTCAAAATCCTCATAAAATAGTACATCCTAGACGAAATGATCACAGCAATTAAAACCAAACGATTCTAGAAAAAATAAAAAAATGAAATTTTTCCTCTAAGAAATTCTGACCGAACAGTGCTTATCTGTTGCATAATATATGCATACGATAAAAGAAAAAAAGTGATTTCAGTGAGGATTAACAAATCATCGCGAGATTATATCAACCGGAAGAAGGGTTGAACGGCAACGGTAGAATGAGTAATCAGTTTCGTTTTCAAAGATAATATCTCGCTGTTTTTATTAGCAACAAACGGTCAGGGAGAAATTGTTGCTAGCATATTTCCCCGTAAGATCCTTCAGCAGTGAGAAACATTCGATAGTTCGATACCAAGTAGCAAATATTATCATAAGACGCCACGGCAATTTCCCTGCCCGAAACGATCGTTCATTGCAATCAACGACGTGTGCCAAACGCGAAAGAACTCCGACGTTAGCATGCACAAGTATCGATCTCTCCTTTCAATTTTCTTCGATAAATATCTTCGTTTCAGCGTACAAAAATACTGAGCAAATTTCTGATTTAATTGCATCATTTCCGCGTCATTGAACGCTGATCATTAAACAATAATTGTTAATTTTTATCGTGGCTGTTTCTTTTAGAAAAACATATACGACAAGAAATCTGTGAGTCATCTTTTAAGCACAGCTTTCAATCAGATTCTTCTAGTAAAAAATACAATTTTGAAAATTCTACCTTCCTCCAATTTTTAAAAAATTGACGAAACCTAAAAACTTTATGATATTTTCAATACGAAAACGATATTATATTTGTAAAAAGTTATTCATCATGGTTCTGCTGTCTACCAAAATTACTCTAATTAAATAATACTCTAATTTCTATAAAAAGTTTCCAAAATTACATTATTTCTATTTGAGACAATTTGCAATTCTTCGTAAAGCGACCCTTAAAAGAAATCACGCAGTGTATCCACTAAAAATGTATATTAGGAGGAATCCCATTGGCGGATCTTATCAGCTTGAAAATAAGAAGCAAACTTTCCACCGTCCATCGTCAATTACTTACGATTTCCATAGTTGTTCGAAAATTTCATTTCCATCGATAATACCTGCCGTAGGATCCGAGGGTGAATTTCTGTCCGGCAACGTTAAAACACCCCCGTAGAGGGAGGATCGAGACACGTTATAAATTTTTTACCCCCACAAGTGAGGTCGTGCTACCGACGAGAAATTTATGGAGATTGAATGGTAGGAATAACGAAGTAATATTCAAAACTAGCTACGTCATCGGCCTCGAGAGAGGTACGATATTAACGTCGCAGCCACATTTCCCTCGCCGAACGATTCAGATTTTTTATCGCGCCCATGGTTTTCGTTGCAACCTGCAAATTTCATTATATAGCTGCAGCTAACTAGCTTTAACCATTTCGATACTTCATCGGCCATTATAGCTACCCATAATCGGATACTTGTTCCGTTATACTCGAGATTGTAGAGTGCAACGCTGAAAAGATGTGCGGTGAAAGAAGAGGAGAAGAAAAGCGTTAGTCTATAGGAATCTACGGTTTTTTCACCTAAGACCTACTGCTTTGTCAGGTCCATGGTAAACCCATAGTAGTTTGAGTCAAAAAAATATAAAAGAAGAAAAAGTCATATTCTTTATACCATTGTGATTTCAATATCAAGGTAATGTAGTTTTAATGCAGAGCTGGGCATTATTTCAGATACAATATTTTAAAACTTATTTGAAATATTACTTAAAATCAAAAGTTATTTCACAAAAATATTTCACTATTTGAAATAAATTATGTTATATTTCGTCCAACAAAATAATTTTATGAAATGATTATCTATTCTTTTATTTCGTGAAATACATCAGTTCAAATAATAAAATAACGAGTTATTTTATTATTTGAGATAAGTATTTCAAATGTCAAATGTTTGATGCCCTAAGAATGAGATCTCTTTGCGATGAACTGTTCGAAAAAAGGGTTTTATTGAAAGCAAATGGTGTAGAATAAATCTTTATTGCTACCCATCGATAACTTATTTTCCGAACTAAACATAAATAAGGCGAAATTTCGACTTACAATTAGTATCATACATTTCTCTTAATTATTTCAAATATGTTTATTTCAAATGACTACGCCGAAATAAATTATAACAAAGTTATTATTTGAAATAAATATACTCAAATAAATTCCTCTCAAATAGTTATTTCATAGAGATTATTTGAGATAATGTTATTTTCAATAACTAACTTATTATCTTTATTTGAAATAAAATTTGCCCAGCTCTGTTTTAATGTAGTTTTAGGTAATGTAGTTATTGCACCCTTATTTTTAATAATTAAAATATTATTGATCGACAAATGTTGCAAAGCGAAAAGTCTAAGATAAATAAAGTGTTAACACGTTGAACGCCATGGTAGTCATTGTTGACCGGCGCTAATGAATTCAATGAAATTTTATATGAATTTTAAACTGTAATATTTGCCAATTGTCTAATATATTCGATATTCAAATATTAGTAATGAAAAGATAAAGACATTTCGGCTAAATATCTCTGTTTGAATCTTCAAGGTTACTGGTTTGTAAAGATGTGATTTTAATAGAAAAACTTTTACCCCAGTGAAAACAATGAAACTAGCGAAATACCGGTGTGACATTCAACGTGTTAACCAGTTAACTGCGGAATTTAGATTTATAAATCCCTCGCAGTATACAGAATTAAAATGGAGCAATGACGTGTATATTCGTCGAGCACAGGGCAAATGTTTTTGTTATAAATTTTACGAAAAGTGAAAAGCAAAATGTGGAAGAATTACATTTTTAGTCCATAAAGAATTGACAATTCAGTATTAACCCTTTGCGGACGGAGACATTTTCGGATATTGACGGATAATCATTTACTTGATTGTCCAAAACCACCTTCTTATCTGAAATTTCGGCTACTAATGTATATAAATTATAAATTACTCTATTTTTAATCATATCTTATCGGGTGTAATGGAATTTTTCAATTTTAACTGTGTATACATATGCGTCGTTAGTCCGCAAAGAGTTAAAAAGGTTATGGGGTTGACGTGTAAACACGTCGAACGCAGTTAACCGGTTAAATAGCTACTACTTCTTCAGCAGAAAAAGATATATCAATTTTTCTATATTCAAATATAAATTCGTATTTCAAGGTTCATCCCTCTGCAATTTTCCCTCAGCTCAATTTCACAACGTGGCTCAAACCTATACCTTTCGTAATTCCCCCATTTTTTCCCCGTTAAAGAAAAAAAGAATCCTACGATAGCCGTCACGTAAGATGGAATATCGAGTGTGTTTACACGAGGCGACGTTCACCTGGAGAATGCAATTTCACGATGAATAACGCATGCAAAATGTTAAAATCTCTGGTAACACAGTGTCGTCAGCCTGACGCAGCAAGTGGAGCGCGTGAAATAATAAAAAGCGATTTGTACTCTACCTGTACTCACCGATCTTCGGTATGTTCCTGTCATGATTTCCCTCGGTAGAAAACTGTAACAGAACAATCGAAACGGGTCAGATTACATTGTGGCAAATAACGAATATGGGCGTTTCACGTGATAAATACATCGCTTTGTATAAAAAAATTTTTCCAACCCGTAACGTCATCTTAGAGTTTCCTTCGAGTTATTCTGCAATTTAATGGACCGTATCCACAGGAACGTTGTTTCGTGGATGATCGAGATGGATCGAGGGTGAAAGAAAGCTTTTAGATGGAGGAGACAGACGAGCTTCGAGCAACGGGATAGACGAAACTTCATCCGTCTCGACTGACGACAGCGAGGGATCATCGCTAACGGAATAAACTTTCATCGTTCTCATCAATTTGTTGGGAGAGCGGTTGCATGGGGAACCAAGTTTTGCGATTAATCGAAGGAGAAATCTGTGTTGTCGTTACGGTTAGAGATTTTTAGATTTTTATTATGGAAATTACTTGTAAGATAAATTTGAAGGGTTTAATATTAATTACGAGGACAATTTAATCTCGGTTGATTCTCGATTTTGAGAGATCATCCGCTGGAAAATAGAGATCGAATGAATAGAGAGTTTTGAATGGGTTTATGATATTTCATTTAATTTGAAGGAAAAATTCAATTTGCAAATTATGAGATTTCATTGTACTCGCAATTACAAAGCGATGCAACGACGAATAGGGAAATTAAAGCTCTGGCGTATTCTATAATTGAATGCGACTTCTGTACGTGGAAGTGGATATAGAGTGCAGTTAATTAACACTCTCTCATGCTTCTGGAGTTTATAAATATTTCCTCTAATTCGAATTTTACCGATATAGACGAAGAAACGAAGGATCATCCTCTAACTAAATATAATTATTTCCCAAAAATTCCAAATTACCTCCAATAAAATCACAAAAATACAAAGTAATATGGCCCACCACTAAACTAAATATTCCTCATTGCTTTATTTCCCATAAAATTCTCCAACGTTTAGTTCTCCCGCGCATCAAAGGGAAAACAACCCCGTCATTTCTTACTTCACCGGTCGGACAAACAAAAGCTTCCCCTAATTGAATGCAATTCCCGCCGAAAAAGCTCGCGATTGCCGTCGATAAAAGCAGGCAGATATAAAAAGGTAGACAATAAAAGCAGGTATAAAAGGATAGTCCAGCGCATCCAATGGAAAGCCTTACGTTCCTTCGGTCTCTAACGTATCTTTAAAGAAAGCGGGACCTGGGCACTCGGTAGGATAAACCTGGGGCTTTCCTTCGAAGCTCGGTGACTTCGCCAAGGAAATAGAAAACCGGGAGAAAGGAATCTCGTAGTCGTTCTTCACCGCGAAAAATTCCCGTTTGCCCCTATCTCCTGTGGGAATAACGAGAAGGAGTCTCACGAAAAAGGAGATTCTTTCCTGTCGAAGAAGGGGAAGAACCGTGCGGACACGAGGAATCGATAAACCTCGATTTCCCTCGACTCGAGAGGATCAAGTGAACCTCCGCTTTTACGAAACACTCCACGGAGTTGCGCGTCGTTTCTTTTAAATTCTGATTAAATTGTGCGTGGAAAAGTTCTCAGTAGGAAGTCTTCCACGAGGAAGTCTTTGAATTCGTTGGCTCTTCTAGCGGAGACATTCGACAAAGTGTTTCACTTTGGTTGCCATATAGGGATGATATTTAAAAAGGAAACTTTTCGATTGTTTCAACGAGCTTGAATTACCGGAAACGGAAACTGAGGGGGATGAAACGCTGTGGAAGCTTCGGTTGAGAGACGCCGTGGAGTTTCTCAGGAATAGACTTTTTGTCAAGGATGGAGAACGGAAATGGTAGGAGATTTGGAAATAAGTAGTTTCTACGACGATGTGCACGGTAAGTTTATTTCTGTATCGATATGGATTCCTTCGTGTTTTTGAAATACGTCGGACGGATGTCGAGGGGAAACTTCGAGATGACTCTAAGAACCGGAAGTACGGTTGAAAAATAATTTAAGGATGATTTGTTCGTATATTAAGCCTTAAATTCGCGGAGTTGCATTTCTGCAACATACTAATTCTATGAGAATAAAAACAAATCTGAACGGATTACGGTTTCTGAACGAACTTTGTCATAGACCATAGTGTACTTTGTAAATTTTTGACAGGTGCAGTGGCACCAACTTTCAAATGTTTTAATTATTTGTCAGTTTTAGCGGGTTTTCATCGGCGCGGAAACAAGTGATATTGGAATAACTTTCCTCGGTCTTTGTTATAATCGAGAAAATAACTGTTTTTATAATTATCATGATAAATAGAACTATAATTAAGTACTAAAATATTTTTTTATGCTATTTACATGAGTCAACAATTCCCCATACATCTGCTTACCTAGGTACGCGCATTGTTGCATAAATGCGACAAAGGATTTTCAGGTAATTTAGAAGCTGAATTCTATCAAAAGAATTTTTTACATATTTTTCCTATAATCTAAACTATATATGGATATTAAAAACATTTTTTCTGATTAAAAAAATAAAATCGCGCATTTAAGGGTTAAGTGCGATGAGAATCCTATGAGAAAAATTATATATTATTCTTATATGTCTTCTGAAACGCCTCAAAAAATTAGAAATTTTTTCACAAGCTCGTTCAAAAGTTATAACATTTTTAAATTATAACAAATTTAGACGTATTCAAATGGAAAACATGTTATCAGGAAAAGTTCAAGTAAAAGAAATCATAGAAAATACGATTCTCTACAGCCACTATCAAAAGTTTTTTTATGATTGTGACAAATATCAAAAACTTCATTGAAAAAATAATTAAAATCAAATGAATTTCCATTTTATTACGAATTTGATATTAAAAATAAGCTTGGGAAGAAAAGACATTTTGTTAAAATGCCATATTTTAAAAGATATCGAGAGATATTGGTTTAATCAAAATTTCACATACTCATGTCTCGGATTGTACCTACAAATCATCCTTAATAGACTAAATTCTAAGAATGTCGCTTTAGGATTAGAATTTTTGAAAAATTGAATATCACTTGGGATATTCTTGTATGAAAGTGAAATTTCGTAGATAGAAATTTCACATACTCATGTCTCCAATTGTACCTACAAATCATCCTTAATAGACTAAATTCTAAGAATGTCGCTATAGGATAAGAATTTTTGGAAAATTGAATATCACTTGGAATATTCTTGTATGGAAGTGAAATTTCGTAGATAGAAATTTGTAATTTTTACGAGAAAACGACGATGTTATTGGCTGGGATTCCACAACGAAGCAGTGCTTATCCGCGTTAGTATACCACGGCATTACGTGAGAACAATTCTCAATGGCTTTTTATCTGAGCTTCGGCAGCAGGAAATGGTTTTCATATCCGTTAACCAAAGCACCGTGTCGTTTCACCGGGTGATGGTATCCTATACCTTCAGGCAGTTATCTTCTAACGTGCGCCCATGAAAGCTCCAGGAATGAACACCAAACCATGTGGACGACTCTTGATTCGACGATGTTTACTCGTTTCGTGAATTGATCACGATTTCGTTTCATCTCTGCATTTAATTCTGTACTTTTAAGCGTTTCATGTCCTATGGCTATTTTGCGTATAGTTTTACTGGCTTTGTGCTATTTTGAGAAGAGATTTGAGAATTTTCTTTTCGAATTTTTACTCTAAGTTAATCCTAGATTACTTTTAATACTTTAATTTTTTTAGAATGTTGAATAAATCAATTATATTTTAAAAATATATCAATATTTTATATATGTGTCTCTATTATAATTAGTTAACATTAGATCTACCAACGATTAATTAAATATATTTAAAATTCTCAAATCTGTCTGAATTATATAAATAAAGAGGGCAGAAAATTTGACTAATTCAATCACTTACAGTCTTCGAGGTAGACGTAGAAATTTTACAAAGAAAAAGTGTTAGAAGTTTCAGGAATATTTTTCAAAAATTCATGGCAAGTCATTTCGACGATCTTGGTAGATCCAGTTGTAAATATAGTTTACCTCTCACTTTCGTTTTTCTTTCGTATTTTCATTCAAAACCGCACGTGATCTCAATTTTCTTCGAATTCTTTTTCACGTTAATTACAGCAACAGCTTCATTTTCTCGCGAGAGTTTATTTAGCTCGTTCGTTTCGTGGATCAAAGCGGATCGTCGCTGAAATTGTCGAAAGTTGGTGAAAGAAGAAGCCAGTAATTACGATCCCTTTTACCGCAACCCTTCAATTATCTCCTTTATAAACCGTCGTGAGAAAAGAAACCGTCAAACGGTGGAACAAAACCGCAGAAATTAATAATACCCTCCATCCACGTTTCACGATCGAAGACAAACAGGCCGGTAATAATACCTTTTCCCCGTTTTATCTTTAACGTCGAGAACGAAGGATGAACGAACGAAGCTCGACTTCCGAACAACCGTTTCTCTTCGTTCTCTGTCATTTGTTATCCGGCAGGGATTGCAGCAAGACACTTGCCGATAATGCCAAGGGGAAATTCGGCAAAAAGTCGACGAACATTGGTCGATTAATACATCGATTTCTTTCAGTTACTAGCAAATTCTCGACCACGTCATCGCTCATCGGAACATTCTTAAAGTCGAGATTTTCACTCGTCGACTCAGCTCTCTTCATTAATTTCTACGGGATTTTAATATTACTGTAATTATGCTTAAGTAATTTCTGGTAGCCATGGTGGGTATAGAATTAAAGAGTTGGATATTTAATTACTAAAATGAATTTCGAATCCATGTCACTTCTGAGACATTTTGTTCAAATTATTACATAATATACTAGTGATTTGATATTAAAAATATTATAACTCACAGAAAAAATAACCGTAGCTGTTAAATCGAGTAAAATACAAAGAAATGTAGCAAGAAAACTAAAAATACAAATTTTGCAAATATTAAAACGTATAGAAAATAACCGACTCTAAAAAAAACCTACAGAAACGTGATTAAAGCATCCAAAACAATATAGAATATGAGTAAACCATGTAAAACTGAGTCGTGTAAAAAAAATCCCAAGAAAAAAGAATGTCAGGTGTATTTCTCACGATGTAAACTTCTGAAATATTTTGTTCAAATTATTACATAATATACTAGTGATTTGATATTAAAAATATTATAACTCACAGAAAAAAATAACTGTAGCTGTCAATTTAGGTAAAATACAAAGAAATGTAGCAAGAAAACTAAAAATATAAATTTTACAAATATTAAAACATATAGAAAATAACCGACTCTAAAAAAAATCTACAGAATAATCATGAAAACGTGATTAAAGCATCCAAAACAATATAAAATGTGAGTAAACCATGTAAAACTGAGTCGTGTAAAAAAAATCCCACGAAAAAAGAATGTCAGGTGTATTGCTCACGATGTACAATAGTCGAGTAATAATTAAAAGTACAAATAACACGTTGTACAAGGAGCAACACCATCGTTCCAATATCGCGCTGCTAACGTTGCATACACACCGTTCGCTTTTATTTGCAATATTACTTCGCCCGACATTTTGCACCTGCAAACGATGTGTTTGTCTTCCTGCAAAACCCGGCACATTGGCTCGCGATTCTCAACGCGAGGAAGTGTCGGCTGTCGCACCCTTCATCCCCTTTGCACCCCCTTCCGAACCTTTGTTTTTCCCTCCGACGTTTGTTATCGGGCCAGCTTTTCATAAACGAATGCGCCGATAAATCGAGCGATAAGGCTAAGGGGGGAACACAGACACGAGTTTTATTACGATGTTACTTTTTATGACAACGTGACTTTCCTTCCGATATCAATGTTTTCGCGATTCCACTCCATCCAGGCGTTCATGAAATTCTTTGGGAAATTATTGAACGACGAGATCTGCTAAATTTGCTTTTTTATTGGTTTTGTGACCATGCTGGATATTAGGTATTTGTACGAGTGATTCAGTGGGAAATTGTATCATAGATGATGTCGTATTATTTAGTGTTAGCATAATCGGTCTTTCTTTCAGGAAAATTATTTTCTTCGTTTAGATATTAGGAATTAAGTGGCAGGTAAAGTTTCTAATAAAATTATATTTTGTTAGGAATTAAGTATCGAATAGAATACCTAAAGTTTCTAATAAAATTCAATTTTATGGGGAATGAAATATTGAATAGAATACCTAAAATTTCTAATAAAATTCAGTTGTATTGGGAATTAAGTATCGAATAGAAAACCTAAAATTTCTAATAAAATTCAGTTGTATTGGAAATTAAGTATGGAAAAGAATACCTAAATTTTTTGATAAAATTCAGTTGTATTGGGAATTAAGTATTGAATAGAATACCTAAAATTTCTAATAAAACGCAATTTTATTAAGAATTAAGTATCGAACAGATTGCCTAAACTTTCTAATGAAATGCAATTTTATTAGGAATTAAGTATCGAATAGAATACCTAAAATTATTAAGAAAATGCAATTTTGTGAAAAATTAAGTATCGAATCGAATGCCTAAAGCTTCTAATAAAATTCCTAATTCTATTTTATTCGAAACGGTAAATTTTAGCAAATTGAATTTTAGAAGCAAACCATTGCATTTCGTCGCCAAGTTCATAAGAAGTCAAAGTTCAATTCGCTATAAAATTTTCAGATTTTCAATCTTCGAAATTTCCCGAGGCGGCATAGTTTTGTTCCGCCAACGTAGAATTTGTGCCGTCGATAATTACCGATTTCAAATTCACCGCAATTATCGACTAGACTCTTTTTTCATATCACGTCGCGATTAAACGAAGGCGGTACGACGAACGAGAATGGATAATTAAAAATTTCATTTTTCGCTCGGCCTGGTGGCGATCTTTATCGCTGAAAGTTTTGCAAATAAACTCGTTACATTGTATAATAGGGTCCGCGAGGCCGCCGCGATAATTATTTTTCCACATGAACGCGAAGAAACGAACGGACTCCAGACTCCATTAACTAAGAATTTCATTTAAAACTTTCCTAACGTCGTTCTCAAAGCACCGTCCTGGTTAAAATAACGCGGAAGGAAGGCTGCCATAATTACAGCAAAGAGAGTGACATTCGCGGAAATGAAATGACAGGCTAACTTCATTTCCGACAGTGTTTACAGACCGGATGATTTTTGTTTACCATTGGCACGAATCGGCGAACAACCATAACAAATTAACAGGTCGGTGCAACAAGAAATTAATGGTTCCGTCGTTAATAATCGTAAAATCGT
Organism: Cerceris rybyensis; assembly: GCA_910591515.1. Taxonomy (NCBI): domain Eukaryota; kingdom Metazoa; phylum Arthropoda; class Insecta; order Hymenoptera; family Crabronidae; genus Cerceris; species Cerceris rybyensis. The sequence goes on along the minus strand of OU342792.1, from coordinate 21,645,831 downwards.
TTTATGATACGTTAAGTATCGAAATAAGAACAAATAGATACTGCAATTTTTTATACGATGCAATTTACCATTTGAAATAACTTTTACATGAGATCCATTAATTACTTTGAAGATTAATTAGAGGAAATTGTAATGAGAAATACAGAGTTTACAGACCAGATGATTTTTGTTTACCATTGGCACGAATCGGCGAACAACCATAACAAATTAACAGGTCGGTGCAACAAGAAATTAATGGTTCCGTCGTTAATAATCGTAACATCGTTTCATGATACGTTAAGTATCGAAATAAGAACAAATTGATACTGCAATTTTGTATACGATGCAATTTACCATTTGAAATAACTTTTACATGAGATCCATTAATTACTTTGAAGATTAATTAGAGGAAATTGTGATGAGAAATGAGCGTAATGTTGAAGTTGCAAGAAACGACGAAGGTTTAATTGACTTCTACGAGAATCGTGGGATAATTGAAATGTCACTGCACAATGGATTTTTAGTTTTATTTCATTATGTGTTTTGATTATCTCTAATTGCCCTATCTACCCTAACCCAGTCCTTTAATTCTGTCATACTTTTCCATCAGTCATTATAATGACTAGACTGCGGATGTTTATGCAAATTTCGAGTTTCATAAATGCAGGTGAGACAGGAAAACCTATTTGGGCATTTATTGCACTTAATAAATATTACAACAAATACCATACTTTGGATATTTTAGATATATTTTTATATTGTTCTTTTTGTATATTTTAGCCGTATTAAATTTGTCATAAATGCATAAAAATCCGCAGTCTAATAATGACTATAAGTCACATAAAATTAAAGTCACCCTGCATTTGAAAATATTTCCTATGAAAAAATTGCAAAAAATCGCTCTACTTAAAAAAAAAAATGTACGCAGGAATAACTCGTCTTTTGCAGCACGTCTTTTAAACTTCTAAGAAAGAAATCAAAAAAGCAAAGTGAACGTAGAACAGAATTCTTTCACCGAAAGCGTACATTTCCCTAATAAATTTCGTAAGAGGCCGTCGTCGAAGATTGGCGGCAAAAGCGGGGATAAGCTTCTCGGATATAAATTCGAAAATGCTCGATTTCCCAGAATTTATGGGACTGTTTCTATACGGGGCGGTCTTCCGTGCTGAATTCGATGATAGATTACGAATGTTCAAAGGAATTCTTGTGCTTCGTGTTCTCTCTTTCTCTACCTTTTCTTCGTCGACGAAGAAAATGTCAAGGATCCAATAAAAATGCGAATACCCCGAGGAAATTCTTTCCTAACTTTTGATGACTCTTAATTGAAGATCAAGATCTACGTGCTTCCCGGAATTCCCTCGGTTTCTTTTTTTTTTCTTACGCCCCTTGAAATATCGTCGGGGTGGTCTGAATTGGGTGAGTTTATTAGATTCCCTAAGATTCCACGAAGATTTTCTCCACCTTCTGGCGATGTTCGAGGTGGAGCTATCTCCTAGAATTCGCGACAACTGATTCCTTTCGACCGGGATAACATTTTTCTCGAGTGAAAGTGCTCGTTCGCGTGAGGATAAATCGTAAATAACGATCTCACCGTGGAAAACTGATAGAAAGTACATCTCGTGGATAGCAACGTTAAATGGGCTGAGTTTCTTTTTCATTACTTTCAACGTTATCGCAATTCATGATTTCTGTTTATCTCCACTTTGACCGAATGGTTTTGATAATGTTGCAGATATACGGATTCACTTGGATTTCCAATCAGTAACGCTATTGTACACATATCTGAATAATTTCCCAGAGGTGATGATTCAAATTTGCACTTTGCATTCCGAAGTTTCGACCTTTGTCTCTCCAATTCATGCTACAATTATTTACATAAAGAAACTTTTAATTAATAAATTGTTATACCCTTTTATAAAACTTAATAACATATAGTTAGGCAAAGTAACGAAACAATTTCTCCTGAAATATTCCATTCTCCATTGCATCTACCCCTCTTCAATCTCTCTCAAGTTTCCACCCTCAGCTCCTTCCAATCGTTTTCCCGATACTACTCGATACTTCACCTAATTACAATTCTCAATACCGTCATTTCATCCCTCGTTCTATACTCTCTAACCGAAAGTGAAAAAAACCAACCCCTCGGAGGCGTATGAGTGAAAGAAGTGCTCTCGCGACAGGAAAATCGACGATGGCAGGGAACGACGAAAGGACAGAGGTAGCAGCACGATCATCGAGGGAGATCCCAACAATGGGGTAAAACGCAACCTCCAGCGGGATACTCGAGTGCAGTCCAACACCTCGCTATAAATCAGCCATTACCGAAACGATCGTCTGGCTGGCTCGATAAAAGCAGAGGGCGAGAGAACAGGCAGACTTCGTTTTCTTATTTTTTTGGCTCTGGCTGCTACGGTCATTTTGTCTAGGTGAAGTATAAAAATATTGTGATATAGGATATAATGATATTCTAATACATTATTATATAGTATTTTCTTATTTTTCTACTCTAGTTATTAGGATCATTTTGTTTAGCTTAAGTAGTTTACGTGGAGTGCAAAAATACTACGGTTGTGATGTAGGATATAATGATATTCTAATACATTATTATATAGTATTTTCTTATTTTTCTACTCTAGTTATTAGGATCATTTTGTTTAGCTTAAGTATTTTACGTGGAGTGTAAAAATATTGAGGTTGTGATATAGTAGAAAATAATATTCTAATACATTGTAACATTACACAATTCCTATGTCATTTAGATGCCATAATTATGACTTTACGTCAAAAAAGGTCAACCTCCTACCTCGGTAGTTGTCACATTGTAAGTTCTATTATCACAAATTTGTTAAAATTAGGACGAAAATTGTAATTAATTAAGTAATCTAGACTTTATGAGATACAAGTGAAATATTAGCTTCGCGGCTCCAGCATCAAGATGAGGAATTTTTGAGAAAAACTTTTGGGCCCGTTATTTTCTCTGCTTCCCCAGAAAATAAGGCAATTCTTAGAAAGAATTGACAACCGATCATTTAGATCGTCTTATTAAGGTTAAAACTTTCGATTTTTAATCCTTTGCGGACCGAATTATTTTGTCAATTTTGTACTGAGCTAAATGAAATTAATTCTTAATATTTTCTATCGTCGATTATACAATTATTTTTTAACGATAGCAACATCTATAAATTCTGGCAGATATTTATGTGATATTTCATTTTTTATATTTAATGTGATTGTCAAAGTTAATTCGTTAGAAAATAAAATGAAGGGGAAATCTATGTCGAGTGTAATTCGACATAGGACTGTAAAAAGTTAAAAGAATAAACCTTAGAAAGGTCGTTCTAATTAGGACGAAATTGTAACAATACTTCATTGCCTTGGAAATGGACCTTTTGACTATAGAGAAAGTGATATACGCCCCCTAAAAGTGGCTGTCAAGTGATAAACGTTAACTCCATACCGACCATAGCCCCTAGGCTGACTTCGCATCCCTGATATTTATCGGGAACTGAATTTTTCGGACACGGTTCACGGGTCAGATCGATAGACTCCGAGTCGAGAAATTGGTCGGCGCGTTTATCCCCTTCGGTGGCTACGTACGTGACGAGCAAATGAAAATTCGCCGACGGTATTGTTTTGCTTGGTTGAATCTCGATGATCGCACGCCTGTCGTCTCGACGGTTCTAACGCGCCTCGAATGACCTCGATTATTCTTTGACTTTCAGGGATGAACGAATCTGACGGGAGCTTTCACCCTTTCTCCGCAGACGCGCGGACTCTATGGTATCGACGGCGGTTTGGGGCGATTCTTTTTGGAGATGGTGTCTTTGAAATTTCATGGTCCAGTGGTAGATATATTTATTGCCGGTTTTCATTTAGGTTTATTTTGAGAATTGCAAGGTATTATTTACATATTTGATAGTATTATTAAGATATTAACATTTTCTAGATCTTCTAGATCACTAAGATATTAATATCTGAATAATACTATCAACGGAGAAATAGTAGGAAATGTGTTTTAATTCCATCAGCAGCAATACTGTAAGGGTGGATGCAGTGATGATGAAATTGGCCTAATTGCCAAATTTTAAAGAGTTCTTTAATTATTCCGAGTTGGATGAACGAATATTGCAGTATGAAGAAATTACGGTAAAGAATTGAGCCTTGAAAGGAAATTAACAGCTGTCCAATTGCACAGAATTTTTTGTGCAACCCCAAGGAAAATTATATATGTCTCAAACGAAAAGTGGAGGACTTGGATCACCACAAGTATCTATAAACCGCAGCTACATACTTTACGAACTCTTCCAGACGAAGTTATTATAAAGGAACAAAACTCATTTAAAAATGTCAGATATTATCCAAACTTGATACAATTAATTGGAACCCCAGGAGGGCTAAACAACCCCTGGATCACGGTCTAGCCGAAACCATCTCGGTATAAACTTCTTTCTCTGCTTTTTCTACCTCGATTTCGCCTCTGGGCATCGCTCGTTAAAGTACACCCTGTATACATACACAATCAACGACATTGTTGCTCCACGAAGATGGTAGCCGAAAATAATGCTCGCAACGAAGTAACTTAATCAGCAAAAAAATCCTCTCGATCCTACTTCAATCGAGATTTTCTAACAACGTCGATCGGAGTGGCGTTGATGCGCTCGATAAATTGAACGCGAACGAATCGACCCCAATTACCCCACCAAACAACCCTCGGTCTTTTTAATCGTTCGAGTAGGAACTAAATAGCAAACTCGAGCATCGTGTTTTTTTTTCCTCTCTTCCGGAGAGTTTTACATGGCAAGATGCGAGAGTTGTTGAAAAAGTTCTCAACCTATTTTTAATACCGAAGTGTAGACCGAATTGTTGCTGGAAAATGAACAGTAACCCTTTGCGGTTTAAATTGAATTATATTCATTGAAAGAAATTTTTCATTTACTTCAGTTCTACTTAAAAATTCGATGGTGGTGTTGTATTTTTATGTAAATATCCTTTTATGCGGTCAAGATCAGGGATTGATGATGCTAAAGTCTGTTATTTAATTACTTAACGTCGTTAACATTATAAGCTTCTGCTCTTTGGATAATGGTGCAATTTGCGAGGTGATTAGCAGAATTACCCGACGCCCAGTTTGTCTATTTTTTAAGGTTTTTTATTTTTTGTACCTCAAAAGTTATTAATTCTTTTAAATACCTGTACTTCAAGGAGTAAATTTAGTTACTGTTTTTAGTGGATAATTTCTTGTTGCTGAGAAAAAGTGAAAAATAAAGTTGACTGCGAAGAGGTAAAATTAGAAGTGGGCGATTTTGCAAAAATGAAAGCATTTTTGGATACTGTTATCGTCGAAGTGAGAATTTTGACGGGAATTACAATTTTTATGTGGAGAATTAAAAAAGTATGAGGATAAGTAGAAATCTCGTTTCACTCAGTAAAATGCATCAACGTATTATTAAAAACGCTTTCCAACGAAATGAGCTCAAAAGTGGAATCTAAGCTCTCTTTAACCACTCGTAAAATGATGTTTCGCGAGATATTTGTAAAACAAAGTTCACAGTTAAAGCGAGTTTAATATGTGCAGAAAATGTGAAATTTACAAACCCATCAAAACACTTTCCCCCTAAATCCAATTTCCCTTTATCTATTTTCAAAATTTGCGTTCCAAAGAATTTGTGAAAGATAGAAAATTCATTCCATATACCAAAATTTTGAACCTTTCCAGGGTTAATCTTAACAGCTACCCCAAACACAAAGTCTGCAAACCTATTAAACCTCTAACCACCCCAAATTTTCTATTTTCCCCTTTAAAATTGCAGACTAATTCTATTTCCTATATATTTCCACCCTACGAATTATATTAACCGTATAAAAATATATATTTTACAATAAAGTATTTAACACTAGAACAACCGACGTTAAATTTATTACATTTAAATATATTAAATAAGTACTTTGGAAGAAGAGGAATCAAGGGATTGAAAATATGATCGGTTTGGTAATCTGTATTTTATAAGATCAACTTTGAATTTCTAGTCTAGGACTTTCCTGTAAACTTAGGGAATTTTTGGAAAAAAGTGTGAACACGTCATTTTGACTTGCTTGGTCGTTCTAGTGTTAACAAATATCACTAACGTATCCTTCCCGCCCGAATTCCATCCAAAAAAGATCTTCCCCAAGAGAGATGCAAAAAGAATGATGACTCTGGCAGATGTAATCTTCTTGTAAACACCGTTACCCCGTTACGGGAAACGTTTGAGGGTGTAATATCCCATGAAATAGGCAGGAGGCTTATTTAACCAACACGACTCGTAAACTTCAAGCTTTCTCATATCGAAGTCGTCTCGCAACGTCTGCAGATGAAGGACGAGGTTTTATCGCTCAAGAAAGAAATTCTCTTCGTACATGTTCACCTGCCACGCCTCGTGTATCCATCCTCTTACCTGTATTTTCACGTTTACGCGAAAAAACACTCATGGGAAAAGCTCTGAGTTTCCGGTATTTCGAATGCCTTCCTGTATTCTTACGGGAAGAGACGTTTTGCTTTGGGTTAGTTTCCTGTTCACGCGAATTCTTCTCAACGAGAGCCATTTCTCGTGGTTACGCGACTGGGATATTTTTAACCTTCCGTTTTGACGATGCGCGTGCTTATCTCGTTGCAAGGATTAAATTGTGGCGCTTTTAACGGGTTTATTCTTGCCTGAGTTTTGAACGAACTCTTTCGATGTATAGGAATTCCTTTTGGTTTGTTGTTTCTGTTGTTTAACTTTGCTCCTTTGAGGATTTTTGCTTTTTGTAGGCCTCACGATTTTTAATGTGGCCGTAGTTTTTTTTTTGGAGTTGACGTGGATATTTATTGAGCCATTCATTTTGAAATAGTCTTGTATTGTGGAAGATGAGAAATTATTTGTTTTAATTACTATTTTTAACACTAGAACTACCGACGTCAAATCCCACATATTTTAATAAATTAAATAAGTACTTTGAAAAAGGGGGAATCAAGCGGTGGAAAATTTGATCGATTGGGTGATTTAAGTTTATTGATATAGACATAGAATATTTATTATATGACTCTTATATAAACTAGGAGAATTTTTTGCAAAAATTGTGTACCAGTCATTTTGACTGGTTTGGTAGTTCTAGTGTTAAAGAATAGAGCTGCAGAGATTTAATTTTATAGACATTATAGAAAGATAGTTTGTTTTCTGACGTCAGATTTATTCAGATGATCCGAACAACTGATTTTTAAATAGTTGCAAATATTTCTATGTTAAATAATTGCAATATTTTGCTCTGATACACAATTTTATCTCAAAGACACTTACTCAATGTGTCTAAATACATAAATGAATCCACCTAACACACCAATTAATTAAAACACTACCAAACTCGACTTTGTCGTCAAAAAAAAAAAAGATCCAAAACACTTCCAATTCAAACACACCTCTGATCAAAATCATCATATAAAATATCCCCAGAGTCCTATTGCGCAAAAAGCTGCCCCATTTTTCTCATAATCTACTATATTTGCTGTTTTAAACTACCTACTAAAAATTCCGGCAACAACTAACGAAATCTTTAACTTCATTTCGCACATAATCGAGGAAGCGAACGAGAGAAGAATTCAGATATCAGGGAATGCAATCTGTACAATCGTACCGACGACGACGTGACCGATCATTGTTCCCGATCGTTGAAATCGCTCGGCCTCGTTTTATTCGACTCTCGTCGCGAACGTTACGCGAATTTACGCAAACAGACACATTTGACCGTGTAGATCGATGATTTTATAGTTTGGAGAGAAAAAAAAAAGGAGGAGGAAGATACAAATCGTAGAAGAAGAGAGATCATCGTTTCAACTGTGATAATATCAGGCGGTCGGATTCCTGGAACGAATAATAATCATTCTTCTTGAGAAAGGAAGAGTGTAGAAGAGAGAAGGAAAGACGGAGGGACGGAGGGGGGGAAGAAAGGGGTGAGATATTCAAAAAGGATTACGAGATTGCGGAAATGCTTCCGGTTAATGCGGTGGAATCGAGCCGCGGAAATTAATAATTCTCATGAGAATTCGAGCATACTCCGCAGATGCATTTGAATGCATTTCAGGTTGCAACCTGAAGTTAAGGCACTTCTCGATGGAATCTGAGACTCGCCGACCTCCGTTCAGAATATTAATTTGACACGCGATGTTTGGGAAATAGCTGTTACTCAAGGCACAAATTTTGCGAGTGACTTGCGAACGAAACGAACCTGATGCAAAGTAATTAGCAATTAAATCGTAATTAAATATCAACGTTTACGTGGAAGGTTAAACGTTCATGTTTTTTTCTGTTTTTTTTTCGAAGCTCTAAATGCCATTAATTATTATCTAAGTATGTACTTTCTATTTGCGCCTACTAATTGAGTATTCCTCTTTTGAATTTCGAACCAAGTATAGCCTCTCTTTCCCTCCTGTTATTTCGAATATAAAATTATAAAATAATATAATAAAACACCAATTAACACTTTGAATGCCATGGAGGTCACCGGTGACCGGCGCTATTGAATTCATCAAATTTTCGTGTAACTTTGAAATTGTAATATTTATGAATTCTCGGATATATTAAATATTTAAATATCGACGTTAAAAAGAGAAAGGTCTGCTGAATATCTATCTATCTGTATCTTTAAAGTTTCTGCTTTGCAAAAATACGAATTTAATGTAAAAAGTTACACATTCAGTAGAAATGATGAATCTAGCGAAATACCGGTGGCGTTCAAAGTGTTAAACAATTTAAATAATACCTAGTATATATAATATGTTGTATTATTCTATAGAAACTAATGAAAAACCCCTGTCAATTCAAACGCCCAAAGAATTCATCCCTTGGAACCATCCCCTTTGAAATTAAAACGAAGAAAAATCCAACCATCCCTCTTGCAATCTAAGCTTCTTCGTAAACAAGCCAGTGTTCCTGGTCGATTGAAATATTCAAAGCAGACCAGATTGAAAGTATTCATAAATTATCAGACACCTAGCTGTAAAATCATTGTCGAGGAATTCGTCGCAAGAGGAAAGCAAACGAGCCTCCCTCTCTTCGTTTTCGAGCAGTTTACAGAGACTACCGATTCCGCCGGAAGTTCTTTGAGGGTTGCCTCTTTCTTCGTTTCTTTCCTTTGCCATTCTCGTTCGAGGATTCTCGCGGCATCTTCTTTCATTATTTTCATTACATCGCCTCTGCCTGACGTCGAGGAGAATACCTCGAAGAAACGTTAAATGTCAAAGAGACGGAGTCTCGCGGTAGAGAAATGACGTTAGACAACTCTTTTTTTTTCTCTTCTTTGCATCGTCATATTGAATTTTATGCGAGAGAAAAGCCGACAAGGGTGAAAAAGCCTTGGATAAAACCGTCAGCGGTAAAAGTACAATTAGAGTGCTACGGTGGGTAAAGACGTAAAGAACTCGCGATCAGTACGTCAAAGATGAAATATTTCTTTGAGAAATTGCTCCTCTGTAATGTATATATCACAGGGAAAGTATTAATTATATAATAAAATAATTTAATATAGCATAGCCTTGATAATAGAAAGCCACTTAAAATATTTGGTTCTGGGTGATGTGGGGAGAAAGGAGCTTGCACTCCCGATTAGTGGGTCCAAGTTTAAAATCCTATTACTACTGGAAAATTTCTTCCAAATTATTTTTAAATATATGACAGATTTGATGTTTCGAAAAATACCTAAAACTGGGCCTAGACAGAGTGATATGACAGTTACGAGGAGACGTGTTGAACTAAGGGGGTGAGAATACCTAATCAGTGGGTTTAATTGTAACTTAAATCCGTCATAAGCTATAAGGAATTTTTTCCAAATTAGTATTTAATACAATGATAGAATCGATGTTCCAAAAAGTACCTAAAACTGGGCCGAGACAGAGTGATACAACAGTTACGAGGAGACGTGTTGAGCTAAGGGGGTGAAAATGCCTAATCAGTGGGTTTAATTGTAAGTTTAAATCCATCATCATCTATAATGAATTTTTTCTAAATTATTATTTTATATGTGAAAGCTTCGATGGTTCAGAAATTACGTACAAAAGGTCTTACGGGAATTTCCACAGGAATTATAGTGGAAAAACATAAAACAGAGAGAATAAAGTAGAATTATTCCGGTGTAACGCGAACATTTACCTCGAGGTAAGGATTTAATCGTAAAATTACGCTTGAACGTCTTGTTAATTGTTTAACCTTTTCAACAGCCACGGTTCCATGGTGAGTGCTGGAAATTCCCTCGTAAATGGAGAAACATTTACCATCTTCGCTACGATCAGCATTGCATTAACGTTGCATCGACTTTAAGGGAATAATAATCATTCGCAAAAGCGTTTGGATGTTTCTCCTATTGTATCAAATAACCTCCGTTATGATCGAGATGTTATGGGTGGAAAAATGTTGCAGAAATCGACGAAGAAAACCGATCTCTTTCCCTCTTCGCAATTTATATACATTTTATGCCCTCTATTCCTTTACAACGAACATAAAACAGACATATTTCGAAAGCTAAAAAAAAAGAAGTGGAAGTATACAATTTCTCTGTTGTTTTTTACAATTTACATTGACAATATATTCATTGCTCTATTCCCTTTAATTTTTTAATTTCTCCGTGAAAATAACATAACTTGACTGTTATTAATACTACAAAAAATAATAAATAACATTATCACTTTGATTTAAAGATATCTTTTTATCTTATTATATCTATTTAATGTTAACATCACAATTAATATCTTTAAACAATAAAAAAAAATACGAATCACTAACAATAATCGCAACATACATCCAATTACTCTATTGTCAGTATATCTCTCTATCTTTCCCTTTAATTAAATGTTGAATAAAAGGAAAACCTTAAGTCTATCTTTTTATATTTTATTCGTCGAAATTATTTTCTTTTTCCAAGAAACCACGATAATTCGAATATTATGGATGTAAGGAATAAAAGATTAAAAAGAATGCTCGCTTCTTCTCTTTAAAACCTCTGCACCCGATGTCTACCCCATTAATCCCCATTACTTCCATGCGAGTCGTTTTATTTCCAAGCAGAGACCACAAAAGAGTAACCATAATCTCACGTCGTCTTTATATCACCGTGTCTCTTAATTTTATACTTTCGCCCGCAATAGAGACACCGCAATGTCACGTTATACCAAAATGTTAAAAAGTCACGACATTTTACATCTTTAAAACAGCAAATCAGCTGTTTTACTTCCACTAAAAGACACCACATCCCTTTGAATTCTCTTACAAGGCGAGAGGATGAATTCGTTTCTTATCTTTCAATTTCACGTATTCCTCAAGACGTCAGCGTGGAATTCGTAAAGGCTCGAAAGTTCCCTTTTCACACTTACTCCTTGCAAGGGTATCATAAAGTACGAAACGGCGTCTTCAAAGTGGCTCACGTAAGATGAACTTTCGCGAAAGGCCTGATCGTAAAGTGCTCCGCGAGTAAACTATAATTAAACGTCCAGGAGGGTGGCATGCTGCGTAATTTGCATATAATTTGAAAGAGAACGTTCCATGGCATAACTACTGGAAAATTTTGACACGATGCCAACACTTCTTCCCGCCTTTCCTAACCAATCTGTTTCGCTTCGATACTTTTTGTTTTGTTGCTTACTTTGGGCAAAAATATATATTAGAAAGTGCAAATATATTTATGTAAATTTCGTGAGACTTCGACTGCTACGACCGTTTTACGTGCATTCCAAATCATTGATGCTATAATATATCAAATGACAATTGATGACAAATCGAGAGTTAACGGGGGACTTAAATTTGGGCCCACTGATTATGAGTCTAAGCTTTAGTTTATTATCTATCATTTTATGTTAGAAACTGTAAATATATTTATACATATTTGTTTGCCTCTAATTGCTCTGATCACCTCTAGGACCCACACTTAGGACCCACTGCCTTAGGTGGGTCCCTAAATCCGAAACACTGTGTTACATCAAATGACAATCTGAGGCAGATATTTCAGAGTTAACAAAGACTTAAACTCGCACCTACTGATTTTGAGTCTGAGCTTTAACTCATTATCTATCACACACTCAAACCTACTATTCTAGGTATGTTTTCAATTACTGAGGAACTGATATATTAAATGACAATTTAGGAAAAATATGCAGGAGGTGACAGAGGGCTCACCGATTGCGAATTCAAGCCTTTAACTCTTTATCGACGACAATCTCTCTTTGTTCTAATATTTCATCGTTACTTTGAGAATGCGATAGTCATCTTAATGACGCATTGAGGGCATTACCTGCGGATTGCAACTGACTGCTCATGGTACATGGCATTGTCCTATAATTATTTCGGTCTGGTAACGCCTACGTGTGAATTATCGGCGAAGCGTCTGGCAGAACCATCATCCACGAATGTCCCCGTTGGTCTGGTCTTAGACGTTTAAGTAACGATCGAGAATGCTTGATTAGATACAATTGTTATAGATTAGAAGAAAATAGATGGATGATGGTTTAAATTCATTTCACAGAAACAAATGGAGGATGTGAGGTGAATTGAAAAACTTGGGACTCTCAATTAGAAAAAGATCCAATTAAATGTTAACTCCAGGAAGTTTTTGTAAATTATTACTTAATATATCATAGCTTCGGTGATACCGAAAATAAAATACAATAGGTATTAACACTTTACCGGCCGGTATTTGTTTAATATCCTACCAACTTCTGATCGGTGGCTTATAAACTGCAAATTCTTCCTTGATACCGATATCTCTTCGAAAATTACTGATTCTCGTCAACAATTTATTAATTGCCATGACAACTGATTAGTAAATTAAAAGTCCAAAAGCGATGGGACCAAAAAGTCTACCAATAGGCTACCGGTCGGTAAAGTGTTAAAATGCAGTAGCACCTAGGTAAAATTAAATAATAAAATAAAAAATAAAATAATAAAAACAGAAAGAATAGGTCTACTTTTGGATTAAAGGCTCGGACTCCCAGTTAACGGACCTAAGTTTAAATTTCTGGCATTTTTGAGAGATTTTTTCAATATTTTCATTCAACATTTGATCATTGAAACCCGCCGAAAATTTTAAAACTGCTAAGAAAAGTGGACAAAACAGTTAAATGAAAAATAAAGAACAGCAACAAGGGAAAGGAATGGAATGAGTGACGCGCATGCAAGCTCAAACTTTAAAATGGTGAGCGCGATATTTGAAAGTCATTCCCTTTGTGAATTTTTATTGACACTATACTCCAGTCGTTCTATCATGCGAAATATAAAAAAGTTTTTATATTGCTGATTCTCTGTAGGATCAAAAATGTTTGAATTACAAAATTACAAAAAAAATCTCGTTGTATTGGAATAAAAACGAACGAGCCCATGGAAGAGCGCGCATCGATTAATAACCGATAATTAAGAGCGTGTCGCAATGCAAGTTATTCGCCCAGGGAACTGCTATTTTTATGCAGCAACGTTGTAAATTGGATTAAAGTAGCGTCAGCGCAATCTTTTTAAATCGGATTACAGAGGATAAAATGGTATTAATAACGATTCGCGAAAGTCTCGCGGAAATACTGCCACGCCATTTCGGACTTAATGCTCGCAGGAATATCGTAAAGTAAATTTTATCCTAAAGCAATGACGATATCCGACGTTTTGACGGAATAAAAAAAAAAAACTCTCCACTTTAACGGTCGGCAACAAAGGACCGTTCTCAATTCGTGAACGGAAATGGATAGAGGCAGTTTCCGTAACTCTTTGAGTACCAGGAACGTATATATACGCTCGGATAAACAATCTCGTCATGTTTCATCGATGGATATTCATATACGGGTCAAACGTTGAAATTTAATTGTTAAAATATCCTCGCAAAACTGCTAACTTATACTATTTATTCTTTCATACTGAAACTACCAAAACGATAAATGTAACCGGTTACCAAATTTTTCTATAAATTCCCCACACTAACAGGGGAGCCATGAAGCAAATATTCCACTTCTATTTTACAAAACTTAAATTTCGTAACCAGTTAACTGTGGCGACTTTTTTTGAAATTGCGCATCTATTTATTTATTTTACGTGAGTCAGGAAGATCGGGCTTAATTATTCTTATAATTAACTGGTTAAATAGCAAATGGTAACTAAATTTCCCGCATAACGGATATAGTCGTCATGATACGAAGTATATGTCATTTCTCCATGACGAATATAGTTGTCAGACACACTTAATTGGTTAATTGGCCATTTTTTTTATCTCTTCATCTCTCTTTCTTGAAAGTAGTTATTCGATATATTTAAGTATAATTGATATAACCTCCATTCTATTGTTAACTCTCACCGGAGAGGTGATGAACGGTGAAATGAGTTAGTTAGTTAAAGGAATGTACCCAAATATTAAAAAAGAGAAAATATTACAAATTTTCTAATAGTATGAAAAGTGCAATTGATCTGCGAGTATCGCCGTCAAACTGTGGAATCGAGAAAAAGGCAAGGAAAGGTGATATATTAAACTCACCCCTAAAAGATACTTGCGAAGTTGACTTCCACGGGGTCTTTGCTGGACGGAAATGTTGGACAGTGAGATTCTTTATCGAGATCTCTTTTCAAGTGTTGCTTGTACTTCTTCTGAGAACTTTGACGACAAAGTTCCATGTGTTTGCCACCCGTGGATCGGGCTGCGACTTTCAGGAAGGCTTTCGAGGGTTGATTCTTATCTTTTCTCCTCCATTATTCGACTACATGAGAAGATCGAGTATAGAGAATCGCTATGGTTCAAGTTTTCTAAATAACTTGAGTTTATGTGGCAAAGTTAATGCCGGACTGCGAGCTTTCGTTGCAGATTTCACAAATTTACTTCTCTGCATTTTTAGACTTTAAGAGCTGTGGTCATTTTGCCTTAGTGCTGAAGTTTGAGATTTAATAAGATGTAAATTGAGACAAATTTCCCAGAGATAAGGGAGACTTGAAACTGGACCCACTTAAGAGAGAATCCGAGAATTAACTTCATGGTATTGCTTCGCAGTAATGCTTGTATTTTAAGGATTTTTTATATCGTTCTCCACTGTTCTTTTTAAATTGCATAATGGAATTTTTAACCATTATAATATAATTATTTTGCTTAGTAGTCATAGTTTTACGAGGAAGCCTCTAGCGGAGTCCACGTCGTACAAATCATATAAAGAAATGTCTCAAAGGCGGCAGAGATGCAAACCGTAACTAATTAACACTACATTTACGGAGCCCATTTGACTCGTTCAAAATTGTAGTACTATGTATATAATATATTGGTTGGTTAATTTTTTTAAATAATAAATCTTTCATTTAAATCGATTTGAAACTATTTGCTTTGCAAAACACTTCAATTTTCTTGTATGAGTCAAACTGGCTCACTTCAGAAAAATAGATATATCAACATTCGTAAATCTAGTGTTAATAGTCTCAGCTTATCGCCATGATCACCACAGCTTCTATTACTTCTATTTTATCAAATCTTCGTTGTTTTTCATTCCATAATTTCAAAGAGCATATTAATCACAAACGGTAGTTGAAAATGAGTTAAAGTATTTCCTCTTCCACTGAAAGTTCCTCCGATAGAAAATGCTCTTAGAGTTTTACTTTCAGACGAAATAACTGTTGCACGGCGATCGTTAAGAACCAATCGTTGCCATTTCCATTGCAAGTAGATACGTCCTTGAAATTGTACGATGAGAAGCCACGATAAAATTTTACGTTCTCCGTTGAATTTTTTCGTCCTCCTGGGAAGTGTAGTTCTGACCTTGCGGAAACTTCAAACTCGCTAGTTTTCAACTGAAACTCCGGGAAAGCAAAAGTAATGCCTTTTCCCGCTCGTTTAAATGGTGCTCAACAAAGTGGAAAGACAGAATCTACGGACACACAATGCTCGCAATCAGTCGCGCAACTCGCGCCGGTAGTCGTTTATTTCAAAATAGACTTCGATCACCCATGGAATGTATGCTCCGACGAATAACATCGTATTTTTTTTGTCCTCCTTTCGTTCTTTCTTCTCGTTTTTCCACGCGGAACCGATCCATGGATTCTGCATATATGCACAACTAATATTGGGAAAATGAATTTACATCTGCGTTTTGCATCCCCCTCTTCGCGAATGCTTTTCAACTGCGGCCCATCCGGTTTGCTCTGCTTCAATAAAATCTGCCATCGACATTTCAACGTTTGGAGTAACTATTCCTGCCTTGCCATTTGCATGAAACAACGAAGAAAAAATGTGTAGATTTGTATCTCGAAGATCTTCGCAAAAAAAATTCATCGTAATTGTTCCAACTCCCAAAGTTCCTTATCAATATCTCCAATTAATTCGTCATTTTTTAACATCACGATTAATATCTTTAAACAATAAAAAAAAGTACAAATCACTAACAATAATCACAACGTACATCCAATTACTCTATTGTCAGTATATCTCTCTATTTTTCCCTTTAATTAAATGTTGAATAAAAGGAAAACCTTAAGTCTATGTGACACAACAATTCCACCACATTTGTCTTCAATTTTATTACTCCGAATTCGCACATCTGTTTCTCGTGAAAGTTCGACTGAAACGTCCGCTCGTTACAATTACAAGACGTAGTCGCGACTGAAGCCTCCAGATTCCAATTAGGCTTGCATTCAGCGGCCGAGTTCCAATCGCGCATCTTCCGGAAGTCGGCCGGAAATGGGGGGAAAAAGGCTACGAGACTGCGGTAGTGCCACTCGACTTTGTCTACCGAGCCGGTAAAAGCTCCAGTAGCACTTTGAGCGTGTCGAGTTCAAGATAAGCCACGTCCTTACCCCTCTCTTCGATTCTTCTGCCTTTTTGCACCCCCTTTTTCCATCCTTCTTGTTGCCTCTATATCTCTACGCTTTCCTACAATTTCTTCTGTCTCTTTTCATCCCTCTTTGTGCTTTTCCCTTCGTCTTACCTTGTATTCTCTTTGTAGTTACTCCTTTCAATTTTGTTGCTCATGTTGTGTCTTCCTCGCTACTTTTCTCTTTGTTGCTCACCTTCTGGCTTTCTTGGTCCTTTTCTCTTTGTTGATCACCTT
Source organism: Cerceris rybyensis (assembly GCA_910591515.1). NCBI lineage: Eukaryota > Metazoa > Arthropoda > Insecta > Hymenoptera > Crabronidae > Cerceris > Cerceris rybyensis. Next base: position 21,628,796 of record OU342792.1, on the reverse strand, counting down.
CTGTGCTGCTCGGTCTCTTCCTTTTATTGTTCATCTTCTATCGTCCTGGCTCCTTTTCTCTCTACTGCTCACCTTTTGATTTTCATGGTCCTTTTTTCTCTCTATTGCTCACTTTCTGGATTTCTTGGTCCTTTTCTCTTTGTTGATCACCTTCTGTGCTGCTCGGTCCTTTTCCTTTTATTGTTCATCTTCTATCGTCCTAGCTTATTTTCTCTCTGCTGCTCACCTTTTGATTTTCATGGTCCTTTTTTCTCTCTATTGCTCACCTTCTGGATTTCTTGGTCCTTTTCTCTTTGTTGATCACCTTCTGTGCTGCTCGGTCCTCTTCCTTTTATTCTTCATCTTCTATCGTCCTAGCTTATTTTCTCTCTGCTGCTCATCTTCTGGCTTTCAAGGTCCTTTTTTTCTCTATTGCTCACCTTCTGAATTTCTTGGTTCTTTTTTTACGTCTGTTGACTACCTTCTGTATTGCTCGTTCCTTTTCCTTTTATCGTTGATCTTTTTCCTTTTTCTTTTATCGTATACGTTCTGTCTTCCTTGCTCCATTTCTCTCCGCTGATCACCTTCTGCCTTGTTTGCTCCTTTTCTATTTCTGTTGACTACCTTCTGTATTAGTCGCTTCTTTATCTTCTGTCTTCTTTACTCTATTCCTCTCTGTTGGTCACCATCTGTATTGCTTGGTCCTTTTCTATTTCTGTTGACTACCTTCTGTATTGCTCGCTCTTTTTCCTTTTATCGTTTACCTCTGTCTTCCTTGCTTCATTTCTGTCTGCTGGTTACCTTCTGCCTTGCTGGTCCTTTTCTCTCTGTGTTGATCACTTTCCGCGTTGGTAGCTCCTTTTCTTCCTACAGTTCACCTTCTCTCTTCCTTGCTCCTACATCTGCTTCATCCCCTGCTGCCTCTTTTACACTTCGTCATTCTGTCTTTTTCTGTCTCGTTGCATCTGTGCCACTTTGTCGGTTTGTCTCTATCATACAGCATCCCTCCATCTTTCTCTTTCCGGCGTTGCCATTATCCCTCTCTTATTTTCACCCTTCCCTCTCTCTCACTCTTTCCTTGCCTCTCTTTCACCTCAACTGCAGTTTTTCGAGGTCGTTTTAGGGTGTCGCCTCGCAGCTTCTTGTCTTCCCTCTTATTTTTCCCACCGGGAAAAACTAGTCGTAGGAAGGAAGATAAAGGAAAGTATGGGACAGAAAGAAAGATATGGAGGGTTGGAGGGTGAGAGGCGAGAGAAGAAGCTACATAAAGAGAGCTTTTTGCTCTCTGTTTCCTTTATTTTCCGGGACGATCGAAGGGGCGTGATAGAGGGGAGAGAAAGAGGAGGATATCTGGCGAAGTGCTCGCGATACACCGGATGCTCGCTCTAAGTCTACGTAAACAGCTTTGTGATACGGGACTTAAAGGGATGTCGAGGGCTTTCAACCCTTTAACCGATCGAAAATCTAGACGGTGAGTTTTTTCACTCGTACCAGTCCACTTTCGTTGAAACTATTTCAAACAAGCAAACGCAAACCTAGAATTATTTTTGCAATCTTCCAATTAGTATTTTAATATATTCCAAGAGTTTTAAAATGGTGGAAAAAATCTGCCGATAAATTTGCATTCCACGCTCGACGGTCCAAGTATAATATTACAGGGAATAAATGAAAAAAAAATTCAATCTACGATCCCATCCAAAAAAGGAAGTACCAAACGACTTCCGAAATCACGGAGAGCATAGCAAAACGTTAAATTATCCACCTCGCCGACTGAAACTGCAGCGTTATTATCCTAATCGCCGTTTCCTCCGGTTTGCGAAAACAGGAAGCATCAACGACGAGAGTTTTTGCCATTCTCTTCCAAACGGCAAAACTCCAACAACCGCAAATCGACACGGTCGCGTGAAAATGATTACGATTCTCCGTTCACGGGGGAAAAAGTCTCGCGACACTTTCAACGATGGTGATATAGCAAAGTTTTAATTTACTTCGTAACCTCTTGCATCCTTTCTTATCTCTTTTACTTGCTCGACGCATTCGCGGTGATTTAACGCCGCGTTCTCGCGCCATTTGGCTTTTAGCTTCTATTTTATCCACATGCAGGCCAAGCAAGGGGACGAAGAAGAGGAGAATGGTTTTGGTTACAGTCTATTTGTCGTCCGCCTTTATCGAGAGAGAGGACGAAATAAAGGGAATTGAGAATAGCGTGTGGCTAAAGAAGATGCGAGGTTGCAAGTGGTTTGAGATTAGGTCGAGGCAAATACGAGGGTTGCACCGAGTTTAAAGAGCATCAGGATCTTTCGGTTACATGGACTACCGAGGATGTATCCCTGTGGAGCAAAATTTATGTTGCATTTAACGAAATATTGTGTTGACTGTTTTTTGCGAATTCCATTCTTTTCAAATGTGCATTTTTAAGCTGATGTTATCGATATTTTTAAAGTTATGGAGGATGACATGGTGGTGCAAGAATGTTTCTGTGATTCGAATATCGGGTACCACTTAGGGCAGTGGTGGCGAACCTATGACCCGTGGGTCAGACATTGACCCACGCATGCTTTTTAAATGACCCACGCGTCGATTTTCATAAATTTATTTTTTATATCATAAAAGAGAGAACAGGCAATAAGAAATACTAAGAAAGTAATGTATAAGAGAGTTTAGATTTTAATTATAATATTTTTGAGGCTTTTGAGTTTACTATCTCAGTTTAAATAATCAAAAAACTCTTTTTTCATCCTCAAAATCCTCATTGAGACTTTCTGAGAACTATATTCGCATTCAATTGTAGGCGGCAAATTTCTACATCAAAGAAATGAGGACTTTGGAGACTTAAAAATATACTAATATTTCGACTCGGGTTACTAGAAGACTTATAGCAAGAAGAAATAAAAGAAAATAGCATGAGGTATTCTCCAAATTCCTCAGAAATCCTCGCCATCGAATTTTATCCCATAAAATCCATCGAGCAATAGCGATAACTCTAAAAGTACCGACAATGAAAAACAAAACCGCGAGAAATGTCCGATTTCGTTGAAACCACCACGTACTTTAACTCCGAGCAAATTAGTTTTACCGAGATCGAACGAGCCCTTGAATGAAACAGTGCGTCGGTTTTAAGCCGACTGCAAGTGAAATGAGAGACTAATCCTGGCTCGCTGCTAAGCTACTGGAAACCTCGATACGTATGGCCCCTTTCGGCCTCGACAGGAATTTCATTGAATTCCTCTTCCGACTGTTCGACGATCCACAAATCTTCCGGGACATTCCGTCAAGATTACCGTAATACTTCCCAGGGAGCAATAACTCGAAGGTTGAATATCAATTGGAAATTGATACGTAACCGATGCAGAATTCCGCATTCGGAATTGCGAAAATTGAGAGACAGAAATTACGACACTTGCCAACATTTCAAATTTGCTTAGAAATAGTTTCTGATGTTTTTCGACTAATTTGTTTGATTTTATTTTCAGTTCGTCTGCTTAGAGAAATTAATTGAAAGATTCTACCGACAATTATTGATTTTAATATGACGATAGAAATATATAAAAATATTGGGAGATATTTAGAACAAGACAGAAAATATTTGTCCTTTGGAATTCGTATTTCTTTGAAATTTGCTAACTTAAAAAGTTAAATATTCTGGAGAATCATACAAGGCACAGGAATTTGACAAGTTTGATATTTATAAAATTCTCCGACGGTTGGTGGAAATTGTTGAGATCGGGATATAAATAATTTCTGATGTTTTTTTGGCTAATTTTCTCATTTATGGAGTCTCTTTGATGTCATTTCAGTTTCGGTTCGTTAGTCAGCTTAGAGAAATTAATTTAATGGAATATTCTAGCGATGGTTATTGGTTTCTATTTGACGATAGCAGTAAATAAAAATATTGGGAGATATTTAGAACAAGGCAGAAAATATTTGTCCTTTGGGATTTTTATTTCTTTGAAATTTGCTAACTTAAAAAGTTAAATATTGTGGAAAATCATACAAGGCACAGGAATCTGATAAGCTTGATATTCAAAAATTTTCTCGAAAGCTACTGAAAATTTCTCAACAGAAAAATTATTAATGCCCCAACATTTTACACATTTCTATATCTAAAGTACTTCTTCAAGTGAACAAAAAATGACATTCGAAAAGCATCGATAAATTCTCAGAAATTATTAATATAGAATTCGATAGAATAAAATCGCTTACGAAATTCAATAAAATGATTATTGAAAGGAAATGGCGGCTAAGCGAATCTCAATGATGAAAACGCCGGAGGAATTTTGCGATATCTCGCAATATCGGCTTTCGAAAGGATTATCGTTCAAGAAACGGGACTCGATTTCCTGTGATTCAAAGTTGGCATGCCAGAGGAGTCTCTCTCTCCTCCAATTCGAGCCATCTTTCGGAATTATTTCTAGAACAATACCTTTGCCAGAGCTCAGAGCTCCATTCATCGGATCAACTCTCGCGTCCTCGGCTCACCTGAAACAGAGAAGGGCGTTCCTGTAATTAGTACACCGTTCGTGCTGGCAATTAAGAAAATGCTGTCGCGATAGGAAGTGCAACGAGTCGCGCAATGTGGCGTATCCAATTTCAAAGTAGTCATTATCCATACACTCGCTATTTTTAATCTCCGCCCATAGGCAGAATTAAAATAAGCTGCATATTAAAGGCTTGCAAATTCCCGCTGTGTTTCTCCTTTTCCTGAAAGCTCGCGACTGTTTTTTATGCTATACGATAGCATTAGGTGGATAATGTTGCTATGAAAATAGATATGTTGACGGAGGAATGGCTTTTAACAATAATTCTGTAATTAGTTAACTAGAATTGGAAAACTGGGCAGCACAGGAATCTTGCGAAGTCTTCTATCGAAACTTCAAAACAATCTTTTCTATATTTTGTACTTTAATAACAAATTAATTAAGGTTTCATCCATTTTTTCATTTTATTCTATTAACCAGTTGACTGTGGAATTTAGTTTCAAAAGGTCACCACAGGGTGCGGAATTAAAAACAAGGAACGGCGTGTATACACGTCGAACGCAGGGCAAATGGTACTATTATACATTTTACGAAAAACCAGGAAGGATTACATTTTTATTCGTCAAAAAAAGCTAACAATTCGTTTCTGAATACGTTATTTTTATTAAAAGCTTGAAAATTGTCAAGAAATAATATTATACATAAACAAGAAAAACTAAAGGTAGCAAGAATAAACAAGAAAAATAAGAAATATTTTTCTAAAATATACGTATTGGTAATGTAAAGGGAACATACCACCAAATAATATTCTTATTACATTTTATTGAGATTTCGAGGTTTTATAGTGAATGGTAATTTTTTATTTTACACGACGAGTATATACGTCAAACGCACCGCAGTAGAGATTTGGTCCGACGTGTATACACGTCGAACACACTCAACTGGTTAATAAGGATCCATGAAAGTCTTGGGCATTGCTGAGATGAATCACTTAGAATTTAAAAAAAAAACAAAAAACTGAAAGGATACCTCATTTAGCAAAAATGATTTGAGGTGAACGCAAGTTCGAATTGTCTCTTAGAAAAAATACGTTTTTTTTCTGCCCAAATCAATAATAAAATTGCACATTATCACAGAATTTCAATTACACTTAAAATCACGAGAAACTAAAACACAGGGAAGCAAATATTTGCCACAGAAAAAATCGTCTAGCACAAACTAAACCACGTCAGAATCCTATCATACAATCCGAATCAACACCGGAAGGGTTTACATGTACATTCTGGATGTAAAAACACCAAATTCTTTCACCTTGCTCGCCTGAATTTTCATTCACTTCCCAGTCTATTTTTGCAAGACGACAAAGCCGTATCCCATGCGCAGCAGTAACGATAATAAAGTGATGGAAGTTGGCGCAAACACAGTGCTAGAGTCGCGGAATCCAGCTGTCTTTATTTTCGTTCTTCCGTTGGACGTTTCATAATCGCAAGTACATCTCGCACTTCGCACGGTACTTAGTCTAAAGGCTTCTCTCTCTCTCTCTCTCCCTCTCTTGATCTCTTTGTCTCTTTTTCGTTAATCAGACAGACACCGTGGTAACTTTACGGATAGCATGTACTCTCGTAATCGCCGACTACCGAGTACGAGAATTTCCCGAAGCCAAAGTCACCGTCCTCAGCAACCCCCATGCGAGTATAATCTAATCTCGGACGCCATTGAATTTCACCCACGCAATATACGTACACGACTGTGGAGACATGTATGGTATTTACGTGCGTATGTAGATTTCGCGATGGTTTGTTATCGCAAGGCGAAGGTCGAGGAGAGATATCGTTAATGAAAAAAAGTGATCCGTGTTAGGTGGAAAATTAAAAAGCCTGGAATTAATAAACGGACTTGAGAAGATTACAGATAATAGGGGATGAAGATACTTTTCCCTGATTCCCGTTTATCGTGGCGCTTTAAATTTCTTCAGGCAGCTCCTCTTTAGTATGAAATCCCATAGAGAATGACAAACAGTAACCTAATGCTAAAACTGTCTAGGTGGTTAAAATGACGGATTTCTGACTTTTCCTAAAAATTACCCCAATTAATAGGAAATCATCAAATATCTCACTTCTATCTTGCAAAACCTAAATTAGTTGACACTAAACCTACTAAGCCGGTCAAAAGGCCGGTTTTAAATTTTTCCTTAAAATTATCGAAATTGGTAGGGTAGCTGTAAAGTAAATATGTCACTTAGATCTTCTGTCTTCTGTCTATTCCACTTAGATCTTATAAAATCTAAATTGGTTAATTAATTACATTTTTATTAATCGTTAAGTAATTTAAGTTTTAGTAGATATAAAGTCGGTAGTTTTAGTGTTAATTGTCCATCTTTGTCATCTCTTAATTCCTTTTTCTTTTAACTACTTATTCAGTATATATCATTATAATATACCCCGTTAGTTCTAATGCTAAATTACTAAGGACATATTGCAGCAAATATCTCACTCTTATAAAAACTAAATTACTTAAATGATTATCTTCTTTATATCCTGACTCCTCATACTTTTAACTACTTATTCAGTACCTGTAAATATTGTTACGCAACACCCAGCAGAATTAATGTTACGTCCTAATTAACGAACGTATATTCTGACTAAAACGTTCTTAGTTTTTCTATAAAAGTGTGTATTATTTAATTATATCCAGAAGGATTATTCATGCGCGGTCGATTCGTAAGAATATAATAGATGTACCTCCGGTAGTCCTAACATTAAAGTCACATCAACGACAGGAATACATTATTACGCCATAATACAACAAAATCTACCATAATATCATCCAAAGAAGCTAATTACGAAGGAAGACCTCACTGACAATCTTAGGAAATGGAACTCCAACAAATAATTCACCTTTGACAAATTTCGTGGTACTTCCCTTTGATATCAAATTCCATTGGTAACGGCAGACGGTAATTTAAAGTCGCATCAACACGGAGAATTCGACGGTGCGCGTCCTTTGATGGCAAACAGCTGTTGTTGAATCCGACAAGCACTCGCACGAGTTCTCCCGTCTCATTCAACGACTCTTCCCGGCACGCATTTACGAGCAGCGTGAAATCGGTCGTTACGTTTCCGCAGCATCTACGAAATTAGCGGCCTCGTTTCCCTTCGCGTTTTCAACTTCGTCGTATGCCAGACACACCGAGGAAGCCTGAAGGCGTTTCTCCACGTTCGAATTGTGCCAATGTCGCCGCATTACAGCACAAACAGCTGCAATAAAGGTCTGCAGAAACGGCGAGATACGTCTTGCTCTCCTTTCCATTTTGGCGTTGGTTGCTCTTAATTTTTTTTTCTTGCTTAATTACTGCTCTATGTAAATTGTCAAGCTTTATGAGCATCGGACTACTCTGTAGACCTGCTGGAGTTTGTAAGAGTGTGGTACTTTTGTTGGTAGCCTGTGATAAATATAAAGACGGAGTTTAAATCATTGTTAGAGGACTGGAGTTGAAATTAGTGTCATTTTTGGGGTGATTTTTTTTCTAAACTATTATTTAATTGAAGATAGACTGAGAGGTTTGAATTAATTGTAGGATCTGAAGTATAAAAATGGTGGAGAAATTGAAAGGAGGAAGATGAGGGTATTGAGGAGTATCAGTAACCTTTGTGGCTGACAGGGGATTGGACTTAACTACTGCAGCATCGGCAGTTGGAGATGTGCTATGTAACTGGTGCGTAGATTGTATAGAAATGTTGTCGATTCTATAGCTGTTAGGTGTATTGATTATGTGTGTGCTTTATGTAGATATTATACAGATGCTATGTATTGTACATTCAATAGAGATTCATTATAGATTCTGTTCACATTCTACATATATTCCATATTGATTATACATTGATGCCACATAAGTTCTATACAAACTCTACATAGATTTTATATAAATTCTATCCAAGTTCTATCAAATTTGAAGTCATCAAATATCCTCAAGGAAGCCAAATTCATTTTTCTTACTACTCTGTTAAGATTAACCCTTTTAGTGCCGGCCGAAAAAATTGATCGAATTAATGACAAATGAAGTTGCGAATAAAAAGAATTGTCATTTGGCGATGGTTTCACATAGAACACGTTATATCGAGCATAAACTGTGTATTTACAATTACATGTCATAAAATTACTGATATCGTATTGGAAACTGAATATTAACCCTTCGATGCCTAGTGTCAGCACTTTTGCTAACGTCGTCCGGCACTAAAAGGGCTAAAGTACCTGTTCAACAGATTACAGCAACAGTACAGTAGAACTCCTATAAGTTCGAATACTTTAAGTTCGACGTCTCCTACTCCTACTTCTCCTACTCCTTGAAATCTGTCTACGTAGTGTGATATCCTATCTATGACTAGTAAGAAGCGCAAGAGAGAGAGACAGCTATTTCTGTCTCACTCAGAATTGAGTGGAGATCCTATAACTTCTAATTTTCAGAATTCTGGTCCCGTAGCTTCGAACTTATAGGAGTTCTACTGTATCAGAAGAGGAGTAAATCATCACTGACCCTTGTATCGTTCGACAACCTCAAGAAGTCTCCTGAGCGGCGGAGCTTCTCGCTAAATACCGCCTATTCGCACCGTTTTTTTTTTTTATTTAATCCACCCTACTCAGCCTCCTGAAGGAGGCACTTGACAAAGTCGTAACATTGAAATATCTTTATTAAAATATCTTGACGCCTGGCGAATCAGATCCTGCCGAAACAGGCCTACCTCCGAGGAGACTTCTTGAGGTTGTCGCGTTATAACGTAGTTTGATCACAATATCAATACTTAAACAGGAAATATAATTGATTTCAACAAATGGAAATCAACAGTGGTATCCATATTGTAATCGTTGTAACTCACCACATTTTATTTCATCCGCAAAACATATTTTCGGCTTCGTATGAAATCGCGAATTTATAAAACGCTGCATCGGATAGCGATAATAATATCGTTGGAATAATTCGCTACTACGTTTCAAAGTAAATTGAAATTATGCGAGCGTAATATTACGCGCACTCGAACACGGCAAACACGTTGAAACGGAAAGGGAGGGAAATACTCGAATGTTCTCCACCGAGATTGCCGTAAGCAAGACGGCTTCTGAAATGCATTCGAGGAAAAGGTACAACTTACATTTAAGCTGGTAAGGAGCATTGTTAATGCTCCGACGAATTTCATCGTGTACTATGCTTAAAAACAGTTCTCCAAGATGGTCCGTAGTTTGGAATCATTGAAACGGTACACCAGAGATAGGAGAATCGAGACTTCGGACGATTTTCTTTGATTCTTTTTTGGAGAAGTTAAGATCCGCGTGCTTGAAATTTGAACGAAATTAAATGATTTTCTTTTTACATGAACTTGATCTCTACTCTGTGCTTCCCAATTGTAGAAATTAACTTGTTCTACTTACTTTTTATATTTACGTGCTATCGCCATTTTATCTGGTAACTACTTAGGGTGGCGGAGAATTTATGGAGGGTTGGATATATTAAATGATAACTTAGAAAAAATCTTTCAGAGTTGATGCGAATTTCACTGTTTTTTATTGATTGATATTTAATATTTCAACTGTCACTATTTTATCGAAGACTTTCAATTTTAGGTGGGTACCGTATCACTGAAACTACGACAGTTAATTATAATTTAGAAAAAATGTCTCAGAGGTGATAGAAATTTGAATTCAATGGCAATAATTGGAAATGGGAATTATTAACACTATAGTCATCATAACTTTCATTGTATTTCTTTGACTGTTATTTAAAATACGAGCTGCGGTTAATTCTTCGAGAACTTTCAATTTTAAGTGGGTACCGTATCATTGAATCTATGATAGTAAATAATAATTTAAAAGAAATGTCTCAGAGGTTATTGGGAATTTTAACTCGACTCCACTAATTGAGAATCTGAACTCGTGACACTAGTCATCATGCTATCACCGTATTTTATCGATTATTATTTAATACTTTAGCTGTGGTTAATTCGTCGAGGACTTACTTTAGTAGCGTGTTACTAAGGCTACAATAGTAAATAATAATTGAGAAAAAAATCCCTCAGAGGTGATGGGGCACTTGAACTCAACCCCACTAATTGGAAGTCCGAACCTTTACCTCCTAACTCAACGTAGCTCTATGCAAATTAACCAAATTCGACTCTATACCCTTCGGAAAGGTAAACGTTCTACAAGCTATTCAAACAGAAAGCAATTCTCAAGTTGTGTTAAAAGTTTCTCCAAAAATTCGTGCATTATGTACCAAACAATTTCAGAAAAACTGCACACGATTAAATGCATTCTTCTTTACCTTTCACAAGGTAAGCTTTTAGTACCAAAGAGTTGCCTTCATTTCTCTGCATAATTGTCTGTATTATTTAACTTCATTTCAACTTTGTGGATTTTACCGGTATGCCTTTAAGTTTTACTTTTTACTTGGCTCTGCAAGTTGTTTGACTAACAAGTCCGGAGAAGTTTCGCGTTTCCCCAAACATTTGTACTAGCTGGCAAAGCGTGTTGGAATTGCAACTGCCATTCGAGGACCTTGAAGCTATTACATTCATGGTATGTGCGACCTTCGATTGCCCTATGCAAATATATCTTTCGGTTAATCCTCTGGAAGTTCACGACGGTGTACTTAGCGAATGTCGAATCCCATGATCTATGTTTTCATTGTAAAATATAACACGTTAATTCGTTAGAAATATTTTATAATTATATTTATATATATTCTCCTTCTGTCTGAAATAAATTAAAAATACTGCGTGCATTAAATTACAAATGTTTTTAACATGGGCTATTATCGAATCTCATAATTCATATTCATTACAAATATTTTGAAAATAATTTCTCTCTTAAAAGAAGAGAAATGAAAAATATTACGGGCATTTAGTTACAAAATTAATGTGTGCAATCAACTGTTATTTATGTTATAGCTGGAAAATATTTAAAATTATTCCCGAATAAATTCTTTTTTACGTAATAAGTTTAAAAGATGAGTGAGTGTATTGAACTGTATATTTTATAAGTCCAAATTATTTACTTTAATTTGTATATTATTAACGGGTTATGTAAAACTTCTGGTGAGTTAAGATAAGTACGGTCCATCGATAGATTATCTTAACGACAATTTATTTCACTTCTACCTTAACCCATTCCCTGCTAAATGTTTCTTGGTTTGATTATTTCTGGAAGAAGTATTGTCACAGTGTAAAAATGAAAATAATTCACGAATATTAGTTCTTAAAAACACACCTAACCCAAACTGTTTAAACTTAATTATCAGAAGCTCGTCAAATATCTAAATTGAATGCTAAAAGACTTACAGAATGAGCAAATCCCCAAATAGGGGATATGGGAGGTAACGGGTTAAAGAAACCGCAAAAATATATTTCGCAATAATTACTATTTTCTCGTTAATCCGTAATGGTACTCCTTCAAATTCATTCTTTCGAATCTTCCATAAAAACAGCTACGCATCTCATAATAATATTGGCGAGTGTTTTCTTTTCTCCGTGGCGAAGAGGACAACACCCAATGATACTCAATTTTACGGTGTCGATTTGATTTGCATCCACTTGAATACATTTTGAATCGAAGCTTTGATGTGGCTCGTTTTACGCAGAAGTGCATCAGGCGTATGTTCTTCCACGACTCCGTTAAATCATGGCCATCTGGCCACTTCTGGTATCCCATCTCGAACCAAGTGAAAAATATATCCCACAGAAACGACGTTAACGTTGACCTAATTTACTTCTCAATATCCCATCACTACCGAGATTGCGAGTACGAGACACTGGAATGTGCAAAAACACTGCCCCTATGACTTTAGTGAAAAATGAGCCACCATGTCATATGTATATTAAGAGGATTTTTCGAATATATAAACACTAGAGAAATCAAAGACTTATTTTACCTAGAAAACTCGTGCATGCAAAATTTCGTAAATTTCTTAGAAAAAATATCTTTCATATTCTAATTTATTCCCTGTTTGCCCAAAATACGAAATAAATTTATCAAGCGGCGTCTAAATTTCTAAATAACTAAGTTTCTAGATTTCTAAATAACTAAATTTCTGAATTTCTAAATAAATAAATTTCTGAGTTCCTAAATAACTAAATTTTTTAATTTCTGAATTTCTAAATAAATAAATTTCTAAATTTCTAAATAACTAAATTTCTAAGTGCCTAAATTTCTGAATTTCTAAATAAATAAATTTCTAAATTTTTAAATTACTGAATTTCTGAATTTCTAAATAACTAAATATCTGAGTTTCTAAATAATTAAATTTCTAAATTCTTAAATTACTGAATTTCTGAATTTCCAAATAACTAAATTTCTGAGTTTCTAAATAACTAAATATCTAATTTTCTGAATTTCTAAATAAATAAATTTCTAATTAACTAAATTTCTAAAAAACTAAATTTCTAAATTTGTAAATAACTAAGTTTTTAAATTTCTAAATAACTAAATTTCTAAACTTCCAAATAATAATTAACATACAAACCGGAAAAATTTTCTACGATCAATTATCTACCAAAGAAATGTTAAATAATAATCACTAAATGTACATTTAATAAGACGAGTCCATCAGCTTTTCCTCCACCAGCCCAAAAATTATCCAAACATCAAGTGACCTTGATGGGGCCCCTTCGTGGTCCCATAGAGGACTCCGTGTCCTAGTTTGATAATCACAACTAATCTTTACCATCATAACCATCGTAACTCTCCAACCTCACCACTCTCCTCTCAGCACAACCCTTAAAATAAATAAAAAATCATCGTAGAGTAAATCCTACATTAAATCAACAAATCCCAGCAAATTCCATGAATCCCTTCGCTTCGACCATGCCGCAAAAGCTCGCGAAATCGACGGAAAACCGTAAGAAACCGGTGCTTGTAAGTAAATATTCCGAGTGCTGTGTCGCGACATGTGCCAGGACTTACATGCGTCTGTTTGACTCGCGTATGTACTCGACAAACCTCCGTGGGGGAGAAATGTCTTCGTACACGTGTATTACTATTTGCCAAGTATCCCACGAGGCACGATAAAACCATGCGAGAGAGTAATGTCCTAATCCCAAGATTTTCTGGGATAAAGGTGACGATACGGAGGATACACGTTGCACCAAACGATGACCAGGCTGGTGAACGTTGCGTGGGAGTAGCTTCTTCTATGGTTTTTACACTAGCTCTACCGACGATTAATTCAATATATTCAAAATTGTCAAATAAATTAATCTAAATGAAATAAATGAAGAGGGTGGAAAATTTGATCGATTTAATCGCTTATAGTGTTTAACCCTAGATTTACCAGCGTGAAATCTATTATATTTAAATATGTTAAATATGTGCCTTAAAGCAAGGAAAATTAAGACGTTGAAAAGATGATAGATTCGGTGATCTATGTTTTATACGGTGGACGAAGAAAATTTATTCTACGGCTCTCACATAAACCTGTAGAATTTTTGGAAAAAATTGTGTACCAGTCATTTTGACTGGCTTGGTAAATCTAGTGTTAAGGTAGACACAGAGCATTGAAAAAAAGTCAGTCTTCGAGGTAGACGTAGAAATTTGACATAGAAACAGCGTTGGAATTTTTAGGAAAATTTTCAAAAAATACATGGCAAGGCATTTGGACCACCTTGGTAGATCTAATTGTAAAGTATTACATTGTTTTACTTTGTTTTTTGTAATTAGGTGATAACTGATTGAAATTAATTTGTAATATTTATTGGGAAAAAAAATATTTTTGGAAGTGATCTTTGAAATGTAATTGAGGGATTAATAATGTAGTGATAGTGGAGGAGCGAGATGTCTATGAATTTGTTATAAACGTATTATCGGATTTCTATGTGGATGCAATTTAGTAAAATTAGGTGATAACTGATTAAAATTAATTTGGTACAATTCTGGGATGAAATAAATTTTTTTTTGGAAGTGTTATGTTGAATTTGATTGAAGAATTAATTACGTAGTGCAATAGCTAGAGTTGTATGTATTTGGTATAAATGTATTATTGGATTTCTATATGAATACAATTCAATAAAAATGTAACAGTGTTGAAAGATATGTCAAATATACCCTTTTCAGTAGGCAGATGCTGGCTTTTATTTTTTTAAGCGCACTCCTATCGATCGGCATTGTACTAAAGGTTAATATTCTGGAAAGTAGATGTTTGGATGGAGCGATTGCAGCGGTTTTTGCACAAGGGTCGTAGCTATAAAAACTAGGTACATAGATGCTTCCGCGTGAGATGAAAAAACGAGTATTTGTGGAAGCTGCAATCGCAGTATTTTTCTGCAACGACTATTTCTGTCAATAATACTTTTTGTCCGAATATACAATTTACTGTTACTGAACATGGAACATTTTCTCATATTTTACTATTTTATTTTGCTATACACAGTAAAACAGTGTACAGTTGTACATGCAATTCTACATATGTCTAACATTTGTACACTTCTTCCATCCAAACAGTAAAACCATAAAACTACCCCATACCGCTCGATGGGGAGCATAATTTCTGGGATCTACCACTGAGTCAGCTCCGCCCAGACCTTACCATATTCCACTTTATAATTCCTCGCCTAAAATATTACCGTTGTGACATCCACCACCATATTTTTACTTGCCCCAAACTATCTCATGACATACTAAAAATACACCAGACAAAAGAATCTTCCCAATGCACAACATTAAATAATTGAAAACAAAGTTTTAATAATTTTAATGCAGGTATAACACTAAACCTACCAATGCGGTTCGCGATTTTTTCAAAAAACTACCTAAATTGATACAGGAACCGTGAAGTAAAAATTCTACTTCTACCATATAAAGCCTAAATTAGTTAATTAACTACTCCTTTCACTTCTTGATTTATCTTTTTCCGAAGTACTTGGTCAATAAATTTAAATTTTAGTAGATATAACGTCGGTAGTTTTAGTGTTAAGGAAAGTTTCATTTTAATTTATACGAAAATTCATTAATTTTTATGAAAGGGTTTACATTCTTTGGAACAATGCAGAAATTACTACGCAGATACGTTTTACTTGTTCTCCAATATCGGTTTTTAATCGTGAATGCTCGATGACCATGTAAAATCAACGGCGTTTAACTCGAAAGAATCAATGGGACCTATATTCCAGAAAAAGGTTTATTTCATTTTGTATTTTCTGTTCTATCTTTACAGCAATCTGACCTTTCCCGCGGACCAGATTCGCGTCCCTTTTTGATGCATTTGTAGTTTCATCTGGTGGACAAGAAATTCACTGAAGTCTCGTTAATAGCTGATGGGAATTGATCGAGTGGTTCTCCGTGTACTGTGAAATTGATAGCGACAACGAATTCAAAGTGAATTTAACACTGTGCTTTCAACGCGATGAAATTCCATGGTAAATTAAACGATACACCATGGTCCCAAATCGTCAAAACTTTAAAATCTACCTCCATTTATATAAAACTTGATATACTAGCGTACACTTGGAAATCTTTCCAGATCCTTATTACTTTACCTTCATATCATCTACTGATCTAGATAATTGATTCTTAAAAAATGTTCTAGTAGTAATGGCTAAAATTTTCATTGTAATTCGTTTTGAACAGCTCACGAGTTGCTCAACTTTGAACGCCACCGTTATTTCGCAAGCTTCATCATTTCTACTGAACTGAAACTTTTTCTATTAAATTCACATCTTTACAAAGCAGAAATTTTAAAGATACAGATAGATAGATATTCGGCGGACCTTTACTTTTGTCACGACAATATTGACATATTCAGTATGTTCCAGAATTTATAAGTTTTATTACAATTTAAAAGTTACTCGAAATTTCACTGAATTCCCCCATGGTGACCCCCATGGTAGTTGAAGTGTTATCCCTCTTACAATTAGTGTCACTCTTAGAGCATAGACCATAAATAAAATCGTAATAACTTGATACATTTGTAATATACGCTAAGTAGTTTTGTTACCATTTAAAAGAGTGTGCTCTCTATTTTATCGTTACATTCATATCTAAAATAGTAACTTCATATTGTTTTTTTTTTTCACAAGATGTTACAAAACTCTCAAATTCACGCTGGCACTTTTCGCACCACCAAATTTCGATGGCACTAAGAGAGTTAATGAACTTTAGAAGTAGCATTTCATCTACAAACTCTAATTATTATGAAAAATCGCATTAGCAATCACGAGTAATGGAATTCCAAAAAAAATTGATGTTTCAGGAATCACGATTTTTTGACGGGGGTGTTCTATGTCTTCGATTCAGAATTATTCGCCCTTAAGCGAAGTTACGTCCACGCCGCAGGGTCTTTAGTCCAAAGCCGTAGAAATTAGGTTCTCCCTCGTCGGATATTAAATGAGTGATTACATTGTCCCGAACGAGAAGGACATTGGCAGGAGGTCCCATATAAGGATTATTACCAACGTCAGCGAGTCCCGGCCGTATTTACACTGACACGTATATTAAATTCTATTTCCATGGGAGCGACGAGAGAATCCAAGACACCGAGATAGATTAAGACGGACGTTTTATTGCTCGATGAAGAAGAAACGTTCGTTCGAGGGAAAGAAAAACTTCACTGAGTCCAAGTTCGTGCCAATTTCGTCGAATTAACGAGTGATATTAGGACGATCGGTAAAGAGGATGATGAAAAAATTCTCACAAAAAGAAACAACCATTTGGAGGGATACCGGAGAACGTTTGAATTACTGAGAACTCTCGTTTGCCTTCGGATTCGACGATCTTGCATTTTCTCCCAAGAAGGAATTCTTCTTGATTCTATAGGATTTTTTTTTTTATAGATTAACAATCCAATGGAATTCTCAGCGAGAACTAAAATAACAGGGAGAGCACTCTTTAAATATTCAGTTTCATTATCCTTTGAAGGATCAAACCGAAACCACGGACTATTTGTTCCTACGTTTGCCAACTTTGTAAGTCTACAAGATCTATTGTTTTCTTTACTGGTATGTAATTAAGTTTTTTAGATTCTCTTGATATTTGCAATGGGGCGCAATCTTTGTAACTTTGATATTATTTCATTTTGATATTAATTCGTTGCGTGGGATGATGACATTTTGGGAGATTTATATAGTTGAAGCAATAGTGTTGAAGTTTTAACGTGATGATAGGTATCGAGTGACTGTGCATCAACAATTATGGTGTTGGCTTACGCTGTACACTGTTCTCCACGTACCTAAATGCATCTGGGTCTAACCAAAGCCATTTGCGACCGATATCGGGCTCAGTAGAGTCACTTATTAAGTGTACAAGATAGATTAATCATATTTGAAATATTAGATATAGGGCGGGAGAACTTTTAAACAGATCTTTGCGTGAATTGAGAGAATATTGGATTTAGAGGAAATTAGGAAGGATGGTTAGCCTGATTAGTCTTCAGGTTTCAAGGATGGTGGAAATAAAAGAGTGGGGGATGTAGCAAGAAGTAGAAGACTCGATCTTCTAATTTGTTAGTCTTTCGAAGTCAAATCCACATTATTTTTTTGTGATCTTCATCTAGTAATCATTTAACATATCATCCTATGTAATATTTAACTCAATAAATTTGTTAAACGAACTTTCCTACTTTTCCAGAATGGCAGACTGCCAAATTTCGATTAGAAACTTAGATTAACCAAAAACGACATTCCATCAGCACTCATCCGCTGTGTATCTGCTGTAAACACTTTTGAATAATGTACAGCTACTATTTATAATATGAATGATTTATTTTAAAAGTGGCGTAAATCATTCTATCGTACTCAAAAATAGTGATTTTTAAGGACTGTACCAAATATTTGTACTGAGAAAAAAACAGCATACGAGATAACAAATCCAAGTGAGTCTTTTTGAAAATTCTACCACTTTCAAAATAAATGGCTCATATAATAGGTACAAATTGTAAACAAAATTTCTGTAAATAATTAAGTATCAGCACTACACCTCGACAATCATTTGATCTCTGCCAATTCGACATTTACGATCCCGCATAAAACAAGTGCACCCCTTGAATTCGGTCCTCCAAACGAGGAGAATCTCTCGCGAAATAGCAACATTCGACGAAAGTCTTCGTCGTTGACGGATTTTATCTTTACGAGAGAAGAAAATCCATCCGACTGCACGTGTCCAAACCCGAAGCAAACGAGGCACGACGTTTCACGGAAAATATTGCTCGTTTCGGAGTTCCTTGCTTCGTTGACTTCGATATTCATGCGACTCCTCGTCGCCGAACGTGGTGCAACTTCGTCCTGGGTTTACAGGTTATCACCGACAGGATGAAGGAAGAGGTAAGATGGATTTTCATCTTTCATTCTATCTGTCAGGAATGGAATATAGAAAAAAGACAAAACAGGGAAGTCGGACGTAGAGCTGAACTTTGGCATATTGTTTCTCTCGCGAGAGCAGAAAAGTATGTCGTAGGTAGTTTGGTATGCGCGAAACATAGAGAGTTTGATACAACGGATTCTTGGAGAAAACCATCTAAAGAATTCAATCTTTGACTGGTGAAAATTTCAGGCTGAAAGGATTAATTCGAACGGATCAAAGTTGCTATTGCCGAGGATGAAATAAACTTTTTTTAAATGTGTAATTTACAGTGTCAGGGACAAGATGAATTTCCTTATTTAACACTACAACTACCGGCGTCAAATCTAATATATTTTAATAAATTAAATAAGTACTTTGAAAAAGGGGGAATCAAGCGGCGGAAAATTTTATCGATTGGGTGATTTATGTTTATTGATATAGAAGTAGAATATTTATCCTATGACTCTTATATAAACTTGGAGAATTTTTTGAAAAAATTGTGTACCAGTCATTTTCACTGGTTTGGTAGTTCTAGTGTTAATTTTCTCTGTCAGGAATGGAATATACAAAAAAAAAGGTGAAATTTTGACTTAGAGGTGAACTTTGATCCACTCTTTCTAATTAAATGTTTGTTGTTTTCGGTGAAACTGTGGTAGAACTTAACTTAACTTGTACTCTGGTTTGTTGAAACTTCTACTGTAGTAAGCTCGATTCTTAGGTTTCATAATTATTTTGCATACTTAATTCTAGTATCCTACAATATTTGTTATTATTTTTATGGTAAACATACAAATATTTATGTAGATAAAACTAGCAAATTAAGTTCAGTTATCTGACAATATATAACTTAATTGGAACAACTTTTTAGCAGCGACTTTCTGAAATTTTCGAGGAGGTAGATGAAGTTCGGCTTCATTATTTATCGGGATTTTGAAATACGATCAAACAAGCTAGCTAGCCGTGTAAAGCGGAAATATCCGGCTGCTTTGTGTGCCCGAGATGAGACAAGGATTTATACGTTCGTACCGCAATGCAGTTCCGCAAACTGCACTCGCGAATTCGCCGGAGAACGATGTGCAACTTACGTGTAAATTTCCGCGCCTGCAAATGGGAAAATTACACCTAATTCCGTGGAAAAATCGACACGGACTATGAATATACAATTATGGAAAGTTTCGGCGTTGAAATTCATTCCTTGGGAAATTATTCTAAATTCTATGGAACTTTGCAATCTCTGATGACTCAAAGTGCTAAACTGTTTAAATACAAATTTTCAAATAGTTTTTTTACTGTACCAAAACTACTACAATTGTAACATTACACTATTACAATTAATAGTGTAAATACAATTTCATTTCATCACGTAGCACTGATCTCCTTAACTTAATTTTCCAAAATGGCAAAATTTATTTGTCTTGTCTTCCACACTACATTATATTAAAATAACTAAAATAATTATATAAATTCGTCAAAATAAAATAATTAAGGCAATAAATTTGGTCAACTTTATTTCTCACAGTCTATTACTAACTATTTCCACTACTTACTACTAACTTTTCCACTACTACAAGATAAATATGGAAAATTGGAAAAGCAACAGTATCAGAAATTTCAAAAATATTTGCAAACGACAACAAATATTATATTTCTAAATATAAATCTCTAAATATAAATCTATCCATCTTGATAGAT
The DNA here is from genome assembly GCA_910591515.1 of Cerceris rybyensis. Lineage (NCBI taxonomy): Eukaryota > Metazoa > Arthropoda > Insecta > Hymenoptera > Crabronidae > Cerceris > Cerceris rybyensis. The sequence goes on along the minus strand of OU342792.1, from coordinate 21,608,334 downwards.
CTATTTTGAATTATTTTTCCAATAGTATCATATTCTCTGACAAAATAAATAAAAAAAGAAACGGACAAACGTGGTATTTTAAAGATCAACAATTGCAAGTTCGACAGTAGGTCATCCAATAAAGTGCACCCTTCGATTTATTCTGCCGGCTTTCCTTTATGCAGCTCCCTCAGAGAACGAAATTTTCGGAAGCATTTCCCGGATTCTTTTGTGTGCCTGTTTAAATTGTCACCCAGCCAGGAAATCACGTGCTGAATTTTCGTTTCGAGATCATTGACCGTCCAGCAACGATTCGTCGTTTCTGTTCGCCGTTCTAACGCGTGATCGATTGAAAGAGTAATTGCGGTTGTCCGACTGGACAGATTCCAGAGCAACAAGTTTCGCTATGAGGATCTCTCGATGACGGAAAAATTAACGGACGTGCGTGCACGTATATCACGTGTGATGTGTTAATTTTGACGTGCCGCCGGCAATTTTCGTGTGAAATGCCAGCCTCGGAAATTCATGAGTACCTCGAAGATATGGGGATTAAACGTGAGAGAATTAAAGAAACAGGGTGCTTCTGGTGGAAAATGTTTCTAAATTATTGTATTAGGATGTCGTTTTCTTTAGGTAAACCGTCTGATTTTGAAAATGATGAGATTTAGATTATATAAGGCTGATTGCAGAAGGAATAGAGTTTCCAGCGATATAAAATTATTCCTTAGTGGTATAATTTTGAAAAATCAGAGAGGATGTAATCGCGAGGAGAGTAGTATTTACATAGTCTAATTAACACTTTGTTTGCCATGGGGTCACCGGTGACCGGCGCTACCGAATTAGCGAAATTTCAATATTTTTCAATTGCAATATTTAAGAATTTTCGGACATACTGAATATTTAAATTAGCATTAAAAAGATAAAAGTCTACCGATCATCTATCTATCTGTATCTTTAAACTTTCTGCCTTGCAAAGATGTGAATTTAATAGAAAAAATTTCACTTCAGTAGAAATGATAAAACTAGCGAAATACAGTGGCGTTCATCGTGTTAATGAAGAATTTCTAAAGAATTCTTCGTACTCCTAAATCTAAATTTTAAGGTATTAATAAATTAAAATACTAACTTTAGCAGAATAAGAATCACGTTAATTAGTTCAGCATACATTATTTCAATACCGGTAGAAAGAAGTATCACCAGATACGAGTATTTAATTAAATTCTATTTATACGATTGATTGCAATTTACTTGAAAATTAATTGGAATAAAAGAAAAATCGAAAGAAAGAGCAGCAAACGTTAAATTCCGATTTAGCCTTGAAAAGGTAAATTTATCCATTCCATTATCTTCTCTGGGGCTTTACGTGAACCTGTACTGACAATATTATCAATCGTACGACTTCAAGGGGACGTTTAATCTTTCGTTTAACTGGACTGGAAAATAGTATATGGACAGGCACGCAAAGTTCAAGAGAAAGTTAGGATGGCGACTAATTACAAGGGATTTAGGTTTAGGTTTGTCATTAGCTTAGGCCATTGCGGTCGACACGGTGCTGTAATGCGTGCCACAAATACCGATTCCCCGTTTCCAAAACAGATACCGCAAACTAATGCTTCGATGCGATCGTTTATCTTCAATTATTAGATGTACCTATTCGATGATGGTACTTTTGTTGATAGCACGTTCGTATTTATATGGACTTTCTGCTCGTCCCTTTCCGTTAAAATCTCTATTTTGACGCTAAATTGGGACACATTTCCAAAACAGATGCCGTAGAATAATACCTTCATATAATCGTTTATCTTCAATTATTAAACGCGTTTAATGAACGTACCTTTGATTTCTCGAATAATTGCATTCATACGATATTTTCATGTCTATTTCCTCGTTGAAGTCTCCATTTCTATGCTGTATAATCGCTAAGTTCCAAATGCAACCTTTTTAATTGAAAATTCCTAATTTTAAACTATACTCCCTGATTTCGGCCCTAAATTAACGCAATGTAAAATCGTATCTTACTGTATGTGCAGGGTATTTCAAAAGTAATTGTCATGGCTTTTAGGAAATGTTCTATACTCTTGGATACAAGGACACTCCTGGGGAGAAAAACATAAACATTTCTGCTTTAACCCTTTCGCACCGGACGGGACATGTGCTGTCCCAGTCTGAAAAATTTTTGATATTACGGTTGGGACAACATATGTCCCAGTTACTGAAAAACATCTAGGGCAGAAAATAACGCCAAGTTGTGCCTCCAAACTGATTCTCAATCGTTCTGAGTCCATAAATTCCTCATCTCGATCGTTCCCGATCTAATCAAACAAGCGAGAACTGTTAAAGTTGCTCAGTTTTCGGCATAAAAATTATTTTATCTACTAATTGCTTGGAGGAGAAATAACTGATCACGGTAATGGGGCGCACTCAGATTGGATTTTTCGCCGTATTGAAAGAGTTAATTCCTAGTTCCATGACCAAGCCCTCTGTTTATTAATTGCGAGTAGCACTGGTAAGAATATATCGCGTGTTTCTTTCCGAAACGTCATAGACTTGGAAACTTGACTTATTTAGTTAAAATTCAATCACAATTAAAAATATAATTTGTGTGAGAACCGTTCCTTTCTGATAGATGGTTACACTCAGACGTGTTACCAACAAATGCGACGAGTTAATAAAAACAAATTTGCTACACTTTCGTGAATTTTGCAGCGTTTTTTTTTTTACAAATCTCTAAGGGTGTAAAATAACCCCTGAAAGCCATGATAGGTACCTTTGAAACACCCTGTACATACCAAGAAACTTAACCATGTCGACGATATTAAAACAGTGCAAAAATAAGCTGGCCTTCAGCCAGTTACGACGAATAACTGGAGTGCAAACGATTAAAATCAGACCCAATTAGTCCTCAAAAAACCTGGTGACACAGATGAGACCGGTGAAAAACGATGGAGAAGCGTCAGGATTATTTTCGGATCAAATGCAATGCGAGAACGAAAGAAGAACGTCGTACAAAATTAAAGGAATTCGCGGTACAAAAGTACAAGCATTATATCCTAGAGAGAGAGAGAGAAAAAAAAGAGCACAATTAACAATACGCGACACGCAAACGAACCATTCCTGCGAATAATTAACACGCGAATCTACAACAATACAGCACACTCGAACGATGTTATTATCTCGTAATGATGCAATAACAGAAATTTTCATGGTATTACGAGCTTTAATTAATGCCACATATCATATTCCATCTATCGATCTATTGCAAAGAGATCAAAGTCATCTTTGTTCTGAATGTTCGCCGAAACGGAATAATTAACAACTCGTTTTACCGTGAAAAATAGTAATTCCTCCGGAAACTCGACGTTTGGATTAAATGTTTCAATATTAATCTCAATGGAATTCCAATCTTACGGCTTAACCGGCTTATTCGTTATTCATACTTTGGTAAAAGGGTGGGGGATGAAATTTTCGTCGTGGTGGGATCATAATGCCAAGAAAAATTTTCTCTTCCCAATTTCGCTGGCACGCAGTTACACGTGACTGGAATCGAAACTCGTGAATTCAACGTGAAGTGCATAAGAAACCGGAAGTTTATATTTCACGGTAGAAAAAGGAAATACAGAAGGACTTCAAAGTGAGGATCAGACAAGTGTCGTTGATAATCTCTTTTTACCAAATGATCCTTAGACAAGGACTTCATACAATTTGATTTTCTAATCAATGAAGGATTAATCAATGAAGGTGACTCTAACGAGTGATGCTCTAAATTGAAAAAGAAATTTTCAAGTTTTACAAAACCTATTAAATTGAAAATGTCAGTGAGATGCGACACGATAAAATTATTTCTATATTAATATTACGCTAAATTATAACGATATAACTCAATTGTTTTTTTTTTAAATGGCACTGAAACCGCCAACTGTTACATGATATAGCGATCATATAGATGTGAATGACTCTAGTGTATTAAAAAATGATCGACCGCCATCTGTTCGCAAAATGCATCATGACTTTTCCGACAACCAAATATGTGTCAAGAATCACTGATCAATGTTTACTTTACTAATTTAATTCTATAATTATTGTGAACGCAGTCACAAAGTAAATGGCACAACAAGGGGTTAATACCTGAGAACAGCCAGTTCCTTTTTATTCTCCACATTTCTAAAATGAAATGAGATACATGATTCTATCAATCCTCCGGCAGAAAAGACTCAATAATGCGTCAAGAAGTTTGAAACTTCCCTCAACTCATCATCCATTCTTCTACTCGCAAAAACTTCTTCGAACTTCCGTCGACTCTCTCGAATTTCAGAGGAGTAATTTAATAGACAGACAGATCCTGTATATATTCTGAATAATATTACACGTTTCGTAAGATCCTCCGGTTTACCAAACAGTCTCTGATGTAAAAGTCTCCACGGTGTCCTTACGACAAGTTGGAGACTTCCTTTAACTCGATCGTCCTACTTACTTTCATTAGATCCTCTCGATCGGACTCATTTAACGGAGCGACAATTTCCGGACTTCTCTTGTGTATTTCACGGATATCATTGCAGAATCCTCGAAGGATTTCACGAGGATCGGGGGAGGAAATCAGGGGGAAAACAAGAAAGAGACGAGAAGGAGAGGCTGATGGAGTTAACCTTTCAGACAGCTCCCTGTGGAAATACTTTTCAACGCTCTTAAAAGATTTCTGATAGTTTATGTCAGTTTCGCGTTTAAAGTTTTGTTATCCTTTTGACTTGGGATTTCGTGGCTATACGTCTATTTTCGATGGACTTTGAAGACGGGGAAGTTTTGTTATAAATTTTAGAATTTCAGGTTGCAGGTAGTGGAGGTATGTTTAGAATTTTCTATTTAATATATTATTATATGTAATTATTGATTATTGGCCTGACAGTGTATCGATGAAAAGGGAATATAATATAATATGCAAATAATTTTACATATGTGATGGCCGGAGCCATCTATCCCAAAATATTTACCTCCATAATTGTTGCTACTACAATTTTGTCGCTTGAAACCTACTTGCAAAATATTTTGCACGTCGTTTGCAACATGCTGATTACAATACCAAACACATACGTGATTTGCAATTTTCTACTTTAAACAGTTAACTGCGTTGGACGTGTATACACGCCAATCCAAAGTTCTATTGCGGTAGCCTTTTTAATATCGAATTGTCAATTTCTTATAGATTAAAAATGTAATTTTTCCACATTTTCATTTCCTCTTTTCATAAAATTTCAAACAGAAACAGTTGCCCTCTGTTCGACGAATATACACGTCATTGCTCGATTTTAATTTCGTATCCTGCGAAGGAATCATAAAATTAAATTCCGCAGTTAACTGGTTAATTAACTTATTTCTAGTTTTCGGTATTAATTAATAAGGTCCTAATAAAACCTACAGCTATTTAGAGTTGATTTCTAAACCACCGAGTCCATGATACATTGAATAACAATTCTTTAAAAATCCCATAAAGCTCACAGATAATCTGAATGAACGTCAACTACCTGGAAGTTTCATCCCTTAACTTCATTTCCACCCTGGTCCTCTCTCCATCTATTTATCAATATTTTCACCTTTAGTTCCCATCACCAACCTATTATTTTAAATATGCAAACTTCTTCTATAAAGTAAACTATGATATGCAAAGATAGCAAAATGCTAATAAAAATCTAGCAAAAACACCATGTATAAATATGATCATGAGATACCAAGTGACATCCAGTATTAAAGTACGGGAGATATCATCTTTATCACCACCGTAACATTCAGTACCAAGAAACAAGTCGAAAAAGTGAATGACATCGGTTAAGAACACGTATGAAGCACAGGAAGGAGAGGGCAGAGGAAGGTAGCTGATAGAGAGAAGAGGGTGAGAGCCAGAAACGGTTGAAGGGAATCAATGAGGTTGGCGTCGGTCTGGGCGTCGACGCTTAGGTACGCGCCGCGACGCCGACTTCTCGAAAGATTCGTGCGGCCACTCAAACATTTCCGAGAAGGTTGTAAACAAAAGAATTCGACCTATTAACGATGATTTTTCGACGTTTTAATTAACGTCTGATCCTCTGCCAACACTAAAACTACCCAGACGATCAAAACAACGGCTTCTAATATTTTCTTGCAATTCTCCAAATTCATAGGAGTGCCATAAAGTAAATATTTCACCTCTGTATTGTAAAACCTACAATTATTTAATTAATGGTCTTCTTCAAAATACTTATCATATTTAATTAAATATAATAGATAAAACGTCGGTAGTTGCAACCCTCCTGAGTCCTAGTCCGTTAATCCTTTGCACTCTTATGTCGAGCTACCCTAAACACAGATTTCTATGGAATTTAATGTGCCATCTATTAATTATCAACTTTCCTAAGTCAACAATAATTTTGAAACTTACCATAAATATCCCGTGGTACTTACAATTCCTCTCAATTAAAAAAAAACGAATAATCAACAGTAGACAATATTCCGAGACTACAATTATTTATCTGACGAATAATTTGCGAAATAATTCTAAAATTCTTGTTAACCCTTAAATGCGTGTAATTGCCAGTTGGCAACATACTCATATTTAGTCATGTAAATCAAATCAAAACACAAATTTTGGCTTACTGCATAGTGTAACCAATTGAATACATACTGTTTGCGTATATAGTTTTGAAAGAAAGGGCAAACCAAACATTTTTCCCCAAAATAAGTGCGTACAGACCAAACTGACCACTGGCCTGTTCATCTAGAATCAAAAATGAGATGCAAATACCCCGACCGTAAAAGGTTGTACCCAAACAAAATGCGATAAATGGAGTATTGAACTATGTCTAAACAAAGACAATAACTGTATTAAAAATTTTCACAATTTGTAATTTTCGTTTAAATGCATAATCTAGCGATTTGGAAAAAAATAATATTTTTTTAAAAATTGGAATAAAAACTTAGTTTAGATTTTCTTTAGTATTCTGCATATTTTATTTGATATCAATTCTAATGTATTTTTGACTTTAAAAATAAAAATAAAAATTCATGCATTTAAGGGTTAAATAATATTTCTAAATGAACATTCAATACATAATAACCTCAATGACTCGTTCTCCGCATATAAAGTCTTCCTAAACAGAATTTACAAAATAATTCCACCCCCCAAAAAAAATAGTAAAAAAATTCCACTTCTATTCCACCTTCCACTGTCCTCACTGCATTCCCCGATCTCAGATCGAAAGTAAAAGGTTAAAAATTAATCTCCACCGCGAAACATTCTCCATTTTTAATGATCCACCTCCGCGTACGGTTGCTACATCAAAATTTTCTACAATCCCCGCGCTCTGCTTGCATTTCGAACAAAACCGCCAGCCAATTTGCATACGCACCGTTCCCTGAATGCAAATTGCACGCATGCAAATACAAACGCGATAGCTCCACGTACAACCAACGTCGTAATAAACGTGCGAGGACACACCGAGTGTTTCGATTCCATCGATATCGATGCTACGCGCATAGGTGTACGGAAATCGCGTATTCACTTTGCCATTGGAAGGATATTCATCGAGGGTGAATTGTTTCGTTCTAATCGCAGCGATGTTGGGATCGTGAATTACGAGAATTCCTAATTCAAGGGGCTTTGTAAACAAACGCGGCGTATGCGCGAGGTATTACACGCGAGAACGTCTTCCGGTAAGGCGCATGGGGAATTTCATTTCCGGAACACGAGGCGCGCTGTTGCAAATCTGCAGTAATAATGCGATTAAATTGAGAGAATGGATTTTGACGAAGAGAATATTTTAAGGGCGTGGAACACTTTTTTTTTGGTGATTAACGTTATGATTGACACTTTGGTTATTGATTGCACCGAGTCTTCCATTTTACACTAGATTTACGGATGTTGATATACCTATTTTTCTGAAGTGAGTCAATTTGAATCATACGAGAAAATTGAAATTTTTTGCAAAGGAAATAGTTCCAAATCAATTGAAATGAAAGATTTATTATTAAAAAATTAACCAACCAATATATTATATATGTAGTAATCAAATTTTGAATGAGGTAGGTAAATTACTCCGTAAATCTAGTGTTTTGGGACACGGGGGTGCAGTATTTTAGGTGAGTTGTCAACCGTAAAGGATATGATGTGATAAATAATAAATTAGAAAAAATAGTTTTCATTGAATAGATTTGATGAAAATGTATGACGGAATTTACCTAGCAATTAATGTATTAAATTGGAATATCATATTGGTAGGTATTACATGTTATATCCATTAATGATGAATGATCTACTGCACGCTGTCTTAAACTTCCAATGGATTATGGGAGATTAAAGTTCGTTAATCTTCGAACTATTTGGCCTTATTTTCAGAGGAGGGTGAAATCTTGTTAGAATATTATTAACGTGACGAAATAATAATTTAAGAATATTTGATATGTACTTCAAATGACAGACATCTTTATTCCGGCTTGAAAGAAATATAAAATTACATATATAGCTTTCTAGGTATCACAGAATTTATAGAGAATTTTTAGAAAATTAACACTTTACCGACCGGTAGTCGATTAATCGACTTTTCAGGCCCAACACTTTTGGACTTTTTACTTATTAATTGGTCGCTACGACAATTAATAAATTATTATTTTTCAGTATCAGGGAAATATTTGCGTGCATGTGACCGATCAAAAGTGGATAGGATGTTAAAAAGTACCGATTGGTAAAGCGTTAATATTTCTAATATTCTATAGTCTCCTAGGTGTCCGTAAATTCCTAGAAAAATAAAAACAATTTGCAATTGTGTTAAAGTAATATCTAAAAATTAATTCCAAAATAATAGTCCACCATGTCGACGAATTTCCAATAAGAAAATAATCAAGTAACTGTATTGCACTTACAATTAGTTTCATCGTCTACAATTGAGCACACGCATAGAGATCAGAATTCATTGAAATCTAAATTAAAAAATACCACGATCCTCTGCACTAAAAAAATATCCAACAAAGGGTAGGTCAATATACTGCTTTGTTTTCGGTGGTTCTGTCGAGAATCGAGAAAAGATAATAGCAATGCGGGTAGACGTATCGTAGAGTGGAAGGTACCTGAAGATCAATTGATTAGCTGCCAAAAATAACTTTATATTATGAAACGCGAAGTTGTAGCAACGAAACAGCCGTATCATTTATTACCCGTACGTTAAAACCCCCGGGATATAATTTAATGCGCGTACAAGAAAGACGAGGAAAAGCGATATAGTAGAAAGATAAGGATGCTGAATAGGCAGCTTTCAAACTTTTCTAAAATTACCGCCGGATATCGGCAGTAAGAAATTTTCTTAAAACCACTAACCTCGCGGCTATAATTTGCTAACGTTGAATCTTCGAATATTCCTCCTCGTTGACGTTCGTCTTTTCACGGCTTCAATGGGCCATGGAAAGAAGAAGAAGAAGGAAACGAAAAGAAAAACTCGTCGCCAGTTGGGATGTTTAAAGTTTGCTCTTACAATTCAAAGTTCAAACAGATGAGAATTAATAAGAAATGATATTTCACTTTGGGACGTATTTATTTGTGAAATATAAATGGATTTTTTTTCCCCGATTTGTTTGACGATGTTAAATGAAATTAAAATCTCTTGACTGCTAGATTTTGATTTTTAACGATGTAGCGTGAATTGTTTGCCGTAAAACGAGAATAAATTTTATTTTATACGTTGAAGTGTTTATCGTATTTTAGGCCGATTATATATACGTAGGTTTATCTAAAGCATTAAAAATATTTCGGACTAAAATCAGTTTGCAAATTTATATTCCAGATTATCGGTTATTGCTTTCCAATATTATTCGTTGCAGCGCAATGACCTTTTTTCTCGCTTAAAGAGACTACAAAATTTTGGTTTAATCAAGAATGCGTTAAGTGAGAAGAAAACGAAGATTATTAACTAACAATGAGCATATTTTAACCCTTTGCCTTACAATGACGTGTGGCACACGTGATGCTATGAATGGAACACAAAATTCTTAGGTTTTTTAAAAACTATTAAATTGAAAATATCAGTAAGTCAAAAGACGTTGAAATTAAGTCTATTCTGTTAATACTGCGTTAACTTAAACTGATATATAGAAAATCAGTGATAGATTATTATTCCAAAAATTAATTATGAGTTATTGCACGTTCGGTCACAAAAGAAATTGTAAAGCAAAGGGTGAAATTTTCTGGACATCGAAATAAATCGCAACATTGAGATTCTTTCACCGTTCGCCGGAATTATTTTTTCTATCAAACAGAAATCAGTTAAACTCTTCCTCCACAAAACTCAATCCACACTAGTTCTATTCTGCTAATCCTATGAAACGATTCCTCATTATAACACTCAAACAACATTCAGAACACGCTTACCGCAAAATAATCCTAATCAAACAATTTACTAATCCATTCCCTCCTGTTTCTCAACATTGCGAATTCATCTATCTCTCTAATTCCACAGATATTTGGCCGAATATGTTAAGCACATGCTTACGCTTCCGTTCGAAGAAAGCATTATTTATAGCTGCTAAAATATCGCAAGCAACCCCCGGCATGTTCGTCGGCAGCACAAAGCAGCTGACCCAAATAATTGAGTGCTCCGATAACCCCGATTCATCCGATGAAGAAGCATAGAAATAGGATAATAAGTGTTCACCAGAAGAACGCGCCATCAAACGGACGAAGAAGGAGAACGGAAGTGTCGCGGGACGAAGTCCCTCCGAGGAAGCGTCCTTCCGTCAACCCTCTCTTCTTGCTGCATTTTAACGAGAACTTTTGCTATGTTGAAAGGCAAGGCCAAGTTTCATATAGTCGTTTGGAAATGAAAAATAAAGAATTTGATATCGGAATAAAATTGCACGCGTTAACACTAGATTTACCAAGCCAGTCAAAAAGACTGATACACAATTTTTTCCAAAAATTCTACGGGTTTATGAGAGAGCTGTAGAATAAATATTTTTCGTCTATCGTACAAAACCTAAATTACCGAGTCTTAATTTTCCTTGTTTTAAGGTAGTTCTAGCTGGATTCAGAACTAAAAGTTTCTTTTTTCATTAGAAATGAAAAAAATTGCGTAAGAATTAATGCAGGGGCTAACTTCACAGAGGTCATTTCATTCACTTTTTAGACATTAAAAAACATCTTTCTCTATAACTATGAAGTAAAAAATTATGAAAAAATTCAATAATATTCCAAAAGCATGAAATAATACATTGCTAATTTTTTATTAGAATCCATCGACTCGTTTTTCCATTAGAAAAGTAAAACATGATTTTATGGACTCAGCAAAAATTTGTTTCCATAAGGCCCATGTTAAATATGTTATTTTTAAACACCATTTATTCATAAACCGTGTGGACGAACTCGTTGAGATTCCGGTTATAATTGTAAAATATCATGAAGAATATATTTTCAAAATTTTAAGGAAACCTATCGAAAAATGATATTTAATTACAATAGATTTCACGCTGGTAAATCTAGTGTTAATCGAGGCGGGAAAAAATCATTTTTGCAGCAATTTGTGGGGTTGCAACGTTGCGGTGGTTGAAAGGAAAGTGGTATGTGTTTTTGGAATAAAAAAAAGGGGCAGTTGGGATTGTTCGTTCGGTTTTTGTGATTTTTTCTCCTTCATGGATGAAGAAAAAAATATGTCGATCGGGGAGATGGACAATTATGAGTATCTTAATGAGGATCAGGGATGATAGTAATAACTGTCGGGTGTATGTGGAATTAGGGATGCTCGGGCAGTTGATTTATAAGAAGTAATTTCAATTATACACTTGGAAAATAAATATATGTCGGCTGGAGAAGGAGAAAATGATTCTGATTGTAAATATAAGGAACAAAATAATTTCATTTGTGATTTTTTAGAAATAATGTCGACCATAGACGTAAGAAATAAATATATCTTTAAAAAAGATAATTAACTATCTTATTTAACACTCGATTTACGAAGCCAATTTGGCTCATTCAAAATTTGACTGCTATATATATATATATATATATATATATATAGTATATTGGTTGGTTAATTTTTTAATAATAGATCTTTCATTTAAATTGGTTTGGAACTATTTTGTTTGAAAAAAACTTTAATTTTCTTCTATGAATCAAATTGGCTCACATCAGGAAAGTAGGTATAATCAACATACGTAAATCTAGTGTTAAAGGGGATTAAGTGTCGAAAATTAATTAGCAGTGATACACGTTGAAAATGGAAGTATCGATGAAGAGGAGTTGACACGTTGAAAATGGAAGTATCGATGAAGAGGAGTTGATCTGTAAAAGAAAATTTCGATAAAATAGTTGAAAATTCTAAATATTGAATTAATAGAATTGATTCGAAGGCGCAGAAAACTCAATGTATTCTCGGAAAATCAGGAATGCGTAGAAGATTATAAATATTCGGTGCAAAGGACAAGGATTTTCAGTCCCAGGAAGTAAGGTCGATGGAAAACGTAGGAAATTATAAATATACAGTTCAAAAGTAGGATCTCGAAGAGGTGGAACTGGCTTCGACGCGGAAAACCCGCGGCATCTCCAAAAGATGCCAGTGAATTCGCGTAAACATGTCGTTGCCGATCGAAGTAAACATGCATTCGATGATTGAAGTTTGTATACAAATCGACAGCGAAGACGTAACACGTCGCTGAAAGTCAAACGCGCCTCACAATAACGGAATTTCACTGCAAACACTTACGTAATTCTCAAAGGAATTCAAACGAACATTTTTGAGCTATCACTGTGACTTCTAGAAAACATTTCCTAAATTATGATTTGATATATCAACTTCTATGTGGTTCAAAATCCTAAAAAATAGACCCTAGAGAAAATTACTATAACACTTACGGGGTGCTATGGTGGATAGGAGGTGAGAGACTCCTAATCACTGTCCTCCCTTTAAATTCTCTTCGTCACTAGATCTTTCTAAATTATCATTTAATATAAATACCAAATACTATACTTTCCAAAATCCTAAAAATCAGGCCTTAGGTAAAATTCCCATAGCAATTACGGAAAGCTATGTTGGATAATAGGTGGAGGACTTCTAATCACTGCGCCTTCCATTTAAATTCTCTTCATCTCTAAAATATTCTCCCTAAATTATCGTTGAACACATCAAATACCATATTTTTCATAATCCTAAACAGTAAATCGCAAGCGAAATTACCACAGCAAATGAAAGAGAAAAAATGCAAAAAAGGGCACACTATTTTCCCTTACAAAATAAGAAGCTCCCTCGACGATGCCGGTTTTAAATAATTCCGTTCCAAAGTCTCTCTAAATTATTTAAACAGGAAAACGAACGTACTTCCGAGAGAAGTAGAAAAACAAAGCGAATCCCAAAAGTGACTCGCGAAAGTCGAACATCTCGAACAAATATTCTCCTGCAACGAAAACATCCAAAAAGTTCCGATCCTCTGCGGCTTGCAACTTCATTGCGAAAAAGTACTTCCGACAATTTACAAAATGAAGTTACACCGAGGAAATTTCTTTCACCTCTTCACAAAAGGGTTCTTTAAAATAGAAGAACAACCCTAGGATCGAGCGATGACATAAAACCGTTCCTTCTTCCATGTTATGGACCAACGTAAATGGATACTTTCCTCCAAGATGGATCTAAATTACATCCACTTTCGAGTCTGCAAGGTTTGCAAGACTTTTTCCACCTACTCAAAGACGAGTTGCTGTTTCAAAAATTTCGTTACATTCCGAAATTCTCACGACGGACAAGAATTCACGTAAAATTCGAAGTTAAAGGTTGTAATTATAAAATACAACGAATATAACTGACATCGATGGAACAATTAATTATGGAGGCCGACCTAATTGAGAAACAGCGCCTGCTTGATTCTCGTTTGTAACGAAACCGAGGAACAATGCCGGTGACTGGTAGGATAAATTTATTCATTGCGTGCCGTGTTAAGTGCGGATTATCTGACAAGCAACGAGAAATCCAGCGTTCCAAATCTCAGATCTTACAAGCGGATCGAGCAGAACGTAGAATGGATCTTGACGTATGGCTCTCACTATGAAGATGGACACCATGGACTTAAAGAAAGAAGAAACACAGAAAAAGTTCGATGGAAAATCTCATCCTTCAATATTGTTCACGAGTTGCTCTTACTTTCATGCTCGCAAGATGAATGACGGCTGTTTCTCGCCAATTTAATTATTTTTACAAAAAAAAGCTTTTTTTAATTGAAATTCTTTTATCAAGTAGAAATATCAAAAGTAATAGTTCAATATATAGAGATAGTAATATAAATATGTACAGGGTCCGTCAGCAAAATCCGGACAAAATTCTATTTTAATTTCCCGCTACATGTAATGTTAGCAGTAGATGTTTCTTTCTTTTCAAGCAAGGCATATGTATATACAATACGTATGTAACATCAAAATGGCAGATTTGATTAGATAGTGTTCGGAATATATTCACAAAGCAGCAATAACTGAAGCGCTTCGCGCGGAGCGTTCAGCTATTGCAATTATTCGATTCTTTAGATACCCGAATTCTACTGTTTATGATATTATACGAAGGTATGCGGCTGTAGAGAAGTTCGTTGACGGCTCTGCTAATCGGTCAAGGTGAATTTATTCCAAAGAAAAGTCTGTAAGCACAGCGGCTGCCGACGAATGAGCTCAGCATTAGCAATGAACTGTACCTCCGGATCATAATTTCGTTAGTGAAACCAAATATGGAAAGTGTAGCATCCGAGAGATCCCACATTTTACAATAGGTTGACGCACAAGCTCATCCGAGTCATTTAATGCAAAACTGGTTTTCTGATAACGTCGAAATATTTCGGTCCAAAGACTTCTGGCCTCCCAATTGAACAGATTTGAAGCTTCTAAGTTATTATGTTTGGAGCGTTATTGAAAGGGTATCTAATAAATCCAGGCACCCCATCGTGGCATCCCTTCAGGTCGCTATAGAGGCAACATTCGCGAATTTGGACAAGGATCAGGTGAAAAGAGCATGTTCGCGCTTCAGATCAAGAATCCAAGAAGTGATCGCAGCGGAAGGAGACTATACTGAATGATAAAACTTAATAAGGATCCCCTAATTAATTTACACATTTTGTTTTCATCAATACAACTAATTTTTAACTAAACAAGTGTTGGAATAAACTCTTAATTTTGTCCGGATTTTGCTGACGGACCCTATATATATAGTAATATTAACTATTTTAATATTTTGATATTTGAACTATTCAAAGCTAAAATTACCAAGCTAGCAAAGATGGTCAGTTCTCAATTTTTTCTAAAAGTTGCTTAATTTGATAGAGAAGCCATGAAGAAGATACTACATTTCTAATTAACTGCGTGAAATTTAAGAAAGGAGAGAGATCGTATTATAAAATTGCTGGATCTATTTCTTCACTGCGTTTTGGCTTCCCTTAATTTAGCTCGGAAGCGAATTTCGACCATTGAACGACATTCCATGTTACCTTACTCCTGAATGACCAAATTGTTGCTATTCGAAGAGATGGCTGCCGAAATTGCGAGAATTAAGGTCGTTTCAGAGCGACTGAATACTCGTGTAATATTGATATAAATGTTGAATGATGTTTTTATATTCTAATTCTGCTTCTCCAGTGGAGATCGCATGTTGAAACGTCCATTTTATGCGCACAAGGTGGTTCAAAGTTGTGGGGAAATTGTTTTAAGATAACTTTTCTAGCGAACGATTCTTTCTCTGCAATACTGTTTGTTTGCTGTTTATTTTACTAGTTTATTTACTCGTTACTGTTTTCTGTAGTGTGTTGAAATGTTTTCGCTGTTTCTACGTCGTAGATTCTGCTATACCGCGTGCAACGCAGTTTAATTTCAAAGTTTTTTTATCCAACCCTCCGAGGTATGGTTTTACATCTCAAGATTGCCAATTTGCAAAAATAAAACCGTCACAATGGTCTCCTTCACCTTTGTTTGTTAAGGGGTACTTTTCTCATAAATTACTATTCAGATTGATGGACCATTTAAATATACTTTAAAAAATATAGACTACAATAATATATTAAATTCTTAACTTTCTATAAAAAAATTGGTCCAACTATTAATATTGATTACTAATACTTAATAAATATCTCAAAATAAAACAAAAGGGACTTTTGCCACTTTCAAATATAACTTTTAAAATATTCCTCATTTCAACGATTTATTTCCATAATATGTGTATATATAAATTACATAATAATAATATAAATCATATATGAATTGCTATTAAGAAATCCTATAAGTCAAGTATATCTACAGCATCAAGTTCATTGAAATTAAACAGGTTTCCATACTTCCTTCCTTTCGATGTCTAACGAACCAATTCTTTCGTCCAACACGAGTGACGATTATATCGTGACGAGTTGTACATTATACCATGCATATACGCTAACGATATCTACCATATGGTGCACTCCGTTATTTTCGTTGTTTCGCGCATGCAACGTGAGAAACGATAACGAACGACGAGCGAATTTAATGCGGTACTGGCCTCTCGACCGAACACCGGAATCGAATAATTTGTGTGTAACGCAATTAACGCCGTTACGCATCAACGTTAAATCGTTTACAAATGACTTTCTCGCACGAACTCAATTATGCAATCGTAATTGGAATCACGGCGATACTTGTCGTGCGTGTTACGTTTCGGACGGTAGAAAAGCGGAAAAGTAGAATAAAATAGGGAGTAGGGTTTAAGATCAAGAATAATAAAAATTAATATAATATGTTTAATCATTTCTACAATATGTTTACCTATACTGCGATTGAAAATGTAATGATCTGTGTGCAAAATTATTAACATCGTTAAGCACCGTGTTGAGTCATTTGTAAGCGACTTTCCCGCCAAAATTAATTTACCGGTGTAATTGGATCGGTAGTGGTATTTATCATTGGTGTTGAAATTCGAGAGAGAGACGAAGGTGAGAAGTGAAACAGAGATGCAAGGTGAAACGGAATTTAACACTAGACTACCAAAAAAGTAAAAATGACTGATACACATATTTTTCTAAAATTTTTCCAACTTCATTAAACATAAATTACCGAATAAATCAACCTTTCTAGCTCTTAATTCCCTTTTCTTCAATGTACTTATTCAATATATTTATATACAACAAATTTAACGCCGGTAGTTCTAGTGTTAATTATATTTTTCCTTTTTTTTATTTAATTTTTATGATCATTTTACCTAGCATTCACTATTTTAATTGGTTTTTGATCCAACGACTATAGAAGTAAATTCTATGGAGATTTTAACGGTAGAGGAGAAGGAAAAGAATCCGATACTGTAGCTACAAGCTATTAACCTGCTAAATTAGTGTTAACGCGGTAGAAATACTGTGTTCTAGGTTTCTTCGTGAACCTGAAACGTTAGCTCGCTTGTCGCTTTATTTTGTTACGACTTTCTAACAAATGGAGTCTCAGCGTTCCACGGAAAAATCCGAGAAAATCTTCGACGAGTAACGAGAACGTTTTCTCTAATCAGAAAACATTATCTCAACGTTTAAACATCGATTCTTTTCTCTCCATTCTCAAACTATTCCAACTGTTTTTTTTTCGTCTCTCAAATCACACCTGCGTAAAGCTATCGTTCATTTTCAAAATACTTTCTTAAAGACATTGTTGATATGGAATATTATGAATTTAAACTTCTATAAGTTTTTCGTGCCGATTTCTCGTTGTGTAGAAAGTGTTAACTTTATTTACCGGAAGATAATGAAACAAGCTGAGCAACTCGAGACCTTGTAAAGGGCTAACTTGGAGAACAACCTGCCGTTGCGTCGTGTTTGAATCACCGAAGGGACAGAACTACCACGGAAGACCAATCTTGGCTGACTTTTATTAAAATTCATGACACTTCCGAATTTTCAGACATCGCGATATTCCCCTCCAGTGCGAGAAATTACCATAAAAAATACTATAACAATTTAGAAAAGTGTCGTCTTGAGGATACGGAAGTAACGCTGCCTTACAGAACTTTTGAGGAGAGATTATTTATTTCTATTGTTAATTATCTTGTTGCTAAGAGTGGCTACTAACTATAAATTATGTTATCAGCTAATCTAAGATTTATTCTGTGATAATAAAATAGCGTATTATCCAAACATGGGTGTCTTCTTTTCGCATTTCAAATAGCAGACTAAATAGAATAGAATATCTTCATAATTTCCTCTAAAAACTTTCAATTGTTCCATTTTACGACACAAAAACTTTTAAACGTCCCGAGTCGAAAAGTCCAGCATAGAAAGAAACTTCAAATCCTAGATTCTTTTGATTTCTCATTTGCCGCTTACTTATGTATACCATTTTGAACCTCAAAATCCTCAACTAGTGTGTCTACGCGCCTCAAAGTCCTGTAAATATGATTTTTAGGAGTTATATGGACTGATCAGGTAAAATTTTTATTCCAATTTAATCTGACATCCAAGTCTGTCGACACATATTCTAAAAATAGGACTTTCAGGAGCAAGCAAGAATTAAATTATCATTATATTCCATATAAATTCTAAATCTCCTAAAATCACTCCAATTCCAATCCAATTCCAAAACTCCTCATTATAGAATGTATAGCTTAATATTGGGCTTAGATTAATTTTCTAAATAACAATGCTGATGATTATTTTGGGCTGTATGAAGCCTAAATTGATCCTAAACTAGGCAAAACTAGCAAAAATGAACAAGTTTAGGGCGATTGTGGAATTAAAATTTGCATTCTTTTATATGTAACATATTTTTCCATATTCAGCCTAAATATCCTAAGTTATTTGGTAATTTAGGAGGATTATGGGCTGAAATTTTCGACTCGGGGAATTATCAAGTATCTCAAAATAAGAAGAAAGGGACTTTTGCCACTTTCAAATATAACTGTTAAAATATACCTCGATTGAACGATTTATTTTCATAATCGCAGCTACTAAAAAATTCTCTCAGACAAGTTTGTCTACAGTGTCGAGTCTTACACTTGTTAAATAGTTAACAGTGCATTTTTAATCCCTCCAAGAACAAATACGAGCAACGAGCTATAAACGAGTCTAAATACTTTTCATCGAAAGTTAATAATTCTACATAATTAGGTCGATAATTTCGTATTCCGTGTTGCGAAGAGTTCTCCACGATTTTACGAGAAAATGAGCTAGCTAGTGGTATTATTCATGAAATCATCGAGTGCTATGCTCTTTTAAAGCATCGAGTAAAAGATCGTAGCATCCCTCTCGAGCCTTCGCTTCCTGTTCTTCAAGCTGCAGCCGGTACAACGGCCAATTTTGAGAGGCAACTTTTCAAATAAGAAAGCCCCATGCAATCCACTTCAAAGGCCACCCCCCTAACCCCTTAGGGATCGGTGATTTTTCCAGCGGTATCGATAAACGAATTTCTTGATTTTATCGTTACAAAGGAGAATTCACCGTGAGCGCGATACACTATGGATTTCAAATAATGGTGGATCGTAGATCGGCGAAACTTTTCTACCTTTGCTGGGTTGATCGATTGGAACATAGTTTTTACCATGAGAAATTTTTTTGTCATTGCTATTTATAATTGTATTGACCATCACACACCCCACGTTTCCAAATAGTACATAACATTTGATTTTTTTTTAAATATGTTGTAACTTTATTTAGTTTCGGTGTAATATTGTATAATAAATTGTAAATAACGTTCACGAAGTGTAAAGTGATATTTTTACAATTATTAAACGATGTGCTTAGTAATTTTTTATATTCTACAATTATGAAAGAAATTTTCTAAGTCGAGTGAGTTAGTATAGAAGGAGGTTTTGAATTTTGAATAAAATTATCTGTGACGATAAAATCTTTAATTTAGACTTTCCGATGATAACTGATATAAAGAAGAAAAGAACTTTCTTATTGGAGCTATTTAAATTTGGGGGGAGTAAATTTATTTACAGTTATGTTTCTTTTTTTATGAAGTCCAAAATTTTGAAGTTATCCAGATAGAGACGTTATATTAATATAAATAATGCGAATGTATTTTGTATTGTCTCATAATTCCCTCTAAAAATAGTAATTTAAGGGAAAGATTCTTAAATTGGGTATCATTAGCATAATAACAGTGAAATTAGTTGAAAATTTAACGTGGAAATATCCTTGATACGCGGAAAACCCGGTAAAACGAATTTGGAAGAGCGGAGCGAAATAATTTGGCGCAAAAATTCCATGAAATGGTAGAATAATTCATCGAAAGGTGATATCGTATATCTATCAGTTCGCATTACGTGATACCAGGTGGCTGGATTTACATATATGTATATTCGCATTGAGATTTATCGAATTGCCAGTAATTTCACGAAAGGATTATCTAACTGGATAATGTAAGTTAATAGGTTGTATCGATACTTTGAGCTGTTTTAAATCTAAATGACCATCTAAATCCCTGCACGCTGTTAAATTAACAATCAGAGAGAGATTCTGCACCGTTTCGGTAGGAAGATTCTAACGGTGAGAGATCTATATAATTGCTAGTTTTAATTGGCAAAGAGTTTCCAATAAATTACGAATTTATTCGAACTGCATATAACAAGTGAAGTGGAATTTCCTTTTGTTGTGGCTTTTTACAATAACATTCGTTTCCAATGCCATTTGTCAATTTGTATGCCGTTGCATGAGATTAAACAGTGGAAACATTTGTAAATGTCGAATCGATGAACTTTGAAATGTCAATAAATTCAGACTTGGAATGATAAACAAAACAGGAATTGGCGAAGGTGTAAAAATGGATATTGAATAGTGGGGTTGGTTATTCGAATTAAAAATAATAATTTTATCTACACTAATGGCATAATAATGGAAACATTGTCAATTACCTTAAAAATTGTACGATAACTATCAGCTTCGTAGAAAAATAGAAATTAAATCAAAGTAGATTTTTTCTAAAACTAACAACTCTTTTTACAAAATACATGCGAATACTCTTTCGACGATTTCTTCTGTTCAAATTTACTTCCTGCTTTCGATTTTTGAAAACCCACCTCGCCTTAATTTCTATTTGTTTTCCGAAGATTATAACTATCTTACAATCTTTAATGGAGTTGATAATATTTCTATTTTTATTCCTGTCTTGGTGTATTTAAAATTATTTGTCTTCATTAAATTATTAAATACTAGAAATTAGATTTGTCGTATCTATCGATGATCGCTGTAAAGAAAATGACACATTTATGAAACGTTCAAGTATGTACATCAATTTGTTTAAATGAGGTGGGGATAATAAATGAACTAGTTTTTCTGTTTTTAGAAATATCGTCGTAAACTTGATGATCTGCTGAAAAAATCTCGAAGGCTAAATATTCGTAGAATCTCGATGACCCTGAAGAAAGTGCTACCATGTTTCTAAATAGAGTTAATAGCTATAATAAAATAGGATGATAATATAAAAACGTGAATGCTTCAGTTTCTAAATACTGCGTCTATAAATTACTATCGTAGACGTTGTAAATTTTTGAAACACCCCTAATTAATGTGGTGGAAGAAAAAAACGGTGATTGAACTTAACTAAGTTCTGTATAATACGATTACAGAACAGTTACAACGTAAAGTATTTCCGTAAACAATCAATTCAAATGTCCCTGGAGAACACTTTGATACCCGATACTCCAGATGATTGTCGATTATTGAATTTCGATAGAATTTCTCTCTGAATGCACATTATACTTCGTTCAATTCATATTTGCATAAAAATCCTATCCACCTATTCGATTTATACTTCTAAAAGTTCTTCATAAAAATTGAGCAATTGGTACAAACCGATAGATCAAAGTATCGATACAATTTGCAGTTCAACTTGAATAGAAAAGCAATATAGATAATATAATTCTTATCTAACGTTTTGCACGTATTTTGCAAAAATTTAATTTCACACATATTTAAAAAAAAAATTTGCACCATGGTATCACGTTCAAATTTTAAATTAACGTGTTAGCAATTACATGCAAACTTTCCCGGAAATATATGCAATTAAACTGTTGTAAAAGTTAAATAGAATTTCAGGGTAAATGTCTACCGTTGCGTTTGACATTCGCAAATAATTCAAAAGCATAAAGCACAATACAAATTTGCTCTTAACACGTTGACTGTCGTACCGGTGGGTGACCATATTTGCTAGATTCAATTAACTCTTTTGTAACTTTTAAACTATAAAATTTTCCAAATTAACTGACATATTTGACATAAAAATATCAATATAAAATAAGTAAAGTATTACGGTACATATAACTATTTTTACCTTCGACGTCTGTAATTTAGAAAGATGAGATTTTAATAGAAAAACTTCAATTTTAGTAAAAGTAACGTGACAGTTAAAATACGACTATTAAATGTTAACTTTAAAATTTCAACCTTCACGATCAACGAATACAAACATCAAAACCATCAATCTCTAATTGAAAACGATGTCCTTTCGTTAATCACAATTTTACGACTGTCATAAATGACTTCAACTAACTCCAAAACTGTAATTAATCTGTTATCATATCAATCACTTCAATTTCATAATTTCCACATTGTAAATCGATCAACCCAACAAAGGCAGGAGCAACGAACTTTTGTTCGATCGTAGAAGCCCTTCGAAAGAAGTTAAAAAACAGAAATCGACGCTGTAAAAAAAAAGGAACCCAAAACAATCTTTCCTTTGGGAAAGTTATGAATTCTGTAGGACTTCGATGACTTGGAAAAATCGTCGGGGGAAAGTTTCTTCGTCTAACGTCGTTGAGGGACGCGCCGGGATTTTCGTCCAAAAGTTTCCATAGCTCTTGGAAGATCGTTCGATTCAACTTGTGCCATTAACCGAAAACATGTTTTCGCGAATGATACAAGAAGATACGTAAAAATATATTGATCGTCTACCGTACAACGAAAGAGAAGTTAAAAGAATTTTTTCGTGTAGTTACAACAAAGTTTTTTAACCCATTTACCCCATAGAGGAAGCTTTCGCGAGAAATTATTGACTCGTATCACTAAATGCGGAATAATCTGTGCACGATACAAGTATTAGACACTTAAAGAAAGTCTGTTATGAATTTTATACCTGTCGAATGTTTACATGTACTTGTGACTTTCAAATAACGCAAGACATCGCAGTTTTTGATTTTCAAAATGAGTTACTTAGGTTTGCCAAATGTTACAATCTAATTTTGAAAGTTTGTATAATCCTTCGCAATTAAAAATATATTTTTGTTACAGTAAAACAACTAAAAGTCGTGTCGCATTAATTCAGTCAAACGAGTAAAAATGCTGGAACGCTACGACTACAGGGGGGGGGGGGGGGGGGGGGTGTTTCCTTTAGGAAGATAAGTTTAAAAATTCCAAAAACGGAAAGATACGAAAAGGTATTTGAAAACAAAGATCCCGACATTGTGTTATCACAGAGACCAATTTTCAATTAAAAATTCAGGGTACAGAAGGTTAATAACATTATAATTCTTAATGAGTGGTTACTGTCAATGAAGAATGTTAAATATTTAATTTAAATTTTAGAGTAATAACAGACATTTGAGCTACGATGTAAATCGGTTAATTACAAGGAAACTTTGTAAATTTGGTGCGATTAGATACGAAATTTAAGTAACTATCCTAGCAACAAATTTTCAATTAACAATTAGGGCTGCACAAGGTCAACAACTATTCTAATTCTTAATAAGCGATTCCTATCCATGAAGAATGTGAAGTATTTAATTTAAATGAAATTACAAATCATAATCCTCACATAATTGTTTAGAGTAATAACAGATATTTGAACAGCGATGTAAATGGGTTAATTACAAGGGAACTTTGTAAAGTCGGTGCGATTAGGTACGAAATTTAAGTAACGCCCAATTTTCGGTATTCGGTTAACATAATCATTACAAACGAAGTAAGAGGAAAAAAAGAGGTTGAAACACTTCGGAGGAAAGTTCTACCAACGTTAACCAAGCTTTTTGCTGACCATTCCGTCGAGGCAGATAAGAATTTTATGTTACCTTTTGCACAGAGTTTCGCAGCACCGCGAAAAACTCCTGTGCCTCCATAGAGCACGATCTAATTTATGATACCACGAACGGACAAGCTTTCCGTGTTACATTCGCGAAACTCGCGATCTCCCTGCTTTATTCGCAATAAAGTACGGAGTTACGATAAGGAAATGTGTCGAAGATCATTTGCATATTCGACAACGTTGGACTGGAGATTATCGTAGGTTTTAAGCTCCTGCGTTTTCGTGATAAAACTAACCCAAAGTATAAGACAATTTTCCAATTGAGGAATTTCATATATTTCTTTTTTTTTAAGGGTTAATTGTAGGAGGTGAAAAATTACTTGAATATTGTAAAATAAAATTCGTTGTAGCAAAATGGAGGAATGTGACCTTTCTCTATGAAACTAATTCAAAGTGGAGCGAAATTTTCTAACTGGAGGGAATTAGTTTAGAAGGAGGCTTTGAAGTAAAATAGAATTATTTGTGTCGATAAATTCGCTAATTTAGACTTTTCGAATATTTAATTCAAAGTATAAAAGAACTTTCCAATTGTAGGAATTTAAATTTGAGGGGGTTAATTTCGTGAGGAGGAAAATTACTTGAAAATGTCAAAATAAAATTCGCTGTTGTGATCAAACTGAAGAATGTGACCTTTCTATGACACTAACTCAAAATGGAGCAAAATTTTGTAATTGGATGTAAGTTAATTTATAAGGAGGCTTTGAAATAAAATAGAATTATTTGTGACGATAAAATCGCTAATTTAGACTTTTCGAATATTTAATTCAAAGTATAAAAGAACTTTCCAATTGTAGGGATTTAAATTTGAGGGGGTTAATTTCGTGAAGAGGAAAATTACTTGAGAATTTCGATTTCAGCCCTTAGTATAGATTTTCCTTTTTAAACTGGAACAAAATTAGTTCACGCGGGGAATTCTCCAAAAATACGAATTTTCTAACCAGTTGGAGAGCAGACGATTACCCGGTCGACTCGAGATATCATTTGCATACACATATTTACCGGTTGAATCCAATTTCCGTGAAACTAAAATTGCTCGGAGATTCCGAGCAGATCTGGTATCGCTTAAGGAGGCCAGTTTCAAAGATAAATTAATTCCAGCTACCAAAGTCAATCAAACGTACACACCGTTAAAGCTTAAGATCATCGACTCAACTATTAACCCTTTGCAATTTCTACCTTCATTGCAAACGTTCATTTCCGATCAATTTAATTACAACTGCAAATTCTAATATCAATTCTATCCATTTAAATGAATTTCTCATCGACATTTCAAGCTAACATCTCTCTTAACGTCTTAAGCAGCAGATTATTTAAGATCAAAGTAAAAAAAAAGAGATTTTTAATATTTATTTTACTGTAATATTTTACAGTAAAAAAATATATTATTGTTATATTGCTAAGAAATTTGATCTCTGATTGTTCATTCATAATTTCGATCCTTAATGTTCTACGGAAATGGCGAAAACGTTACAAACTTGAATGGTTGCCGTGTCCATGAATATCCTTGAAGAGATTAAATAACAAAATTAACTCGAACGACGCAACGGCACGCTGGTAATATTATTCAGACTACAAAGGAGCTCAGTAACCTTCAACGATCATTCAAAACACAACGCCTTCTCCACGCTCCAAACGGAGTACCATAAGCAGCTAATAACTACCCCTTAACAGGACAACGAACTCCATGAAAAGAACATTTTCCCGATTCCACAATACTAAAATTATACCCGAAGAATCCGTTATACCCGAACACGATAAGGAGCCATCCTCAAACAAACCTGATAACTGTTTACATATTACGACCTCCCCCTAGCAAGCTTCATAAACCACGCCATTCTACGTTCAAGTACCGTCGTACAACCGCGAGTCCATAATATTTACATCTACGTACACTCACTGCATCGAACAATACAATAGCTTCCTCCATTATTACAAACTTTTCCAACGGACACAGCATCCCCAGTATCACAAGTTGATACTCCAAAAGGAAAAAAAAAATGTAAAAAATCGTCACTCCGAACCTTCTACATCCTAGTCGAAATTATCCATCCTAACAACCCCTATAAATTTGTCATCCTAAGAGAATCTCAAAGATCAACGACGCAACGTTTCTAACACGATTAATCGCGCGGTAAAGGGAACTGACCTTGACTTTCCGACATCTCCTTGCGGCGATGGATCTTGACTGCCTTTTGAGCGCCTCCAGAGAAAACCGCTTCGAACAGGATGCGTTCGGGGCACCTCCACCTCGGCACCACTTCCTTTCTTCTCAACACTGTTGTTCACGTGCTCGATGCGGAACCAAAGTGCACTTTTACCTTCACGAATTACACGGACGCGTAACGATATTTGGATGATCGTTGATACGGAGTAATCGATGTTAAGGGTGCGTACACGTGGAGATGAGGAGAGGAGATGGTATGGAAAGGATTACAATGCATTCGAGATAATGTGACGGTTGGGTTGCGATACGAAGGATAAGGTCGAAGACGAAGGACACGATGTCCTCGGTGATCCTCGGCGAACGAATCGCTCGCGGCGCGGCCTGGGCGGTGACTGAGCGGACCGAGGAGTCTCGACGCACGGCATCTCTAATCCGCCCCACCTCTCCTACTCCTACGTTCGACGTCCTGTGAGCTTCACGAATATTACCTTTTCGAATTGTTAGAATGTATGGTGAACTTGGTGGGCGAAAATTTGAATTTTTAAACGAATTTTTTTCACGTTTGTGGAGTATTTTTGGTGTTTTGTGTTTGTGGGGTAATTTGGGCCTTTTTTGGGGACTGTGAAGGCTGTAAGTTTGATTGGGAGAATGTTGGGAAAGAGTTGATGGATGGACATTTGAATTTGGAATTGGGTTTTTTGGTGTTTGAGGAATGTTTTTTGTGTTCTATGTTTGTGGAGTAATTTGGGCCTTTTTTGGGACTGTGAAGGCTGTAATTTTGATTGTGAGAATGTTGGGAAAGAGTTGATGGATGAAAATTTGAATTTGTAATTCGGTTTTTTGGTGTTTGGGGGCAGTATTTTTTGTGTTCTGTGTACGTGGGGTAATTTGGGCCTTTTTGGGACTGTGAAAGCTGTTACTTTGATTGTGAGATTGGTTGGAAAAGAGTTGATGAATGGAAATTTGAATTTGCAATTGGGTTTCTTGGTGTTTGTGGAGTATTTTCTTGTATTCTGTGTTTGTGGGGTAATTTGGGCCTTTTTAGGGACTGTGAAGGCTGTAACTTTAATTCTGAAAATGTTGGGAAAGAGTTGATGGATGGAAATTCGAATTTTTAATTGTTTTTCTTTGAGGTTTGTACACTACTTTTTGTATGTTGTGTTTTTGCGGAAAGAAGGATACCACTTTTTGAATTGCTAAGATGTGACAGATTTGCTGTTTGTAAACTATTTTCTATGGTTTTTGTATTCTTGTAGAAGTTTGCAATGTTTTACGAGCTCGAGGATCCTATTTCCGAGTGGAACTTGTGATGAATATACGGATAATCGGAGATCAAAGTTAGGAGATCGAGCCTGAATTTTTTATTGTTTGGACATATTTTTTTAAAATTCTGTTTGTTAAATTTTTGTTTTGATTTTTTAACAACATGAAGAGTAGAGAGGACCAGCGATCGTCCTTCGAATACTAAGATAAAGTTTACGTAGATGGCGGGTATTAAATATGCAAAGTAGATGGAAGTTCGTTTAGCTGTTGGATTTGAAGTGATCCGTCTTTTGTAATAGTTGTTTGCTGCTTAATCTCGAAGGATGAGGAGATAAATTAGCTGCGTGGTAAAAGATTAATTCACGAGTGTACCGATATACCTCCATTCACAAAATTTTTTCATTTCATGTATATAATTTTTATATTCCTACAACTTCTCCATTTTTTAAAATACTAATTCGTGCGAGCTCTTTTAAATATTTTCAATAATTTTGACTTTTTCCAATGCTAATTGTTTTTCCCAAAATTTGCCAATTTTATACGATTATTTATTGTCATACGACAACAACAATATTTACACATACTGAGAGGTAATTGAACGAAGTTACAAAACCAATGAGTTATCAAAGCACGTAGAAATTAAATCGACATCAAATTAACTAAAAAATAAAACTCTTCTCGCATACAAATATTTCAATAATTACCAAAATTATCGATGAACATTAATACAACAAATTACCCTATAATAAAATACAATCTAGCAATCGTTCACCAAGAAATTTCTTTGTTGAAGAACACAACGCACCGTTTGATTGTCTCGGATCGTTTTCATCTCTAAAATCGGCGAATCTTCCTCAGAAAATAACATTAGGAGAGAGAAACATCAAGAAGCGTTCTTTACTGCTGCTCGCGAAATATTCTCCTCGATGAAATCCAATTTCCGTTTGTAACCCCGTTCTTAGCCTTCCATTTTACTTTTCAATCTCGTTTCAAAGAAGTCAATAGTCATCGGATCTCGTAATTACGCTCGGTTCTCGTTTGGATCGTTCGTTAATCCTATTCGCTCGCCCTTAAGCTCGGCAGGATGGTAAAAATAAAATTTCGTATAATACATTACCGTCTCCCCCTCTGACTTTAACGAAACATCGTAAACCTACTGGAAATAGTGCTACGTATCACGAAAATAGTGGGAGACTCGATACAGATCGAATGAAACGATTTTATCTAAAAAATTAACCATCGTTACAAAAACTCTAAGGTTCAACCCATAGGTTGATATAATTCGGTATGAACTAGGCTATGATTCATTTGATTAGTCGTTAATTAAATTCTTAACTAATGAGTACAAGGTCGAATCTATATCAGCTCTGAGAGGTATGTAAAAATAATTAAATTGCCATCTAATAATTGTAGTTTGAGAGTTTCAGAAGACATGGTGAAGTAGAAATGACTGTGCTCAGTAAAATGAAAGTATAGGAGAGTCAAAAGATTCTGAAATGCAAGAATTGCTTCAGAGGCTATGCATGAAGTTTAAAGGTTGGATTTCTAATTACTAGAACAGAATCAAAATCCTCGTCCGCTGAGAAATCTTTCCACAATTATTATTTAATGTATCACAGCCTCACTGGCTCAAAAATTACCTAAAATTGTAGGTCTTGGTTGGAGTAAAACAATTAAGGGTGAAAAATACAACAGAAAGAGAAATGGACCCAAACAGCCTTAAGATTAGAACTACCAAGACAGTCAAAATAACTGGTCCTCAATTTTTTTCCAAAAATTCTCTACGTTCATAGCAGAGTCGTAGATTAGATATTCTACTTCTATCGCATTAAATACAAATTACAGAATTAGAGAAAAATCCTTTACACCTGCTGACTTCGCTTTTTTCAAAGTAATTAATTCACATATTAAACCATTTAACGCTTGTAGTTATAGAGTTAAAATGCAATAATTGCTTGATTGAGTCCACACTCTAAGGCACCGAAAACATTGAGAATTGTTTTCTAAATTATTAATTAACATATCGTAGGCTCAAAAATACGCAAATAAAAAATACAAATTACTAGAATATTCCAGGATAAATTGTACGCGATAAACAAATGCATTGGAACGTCTCGTCGTTCGATTTACGTTTGCTTTTAGCATCCAACCTAATTATTCTTGCAAAATGGAAATGCACCGACGAAACTTTCTTTTCCAAGGGCCGTTTAAGACTACGGAGAGTACAGTTGGATGCACCTGGTAAGTTTCGTCGTTGAAAGTCAAAACTTTGGTGCTCGGATCGGCTAACGACGCGTAGATACGCGCATCGTGACGCCCGGCGTCGTCCACAGTCGTTTTCGTTATCGCGTTTCTTAACGTTAGAATTCCTGAGTGTTTTATAACCTGAATATGATACTTTAATTCCCTATGACCTTTGTTGAAAGTAAAATAATCATTTGGTAATTAAAACGAGTCGTCATTTGTTAAAAATATTCTGATGTTAATTACTAATATTTTTTAATTGCTTTCTAATTTTTTCTTATGCCTTTGACCAACGATTTCTTTTCTGACTAACTCTGACTCAGAATTAATCACTGAAATAACAAAATATCACTGATTTCTGATATAACGCCTAACTTAACACAATATAACAAGTAAAGAAACAATTTTGTCGTATGATCGACTAATATTTTTAATTTCATAATTTTTGGAAAACTTCAAAACTTCAGCATCACGAACATCACAGGTTATTGTAGAGCAAAGGGTTAGATAATTGTTCTGTACTGCAGAAATTACTAGATATACTTGTTAATAATATTTTGCACACTTTTCTACTTACTGCTTGAAAATACAGTCACAAAATAATTGCAAAACAAGTTCATTAGAAAACAAGTGACCTATAATGTGTCCTACTTTAAAACAAAATATTTTTCCCTGAAATAGTGCGAAATCAGGTTGAGGTGAAATAATGTTTTCTACGATTTAACTTTGTTTATCTGCAGTCCTGTAAATACAGTGCTTGAGTTCTTCCTACAGAAAATTATTAAACGATTTTTTTCTGCACACTTGCAAGAAATACCAGTTGAGGTATCATGAGAAATAATCCACGCGGTACTTCTTTCTGTTTGTTTGTTAATTAACGGCATCAGTCAAGTTCCTTTGTTTTTATTCGGCGGGACGATAATTAAAAATAAACAAAACATAGAGAAAGGGAGAGAGAGAGGATATTTGCTAAGCATCATTGCTAATTTGTACAAGAAACAGACGCTGATGCTACGACGAATTTGATCTTTGTCTTTGACTCACTAACAACCACGATCCTTGTCAGAATTGAATCTGATTAATTGTCAACGATATTTCTCCCGTAATTTTCTTCTACGAGGAGGAAAAAGAAAACTTCTGACCCAATATCATCGTACAATGTGGTGAATTTCAGAGCGAAATATAATGCTCGAAACTTTGAAGTTTTATATTTAGTACTGAAAACTTTGTGATTTATCGCTGAGAAAATAAGGACTTAAAAAGAACCGTCTCTGTAAGTACCTCCAACCTTATGGCAGCATTATTTGACATGATTCCTCAACGCGAGTTTAAAATTACCCAACTATCATTAAAGCTATTAAAAGTGTTGCGGACTATTTTACGGCGTTTATAACCACAGCTACATACGGTATATAACAATTAAAATAGTACATAGGTATAAGCAAATCATGAAGATTAGTGTTATATACTTGTACAGTTACTTAGATTCTAAATAAATTCTTAGATTCTAAATAGAGGAAATCAGAAAAAGACTGTAAATTACATATTCTCATTAGAGACTTCATATCGATCGATATATATTGGAAATTCCATTGATATAGGTACAAATTCATATTACATGCCGAAATCATATTCAAAATTGTAGCTCAGTATTTTACATCCTATTTGATATTTCTATTGGATTTTATAATATATTTTATATTTTGGAATATCGAATGCATTTTACATTTCTCTCGAAAGTAAATAACTGTTACACTTTTTTTGGTTATGTTTGCCCCCATGGAGGGGATTGCATGATTTCAAAGTAGTTACTCATCGATAAATATATTGCAAAATAAACACTATTTGAATAATTTTAATAAAATTATACTTACCTCTTGATGCGTTCTGATGTCGATACAGCAACATTTTCCGGATTATTCTCGGATTAAAGCATCTCCTCTGCACAGCTTTGTTCATACAATGAGATTCATGAAGTTTACGATCACCGTGAATGCATATTTTATACTTCCTCGTAGAACTCGTTAAATACCGATAAATATTCATGTTACGTTCACTGTACACGTAAGTGGAACTACAAAGAATACGATAATACAAACATGAACACTTGATATGAATATTTTCCTTTTGTTTCGTTAAAGAAATTAATTGACAAGCCCGCACTGACGAAACCGCGCCACGAAACTGCTTGTTTAAATTCAATTTGAAACTTTCGTCTGACGTCCCGTAGCGCCATCTACTCGGAGACTTTAGGAACTTTAAATAATAATATATCGTATTTACGTCGATAGATTTTGACAGTCGATTGGACAGAGGACCGTTAAGATTTTAATCGAAAAAATTTCATGTACATAAAATCCAGATTTTCCGGGGAGTAGAAATCTTAATAGCATTAACGGTGTAATGAATTTTTCAAGCAACGATGGTAAGGATGCCTCAGCTGCTTATAAGGTTAACTTTTGAACCAATGATAATTAAACGTTCATACTACTACTTACAAATTGCAGTTAAGAAAAAATGTCCTTACCTGGAAAAATGTTATCGGAGGAACCCAATTCATTTCAACGAAATGGGCCATCCGCACTGTAAGTATCTGTTATTTATTGCTGCTAGTATTTAATTAAACAAACAGATAAATAAGTAATGTATTGGTTTCAGTGGAAAAAATCATCAGAAGTCAACTGGAAGGTGAAATACAAATACCCCAGGAACTTGAGTTTGAATGTCCCGATCGTTCTCTCTTAATGGATCAGTTAAAGATTTTACAAATGGTACTTAGGAAGGAGAGAAACAATGATACAAATAATTTACATCCACTGGCTTTGAGCCAGTCTTCTAAGCAAAAGACTGGTAATAGCAGTGTTTCTAGTACAAATACTAGCAAGGATTTGAAAGAGAAAGTAGAAAGGCGCAAACAATTAATGACACAAAGGAGAGACGACAAATTAAAAGAGATGGATGCAAATGCAGAAGCCTTGGCGAAGGCTTCCACTAGCAGCCAGCCAGAGAACAAAGTTTCCAATATGAGGAAGGAACTGGGTAATCTTAAAATAAAAGAGGAAAGAATGGATAGCGATTATTCTCAGGGGAAGAAAAGAAATCATGATAGTTCCAGCGATGATTTATGCGAAATGAAAAAGACAAAAGCAAATTTCAAGGATAGTAATAGTTATGGTGAATCGTCTAGTCAAAGTTTGAAAAATAGTTCAGATCATACAAAGAGCAAAGAGAGCTTAAGTTCTACGGGATCTTCTATAATAGAAGTCTTTAATTCGTGTTCTTCTGAAAAATCTAGGGAAGACGTTAGAAAAAGAGCGATTGAAATGATGAAACGTCAAGGATTCGAGGTATCTGTAGTG
Organism: Cerceris rybyensis; assembly: GCA_910591515.1. Taxonomy (NCBI): domain Eukaryota; kingdom Metazoa; phylum Arthropoda; class Insecta; order Hymenoptera; family Crabronidae; genus Cerceris; species Cerceris rybyensis. Next base: position 21,575,336 of record OU342792.1, on the reverse strand, counting down.
GAACCAGGAAATTTCGCGCTAAAATATGCCCTTTCAGCCCCCTATCATTTATTCTTCTCGCGAATTCAAAATTCCAAGGAGACGTACAACCAACAATATTCCATAACATTTCCTGAAATTTTAGACAGGAGTTTCGGAGAAATTGTCTCCAGTATGCATATTAATTTTATGGTTGACGTTGGATGGTTATGCTTACAATATTTATTAGCTGGACAGCGTACCGATATGATGATTTTATATGGTGAAAGAGTGGATGAGGAGAAGCTCGGCTTAAACATCACTATGTTACCTGTAGAGATGCCAACGAAATTTGGTTGTCATCATTCCAAAATCATGATTCTAAAGTACAAAGACGACGGTATTCGCGTAGTTGTTTCCACCGCGAATTTATATTCCGACGATTGGGAAAATAGAACGCAAGGGTCGGTCGAATAGTTTTAAAAATCATTTATATTTTATTTAAACAAATGGGAAGGACTTAAAAGATAAACATCATTCAATTTTCTCCCTCAAGAGTTTGGATCTCGCCGCATCTTCCACCGTTGCCAGAGTCTGCAAATACCAACGATGGTGAATCACCGACAGGATTCAAAAAAGATTTGGAGCGTTATCTAAACAAGTACAGAAAGCCTGCTTTAACAGAATGGCTGTGTGCTGTTCGAAGGGCAGATTTTTCTGCCGTGAATGTTTTCTTCTTGGCGTCGGTACCTGGAAGTCACAAGAATACGGAGTACGATTACTGGGGTCACAGAAAATTAGGTTCAGTTCTTTCGAAATATGCAACACTGCCTCCGGATGCACCACAGTGGCCCATTGTCGCACAGAGTTCCAGCATCGGTAGTTTGGGCCCGAACTATGACAGTTGGCTGCTTAAGGAAATTGTGCCAACTATGTCAAAAGAGACAGCGAAAGGTCTAAAAAGTCATCCAAATTTCCATTTTATATATCCTTCTATCGAGAATTACAAGCAGAGCTTCGATTGTCGAACCGGATCTTGCTGCTTACCTTACAGCCTTCAAACTCACTCGAAGCAAGAGTGGTTACAATCTTATTTGTAGTAAGTTTCTCTATTATAATTCTTTGCACATAACATTAATTTAACATGTTGAAATTCTGCAAATTTCGTTAATTTCGTAATTTCTATGGAATTAAAACTTTTCGACATAACGTGACAAGTTGAAATATCAAGGGCTATTGACGTCAGAGGAAACTTTATCGAATTCAATGGCACTCGTTTCCGGTAACCCTCAAAAGACATTCAACATGTTAACCAGATAATTATCGTAATTAGTGCTCTAAATTTGCCTTAAAATCATTTTTTTCTAGCCAATGGAAAGCTAGTCGTACAATGAGGAACAAAGCTATGCCACATATAAAATCCTATACGAGATTTTCGCCCGATATGAAGAGAATCCCATGGTTTGTGTTGACCAGCGCAAACTTAAGTAAAGCCGCATGGGGCACCGTCAGAAACTCGCACTATATAATGAGCTACGAAGCTGGAGTTATATTTGTTCCGAAATTTGTCGTATGTAAAAATATTCATTATTCTGTCATTAACGTGTCATTAAATCATGTTCTACGTGTAACATCCACTCCATAGACCGGAACAACGACATTCCCCGTGCAGAAAGAAGAGGTGGGAGTACCTGTCTTTCCGATAATATACGATATTCCATTGACTCGGTACAGAGCCGAGGACAAGCCATTCGTTACGGAGTTCTTTTACGGTCACCAATGAGCAGTGCTTAAAGGACCAGGAAGAATCGGATTTACGAAATTTCCATATTTTTTAAAAGATCTATTATGCCAGACAGCATGTACGATTGAAGTTTTATAATAAAGATTACGCTAAACGCTTTTAACATTTTCATAGCAATCCCTGTGGGGTTGTTATGCTTATGGGGGGGAACTTACATCTTTTGGTCTCTTAAACAGTGAATAAAATTTCGTTCATTTTAACTCTGACAAATATTTTTTTTTAATTCATACATAGAAATGAAACATATGATAAAAATAACCCAGTTCTGTAAAAAGGAAAAATACGGAACTTAAGGTTAGGGTGGTATCACTTTCACCATCACTTTATTAATATCCAAGGATGAAGGTTGTACAAGGTTAACTGTAAAATGGAAAAAAAAGATAAATATTGTAGAAATTATAAAAAGTTCCTACATCGTAATTTCTTGGGCGACACGATTACATGCCGATTTCGTGTTGGTTTTTTCGCGTGGCACGTGCTTTCCATAAAACATCAGCAAGAAAGCGCTTCCTGATGATCGACTCCTTCGTCGTGGTGTCGTCTCGTTTGTGCATGCCTCGCCTTCAAACAGCTCTTAACAAAGCTTCTTCACTTTTGCTCTTTCCCTATACTCAGCAATTACCTGCGATACACATACATTTCGTAATTCGAAATCGATGGAAACCCATGCACGTATTTTCAAATATGGTTCTTAAGACAGAAAGCTCCGCGATGACCCAAGAGAGGAAAACAACCGTTTAAAACATTCAAATGTTATTATTAATGTATTATTATGAATTATCGGTCACTTGAATAATGAATAAGATCTTTTGTTAATATAAGGTTCAAATTAGAAGAACTTTTTACGAGTTTACTTCGATTTCATTCAATTCCCATTGAATTTTTGGAAACATTGCAATTTGTGCCTATTAATTACTGTACTTTTTGCAGAATATTTTACAAAAAGCAAGAGAGATTATCATTGATAATATTATTAGGCTGTGTAGTAAATTGTTCGTCAAATTGTTTTACCAATTCGCCAAACCCTCCATGGCTGCCCTTATCGCGCTATCTAAGTCTTATCTATGCTTTTGCTTCCGTAAAAAATTAATGGAAACGTTATTTTGAATTATTGGCAAACACTTGAGGATATTTTTAGGAAATTCAATAGATAATCAATGTTAACCATCAATGGAGATAGCAAAAAAGAATTTACGATATATACTATCTGCTTCAAATCCCGTGAAAAAAATGGCGAATTGGGGTTTTGCGGTGATGCAACGTTCAATTTACCGTTCCGTGCTGCAATGTTATAATTCAATAATACAATGATGCAATCGGAGGCGCAGAAGAAAATTGCGAATGCAAATTTTTTTATACGCGCTTCTGTACTTTCGACACTGCACGGTGTTGTTCTTTAAGCATTTTGAAATTCATCACCGTAGAAGGCAAACTATATATTTGTACTTGTCGAACAATTCGAAAGAACATTTGCAAACAGACTTCGACAAAATCCAGTTTTACTAAGTGGCTTCTTGTTGATCGTCCACACAAAGACGACGCTTTTAAAGAATATAATTGTTGACTTTGTATTTTTACTTTAACACTGGAACTACCAAGCATGTCAAAACAACTTACTCCCAATTTTTTCTAAAAGTTCTTCAAATTTGTAGGACAGTCATAGAGTAGAAATTCTACGTCGATCTTATAAAATACAGATTGCTGAATCGATCAATCCTTTCCACTTCCTAATTTTTCTTTTTCCAAAGTACTTATTCAATATATTCAAATATAATAGATTTAATTCCGGTAGCTCTAGTGTTAATATAAATCTATTAAATTCCTCCTACATGATACGTCAACTTCTTGATCTTATAAAATACAGATTGCTGAATCGATCATCTTCTCCACCTCATGATTCCTCTTTCGAAAAATTGGACATTTAATATATTAGGGGTACCGAAAAGTAATCAAAATTAGAGAAGTGAAAACGTAATTAGAAACGTTCTTCGACAAAAAATCGAAGGACTTTTTTAAAAATGGAATCTGACAACTACCTTTACCGTGGCAAAAAGTATTACAAAATTATTTTATTGATTAGTATTTAAGATTTCTTTGATAAATAAATGTTTTTCGTCAGGAAAAAAGATTTTGATTACTTTGCGGTACCCCTAATATTCAAAAATATAGCAGATTTAACTTCGATAGTTCTAGTGATAAGTGCTATCATTCTGCGTAACTTATACCTAAAATACACCAAATTCAGACATAATCAAAGATCTATTATATATTCAATTTAAATTCAGCAAGAATCTATCAAAGGTCAGCAACAATTGACCTCTACCCTGCTAACTGAAAATCCAAGCCTTCAACTCCAGATTAAAAGGAAATAATTCCTCTCACAATCCAAGATGAAAACAATATCCTCCTCCATCCACCTCTCACTAACAGACATAAAAAAAGCACCCCAACTCCACAAATCCCTCTTCGCGCGGTTTCCCTCTCCCACTTCCGTGTTTCCCAACAAAAAAAAAGAAATTGCAAAAAATCAATACCGTTCTGCCTCAACAATAAAAAGATCTCCAACTCTCATGAAAATTCTCCGTTCATCGTTCGCCAACATTCCAGCGGACTTTTCAAATAAAGGAACCAGTTTCCGGAAAGAAAAGGATCAGCAAAAGAAAATGATCATCATAATTTTAACGTTATTCCTGTGATCTCTATCATACTATATTTAACATTCACGCCTCTCACATCGTCATTTCGACATTTTCCACGGATCACCGAGAAGATCGGTTTTTCATTACGAGGGGGGAAATATCGCCAAGGATCCTGACGTCATTGTCGCGACGATGATGCTTCGCCTCCCACCAGGATTCGGCTTCCTGGTTTTTCGTTGTATGTCGCAGCTATTGTACGTCTATACATTGCACGTAAATGTACGTCCTCGGCGCAGATGCGACTTCTGGAAAGGGACGTCCCGGCGCCGACGACGCCGACGGCGACGACCAGCAAGAGGAGACGTCGATCAGCAGTCTGTGAGATGTCGCCGACACGAGCGGACATCTCGAGTGTCTTCAACGTTTGAACATTCTGTGTTCCTATCTTCTTCTTCGTTTTTTTTTTAATGCAAAGTATGCGTGGGTGAATAATTGTTTGACAGTTGCAGTTTCACGTTATTTGACCTTAAAAAATTTTCCTCATTGAAAAGAATTTTCCTTTAACAAGGATTTTCCTGTTTGAATTTATAAGAAGTGCTTGTCGAGAGGATTGAAGAATAATAAACAGGAGAATAGCTTAACAGGTTTGAAATTGCAAATCTGACGGAAGATTTTGAAGAGAAGTGATTTTAGGTAGGAACTTTGAAAAGATAAATGAGTTTTACAGTGTCTTATAGTCCAGGGTCAAAGTATGCTCGGCATATTTTTTTTTTTTTTAGTAATTTTGGAGATAGGAAATAAATTATGATACGTTGATTATTTTGTAAATTATATGGTATTTGAAGGGGAAATATGAAACGCGTTAGAAGTAGATACGTAAATTAAAGTTTCTCTTATCTTCGTTTAAGTGAATTAAATACTAGTTTGAAAGAGTTCCAACGATTATGAAATATTCCCAAAATAATTTAAACCGTGCAATTTCACGATATATTATCTCACTATCGTTTAACTTGAACGGCTTATATTTTCTTCTGACCGTCTATTGCCAGTTGACAAGATAGAGCTCGCGCGATTGCATCGATGTGTGCTTTTTTAATATTTGCAGACCAAACTGCGAGCGGAGTTCCTTGAAGTTAATCATTCTATACATTTTCACCCATTCTTTATGCATGAGTAATTCCAGTTTGTGCGGAAGCCCGTTTTACGGTTAATTATAAAAACAGGTACTTTTATGTTCGATTCGTAAACAATACCGCATTCTCAGCAATAAAACGTGGGCAATACTCCAAGTCGTTATATCTCAATGTTAAATCCTCGATGAAAATATTATTCAATCCTTACTCCATTAAAATCAACCTTAACCATAAAGTCATATTACATGCTAAAAATGTCAAACTGGAAAGTTGGAAAATTACAAATTGTCAATTATATACAATTTCTTTGTATTACAGTTTTTACGAATTAAAAAACGAAAGGAACGACTTTGCCGAGGGGAATGAAACGATTGATGAAATGATCAGGACAGTTTATTAAGCATGAAATTTTCTACGGTAAATCCATCCTTCCCTCGAGGCACCCCGTCATGTTACGCGAGCAGGTCGGCTTTTTATTGACGAAAAGCGAGTCAGAAAACGCCATCAGTGTCGACCGCGAATCGATAAACTCGGAGCTTGGCTTCGCTGGAGGTCGCGAAATTTCAAAGTCTGATCAGCAGCTGAATCGAGAGATTCTTTGGGGATAGAAGACAGAGAGAGTGATATCAGAATGATAACTTGCTGGGTCTTAGCCGGCATCTTCGGAGCTGTCGTACTTCTTTACGGCCTTATAGAGCTGCATTATTTCGTGCGCATGTGCTTCACAGTTTTTCTCGCACGTTTCTGCAAGAAAAAGGTCCATATCCTCGACGAGACCACGGTTTATGGTGAGTCGATTCTTTTGTTTGGGGGTGAAAAATGCTTTTGAACTTTTCACCTGGCTTGATTAATGAATCGAAGTCGTTATTGAATTATTTTGAGTTGGAATAGTAATTTGAAATTTTGTGCAGTTTAAAGATTTAGGATTTGGTGAGATAAAAGATTGGAATTTTTTTATTTTTTAATTAAAATTTCATAGTTGAAGATTTAGATATTAATTGTGGGTGTTGGGGAGATAGAATTATTTAAACATCAATGCAGAAAATCAAGTCTGTATAAATGTGTAAGTGTATTAATAAATTTAAGATTGTTGCACAAAATTAGAAAGAATTGTGATGATCTTGATAGATTAAGCGTTGAAATTGCAAAATTTGAAAGAAAGTTAAGTAATACTTTGAAGATTACGGTTTGTCTTATCAGAGGTGGTCTGTTGTTTCAACTACTTCCTGCCCTAAAATTACTTCGGCCTCGATTTTCATTCTCGAAAAAGGCTAATGTAAAAGGAAGAGAATACTGATTATGAAGACAAAGAATCCACGTATTTCTACAGCATCGAGTTGAGTTCTTAATGATCTTCGAACAGATAATTATTAATGGAAATGAATATGTTGAAGAAAAAAAAAATGTAATCGAGTGCAACTTCCATTCTGAACATCTGTACTATTCCGATGTTTTTCTAATAAATTAATCCTTCCAATAAAAACCTCGAAGGAATTGCAAATTATATTGAAATAGAAAAAAAACAACAAACAAAAAAAAGAGATATATTCTTGCCGTGTCTTCTACGCTACTTGTTACGATGTAATTCCGGAATCCTTAGAGTTTCGCGACTTATCTCGGAAGCGTCCCGGCAAACCTTGACCTACCATGCGCGAATCAGCTGGCTCGCTCGTTGCACATGCCGCAAATCCGTGTGAGTATTGATTGTCTACCATAATGCAGTTAAATTCTACAAAACTGAACTTCCGATGTTGCATCCCATACGAAAATGTTCAACGATAATATGCCCTCGTCATGATGCATCGTTAAATCAACGTGGAATAAATGAATGTTCGATGTGGTAGCCTTAGTATGCCGGTGTATCTGGAATGTTAATCTTCAATTCGTTGGATCTCTTAAGGCTGTGGCTTCTCAGCAATGAACAGAAAAGAGTTGAGGATGTTTATCAAACGGAGGAGAAAGAAGCTGTTGATATTGTTATGGGAGAAGATGAGTTCTTGAAGTGTTAATTTTTAACTCGTTGCACCTCTTAAGGCTGTGATATTACAACAATGAACAGAAAAGAATTGATGATGCTTATCAGGAGAAGCAGAAAGGAGCTGTTGATGTTTTCGTGACAGAGGATGAGTTACTTACACGATTTAATTGATCTGCAGTTTGACGGTGATATTATAGTGTTAATTTTTAACTCCTTGCATCTCTGAAGACTGCGATATCGAAGGAATGAAGAGAAAAGAGTTGATGATGCTTATCAGAAGGAGCAAAAAGGAACTGTTGGTGTTCTCATGGCAGAGGATCAATTAGCAGCACGATTTGATTGATCTGTAGATTGTTGGTGATCTTGAAGTGTTAATTTTTAACTCGTTGCATCTCTTAAGGCTGTGATATCGAAACAATGAAGAGAAAAGAGTTGATGATGCTTATGAGAAGGAGCAAAAAGGAGCTTTTGGTGTTCTCATGCCTGAGGATCAATTAGCGACATGATTTGATTTATCTGCAGATTGACGGTGATATTATAGTGTTAATTTTTAACTCGTTGCATTTCTAAAGGCTGCGATATCGAAACAATGAAGAGAAAAGAGTTGATGATGCTTATCAGAAGGAGCAGAAAGTAGCTGTTGATGTTCTCATGGCAGAAGATGAGTTACAGACACGATTAGGTTGATCCATAGATTGGCGGTGACCTTGAAGTATTAAATTTTAATTCGTTGCATCTCTTAAGGCTGTGATATTGAAACAATGAAGAGAAAAGAGTTGATGATGCTTATCAGAAGGGGCAGAAAGGAGCTGTTGATGTTCTCGTGGCAGAGGATCAATTAGCGACACGATTTAGTTGCTCCATAGATTGGCGGTGACCTTGAAGTGTTAATTTTTAATTCGTTGCATGTCAAGGCTGTGATATTGCAACGATGAACAGAAAATAATCGATAATACTTATCAGAAGGAGCAGAAAGGAGCTGTTGTTTGAAGATGAGTTACTGACAGGATTAGGTTGATCTATAGATTGGCAGTGATCTTGAAGTGTTAATTTTTAGCTTGTTGCATCTCTTAAAGCTGTGATAAATCAATAATGAAGGAGAAGAAGCTGCTAATAACCTTTTTTATCGGAAAAGTGCAACTAGTGGAGTGTTTTGAACGGTCTGTAGATCGACATGGATCTTGGAATGTTAATCTTTAATTTAGCGCACATTTTCAAGCCGTGAAGAATACAATAAGGATCTGAAAAGAACTGCTGATATTTCTCTTTATCGTAGAAGTAGAGTTAGTGAGTCATATTTCCGATCTGCTGATCGGTATCGATGCTTCACTTACGATAAGTGGTACATCTACTTTCAGGTGAAGTGCATCGTTGGATTATCAATGAAAGGATAGACAGAGATATATTTATAAGGAAGATTTATAAACATTTTTTTGACGATAGAAGTTTTGTTCTAAGAATCCACGTATTTTGAAGTCAATAACGAAGCAATTACTAAAAATAAGCTACTGATGCAATCATTGTCTTTTTTTTATAATTGTGATGCTTCTTGATTACAAACTATCGGAAGGATTGAATCATTGATTGTTAAATGCACCAATGAACCTTAATGCCGGCAATAAAATAGAAAACAGAAAAAATGAGAGATACGACAGGAAATGTCGAAGTGCATCGATTGATCATTAGTTCTGTACGTCGACTATGAAAGTATGAATCGAAACATCTATTTACAGGGCACATTTACAAGAGCATTCTTAATAATAGAAGTTCGATATATCTAACCGGATAATCTAAAGTCAATAAAGCAATACTTGCTAAAAATGAATCGGTGATGCAACAATTCTTTTTTTGCAATTGCCACGATAGAAGGGGATAAAGTGTCGCACAAGTTAAATCATCGAACGTTCAGCGTATAAATTGATTTTCATGCTGAAATAAATGCGAAAAAAAAATTATTTTAATTAGAAATTAATTTCGAACAGTAAATAACAAAGTGTATTTTTTAATTAACAAACCAACACCATATACACACTTATACGAATATTTTTAGTAATATATTCTTAACGATAGAGTATTATCATAAAAAAAGTTATGGCTAAGAGTGAATTAAAAAATTCCTTTATAATTGCGATGTATGAGTACAAAGTCTCCGATAAATTCAATCCTAGAAATACTGTTGATTTAAAAGGACTTTGATTCTGAAAACAATATGGAGAGTAGTAAAAAAAGAAAAAAAAAGAAAGAAAACGAGAAAGACGACTTAAAATAGCGAAGCAATAAAGAATCGAAGGACACTGAATTTTAGAATATACCAATATTTGATCGTTCCCAGGTATTTGCACCACCACGGACGTGGATACGCTTCTTTATCATATGAACAACGCGAGGTATCTACGTGAACTCGATTTCGCACGTGCAGATTTCTACGAAAGGACAGGCCTTTATCGCGAAATTTGTTCTAAAGGAACAGGAGTCGTCCAAGGTGCAGCAACAATACGTTATCGACGATTTTTAAAGCCTTTCTCTGTCTTTAAAATAACGTCTAAGGTACGACAATTTTAAAACGTTTTACGACTTTTAAATTGGACGAAACTAATTATTTTACAGTCCGAACAATATACCGCTTGTTGTATGCTTGTAAATGCTTTCTTTAATCTTGTAGATTAAAGTGTTTGCCAGGAAAAAGCAATTTTCTATTGCACGAAACTATATTCGGGGTCGTTTGGTGAATCATTCTTCGGTTTTGTTGAAGCATTGTGAAATTTCTAGAATAAAATATTGCCAGAATTCATATTTAATTTTTACGTCTTGCTTTTGTCTGTTTGCGTTTTTTCATTGTCCCGTATAAATTTGGTGGTGGTACAGAGTCTCTTAAAATTCTCCATATAAGAACAATGAGATATTTTAGCCTCCAAAATTTTTCCTACCGCAATTTTTGAAGTACTGATAACATATGAATAAAAATTATCACACGACCTCTTTAATTCTTTCTATAGTAATTTCTTGTTGCGATTTTTTATATTGTGTTTACCAATTCTCCTGAATTTTTGCAAAAAAATTTCGAAAAAATCCAGAGAAGGATCTTCCTCTCTCATTTATTTATCACCTTTCTTGTCTTCTCATTTGCACCTTATTTGCATGCGACGATGAGATCGATCAACATGATTTTACGACGCGTTATTTAACATCAGCGAATAACAAAACATTAAGTGCTAGTTGGTAAATCTTTCACGTTACTCTATGTCAATGACTTCGTTGATCTCACGTCGAATGACTTCCATGGATATCTGTAAACTACGTAGAGTTTAACATTGGATAAAGCATCGTGCAATTTGAACGTTGCGAAATCGTACTTTTTAAATGCATGCAATTTTCTGCGCTATGTAACGTTCTGTCCTTTGTTCTCAATGACGATATTGATACTGCTTCTTGTATATTATAGAAGAAAATTAATTACTTTATCATCCCTGTTGTTTTTGCACGTTTCACGCGAATGATTTTCAAAACGTTAAGATATTAGCGGCATTATTAATACGGCATAATAATTATTGTCATTGTAATTCCTGGTGCGCCTGATTGCCCGATGACTCATATTATTGAAAATATATTCTATTATTCCTCAGAGACAATCGTTTCGTTGCAATTGCACACCTGCTCGAGGTGTCGTTATAAAATGTCGATTACTTGGCTCGTTAAAATTCTAAGATTGACATTGTGCTTATTGTCTAGCAGAACAAGTCGAAAAATTAAGCATATCTTCATAGAAGTATCTACTAAAACTAATTAAACATTTATTTATTCGTCTTTTCGCCTCTAATTATTTTATACCTATTAACCGATAAAATCTAACGTTAGAAAAAAGTTCTTTAAATATTGAATTTTTCTGATTACTCTGTATGATTAATTGGAACGTGAATAGCACTGTCTAATTGATAATTCAGAACTTGATACGCGTTCAAGAGCTTTCGACTTGTTCTCGTTAAAATTGTTCCATATATGGCAATCCTTCGGATTAATTTGTCTAATTGTCTTCTATTCTGGGACACGATAATTCTATCCCCTTTTGTTCCCTTTCAGATTATTTATTGGGACGAGAAGACTGTTTTCATGGAGCATCGATTCATTACTCCCAGCGACGGATTCGTTAGAGCAATTGCCATTTGCAGGCAAAGGCTTTTGCAATGCAGCGCAGAAGCTGTCATTGGATCTCTCGCGGATCGTGGCGTTAAACAGAATAATACCGTTGAAGCTGGCGTCACGCAGGTACGAGTATACTTAAATCTACAATATTTTCTTGAATTTCGAAAACGAAGGAATACTTTCTTCAGATGCTTCTGGTATTCAAAATTATCTACCTTCTACAGATATAATTATTATTAGACTGCGGATTTTTATGCATTTATGACAAATTAAATACGACTAAAATATACAGAAAGAACATAATATGAAAATATATCTAAAATATCCAAAGTATGTTATTTGTTGTAATATTTATTAAGTGCAATAAATCAATAGATAGGTTTTCCTGTCTCACCTGCATTTGTGAAACTCGAAATTTGCATAAACACCCGCAGTCTAATTATTATGCAGTAACGACTATTCTGCTACAATTTTGCTGCTATTCTATTATTACTATTTGGTAGTCTCTTTATTTTACTATCAGATTAATAATTTTAATCTAATATTTCAATATCCAATACATTATCAACCGCCTGAAAATTATCGTTTAAATGTCACGAAGAAGATCAAATGCAACGCTGATCGTCGATGACCTACCGACATTTAACCATTTGCGGACTAGCGACACATATATGCGGTCTGAGAAAAAATGTAGTTATGGTTTTTCGCCGTATGTATACACAATTCAAATTGAAAAATTGAAGTAAGACTGGTGAGATATGATTAACAGTGGAGTAATTTATAATTCATATACCTACATTTACAGCCCATGATAAAATGGTGGTTTTAGAACGCCGGATAAATGATTATCTGTCAATATTCAAAAATGTCACCGTCCGCAAAGGGTTAATATATTAATAAATCTAATATATATTATCCTCGATCTAAAAAAGTCATCTTTCAAACGCACAATAAAAGAATATTCCTTGTACTAAACATTAAAAAAAATGAGAACATCTTCAGGGAAAATTTCAGCGGTGAATGAACCTTAAATATAATAAATATAACGCCGACAATTCTAATATTCATAAACCTAAACCAATCCTGAGCCTAACCAAGGTCACTTTTACTCGCATAATAAAAGAACATACCTTAAACTCACCACTAATTAAAAAAATGAGAAAAACTTCAAGGCAAGATTTTAATACGGAATAAATGTTAAATATAATTAATATAACACCGATAATTCTAATGTTTAAAAACCTAAGCCAATCTTCAGCCTAACCAAGGTCACTTTCACACGCACAATAAAAGAACATTTCTTACACTCACCATTAAAAAAAAATTGGAAAATCATCTGAGAAAATAAGAGTGGTGAATAAATGTTGAATGCAATAAATATAACGTCAACAATTCTAATGTCAAAAAGCCTAAACCAATCCTCAGCCTAATCAATGTCACCTTCAAAACTAAAATAAAAGAACATTTATTATACTCGCTATTAAAAACTGAAATTAGAAAATCTTCGAGCAAAATTTTTGTGGTGAATGTACGTTAAATATAATAAATATAAACAAAATCACCTTTTTCGATGGCATAAAAACCTACCGCAAAAGAATATCCCTTCCACTCGCCATTAAAACAGCCGACTGTACCTCCTTTTGTGCAGTCGGCGCTTCTTCGCCGAATAACCCATTCCCTGCATCGTCGATTTAATCGTGTTCGATTTCGCAGGCTCCTCACGTGAGACCGCAAATGCCACCGGAAGTAGCCAGGTGGATGGAGAGCAATGAAATATCCTCGGCGAATCTTCGACAAGCGAATCCAATGACAAGCAATTGCTGACAAAGGGAGGAGGCGACGTCGTCCGTTGCGAACGGCGTCGCCCCTGCTTCGCCCTATGCGATAACGACCGTATAAGAAGTTTCCTTGTCGATGTCTATTGTCTATGTTCTTCGCGCGTTTCCTTATGGCGATTGCGAAACGACAGGAAAAATTCTTCAAGTTTTCTTGGCGGTTCGCTCTATGGTGTACTTAAAATGGCGGTGCTGTATGGAATCAAATTTTCGGAAGAATGATTTGAATTGTATGTCAATCGAAGACTGCTCGTGCCTTCTGTCGACATTTGACCCTTGGAGACTTGTTTGAATGTTGAAAAATAATCGTCTGTTTGACGATGAGAGATGGGAAAGGATTAGAGGGTCCAAACTTTATGGACGTTCAACGTACGTTTACTGTGTGGTATTAAAAAGAAGAACATCTAGGGCAGAAGAAATTTCTTGCTCGAATCCTCTCTCATTTACTTTGAATGTGACTCATTCACTTTGATCATCTTGCGATTCGATTTGCATGATGAATCAGAATCAATTTGCATTCCTTTTGGGCGTCTTCTTTCTAATGCGCCACAGTACGTGCATTTATAAATCCTGATGAGCTTACTTCTCCGACCGTATATATACGCCCATTGTACTCGAAGGGTTAAGGAAATCGATGTTGTATCGACGAGTTTCTCAAGAAAGAGTAATCATTAAAGAAGAAGAAGAATTTCTTTGAGATAGAGGAAAGAGTTTTAACCGTTTGAATACCGGGAGGGTTTTAAAAAATTACTTCGAAAAAGCCAAAAGCCACTTTCGCGCTCTTGAGATTTTATTTCAAAATTTTATTAGTGATGCATTCTTAACAAAATATCTTAACAAAGTCCTCTTTCAATTTTCAACATTGAAAAAATGTCCTCGAGTTTTTCGACACAAAAACTGAAGAGCGCGAAAGTGACTCGTGGTACGCAAACGGTTAATGTCGAATACGTTTTAATTAAATTATGGAGAGATATTATTTCGTTTCAAGTAATTTCCATGAACTTGTTATGTTGTCAATTATATTTTGCACGAAATTTCGCACAGAGTAGGGAAATAATTAAAAGAATAATCATCGAGAAACTGATTCCATATCGCCGTTAGCCGGAAGCGCAGATATTGGTGAACTTCCTACCTCCTGTGAGAACGTGCTGAGCTAGATCCAGTTTGGATCGTCTGAAAATGACAATGCAAAGTACAAACGATGGATGTAGACGTGAAACTATTTTGCTAAAATGCGCGCGACAATTTTCCATTCATGTCTTCTCGGTGTTCGAAACACCGACGCTTAAACGACGGATATCGCGAAAATGCGAAATAATTCAAAGGCTGCCGCGCAATCGCGGAACAAAGTGCCAGAGAACCCTTTTGTGTGTGTATTTTTTTTCTCATCTCCTATAGAAACTCTCGAAAGCCGCTGAAGGTCGCGTTTATCTTTTACTTATAATTAGAAAATTCTTCGATAAATGTCACAACGGAATGCGAGCCGTTGGTTAGATTTTTTTATTACATTTATATATATATGTATACATAAATATATATGGAGAAATGGCACTGATAATGATCTTAGATTTGAATTTTCACAGAGTCAAAGTAGAGATCGATGTTTATTATCGCAGGTCGATATAGATACGTACTGTTCATACGTTCGTGTGAATTTTAATGTGAAATCCGACGTTACGTATTTCCGTCGTAGTAGGTGCTTCCATAGTGATATCTGATAAGACACATTAATCTTCCCGTGATTAATAAAACGTTATAAATCATATTGACGTGCTGCCTTGTTTATTAATATTCATTTATGCTTCTCTAACAAGTATTACTTTTACGTTGCTTCCTGTCATGTTATTGACACGAAGAATTCTGCAAAGTTTATGAAAATTAGCACGTTCATGAATGCCGGCTGTGTTGTGCAGATTTCATCGTTCCTTCTGAAGCGAAGTTGAGAAGAAATAGAAGAAAAGTCATTGCAAAAAAAATGAATATATTTAATAAAATCACATCTTTATAGAGTAGAGTGATTACAAGTAGCAAGTAATTACATATTCAGTAATATTTCACGTAATGTCCACTGGTATTTTAATATCAAATACAGAATCAAATTCGCGAATATCGTCGTTTAAAAGCGACATGGAACATTAAATAACATGGTATTCAACGTGCTAAAAGACAGTCTTAAAAATATTTGCAAAATTAAAAATTCAATTCATTACAATAGAATACTCCAAAATTGACAAAGCAGCAGGTTAACATGTAACAATAACGAAGAATTTCTCACGCATTTGCGATACTTCTCATCTCTTCAAACAATACTGTTTACTAATTATTCAAAGATATGTACGATTTGAATAATGGTCTGGAAAAATTCTCTACGTTTTCGTAAAACACGTAATTTCATCATTATCGATGCCATTTCTATTAATAGATTTGTATCGTGTGTTTCCGCGATATTGTAATTCAAACTGAGACATTAGATTGGGGCATTAAGTAGCCAAAGAATGTAGAAGATAGCTATATGCACTCATGTGAGCACGTTGCTATACGTTTAGATTATAATAACGTCACTTTGTATGATAATAGCATGTTGAGCGTTTCGTTTGAGATTATCACTGTCCAGAATAAAAGAAGAATAAATGTTCCTCAAGTAAATCCGATGATTTCTTTTTTTATATGGCTGCTTAACCACTTAACTGTGTTTGACGAGTATACTCGTCATGCGTAAAAACTACCACTGGTTATTTAAATTGTAATTCTGGCGAAAACAAAAATATTTTTGTAAATTTCAAGATATTTGGAATATTTTGAGGCCATGCCGAAATGAAACGAATAATTAAAGTGTATAAATAATTTGAAATAGTTTTATGCTCATCTCTCTATTTTCGTGGCCCAAAATTCAAAAGAATTTTCACTACAGTTAACTGCTTAAAAGTCATTTCCTCGCTACTTTTGTTTTAAATAATCGTCGGCGCCCATTGCATGATACGTTTGCATAACAATTTCGAAATTGTGTGACAATGGATTGTTAATGGGAAGGTTACTATGGAGAGGAACACGGGTCGTCGAATTTCCATTGAAAAATAAACATTATTTAAAATGTAATTTAATCACATTTTTCAATTGCAAATTAGACACTGAATTGTGCAAACCTTACTCGAATACTTATAAATAACAAGCACGTATTATTTTTAAAGTCTATCAAATATACCTACTACTTTCTTTACTTACAGGTAAAAATGACATTTGCAAAATCATTTTTCTATTCAAACATAATATTTCTACTTCGACAGATTAAAAAAATGATAACTCCTACAAAATATTACAGCAGTAGCTAAAATGAAAAACACGGAAAAAAGAAACTAATATTCATTGTTCCGAAATTCCCTCTTCAAGTCTTTCAAAAATTCGTCATTATTTCTTTCAAAATTCGAAAACAACATCAGTCAAAGAAGTATCTACGTTGAGTGTGAGTTAAGTAAAAAATGCATTGTCAAAAAATACCATCTTTATTTTCAACATTACTCCAAAAACGTTTGATCAAAGAGTTTGATACCTTTCCAAATTTCAATCAGTTATGATGCATCTTTTATCTCTATCTACATTGAAGTCAAAGAGTTCACAACACAAACAACCGTTGCTCCATTACGTCAGTGGAGGAACCGGTTAGCGATTCCTCATTACAGCATGAATCAGCGTAAGTTCCGTAGCGAAATTCGCGCCGGTCTCTTTCAGTCTTTCTTCGACCACGAAGAAGAGAGGATCGTTTAATCTGTCCAACGGATCCCTCCTCTACATCAGTTAGATTTTTTGAAGGAAGAAAAACAAGAAAAAAGAAATGTTTTGTTCCTGTTGCGCGGCGATTGTCGCCCTTCTCTATATTTTCTTCGATGTCAACTACTTCATCAGAATTATCGTCACTATCGGTTTAGGAAGATTGTTAGAAAAGAAGAAGAAGATCTTCGAGCCTACAACTGTTTATGGTAAGTTGTTAAGTATTTTATTGAAGAAAATTTGTCATGTCATGGGTGCATTTTGTAAGAAATGTTGGAACAACGGTTATATCTGTTTAATCACACAGTCGTTTCTGATAAGGAGTATATATTTGTAACTGACGCTTGTTAATTACAAATTACGAATTTTATTTATAGGCTTTCGTCTCGGTAATTGAAAAATTGTAAGAATATAACAATTAGATTGATTATAATTACTTGTTACTATAGTCATTGGTGGTTTTATAAGAAGTAGGATGTTTTTGGAATCTTTTTTCTTATCGCTTCAGAGTTACTGTGACTTAGGACTTATAACGGTAGTTTGTTCTTCCAGTATTCACTCAAGTTACTACTAGGTCATGAACAGTTCGTTCATTTCTCGCATTCTTTCAATGAAATTATTCTCCGATAACTGTAATTGTTGGTACTTATATCTTACAAAGTCGTCGAGGCGTGTCTATACACTTATCAATTATAAGTATGCCGGTGAAACAAACGATAACGCGTTATCAACATTGATCGATGTGTATAATACTCGGATATAGAAGATAGTTTGCGAAATTAGTAACGAGTATAAGATAATAGTGCTTTCATTCGTCAAACGTAAAGTGAGTATACATTAAAGACTGTACTTGAGAAATTATCTAAGAAAAAAAAAAAGAAATTCATCTTTGTACGAGCAACTGTACTTTGTAATTATATATATGTTTAAAAAATACTACTTTTTACACAATTCATAAAAAGAAATGATCAACCAGCATGTAAACAAATTTTTTCACCATTTGTAAAGGAAGTAAAATTACTTCTAGGTTTAGTGCAGTTCAGTATTTAGAAGCAATAAATATTCAATAGCTCGTTCTTTGTGATAGTAATGCGTACTATTTAACTTTTAAGTAATGCAGGTGGAAGATCGTAAACTTTTCCATATAGATGTAAGATCACATTTAACGACGTCAACCGTTATTAATCGAGGAACGATAATTCTAGCATGACACTCATTGGCCTTAAAAACTCTCAAGGACGTGTACCTCGTATAAAGGATTTCCCTCGACAATATTCAATATTCATGTACATCTTCATGCGTGAAAATCCTTCTTTTTCAGTAACACGTAAACATGGAATATTATGTAAAATTCAAATTGCAATATAAACATATACGTGAACAAGAAAAGAACGTATGTAGAGATGAATTGTAAAATAGGATTGCTTCTTCTACATTCGATAAACAAGTCACTCGTTTCTTGACTTTTTTCAGTTTTAGCAAGCGATTCGTATATCTTAATTTGAGGAAGAATAGCAAACGGGGTATTTCAATTTACATGGACCATTCAAGCTTACATATGTGAACAGTAGGAACATGTTACATGAGATAGAATAAATAACTGTAGAATAAGAACATATTCTCCTTGCGTTTCTTCTGGTTTCAGTACGATCTTTCATGCTTATGAATCCTTCCTCTTTTTTGTCCAGTACATGTGGCCTAAACGTGTATATCGACTCGCAGAGGTTCTCAGTTGCAACGAGAAAGTATGGAGTGTTTTTGCATGCTCTGGCCATTTTCTTTTTAACACTAGAACCACCAAACCAGTCAAAATGACTGGTACACAATTTTTTCAAAAAATTCTCGAAATTTATATAAGAGTCACAGAATAAATATTCTACGTCTAAATTAATAAACGTAAATCACCCAATTGATCAAATTTTCCGCCGCTTGATTCCCCCTTTTTCAAAGTACTTATTTAATTTATTAAAATATGCTAATTTGACGCCGGTAGTTCTAGTGTTAAAGTTTGCCGTTTTTTTTTGAGTCTTTATCCATTGATTAACACTAATCGTATCGTACACGGTCGAATGACCGGTTCATTGGAATGAAAATATGTAATACTAGCTGAAAGTACCCGTGCTTCACTACGGTTTAATATCATTTGGATTAAGGACTACTTAAATTAGTAAAAATTAAGTTTAACGTTGATAATCCATATTCGAAAATATATATTCAATCATTTAAAACCTGCAATATTTTACGTGCTTCGAAACTAAAAAAAAAATCTTAAAATTTCGAATTTTGAAAAATCCTTTCTTCGTGAGTGCTTATACCCTAGAAGGGACGCTCATGCAAAATTTCAAGTTTCTAGGTCAAGTAGTTTCGGCTCTGCGTTGATGAGTTTGGCCCATACTTTAACCCCCCAAAACCCCCCGTAAAATTTCGAATTTTTCAAAACCCTTTCTTAGTGAGCACCTAAGACCCAAGGGGAAGGTATGTTCCAAATTTCATTGCAATCCGTTCTGTGGTTTTTGAGCTTTATATATATAGATTTTGTATTATCAAGTAACCGTTGTTTCTTGCACTGCTTGCGACATTAAAATGACAATATTTGCATTACTTTTGGAGAATTATACTCGTTATTTTATAACCGGTCCAATGATAATCTAAGGTCAGCATAGGTATATATTATAAAGTATTGGTACAGGTACGGTTATTTCAGAAAAATTTTAGATAAGATCAATCACATCATTATTATTGCGTTTCAAAGTTTATATTTTTCATATTTCTCTTCGAATTATAATAGATTAAGTTTGAAAACATATAATTTTGGATTCACCCTACTAAGTTTAGTTTTATGAAAATTTGTCAATAATTACATCATTGATCATTTCTTAAGATATACTTTTCTACTACTATTTAATGCTAAGATTGAAACAAATTTGAAAATGAAACACAATTTAAGGTAGATACTCCGAAATGAATTTTTATCAAATTCTTTTCCGTTTGTACAGGAATCTGCACCACACAAGACGTCGATCTAGTGTTCAAGCACATGAACAATGCGAGGTACATGCGGGAATTAGATTTTGCACGTTTCCATTATTACGATAGAAGTGGAATATATGCTGCTATTAGTAAATTACATGGTGGTGCAGTCCAAGGTGCATCTACGGTGCGTTACAGACGTGCAATACCAATTTTCACGCCATATAAGGTTGTCACAAAGGTAAGACACGATTTGCAATTATCATTTAAATGGTACACCTTCATTTTCACATATATATTAAATAATAAATTGAATAAAAGTTTACTTATTCCAAAGAGACAACAGCTCTCTAATATTAACACTTTACCGACCGGTATTTTTTAACATCCTACCCACTTCTGATCGGTCATTTGCATGCAAATATTTCCCTGATACTAATATCTCTTCGAAAATTGTAAAGTTTCTTCGCTGAGTCCTTGACACAGTTAACCGCAATGAAAAATAATAATTTATTAATTGTCGTAGCGACCAATTAATAAGTTAAAAGTCCATAAGTGTTGGGTCCGAAAAGTCGATTAATCGGCTACCGGTTGGTAAAGTGTTAATACTCTTCAGTTAATAAACTCATTTCAGTGGTAAAATAGTCAGACAAAATTACTATACAGGTTACAACCTATGGTAATTAGATTTGACGAGGGAACATACCGAATCCGTACACGCCGATTTTGATGAAAATTATATGGTAAATAGTTCTCGAAGAAATATTTTACACGTATTTTTTTTTTACATCTGCTGTCGTCCATATTGTAGAGGTGATAATTAGTCTCGTCGCCCAGGTAAAACGTTTGAAAGGTACTTGCATCAGAAATGACTTTTCTATCAGCAGAACATCCTTCGCGGATATATAAAAAAAGTGGCATACGAGTTAGTCTTATTGCCAGAATTATCTGTGGTAAACACCTATAAAGACCCTCTCTCTGCGCGCCACAAGTCAGAGAATTTCTTTATCTAAAACTCCGTTTATGACTTTAGTAAAATAGTATTGGAAGCCGCCAAAACTTTAAACCGACGAGATAGGTACAAATTGTTTAGCGTGATAAACAATGCCATAAAGTGATTGTTTGAATATTTGCGTTCTTACATATCATAGCACTATTGCTGCATCAAAGATTCCACATTTATTGAATTCAAACACCAGATGTAATAAATAGAAATATAACAATGCGACGGTAATAATCAAATGTGGAAATTAATATCACTGGCTACCTTATTCTATCATTGTACTGATAACTGGTCTAGCTGACGGTTCCAGCTGGCCATGGCAATCAATTTTAAAATATTTTACTTATAATACGTATTATTTCAAATAGCTTGAATTCTGATAATGTAAAAAAAGTTTTGTTATAAAGGAATGCTTTCCTTGGGTTACTACATTATGACACGGGCGGAAATTAAATTTTACACAATTATCGTTAAATGTTAGAAAACAAAAATTCCAAAAACACGTATTCATATAATTTGAAAAAGAAATTTGTTCCATACGCCCTTTAATTGCGGAGATGTTTTGAAAAAAACAATTTCAACCCCGAAGTTTGAGGGCTATTATCATCCCTTCAATGTGGACGAGAGCAGATATAAAAATATACGTGTCAAATATTTCTTCGAGAACTATCTACCATATAATTTTCATAAAAATCGACGTGTACGGGCTTGGTATGTTCTCTCATGAGTTAGGTTTGAGTTAAGCTGATAATTTTTCTTTCTTCACCATTTTATCCTTTTTTCACATCTATTAATTAAGTTATCTATTAAAAGAGCGCTATTAATTTTCCTTTCTTTGCAGCTCATCTATTGGGAGGACAAACATTTCTATTTAGAGCATGAGTTCATCAGTTTGACGGACAATTTCATTCGCGCAGTCATATTAAGCAAACAAACGGTAACCGGCCTGAAAGTTCCAGTGTCAGAAATAATTGCAAAAGTCGAACCAGAAGCCCAAAGACCAGAAATGCAAAAGGATTTGCGGTTGTGGCTAGATGCGATGGAGGAGTCGTCTCAAAAATTGAGAAAGCAGAGATAGAAAATTGTGATCTTGTCTGTGATTTTCCTCGTTGCTCAATATTTATTTGATTAGTATCCTTTTTTTGTACAAGTTCTTTCTTTGATAATACAATTCAAGAATGTAATGGACGCGAACGTTGCTAATTATTTATCATTGTTATGTTGACTGAGGAACAGGAAGAATCATGTGTTTTATATTTCTTTTACAAATACAGCTGAAGTTCTGCGAATGCAGAATTTTGAGGTGCTGAGAAATTCAAACAAGGTGGTCTTTTAATTCATGGCTCTAATGAAATATGCATTTCATACAAATTCTCATTAATGAAATTTACATCGTGATTGATGTTCACCGAATACATAATCATAGTGAATGACAAGCAAATCCTTCGAAATACCCACCCAATGAATTATGTATACTTTGCAAATCGTTCCTCCCGTGTTTTTGCAAACAATCGCACAATTTTAAGTAACCCAGATTCAAATCTCGGTCATATTAATATTACGTGTATTGTGTTTTATGAAAAATATTATAATTGCAAATTCAGCGAATTCTTACCCAATCGTAATCCTGAAAAAACGCTGTCAATTTTCGCAATTCTATAGCGCGTTGAGAAGTCTTTGTGAAGGACACATTAAAGTAATTCTACGCCTATAGTTTTACGGAAAGTTGTTAAAAAAATACAACTTAATATTCGTGGTGAAACAATGATTGCAATAGTGGGACAGTTTTATTATTCTCCGTTTCAAAATATTTCCATTTTTATTTACAACTGTACGCTGAGTTCTGTGCAACTCGCTCAGTCATATAGTTTATTATACAAAAAATAAATAAGAAATATTATCATTTCCTTGGAATAATTTAGTATTACTGCAGACTACTTTATTATTTTATATTTCAAACTTCCGACTTAAGACATTGAACGCCGTCGATATTTCGCTAGTTTCATAATTTCTACTGAAGTGAAACTTTTTCTATCAAATTTCTATCTTTGTAAATCAGACATTTTAAAGATACGGGTAGATAAATATTCGGCAGATCATTATCTTTTTAACGTCAATATTAAAATATTTAATACGGCCGAAGATTCATAAATATTGCAATTCGAAAGTTACATGAAATCTCATTAAATTCAATAGCGCCGGTCACCGGTGACCCCCATGGCAGTCAACGTGTTAAACTATTTTCATCAAATATCCACTCATCCAAAAATACGTAATTCCGCCGCAAAAGTTACAGCTATTTTTAAACACCTTCTATATTTTAAGAGATGAAAGAAACAGTCGTTTTTATTCCAAGTGAAAAAAGTGCATCGTCTTTGACAGCTCAGAAACCACTTAAAACGACAGATAAAATAGCAACTGAAGTTACAACTGAAAAATATTGAAAAAAAGTGTATTTCATAAAGCAAATTCAATTGGAAATTGTGACATAAATTGATATCTTGCCTTTTGATAACTTCATTCGCGATAGGAGTAAATGCATCGGGAAATTTTCATGGTACCGCCGTCAGATGGCGACTTTCGTTTGACGGCGACCGATGGAGAACGGATGTGCCGAGAGTTTCTGCACGTTGTTTCTCCGGCGCAGTTGATTCGGGAACTCGAAACCTGTCGCGAACGCAAGTCGACCTTTGACGCTGCTTTTCCATGAACTTTCGTGATACGATCGGTCTCGAAGAGCTCCCGACAGCTCAAGTGTTCGCCGGATTATCTTTATTTTCATCCGACCTGTAAGTTTTAATTGACTTTTACCATTCATTTTTTCGAATTTCTTTCTCGCGCTAATCGCGACTTCCGCTTTTGCGCGTCGAATTTCAAAGGTTCTCGGCTACTAAATTTCTTTTTTCAAATCTTTTTCATTCGTTTCACATTTTAATTTAGCACTTTCAATGAGAAATTTATATTTTCTACAGTTTTATTTATTTTTTTTTAACTTTTAACAGAAATATAGTTTTGCGTTTTTCTTGTTGGATGTAGGAGGAGCGATATTTTCACAGATGGGGAGATACTTTTATGGAATTCTCATACGATAAATGAAGAAATTAGAATTCTAAATTCCTCGTGATTAAAGCATCCTCGAGTTGTTTACGTATTTTAAATATGCATCGTTTTTCTCACCGCGAGTATCACTTTTCAAGAGAATTCCGCGAGGCAAGCATAAACAGAGAAGAGCATGCTATGAATAATCGAGCGCTTGGAAATCCTAGTATGTACATCGTAATACCGTGTTCAATCTTTCGTTTCTTATCATTTGTTTTCATTATCATTCAAACGTAAGAAAACTTCTCTTATTCGTCAGTTATACTTAAAGAGTGGATTTGCATGTTGTAGATATTCGATGTCATCGCGGTTCGATGATGCAAACGGGAATAAAATCGTGCGATTACATCATAAAAATTCCTACACGCTTAGATTATGCATTGTTCCGCGTTCGCGCTTTCGTAACTTTCCGCGGGAATTAATAAAACGGTCAGACATAGTAGATTCATCTATTCGATGCACGATAATTCGTAATTTGCGTTAAAACAAATACATTTGACGTCCTCGGGACGCGGCAAGATTTGAATAAAGAATAGAAAAGTCTGCGTTTGTTTCCTGACAATGGAGAAATTAAGAAGTGCGGATATTTTTTTCAGGTATAAATTTTATTTCTGCACAGTGGACTTCACGGTGATCTGATCTCGTGTTCGCCGATGCGTGACTTGAATTCGATCTTTGCAGTTACGTCGACTGCAACTTGACGCTTCCTTTTTACCGTGTACACCTTTGCGTTCACTAAGATTTTATTAAAATTGAATTTTTTTTTCCATTCTACTGAAGAATTTCGTAGATATTCTGTTTAATAAAAAACAAAAATACTATTAATTAATATAAAATTCTTACGTTACTTGCAACTTTTGCAAGTCTTAAAACCTCTGCCTCAATAAATTTCACATCAAACATTTTAATAAGTACGTTATTTGAAATTGTACTTTCTTTAATTTATTCTAAAAGAAAACTAACTGTAAAAAATTCCTCCATATATTCAAAAAACTATGAAACTCAACAAAAGAATTGTACCGTTAAGAATGAATTACACCGCCGCCTTCATTCCTCCTTACTTTCCCACAAAATCGTCACGCGATCAAATTAGTGAAAGATTTTCACTAAACAAAAACCATAACGTTTCGCCGTGCGACTGACAGGGAATGTTTTTTGTCTCACCCTATTTCATCGTAGAAAATTGCTCTTGTCAAGGCTCGTGAGTAATTTTGTCGCGTGCACATACGTGCTCGTGTACCTCGGGGTCTCGTTAACCTCGACTGGACGATTTAGAAACCGACGGAAAGAATTAATTCGTTGTCAGCGAACTGTCGCAAAAGTCTAATGGCCGAAACCATTACATTGTTTCCGTGTGCGAACGTTTTGTTCGGCCTGAGGATCGCACTACTCTGCCGAAATGATTGCAGACTGGTTGCAGAGGAATTGCAATAACATTTTGACCAATATCTTGGAATATGTTGAAAGGGGATAATTTTTATTGTTGCAAAGTGGTTGGATACATAATATTGTTGTCTGTTGAATAAATTTTCTTAGAATATTTCTATTCAAATGATACTTGGTGAAAATTTAATGCAGAATACTTAAAAGAGCTCTCAAAATTCCTAAGGGAACACCTAAACATATAGTTGTTAGGCAAAATGATCATAGTTGTCGAGGCTGAACTACGAAACTTATTTAACCCTTTGGCCTACGATTTCTTTTCTGACTCAGCGTGCAACGATTCAAAATTAATTCCTAAAATAAAAAATTGTCACTGATTTTTGATACTCTGTATAACTGAAAGTAATGTGAATAGTGTAGAAATAATGAGACCGTTTTGCGACCAGCTGATATTTTCAATTTGATAGTTTTTGAAAGACTTTAAAATTTCACACGTTGTTGTAAGCTAAGGGGTTGAAACTAGAACTACCAAGGCAGTGAAAATGACTGGTTTCCAATTTATTAAGAAAGTTCTGTAAATTCATAAGGAAACCATACAGTATATCATTCCATGTCTACCTTATAAATTATAAATGACTGTATTGACCGCCTTTTCACCTCTTCATCTCTGCGTCTAACTCATTTTATTTAATATATTTAAATATAGTAAAATTAATGCCAGTAGGTCTAGTATTTAGATCGGTTTTTAGTAAAATGGCTACTAAGACCCATTTAGTAATTTCCTGATTCATACTTTAATTTCATAATTTTTCTGTGGTGAAACAACACATTGAGGATTTAAAACGGCGATGTCAAGTTGAAATCTCCACAGTGTTTCTTTCCAAAGAATTTTTCCCACGTGATGAACTTTGTAGCTTCGGTGATTAATAACTCATTAAGCTTGTGGATTCTCGATAATACGAAAGTTCTTTGTGAATTCAGAAATATACGAAAGATCGTAGTAACTGCACAGAAAGAGAATGCAATGGATACAATGGGAAAGAAACACATGGAGAATCGGGAGGAAGGAGGTCGCACAAATTCGTACGTGGGACCAGGTTACGTAAGGCCAATCGGGTATGCACATTATGTAATAATGATTATCAACGAATCTCATAATCGAGCTAATACGAATTGTCCAATGACACTTGTCTCGTTGGAACCCCCGTTCCCGGCTTGTTCTCTACTTCGTCACAATGGGAAATTTTTCCCGCGGTAGAACTGCATGCTATTGTTAACGTTATAGCCCGTTTCAATCGCCTCAAGTCCCATGCAGAAGAGAATATCATGTTGGCAGGTGTTTTCTGCCAGACAGAAATGTTAAAACTTAAAATTAACACTTAGAAAGCTATAGAAGTCAGTGAGTGATCAGGACTTCTAGATTTAATGAAATTTCTTGCGACTTTGAGACGATAGTATCAACGAATTTTTAAATTTATTTGATATTACAATAATAGTAAAATGGTGGAACTCTAGGAGTGATAAAAACTTCTAGATTCAATGAAATTTCTTGTCACTTTGAGACGATAATATTAAAGAATATGTAAATTTATTTGATATTACAATAATAGTAAAATGGTGGAACTCTAGGAGTGATCAAAACTTCTAGATTCAATGAAATTTCTTGTCACTTTGAGACGATAATATTAAAGAATATGTAAATTTATTTGATATTACAATAATAGTAAAATGGTGGAACTCGATGAGTGATCAAGACTTCTAGATTCAATGAAATTTCTTGCCACTTTGAGACGATAATATTAAAGAATTTGTAAATTTATTTGATATTACAATAATAGTAAAATGGTGGAACTCTATCAGTGATCAAAATTTCTGGATTCAATGAAGTTTCTTGCAACTTTGAGACGACAATATCAACAAATTTGTAAATCTATTCATCATTAAAATAATAGTAAAAAATAAGTGAGAATAATCTACGAGATTTTTTAGAGCAAATAGTTCCACACTACTAGAAGTAGTCTAATCTAGAAGTAGTCTTACACTATCTACTTTGAACTGCATCAAAGAAACGTTCACGAAGAGTTCAAAATGGACGATATTCATCGTGCAGATTTCACGACAGAACTACTCGAGTAATCGGTAATTAACCGCAATTCAGTATCGGCATCTACAGTAGCCTAGATAATTAGAAATGTTAATTAAAAGCCGTAGCAATGGAATTACTTCGATAATTCGCGATGTAATCGCGACATCGTGAAAATCGATCGTGCGAATCTTTCCTGAACCGTCGATTTCTCTTCCCATGTTCCTGTTCGTGGAACAATCGGTAGCTGGCTTTTTCATCGTCCGGACATTATTCCTCCATTATCCTCCAACTTTCTTCCTGCTCCCGTGGGAAGTCTTAGATTTACGTTAACGACTTGAAAAATTACAAAAGAAGAATCATCAAAGGTCCGAGGAAAAGTAACCTGCAATTTGCGAACCATTCTTCGATGATCATCGACGCTTTGTGCTATCTACAGACGATGAAGTACGTTTAAGGAACAATGACAATGTGTATTTTCTCCTTTCGAAAGACAAAGAAAGATCAGAATGAACTTCAAGTTCTAATGCTCGACAATTTTGTATCATTGGACTTTCTATAGCATTTACGCAGCAAAATATTCACTTGGCAAGAATATACGCATTAAACTGTGGCCATACGAAGCGCTGGAGTAGCAATCGACTTTAATAATATCTCTGCGAGATTGCAATGGGAATAGAAAGCCAGCTGATAATCGCAAAATTATCGGAATTTCATCGACAACAATGAAAGCCACGCCATAGAGAGTATTTCAGAAAGTTTAGAATTCTAAAGATCGGGTCAAATCTCTTCTACATGGTATATAATTACGTCTTCTCAAATAATCCGTTGTAAAATTATACACCTTCTCTGAAAAAAAACTAATCAAAGATATTGAGGATATTGAGAAAAAAAGAAATATTCCCAGGTAGACGTCTTCAGTAGAGAAAGAGAAGGTAGCGTTAAGGGTTACGATCAAGACGTTTTTTTTACGAGGAAGAAAGAGTTTCTATTCCCATAATCTGACAATTAGGAAGCCAATCACGTATGGGAGGGATTAAGAGGGATCAAACGATGACGGCGCTTATGGTTACGCGGCCCTTTGTTCGATCCTCCGTTATATCACGTGGGAGGACGAGCACACGCGAGCGCATATCGTCTCACGATTAATGAGCACATTGTAATAAATTAGGAATTATGACACGACCACCCCTGCTATCCTCGCTCGATCCTTGAGTAGTTTGAGGCTCGTGGGCTCCTCTTTCGACACGAGCAAACGATCCATCTCGACATTTTCTACCTAATTTTCACTGCAATGAATCCAAAGAAGATCAATAGACCTAACGAATATCAGCACGTACAAAAATACACTCTATATTCAGATAGGAATTCTTAGCAGAAATTCTCTTGCTCCAAAATTCTCGACATCACCCTATGAAATGGTCAACCCTATAGTCCTTTAAATGAAACCTACAAATTTTCTATCATCTACAAATTTCAAAAGCAAATACAACCATGTCGTTACTATTGGAGTGTTCCTCTTTCGACACAAGTAAACGATCCATCTTGACATTTTCTACCTAATTTTCACTGTAATTTATCCAAATCACAGAATATCAATACTCCCAACGTTAAATATCAAATATCAGCAATACAAAAATGCACTCTATATTCACATAGGAATTCTTAGCATAAATTTTCTTGCTCCAAAATTCTCGATATCATCCCCATCAAATGGTCATTCCTATAGACTTGTAGGTGGAACCTACAAATTTTCTCTCATCTACAAAT
Organism: Cerceris rybyensis; assembly: GCA_910591515.1. Taxonomy (NCBI): domain Eukaryota; kingdom Metazoa; phylum Arthropoda; class Insecta; order Hymenoptera; family Crabronidae; genus Cerceris; species Cerceris rybyensis. Next base: position 21,545,776 of record OU342792.1, on the reverse strand, counting down.
TTCAAACGCAAATACAACCACTGCGTTGGTGTTGGAGGGCTCCTCTTTCGATACGAATCTCGACATTTTCTACCTAATTTTCACTGCAACGAATCCAAATCCTAGAATATCAATACTCCCAACATTAAATATCAAAAATCAGTACATACAAAAATGCACTCTACATTCACACAGGAATTCTTAGCAGAAATACTCCTGCTCCAAAATTCTCGATATCATCCCCATCAAATGGTCATTCCTATAGACTTGTAGGTGGAACCTACAAATTTTCTCTCATCTACAAATTTCAAACGCAAATACAACCACTGCGTTGGTGTTGGAGGGCTCCTCTTTCGATACGAATCTCGACATTTTCTACCTAATTTTCACTGCAACGAATCCAAATCCTAGAATATCAATACTCCCAACATTAAATATCAAAAATCAGTACATACAAAAATGCACTCTACATTCACACAGGAATTCTTAGCAGAAATACTCCTGCTCCAAAATTCTCGATATCATCCCCATCAAATGGTCATCCCTATAGACTTGTAAGTGGAACCTACAAATTTTCTATCATCTAGAAATTTCAAAAGCAAACACAACCATGTCGTTACTATTGGAGCGTTCCTCTTTCGACACAAGTAAACGATCCATCTTGACATTTTCTACCTATATTCCATAGCAATAAATTCAAATCCCAGAACATCAATACTGCCAACATTAAATATCAAATATCAGCACATACAAAAATGAATTCTGCATTGACATAGGAATTCTCAGCATAAATTCTCTTGCTCCAAAATTCTCAACATCATCCCCATCAACTCACCATCCCCATAATCTTGTAGGTGGAACCTACAAATTTCCTATCATCTACAGTTTCCAAAAGTAAATACAAACATATCGTTATCGAAACTCCGTAAGTTCTCACCGACCAGTCAGTGATTCCCTGCAAAAGAGGGATACTCTACGATTCTATGACGGTCTGAATGTAGTTCTCTGTTCGTCGTTCCTTTCCTTAGTTACGTCACGTGGGAAGTTAAGCACGTAGGACGTGTTAATGCGAGCTCATAAAACGTGAAAGACAGAGGATAGCCACTTCCACGGAGAGAAAGAGAACGAGAACGGTGGTAGGAGGAGGAGGAGACATCGGCAAAGAGAGAGAAAAATGAGCAGAGAGAATCGTGCCGCGTTAACTCTTACGTTTAAGCATCGTCCACACCGTCGACGTGGTGACGAGCGGGGAGATCATAGATGATCACAAATTGTCCGCAATTGGCAGGAAGTCGAGGCAGGGGGACCGTTCATACGCCCCCTCGCACTCTCTTCGGTGTTCATTATGCTGTCGCTTATGCGGTTCCATTTCGCTCCTACGAATTGATTTCAAGTACGATTAACTGCTATGCGATTCTCAGCACGGGTTTCGCACGAATTTACACGGTTTCTTTGATTTTGATTATCGTCGGGGACAGATGAGACGATTGGTCAATTTGGTTGGAATGCGTTTCGTGTTTTATTAGCGGCTGCATTGCGAAGAGGATGTTGAAGAGTCGAAGAGAGTCTGGGAGAAGTGGCGTAAGTGAAAAAATTGCTGGGTTAAGTGGACGCACAGTGGTCGATTTCGTTGCAATCCTGGGTAAAAGTCAACAAGATTCTTTTCTTGGGTTTGATAACAATTGTATCGATATTTTATGTTCACCCATTCTGATCGTAGCTTGGAATTCGATCAGTTATGAAATAATGATTACTTTATTTCCAGAAGAAGTGCGGAATATTGTTTAATTTAATGTAGGGAGGAAGGTAGAAAACAACCAGAAGTTAATAATATGAAAAATTAGATATTTTTACTTCATTGAACCGGTCATTTGAGTGCGTGAGGTACAGTTGAAGTTCACGCGTTGAACGCCACTGATATTTCACTCGTTTTATCATTCCTATTGAAGTCATACGCTTCCTGTTAAAATCCCATATTTGTAAAGCGGAAACTTTAAAGACACAAATAGGTATATATTCAGCAGGATTTTATTTTTTGAACGCCAGTATTTAAATATTGAATGCGTTAGAAAATTCGTAAATATTAGAATTTCCAAGTCATATGAAATTTCGATGAATACAATAGCGTAGGTCGCCAACCCCATGACAGTCAACGTGTAAAAATCTAACGATTAACTTTGATCTATGACACCAAAGTATATCTTTCCACTAACACTTTTTACCACACCATACTCTTAGAGATATACACTCTCTAAGGAGCCGCGAAAATTTCTCAAAGTTTGAATTATATCAATAACTAGCTGAAACTTCCCGTGCTTCGCTACGGTTTAATCGAAACTAAAAAAAAAACCTTAAAATTTTGAATTTTGAAAAATCCTTTCTTAGTGGGTGCTTATACCCTAGAAGGGACGTTCATGCAAAATTTCAAGTTTCTAGGTCAAGTAGTTTCGGCTCTGCGTTGACGAGTTTTGCCCATACTTTAGCACCCCAAAACCCCCCCTAAAATTTCGAATTTTTTAAAACCCTTTCTTAGTGAGCACCTAAGACCCAAGGGGAAGGTATGTTCCAAATTTCATTGCAATCCGTTCTGTGGTTTTTGAGATTTCGTGATGAGTGGATGAATGAGTCAGTCAGTCAGTGGTATTTGAGCTTTATATAATAGATTTACCAATTAGACACGATTAATAAAATAAAAAAATTGGAAATCTGTTGCTACATAAATATATGAATAGAAGGTTTCTTTGTTTTTCAAGTTTATTCATGGTCAGCCTAAATCTAAGAGATTCCATCTAACCTTGCGCCAGATGCAACCTTTGCAAAATAAAATGTCTTATTGTTAGAAGTCTCTGATCTACGGCTGTATCTCGATCGTGTAAAAAATTTGCACATGTGACATCTCTGCAATTTATCGCGACACATCCAAGGCGTTCACGCGTTGCAGATAAAACTCTCGATTTACATCCTCGTGAACGTCTCTCCACCGATTCAATATAGCGCGAATATTCGCACGTTTATATTTGCATAGCTCACGGCAACAGGCATCACGATTGTAGGTGGAGTTGTTACGGTGCGAGACCGTTTTCGGTGTGATAAGGCGAATCAATATTATACAATTCTGATAACGACAGCAACGAACCAACCAAGAGGCATATTAACCTCGTGAGATTTTCCTGAACAGATAGAACGACGTGTCTTTATTCGAGTGACCAAAGAATCTTTCATTCTTCATCTTCATTTTTAACGTGAAACTTAAACCTGTTTGAAAAATACATTTATTTTAGTATTATGTGGAAAATATGGAAAATCGTGTCACTTTTCTTTCACAACATTTCGATCGTTCCATTTGAAGCGAATATTTCAACGTAGTCAGGTGAGAAATTTAATTATAAAATGTCTTTCTTTCAGAAAGGATATAAGGGAGGGAAAATATAAGAAACGAAAAATAAATATTGCAATAGCATTTTCTCCACGATACTGTGAAAGTTTTGTATTAATAATTTCCTCTGCGATGAATGGTTCTTGAGCTTTAGTATTTTTATTTTCACCTAGATTGACGATTCGTTCCACTGTGCACGAAACCGATGAGAACGACTCGAGGGAAGTTAATAATTCAGTGAAATCGGTCATCCTAATTAAGAGTTCATTCTCGCGTCGATTCTCTCTCGCTCTTTCTTCGCGCGAACGAACGATCCTCTTAATGAGTGCTGTGTATCCCGGTCGAGAGTAAAATCGCACCGTGTATCTATTGAATGATGCTTCTGTTAACAATGAAACGCGTTTCGATCCATTATTTACACGCTGACCGAGGAGATCAATGTTTTATGCATGGAAGAAAATGCGAGGACGTTGGCATGAACGATTTTTAAGATCTTACCTGTCGATATTGCGATGATACCCAGCTTCGATACTTGAAATTCCAAAGAATCCCTTAGAATTCTGATGTTCTCCTATCTCTTTCAATTTCCCTTGCTCCAAATCAAACGAAGTGATATAAAAAAACCAAACAATTATCCTATCCATTTCGCTATTTTATCAGTTTTACTGAAGCGAAACTTTTTCAATTATGACCGCATTATTGCAAAGCAGAAACTATAAAATTACAGATGGATATATAGTCAGAAAAATTATACCTCTTTAATGACAATTTTGAAATATTCTTTGTACTAGAGAATTCTTAAATATTACAACTTAAAAATCATATGAAATTTCATTAAATTCAATAGCGCTATTTAACGCTGACCTCCATGGAGCTCAACATACTAATACAACAATCTCCAAAACTTTCTAAAATAAATAAATCACAACTGCAAAGTTTCTTCAAAACCTCCAGCGTACAATACACAAAATGTAATCCACCAAAGAATTTTATTATCCCCATAACTCAACCTAGAATCGTCTAGCATCCCATCTCCCAACAAACACCACGAAATACTCATCCACTTAAAAATTCCACTCAAAAAAGATCCGCAAAAAATCCAGTTCCAAGAAAAACATCTCCCATCTTGTAAATCTTGTCGTATTTTCAACGTCCTTGAAGTCTCCCTCGTTTCTGGGTAGGCATTCGTAGGAAAGTGACGTCTCGGCTCGCGAGAGGAGACCTTTCCATAGGTGTTGTACCTTCTCGTCGATGCGTACCCACGCGATCGTGATCGTGATCGTGATCGTGTATAGGTGAGAGGCCTCACCGTCGGCAAGGTGTCCCGTTAGGGGACCTAGAAGGCCCAGAAGGGGACAGAGTCGATCGGACCGGCCCCGGGCACACCGGAACGGATCCTCGTCCGATGAGGATCGCCTGCCGACCGGACAGGCCGATCATTCGACCGGTACGATCTGTTTTTACCAATTTCGTGACGTTTCTTTTTCTTTGTAATCGAAGAATTCTCCTTTCTATGCAGCGGAAAATATAGTTTACGGATCCGTTTATTCAAATTTCGTGATGTTTCTTCTTCTTGTAATCGAAGAATTCTCCTTTCTGTGCCGCGGGAAAATAGTTTGACGATCCGTTTATTCGAATTTCGTGACGTTTCTTTTTCTTTGTAATCAATGAATTCTCCTTTCTGTGCAGCGGAAAAAATAGTTTGAAGATCCGTTTGTCCGAATTTCGCGACAATTATTTTATTTCTGCAATTGAAGAGTTCTCCTTTCTGTGCATTGGAAAAAATAGTTTAACGATCCTTTTATTCAAATTTCGTGATGTTTCTTCTTCTTGTAATCGAAGAATTCTCCTTTCTGTGACGCGGGAAAATAGTTCGAAGATCCGTTTATTAGAATTTCGTGACGTTTCTTTTTTTTTGTAATCGATGAATTCTCCTTTCTGTGCAGCGGAAAAAATAGTTTGACGACCCGTTTGTCCGAATTTCGCGACGATTATTTTTTTTCTGCAATTGAAGAGTTCTCCTTTCTGTGCATTGGGAAAAATAGTTTGACGATTTGTGACTAGGAAGATGAAAATTAACGATTAGTGAGAGTCCAAGAGCTTTTTTTTAGACTTGAGATTGGATTCAGGTTTGAATGGAATGGTCTTGGAAAGTTTGAGAAAATTGTATGACAATTTTCATGGAGTTTATCCATTGTAGTGGTTCATGGTTCTCGTGGTAATCCTTGAGAAAGTTTCAAGTTCGAGTTAGGGAGAGAGAACAATTCGTGGCCTTTCGAGGAATTCACAGAATACAGGGCCCTGTATTTGCGCGCGGAATTCGTAATTCCCGCGAGCATACCGGGGAATTCTGTGCTTTATCTTCATCTTCCTTGTTGTCCCTTATTTTACATTCTCATTTGTTTTGGTTTGTTTTCTTTCTCGTCGGTGGTCGGGAAGTTCTTGCCTGGTTGAAATACGAGATAATGGGTAATTCGCGGATACTTTGAGAAGGTTTGTATCATTGTTTTACGATGTTTTTCATTTGAATTTCAATTAGTGTTTATTCTTATATAGAGTACTCATTAGCGGTAATTGGATCTGTGCGAAAATAGACGGCGAAAGTTTACGTGTTGTTGCGTGAAGAGTATTCCTTCGTGGAGTGTTCATTGAGAAGAAAATATGAATAATAATTTGTATTAAGAGATGGAAATGATATATTAATGTATATATCCTTCTTTTTGAGGATTTTAGAAATTATAACGGTTGTGGAATTTAAATTGATGCCTGTTACGAATGCCGGCATGTTCTACTTGCGTGCAAAAAGTATCACTCCTTTTTTTGGTGTTTCCAGGAAGCAGTGCCAGTCCTTTTGTCGTGAAAAGTTTTAGAAAGGATCGAGCCATGGGCCGCACAGGATACACGTGCATCAGGCACGTTTTCTGCTCCCTCAACGTCTTGATTTGGGTATGTACAGTTACTTTGCTGTTTCACACCTTAACACTTTAGCGACCGGTAGTCTATTAACACATTTTATGCGGGCCACGTAAAAATACGTTTTTTGGACTATGCATAGACAGTTTAAAAAAGGCAATTCGTGGCAGTAATTACTTAGACTTGAAACGTTAAGTACATTTTCGAATTTAGAGAGAAAGCAGTTTCCAGCTTATATTAATTTTTTGTTAAAATCAAATTCATACAAATTTTTCAACAAGGTTTCCTCTTGAGTCTTAATGAAGCGTTACAAAACACCCGCATATAATGTGTTAATACTAGAACGACCAAGCAAGTAAAAATGACTTATTCACCATTTTTTCCAATAATTCCCTAAGTTTATAGGAGAGTCCAAGACTAGATATTCTAAGCTGATCTTGTAAAACACAGATTTCTGAACCGATCATATTTTACACCTCTTGATTCCCCTTTTTTCAAAGTATTTATTTAATATATTTGAATGTCATAGATTTAATGCCGGTCTTTCTAGTGTTAATAGGCTTTTCGGACCGAACGCTTTTGGACTTTTAACATATTAATCGGTTGCCACAGCAATTAATAAATTGTTATTTATCATTGCGGTTTACTGTGCCGAGGACTCAGTAATGAGAATTTATAATTTTCATAGAGATATCGGTATCAGAGAAGTATTTGCGACTAAGTGACTGGTCAGAGGTGGGTAGGATGTCAAAAAATAGCGGTCGGTAAAGTGTTAACACGTTCACAGTCATCGGTATTTCGCAAGTTTCATTATTTTTACTGAAATGAAACTTTTTCTACTAAAATCGCATCATTATAACCTTAGCCTTAAAGACACTAATAGAGATACAGTCAGAAGGACTTTAACTTTTTAATGTCAATACTTAAATATTGAATGTATTAGAAAATTTGCAAATATTACAATTTAAAAGTCATATGTAGTTTTATTGAATTTAATAGCACCAGTGACTTTCGTGGCGTTCAACATGTTAAGTTAAAAATATGTTATTTTTTGGATTGGCACCAAAAGACACCATTGTATGGCGTAGCAGTTAGCACTACTTTGTAAAAATCACCAAAAATTCAAAAAGTAAATCATTACACCAAATTTAATCCGCGATTCTCAACGAAGATTTGCTTCTCTGTTTATCACTGTGTCTATTTGTGGTAAACAACTAAGAAGAACAAAAATGCGCACTACATTCGCAAAACCATCGCATAAATATATCTCTACCTATCTAAAACTACAAGGAGAGATTTCAAAAAGTTCCGAAAATTCCAACTACCAGCTCCATTCTTCAGCCCTCCAAGACATTTTCCCAACCGGCCAATTTCACCTCCGGATGGAAGTATATCCCCTTTATCAATTCGCTGACGCAGTTCGAAATAAAAATATTCCTCCAACACCAGCAAGCATCAACGTTTGCCAGATTGCTCTTGAAAAGTGACTCCATCCTCTTCGAGATCAACGGAAGACGCCAACGTCGAACGATCGACGATTGAATATTCTCCTCGGGTCAAAGTTGTCCCGTTCGAGGGAGAAGGAACCGAAGAAGACGGTTGAAAACAGTAGAAATACAACCCACGCCTACGATTAAGTCGATGGGGATTGCACTTCGTTGTGCATTCCAGTGCAGCAAGCGGTGCTCTGGCTGTACTCTCTCGAATTTATTGTTCCACTTCAAATCAGCCGTCTCCGCTGCATGGAAGAAGAAGAAGAAGACGACGACGAAGACTTAAATAGGACATTGAACCGTGCTCTATGAGCTATGAACTTACGGTACTTAGGCAGACAGCTGCATGTGTGCTCTTGTAAAGCCAGTTTTTCCAGGGACGCGTCGAACAGGTGTGCTCGTTACTCTCTCCCTCTTTCTTCATTTTTGCTGCATTTTCTTACCTCCTCTTTTCTTCTGGATTGTTGTCAATACTTAATCTTTTGCCTTGTATCAACGTGATGGATATTGAGAAAGAGAATCGCTGTTGGAAAACATAAGGTCATACTTCGATTCTCGGTGATAGGGAAAAAATTACTTATTAGTGTCAAAGGTTGATTTCATTGTCATTTGAGAAAATTAAGGATTGAATATTTCTCTTAAAATTAAAAGCAGGATTTTTTTCATGACTGAAGGAAACAAGTATTTTATTCTTGATAATTGAAATTTTTCAATTTTACTTTAACAAACACTTGAACTACCCAGCAAGTCAAAATGACTGGTCTTTAATATTTTGAAAAAATGCTCCAAGTTTACTAGACTAGAAGAGCGGATATTCTATGTTCATCTTATAAAACATAAATTATTTAATCGATTATCTTTTCCACCTTATTTGATCCTTATTTGATATTTTTAAACATAATAGATGTAATATGTTCGTAGTTCTCGTGTTAAGATGTTCTCAATTTTAAAAAATTTGCCTTTAAAGTTTATAGAACAATTTGAAATACTATACGAAAGAGTAACGCCTACAACGCAACTCATTAGGAATTCAGCGCTCGTTTCTGTCATTACTCGTTCGACAGATGCAGTCGAAAAAAAAGGAGGCAGTTAACGGTACTCGTTTTGCGAGTTAAACGCGAGCTTAATAATTTAATTACGGAACTGCTAATTCATTCTTCGCTGGGGATTTTGTCGTTTATTTACCAACGACAGTGTGTCGGCATTCGTGACCGAAGACAACACTATCGAGACTCGACACATATATGAGTGCACACGGTTCTCCACGTTGCTTCAATAGATTACTTCATTCAGACTAGTTTGACCGGATTCGATAACGTGGCCTGTCGTTACTACACAAATGCTAATTTACGGGACACGCTTGTGTTACCAGTAAGGTCAATATTCTCTCGACGGGGTTTCTATAGCAAATTTTACGCTACGTTATGCATTGTCTTATAACCGCACTGTGCCCTTATTACGGCAGGATTTTGTTTTTAAATTTTATTAACACTTTGAACGCCACCGGTATTTCGTTAGATTCGTCATTTTTACTGAAGTGGAACTTTTTCTATTAAATTCGTATTTTTGCAAAGCAGAAACTTTAAAGATACAGATAGATAGATAATCGGCAGACCTTTATCTTTTTAATGTCGATATTTAAACATTTAATATATCCGAGAATTCATAAATATTACAATTTCCAAGTTACACGTAAATTTAATGAATTTAATAGCGCCGGTCACCGGTGACCTCCATGACAGTCAAAGTGTTAAGTACATAATAGACAGCTTCAATATTAATTTTTCTACTTGGTTTTAAATGAGATTTCAACATTAAAAAATATTACAATATCTACGTTACTTATTTTGGTACGGTAAACGTTTTGAAAATAGGGTTGCACTATTGAAGGGGGTGAAGGCGTCGGTGGAAATACTTTTTAACCAGTTAACTGTGGCGAAAATTCTGTTGAATTTTGGGTCACGAAAATCGAGAGATGAGCATAAACCTATTTCAAATTATTTATACTTTTTAGTTATTCGTTTTACTTCGGCATGGCCTCAAAATATTCTAAAAACCTTGAAATTTACGAATATATTTTAGTTTTCGTCAAAATTACAATTTAAATAAAAAGTGGTAGCTTTTACGCATGACGAGTGTACTCGTCAAACACAGCTAACTGAATAATAGTTATTTTTATAGGAATAATAATTTACAATAATTATTTTTGTAGAAGTTTTGAGACTGCTGATTTTTCTTTGAATAGAAGTTTCAATATAATTTGTCATATCATTATAGGTGAATTTAAAATTAGGATAATCATACTGGATTACTCATCTAGCATTATGTTTCTTGTGATTTCAAATTGTCTATAATTTTGTGAAATATTCTGCACACTGCCATACTTAATAATATTTCTATCTTGTACACTTTATTTTTAGAAGATTCACTGCCACAAAAGCACATAAAATGACGAAGTTGAAGATATACTACTAATATCTCAAAACAAAACCACTCATTCCTATTATTACACCCTGTGTTCTCCACATTAAAAAAGATTCTCTCACGTAAAACAAGCATTAGACTCGAAACTTACATAATCCACGAGTCCCAACGTAAAAACAATCTCCGTCTTCGCTTGAAAATCGCACACCAATAAACTCGAACATCGTCGAGGTTTTACGAGCAACTAGCTATCGTAAAAGCCGTGGAAAACGGATCGTCCAAAGAAATCTCAGTAACCGTAAGAGATCAACGATATTCTCGGATGAACGATCTCTTCAAGCCAGCATTGTCGACCGCCGACTCGCCATTGCCACTGACAGCAAATTACAAAACCGCAACCGATCCTCGAGAAAGGTTAATATCCCTTCTAATTTTTTCCTTTCTCGATATCTTCGATACTCGGTTTACCCAGAAACTCCATTTTCACTAACCGACCTTACTGATTTTTCCCTTTGGAACTGTAACCACTTCCGTTTCGCAAAAAAAAACAAAAAACGAGGAAGAAGAAGAAGAGTTCCACGATGGTACGATGAATTTCACATGGTTGAGTGCAATATTCATCAACCATGGAGAAAGGAACGAGCGTTAAATAGTTTTGCGTTAATTCACCATTAACGTACGAATACGAAGCCCTGCTTTCTCGTTCCCGACCCACTTTTCATTTTCCAGCTGTTCGATCGTTTAGACGTCGAGCAATCGAGATTTCCGACTCGAGTGCATCAATGCGGAATAATGCATTCGAAGTGCATCGATTGTACGGTGGAAACTAAAGTAGGTGATAAAATTGAAAATTACGAGCAAAGTGGAGGAAATCTGAATGAAATGTTTGATGGTTCCGGTGAAATTTTATGGTGTTCTGCCTATAATGCAGCATTTCAACGATGCAAGAATATTCACGGTGAAAATGTGCAGAATTGCGAGAGCATGTTCAGGCGGAAGTGTGAATGCAACTGTGTGACACGATGACGATCGTATTGCCTACGTAATTGTGCATCGAATTGTCAAGGAGAACGTGTTGCGGATAAAATGTTGTTCTTCTTTGTTCATTCTTTAAAAAACTCTAATACTTCACATACACGAGAAATATTTTCTCTGTCTCTCCGAGATTCTGAGTAGAATCAAATAATTGACACTTTACTTAGTGGAAGCTTCAATGAAATTTTTCTCTGCATGCACTCACCGACTGATAGTCTATTAAATCTGCCAAGGTAGATTTAAATCCATTGTTCTTCTGATCTTCTAGATCAGATACTCAAATTTACCAGATCTGCCAAGACTTGTTCTCCATTTTTTGTAAATACTCCATGAAATTTCTATCGCCCTTAGCTTTTCAATTTTCAACGATTAAATCAATTAATATCTTTTTAACCTTCTATGGAACCCTGTGACTTTGAGGTAACGCACGACAAGTCTAAACTTCTATTCTTCAAAGCTAAATTTTTAACTTTGTCAAATATTATCATTTATCTCATGAATTTTATAAAATTCTTTACTTTTTTTTTTGTTTAATCTATTATTTAAAATAGTAATTTTATCATTTTCAAATTATGCTATTGTCAAACTGATCTTCGGATACCACGAAAAATTCGGACTATAGGAGGTTAATTAATTAAATTCATTAATCGTTTGCAGATCTAATAGATCTAGAAAATATATCTCGTCATTTTAATTATAATGTCACGAAGCTTAAAAAGTATGTACATATACTGCCAACTGATAACTAAAAGAACCAACAGTAAATAAGTGTAGAATTATCAGATGAATAGTCTTTCCAAGTTTCTGCAATTTTGATAAAAACTGTGAAATGTAATTAGCGCTTTGTTTTACACGTAATAGGCACGTTTTCGTGACATCCTGCGTAAAATAGGGTCATGTCGAAGCAGTACTTCACAGTCTAGCGCATTCAGGGTAGAAAGGCAGATGCACTGACACGTGTAATTTTAATTTACAGTTATGCGCTTGCGGAATTTTGGGTGCAGGCCTCTGGCTACGATTGGCATACTCAGGATACACGACCTTGGTGCCACAGTACAGTTTCGCATCAGCTGACTCCTTGCTCCTCGCTGCCGGATGCCTGACCTTCGTCATCGCCTTCTTCGGATGCTGCGGTGCATGGTTTCAATCAAGATGCATGCTGATCACGGTTTGTATCGAATTATTCGTCACACTAGATCACATTGCATCGTTAGAAATATCCTTAACATTCTAAACGTCTTTCGAATACGTAATATCGTGCTTCGAACACTCTGATCCTTGAATGTTGAGGTCACAGATGATACATCTGCCTTCTTCCTTATGTCATTAAGAATTTAACAAATGACGATCCTATTTTATACCCTTTTCTTCCGAATAGACTGTCATCGTTGTTAACTGTACCTTAGACATATTTTTCTAAAGATCGGAGTAAAGATGGCAGGATAGAATGATGTTGATTACTTCTTCTTTGTCCATTTTTCGCTTTTTCCTGCTACAGTCAGTTTATTTGGCACTATCATATTCTAAAGTACTGCAGAATCATTGAGGCTCTGCTTTAATGAGAATTTAAAAAATAATGTTCCACAATTGACGGAGATTTCAATTCGGCACTATTAACACTTTACCGACCTGTAGCCGATTAATCGGCTTTTTGGGCGAACCAATTTTGGACTTTTAACTTATTAATTGGTTGCTACGGCAATTAATAAATTATTATTTATCATTGCGCGTAACTGTGCCAACGACTCAGTGAAGAAACTTTGCACTTTTCACAGAGATATCAACAACACGGAAATATTTTCGGGCAAGTGACCGGTTGAAAGTAGGTAGGATGTTAAAAAAATACCGGTCGGTAAAGTGTTAATTACGTTTCTTAGCCTTCAACCTCGTATTCATAATAGCAGCGATGTTGGTTCCCTTAAGAAACCTTAATTAATTCAACTTAATGGAATACTATTAACCCTTTTGCACCGGACGGGACATGTGCTGTCCCAGTCTGAAAAATTTTTGAGATTACGGCTGGGACAACATATGTCCCAGTTACTGAAAAACATCTAGGGCACAAAATAACGCCAAGTTGGGCCTCCAAACTGATTCTCAGTCGTTCTGAGTCCATAAATTCCTCATCTCGATCGTTCCCGATCTAATCAAACAAGCGACAACTGTCAAGGTTGCTCAGTTTTCGGCATAAAAATTATTGTATCCAATAATCGCTTGGAGGAGAAATAACTGATCCCGGTAATGGGGTGCACTCGGACTGGATTTTTCGCTGTATTGAAAGTGTTAAATTACTACGCTCTGTTAAGAAACTAACTGAATCTCTGTATTTCAGTACTTCGGCCTGGTCATACTGATGTTCCTGGCTGAGTTCATGCTTGGCACCTTAGCCTTCATCTTCCGAGAACACTTAGCAAGGAGTCTAAAGGAAGAGCTACTCTACGGCATCGAGAAGCACTACAATCTCACCAGAGAACCAGGAACTCTTCCTGCTGTATGGGACCACATACACACCGAGGTGAAGTTACTAATCAAATCTATCAATTAACCGTTTGCGTACCACGAGCCACTTCCGCGCTCTTCAGTTTTTGTGTCGAAAAACCCCAGGACATTTTTTCAATGTTGACAATTTAAGGAAGACTTTGTTAAGATATTTTGTTAAGAATGCATCAGGTTTCTCTTTTGTAATACAAAGTAATTCTAAATTAGGATACAAGCACGAGAAGATTGTTCTTTTTGTGCACTACATAAAATAAAACACCAACTTTAACTTATTTTGAAATAAAATCTCAAGAGCGCGAAAGTGGCTTTTGGCTTTTTCCGAAGTAATTTTTTAAAAACCCTCCCGGTATTCAAACGGTTAAAATTCCCATCCTTCAAGTCTCCATCCTAATTTCAACCCCAAAATTTTCACTCATCTCGTAATCTTTCAGTTCCACTGTTGCGGTGTCCGCGATTACACCGACTGGTTCCAAATCGATGCCTGGCCAACGGAGGATCGAGTTCCTGATTCCTGTTGTATGCAACGCGAACGATATTGCGGTCGTCTCGATCCTGAAGGACGAAACAAGGAGCTCTGGTACAAGGAAGGCTGTGCCTCGGCGATTCAAATGTGGCTTGTGACGAGGCTCCATGTAGTCGGCACCGTTGGCCTTGTGGTTGCTTTCCTTCAGCTATTTGGACAGGTGGCAAGCATGATCTTGTTCTGCACTGTCAGGCATAAGAGATCGTCCCACACTTACAAGAGTTATGATACAACGAATACCTAGAATTTCCGATGGATCTTAGATGAAACGAGTATCTAAGATCCATTGAGATTTGTCACCGCATTCCCTCCTTCCCGAATCATTCCTCTCCCTAGATCCATGATCTTCTTCGTCGTTTGGTGAAGATCGGGATCCGTCGGGTGGATCTCGACGTTCAACGAGATCGGCATGAATTAGGAAAATTCGACAGTGAGATTGAACAACGAAATTTCCTGTGTAACAAATTGCTTGGTGTGTTGAATTTTGGGAGGTTTTGTATCAGAAGGGATACCGTAGTTTTTATCTGATAGATGACTGAAGAAGATGGAGGATGGAATTTAAAAACACCCTCGATGAGAAAGAATTAGAGAGAGTTTCTGAGATAGAAATTTAATGGACAAATTGGATTGTCTTTCTGTGGTTCACGGTGTAAATTTGATTTTAAACACGGAGGAAGTTTGAATTTCTGAATGAAACTATTTTATGTAGGTTTGAGAGAGGAACCGGAAGTGAAATGCCATCGAAGAATGATCAGCTCGAGATACTTGCGAGTCTATAAATTCTTCGTATGATTTTGCATGCAGATTCGTTTATTTGGTAAACGGTTCTTCGTTGCGGATACCAAATTTTGTTTTGTCTTTTGTACACGCGAGGCATCGAACGAACGATTTCAATTTGATTGATTCATTCTGTATCCTTTTCTGATTTCTTTTCTTTTAAATTGACCATAAAAAATGAAGAATTCTTTCGTCGTTCGTATGCCTCATCGTGTAAAAACGATTTTTACTCGTTACCGTTTATTACCTGCTCGAATCGGCGTTTCTGTGAGGACGATTACTTTTATTTAGCTTTAAATCTCCGGCAGCGTCGACTTGACGATACGTTATGCGTTCATTGTATATTTATTTTATTGTAACGTAGCATAGCCGATAATTTAGCATCACGTAATATCTCTCTATTCTATGCGAAAGTATTTGATACCTAAGACCGGACAATAAAGTCGTAAGATCGTTTCGTATTAAATCGATCAAACTTCGAAATTATATATTATCAGGGTACACCGATCGGTATTACGTTAACGTGTTGCCCGTATATTGTTTTAATAATAAATAATATATTTATGCGACGTATGTATTTCTTTTATTTAATTATAAAACATATCTAACATATTTATCGCCATAACGATCATCGACGATCAACATTATATCTGACATTAAATTATGTTTAGCCATGAATATCAGTAATCTAGAATTTAACACTTTACGGACCGGTAGCCGATTAATCGGCTTGTCGGGCCAAACACTTTTGGACTTTTAACTCATTAATTGAACGCTACGGCAATTAATAAGTTATTATTTTTCATTGCGGTTAACTGTGCCAAGGACTCAGTGCAGAAACTTTGCAATTTTTTAAGAGATATTAATATCAGGGAAATAGTTGCGTGCAAGTGACCGATCATAAGTGGATAGGATGTTAACACTAGATTTACGGATATTGATATACCTATCTTTCTGGTGTGTGCCAATTTGACTTATACAAGAAAAATGAAGATTTTGCAAAGAAAATAGTTCCAAATCGATTTAAATGAACGATATATTATTTAAAAAATTAACCAACCAATATATTATACATACAGTAATCAAATTTTGATTGAGCCAAATTGGCTCCGTAAATCTAGTGTTAAAAAATACCGGTCGGTAAAGTGTTAATATAGAATATTTGTTAAAAAAATGCTACTAACTTAAAATAAGGTAGAATTTGTACAATTAAATCTTACAATGCCCCTTTCAAAAAGATCTATACAATAAAGGGATTTTTTGCACCTCGAGCTCGTACAAATTTGCAACTCGTTTTGAAAATAACAATGTGCCTGAACTTTACCACTTTTCAAACTTGTAAAGTCTTAGGTAATTGATATAAAAATAAATGGCACGGTGAAACATTTGAACGTTCTAAGAAATAAAAGTATTCGAATTACTTTGGAGTGGATAGAATCAAATTGGAGTGATTCTTTCACTGGAGAAGGAACCATAGAAAAAATTGATAACATTCACTGCAAACCGATGATGCGTGCTCCAACTTGATTCAATGATTCTGATATTCCACGTACCGTTTTCGACACCGTTTTACGTGGTAGCTGAAAAATGACAATTATCTTTGCAATGATCGATCCAAAAGACAATGGAATATTATTTCATTATAAGAAGATTATACTCACATCTACGATAGTGTTTAAAAAATTACTAAGACTCTCGAAACCTCCGACAAGGGCTCTGCCAACGCCGATAAAACGATCGCCGGAATTTCCATATTTTTCATGTTCGCGAATTCCATCGACCAGAGGCGTAGGCCTCAGAAAACTTTCCAAAAATACGCTGATCGATTTGGTAACTGGCATTTCCAAAATTCCTTGTGCAGTAGCATTTTCAAGACGAGCCGTTTCTCGGTGAAGGGGTTGGGAATTAGTTGCTGGAACGGCTTGGATTGCTTCTAAGGACCTTCGTCCTTGATTCAAGGCCTCACTCTTTGTTGAGATCGCTGATATCAGGTTGTTCTGATAAGAAAATACGAAATTATTCTACAGATGCTGTATTTATAATGAAGTGATTGGAGTTACAAAAGTTTTGTACATTTGACGATGAAAATGAAGATGGTAACTTGGAGAAGGAGCTCCAATTTTTTTCCAATTTGATTTCTCAATTATTTGAGAAAATTTGTGAGACAATCTTGACACAATAAATTGCTCTATTTTCAATTAAAGAATTGATTGTCACGTCCCAAGTTTAAAGGAATTTAAAGTAATGGAGAATCTTATAAAATTTCTCAATTATTCATTGGATGCCAATTAATAAATGTTGCTTCTTATTACGCAAATATAGAAGTAAAATTTCAAGAAATATATTAGCATCAAAAACGAAGAATCAATTGAAAAGAGAGATTTTAGAATCTTGAATTATTTGTTCACCGCAAAAGTCCGTGACCTTGCTCGAAACATCATCGACGTACGATCTTCTCGATCTCTCTCCATTTACTTTTTGAGCAAACGCAAAGTTCGAGTTTTCGCAATATCGATCATGAAGCCAGTTTCATGCATAGATTTTATTTCCAGTCACTCGTTGCTCATGATTACAACACAGCAGGGGAGAAAAAACGGATATCCTTGTAACATATAATTATGAAACCCATTTAAAAAAAAAAAACAGAGAATGACCACGACCGCGTCTGCTCAAAAAACAGTTTCATTTTAATAGAGCAGACAGGTCGAAGGTGAAGTCGCATTGATCCTTTCTCGTTAACACTAGAACTACCCATGATTAATGCAGTATTAAGATTTATGTAATAAAAAACAGAAAAAAAAATAAATGAATGGGAACAAAATTGAATAATGACTATCAAGCTATTGTATTATGATTTATGAAATTAATTTAAGATAATCGTTTAAAAAAACAATGATAGGAATATCAGAAATTTTTTAATGAAAATATTAACCAGTCATTTTGATTCCTTTGGTAGGTCTAGTGTTAATTACCTCCACTCGATTGGCCACGATGTTTCTCGCTAATGTTATAAAATTGACAAATCTTCCTCTGCCCAATCTTATAGAGTCCATGACACGACCTAACAAGTCCTACAAAATTCAAGAAAAAGAAAAACGAATGTTTTCACTCCCCTCTTAATTTTCCTTCTTACATCTACGTTTCAGGATTTGTTGTTCATTTTGTCGTCCTTCAGATATTTTGTCTTCGTCGGTGAAGACTTTCTCTCATTTCATTACACTCGTAGAATCGGAGAAAAAGACTACCTGGATGTTTTTTAGGCAACTAATAAATTGAAATTGAAATTTATTACTTACTTTTCCCTGATTAAGATTCGGCGATGGAACAGTGCTTTTAGAATTGCCGTCTGACGTGTTTAGGATGAATCTTGTGGGTTGTTCGGTTGGAAAAGCGATAGATAGGTGAAAACAGCAAAAGAGGATCAGAATTTTTGCACTGATAATTGACTTCATCCTTGTAGCACGTCTCATTCAGATCCTACAATTTTAAATTATTGTTAGTAATTTTTCCAGATGACTGTAATAATAAAAATACATTCCAATCTGCGAATGAACTGTTAAACGAACATGATTAAGTATCAATATTGAAGTATAATCACTGTCAATTCTACTTGCAACATCTTTTAGATGCTTTTGTGTAAAAACATCGAGATGTATCACTGAAAATTTAATATTTTACTACAAACTTGTGTCACAAGAAATTTAATGCAATGCGTTTAAATATCCAGGACATAAAAAAAGCGAGATTGCGTAAAGATATTTATTTGTTAAATTCTTTTTTAATTCTCTCTGAAAATCCACACAAATCTGATCATCCACTTTGTGCAAAATTCTCAATTCTGATACTAAATGACTACTCGACAAACTTTCACGCGGGACCAATGCTTTATAAAGAACATCACTCTTTTTACCAACTGGCCTCACTTTTTGTAAACAAAAGCAGCTCGTTTTGTGAAAAGGAAGGTGCAATAAATGAAAACCAATGAAGACGTTCCTTCTTCTAAAGTTACTTAACGACTAACGGATTCAGCTGGCAGTAAGCTCGACATAGTCTTACGACATTCAGTTACTTTCTCTTTCGATTTACCTGAGAATGTTCGTGGTATCACGTACGTTTCGAACGAGACGCTTGTCGCTCCCTTATCGATATGATAATGTAAAAGTAAATGGCTCCGTCCGTGCTTGAAAAGTTAATAAAGAGGTAACTGAAAGAATTCTTACGATTTATTTCTATAGAAAAATAATATAATGCAATTTCAGCTGAAACAAAGAGAAATACAGCAAGAGGGTGTGAAAAAGTAACGGATTAATGGGGTAACTTAGAATTTTTCTTAAAGGTTACATGAAGGACGTTGCTCTCATTGTGTCGATGAGGATGAGGACTGGCTAACTTGAAATATTAATAGAAGATTAATTGAAAGAACTGTAAAGACTTGTATCTGGATAAAAAAGAATATTAATCTTATGTAGAGAGAGAGAGAGAGCAAAAAGAAGAGATAAAAATAATTCAGGGTATTTCTTGATAATTAGAGGAAAGAGCTTTTCCTCCTCGCTGTTGTTCTATGGAGCTGAGAACAGTCTTGAGATGTTAATTGAGGGAGAGTTAATTGAAGGAACTGGCAGGATTTATTTATAGAAAAAAAAATAATACGGTAGGTTTCGCGTCTACATAGAAGAAGGGTAGAAGAGAGAGAAAATTGGGAGAGTGAGAGCGAGAGAGGGAGTAGTATTTATATAATGCGAGATAATATACTAATATTACGAATAACAATATTTTTTTCTATCCTATAAAATAAGGAATCAATTTAGGATATTTCTGAAGGATTATGGGAAGATGTTTGTTTTTGTCACGTTTTTCGTTTGGGGGTGATAATTGACTACCGTAATTCCAAGGAGAAATCCCTATTTTCTTATGTAATGCATAGTATAGCATACAATAAAATTTCCTAACACAATGTTATAAGGAGAACAATAAATTCTTTTTAGTACTTCCATTTAAGTTGTTTTTATCTTCCTAATGACGCACTTATCTGGATAAAGTACATACACGAATATTTGCGCTACTAAATTGAAGTCCACATTAGTTCCGACAGTTATCGGTAGTCATAATTTTACGTATTACTCATTATAAATGGCTTTTCATATTTTTTAACCTTGCTCGTAGTATAACGTTCTAATGGAACTAGATAAGAATATCGGTTACTGCAAAAATTAAGTCATTCACTTGGTTGAATAATTACACCAATTTTACCGAAAAAGAAAGAGCACGATTTCAAACTTTGTGTATTTTGCAGTTGTAGTATATTTTATAAAGTTATGCCGTCGTGGCGAGAGTCATCTCGATATTCAAGTATTTAGATTAGTGACGTCACGACGAACGAGTTCGGACGTTTTTACGGTTTATGTCTTCTTATTTCTTATGGTCTTATGTTCATTATGTTATTTATGTTTGATTCGTTTTGTTAAGAGTTATTAAGTCGATTAGTGTTATTTTGATTATATATATATATTTCTAATTTCTGTTCTATTACTTAACACTAGAACTACCGGCCTCAAATCTATCATATTTTAATAAATGAAGTTAGTACTTTGAAAAGGGGGGAATAAAGCGGCGGAAAATTTGATCGATTGGCTGATTTATGTTTATTGATATAGACGTAGAATATTTATTCTATTACTCTTATGTAAACTTGGAGAATTTTTTGAAAAAATTGTGTACCGGTCATTTTGACTGGTTTGGTAGTTCTAGTGTTAATTTAATAAATATATCTTTTAATTTTAATTCGCCTTCAATAATTAACGAACGGCCATCCTCCTGCTACAAAGTATCGACGTGAAATGCACAAAAAATGTAAATTCCTTGTATTCGATTATCAAATAATACCATTTTACCACGAAGAGTTATAAAATAATATTTATAATTAATTTACATCCATTGATATTACATTTCTACCACACTGTGGCGAATGTTCGTGCTTTCTATGAATGATAGATTATTTCGTGAAACATAGAAAAGAAATAAATGATGCGCCGTAGGATACAATCCATTTATTAGAATTTATTTATATTCCAAACTTTTAATAAACGATAAATTAGTTTTTTGATGATAGTTTCGATCTTTATTACATAATATTGATGCATGACATAGAAAGATATGGTGGTAAATGTATAAGGTCTATTGGAAACCTCAAACAATATACGTTATTAATTAATATTAATCTTCGGAAACGAAACACTCGTATTGAGCTTGAAACTTGCAAAGTATCAAACAACAAGCAGTTTCTCTTTTACAATAAACCTAATATGCCATCTATTAGAGCCTCAACTTCGGAAAGCAGTCCCTTGACAAGAGCCACAGTTCCCTGTAGAAATATAAAATAAAATATAGAATAAAATAGAAAATAGAAAATATAAGATAAAATCCAAACAAAATAAACAACGAATAATACGTACCGAAAGTAGTGAACCGGTGAGGCTCAGTAGATACGAGAATAGACTAGACACGATCTTATAGAGTCCGGAGAACGGTAAAATCAAAAGATTAAGCATAAAATTAATAATACTTCCAACTGGACCAAGTGTACTTTGTAATTCATCTTCAAGCGTACCAATAAGTCCCGTGCTTTTCGAAGATTCAGATCCACTACTGGATTCGCTCTTCTTGTCGGATCCTTTTTTTGATTCTTCACCTTCTTTATGATTCTTTTCTCCTTCACCGTGTTCTCCGTCTTTACCGTGTTCACCGTGTTCTCCGTTTTCACCGTGTTCACCGCGTTCTCCGTCTTCACCGTGTTCACCGTGTTCTCCGTCTTCACGATGTTCACCGTGTTCTCTGTCTTCACGATGTTCACCGTGTTCTCTGTCTTCACGATGTTCACCGTGTTCTCTGTCTTCACGATGTTCACCGTGTTCTCCGTCTTCACGATGTTCACCGTGTTCTCCGTCTTCACCGTGTTCTGCGCCACCGCCATGTTTCTCGTTTTCCTTATGTTCTTCGGCGCCAACCTTTCTCTCGTTTTCCTTATGTTCTTCGCCATCACCCTTCATTTGGTTTCCATGATGTTCTTCACCGTTACCCACATTCTTGTTCTCACCGTGTTCTCCGTCTTCACCATGTTTTTCGTGTTCACCGTGTTCTGCGCTACCGCCATGTTTCTCGTTTTCCTTATGTTCTTCGGCGCCACCCTTTTTCTCGTTTTCGTTATGTTCTGCGCCGCCGCTCCTGTTCTCGTTTTCCTCATGTTCTTCGCCACCACCCTTCATTTCGTTTCCATTATATTCTCCACTGTGTTCTTTAACTGCGGTTAAAATTTTATATGGACCTTTATTCGGAAGAAAACGTTTACCTACTCGAGAAAATTACAGTACAAATCTATGCGAGGAATGTCATTGCTATTCTCTTTAGTTTTTAACGTCCCGTAGCACATTTTGACTTACGGTACGATTTAACAAACTGAATCAGGTGTTAGTGCTCGCTTTATCTTAACGTTATTGTCACCAGAGTTATCAGAGTTTTCTTTACCTTCAGAAGAAGATTCGCTACTCATTGAACTGGACTGCTTTGAGCTGCCTCCGCCATCATCTGTTTCTCCGCTTACAAGCTCGACAAGTGGCGGATGATTGTAATATGACGTATAACGTCCTTCGATTCCTGTTGAAAGCAACACCGGGTAATAAATATAAGCTTCAATGCTGCATTAGTAATTTTCTTTTAATTTTAATCCTAATTTAATAATCCTGCTTCGTAATCTTTACCTTCTTCAATAGCTTCATCCTGCAGTCTTTAAGTAAGTAGTCTGTAAGTCTGGAATACTTTTTTGTTAACACGTTGAAGACCACAGGTGTTTCGCAAGTTTCATCAATTTTTCAGATATTAATTTTATTTGAAAATTTCTAAATATTATAATTTTAATGTGGTATGAAATTTCATTGAATTCGATAGTGTCGGTCACCGATGGCCACCATTGTGTTCGACGTGTTAACTCGACGTAATTAAATTGATATAATCGCTAGTCACAGAATTTACTCAATCTCAATGAAACAAGAATGAATTTTTCTTCTACAATTATAGAAACTTCATTTTAGTGAACAACTCTGAACATTCAGAGTGCACAGGTAGAAAAAGCAATCTATTTTTTATATATATTTATTTTTTTTAATCGTTTTCGTTCAATAATCGTTTATAATCTTCTTATCAAATTTTACCTTTGAAAACAGCTACCACGAAAAGGAAGAGCAAGAACACTTGAATCCGCATTTTGGATGTTCCTCGATGATCTTCGAATTGAACGTTACTAGGTAAACGAAGCGACCGTTTCGCAAGTTCTGCTGCTTTTCTCTATTGTTTATACTTACCTTCCTTTTTATGCAGTTTTCTGTCGTTAAGAATGTTTAAACTATCAGCCGTAAGTGGTATGTAATGGCGATAGTTTTCGTGATGTATATATCGTCGTTCGTAATCAACTTGCGTTATGCTTTTTGACTGGTATTTGCATTTTTCGACCTCGCTAGAAATATAGCTTTCTAATGGGGATATTTAGAAGTATTGCTCATTGAATTTCGCTGAAGTAACATAATTCGTCGGATGATTAGTGCAGTTACGACGTAAAGTACTCAATATTGATATTCCTGGCTCAGGTTAATGTAAATTGTGATACTGCGAAATTTTCGAATTTAACGGCACTTATTTCTTCTGAGATCTTCAGAAAAAGTGATTTCAATTGCGAGGCAATGTAGGTTTTTATCATTGTTACATATCTGAATCAGAATTCAGATATGTAATCCACTTCTCCCCATCACATAAGTATTTTTGTGACAAGTATTTTTATAGTAAAAAGTTGTATAACCTTGAAATGGAAAATGCAACTGAACAATGTTGTTTATTTATATGATGCTATTTTCCACTATGTTTTCCTCAAGAAAAATATCAACTGGTAATTAAAAAAATGTGTTACCCTTTCGTGAATTTTTTTTTTTTTTTATAAATCTTCATCGGTTCAAGGGCGTAGAACAACCTTGAAAGCGATAACAAATAATTTTGAAACACAATGTACAGTGGACAAAAGATAAGCATCTCCTTTTCTTTATAGAATTTTATTTAATTTTTATATAAAACACTGCGAATCGTTTGCTGCGAACAGTTAATTTCTACGTAACTATTTAAAATATTTATTACATGTAAAAGATGGTGGCGCTTACAGAGTTATTAAATAACTGACGGTAATTAGAAACTATCACCCTGAATTGTTCTTTAATAGCTGATTAACTGCTGTGAGTGTCGACTGTGGAATCTGAAAAAAAGTGGTAAAAATATCGTTAATGAAAAACTAATCCTACCATTTTGTAACATCAATGTAGTTCAATGAATTTCTATCAAAACATGAACTAACAGTACAAATATTTCGTATGTAAAACCGCAGGAAACATATCACTGATTCGTTGCAAGTTAGGAGATAAAATTTCATTCAGGTGTAATTTAACTTACGTTAAAGACATCATCGAAAAATCCATTATCACCGTTGCGTTGTGCCGTTGATACAGTTCTTGATACTGCCGGAGGGATGTTCATATCATCGCTTTGTCGGCGAGAAACTGAATGAGCATTATCCACAGAACTGCCACCAGCATCTGCATTTGCAATATACACTTGTTTTCTGGGGAAAATCGCCCTTAATCGTTTTCTCAAGCCCAATCGTTTGTGCCCAAGTTGCGTTCGGTCTACATGATTGATTAATGAAATTCAACAGTTTTAACAATATCTCTAATAATATTTCACAAGTATTTTTTACATTGTAGACAAATTCTGAGACTTATTTTTACTTAATATAGTAGTGAGAATTAAAAAATAAAGTAAAAACAATACCATCTTGCACGATCTCATTTCCTTCGCTGGAAAGAGGAGGAGCTGAAGGAGCTTCCTCTGCAATTTCAATCTTCCTGTTCAATGACTTTAAATTTTGTTCATTGTTCAAATTGTCACTTAAATCGGAACCTGAACGTTGCCGTACCTGCTGTACATAAATATTCGCAAATTAATATCAACTTCATCAAGTTCAATGTTAATTATTTATACTTAAAGAAAATTAACAACTAACCACCCTATTTTCAGACACGTCGCGCCTACTCGGTGATTCGCCTCTCAATTCCTGCTAAGAAACGTGTACTTTTAAGTGAACCCATAATTACAAAATAGACAATGATATATTTTGAAATTAATTGAAAAGTATAAACACCACTAAACCTAAATATTTATCGGGGTAGTTTTGTCAACTACGCACCCTGATTTTCTCCTGAATTTAATCGTCTTTTAACTTACCTGTTTGACAATTCCCTTCTTTTGTCCGGATCGCATGACAATTTGAATATTTGAATGACCTCTGTCAGGTCCTCCATTTTGATTTCCATCCCCCGAGTTTCCACTGGGCCTCGAATTTGTAGAAATACTTGAACTTGAGATGCCTGTTGCAGCTGCGTCGCTACCTGCAGTTGGATCACCCAATGTTGCACCTACTCCATGGTTTCCCGTTGTAGCACCGGCAAAAAGTCCACCGTTTAAGGGAGCTGATCTTCCACTTCCGCTCAAAGATCCTCCCAGGCCTGCTGCAGCTTCCGGTCTCCCGTTTCCAAGGCCTGCTCGGGCGTAGAGACCTCCTCCTATTGAAATTTATGTTTTTTATTTATGTTAATACTATCGTAATAGTTTCTCTATATTTTTTCTTTTTTCATTAGGGGGAATATTTTTTTCAGAAATTCGAATTCGTTAGGAACGATTTCCACATATCAGAAAATGAATTAAGAGCTAATTCTTTATGAATTGAAATTGCTCTCTTTGTTATTTAGTACATTTATGTGGTATTAAAATTATACATAGATGCTAGAATTGTTTGGCTAAGTAGACAGGTGGAGATTTATTTCAAGGAATTCTTCTTTAACACGAGAACTACCGACATTAAATCTATCATATTCCAATATATTAACACTAGATTTACCAAACCAGTCAAAATGACTGGTGCACAATTTTTTCCAAAAATTCTACGGGTTTATGAGAGAGCCGTAGAATAAATATTCTTCGTCCATCGTATAAAACATAAATTACCGAATCTATCATCTCTTCCGCATCTTAATTTTCCTTGCTTTGAGGTACATATTTAACATATTTAAATATAGTAGATTTCACGCTGGTAAATCTAGTGTTAAATAAGTAATTTGAAAAAGGAGGAATCGTGTGGCGGAAAGAATGATCAATTCGGTGATTAATGTCTTTTGTGTTGGACGTAGAATTTTTGTTCTATGTCTCTTCTATGGACTTGGAGAATTTATGGAAAAAATTATGTACCAATCATTTTGATTGGTTTGGTAGTTCTAGTGTTAATGTAGAGGGGAGTTTGATACTTTTACCAGCTGATTCAGTGAATTAGAAGGGTATGCCATTAATGTAAAGGTGTATATTAAGTATAAAAAAATTGTAATAGATGATTCCACTAACCGGTAGACGCATCGTCACCACCAAGAAGACCTCCGAGGCCTGCTGCGGCATGGGCACCCCATGGTGTTCCGGCGCTCGCATGCAAACCACCACCGGTTCGAGAACCATCTAGAAGACCGCCGAGACCAGCTTCGGCATGGTAACCGGCGAAATTGAATCGAACTCCACCATTCTTAAGCTGAATGAATGGAATCTACAGAAAAGCATAATATAATATTACATGGAGTTTGTAAAATCGAAAAAAGGAAGTGTTTCAAAGAAAAAACAGAAATCTAGATCTTGCGAAAAGTAATATTTTTAATATAACTAATTTATATCTACGATTCTCCTGGTATGAATGTGAATAAAAAGAAAGAAAAGTGATTAATTTCGAGGAGAAAGAAGAAACATTTATCAAACTAGGATCTTCGACGTACCAGCTAATTTCGAACCTCATTAGCCTGCCACTATGGCTTCTGGATGCGCTTAATATTCATTAAAATGAAAGCTATTCTTTAAACTGCAATTGAAGTTAAACTTAAAAGTGCGCCAATGTCACTTCAAGAACATTTTTATGACCGTTTTTTTAGCGCCGCATTAACTGTAATTTTGTTGATTACTGTAAAATGGATCGGCAGATAGAAAACGAAAATGTGAATGATAATATTTCTTACGCACATGGAGTTATTACTTCGAGTGATTCACGCATACTGACATCTAGTAATGTCGACCACTTCCGCTCCTTCATTAAATTTCATCACATAAAAGCGATTTAAAATGAAAATTTGTCGTAGTTTCTTTTCAAAAATCACACAAACACGACTTTAATAATGCTACTAATTACATAAATAATTTTGCTCAAAAATCGAACTTGGATAACAATTTACCAAGACTTAGTTTTCGGGAACCGATGTTCAAACGATCCTTTCTCTCGTTAGAAACTTGTTAGTAGATCAACGTTACCTAATGTCTGACCTCAGCTTTTCCTCTCGCGACTTTTTCGACGAGAACAGATTTCCCGTGCTGTTCATTTCCTGTGGTTATGCGTAACGAGCAAATTATCGGGAAACATGAAGTACACAACGAAAAGAACAAGTTGTTTTGCGATATCGAGAAGTAGTAATCACAAAATAAAATGAATGGGAAAGTCGTCACTTAAAGTTACAAAATTGAAATTCTAGTGGAAAGTATTTCCATCCATTAAATCTTAATTGCAATGTGACAAAGGTAACACTTATTATTCGAGATTTATGGACGTGAACTTCTTTGTTTATCGGGGACCACGTTATTTTGCGAATGTACGTTGTCTGACTACTAACGAGGAAATTACGCGCGTTTGGAGTAGTAAAGATAAGGTTTATGTATTGCCATCATTAGAATTCAATGAATGCTCTGAAAATTATCCCGTCAAAATGTCTGATTTATGTGCATACGAAATAAAGCCTTTGTCTAACCTGGATCAGAAGGAACATTGTGTCCGACACGATTCAATTTACAAATACGGTGGTTTATTATCAATTAAATTAACATATTGAATTGCACATGCATTTATTATTGTTATCTTTCGACAAAGTTTATTTATCGCATAATTTGAATTTTCTAACATCCCATTTTAACTCGTCGCTAAACATCAATAATAAATGTTCCTCGAACCAACTATAAAACTGTACATTTACAAATTAACATTTTACACTGTGACTTTTGACTTTTTCTCAATTGCAAGACCATTCAACAGTTTTCAATCTCAACAAAAATCTTACTTTCCGTGTACGCTCACCGTATACTGATTCCACTGCTTCTTGATTATAACGAACTCACCAATTTAGGCACATAAATTACAACGTACGTAAAAAACAACGTACGTAAAAAACAACGTACAATTCACCATAAATTATACTCAAATCCATAATACATCTTCGAATGCAGCGCAAAGACCATCCATAATGTTAATCGTCCGTTCTCCAAACTTAGTTCTCCATGGAGAACGCTATGGCGCACGTAGAAAACTCACCCCAAGGAAATTCTGTCCATCGTCCTGTTGCTGCGGCATACCGCTGGCAAGCAGAATAAAACCAGCAAATAAAATCACAACCTCGCTATACGACATCTTTCTGTCTACTGTGGCTACGATAGAAGCTGACTGCCGTGGCGTTGTTCGCCAGTGATTTCTACAACAACCTCCACGGCATCTCCGTGACTCACCTGGTGGGAAGGGGCAATCCCTATAGAGATCCACCGGGAACCGTCTTGCACCAATCGCTGCCACGGCTCGAATGAGATTTTAATCGACGAATTGCGCGCTAAAAGTAACCAGTAAACAGACGGAATGCACTCAGATTACGAGGGTCAAGGTCGACAACGTTATTTAATACCAGTTGCTTTATGAACGACAAAACGTGTGGTTCCTAAGTTCGTTTCCTTGTTCAACTTTTCTTCTCTTTGGTTCATTTGCATTTTTTCCGGTAGAATTTTTGTTTCAGGTTTTATTGTGTCTTTTTTTTCCCCTCTGAATATGTTTGTATGGTATGGCTGAAATTAGTGGGATAATTGATGAGTAGTTCTGGTATTAATAATTTTTTCTTTTTAAACTTGCTGATTAAATTATCTTTTTGGGTGACATTTACAATTGAAATCTGTATCGTTGGATATTTTGTTTTTATCGAAGGCAATGAGGATACTTTGAATTCCTATCACTTTTGGGAGAGTTTTTAGTTTTATTAGATCAGAAAGGGGGTGATTCAAAATGTAGTAGCTGAAGCTATATTAGTGGAACAAAATTAGGAACCAAAAAGTAATAGTTTGTTTATAGAGAATCTTTAAAAATTTTGAGGGGCTGGATGTCAGAGAGTAGTTCACATTTATAATCTCTAAAGAGTGGGGAATTAAAAGACGAAGGAAAGATATTGTTTTAAGGTGAAATTCATAGTACAATCTTAACAAACTGTGATTATATCACTGAACCAACGCATTCGTACTTCATTAAATTTTTTTCCTACGGTAAACACGTCACCGACTTTTTCTCCTTTCACAAAAAGTACTTCTGCAATAATAAAAAAAAAATGTACATGCGTGGAATAAAATTAAATTGAACAAATTACACATTAACACTCAAGATTACGTAAATTATTCTTCAGATATCGAAGTTCACGTCGCCGGAAATTGCTTTTACTTAAAACAGGCATCATTTATTTACATTTCTTTGCCACCAAAATATTTTTATCAAAAATAATATCATTACTCCTAGAACATGGAAAAATTCGGTTACATTTTCTATTCTTCTTCCTCGAATAGCAATTAAATAAAAATTGTAATAAGCAATCAAAGTGAAAGAGGATGTCACAATATTCCCGCAATTCCATTTCTTTTTGCCTTCAGCTTCATTTTACCGTCGCTTAGTTATTTCAAAATTCATCGAGCAATAGATAAACCGCATTTCAGTCTTCATAAACAGTGCGTGAAAGTTTTGCGTGCACCAGAACGAAGTTACGAAAACCGTGTTTATAACATGAAACGTTAATGGCATCAGTTCGATGGAAGTGAAAATGAGTTGCACACGTAACTCATCAGTGATATACAAATTTTATCGTTTCAGGGTTTCTCTTTTTGATCCTTGATTCGGTGAAATTGATAAATTTTAAAAATATCTCTGTATATCCTTGAAAATATAAAAAGGAAAGCAACAGAAATAGCAGGAAATGTGACTTCCAGGATGGGCGACATGAAAGACATAACAAAGATGGTTGCGCAACGACCAGAGTCTTTTATCGACGATAATAAAATTAATTAACACACAAAACTCTTTAAAATCGCGTAGAAATTAATTTATGACTTGGAATCTTCTTTATGGATTACATATTCGTATCTTTATTACTCAGCCAGATTAGCCTTTTTTAGCTACGTTGCGCTAAAAGCAGGAAGACACTGTATACTTTATTTTCTTTGCAATCTTTTTGTTAATTTTCACTGATTAATTCTTTTTTACGAGTATAAATTAATTTGTGATTTATATAATTTTTCACATAAATTATTTCCATAGAGGTAACCGTTTGTGACATGCAATCTATGGGAATTCATGCTGCATGTAATATGCAATTGCTTCAAGTTCGTTGAACCATACAGTTCAAGTATAACGATTGTTCATAGTCCCCTGAGAAATTTGAATTTTCATGCGTGCAACTTTTCCGCGCGGACAACAAGCGAATCGTAAGATAATTGCATATCACGTCATTTCCATCGAAGTGGTCGCAACTTAATGAACCGGTGTGAATCATTTAACTTATTGTTAACTGGCTTCGTATTTTTCACGTTTGCATCCAGACATAACAATGGAATATTTTCGTAAATCGCGCTTGAAAGTAGTTAATTATACGATGGGATCGAAGAATTTTAAATGTGTTAAACGGAATGACGGAAAATTATGATTAATGTGATGGGGGAAGAATAAAACTTTCAGTATTTACCGTGCGGTTTTCCGTTTATTTCAGATCAAGTTCCAGACAAGCGGAATATCGCGCAATTTGTTATTTTTAGAAGGTCCCACAGGAAATTTCACCATCAAAATAGGAATGATTCGGTGGGGCCAACTTAACTGTTGTTCGTGGAATAAAAGGACAAAAATTATGCTAAATTGCAAGGAAACTTTTAAGGAACAACTTACATCTGAATTCCAAGTGCATTAATATTAAACATACTGTTCATACTTCGCACTAAAAATTATATTTTTAATTTTTTCCGCTATGTTAAATGTATTTTCTCTGATATCCTTCCTCCGATTATTTACTTTTGTCAAATAATAACTAACTACACTTATTGAAAGATATTTAATTAACATTTATTGATGTGTCCCAAATTTGTCATAAATTCAATAGAAAATTAATTTTAACGGAAATCTACTTCCGATATAAGTATAAAAATTTGAATTTATTATCCAACATCCTCAGGACAATTTCTAATTTTTAATTCAGTAAAATGGAAAGTTTTTTTCGCTCAAAATCAACCCGCATTTACTTTGCACGAAGTTAAGTACAAAAAGAAAACATCGGTGGAAATTTCCATAAAGTGGGATGTCCTTTAAACTCGAAAAAATAGACATGTTTATGTTCTACGTGATTTTAAACCAGTTCTTCAGAAGCCTCGAACAGATTTTCATGACGTTTGTACAAACTTAGAATGAGATGACGAAGCGAACGAGTTTTTTCATCAGATGATTCACTTGCTGTAATCTTTCCGTAATAATTGCACTACGTGTTGTTTCTGACGACACAACACGCCAGTATATCTTCGCGAATTTACGTCCTCTCCCATTTTCCAAGGAACAAACAACACACGATTAATTGGTGCGGGAAGAAAAAAAAACTCCACCTTACATCCATTTGTTTTATTGGCATCGTAAACAAAGTGATTATTTAATGACTCTCGTGGAAACTGTTCTTTTTCATAGACAGCAAGTAATGACGTACATGACCTTGTTCCTATTGGAATCCTTCTATGCCATTGAAGAACAGAGGATAATTAATTCAGGCTGAACCGACAACAGATGCACTTCCGTGTAAATCCGATTTGCATCGCCCATTTAACGGACTAACCCTTTAACACGTTGAATGCCCGCTGTGTTTCCTCACTTTTGTTGAAAAGAGCTTTTTTTTACCATAATCACATTACTCTAAAGTGAAAATGTTAGAGGTAAAGACAGTTATCCATTCAGTAGTACTTTATTTATTTTATATTAGCTCTTTCATACTGAATGGATTAATTTTGTAAATCGTTTTGAAAGTTACAAATTTAAAATCAATTAATGGTCATCTCCGTGGCATTCAACATGTTAATTGAACTTCAAAATGAATAAAGATATTATTATCTAGCCTGGAAACTCCATCTAACGTGGAATTTTCATCTAACCGAAAAACCCGAAGGTTAATAATACTGGTCCTTTGTCACAAACTCGATAGAAATTCACTGATAACACAACGAGGGAAATTTGATAACGTTATCTCACAGTCCTTTTCATTCTTAATTACTTTTAATAGAAAGAAATCCTGCCACTTTTCGGCGCGATCTTGTTCTCCAACGGTGGGTCGTCCTGGAACCGCGGTTTACTTCCGGCCCTCGTCACTGGAGCGATCTTATTCCGTATTCTTGAGTCGTCTTTGGAGTAATTAGTAGGACGACCATTTTTTGGAGCAATTTTGTTTTGTATCTTGTCCGAATTCGTCGTACCGAGGAAATTTCCTAACCCTGTTGCAATTCCTTGCCAGGAAAAAGAACCACCTTCGTCGACGTCCTCGTGCACCTCGTAAGAACTCTGCTGGCCGTTAATTACGCTTCCCAGGATGCCTGGAATGCCTGAAGGAAAGAACGTTTCGAACTTTCACTGGCTAATGATGTCTGCACAATTTGTCGGGTGTTTTATCAATGTAAGAGGTGCATACAAAACTGTCTGCATGAAAGTGATGAAAGGAATATCCATAAGTATGTTGTGGAATTTTTAAAAAATAATATTACTAAGTTTTTATTTAACACTAGATTTACGGATATTGATTTACCTATTTTTCTGAAGCGAGCCAATTCGAATCATACGAGAAAATAGAAATTTTTTGCAAAGAAAATAGTTCCAAATCAATTGAAATGAAATATTTATTAATCAAAAATTAAACAACCAATATATTATATATGTAGTAATCAAATTTCGAATGAGTCGAATTGACTCCGTAAATCTAGTGTTAATATGTCAATAGAATATTTCATTTCTACGATTTTTAGACAGTACTGGCGTCATTGTTAATTTTGCAATAGCAAAGAATCGGTAGAGAAGTCGATACTTTATCTTTCTACCCAAGGAACTTGAATAATTTCTAATCTTTGTACTCTCAATAGACGTGCGATTTATGTAAGTAAACACGGTACAAACGTAAATGAGGAGAATAAGAAAAAGAAGTTACAAGAGCAACTATTACGTAGCCAAGTTTTGGTCCTTGCACCTGTATTGCTTTTTTTCCCGGTCTTTCTGCTCTTCTCTGAAGCAGACGTAACAGATCGATTCGGGTCGCTTTTTACAGCGCTCTTGTAATTATGCATCCAATCCTTTCATTTTGTCGTGCATAATTCCTCACCGCAAGAAAAGATCCAGGAAGACCGGTAAAAACCTGTTTTCGTTATGGCGCAACAGTACTCGTATTATATTTACCCTGACTACCATGGCCACCATGACTTCCTTGGCCACCATGACTTCCTTGACTACCATGGATTCCACCAAGAATTCCACCGTGTCCTCCATGATTTCCACCTAATCCACCGTGTATTCCACCGAGACCACCATGAATTCCACCGTGTCCACCCAGAATTCCATGATTTCCTAGCAATCCATGGTGTCCCACCAGAAGACTGGATAGAGCATTCAGACCAAATGGATCGCTATGATGATGCCGGACAGTTCTTTTTAATTGTTTTTGTCGTAGACGTTGATTCTGTATCTGTTCTCTGTGCAATCTCTGGCGTTCCTTTTGCGCGATTATTCTTTCTCTCCTTTCTTGTCGATTTTGTTGAATTTGTTCGGCATTCTGACGTCTCTGTGCAGCAGTGGATTTTACGAGATTGCCAACTGCCTCGAGGGTTGAAATAGGGATCTGAAATTTTCAAGGTCGACGGAGACCGATGGCGTGTCAGTGATAGTTGATATAAAAAGGCTTTCAAATTAGTGAAGATTCTATGAGACAGTAAAATACGGTGCAATATATGCGGCAGGGGTTGCAAAAGTCTTACCCTTAAGGGAGGGTGACAATTTTCTTTGGTACCATTTAATATTGCTAACGGTATCAATTAATATTTCTTCTGGCACCACTTAATATTGGTACCAGTTCCATTTAATATTGGTACCGGTATCATTTAGTATTGGTACCGGTACCATTTAATTTTGTTACTGGAACCATTTAATATTGGTGCTGGTACCATTTAATTTTGGTACCGGTACCATTTAATATTGCTACTGATGCCATTTAATATTGGTACTGGTACCATTTAGTATTGTTACCGGTACCATTTCATTTTGTTACCAGAACCATTTAATATTGGTACCAGCACAATTTAATATCGGCATCAGTGCAATTTAACACTAGAACTACCAAACCAGTCAAAATGACTGGTACACAATTTTTTCCAAAAATTCTCCAAGTTTATATAAGAGTTATAGAATAAATATTCTACGTCTATATCAATAAACATAAATCACCCAATCGATCAAATCTTCCGCCGCTTGATCTCCCCTTTTTCAAAGTATTTATTTAATTTATTAAAATATGCTAGATTTATGGCCGGTAGTTCTAGTGTTAATATTGGTACCGGTACCATTTACTATTGCTAACGGTATCATCTAACGTCCGCACTTCTTTAAATTAACATAATATTGTACAAAATATTGGAAAAATAATATTATAGTATAATTTGTTTATAATACTTCAACTATATAAAGAAAGAGTTACCAGTACTTTCTTAAGCCTAATGCAAACAGCATTAGATTCAATCTAATTTATTCTTCTCCGACTTCCTCCTATCTATTCTACTATATCTTTATGCATTATAGACAATTTCCATACTTGAAAGACAGTGTCAATGGCCTGAGTGTTCTGCGGTGTAAAAGTCTGCGCTGCTGCAGCGGTTTGTTTAATTGCCGTAATTGGAATCTAAAAATAAACTTCTCTTTTACTTTCAAATTTCAAAATTCTTCTTCGTAATATCAAATAATTTTAAATTCTAAGTACGATACTCACGTTAAAAATATTATCTATCACTTCACCACCTTGCTCTCCCTGATTTTGACGTTTTTGTCTGTCCACTGCTATCTAGACAGAATAAAGTAAAACGTTATATTTCTTCATCCACCTGCCAATTTGCATGCGAATGCTTGTAGTGCTTGTTTCAGAAGACTTTTAAACCGCCTCGAGCTAAAGATTTAATACATCCCACGTTTAAGGTGTCATCGTGCGATTATGTTCCTTTGAAGGAACCTAAGCACGATGACGCGCGCGTCTACACCTCGACAATTTGAATGTTCAACTTCCACGGCAGCTTTCACTTCTCTGCGTTTAAGGTTTATCGGATAATTTTCAGTTTAACGTCGATTAATTCAAAGGTCATCTTTCCTTACATCCATCTACGGACTCACATAACTCTTTGCAATTTTTTACGCTGATCTTTCCTCCTGAAACTTGTCACAATTTTCTAAACATTCTTTCAGACTCTCAAAATTTCAGGCGTGAAGTCTCTATCTATATCTGCAATTTAATCACAGATATTCTAAAATATTTATAAGCAACTTTTCCTTTTTTTTTTATATACTAATATGTATTTCTGTAACCTGAAAGTTTCTAAGTACCTTTATATATTTATTTTATTTCTTATTCCAATGAAAACCGTCCTGTCAAAAATCACCCCTCAAATTGCTTTAGAAATTATAAAATCAGCACTCCATCACCAATTACCGAATCACAGCAAATTAAAATGAACAAAATTACTACCACTTTACAAAATTTCTTCCTGAACTAACTAAACAATTATGGAGAAGCCAAATCATTATAAAAAAAATGCAATTTACCCCTCGTGCAAGGGAAGAAGACACGATGCAAAGTGCGACGAGAAGTCCAAACATCCTCGCGAATCCTCAGGAGCAGCTCGATAATCTTGATCCACGAACTGCAGGGCAGATCGACGATCGTGCGATCTATAAGGGTGCCTCGATAATCCCACGCCAAAGATCAACCAATCACTGTGCAGAATCTCGATGGGTGACGTAGTTTTCTTTGGCTGACCAGTGCTTTCTATTTCACGTAATCTGCGTGCACGCACAATCCGTTCCCCTCCTTTTGTCCTCTTTCACCGCTTTATTATTATATACCACCTTCTTCTTTTTTGATCATATATGTAACAATGTGGGCGGAGGCAGTGACATTGCATAAGAAATTGTGAAAATAAAGAGACAGAGAGACGTGCGAAATAGGCGATGCAATTGGACGAACCATCTTAGGATTTTTCCTCGTAAATGTGGAATATCCTTAAAAAGGTTTTCCTAAAAATTTCAAACGTCTCGCGTGTTTGAAAGAAATTGCGAGATTGATACGTTGCTTTTTAATTTTGTTGGATTTCTGAGATGAAGCAATTTGACTTTTACATTATGAGAGTGAGAAGAGAAAAAGAATGATAGTTTGATGACTGAGATTTGTACCGTTTTGGAAGATTTATGGTGCCACACTGGTTTTGAAATTTGGTGACCAACAATTTTGCATACTTATGTTTATGTGTGTCTGTTAGAAAATTGTGAAATAATTATTATGTTTGAACTGTGTTCTTCTGGGACAAAAAACTGTGAACTTCCAGAAGAATAAGAATTTGCCTGCTTCCGTTTTCATGAAAAATCACCACGTTCATTGATCAATGAAATGTTTGTAGTTCTTTAAAAGAAAATTTTTATCGTAATTTAAAAACCACAGAACTTTTATTACAAGCAACACGCAGGCTGGTTTAAACGTCCATCAGTTTTCCAAAGAAGGAAGAAAATTGGTTACTTAAATGCACTTCGACTTCCTCCTTTCTCAGATCGTTTCTCAGCATTCCATTATCATTATCTTCATGCGACATGAATTAACATTAACGATGCTTAGCCAGGGGGTAAAATAAAAGGATAACCAAGCGACAAACGTTACATCTCGCTCGAATAGAATTCAAGTTGCTTTCTAGTTTATCGCAATCCCAATTTGCCCGTTCGTTTCCAACTTCTTTCGGCCTCATTCACCGAACGATTATCAAATTTTTTCACGACCTACCACTGCCGTGTTACATAAACACCAAAGAAGCGAACGTTTAAAATGACGTAACACCATCGAAAGTAGCTTCACGGGAATATTAAATTAAAAATACAGTCGACATAAACATCGCTTTTTCGTCAAGTCCTATTTACCTAATTTCACGACTTTTTCGAAATCGAACGATTAATAGGAAATATTTACAGAATCTACTCAAAAGAGAACTCTTCGTAGGTAAAAATTCAGTCTTTTGCACAGAACTGTGCACAATACACCTACGATAAATTCGCGATAATTCGCAAATCTGAAGAAACTTCTCTCAATAAGCTGCCGGATTGTCCTGAAGGTATCTTCCTACCTGTCTCCCAAGATCTTTTCGAAATTCTCTGCTGGATACTTCCGATTGCTGAAAATATGCCACATTAAAAAACAAGATACACAAATTTTATTGCTACTTAAAAATGTAAAAATTCATTATATCATTGTTTGCTGAAAGTATGATTTCTCCAGAAAAAAAATAGGAAGAAACAGCTCACATTTAATGCATCTCTCCATTCGATGTTGAACAATCTAACTAAGCCTTGAATATTCCTACGAATCAGAGATTGCAATCCACTTCTCGTTATCAGAAAAGGTGCTTCGGTTGTTGTTGTTGTCGGTGTCATCGTTGATGTCTCCGTTGCATTGGCTCTCGTTGAATTATCAGAAACGTTTGCCTGATTGGCAGTCATTGCTCTTCCAGCCACTGTTAAAGAGGCTCCAGTCATTGTACTCTGCGTTGCTGAATCTGGAGCAATGCCGCTGTTGATGATTTCGCCGATTTGTCTGATCGCTGAACGTGTATCGTTGAATGTCTGCAATCGATTGAAATATTACATTAATTTTGATACTAGAATATTTCCTATTTAATCATATTGTGCCAGAAATTCTATTTTTTTTTTCATTTTGAAGTTAACCCATTCACTGCCAGAACGAATTAAGCAAATATTACTTTGCATGTTACAATTTGAGAAAACGACAGAAAGACTTCGAAACATGAATTGAATGAATCACAAATATAATATTAACATTTATAAAGATATGAAGAATATTTTTGATCCAAAATTACTATACACGCTCGGCTGTTATTGCTAAATTATTAATTCCAAGTTATAGTGCAACCACGAGATATCTCGTAGTTGGCAATGAATGGGTTAACTGTTGCAAATTTTTTAATTTTACACACTTCGAAAGTAATTCTTGCAAGTGTCCAAAAGAACCCAGGTCTCTGTTTTCGAACCTGTCTGACGACTCTTCTAGTCTCCTCAGGAATAATTTTATCCTCGATTGTATTCGACTCGATATCCTCATCTATCGAATCATCCTTTAGAATCCTATCGAGAATATTCATCTTCTTTATAATCTCCTCTTCGTTCTTGTCGTTTCTCTCTTCATTTCCATAGTTCACGTTGAAATTTCCATTTTCACCTTTGAAATCTTCCCTTTGGCCATCGTAACGAGCAAATTCTTGAGGATTGTAGTAGAATTTTTGGGCGCGATTTCTCGTTTCTTGCAACTGTTGAGTGTCTGGATAATATTTCATCGATTGCCAAGGATTTTGCGAGTAAATTTGTTGATAATTGTATCCTACGATGGGCGACGATCTTGGAACGTAAGGAGGGTATGTTTCTTCAGGAAGAATTTTTGGATTGGATGGAAGTCGATGATCCAGAGGATAATATCGTTCGTAATTTGGTGGATAAGGTATTTGAGGATTACTCTGAAGAGGATCGACGAGAAAGAGGAGCAGCAGAAAGGCTGATAGTAGATTTAACGACGACGCCAGCATCTGGAAAATTATATTTATTAATTATAAAATAAAGTCACTAAATTGTCTAAAAGGAACTTGAAATTTTCAACACAGAGACGACACATGAATGTAAAATGTTAGAGTATAAATTCAAGTGGAAAAGTTTAAAAATCTTGTTTATTGAGATGAACTCTATTCGTAGATTATTAATATCGTCAATGATTAATTTTCTATGGCGCAAGAAAACTCAATAATTGAAGAAATTATTAAAAAAGTGAATTACAGATATTTTAAAAATGCTAAAATATTCACAGACAAATCTTCCTGTTAAATATACAAATAAATACAAACGACCCCATTTAATAGAGTATATCCAAGTGCAATCAGAGAACAAATCAAATTTGATACCATTCTCAAATCACTGTCGACACCGAAAAATCGTCAAATTGAGCGGGTAAAAAATGGAAAACAGGTGATTCGAGTAGCGAGAAACTATCAAAAATTGCGTCCCATAAAATGAAATATTGGACTCTGACAACTCAGCCGTATTTACGCGATTCCCATCACGCGCATTGTGCAACCAACGAGCAGGACAATGTTAAATAGAAAAAAAGGCATATCCAAAGATGCCGATTTATATTCGAAGTGCGATCAGATTCGTTTTAAATGGCGTTTAAATGATTAGCCAATAATCGACTTACATCAGCGATACGGCGAATAGAATGGAATCCAATTTAATGCAGGGTTTCTCACAAACATACACATATCACTGTCCGTTCGACTGGAAAGTACAAATTGCAATTTGCAAACTGTCTGTCGAACATCATCAAACATTTATCATCACTAAAAATTCTTTTCCTACGAGTTTTGTACATTCGTTTACCAAGAATTCCTAAAATCCACAGAGGTAGAATTTATTTCATTATTTTAGATAGCCTTGTTTTAATTGAATTCTACTTTTTGTGATCTAATTGTAATGATAAAATATTTCCGAGCGTTCTATTGTTGTCAAAAGATTTAAGTAGATGTTTAAATGTGTGCTTTTAATTATGACAGTGATCTAAGACATTTATTTTTCGTATTGTAATATTTAGACTTCTTTGGGTAACTATTTGAATTCTAAATAATGAGATAATTATCAACTTCATTAAACGGTCTAATCATTTATCATTTTTATGAAGTAATTTACACTGTTGCAATGCAAAATAATTTTTGGAAATTTTCGACTTAGATCACTTTCATAATAACCGTCACATATTTACATTAAGTGCAAGTCGTTCGTAACCGATTTGCGATACCGATCAGTCGCGCTGTTTACCACCGTTCGAACGGGACTGATTCACTTTTTTTTTTCTAGATCCAAACCAGGACTTCGTTTCGAGATCCATTTCGACTCGTACGTGACGAAATGGAACGTGCAATGAATTCCTCGGGTTGTTCTTTCGAGGTTCTTTCGAAACCAATCGATCGTGGGATCCGTTATTCGGCCATTGAGTAACACTTAACACCGGTGTCTACCGTACGAGTGTTACGTAAATCCGTTATTAAAAGTTCGACTCTTTCATTGGCTCATAAAAGCTTTCATTTTTAAATTTTATTACTCAAAATAAATTATTTATTACTTGCAGCGGAAATTACAGAACAGAGAGGGAAAAATGTGCAACCCCAGATTACAATGATCCTTTACATTGATTTTCGCGTCGCGAATTTGATTGATTTTTAACATAGACTCTTTATAGTCAATATCGTTGGTAATAAAATATTTATGAGTAACTATATTTATTATTTGCACCGATTTTCAGCAATAAAACGGTTTAGTCAAAATCAAAGCACGTCTCTGATCGTTCAACACCTTATAAACAATCTTTATCTTTGTATACCAATATAAATATCATTAAAATCTTTACGTAAGGAGCAGAATATTCACGAGAGGTGAAATTGGCATCACTTTGCCGATCATAAAAGTTAGCACACGGCAAAAGTCAAGATCGTTATGAGCTCTCGTGTTATAATGCTTATGAAACGGTGCAATTTTATTCCTGTTGGAAAATTATGCAGTAAAAGCCATTGGCGCAGATCATTTCACTCAACGAGTTGATCCTTTTCCAACCAAGTTCTCCGTCTGATTTATCAAGTAACATGTTTTCACTTA
Organism: Cerceris rybyensis; assembly: GCA_910591515.1. Lineage (NCBI taxonomy): Eukaryota > Metazoa > Arthropoda > Insecta > Hymenoptera > Crabronidae > Cerceris > Cerceris rybyensis. The sequence continues at coordinate 21,504,563 of OU342792.1, read as the reverse complement.
ATTCTTCCTGCTTAATGTTCAACGCTCCATAAGAAAATTCAAATTCTCTCCGTACTTTCGCACACATTTCACCTTCACCAATGAACTAACAATTATTGAACATGCAATTAACAAGGATTCTCGATAAATTCATAGTTTTTCACTATTAAATAACATTGTTAATTTTGTCATTATCGGTCAAACCCCGCAATCACAAAGAGACAACAAGGAAGACTTTCTACTTTCACGATTTATTGCGCGAACATTTTCATCGATCGGAAAAATGTGCTCTTGCGCGAAAGAATTCGACGTATTGTAACACTACCGATCGTAATTATCGGTTTAACACACTCCTTAACTTTCTCTTTTACACGAGACACAATTAACTCATCGATTTTCACTTGGTCGATTTAATCTCGATTTTCATATCGAATCGGAACAATTCTTCGAACGTCGCGGAAGATTGTTAAACATGAAACTATTTTTACTTTTATTAGCTGTCCTTACAATGTTGTCGACGAAATTTAAAGAAATTGGATCACACAGCTTTTCTTTAATCGAATGATAGTGATTTTATCAATGAGATCGAAATTATGAGTGTTTTATCGGAGCTGCTTGAAAAGTAACCGTCTTACTCGGTGATCAGTGGACACAACACTTAGCGTTTGATCGTTTCCAGGTGCTGGTTCAGCCAGAACCACGTGGACCGACGATTGTGCAGAGCATCTTTCACTTTCACTCCCGGTTACCTCGATCACCACGTGTTTCCGCGTAAGAAACGTAATTCGACGGCGGATGCGTCATACTGCGCTCTTTTTGCCTCGTTTCGATTACGTCTGTGCACTCTTCCGTGACAGGTTGCGGAAACTGATGATGGAAATTTGTTGTGTGATTTACAAATTATGTATTTTATTTGCATCTTTCATTTTTCGACTGGAGCTTCAACGATCATTTTGTTTAGGATCTGCTGTTTTAGGTGTTAAGTAGTAGGTGTTAAGAATCTATGATATAATGAGAAGAATTTTTTTTAGATTTTAATTGAACTCTGTCCCATTTGTTTAATGAGAGAACTTTGACTTAATGATTAAGGTACTAAGTCATTACTTCCTTATCAATCATGGCTTCCGAGATAATGTTGTAGTCATTTTGCCTAAGATCGATTGTTTTAAGCAGCCTCCAGGTCACTTAAGTTATGATGTATTAAATAATAATTTAACGCTTTGCGGACGGAGGCATTTTTGAATATCGAGAAACAATCAATTATTTAGCGATGAAAAAACACTTTTTCATCGGAAAGACAGTTTGTTAATGTATACAAGTTGAAATTCACTCTTTGTAAAATAATATTTCAACGATTATATTTTAATTTTTCAACTCTAACCGTTTATATATGCACCGACAAACTATAACCAATTTTTTTCTCAAGGCGCATATATTCACCCGTCGTCCTCAAAGGGTTAACCCCTTAGCCTACAACAACAAGAAATAGGGAATTTTGAAGTCTTCCAAATACTATGAAATTGAAAATATCAGCCGGTCACGAAACGGTGTCATTATTTCCATATTATTGATATTACGTTCAGTTATATGAAATATCAGAAATCAGTGAAGACTTTTGATTTCAGGAATTTATTTCGAGTCTTTGCACGTAATCAGAAAAGAAATCGTAGGCCAAGGGGTTAAGAAAAATTTTTCAACGATTCAGAATTCGACCTTGAGCCGAAAGGTTTCTTGAGAAATTAAAGAATTCAAACTTAGAAACTGCAATTACTTTCTGTATGATACGCTCTAATTGCCAAATAAGCATTTTGCCAATTGTTTCACAGCGAAAAAGAAACGCGAATGAAGAGCTATCTATTGTTTTCACGATCGAATCCGTCAAAATCGCATCGCGCGCGATCTCCGCAAAAGGTGGATTTCTCTATTGCGAAAATCAAATGTTTATCGTATGCAGTTGCTATACCAGGAGACGACGGTCCACTTTCCCTCGAAATTATCCCTCGGAGAGTTCAAAGCAAGCATCAATCTTGCATATGACACAAATGAAACGCCTCTTTTTATATGCGCAAAAAAAAGACAATGACGCAGAGCAGGAAACTAGGTCGCAATTTCGAAATATTCTGCTCCATTTCTAATATCCGCCTTGATTGGACCTTTAGCCGGTTCTTTTTACTTATTTCTCGGACATACGCCTCTGGTGCGAGCCGTTACGTTATGCAATAGGTGTGTCCACCTGTTGTGCGTCAGTGATTCTCATCGTGTGAGAAGCTAATAATTGTTTTCAATTTATCCAAACTCATTTATGCTTAATTACGTGCTAGAATCTTCGTTGAAGTATGTAATGAAAGATATAAAAGGAAACCGTGTCAATAACTTTGGAGGAATAGCAGAAAAAGTCCCATGAAAAAGTACTTTTTTAATTTAACCATGGGGGAACTTAAATTCCAATCTTTTTGCAAAATTCTTTGTGTAGAACACAATTGTTACTTCGAAGCTTATTTAAAATTGCAGATTTTTGAGAGAAATAGCATAGAAATTTGTTGTAGAAAATTAACGAAACGGATGCTAAAAAATATTATGTTGAAATTAATTTACTATTTTAGAAATTCTAACAGAATTTATTTATGTCGTAAGATTCTTAGTGAAAAAGATTTATTGTACGATTCGAGAAGGTATAAGGAAGACCACTGTCTTTTTTCACTTCATCCCACAAACCAGTCTTAAACAGTCTTCTCAATTTTCGGGTATATTGACCTCAGATGCACGTTTCTCAAAAGTCTTTCACTTTCAGTCTTCTTTCCGAAGAAAAGTTTTATTAATTATTAACTTTCCATCGCACCCACGTTATTCTACGAGGAAAATCCGCCTCTTTTGTCTTTATTTGACAGTCTCTTTTATTTGTCACACGCTAATACGTATTGTGTAAGATTTGCTTCGCCGAATGTTATGCAACTTCGTATTATCTCACAGTTTGAATTTCTGATTATTCGAAAAATCGTAGAATAAGATTTTGCAACAAACTATCGATATTTTCTTGCCAAGAATAAATAAAAATTTCACAGAATTTTAAAATACAGTTTGTTTTGGTAGAAAAAGATTATTAAAATGTTTGTGAAGGTTTTAAAAGAAACATATTTGACTCACATTCCGAGGAGAAGAATCGACGAGAAATACGCGAGAACTCGAAGACGCCGAACGCAAACTGAACTTCTTGTTCCGATATTCCCTGGCGATACGTGCAGCTGCAAAAGAAGCAAAAATTCAAGGTACAATTTATCCTACATTTCGTCATCAATCCGTCAATCATTCTGTATCACGACATCATATTATCCTCATTAAACATCGACAGATACGACATTTCCGTATTCCAATATCCTTTAATCTCAGTGTATCATTACAAAATCACCGATTTCTCGATAAAATTTCAGATTCCCGACGATTCGATGCAAGTTTCACTTTTGCAAAATTCGGAGGACGCAATTAGCGAAGGCAGATCATTTTTACGTAAGAATCTCGTCGAATGGTCCTGAGATATCGTGACATAACTCTTCTAACTTAAATCTTTTCATATTGAAAAAAAAAACAACTTACAAAATAAAAACACATTTCTACGTTTCCGTAAAATATCCATAACTTACAAAACCAGTAACAATTTCCTATCCAAAATGTTTCAAATTCCCATTCATCCCCAAAACAACAACCCTAAGAACCAAGTTAAAAAAAAAACAAAAAAATATTCCCAAAACGATCAAACTCAACCGAACACATTTCCGTCATACCTCAAAAATTTCAGGTAAGAATCACCACCCAAAATTCATTAATTCCACTAAGTTTCCAACAAGTTCCCAGGTGTTTTTCTTCCCCTTAAGTCGGCGAGTGCGTCGGTTGAGGATCCAAGAAAGAGTGCATCTTGTCAGACAGCAGAACCGGCACTAACGAGATGAGTCTCTCCTCCTTACGATGTCTCGAATCAGCCTCGAAGGTCGTCAGCATTTTTACGAAAGATCTTACGCGATGGCCTGACTGGCAAACGGAACAGATTTACGAAATTCCAGAAGGAGGGAGGCTCATGCATCCCTCGCTCCTCTCCGAAAGAAGTCGTCGAAGGAAATTCCTTCGTGACGTGTTCCACGTGTTTGGAATGAATTCTTTCGGGAATTCTTGAGCAACGAAGAGTTAAGCAACATTTGTTCAATGACGTATGACTTGGATGGATTCTCAAAGGAGGTTTGACATTGGTGATAAGATAGAGAAGACATTTTGGTCATGCTTGAGGTGCATTAAGATTGGGTAATAAAATGTCTATATATTTTTTTATATTTATGGAAGAATATAGATGCAATTGAATTGCAATTCAGAATTGGAATTCTGTTATCATCGCAATGTGGGAATTTGAATTGCAGGTATGAATCAGCGGTGCGCCTGTTGAATGATGAATTAGTTGACTTCTGTGTATGAGGAAAAGATGACTTCTAGGCGATTTTGTAAGCTTTTTCCTTTTGAGTTCAAAATTTAGTGATCTTTGTGTTTTTGTTATTTGGTAGTAATACTGAGAGCTCGTGGAATTATTTTTTTTTTATAATATCAAAAAAAAATCGAGAGAAATTTCCTTCGTTACGAATAAGTTAAACGGCATTGTTTAATTAAAAATTTACAGAATGCGCTTGTGTAATTAATTTTTTTTACACTAATAAAATGAATTAACGAAAGGATCGCTAATCTAGTTAATTTTCTCATCGCAATTTATTCGAGGCAACCGGTTCGCAGATCGGTACACACTTTGCGATATTTTTTCTCCTAGATAAAAGTCCAAGGAAATACTCGAAGTGTCGACATTCTCTTCTGCATAATGTATTTTTCACGTTGTGTTTAGCCCCTCTTTGAACTCTTGCGATTACCTCGAAGAAAATCATCACTGACCGACTTTTGGCCGATGCAAATGGTAACTGCTCCTCGACATTGTAAATAAAGAACCAGCGATGCTCTTTGCTACTGTTTTGTGCTTTCTAAATTATTCCAGATCGAAGGCCAGAACTCTCTTGGCGTTGGCCTGCATTGCGAAACTTTTTTTATTCTTCTTGCTATCAATATTTATGCTCCTCATGTGCATCCATAACGTTGCAAATTACAGAATTCTACGAAATACGAACTGTTAACGATTCAATGGATGATAGAAGAATATTTTATGTCTACTCAGAGAGCATATTTTCTATACGATTATTTAAAAATTATAGTGTTACTCAAAAAATGTGATTTAAAATCCACCGAAGATAATTTATGTATTCTTTTTTGGTTTGTATTCATTGGGTTCAACTGCTGTAATAATTTTCACTTTCAGACAGTTTTAAGTGGCTTCCGAACCACCAAAACAATTTTGAAATATTTAATATTTTATACTGGGAAAAAATATTTCACCGAACTTATGCAAAAGAGTTTATCTAAAATTACAGCTTACGTGTAATTATCAAAGCGATAATTAAAAGGAAACACTTTCCGTCGACGTTAAAATGGTATCAGCATAGCAAGTGCCATAGAACCATTGAATAATGGTTTCCACATTTAAATCTCCGGTGGTCACTTCCGGAAAGTTTCGCTCGCGTAATACAAAAACAATACAACGTGAGTAAACTTGTAACTATTACGAACACGAGAATGTAATATCACGTGAATTTCCTATCGTTCGATCGAGCTATGCGGAAATTATCCGGGAATATTTTACGCTTCTCTCGCGCCCAAAGCAGGAAGTATTCGCGACTCTCGATTTCAGACGAATTTCTCCCACTTTTCCATTTCCCATTTTCCATTTGTCTGTCGTTTTTAACCCACGGCTCCTCCTTCGAGTGATGCTTTCACCGGACACGACAACGAGGAAATTCCTCGAAGAAAAGTTACCAATTCATATTTCTATGAAAACTTTTTCATATCTCCCTTCTAATTAAAAAAAAATTGCAATATAAGCTACTCCTCAGATTTAGATAAACAGATTACGGTGTTTTGCCGTAGCTTAATTTATTTCCGTGATATCAGGTTACTAAAATACTTGCGTCAGCTCTAAATAATTATGGTATTATACACGATGATCCACAAGACACTGGAGTATTTTAAAATATAATTACTTTTTTTTATCAATTTTGATTAATTTCTTAATTTCGCTATTAATTCTTGCAAGTTAGAAGCAGATTGGTGTCTATATGAAGTCTATAATCAGCGATGCTAAACAGAAATAATTTTCGAGATGTATATCTACAGTGAATTTTTAGTAGATGAAAGCGTTATTTCATTTTTAAATAATCCAGTGACCTTTGACCTTCGACTTTGCAGGGCTACTCTTATAGAATGAACAATGAATAAAGAAAACAATCAGCTCTGATAAATAGTTAAATAAATATCTCATAGGATAATAATCAAAAAAAGGAAATTTTTCCTTCATTTCATTCAACGGGTATATTCCTTATCAGCTTTTGGATCACCATAATTGAAACGTTCCTCGTTCAGTAATAGTAACATAGCCATTATCACTGTTACCAGCTGTTTTTCGCAAATGCAACAGAAACGCGCGAATATTACACACTTCGCTCGTTCCTGTCGAGATCCTTGCGGATTTCTGGTTGCGTAAATATCACAAGTGGAAGTAATTGCCGGACGATTTCCTGATGTGATTTTTCCAAAAAGCAGCCTCCTGGCTGTGTCGTGCGCTTATCTAGAAAGTACCTCTCCAATAGAACCACAGTTGTTGAATGTATCAGATAAATCGTATGTTTAACTGCAAAATCAGGAAGTTCGTTTCGCATTATTTTCATCGATGGTTTCGCGCAAGATGTCATTAATCCTGTGCAACCGCTAAGAGACAATGAGGGTAGATTGAAATATCTTTTCTGTCGTCGAATCAACTTATTCCTAGGATAAACAACTCTCTGCTAGATTTCTACGAGCGAATGGATATTTATATGTTTATGCAACAGTCGGGACAATCGCATCGGTTGATCAACTGTGTTACACAACGCTGGAGAGTTCGTCGAAGAGATATTCTTGAGAGAAATTTTCCACGTGCCGATGGGAAATGCGTTCACGCAGGTGGGAGATTAATTGCTTCATCTGGATATTGGAAAAATTGTTTATTGATTGGAAAATCTCACTTTAAAGAGTCTAGAAAGTCTGGTGAATTATTGCACTATGTTCGAGTATTAAACTTTCGGCTTTAGAGGTTTTTAGTTAACACGTTCAACGCCGCCGGTATTTCGCTAATTTGATCATTTCTACCGAAGTGGTATTTTTTCTATTAAGTTCACATCTTTACAAAGCAGAAACTTTAAAGATACAGATTTTTCACGTCTATATTTAAATATTCAGTATGTCCGAGAATTCGTACATATTACAATTTAAAAGTTACATGAAATTTCAGTGAATTCAAAAGCGTCGGTCACCGGTAGCATTGAAGTATTAATCGGTAGAAGTTCGTAACTGCAACTATTTTTTATGCGTTAACAAATTCTAAATTATAAACATCTTCGATCGAATAAAGTTTCATATTTAAATGATAATATATAGTGTCTGATTAAATATAGAATAAAACTACTGTTTTGTTAGGAACGTTAACAGTGTTAATTAGAAATAAAATAAAACAATGTCAGTTAACGTTTTAAAAAAGTCTCAATGTCGCACTCAAGCAATTATCTCTTTACGTATGAAACTTCACCGACGGTTATCGGCATGCGAAAGGTAATGTTCAGGTGAGAAAGGTTAATCATCAACCTCTCGAACGTACAATTGTATGGCAACGTGTTAGGAAACAACGAGTCGTTTAACATGATAATGATCATCGCAATTCTTTCAAGATACTCGTCGTATTTCGAGGAATTCATCGCTATGCGCATTAATAATTCGTTAAACAGCCAACTTACAATTCCCTAAATTAACAAATTACAAACGTCACTGAACTTTAACACGCAACGTCAAACTTTGAAAAAATAAACAAATGCACTGTAATCGCATAAACTCACCAAAATGTGAGTCATCGCTTCCCTTTATCCTAAGCATTACTAGCAGAAGTCATTATTAAAAAAATTAACATAATTTGAATTATCATATCGAAATTATACGTAAAAAAATTTCACTAAAATGTCACATATCTAATTAACTTCAATAAGACTTCTGCCAGCAACATAAATCTATAAAAAAAAACCTTCGGAGTCACTTTAATTAATCGACTGCTACTTGAATCGATTTCATGATCCTTTTGGAAAAATTCCCTGAATTTCATTGAGCCGTCCTTCTGGAAAGTCCTCGAAGGAATTCTTCTATTGAATAGAATCCGATGGCAAACCCTTGATTGCGAAAGCTCCTCTGAAGAACGGCTTAAAAAGCTCTAAGAAAGTCTGTGTTCTGCGGGCTGAATTCTGCAAAGTGCAAAAACGATCGGTCTTCGTATTAAACTCTCACTTTCGCAGTACAACCTAGCAGTATCATAGGCTACGTATTCGAAGGAAATTCGTTTTGAAAGCTTTAAAATCAGTGAGTGATGTGTACTCTCTTAAAAATCATGTCGATTGATAAAGAAGCAATAGAACTTACAAGAATGACGCTACTGAGGACTTTGCTGACATTGGTAATTAGTGTGAAACCAGCACCAAAAGCGGGCGCTGGAATATCCAAGGACACTTTATTCCTATCGAACTCGGGGATATCCTCTGTGGTGGTCGGAATATTTCCCTGTGCAGACAAAACAACCGGTCAGAGTTTGCCTTTCACAATCCTTATCCTCCGCCATGTTTTTTCCTTTATAAAAATGCATTCGCGTATAAACGCGGTTAAACGCACACATGCCTATGGGGTTTTTGCTACGTGTTTTATACTCGTTCTATTTTTAACGGCGTATTTTGCAACATAGAAACGACTTGTCAACGCAATTAAGGATCATAAAACTTTAATATTGCATTTGATCGAGTAATATTAAATGTGTAATAAAAGTTAGAATTTTTTTTCCCGACTTTTACTCCATTTATGCAAATGCAAAAAAAATGAGAAATCACGCAATCCGCTAATACATCGTTATCAACGATTAATCCTGAAATTATCGTGCGCGAAGTCTGAAAGGAAAATGGGGAGAGGACGGAGGATCTCCATGACACTTTTGAAAAAACACTCGAGGCTGGCAAATACACAAAGAAAACGATCGTGCATTTATTTGACATTATCATCATAATCATCAACATTTTCATAGTCCCTTCTTATATAATTATTAATATCGATAGTATCCTTAATCTTTCTTAAAACCGTTCAGATGCGCTATTTACATCATTTACACAGTTGCTAATGTTCACGTGTCATTTATCACGCTTCTCTCATTTTTCTTTCTCTCTAAATATTACTAAATTATTTACAACAATTCACGATGGCAAATCGATCTTCCTTCTAAAGTATTGTCTCACTGTGTGCACGCGAGCATGTGTGTGTGTGGATGTGTTCGCTCAATTGCTCATAAATCGACAATAAATCAGCTATAAATCGATGACAAATCGGTAGTAAGTCAGCAACGATTTAACCCGGAAGTTGACGAGAGACAGAGGGTGGACAGGGTGCGAATGTATCTCCATGGTTAAGACGTTGTCATATGACGTTTAGATTCTACTCTCGGGGAGGGCATGTCGCGGGGGTGAAGTGGTAGCATGGGGGTTGTTGTACCGGTCGTTCCTGCCATTTTATCGGCCCAGCTAGAAAGAAAAATCCACATCGTATAGCTTTCTCGGTTTTGTCTTTTTTTTTTCCTCTGTTTACTTCGAGGATCTTCTCACGAAAGCGCAGCCCTCCGCTGGATGAACCGGAAGTTGGACGGCGGGACCAACGATCCGGCAGCTTCCATCAATTGCCAACCCCATGGCCCGCTCTATGCGACCGCTTTTTTTTTAAGCCTTTTAGTATGACGTTTGCGGTGGCGGGTAATCGTACTGTTTACGCACAACAGGTAAGTCGCTTTAATGCGCCAGTTCTTCAACTGGTTATTGGTTATTTAGTAGTGATTATTTTTGTTGTTATTGATAGTGATTTTCGTGCAGAGAAGAGTTTCATGCCGAGAAAATCTTCTGTGGACGTGTGGCAGGCGATTTGGCGGGAGCAGTTTGCTGCGTAGGGTTAAATTTATTTGTTATGGGGTGTTAATTACTTTCATGCGTTTAGAGCTCCTTGGATTTTGCAGGATGCAAGGAGCGGCTCTTCGAGGATTAATCGAATTTGAATAAACATTTTTTACAATATTATGAGTTGTTTGCAATTTTTCACTGTTAATTACTACTTCTTTCTGTTTGAAATAGGTGTATATAAAATTTCAATTTTGTAATATAATAATTCTTTGTGTCACATTTTTAATTCAAACTTAAAAAATATTGTGAATTTTTGTTAGAATAATTTGAATTTTCAAGTTCAATTAATTATTTGACGAAGAGTCAGCAACTTTCATTCTGCACTGCTAATTTTGAACGATCCTGTACCCGAATCTGTTAATATCCAGTGCAAAGATTGAATGTAAGTGTTAAAATTGCAAAAAAGAGCACTCTAAAGCGATCCTATCGCGTTGCCGAATGAATTTCATGCTCGAAACAAAACAACACGACGAGAGTACATTGTGAAAGGCGTGAAAGGAGAAGACAGAAGAAATTTCAGCTCTCGATTGCCGTCTAGCAATTAGAAAATAATCTATGGCCGCACTTTGCCAGAGGAAATCGATCGTCGAGGAAAAAGTTACGTAATAAGCGCAAGCTAAACGTCGAATGAGACATTGCGTGTGTCTCTTTATCTTCTGCGAAATCTGAAATACGTGTTTACCGCAATTTTGACCCGACGTTAATATTCAGTTTCGTGAAAGCGATTTTTTTTTTCAAATGTACCCATTCTAATCTATTATTTCGAGCCAATCTCGTTGTTTCGTTTTTACAGGGAGACAAGGGAGAAGCCGAGAGAATAAAGCGAAAGTTGCATGCACGTTATTAACCCTTTGCATTCGTATTTGCCAGTCTCGTGATTTGCAACTGTTCGCGTTTCAATCTGCAAATGGTGAATGTAATGATACAGAACGGTTATTAATTCGAACATTCACAGCGTCACGATAACAATTATCTCTCCGCACTTTCGATGCTAATAATTCATTACCGTCGATTATAATTACAGTTCACGCGCAAATAGTAATTACACTCCAACGTATCAAATGTGCCGATAATTATGACAAAGGTCAAAGTGAAAAATTTGGAAAATTGAACTCGTCACTTATTTCACATTGCATCATAGAATTTCGTAGAAATAACAAAGAAATTGAACCGTCTAATAACATAGAACTCAACGTGCAACTAAAATAAATTCTAAACACCTCTAAATAAAAATCAATTGATTTTATATCACTATCATAATCACCGACAGAAATATTTTTTCGAAAGAATAATTCCTCAAAATATCAAAGATAAGTGATAACTTTAAAAATTCAAATCACTCGACATGGGCCACGTGCAAAGAATTAATCATGCTCGCATGCCGGAATCTCTGAAAAATCAAACGTGTCAGTATTTAAGAAATTAACAATACCACAGAACAGTTTCATTATCCTTCCTGAAATAAAAGTGCATCAGAGACAATCACAAGCGAAGAAGAGAACGTGCGAACTAGAAGAAGATGCATTCTAGAGAAGATTCATTAAAGAGATATGAATTATGATCCTACCCCTCCTCCAATATTCGCGAATGCTCCAAGATTGAGACCTCCAGAGGCACCGTCACTACCACTGGGAGCACTTCCGCCGGAAGTACCACCACTGGCTCCTCCAACCGCGTTGCTACTTTGACTCAGAGCTGGCAGAGCGCTGATGGCAGTGCTCAAAATTCCGGATAACAGATTGGCGTTTACTCCTTTCGTGGCTGTTAACGTGACTCCTGGATTTTGGAAGGTTTGAAAGTTCCATTATCGATATTAACATGTGTTTAGACTGATAACAGAATGCTATATGTTATGGAGGACATTTAATCAAATATTAATTGTATCTGAACTTTATACGGTGGATTTTATTTACAGGTACTTTTTACTAGAACTTATTAATTAATCGGTCAATATTTTTCCGAAAGAAGTGCAAGAGATTGCTAATTTAATATAGGTAACAAAGCAAAAATAATGGGTAATTAATAATACAGAAAATTAATTGGTTTCATTTCATTGAACGGATCATTTGACTGAGGTATCAGTCAGTATTAATGACTGCTCAACTTTCCGGGTAATTAATTAATGTTTATTTCTTTAGGCTTTTATGGAGGCTCTTGTATTTTATAAGCTTAAAGATGTTAAAATAAATCACGAACGGGTCAAGGACAGAAGGCGACATATCGTTGGAAAATCTTTGGAATATTCAAATAGAAAGTTAACGTGGAGTGTTAGATTCCTGAAATAGTTGCTACATCGATTTTATAATTAGGGAGGAGGATGTTTGTGCAGGTTGGAAAGTTATGGGTAAAACTGATGCAAGACACATCTTCGATTGAGCTTGCCGATAATCTATGGTTTCAATAGGTATTTCGCTTTAAGATCGTGCGTGGATTTTATTACCGTTATCCCTCGAGTCGATATTGCGTTATGATGTCCAGCACAGAATTTTAATAACAAAAAAAAATTTTTAATACTGTCAAAGAAAGTAAAAATCTGAATTTAAATGTTTAACTGGCCTCCTTCACTTCCAAAGTCTTTACAAAAGACAACAATACCGCAAAAAATCTTCAAGTAGAAAAAAAATAAACAAAATTTAATACCGCGTCAATCTGATCCACCTGATTTATAGCAAAATTTTTAATTCAAATCTTACAAACGTTTCTATCAACAATGTTCCATCTTTTTATTCTCTATATGCATTTCTTAATTTAGAAGAATTTTCATACCTGTACCTGCACCTCCACCAGTGCCACCCGAACTTCCGCTGGCTCCAGCAGCAAGTCCAGTGGCAACTCCGCTGGAAATTGAGCTTAAAGGAGCCAATTTCGAGACCAAAGCTCCGGCGAGGCCAGACTTGGCACCGGATAGGAGAGTCGTCGCACTGTTAATTACAGGGCCGATGCTTCCGGATGCGGCTTGGATTTTCTGGGAGACTAGATGGCTGATAAACTGTCCTGTAGCTGATTGACTGTTGTCAATTCCGAAGGCCGCGTTTTTTATCTTATTTGACTCGTCGAGCACGGACAACGCTCTCGTTTTGGAGTCGAGGAAGGAGTCGAGTTTCTGATTGCATATTTGTCAAATTTTAGAAAATTAATATTTTTATTTTAGCATCAGACTGTGGGGAATTTTAAAGGTAAATGTGTTATTCAGGTCTGAGAAATTAGTAGAAACAGTAGTGGTTTTATTAGTATTTTTTTTTGTCAAATTTTAGAAAATTAATATTTTTATTTTAGGATCAGACTGTGGAGAATTTTAAAGGTAAATGTGTTATTGAGGTCTTAGAAATGAGTAGAGACACTAGTGGTTTTATTAGTATTTTGTTTGTCAAATTTTAGAAAATTAATATTTTTATTTTAGGATCAGACTGTATAGAATTTTAAAGGTAAATGTGTTATTGAGGTCTGAGAAATTAATAGAGATGCTAGTGGTTAGATTAGTATTTTGTTTGTAAAATTTTAGAAAATTAATATTTTTATTTTAGGATTAGACTGTGGGGAGTTTTAAAGGTAAATATGTTATTCAGGTCTGAGAAATTAGTAGAGACTCTAGCGGTTTTATTAGTATTTTAATAGTTTGACCAATAGAACTGAAAACGTGGATTTTGAATAATTGATTTGGTTGAAAGTTAATGGTTAACTTTTAATTTGTTAGATATTTTGGAGTATATTAAAAATAGATGTAATTCTTACGCCAAAGACGAAATTGATGATTCCATTGGTCACTCCCAATTTGAGAACTCCGATCTTCCTTTTGTCACGATCGGCCCTATCGCCGGTAGCAGCTTGATCGTCATCCATTTCGAAGAGGTATACCTATTAATATTCCAGAAATAAAAGACGTTTTATCGACTTCCTGTCAAATTTGTCTACTTTTACTTATTGATTATTGTTCTTACGTAATCGTTGTCAGAGAGAATTAATATTATCGAACTTAACCATATGGTCGTAATTAACTGTTCGGAGAAAGGAGAGAATGGAAAAAGAAAACGAAGAACAATCGAGACTTTTTCCCTCCGCGTTCCAATGCACTGTTATTTCCTCGTATTTTTCGAAGAAAAAAAATCAAATCATTGTATTCCAGGTAAAGACATATTATTTTCTATAATTATACTATTCTTTGCACCAAATTTCATTTCTCCTTGTACAAAAATTTATCAGGCCAGACAAACAAACTATTTGTGTACTTTCAATTCATTAATTCTGCTGTAACACCTACCACTTCATGTGACTATCTTTTAGCATTTCATTTGTACTTTGAAACATCATTAGAAATTATAATTAATTTCTAATATTCTACGTGCTACAATTAATATCTAATCTTCTAACTGCACCATTTCATAACATACATAATTCATCCTGTATCTAGTTTCTCAGTTCAGAGAATTATTTCATTCGATGCAACTTCCAATTTGTGTTAACAACTTTACCAAGTGTTACGAATCTTTATCATTATAATGAAGATAAATAATATGTAATTATAAATAATCAAAAAAAGTTCAAAACGTTCGATTTTCTTGCACAAATCGAGGAACCACGTGTACCAAAGAGCAATCAAGTTCCACGTGTGCATCCGGCTTCGAGTGTTTGAGTTCGTAAAGCCAATAAACCACTTTCACTCTTGACTCGTTCCCCAGGATCGTGATTCTCTCTTTCTCCTTTCAATTTAACAACTATTACTCTCCTTCTCTCTCTTTCTCTTTCTTTCTTTCTCTTTCACTTATGTCTACGTAGCATCATCCTCTAAGCGGCACACTTTAAACACTTGAAAACGTATGGCTCATGAATTTTTCAGGAAACTGAAAAACCAATTGACGATGATGCTTAAAGTTAAACGATGAAATTTCCCTCGGATGCGCGTAAATATCGTATATGGCAAGGTCGGGATAATAAAATTTTGGAACGAGTACTTTCACTCTCAGAATTCTTTCGGACGATCGAAGAAGTTTTGTCAACTAAAGGCGCACCCGGCGATTATACGTTCATCGAATCTGTTTGGAATTTTTATCGGTGAGTTTTGTCGCCTCGAGTGCAATTAAAGAAGAAGAAACTTATCGTTAGCGTGACGGGGATGACCAAAAATACGATGGGTACTTCTTTGGCATTTAAATGACTTCGTTGACGTTGCTCATTCGAAAGTGTTGGTTGCAGCGTGGATTCGATTTTGAAACTGTTCTATTTTTATTACTGACATTTCGTTTTTAATTGTGGGTGGTATTTGTAAGCGTTGAAAGTGTTTTATATTTGATATTTATTACTAATACAGTAACTTCGAAATTCTCGAAAAGAAAGGCAAAAATTAAGAAAGATTGAAAGGTGTCTAAAGTGTTTCCAAAAGTCCTTAATTTTGCTTGCAGATAGATTAAAAATTTCAATGGAAGATGCGTTATAAAAATTTGTCAATAATTTTAAATGAATTGAAAATAAACCTTGAATATTAGAAACTGAAGGAACCATTGATTACAATTTTTACTGCACAAATAGCTATTCTCTCTCTCTCAAGATCCCCTGTAATTTAACATTATAATTAATACCTATGACAATTGAAAAAAGTCCGGCGCAATTATTACTGCACATTTATGACATTCGCGCTAACTCGTTCCAATTATGCAATGTAATACTATGTCCGGGTGATTTAAAACAAAACAGACGTTAAACAACATAAAAGTTTCAACCGAGCTGACCACTTGCGCCGAGATAATTACTAAAAAAAAAAGAGAATACTTACTTCGTTTAATGGGCTGAGATCCTCGGCTTCCGCTTCTCTTTTAACGATAGGACTGCAAGTGACATAACTCGCGACCAGCGTGAGGCCAAAGAGCACGTAAGTTATCCTCATTTTTCTTTTCTTCTTTTCGTCTTCCTAAGGTTGTCTGCACGAAAGAGAACAGGTCATTAAATAAAAGTTCCTTCAAATGTAAATGATTCAAATAAAAAGAAAAAAACTGTCGAATTCGTGCTACTGCACACCTAGTTAACGCAACGCTCGAAAGCAGATTTAAAATGTCAAGTGAAAGGATGGCCGAGGGCGAACTTGATTAGCCGAAAAAAATAATTGGCACCTCTACCAACGAACGTGCAAAAAATTGTATTATGTTGGATTGCCCAAAAGAGGTAATTTTCGGGTACATTTACAAGTTGTTGTTGAGTTTATTTGTAAAATAATTTTTAAATTGCTTAACACGACGCAGAAATCTCTAAAATCTCAGAACCTACTATGAATTCACAAATGGGAACGACTCGCGAAAGTGAGAGAACGAAATGGCATTGAAAGATAAATTGACAGAGCGAAGTGGACGTCAAAGTTATTGAAGTAATGAGGAACTAGTCAGCTGATGCGTGTCAACTCTCAATTCTAACACACCTTTCAAAGGATCTTCCATTAAAAAAAAAAAAAAATAAAGTAACCAAAATCCCCTAATCTCACATTTCCCCACCCCACTCTCCCAAACCAAATTATCCACCGTCTCAAAATCAACATCAAAACATTTCAACCCTCCTCCAAACCCAATCCTCAAACAAATCTGACACAATTAAATTACAAAACGTCACCCATCCAACAAATCTCCAATCTAATTATTCAAAACCTTATATCAAAACTCAAAAACCCTTGTTCACCCCCCGTCACAAACGAAACTCCCCCAATGACCACCGTCAAACTAACATCCACATTAAAAGTTCACCACAACGAAGAAACTCCATAAACATCAACGACCAACCACGTGGTATTCGATCGCAAAAAGAAACTTCAAAGTTATTCTTACAATAAGTACATGTTAAACTTACAATCGTTGGTAGTACCGGCGTCGAGTGCGTGCGAGAGTGCGTGAGATGTTTACCTGACGGAGCGCGAGGCTCGTTTGAGGACCACGGCGAAGGAGATGCCGAAGTCTTAGCAAGTCGAAGGGGAACGAAGGCGAGCATGTGTGCCCCTTCGAGAATCGAGAGAATCGAGCTTCGAGAATCGCGGCAGCGGCAAACGGCGGCCCTCGGCAACGGCAGGTGGGGCACGTTCGATTTACTCCGCGAATCCCACGCAGCCTCGACTACCTCGGATCTCGCGAAAATCAGCGGATTCGCCGGACTAATCCACGGTAAGGGAGTTATTACGCGATGAGGATCGCATACATCCTGGGAGGAAGTTGCGAAAGGATGCAACGATGGCGGTGGAAATGGTGAACGGTGGAACATTGTTGTTTCTGGGTAAATGGGTTTCAATGTGGAGGGAGATGTGGATTTTTTTTTTCCGTTGGGAATTGGAACGTGGAATGAGATGAGTTTCAGGTGCAATTGACGAGAAGGGTGTGGCTGAGGAGGAAATGGTGGTATTTTTGTGGTGGGGTTGAAGATGTGGAGGTGAATGAGGTGGAGCTTGAAACTAAGATTCAGAGTGTTAAATGGGGTGAGGTGGAATTTGGATTTGAGCGGTTGATATTTTGTAATTTTTTCTTTGGAGTGAGAAAGTAAATAGAAGATAATAGGTGAGGTACTTAACGTGTGGTATCTAGATAGTTGAGAATTACAAGTCTTGCACTCGAAAGATCAAAATTGAAATTGGATGTAAATGGCGAACTGGATGAACTTGACGTTTGTTGTTGCAAAAGAAATTGAAGTCGCTTAACTGTTGTACAAATGAATGTATGGACCAGTTTGAACAATGTGGTTAGTTTGAACGAATCAGATCACTCGTCGCCTCTAGCGTTTTTGTGTTCTACATTCAGCACAGTTTTTACTTTCAACTGCTAGGATACAATTTAACATAATTATCACTTGAACATACGTACAATGGATGTTAACGTCTCACTTGGAGATTCTTGATCGAAGCGGAGTAAAAGAAGTCCTGGTAGAAATGATTCGATGTCAAAAGGTCCACGACTGTCGTCTCGATGATCGGTCAGTGTTTTGTGATCCTCATTATATAGGAATCGGTTTTAAAGCTTCGCGGGTTGCATTCGGGTCCCGCTTTCTCGGGTCAGTTTTATCTTCTATCGTGTCGAATGATCGTAACACGTATTATGCAACGGATAGTTTCACCGAATTGGACTATTCACCTTTGTCGTTTTGCTAGAATATTATACGTAACATGAGACGTGACAAAACTGACGAGTGAACCTTAATAAACCGCTGAGAAATCAACCGGGTATAATTAATTAAAATGAGATGGATTTGGTTTCTTCGGCAAGCTTTTACGAGGATATATGATAAACGGAATATTCCGCAATTAATCCTAATTATAAAGCTGATTTACGAGGTAATATTTTTTTTATTGATATTTTATTTGATATAGAAATCGATGTTCATCGTGACTGACATAAAAAGGATGATTTTCGAAGTCATATCGAAAGTAGAAAATTGTCGGAATTTATTCCCAAATTCTTTCAGGACATTTCGTTCCGCTTTTCACAAGAAATCTCCGTAATTTCAACATTTCTCATTTACAAAATTCCAAATGAAGTTCCTTCGACTCCTTTCGATTCGGTGTTCCATACACGACACTAATTTGTTCAAAATGGACAGGATAATCATGTGAAATAAATGCAAATCTCATTCTCTCCGTTTTTAAAACACAGTTTCTTCACTTTCAAAGTTATCCAACTCGCAAAGTAGCGATGGCTATTGCGAGACATTGATGCAAATTCAACGTCTCCATTCCTCTTCTTACATACGATCTCAGTTCGACAATTTTTCTCAGATACTTTAATATTTCCTGCTTGCAAAAAGTGCAAGGAAATTCGCTGAACGACGATCGCGAAAGCGCAATCAGAAATTCACAGCACGAACCCCACGATAGAAAGGATCAAGGACGCGTTTCCCGTGTTGGTTCTAGAATGCACTTGGAACGACGTGTACGACGGTAGCGTACTCTTTATAGTATAAAATTCTACGTGCACGCATTATTTTATTGAGCATCTTCTTCATTTCGGTGGATTAGCTAATCATCAATGGTGATGCCCCCCTAAAATGCACACAGACCGAGACGTATGACTAGTGCGTGCTCTTTATATCATAAAACTCTACGTGCACCCATTATCTTAATGGGTATCTTCTTCATTTCAGTGAAATGGCTAATCAGCTACGGTAATATGCATCTACGATGCTAGACAAAAATGTATTGCGGTAGCGTACTCTTTATAATTTAAAATTCTACGTGCACACATTATTTTATTGAGTATCTTCTTCATTTAGGTTGATTAGCTAATCAGCAATAGCAACGCACCCCTAAAATGCACTTAGACCAAAGTGTATGACGAGTGCGTGCTCTTTATATTATAGAAGTCTACGTGCACGCATTATTTTATTGAGCATCTTCTTCATTTCGGTGGATTAGCTAATCATCAATGGTAATATTCAGCTACATTGCAGTTAGACTGCGTACTGTTTATAATTTAAAATTTTACATTCACGCATTATTTCATTGAGCATCTACTTTGTTTAGGTGGATTGGTTAATCATCAAGAGTGATACCCCCATTGTTGTGCAATCATTATTTTAATGGGTATCTTCTTAATTTCAGTGAAGTGGCTAATCAGCTACGGTAATATGCAGCTAGAATGCTAGACAAAAATGTATTGCGGTAGCGTACTCTTTATAATTTAAAAGTCTACGTGCACGCATTGTTTTATTGAGCATCTTCTTCATTTGGGTGGATAATCATCAACAGCAGTGCCCGCCTAAAATGCACTTAGATCGAAGTGTATGACGAGTGCGTGCTCTTTATATTATAGAAGTCTACGTGCACGCATTATTTTATTGAGCATCTTCTTCATTTCGGTGGATTAGCTAATCATTAATGGTTATGATAGGAAAATTCTATGTGAAGAGATTATTTTATTGAGCATTTTTTTCATATCGATGAGATGGCTAATCAGCAGCAGTAAAATGCACTTAGACCGAGGTGTATGACGTTAGTGCAGCAAAAAATTAGAAAAGAATTGAAATATGGGCGATATAAAGTTCTACATGCATTCATTATGTTTTTGAACATCTCCATTTCCGGAAATTATTTAATCAGCATAGGTACTGACCGTAGTTTCCGATTTTCGCAGTGAGATGACTGATTTATATTCCTCAAGTGTGCAAAGAGGTTGAATTGATAGGAAGAATTTTAGAAAGAGATTTCTTCGATTTTTTAGATTAAATTTTCATCGAGTAAAAGTCAGATCATAGCCGAAGAGAAAAGTCCAAATGTCTTGGAATTTTAAATTAAATCACTTAGTCTCCAGTCATAATCAGCGGCATAAATAATTTAAGAAGTCGAAGGATAACTGACTATGTCGAGAGCGATGAGTTCGGTCAGAATTTTTAGGATGATCGCAAACTGAATATATGAGAATTATGTAAATTATGGATTTCGAGAAATATGTCGCAACGCGGTGCGTTTCTGACGGATATTTTAAATGGGATAATCGGTCATCCACGTCACGTAAACTAAAACCAGTCAATGCTGGATGAACGTGTTACGAAAATCACCGTTTGACGGTCAGGAAGGTGATTTTATTCGATAGGAACGTCATTAGAATGAATTTAACGTGACGACCGATTTAGAATTCTAAATTAGCTTCTAAGTTGAAATTCTTCTATTGTATTCGAACTTTTGACGTACTAAAAATTACCTAACAACCTGAATAAAATTTACACTGAATAACATCTCCACTAGCTATAATTTAACAATCAAAATGAAAACTATGAAGCATACTTTAAATGAATTTTCCCGAACACAATTAACTTTCACGCAACACGATATTTCTTTGGCATTAGAAAATTTGCGTAAATTAATAAAATTCATATCATTATATTAATAAATAATCCAAATTTCTCGCTGTTTATCTTAAATCCATAATACAAACTTCCTCCAAGAAAGTGGGTGGAACTGAAACCGCAAGAATCGAAATTTAACCGGACATGTCGCGGAGAAAATACAAAATCTCCAATGATAATTGACTAAACGAGGAGGAAGTACTTTGTTCGATTTAACAAAAACCATGCGAAAAATCGGAATGCATTTCCGCGATTCTTTCACTCATCTTTGCATGCCCGTCGATTCTCAAGTAGTAACCGACATTGTGTGGTCAGACTGCTCGTCCGATTCCACTCGCGAGAAGTGGTGCCACACAGCGCCTGGATGCGTAAACGCACTCGGTATTTTAAACCACGAAGAGATATCTGCTAACTTTCCAACATCGGAAAGATCAATGAAAAAAGAAATGTCACGAAAGAGTGAAAAAGAGTCTCATTCCAAGGGGAAAGGGTGAATTAGAAAGGTGGAAAAATGGGAGAGGGTATCATAACTACAGTTATCCCACCGATTGACGAAGGCTGTAAGAGAAGGGTAAGATGAATTATCAATTAAAATTGTTAATGAAGATAAGGAAAACGGGAAAAACATAGATACAGCGATGGAACAAATGGAATAAAAGCCAAAGAATGAAAATAAAGGAGGAGGAAGGAAAGGAAAAGGGGAAATTCCCAGAAGATTGACCGCTAGAGGCAGAATAAGAAGTAGAGTGAGAAAAAATTGAAAAAAGATAAGACAGCATGTGAAATTGAACAAAATAGAGACGAAGAAGAATAGGGACAAGATAGGTTTAACAAATTCAACGGAGGAGATGCAGAAATCGCGCGACTATACAACCAAAGATCTAGAAATGTAAAAGAGAAGGCAGTGCGGCAAAAAAAGCAGAAAAATATCGATACAGAGAGAGCAAGCCCAGTAATCTTCCGACAGAAGGGGAAAATGAAAAGAACGAAATCCGCTGGCAAACCCGGAAGACGTGATCTTACATAAAATCTTACGTCCTTCACGTATCTCTCGCTCCACACGATAGCCTATGGGTTTTGCTCCTGAAATCTGGAGGATGTCGATGCTTATCGATTCGTCAAACTGTGTTTATGGGATTTCACAAATTAAGCGTTACCATTCCGATGAATGGAGGACTGAACGTTGCCGCAAAAACGAAAGGATTGTGCAATGGGCGAAGCCGAAAAGAAAGCAGGGACTGAACTCTCATCATTTCGCTGGAACGATTCGTCGCGAGTTGGCGTACATCGGACGATTCCGCTGATCATTTCTTTATCAAATCGTCAATTTTTCTAGTTCGATCGGGGAATTTTGAAGGTATTCTTTCTATTTCTCAAACACGTCGATATTCTTGCATTGTTAATCCAAATATTCATTAAAACAAACGAGCTCTTCTTCTAATAAATTTTCATACTTTTAAATATCATTTGAAACAAAGTACAATTTTTCTGAGAATCAAAACAGTGGGTAATACTGTGCAAAAACGTGATCGTTCACTCTGTATTTAAACTAAAAGTATTTAAAGGATTAGCACGACTAACTGGAAATGTCTGTATCTACTAGATTCGCGCGAGTTTTCTACAGTTAAAAATTAATACAAGGAAGTGTGCTTCAACGGGAATAAAGAGACTGATAAAAGTGTAGATCAGTTGCAATCGTCAATCGTGAGAGTTATAAAACCGATACGGTTGACATTTCCCGTAGAAAGTTGTAAAATCTCAAGTGGTAAACGCACGAAGGGGTTGTCGAGGGACAAGATGATTGCAAATATTTGCAACGCTGTTTCAAGTGATTCTCGAAGATCGAAATAAAATTCGAGTATTTACTTACCCTTTCTCGACCCTCTTGAAATTTCCGAGTCGATTCTGCTCACTTTGAAATCCGCTGTAAAGTTTCAACATTCCGCACAACATTCCTATTGTAACTTCTTGCTGTTTTTCTACCACCAATGACGACATTTACGTAATTACCACTATTATTTAAGAAAACATACGTGTTTTAATCACGGTGTATATTACCACAAACTTCTATCGTAAAAGAAACCATCGTTGAAAGAAGAGCATAAATAATTAGAATCCCTTCTGATTACAGAACAACCCAGGGGACTTAGAAAAACAGCAAGAAGTCTCAATCAGTCTTACCAACTGGTCATTCGGAAAAGATCGAGCAATGTCTTAATTTCTCACGTCACTCTTTCCCAAGAGACTCTCAACTTTCGCTGGCAATAAACCACACGTCAAAAGATTCTCCTTCTCACCACACAACACTATCTTTTTTCCTCCCCCTTTCCTCTCGATTATCACGACTTCATTCACGATTTAAACCATTCAAAATTGGAGACACCACAATTTTCAAAAACTCACCGTACAATTGTAATTCAAGTATCGCAATTAACGAGAGAATAAAGTCGAACACTTCGAATCGTAACACGCGTCGTAACTCGATGACGGAATAAAGCCGAAGAGTCGGCCGGCGAGGAACGCGAGAAGGAAAGTCGTCACGGGGAAATTGGCCGAACGAAACGCGCGCTACTGCGCCGTGCCAACGCAGGTAGGCGAAATTTATGGCGTAATTTCAGCCTCGCGTGACTCCTACGAACGATTCGACGTTTTTCATCGGTGAGAAGTTGACGCGACACTTTGACGAGACACCTAATCAACCGAGTGATTAGTACCCTCGGATAAGGTACCCTCTGGTTGGAAGATCTGGCTCGCTGGCTGTTTCCTTAAGAAAAGTGTCTTTTATGGAACTGGAGGTGTTTAGTTGTTATGTAAGATTATTTGAATATTTTTGGTGGACTCATTGTAGTAACTCATTGGTTTTGATTAATACTGCTGCAGAGTAGAACTATTTAGGGGCGGAGTTAAAGGGTTGAATTGGAAATTAGTAGTCCAGAGTTCAAATTTCCATCCGTTGGAAGAATTTTTCTTATAAAGTATTTAACACTAGAACGACCAAACAAGTGGACATCTTTTTCAAAAAATTACCCAAGTTTATAGCAGAGTCCAAGACTAGAAATTCTAAGTTGATCTTATAAAACACAAATGATCAAACTGATCATATTTGCCATACCTTGATTCCTCTTCTTCCAAAGTTCTTATTTAATTTATTTAAATGTAATAAATTTAACGTCGGTCGTTCTAGTGTTAATATATGATAGATTTTGTAATTAGAACCGTTAAAGCCTAGATAATACAAAGAAAAAAGGGGAAGAAAAAATAGATTTATGATTCACGTGGTGAATTCTCTCTTGCAACTTGAAGAAAGTGGAGTGCAGAAGATCAGGCACTTCTAATGGTAGTTTATTAGAAGTTTCATTATTTGAAGTATGTTTAGTAGTCGAAGGATTTCCAAAGAAATTTGATTTTATCACGATCCTCAGATTTGGAGCATAACTTCGACGGAATTCGCGTTAAGTTCATGTATTGTATTGTCTATGAATCTCATCTAATTAGCAAAATATTCTCATTCTACGATAGAAATTAAATCTATTCTAATCGACACTTTTACAGCGATCAATTAAGAAATCATTTGAATACATCATGCGCGTCGATTAGCACGTATTAGCGAGAATCTTCTCTCCTCTACTCTCACTTTCGCTGGCTTGTACGATCACCGCAAACCTATTTAAAATCTTCAAAGACAATCTCTTATTTCCACATCAATTAAACGCGAAAAAAAAACTTTTTTTACACTAATTCGTGCCTTGCACTCTGTCTTGTTAAATTCTGTTTCTTCAACGACATCCGCAAATACTCTACATTCTTCGGCGCATCGAACGCGACGATCGGCACGCTCGAAAAGTAAGTCGCTTTCACGAGGCCTATAGACCGCGTGACGTGCTTCTAAAGCCACATCTCCATTACCTCGATCGTTAAAGTCGATCTATCAAAGTCAATCTCGAATCGTCGATTTAAATTTTACCTACACAGTCCGTCAGTTTTTGCTCAATCCACATTTGCAACTTGAAACTTGTCTGTGAACTATTTCCAATAAGATATCTCAAATCACACCTTCGAATTTTAATATAAAACGCTGTGTTTTATATAATTGTTTAGAAAAATTTAAATAAGTACTGTAGAAAGTAAGACAGAAGATAAAAGCGACACAAAGTCCTTTGTCGGTTCAGAGTCCACGTAAAATATGTTGGTCCTAGGTGAAATGATCAGAGCGGTCATTAACAACGATAATGAGATCTTGTTCGCCAGAATGTCCATCAAAGAGGCGGCTTAAAAGTCGCGTAAACTCGCCGTTTCTTCCTAAACGATCGACTCGAACGACTTTACGTAATCTGAACGCCAGTGACCACTTACCAAAACGAACTCACTTTTCTGGCGCGCAACTCAATGTTCACTTTCGTCATACCATTGAATCCCAAACGTGTAACCCGAATAAACATATATTGTATTTACTTTCTCCCGTTTCCTTCGTCAGAGAGATACATACTTCCTACATCCTCCGAGTGGAATCGGCCTGGTTCCACCATGTGGCGACTGCAGGACGGATGCAATTTACGTCAGCAGCACGCAAATATATTTTTACAGTTGCAACGGCAACCATAACAGGCGATTGCGACATCGCTTGCAGCTCGTTCTTCTTTCAGTGTACAAAGAGTTAAATTAGATGATTTTGACGATCGATGTTCAAATCACAATGGCAAGGTAGGGTGAGAATTTAGAGGCAGGGACTATTAACCAGTTAGCTGTGTTTGACGAGTATACTCGTCATGCGTAAAAGCTACCACTGGTTATTTAAATTGTAATTTTGACAAAAACTAAAATATACTCGTAAATTTCAAGATGTTTGCAATATTTTGAGGCCACGCCGAAGTAAAACGAATAACAAAATGGTACAAATAATTTTAAATAGATTTATGCTCATTTCTCGATTTTCGTGACCCAAAATTCAAAAGAATTTTCGCTACAGTTAACTGGTTAATTAGTGGGACTGTGTGCAGATACTCCATTAGGTAGGTCATAAGCTAAATTACCATAGCAGTTAACACTTTAGCGACCGGTAGCCTATTAATAGGCTTTTTGGGCTCAACGCTTTTGGACTTTTAACATATTAATCGGTTGCCGCAGCAATTAATATATTGTTATTTATTATTGCGGTTTACTGTACCGAGAACTCGGTAACGTGAATTTATAATTTTCGTAGAGATATCAGTATCAGAGAAGTATTTGTGACAAAGTGACTGGTCAGATGTGGATAGGATGTTAAAAAATACCGGTCGGTAAAGTGTTAACACTAAAACTACCTGCGTTATATCTGTTATATTTAAATATGTCGATTAAATACTGTGGTAAAAGAGAAATCAAGAGAGGAATATGATTAATTTAGTAATTCTGGTTTTGAGAAGACAGAAGCGGAATATTTAGTTCATGGCTCCACTGTCAATTTGGAGAATTATTCGAAAAACTTGGGAACCGGTAGTTTTAATTGCCTTGGTAGTTTTAGTGTTATAGCCGAAACAGCTAAAAATTTCAAAAGAAATGAAAGAAAGAAGTCTGTGTAATCGAGCTGGAAGAATTACGTTTGAGAATCAAGATTGCAAGTATGCTTTCGATTTTTTATAATTTTTTTCATGGAAGAGGTGTAATTACCAGAGTCTATTAATTTAAGAAAGTAATTGTTTTTTAAAAGTTGCAAATAACTTTGAATTATCCATTATGAAATCTATACCTTACAAGTTAAACGATCTTTTTTGTTGCGATGGTAACGCTGATGTAGATTTATGCCGCGACAGCGAGAATTCGCATCATTAGCACTAATTAGCACGACACATTGTTCTAAAACGTAATTTCACAGTCGAGCAGCGATTACCGATCGTGTGTTCTTTTATGTAAATTAGTGCAACGCGTTTCTTCTGCGCGATTTACATCTCGCTCGGTTGAGAATCGCATCGTACCAGTGAAAGATTCCGCGATAATTACTACGAAAGATTGGCGCGTGGACTAAGTCAATTTTGCACGTTGTAATTGCGCGTAATTGCGCGCTGCATACATCTATTCTGGTCTCTCTCTCTTTTGCTTGAATCAGAGTGCACCTGGTAGCGCATGTAGGTGCAAATGTATCATTGTTCTTTTTCACCTTTTATCTTTCTCTTTCTCTCTCTGTGTCTCTCCATTTATTTCTCTCTGTCTCTCTATTTCTCTCTGCTTTTCTATCTCTGTTTCTCTATCCCTCTTTTTTCTATTTATTTCTCCCTCTATTTATCTCTATCTCTGCTTCTCTGTCTCTATCTTTGTATTTTTCTATCTACTTCTCTCTCTGTTTGTCTCTGTCCCTGCTTCTCTATTTCTTTATTTCTTTGTCTCTCTGATTCTCTCTATTTTTCTCTCTCACTGACCTTCTATTTTCTTCTGTTTCTCTCCCTCTCTGTTTCTCTGTTTCTCTATTTCTCTATTTCTTTGTCTCTCTGATTCTCTCTATTTTTCTCTCTCACTGACCCTCTATTTTCCTCTGTTTCTCTCCCTTTCTGTTTCTCTATTTTTCTATTTCTCTCTCTCCCCCCTCTGAATTTCTCTGTATACATTAGTGTGTCTTTATCTGTCCACCTTTTTCTCTCTTCCTCTGAGTTTCATAATTTCTATCACATGCAACTACCGTCATACAGGTTTTGCAGAGCTCGATAGCGGACGTGATACTATTTCCACTGATATCGGCATTATTCGCGGTAAGAGCTATTAATTTAGCGATATGAAAACCTTCGACTTTATCAGACACGACGTAAATGCTCGGAAGCTTACACAACTCTTCATCACATTACAATTATTAATCGTTACGATTTTCAAGGAAATTCAATCAAGAAAAGATGTCGTTTCCTTCACTTTTACAAAACTGAAAGGTATTACTTTCAACGGTGAAAGTATGCAGAACATCGTAATGTTTGATCCGGTAAAAACGATGTAGTAATTTTTGAGTAGGGTATAGTGACCTATAAAAAATACAATAAACGTATGAATAATAATTCCATAATGATGCTGGTTTTTATCGGGGTGCAATAAAAATTCACGCGAAGCTCTTAGCAATTCTTCGAATACTGATTGCTCGTAAAACCTTCTCTTTACATAACATTCATTTCAAAGAAAGTGCAGTTATAATTTTTTTTTTGCTACATCATAAAATCCCCAACATCGGCAAGTATCGTTTTAACTCTTGATTGAATTAAATTTCTGTGTTTATGCAATTCGTTTTATACATGTTTTAAAAATGTTTACAGCTTTGAGGAATTATTCTACACCTTTTTATCGATACAGATTGAAAAAAAAAAGTTATACAAGCAAATCTTTCCTTTCTGAACGAACCATGTTACAAAGTATCGCTCATAATACATGCAGAATTGCATAAGTTTGCCAGTAGTTAAACCAGTTTATAATATATATATAAAACTTGTAATTTTTTACATTTCTACCAACTATATCACCAATGGTGTTTCCTGTCTGGGAATTCTAAGAAACTCGTTGGATACATGGTGCAGTGAAACATAGAAAGCGTTCTTAGCGAAGACGATCGGGCAAAGGTCCATCGGATCGTCCTTTTACGTAACTCCGACATCCGTGTGAAACTTCCGGATGCGGTGACTGGAGGTCCAAGATGTTACCGCTTCTCGTTGCTCATGGTTTACCCTTTTGCAAGGAGAATTCTAAGAACTTCCTGAGAAAATGGATACGGCAACTGTGACGGAATCTATTGTGATATAACTGCGGTCAGAGCTGAGGATTCTACGTACTGCTAATACTGTAATTCCATTTGAAATTAATATGAAAGTTGTAAATATTAAGTGTTTGATATGAGCTATTACTAAGAAAGTTTTTTTTTAATTGATAAGAAAGCTGTGAGTATATTAAGTGTTTGATTTGAGTTAATCATTGTCCTGGAAAATGTTTAGAGATTTTTCATAGAAGAGGATTTTTATGGAAAAACGCTTTTAATTAGTTTGACATAGTGTCTGTGATATTAAATGTCAGGGTTTCATTCCGATATGCTTAAGTTTAAAATTTTGTAATGCGTGGAAACATTTTTGATGAAAATAGCAATTTTTTGGGTCCTGAAGAAAACAATGTCTATAATTTTAGACAAAATGACCAGTTTGAATTGAAATATTACAGTATAAATGTGTTGGTAATGTGTTCTTATAGTAATATGAATAAAATAGATCATAAACTGTTAGATTAACGATTGAAATGAAAACGTTAAGTGACGAAAGGAAATAAAATTAATTCTTTTAATAAATGAGTTTCTTCAGTAATGTAACCTACGTAAGGCGCCGGTCGAAACGATAGAAAAAATTCCGGCAAAAACACGACACGCTGCTTTATTTCCAACTAAGAGATTGTATCAGCCTTCTTTATTCGTTTTTACGTGTAGAAAGGCGAAAACCTTGCAACTCATAATGCATCTCGGACGTTATTCAGGTTGTCGCTTGAAGTTAGGGGGATAAGTGCATTAACCCGGCAACGATTTTGTTGTACGTGCTTTCCCGCCTTAAATGCGCAAACATTTATAATTATACGAGAAAATAATCATTTCGCGTTTAAAGATCGAAAGAATATCTTGAATAAGATTCGCTTTCTCCGCGATTCTTGCCCTAATTATCTTCCTTTTTTATGTCTTATCTATCGTGCGAAGAAAAATTCACCGTCGGCGGAATATTTCTTCCGTGATAAAAAATCTGCGAATTAGCTCCTCAAATAATTTTCAGTTGCTGTCCATCTTAAGGTAGTTCTAGCTGGATTCAGAACTAAAAGTTTCTTTTTTCATTAGAAATGAAAAAAATTGCGTAAGAATTAATGCAGGGGCTAACTTCACAGAGGTCATTTCATTCACTTTTTAGACATTAAAAAACATCTTTCTCTATAACTATAAAGTAAAAAATTATGAAAAAATTCAATAATATTCCAAAAGTCTAAAATAATACATTGCTAATTTTTTATTAGAATCCATCGACTCGTTTTTCCATTAGAAAAATAAAAAAAGGTTTTACGGACTCAGCAAAAATTTGTTTCCATAAGGCCCATGTTAAATATGTTATTTTTAAACACGATTTATTCATAAACCGTGTGGACGAACTCGTTGAGATTCCGGTTATAATTATAAAATATCATGAAGAATATATTTTCAAAATTTTAAGGAAATCTATCGAAAAATGAGCGCCTAGAACTACCTTAATCTTTTAAATCTTCTTTACTTTTGTATCTTGGAAATTTATGAATTTTGGTTCCGAAAATGTAAGGAATTTAATAAAAATTAAGGAATTAAAGGGTCAAGGGCACAGTCTCGATTAGATTTAGGATATTTAAAGTAAAACCAACATTTCCAAGTGACTTTCAAACAACCAAAGCTTTACTACGTTAAATGATAACGTTGAAAAAAATCTGCTAAACGTATTTAGCATTAAAGTATCTTAAATTCAGACAAAAGTATAATACAAGCTTAAAGTAGTCAAAATAATGTCAACTGCCATTACAAACTTCACATTCTCAATATTATAAAATGATATCGACTAAGTAAACATACAATTACAGCAGCCTCACATGCAAACGTATGTGCAAACATTTCTTCTTTCTTCAATGAGAAAAAAAGGGGCGGATGAACAATGACATAGTTTGCTATTAAATTCGTTACAGATCGTTTAAACTAGATCAGACTTTTTTTTCCTGTTCTATGGATATCTCGGAAATTCTAGACCACGGTGATCCACTGAGGGATTCTTGTAGAAGAAAGAAGTATTTGCTCGATCGTCGAGATTCCGAGCATTCACGATGCAGGTCAGGATCTTCATGGCCCAGTTATTGCTGCGTGACTACCGACGTTTATTATACGACGACCCAGCGACTAATTACCGACCCGCTATGAAATTAGCTTCTTAATGACGAAAGCCTCTCCTCCGAAGCTTCTTACGTGTTCGAGATGTCTTTAGTATTTTATTTCTGCGATTTCTGAGAGCGACAGTAGACAAATTTGCCTTTAATACTGGAAATAATTTTATTATTTTTGATATAGTTGAAGATAGTTGGGGATTTTAATTAAATTTCTAAGGGATTGTAATTATTTTGGGATTTACGAGAAAGAGAGGGTGTAGAATACTCGACTTTTGGGGCTGCTGTTCACAGGTAATGGAACGATGTATGGACTGTTGTTTAATATTAGTGCAAGTACCTGATAGGGCTTTGAATAATAATTATTATAAAATGAATATTTTTTACATGATACTTAAAGAATGGACCTTCAAAGAGACTTTCAGTTTTTAACTTGCATGCCTCGTTGAAAGGCCTGTTCATCGGTGCATGACATAATTAAATGAGTAAATGATTTTCAGTTATTTGGAGACTATTTTAAAATAACTGCAATATTTTATTCAAAATTTATTTCAGATTCATCAATGGATTTTTCCTTGGTCCAAACTTCTCTCCATAATTTTAACATAAAAATTTATAATATCTCAAAAATTCTTTCCTCAAAGAGAGATATTTATAGTATTTTACAGTAAATAAAATGCAGTTCTCATATATTCAGGGTCACAAGTTATCGATGATTTAGGTATAACTTTTTCGGAATAACTTCATTAGTGTATAACTCGGCCACGCGATATTTGCAGAGCTATTTGCCACGTAATGCAATCGTGACTGTAATCAGTGTTTCTTCTTCATCCTCTTCTTTTTCTTTGATGTCCACGTGTCAGTGATCTCCGGCAGATCGCTCTAAATTGCAAAAGGTAAAGTGTTACGTAACGATGGAACCCAGCTAGATAGATCATCTTACGATCAACGCATTATTCTCCAAGTACTTCTTAATTTGCTTTTATTAGCAAGCGAGATTAAATCAGTGTTCTAGACGTGTTTTGTAAGTTTAACACGTAACCACTTTCTATTAAAATTTCGTGTTGAAATATGATATACTTTTAAATAGAAACTGAAGTTCAAATAATTTTTTTTGCATCAATTTCTCAGGAAAAGAATGAAATTCATTTAAATTCAAATTAAATTGAAGCTAACATTCGACTGAAAGTGTCTCAGGAAAAAAATTAAATCCTTATCAATTCAAATGGAATTGAAGTATTACATTTTGATAGAAATTTCGTACAAAGAGATTGAAATCTTAAATTAAGTAACTGGATATCCAACAGAAAAATCTCAGAAAAGAACAGTAACCACTGTAAAATTAATTCCCTCTTCTTCTCTACACGAAATTGCTTTTTTACGGGCAGCGTTTCTAAATGTAAATTTATGTGACATCTTGTAAGACATATCAGCGAAATAGAAAGGAACTATGCTGCATAAACGAAAGGATGCCGTAAAACGCACCGATAGGAATTTCGCAAGTGCGACTCCGAGGGTCGTGATTCGACCCGACGATGGCGAAAAAAAAGTTTCGCTTTCTTTGACAGTTGAAAGTGAATGGCACTCGTGACCAAGTTTCAATCTTGAGTTGCATATATTAACGAAGAAAAAAGGACCCCGATTAGCTGCTTCGACTTTGACGTAGTCGTTACGGATGATTGTATTTTACGTGTCTTCTTGACATTTCGTAATTACTCAGGTATAATGAACGTATTAAAAGTGGAATAAGAGGGAAATTTCTTAATACCATACTTTTTTTCACTAAGAGTTTAACTGTCGTTTGTTTCAATTATCCACACTATAGTAAGAACACTGTCAATTTCTAAACGTTGAAAGGATGTTAGAAGACTAAATTATTACCATGTCAGCTATAATTTCATGATTATTCTAACGAAATATACTTGTAATTAATAACATAGTTGGTATTAAGAACTACTTAATTAAAATACAATCGTGCCAGGACAAAGATTTCAAATTCCACAGTCACAGGCCCAATCGTCATCATCAGAAATTAAATCTACATCCTAAGCCAAACAAACATACAGTGGGTTGCCAAATTATTAGGGACAGCCACATTTTTTCAAATTCTTACTTTAGGCGCACTTGATTGCAGGTTTAAGTGGTTCAAACTGTGCAGAATTGTGTTATTTGAGATTGTCATGGGTCTTTTACTTAAATTTCAAGTGGATATTGAAAGTTAAGTGATATATTTCTTTTTATACATTTTTAAGCAGCATGAGAGTGGCAGTATACTTTAGACGCTAATGGGTGAAGGACGAGTTTTAATATTTTAAACAAAGTAATTTCTATTTTTGTGTTTTAAAATTTAGTTAAAATGTAAGTATTCCTATTATATTATCATACAATTAAATTATTTACCAAAATATAGTAATAAAAATATATTTATTTTATCTCTCTGGTTTCATCACCAAATATTGAACTGCCCTAACGACGCCTAATTTTTTACTTATTTTTTTTTGACATTTTTTTGTGTTTATTTTATATCATAAATAACTATTCTATATAATTAAAGCTTTTATTATTGGAAAACGGTGTAAATCTAATAAATTTAAGACTAATACTTTACGAATACAATTTTTTCGTCACTGTCCTTAATAATTTGGCAGCCCACTGTACACTATCAAAACCAAAAATCTCAATAATAAATCATCATATTTTTTAACAAATTACACATACATCACAAGAATTTCGACATTTCCTGTATTACAATTTTCAGTAGTTTACAAGGTTTTTCACGTCTTCACAAATTATCTGATATATGGAACATAAAAACCACTATGTGAGACCGATTATCATTAAAATACCTGGTCCATACCACGGCAATGCGCAATTACGGGGAAAAGGAAGGAAAAGTGGGGAGTTAAAATGAAGTTTCCTAGGTCCTCAATCACATAGCAGTAAATCGTTCGTTATCGCTGTTACGAGCGGCCACTGGTACCGCCATGACTTTCACGGTTCGATAACTATATTGCCAAGTGTACGACTATATCCTACGGCCAGGTAACACGAGACAGTTGTTAGAATCGCGTAGGTGGCCTACATCGAGGATAAAACGGAAGAACACGATCTTCCGGATAGCTGCGTAGGAGAATTCATAGGTCAGCCGGTGAACGTGCTTTCACCTTCGACTATGGGCAAACGGATAATCGAGCAATCCTGTGAATGTCACCTTGATGGAAAAGGAATGATGATTGTTTAATCTCAATTATTAACACTTTAACGACCGATAGCCTATTAATAGGTTTTTCGAGTCCAACGCTTTTGGACTTTTAACATATCAATCGATTGACACGGCAATTAATAAATTGTTATTTATCATTACGGTTTACTATACCGAGGACTCAGTGACGGGAATTTATAATTTTCGTAGAGATATCGGTATCAGAAAAATATTTGCCACTAAGCGACTAGTCAGAAGTGGGTGGAATGTTAAAAAATACCGGTCGGTAAAGTGTTAAGAAACGAAATTGAAATGTTTTTTAATTGTAGAAATTTTGTTGCCTTAATTAATGTTATGCTTTGGAAGTTGTTTTAGATTTGGAGATAAGGAGATCATCGTGTGACCTCGTGATTGTCATCTGGACGAAGGAATATAAATTTCTTTTTATTACAGATTGACATTGGAGAATGAATTAAATTGTTTTTAACTGACAATTCTTTAATTACTGTAATTTTGCACTTTGATGTCTTCCATAGAGGGATTTTATATTCACGGAGGTTAAAAGTAATTAGCTCAAAAAGTATAATGAAGAAAACTCATTTTCTCGAGTCTTCTGCACGCACTGTTTAGTTATTGCAATAGGTTTGTACGTAATTGCTGTTTTTCCTTGCTAAAAGAACTTTGGAATATAGAAAAATGAAATAATAACGCTGATATTTGTCGAAGATAAAAATATATCAGGTTATCGGAAGAAATGGGGAATAAAGTGTTTTCAAAGTCTGCACGCACTGTTCCAACATTGCAATCTTTTTAATTGGACTTTTTCCACGGCTTACAAACCACTGCATTTGATAAAAACGGAATAATACCTCTTATCATACAATTAGTTGCTCTATTCGCAACAAATAAAAATGCATTGCAATGAAGTAGTTTCCGAAAGTGGGATCTTTTTTGCACTTTTGAATCACTGAAGTTTGAAGGTACGTGAAACTAACGAAGTTGCGAAATAGTGCAGTTTCTTTTAATTAACTCTTATCTCATGATAAATATTTAAAATGTTTCTAGGAATAAGAAACACTCGAAGTTTGTCTTACCGTTTATAAAGCGACGAAGAATCGACGATGACACGAAAAATATTCACTCTTGCCGGGATTATGACATTCTGTTTTTTCTCGCAAATTATTTCTCGCTTCTAGTTCGTGGTACGTCGTAAATTAAGCAACATCTCCAAGTGAAATCGTGCTAACCGAAAAGATGCATCGATTAATCGATTCTGTAATGTTATCGTGACGCAATATAAATAGCTCGTTAAATACGATTATGAAATTCTTCGAAGATTTCTCTATTTAAATACGCAACTAAGATTTTTTATCCTAGTTCTCATAAATGTATAAAAATTTTTAATAATAAATTCGTCGATTTCGTTCTGCCATCGATTATATATGCTCTCGAATTTTATCTCGTGACATTTCTTTTGACCCATTTGCATCACGAAATGAAATACTTTGTAAAAGTTCTTAACAGTTTTCTAGTCATTAGCATATATTATACTTCTTTCAATATTTTATTATAATCGGTTAGTCTTAATTACTCATCTGCCTTTGTAATTAAATAGGGAAATGTAAATATGCTAACCGCAGTTAATTATATAGAACTCATTAAATAACATATTAATCGTGCGTCCTAGTGACACTGACCCATCATTAACCCTTTGCGGTGTAATTTAATATCGACTTTCCACTTTCACAATGACTTTGTAATATTACCTAAATATCCGTCAATACCTATAGTTACTGATATTATTTAAAACAATTATTAACCAATGATACAAAATATTGCAAATTTATTTTTTTTAACTCACTGCCCAAATTAGTGAAATAATTCGGACCGCAAAGGGTTAAAAATCTAATCTAACACAAACGATTTCTGATTATCGATAAACATAATTGCACAATGTGCATTTCTAGTCTCGTCTGCTGAAAGGAACGTTTATATACGTCGGATAATATCAAATCATCATTTCTCGACGTTTAATTAATGCGTCTCCATTCATCTCAACAACAACAAGATACTCAGAAACAGACTTCAAGAAGAAAAACCTAATCAATCTTCCCACGCATATTTTACAAACGCAAATAAATAATGTGCTCCAATTTCTCATTTTAATTGCATCCACTCAATTGTCACTCCTACTTTGACATACTCATAAAAATAACTGAAACTGAACAAAACTGATGTTCGTTGCTTCAGATCGATTACATAAATCATGTATCGAAGAAACAGCAATTTTCTCTCAACGCTCTATTTGTCATTGCGAGTTCTCTCGATAAGAACGAGAATTATCGAAATTCCAAATGATCACAGACCCGAAAACACATTTCAAATTGCGATCTATGATTATTTACATTAATTTTCATAATCATAGGAGATCATTTTCTCGATATCGAGAGGCATGCTTGTAAGAATCGATAAGACATCCGGTGAGAGTCGAACGATGACCGATTCTCTCTTCCTTTTTCACCGTCTCTCTATTGTTTTTCCTTTTTCCTTTCAAACGATTCAACAATTGTTACGTCATCCATGAAATTATGTCTATCCGCTTCGAGAGCGGAACGTCCCAAATTATTTTATTCTTTTTATGAATCACGTAACATCGCGATCTCGTAACGCGACACGCACGCAGATCTGTTCTTCAACACGCATGCTTTCTGCTCGGTTATCATTTGTTGTTGCTATTACTATTGTTAGTTGCAGGAATTCCTTCAAATGTTCTGCTATAATTTTATCATGGAATTATTGGTGGAGAATTGTACTGACTGATTACATCTAATTCTGGATGATGCGATGTAGATTTTTAGGTGATAGATACTTTATATTTTGATTTTGAGCAATATGATTATTTTGCCTCAGAAATTTTAATTTTTGTGGGTTTTGAGCTTGATTATGGGCTGAGTCATTTGAAATATTAATTTGTAAGTCCATGGCCGTCATGGTCACTTAATTTCAGGATTCAGAGGAGGAGGACGAGTTTGCAGTGAGCAAAACTTCTTTCCTTGGGGCTGAGAGTGAAGGAATTTTTTATTTTATAAGATTCTATCGTATGTCGACTTTATGTTTTCCTATATGAAATTTGTTTGTGTTGCTGTTAATGTCTGTGATTATTTAAGTACACAAATTATGTTGTATAAGAAAAATTGTACAGATCCTTGGGGTATCACTGTATTATTGAAGAATTCGGCATTGAAAGAATAGCAATTATTCTCTATTTGAAAAATAAACACTTCGTTGAGCTGCTTTCAAGATTGTCATAAAACCTGGAAGGCAGAAGTCACAGTTTCAGGGATAGAAATAGTTGATAGAAAAAATTCCAGAACTGCAATCCTGTTCTTCTTCCGTGCAGAAAATAGCTCGACGGAAAACATCATAATTAGCAAACGGAAATAAAAAAACATTCAATAAATACGGAATTTCCTGTCGGCTAATAAATTTCCCACCCGGAATTACTTTCGGAATTACTCAATGCAAACTTTCATTCAAATAACCTTCCATTCTCCAATTATTTGCAGATAATCTTAGATCTACTGTCACCATACATTTCAGCATATTTCAAGTTCCTCAAAACTGTAAAGTAAAATATAAAAAACCTTATTATAATCTAATAAAGTAAATCTCCTCTACAATAATTTAAAAATACTACAAAATCCATTAATATCCAATTCTTCTAGCAAATTTCCAGTTCTCCAAAAAGGTTTAACGATAATAAAAAATGTAATTTCCTTTCATTCCGATATTCTATAAGAAATCTATAATTTCCATACCACTCAGCGATTTTCAAATTCTTCAAAATAAAAATTAAAATACCCACTGTATAAAAAATCCTAAGGATCAACACACACGAAACACATTGTACCATTGTTGTTTGATCATTTGTTCTAAAATGATAAGATTGTTCGTGCTAATGTGCTTATTACGTGGGCCTGTATACATTTCCAACGCGTAAGAACACGTAACAAGTTAAGAAAATCAACTTCGTCCCGGTCGGGAGCATTTCGTTGACTCTCGCACGCTGCTTCCGCGTCCTGCACGACACGTGCAGATCTAGGAAGCAATTCTGCAAGAATAGATCCAGGCCTCGCTGAGCGGAAAGTGGTTGGACGAGTAAGCGACCGTTTTGTCTCTCGTGCAATTATGTAAATTTTTTTTATATAAGCCATGAAACAAGGGAGATACATATTTTAACGATATTTCGTACTCGTTTGTTTCGTCGAAAAGGAAAGAGTTAAGAACGGCGGCACGAAGTAGATTTCTAGATTTGACTACAAGGATTTCTTTTAGTTGGGAATTTGTTTATTATAATTATTTTGCGGTACTTTAAGAGGATATATATTTTTTTCGGATTTATGTTGAAGGATTCTAGTACACTTTACAATTGTGCGAATAGTGATTTTGGCGGGAAAGGTGAAAACAATTTTAAAATAAATATCTGGGATTGGACCTTGTACAATTTGCGAATATATATTTTTTTGTTCATGTATTTTTTTATTACTATAATAATTTTATCTAGGATCTAACATTTTATTTATGAATCATCAAAATTGTTCCATTACACTGAATATGAAGTTCACAGTAAATTTTAATAATTGAAGGAATCTGAATATTTTTACAATATTTTAGATTGCTAAACTAAGTCGTTAAGTCATACTGAGTTAATTGTCTGAGAACTGTGAAAGAGATCTGCCTCGACTGAACAACGATCGAGAAATTAATCACACGTTCGATTACAATTATATGAAACAAAAACGTGCGTAAATTAACGCGATTAGAATGGCAAATCGAATCAGGTCGAATCGAAAGTATCCGACTGTTACTTGCTCTCTATCCTTGAATCATTGATTATCGCAAAATTGTGATGTATAATTACCTGTATGCCCACATGGTTTTCGAGTCATTGCACGCTCGCAGCTGCAACGTTACGCAGAGCTTATCATTGCACGTTGACCTGTGTCTATGACACGAATAGAAGAATAATTACGAGAGAAAAAGATCGTAGTTGTAACAATTCGCACTGATTCATCGATTCTTTTTTTTCTAACCACCTCCTGTCTTTCGTAACGCGATTGCTTTCATGAATAAATCGATATGCTCTGTTATTGAGTTGGATAAAAAGTGATCGATAAAAAGTCCTTTAATTTTGAGAATTCCAACAAGAAATTAATTCTCCATAATACTTAAACATATTTTTCTTCAATTCCAAGAGAAATAATAATTTCTAAATGGAATACCATTTATTATTTTCCATTGTCAAGTAGAATCGATAATTTTAAATTTTTTAAATTGTATCAATAACAATATGTTTTTCTTATTGCACCAAAATTCCTCTTATCCAAACAATCCAAGCTAATAGACTTCGGAATGCACAACTCAAAGTTTCCTCTTCTATAATAAATAAAAGAATTCCGAACGCGTTAATAATACATCAGCTTAAACAAGTTTTACAAGTGGAACTCCTTAAAAAATACAGATAGCTCTCGGTGCAATAGATTTCTTATGTTCAATTTAATTCCCGTGAGAGAATATTCAATACATTCTGACATTTCTCATCGGCATTCAACCAAAGTCACAGTTCCATTTCTCTTTCAAGTAGTTTACAAATAAAACATCCGTAGATTGAATAATTTTCCTTCGTCACTTAAAATCTCTGTTGTCTCTTCGGCGGTCGAGTCGTTCGCGTGAATTGTGCAGTTATGGGAGCAGCGGTGGATGAAGAACCATAACCATTGGATGGCCTCCCATAACTATTCGGAGGTGGTCCATAAGAGGGTGTAGGATCCTTCGAGGATGCTCCTAGGATTCCGGTTAAAGCACTTATCAAGGAGGATGTCACTTTCAGACCAGCATTTACCACTTCCTTTATGGACGAGCCGATCAGAGCGAATGGATTCACGCTGTTTGCTGGCACGGCGCTCTGAAAGATGGAGAAACACGTATTATAATATTTTATAAAGTATTTGTTTAATGACACGAATAGATAGGAATTTTGTGTAGGCGTGAAGAAGAAATTAAATTGTATTTTATCAGCTTGCATTTGGCAGTGAGACTGTCGATTAGAATTGTGACAGTTAGTAAGGTGATTGAGGTATGGAATATTTTTTTCATTCGTTTATGGAGTACTTGATATTTAAATTTTTATACAGATAAAATAGGTAATAAATTCTTGCAGTAGGTGGAGAACATTACTCACAGGACCATAGCCACCGTATCCCCCATATCCACCGTAACTTGTGGGCGCAACGGCAGAATCTTTGTGACCACTTAGACCAGCACTTGTACCTGCTATTAATCCTGTAACTACTGCTTTCACAATCATTGATAAATCCACTCCAAAATCGCCATTGACGAGACCCTAAAACGCACGATTAATCAATAACATCATGGATGATCTTTATTTCTGTTCGATTAAACTATACTCTGATAAATGTCTAAGTAAAAGAGACAATATTGTCAGTGAAAATTATAAAGATAAATTGCAGAAATAATTTTTAAGATATGTTTAGAAAAATATAAAAGTTCATACTTTGCTAAGACTAGAAACCACCCCCGCAATTAAGGTGGATGCTGGTGACATTTTTCCATATCCTGTTGGCTGAAATTGAAGAAAATTTATTGGTGTTCAAATTAGATTGGAGTAA
This sequence comes from Cerceris rybyensis, assembly GCA_910591515.1. NCBI lineage: Eukaryota > Metazoa > Arthropoda > Insecta > Hymenoptera > Crabronidae > Cerceris > Cerceris rybyensis. The sequence goes on along the minus strand of OU342792.1, from coordinate 21,463,896 downwards.
TTATTGTATCGTAACAATATTGAGAAAATTACCTGACTCAAAGGGCCAATTAGTGCTTGAACTATCGAGCCTGAAGAGGAACCACCTTCCTCAGGAGTCTGAAATTCAGGATAATTTTGCGATCTTTAAAGTTAAGTTTATAAGTATAAAAAGTTAAGGTGCAATTGGTTCTTACATTGCTAACTTGACGACTCAAGGGTCCAATTAAGGGACCTACAAGAGGTCCGATGAGGGGAGCGACGAGCTGAATGAGAGGCCCTAAAACAGCACCTGAATCTCCCTGTCCGTCTTTACCCTGAAACAGTTCTCCTTATTTTCTTTTATTTTATTTTCACCCTCCGCGATTCTGTCGATCAACGAATTAATACAATTACAAATTTTATGGTGATTCCTTGCAGAGCATATTTAAAATAATAGCTGTACTATTCTAGTTTTAATTTTACTATCTAATAAAAAGTAAAATGACTACTTCAATATCAAAAATTACTTACTTCGATGATATTAAGCAAAATTGGCACAAGGACTCCAGGTATGTCGACACCCTCCTCGTATTCATCGCCCTGACAATAAAAATTATGTTTCAAATGTTCAATTTAGCATTTTTCTGTGAAATTTAAAAAGAACACACCTCTGACAGCCCCTCGAGAATCGGAATAGCAGCTTGGAGTAACTCACTGATGTCCGTCTCGGATTCTGGCTGAAGGAAAAGGCAAGAAATTAAAGAGAAAGTCTTCCATCGACTTTTTCAGGAAAATTTCGATACTCTTACGTCACTGAGATCGTCGAGAATTGGTGCCACTAAAGGAAGTAAGTCGATCAATGCCTGAATCGAGCCGCCCATTTCTTCTTCCTCATCGTCGTCCTAAAAATTATCCAATCTTTATATAAACTTAAAAACAACATACCATTCATTAGAACTCAATGGACTCTATATTTATTCAAATATGTCAGACATTGATCAATTTAGGTACCATTAAATTTCTAAGGATTCTTGTAAGCAATTAAATTTAGATTAATAGAATGATCAATAAAATATTAAAAATCCTTTGAGGAGATTCAGAAGTAATATTCCATTGATACAGATCTCTCATTCATAAAAGTCTACTCGCTTAAAAGTTATGTTATTGTCGATATCGACAAAGAACATATTAAGCAACATTACAGCCTTTCAAACGTATCAGGAACTATCAGATGAGTTGAATAACTATTCACAAAACTACAATATAAAATCATACCTCAATTTCTTGCGCCTCTGAAGTTCCATTTCGTTTCTCCTCTGGTGGTGGCTAAAACAAACCACAAACTTCCACAAAAATTCACAGACAGAATTAACGCTTTAGCCCACAATAAAGTCTGACACTCGTGGCGCGGAAAATCTTTTTCAAAAACTATTAAATAGAAAACATCGGACGGTCGAGAAACTGTCTCATTATTCCTATCCTATTAATATTACATTCAAGTATACAAAATATCAGAAACCAGTGAGGAATTTTCGATTTAATGAATTAAATTTGGATTACTGCAAGTTTAGTCAGGAAAAAAATCGGCCAAAAAGTTAACAAAACTGAACAAAAAATCATTCGACTCCCAGCAACGCGAAGCAAAATCCATTTAGCAGCAACAATCGCAAAAATCGTAGTCGCACTTCCCCGATAATTTTTCATGCTTTGCTAAGCATCGAAGGAATTATTATTCCTCTCCTACTGACACACATAAGTGCACGCACTCGTTTACGTAACATCTCTTGTCAGCCTGGCGAAAAAGGAAGTAGAAAGGATGATCGAAAGAGAAACAGACATTTCCCGTAGATTCACGCTTGAGCAACGATCATCTAAACTCACGATTCCGTGTGTCGCATGCATAATCGATCGGACAGGATCATAGATGATGTCGACGACCCCCAAAATTCAGCATACAAAACAACAACGAATTTCGCTTTCTCGTGATCCATCCGATTAGCATCTATAGCTATAATATATAAACCCAAGCTCCACAATCCTTTCTTCAAAATTCTCCGTTACGCCACCGGCTGTTTCTACACGTCCTGTCATATTTATTATTAAAAATCCAATCGAGTGAAACTCTGTCGGAAATCTAAATTTCGATCGACCCAAATTCACGAACGGTAATAATCATTTCACGTTGTTAACGTTAAAGAGCACCATCAACGACTCTGAATCATTTTATCATGGACTGGATTACTTTCACAGTGTTGTTCCTCTCGAAACTTACCTTCTGATTTGTAATATCAATCTGTTGTTGACTGGTACCTCTGAATGACTTAATTGGAGAAACACTTGTTCCTGACGTGCTATTCCGTCGAATTATACCCAACATTCTCAACAATTCACCAAGAGTCGATGATTGTCTCTTCCTAGTTTTCTCCTTTTTCGAACGTTGCTTTTTCTCCTTTTTCTTATCATCTTCTTTCTTCTTTTCCTCCTTCTGTGTTTCTCCACTGAATAATTCTCTCTCTCCATCATCCACATCATCAAAAACCACGTTAATTCGTCCGGATTCATTGGCAAGAGTATAATTCTTTTCAAAGTATGGAGGAAATTCATCAGGAGGATTTCTAGAAGGATCTCTTGGAGGGACGAAAGAATAAATATCCTTCTCTGTCGTAGTCTCGATGACCTCTTCTCTCGTAATAGTAATCACTGCCTCGAATGGAAGGGTTAAAATCGGCTTGACACCGTTCGAAACGTTTCCTCGAGTTGTTTGATCGTTGGTTTTAATTCTTGACAATCTCTCCGAGTTTTCGTTCTTCCTGGAACCGTACCGATCACTGGAGAAGGGAATTTCGAGGTTGCCGGATGAGTTTCTCTCCACCCCGTCGAAGAAATATCTCGTTGCGTAGAGATTGTTGGAGAAATTCAAGCTGTCCGAGGTCCTCGCTGGAAGGGGAAGATACATTCCTGATGGGGGTGCTGTTATGACGTTTGTATTTCTGAAGATATCATCGTCGGTAGCATCGAAAGTCGGTCTTGTTCCGAAATCAGGATATTGTGGAAGGAATTGTTGCTGGTCGTCCCTCGTACGAAGGGAATTAACTAATTGGAATGGAGTTTTCTTGAATTCCTGCTGCTGAACCTGCGAGTTGGGAAGATCGAAGGTTCCGATAGAGGTGAAAGGGTTGATGTTGGTTTCTTTGATTCTGGAGAAATGTCCTGGGAAATCCTGCGTGCTTTTAACTTCATTGGCGGTGGTCTTCGATGGTATGGGATTTTCTTTGATGGTTTGTTTCTGTCTCGTTGAGTTTAGCGAGAGTTTTGAAGAGTTTTTGATACTCTCGAACCTCGAGGGAGGATCTTTCACGGATGTTAAGGTGATATTGATCTTGGAAGCCATCAGACCCATCACGTATCTTGCCCAAGCGACTAAATCTTCTTTTGTCGCGATCTTGAGAGGTAATTGAATCTCCAAGACCCTCGGCACCGTAGAAAATCCATTTCTTGCAGTGCCTGAAACCTCTTGGGGAGACCGTTTCGACGGAGGTAATGGTAACGAGATCGCTACGTCGGAAATTAGAAGGACGAAGAAGAAATAAGACCTCCAGGGTATCCTTGGATGAAAGATAATCATTTTTAGGATGTATTTTATCCAGAATTCGAAGAAATTCCTTCAGAAGTTACAACTTGACGAGAATAGTTTCTTGTTTCGATGAATTCCTTCTCGATTGTTGAACTGAATTGAACTTTAAGTTCCCTCGGTCGATTGTCATTTCAGCTAATTGTATTTTATGCTAATTCATCTGATTAATTCGAGGATTATTCCAATTTCAATGATGGCCATTCAAATTCACTATTTTAATTCACATGACGTAGATTTTTAACATGTCACGCAAAGCTTCTTGCAGGAAGTGAATTAAATTTTTCAGATTTGAGGAAATTTTAAGCACCTTTTCACTTTATATGTAACTTTTAATATGGACTTGACAATAGGAAAAACTCACGAACGTAGAACTCGGATTTAAAAGAAGAACTGAGAAACCCCGTGAAAAAAATGGTTGCTTTATAGTCGACGGTTAATCAGTGGTCCGAGTCTTTCCTGATCGTGGAAGCATGCACTTTTCCATGCACCGACCACCCCGGACCAACTGCATATTGGCATATATCTAATGATACCTTCCAGTCGTTCGTAAGTGAATGCATTCACTTCCGTTGTTGCGTCTGTCCACCGTTTGAGGGTTGCAATTTTCTAACAGAAGGGATAACAATATTTCCGTGCGACGACAGGCCTCCTTTCGCAAGAAAACGACGGGCTCATCTCGAAATTACGACATGGAGAACACACACTGTGGATTCTGCTTAGACGATGCAGTGAAAAATTAATTTCTATTTATTCTATCGCAATTCCTACGGCTAGAATATCGAAAAGTATGATTTCTTTGTAACTTGATGTCCTTGAGAATTTTTATATATAGGTCGATATTTTTATGTAGAATTTTTATATAAAGGCCAATATCTTTACGTGGAATTTTTATATAGAATTTTTATACAAACTACGATAATAATTAATAATAGATCATTAATAAAAGTTACAAAACAGAAGAGTTAAAGTATTTGTAATACAACTTTTTGTCGATTTTCTTTATATTTTTTGAAAGCTAGACAAATTTCTCGCTAAAATGGGAAATAATATCCGCGCAGTAAAACTTAGCGAATTTCGTTAAAAACTGGCAAGTAAATAGTGCAATTAGAACAAGTAATCGCCCATTGCAGCCTTGATCTTAAACTTGAAATTCCAAGACGATAATAACATTCGATACGATTAAAGATCTTGCTGAATGATCGCTCATATCTACGAGATTGGCTCGCTATTGAAAGTTTATACGCTAATTTGCTATCGCTCGTTATTCTCGCCAGCTATCGGCACCTCTATCTTCCACTTTGTCGGTTAAACGAGTTTCCTGTCTCGCCTGTTTACTGTAAACGAACGATTAACCAAAATGCTGTAAAAATAATCGACGCTTCGTCTAACGCCCGTTTCTTTGTACTTAATGGACGTTTTTTTTCGATGTTGGAGGATAAAAATTACGAGCTCATAAAGCGTAAAAATAGTGGAGCAACCACAGCCGTAATAAAGCTATTAGTTGAATCGTGAGTTGAACTAATGTTTCGCGAGGAAAGGCGAAAGAAGGTTGCTCGAGTCGGATGTAGTTAATGTTACGGAGGAAGAACGTCTTTGAGGAATTCAAAGAAGTTGGAAGTTTCTTCCTGTCTGTCTTTTTTTCCTTTTTCGGCTGTACTTAGCGCAATTTTAATATTAGAGCTACAAAGAAACCAGAGATTATTAAATTGCGCATTCTTTGGGAAATCTTTATATGGCTGGTAGGATTCTATGATTTTTGCTATTTTTATTTTTACCAAATATAGATTAGTAAATTGAATACTTTTCTTATTTTCTTAGATATATAAATTTTATTTTCTTAAGATATCTACTGTAAATAGTATTAAATTATTACAATCTTGGATTCATGGATTAAATATTACAACTTAAACGCAATTCTGCTATTCCGACGATAAAGCAAAAATCAAAAAACCGGTCAAAAATTTCGCCATCGCTATGTCAAATCAAAAACAATTTGGTGCCCACGTAGCACTCCAAAAATCCATTCAAATTTCTTTTTATTGCCAAGCCTGATATCGCACAACGAGCATAAAAAGATTACAGCCTTCGGTATTATTATTCAACATTCAAAATATGCCATCAAAATCTCCAACTTCCTACGTACAAACGAGCATCTTCCGACAGATATTCGTAATTTTAAATGCACACGTCATTGTCATATTCGCAATGTCATCGTAAAAATACCATTGAATTTTCGCTGTTTTTATATGGCGAGAATCGAGACTCGTGTGAGGCCATTGATTACATTCCATCGGGAGAATCAAAGGTCGGCTCGTCTTCAAACAGGTTTCACAATCGCAGATTGAGTACGACGATCACCGTTAGATCGGTTTACTGACCAGCCTTAAGCCAGTTTACATTGCCGGGCAAAGACGATTTACGGCAGAGATCCTTGCAAGGTCGACCAGACTGGATGAAGTCTCGATCAAAGTCGATTCAGTACGAGAAATTCGATGTAATCGCAATTTCATGCTAGCATTCTTTTTTTTTACTGATGAAATATGAAATGAGTTATTTTTCAGTGACTCGGAAGTCATTTAAAACGTTCCATGCAAAAAGATCAGTGCATTTACAGGTGAAAAGTGGAAAATACAATAAAAGAGAATTGCTTTCCACGAGACCTTTAAACTTGTACTTAACTCAACTGCCATTTTCCATTTACGCAATTATTTATACTTATACAGAATTCCTCCTCGTTCATGAACGCATTTTTTTCTAATTCGTGAAAACGAATAAACATAAATTTTTTAACCTTTTGAGAAATAAAGTATCTTTCAATTTAAGATATTATTTCTAATTGAAGATAGTGTGATTGATATTTTTTTATCTTGGGTAATTTCACGCAATAATGGAACGCTATTAGAAGTGCAAATTGAAGACGATATAAAAAGAGGAAATAAGCTATATCAAAGATGAAAGTATCATCGCAACAGTAGTCGTTTGATCCTCGTTATACGCCGAGTAATTGTAAATTGTACGGTCAATGTAATTGCACGCTTGGAACGATGTTCTTCGAGCATCGACTTCTATTGCCGCACTTTACCGTTTCATCGATATTTCGCGCATATTATTAATAAAAAAGTTTGTGAATCTTTACGACTTTCTGGCGAATATTAACCATCGATGTGCATTAGCATACGTTTATATAATTATCCTACTGGCGCAAGGATTTCGTCGAGGTTTAATTGTGTCAAAGTGAGATCGGTAGGTGATGCAAAAGATCGCTGTTACGACTCGTAGATTTTTTTACGACCATGAGAAGATAGTAATTGTGAACATTTTTTTTTATTATTACGAAAGGATTGTAAATGAGGAACATAATACGACTTGTTAAAAAGTCTGAATGACGTTTGATGTACGTGCTTCGGTACTTATTTCTACGATTGTAGGTAATTACTGAAACGCGTTCCAAAAATCGGTTTCGTTGATGTAAGTTGTCTAATATAGCATACAAATTTATTGAAATTTGGTGTCTTAATTAAACGCTGTGCCATAGGCAATATTTTAACCATAGCAGGAGCATAGAAATACGAAGAATTTGTCGTTTATTTGGGATTACAGACAGGAAAGGAATATGACCAGGAAAATAGAAAAATATAGTGCAATAATTTTGTACATACACATGTAAAATTTTGACAAAGGATTTCAATCTCGCAATTAGAATAAACCAAAATATCTCAGACTATTTTTTAAGTAAATTGGAAATTTTAGCGAAATCAGGATGAGCTTTTTAGTTTGAGCCATCAGGTGTGAGCTTGCAAGCTCAGATGTCGATGCTCAAACTAAAAAGCTCAAATTTTTGGAGGGAATTTAGAAATTTTTATTGAGCTTTTTAGTTTGAGCCATCAGGTGTGAGCTTGCAACCTCAGATGTCGATGCTCAAACTAAAAAGCTCAAATTTTTGGAGGGAATTTAGAAATTTTTATTGAGCTTTTTAGTTTGAGCCATCAGGTGTGAGCTTGCAAGCTCAGATGTCAATGCTCAAACTAAAAAGCTCAAATTTTTGGAGGAAATTAGGAAATTTTTATTGAGCTTTTTAGTTTGAGCCATCAAGATTGAGCTTGCAAGCTCAAATGTCGATGCTCAAACTAAAAAGCTCAAAATTTTGGAGGAAATTTGGAAAATTTTATTGGGCTTTTTAGTTTGAGCCATCAGGTGTGAGCTTGCAAGCTCAGATGTCGATGCTCAAACGAAAAAGCTCACATTTTTGGAGGAAATTTGGAAATTTTTATTGAGCTTTTTAGTTTGAGCCATCAAGATTGAGCTTGCAAGCTCAGATGTCGATGCTCAAACTAAAAAGCTCAAAATTTTGTAGGAAATTTGGAAATTTTTATTGAGCTTTTTAGTTTGAGCCATCAGGTGTGAGCTTGCAAGCGCAGATGTCGATGCTCAAACTAAAACGCTCACATTTTTGGAGGAAATTAGGAAATTTTTATTGAGCTTTTTAGTTTGAGCCATCAGGATTGAGCTTGCAAGCTCAGATGTCGATGCTCAAACGAAAAAGCTCACATTTTTGGAGGAAACTTGGTAATTTTTATCGAGCTTTTTAGTTTGAGCCATCAGGATTGAGCTTGCAAGCTCAGATGTCGATGCTCAAACGAAAAAGCTCACATTTTTGGAGGAAATTTGGAAATTTTTATTGAGCTTTTTAGTTTGAGCCATCAAGATTGAGCTTGCAAGCTCAGATGTCGATGCTCAAACTAAAAAGCTCAAAATTTTGGAGGAAATTTGGAAATTTTTATTGAGCTTTTTAGTTTGAGCCATCAGGTGTGAGCTTGCAAGCTCAGATGTCGATGCTCAAACTAAAAAGCTCACATTTTTGGAGGAAATTTGGAAATTTTTATTGAGCTTTTTAGTTTGAGCCATTAGGTGTGAGCTTGCAAGCTCAGATGTCGATGCTCAAACTTAAAAGCTCACATTTTTGGAGGAAATTTGGAAATTTTTATTGAGCTTTTTAGTTTGAGCCATTAGGTGTGAGCTTGCAAGCTCAGATGTCGATGCTCAAACTTAAAAGTTCACATTTTTGGAGGAAATTTGGAAATTTTTATCGAGCTTTTTAGTTTGAGCCATCAGGTGGGAGCTTGCAAGCTCAGATGTCGATGCTCAAACTAAAAGTTCAGTAGAATTTTAATGAATCTCCGAATCTGTAATTGCGGCGAAGTAAAGAATGGAAAAATGTGAAATAGAAAGCAAATCAGAAACGTACAAACTTTACAATATGCAATAAGAAGAATAATAATAAATTTAGTCATTAACAATTGTTATTTCAATGATCAAATACTTTCATTTCATCGATCGTATGAATTTCACAATAAAAAGTATGCAAATAAATTCTGATATCAAAAACAAAATCAACAATCAACGTCCAAGTACGATTGTACACCGCAAAATTTTCGTCCGACACTTTCGTTTCTGCGAACTCGTAAATTTCAGAATGCTCCAATAAAATGTACGAAAATAAATCGCAGTGAAAGGATCAACACGTGCAGCCTCCATTAAATGCACACGGAAGCAGTCAGACATAAGTACAAAGCGCATTATAACTGCACCATGGTGTGAGTAACCTCGCGTCCTTCCAAGATCGGACACCATAAAAAGACTTCTGGAAACGATCTATTAAAAGATAATCAACGGATAATTTATCGTTACACTTCGCGAATCTATTCGACTGTAAAGACAATGTTGCAAAAATATCTCCAACGATATCAACTCAAATTGCCCACTGACGTAGACAATACTCGGATCTTTGTGACGTCTTTGAAAATATAATTAATAGTCTCTAACGAGGGTACTAATAATTGCAGTGATTGAACCTGAAAAAAATATAGGATCAAACCTATAAAACGGAAATTGGATAAAATGGTAGTGGTGGAAACAGAGGGAAAAACTGGTTGGCGCGGAATTTGCGAGAACTTGTTAGTGTGTTCGTTTGCTCTTACAATTAGTCAACGTCCACCTTTCATTTGCGAGAGGATTGTAACGTCGTGCGTACGTCTTTGACGCAAGCCTCGAACACGTGCCTTGAGATTTCCCATATAGAAAAGTCAATTAAATAGGGGTTTCAATTACAAAATAAATAATTAGAAGATACAGCAGAGTTTGAAGAAAATTAAGATTTTACTTTGAAAGATTAGTTTCGTATCTGATCGCTTTTTTGTTAGGATTCTGTGCCGATGGTTTTGTAGAATTATGAAGAGGAATTTATCATTAATTATGGAATAATTATGAGATATTAACGAAGGAATGGTGATAATAGTGTCTCCGTCTGGCGATCGTCAACGAAAGCCGTAGAGTTAATCGAGGTCTTGGTTCTCCAGTTCTTCCAGTTGTTCATTGCTGTCGGTAAAATCGTCATCAATGATCTAAAGGATCGAAGCATCGAAAGAAAGTTGCTTTCGTTGAGTTTCCAAAAAAAAACTGGCCTTGACGACTTTGGTTTTTCGATCGCTTGTCGATTCGGGTTCTCGGTTTTCCTTTGACGCGCCGAGATCCTTTCTCGTCCTGCTTCTTATTGTTCTTCTATCAATTTAGCAATATTTTGGGGAAAAATGGGCCAGAATTCACTGCAAGAAGGGAAGTTTTTGGAATCTGTATTTTCTTCTTTTACTATTAAGAACTTTAAAAGTCTCTCTTCATTTTCTCGGCGGACTGGTTTCAATAAAAGTCCCTCAAGATTGTAATGTAATTTTCCACATCTAGAATTAAGTTTAATAAATCAAAATACTTATCATATCTTATACAATCGTTTAATAAAATTCCAAAATTTAAAAGATTTTCTAACAATCTTCACTACAAGGAAAATCACAAGATATCTAACAACGCACACGCGTATGCAATTCTCTGCAACGAGCAACGATCGGTTTCACTTTTACGCGACGCAATAAATAATGGAAAACCTCCTATCGTTCTGCAACAATCAGCAACTAGTCCCCATAAAAACGAGATATTATTCTCAATGCAATCGTAAACGTAAAAAAGATGTTCTTCTACGGAAACATATTCGCACTGCTCCTCGATGAATCGTCTCCCTGAATTTATAGGAAATTCGATGCACTAATACATAGAAATTTGTATACTAATTAATAAGTAAAATTATATAATAATTTAAATATATAAATATATTATCTGACGGTCTACTGTTTTCAAAATATCGCTACTATTCGATGTAGCTGATTTGCGGATGTCCGATTCGAGGATGCGATTAATTACGAGAAGATTGGCAAATCTTAATGATTGTCCCGTGCACAGAGAAATAAATATTTGATTAAAAAGTAACTTTAACATTGAGATATATAAAAAATAGTTTGACGAGGCATGCAGTATGTTTAGCAGTTAATTGGTAGCAGATTTAATCAACGATCTCATTATGCCCATTCTAATATATCGTTTCACGAGTCAACAACCAAGAAATCTACCTGAAATCGAATGGAGAATCGAATTATATAACGCACGGTCGTTGAAGAAATAAAAATGAACATACTTTGTTTCAAGCTGGCGCTACAATTTTCACATTCCGCTCGTACGTGTAAGAAGAAAATACAGTTAAGTGTGAAGAAAATAGATTTACCCGCGGAGAAAACGCAGAGTAAACTATCTTCGCGTTTTTACATAAGCATTCCATAATTCTCAATTAACCCCTCCTGTTTATTTGCACTCTTTCTGTCAAAGAAAAAACGAAGGCTTTGCAAGATGTAAATATAAGTGACCTTTTCATTATTCTTCCTCTTTTTTTTTGTTAATGCATCTGGCCTTTGTCAATTAGTACTACACCCTATTAAACGTTTTACTTCCTATTGTATTCTCAAGTAACGGCAGCCTTGTTTCGCATCGACCAATGAGTTGTTTGTTACAGCAACAATTATATGTATAAATGTTGATGAAGTAGAGTGATGTAATTCTTCCGTGACCAGGAAGGCAAGGAAGAATGTCGAGACAAAAAGAAGCGAAAAGAAGTTGCACGTTTTATTAGAGAGCTGCTCGATCTTTTAATCCTTCTTTCTTTCTTTCTCTGGCTTCTCGCTTCTAACAAAACTTATGTAACTCTCCATTGACTTACTTTCCTCGGACGAGAAGAAGAGATCGAGCTGCGATATTCATTTTCATAGATTCCTTGCACGTGGCTTTATATAAATCCATGAGCGTAATGAAATTTCTAGGAAATAATGAGCAAAAACCCTTTGTTATTTGTACTTTTTAATCGCTTTGAACAGTTCGCCAAGGGACTACAGTTTCAAGTGGGTTCTAAGAACACTGAAGCTATGATATATTAAATGATGATTCAGAAAAAAGCCCAGAGCTTATGCGAATCTAAACTTCAGTTCCATTAATTAAGAGTAGGTGTCTGTAAGTCTGTACACACCATAGCACCCAAATCCTTTGTTCTGTAGATGAATTTTCGAGAACAATACACATTATCAAGCAGTTCATTCAATTATTCGCCACTCTTTCGATCCAGTTTAATTTAAATCTTCAGAATTCTCATTTCTTTCTTCTTCTGTACATTATCAACTCTTTCAATGCTGAAGAATTGTACTTTTGGAACCATTCTATTAATACGTTGACCGCCATGGAGGTCACTGGTGGCAGCTGCTGTAGAATACAATGCTTCACATGACATTAAAATTGTAATAATTACAATTTTTTTAATGCATTCACCATTTAAATATTGACATAGAAACGGTAAATTCCCACTGACTATATATCTATTTCTATTTTTAGATTTTCCACTTTGTAAAGACATAATACTGCTACAAAAATGTTTGCTTCAATAAAAATGATGAAACTACCAAAATACCGGTGGCATTCAATGTGTTAATCTTCAACAAAAAATCGATACCAAATATTCAAATATTATAATCGCACGCTTTTGTATTCGTACACCAGCTCCTGCCTGTTTTCGATACCGTGAATCATCGGTGAATGTTCCTGTTCCCGTGAACCGGTCCCAGGGACAAAGTCGTATCACGTGACACTTTCTCCAGGATCCTTTTCCGGTAACCAAGTGCTCCTTTGAGAAGAGAGGGATCCCACGAAGACGCAAGAAGAAAGAGTGATTACGAAACTCGTATTTTGGCAGGGCGATTAAATTTGGCTCGAAGTTACGAAAGATCGTCGAGTGCCTTTCAACGGGATCTCTGCTTTATTCCAATTTACATTCTCCCCTTTTAACTTCTTTGGAGTCTCTGTTAATTAGTGCGAATAAAGTGACATATGTTGAAAAATGCACTGGTAATTATTATCCTGACGTCATTGATGTGTTGACATATAATTTTGCTACATTGAAAAGTTGCTCGACAAGTTGCTTTGAAAAGTAGAAGACTGCAATAAAGTTATAACTTTGATGTGGTTCTTAATTACTCTGCAATAAAATTATTATTATTCTCTCTCTATATATATATATTATTATAGAGTAATAATGTAGCATAGAAAGTCTTGGGACTTTGTAAATTGTAGTACTGATCTTGAATAGCAATTTTTTCATATTTTGTGTTGATTTCAGCGTTAGGTAGCAAGTTCCATTGGAAAGTTCGATTGTAAACGATAATAAAATTAATTTATACATTTACGACTGCCTTAATTATGTCTTAATCATCCTGTCCTGTTGTTCAAATTTATATTTTCTCCGGATGTACTTTATTACCGGGACAACACGTGGAAGCACATGAATGAAGACACTTTGATTCAATGCAAATGAAGAATTTTGAGAATACAGTGTAAATTGTGAAATATGAGTTATTAATCCTTATTACGTAATAAGAGAGGTGTTTCCTTCAAATTAAATTACTCCATTTTGTAATGTTCACTTGCCAAAAATGGATTACGTTACGAGAACACGTAACATTGTGCATTTTCGATGTTAAGGATAGTAAAGTATTTCAAGAATTATTAAATCATCTTGACCCGTATATCTACGATGATCTTCTCGTTACAAACGTTGACCTTTCCCAGTTTAATGTGACTCTCGTGTCCGTAACAGATTAATTTAACCGGCCGAAAACGTTCGGAGGAAACTGATTTCACCTTCCTGCATAATTTATTCAACGTCCTATTAAGCGTTTTATTATGCGTCTTTATTAATATTAATCCGGCATTCTTTATGCGCCGAAAGTACTATTCGGCGTGTTCGTTGGAGAATTTAAATATAAAATTTAGACATTTTCAGTGTTCGACGTTTCGAGAAAGAACTATTGCCTGTACGTGACGTTCTTCTTTTCACTGACGACTTTTGTGACGATGTTCCATTAGAAGGCGAACAGAAGAAACCACTTTGAAATCTAAGTTGATTTCATATCGCCAATTCAATGTGTAAATATTACGAAATACATTCAAGATATCTCGCTACTTTTTCCGTGACATAAATTAGTAGCAAAAATACTAATACATTATAATTTAACACTACAAGAGAGCATCCACAAATAAGAGTCACCAATTTTGATGAAATTCAAGTATAATCAAATTGGAATAATGTTTAATACTTTTTTTTTATCGACAGTCGTATAAGGGGTGAGTACCACCCCATACTTTGAGATTCTAGAGTTTATTGAAGTACTTCGCAAACTATTAAAGGTAGAGAAAAAAAAACTGTTAAAGAAGTAGGACGGATAAATATTCATCGACTTTTTGCATCGATCAAAGACACTTTGGAGTCGAAACTCTAGAGCAGAAATAATTTTGCAGAGTAATCGCCCCAGCGAATCGTCGATTACCATACAATCGAGATTATCGTGTCGGTTTAGCAATGGCGCATTAAAATCTAAGTCGAAAGTGGCCCCAATATAAAGAAATACAAGCAAAACGGAAAAAAGTGACTCAATCCAACGTTTTGTAAGAATAAATCGACGAAAAACCTTGGCCTCTTGGTAAACGACGACCAGAATGGCAACGAGAAACCCTTATATTTCATTACCGTTTCACGTTAGACATTGCAACTCGTATTCTTCCGGCCATGGTTTGTCAAAGGAGCACCATAAATCTCAAAGAACTGAGCAGAGATCTTGTAGGGGATTTCAGACTGTTGGAAAATCAATTTCAATAGTTGAGAAACTATTAAAGCGATTTCCAGAGAAAGCAGTGTAGTGTGGTAAGGTTAATAGTTGAGTCAACGTTTCACTTATCTTCCGATCTTTTCCCAGATTCGCGATTTCGTTTTTCACGAGCACAAAGATGCTTGTTCTTCTTGATGAGTCGACTAATTTACGCGTTTAAAGTTTCACAATTTACAATTTGTTCAACTATAAAGGAAACAAAGAATCTGTCTTGTAAACTTAACTCTCAGAGAGTAAAAGAACGAAGAAGCTTCTTGGACATTTTGCTTCAGCAAAAAGTTTAGATATCAAAGTCCAAGTGATAACAAAAAACTATCGAAGAATAAATTTGTCAAAAATTATATATAAATATGTAATATATAATATCTTAAAATATATTCTAAAAATGGAAATAAAGTATCTTCTAAATATTTATTCTAATAATTAGAAAAATATATAATCTCTTCAACCGACTTCGGAGATTGTGTACCCAAAAATTCTGTAATTTTATGGACTTTCTTTTAAGAACGGATACAAATATTATATAGAAGAAGAAATAATCTAAATTACATACATCTTTAAACGAGCTCTTATAAAGTCACGAATAAAGCCAATCATCTAAAGAACCGTACTTTTTCATCGCAACGGGAAAGAGGAAAGGAAAACACAGCTCGATAGAAATGATACCGTAATAAACTTAATACGCACACACGAACTATAATTATCTGAAAGAAAAACAATAAAAAAAGACTCAAGCTAATGTGTTAAAAACGTTCATTCCAGCCCAACAGGATCCGTCATTTTTTTCTCCTTCAGCGTCACGTGTCACCGCTTCGTAACACCTGTGTTTTCTCGCTGAGAACATGAATAATAATAAAAAAAAAAAGAAAAATCTATCTCCATCGGTGGCGTCTAGTCGGAGTCATTGCGATATCGTATCACGACTCTCTCGATCTTCGTTTATTTCGAGCGACTCGATTTCCTCGGGTAAACCGGTAACGGAACAGTCAGAGAGTTGGTCCGATCTTTCGTTTTCACGTTGCTCGCCATTCGACGTTACGTGGCATATGAAGTTACGCGAACATCGGTGTTGCTGTTTGTATTATGATGTCTCTGTCTTCCTGTTGGTCGATGGCTGTTTTTACGAGAAATAATCGAACACGTTTCCTCGTTACGTTCGATGTAACAAATTATATAAATGATCGATACCTGGTAATCGGGATTCGAGAAAATTATGATGGAATTTGGGGGAGATTCTGGGCATTTAGGAAATTGAGTTGTAGATTTTAAGAAGATGATTTGCATTCATCGATGTATAGAGATTTTTCAAAAGTAGTAGCTGGTGGTCGCAATATTTCTTGTAGAACCGGAGGAAGAATTCAGTTATTAGTAGACTGCGGATGTTTATGCAAATTTCGAGTTTCACAAATGCAGGTGAGACAGGAAAACCTATCTAGGGATTTATTGCACTCAATAAATATTACAACAAATACCATACTTTGGATATTTTAGATATATTTTTATATCATGTCCTTTTTGTATATTTTAGCCGTATTTAATTTGTCATAAATGCATAAAAATCCGCATTCTGGTTATTAGGAAGTCTGAATTGTTATCTTTTAGGAACTCCATCGAGAAGATTAAATTTAGAGGCATTCTGATGTATTAACCCTTTGCACTCGAGCCGCTATAGCACCCTGACGTTTCTCGAGTTCTCAAGTTCTATATATTTGTTTCTGTTACGATGAGATATCCTTATTTTTAATCTTTCCGTAAACCGGCTTTGGCCTGCATTCTTACTATAAAAAAATGTTAAAGTATCTGTAAAACACTTGCCTAATATAGTCGAAATCATCTCAGGTTGCTCGTTAGCCAGAGCGAAAGAGTCGTCAAGCGCAAAGTGTTAAGTCTGTATACAAAGTCCTATTCTACTAGTATCAGTTATTCACTGATTGAATGGAATGGTTTCTAAAGATTCTCAGATGCTTCGATGTTTATTATTACATGAATTGCTTACATTAAACATCGTACAAACTTGGTGTACAAACTTCGTCTCAATTGAAACATCTCAAAGACATTGTAGAATCATTTTTGATAAATCTTGAATCCTTCGTATTAATTACAAGTGTTCATGTTGTGACAGGTTTGAAAAATACTTCATCAGTCATTCACCCGCGTCTTTTCTCATTATTCCAAAGTCACAGTAGCCTTTCAAAATGTCACCTTCATTCACAGTGACACTTCAAGACCACTTTGCGTACAATAAAACCAATTCACCTTCCTTTTCATTGACTAAACTGTAATCATCCGTCTCTATAATTACATGTGGATACCTTTATGAATACTTTTGCAATTACAACTTCCTATTTCCTCTTCACGTAGCTTTGATCGATCATCTAACGAAACGATCAACAACGCCAAAAATTCGTTCCAGTTACGAGTTAACGGATACAATAAAAAGTTCCGAGCCGAAAGGACCGTTCCTCGTTTGGCACACGAAAGAAAGAGGAGTAAGAAGATAATTAAAGGCGTGTGGAATGTGCCTGTGAAAGATTATCCGTCCACAGGATCGATGAAAGTGGAATTAAATCGCGCATGAAAGTAGTGGTTGCGTAACGTTGAAAGTTCTTCCGAGAATATTTTTGACAAAACTGCAACGAGTCGACAGGCGTTTCTCGGTGCGTCGCAGTTTTGTATTTCTATTTCAAATTCTGTAGTAGTTATGCGTAGAATCTATGGTTTCAGGTGGATCCGGAATCACTGAGGCTATCATAAATATTCCACTAATAAATTCAATACGTTGCCAGTATTCCAAGTGCTTCTTGCTATTATCTTCTCTGAAACTTTGTAGTCATCTTGTAGATGCAAACTACAAGATGACTATAAATAGCTGCACAACTATTGAGTGCCTGAATCCATGATAACTATTCATAATTAACACTAGAACTCAAGTCAAAATGACTGGTACACGGATTTTTCCAAGAATTCTTCAAGTCCACAGAAAAGTCATGGAATAAATATTCTACGTCAATCTAGAAAAACATAAATCACCGTATCCATTTTCTTTTCGGTCTCTTGATTTCTCTGTTTTCAAAATACTTATTGAATATATTGAAATTTAATAGACTTAACGCCGGTAGTTCTAGTGTTAAAATTACCTATTCCACGAATGTGCAAAGTTTGAATTAAATTAACTTGCCAAGGTTGTTGAAGTTTCTTTGGTAATAGAAAATTTGACCACTTCTGGCACTCCAGAACATCAAGGTCATTTCACCTAGAACTCTGAATAAATTAGTTCTCGGTAATTTTCTGACCCTGATATATTAATTAACCATTTAAAATAAATCTACTGGAAGTAAATTCGATTTGTCGAGACCGACGTCTCTGGCTACTTGAGTGAGTACCGATTGCGTCACGGGTGTGGAATAATGTAATAGTTGCTCGTCTCCTTGATTTCTATCGTGTTTCTGAACAATTGACGAGCGGAAATGTCAGAATTGAAAGAAACGGATAAGCAGAGATACCTAATCACCAACGTAATAAGAAAACGAAACGAAGATAAAATATAGATAAATTGAGAGACACAGAACTCAAAAAAGGGTTGAAGGAGAATAAAAGTACACGGTGAAGGACAAAGGAACACAGAGTAAAAAAATGTGGTAAAAAGACTGCAGGAAAGATGAGTTGGAACGAAAGAAATGAAGGGGTGAGCCTGAGAAACGTAGATACAGAAAGCAATGGAAACTGAGGGGTTAAATCCACCATAGATCAGACAAATTGATAAATGAAATATATGAACAGAAAGACAAAAGAATAAATGAACTTACGAGCAAATGATTGAAAAAAAATACAAATCAGAGGTTGTTAAATACGAGGGAATAGGAAAATTGAAGACAGGCAAAGTGATAAGGAAACTTTGAAAGACGAGCTAAACACTTCGTGCTCGTTCCAACCGTAAATTAGACGTTGTTGACAGATGCAACATGGAAAACTGACTGAGAACAGTGATCACGATGTTTCTCGAATATCTTCAACACGCAATGTCGTGATTTCGCAAGCTTCGTTATTCGTGCGAATTACGTGTTTCGCTTGCGCGATTTGAACCGATGATTCACCTTCCTTTAGCTCCTTTATTACGTTATAATTCTCAAATGCGGAGGGTTCGAATTAAGCCGTCCGGAAGAAGTGTTTCAAGGTCTGCCTTTCAACCCTCCTGCGTGCAACTTCTCCGCTGTTGTAAAGAAAAACTTTATTTTCCATCGAGTAACGATTTCAGATTGACTAATTGTAAAGAAAAAAAGTAAAAGCCATTAACACTAGAACTACCGAACCAGTCAAAATGACTGGTACACGAATTTTTCCAAGAATTCTTCAAGTCCACAGAAAAGTCATGGAATAAATATTGTACGTCAATCTAGAAAAACACAAAACACCGTATCCATTTTCTTTTCGGTCTCTTGATTTCTCTGTTTTCAAAATACTTATTGAATATATTGAAATTTAATAGACTTAACGCCGGTAGTTCTAGTGTTAAAAGAATAGAAAAATATTAAATATACGTTTTATTTGCACCACTTCACAGATAAATTGTTTTCGTGGAATCGATGGAATTTCAATAGAAATTGAAATGAAATGTAAATAGATATCGCGCGAGCAAAGTGATTCGTAAAATTGCACTTACATCCCACGCTTATGACAACTAATTATTATTTCAACACTCTGCGAGATTCTTATATTCTTTTCTTTTTAAGTGTAAAATGAGAGAGTACATTTCCTAGAAATTAGCATATTATTTTTTACTATATTATATTGCGTCAAATATAATTATCATGAAAATCACCTGACAATATAATATCCTATTGCAAATGAAGCGAATTGCAAAATTTCACTTAGAACCGCATACTTAGAGCAACTAATTATTACTCTATCGCTTCATAGCCAAAAGGTAGCTCGATTTGTCTTTTCAATTTCTTTTTATTGCCAATGCACTTTTTCGAACGTAACACTTCTCCATCTCTAATTAATATCGGACAGAAACTAGACGAATTAACCTCATTATCGAACGTATATTAAGTGTAATCTTCTCCTAGTGCGTAATACCTTAATGAGGACACTTTACACGGTTACATCGGAGTCATTGTTACATCACGAGTTCATCGACGAAGAAGAAACAGTCGTAAATGGACCTCGTATTGCACTTTGAACTTTACAGTCTGATTGTGAAAAATAATTAACGTTCTATTCAGAAATGATTATTTAATTCTCCGTGTAAATAGTGTCTCCCCTCTTTTCTTACACTTTATAAAAATTCAAAAGGAAGCTGTCGTAATAGAAGAAAATTAATTCTTTTTCTCCCCGCTCTCGTTTTATTTTATTTAGGAATGTAAATTAACGATAATTAGAAAGACCGGTAGTAGTGGAGCAAAGGTGAATTGCAGAATGAAAAATCGTGCCGTTCAATCGGACCGATCGGATCGGTTGATCTCAGGATCGGACGTTATTGGGAAACGCGGTGACAGGTGAGGCATACTTGAAATTTAGCATCGCTAACGCAACATTCACTTTCGAGAATTACTAAATTTTTGGCAGCAAGGCGACGAATAATCGACAATCCAGAGGATAATGTTTCACGTGCCCAATGAAACGTGACGATACTTTTTTTTCCCCTTCGGTTTACAATTAGCTACGCGTGCCATGTGTCCGTCGCTACTCTTCGATTCTATTGTCTTTATCCTTGTACTATAATCCGAGGAAGTACAGCAGGAGGACATTGATGTGGGATGATAGAATAAATTATAATTGCTGTCTAAAGGCTACTGATTCTAACTAAATTCTATTTAATTCATGTCTCATTAACTAGAATTAAAATCGACTGCCAGTGCAGCTCTTACGTTTAAATATTAGGCTGTGTTCTGACCTCATTCTAAATGTCGTTCTAAAATAAAGCGATCTCCAAAAAACTATAAATGTAGAAGACTCACCGCTAAACAATTATCTTCGAATGGACCACTGTAAGATGTCTTATCGTTGAAATAATAATTTAACACTAAATCTATCAAAGATTAATTCAATACGTTTAAAATATCCAAATAGATATATCCAAATGAAATAAATAAAGGGGGTGAAAAGCTTTATCGACTCAACCGTTTATAGTCTTCAAGACACGTGAAGAAACTTGGAAAAGAAGTAGCGTTAGGAAATTCAGGAACATTTAAAAAAAATTTAGGCCAAGACATTTTAACCACCTTGGTAGATTTAGTGTTACAAAGTGTTACCCTTGCGTTTCATCGTCACAGGTGCCACACTTGTCAGATAAAATTACCCGGTTAATATTTGCAAATTGGAAAGATTTGACGTATTCAGCAACCAGAGCATAATGTGTCGTAGCCTGAAGGGGTAAAAATTGTGAGATGTAACCAGCGGAATTTTCACCAGTTAAAAGAGACGTAAGAAGGCCAGTGAAAAAGAGAACGAAACAGAAATCTTTTCCAGAGAAAGCACGTCCAACGTGTTAGCGAGATAAATCCGCGATTTGCGCGGCCATTCGTCGTGGGCTCGTTACGTGTTACGAATAATTAACGAAGAACGGTCGTTCTTTTAACGGATTTCGCTTATAACATGCGTTCAATTAACGTTTACGTCTCTTTCTTTCTTTATCTCTCTTCGAGGGGGTATTGCATATATTACGTAGCAACATGAGCGATAATGGGGATAATGGAGATAATGGTGTTTTCTCTTTGGCGTTCACTCCATTCTGATATCAATTCTTTGCGATTTTTTTGGCGATTACGTTAATTAAGCATTGCATTGGAGAAATTGGAAATTTATTAATCCGTTTGTATCATATACTTTTAAGTAGAGTTGATGAAATGAAAATGGCAGGATAATGAATGGTTTTGGATTTTCTAACATGAGAGGTTTCATTACTAACTGGAGAAATTTCAACTTGTCAGTTTTATAACTTGCGGTCCTCTGGGTGTAAGGGTGCCCTTAAAAGGCAAAGGGTTAATGGAGGACAATATTTAATAATCGAAACGCACTCATCGAAGTTCGTCGATGGAATGATCAACTCGCACCACTTGCGCAGTTTGTTTATATACTTTCGTCGGTTCCCTTTATACGCAAAAGAAGGGGAAAATGGCGAGCAGTGGCGAACACGAAAATGAAATAAAGAACAACATCCCCTTGGCGATCCATATTTCAAAATGTTACTTCCGGTGGTATGGTGACAGAAATCTAAGCCAACCAGATACTCTTTTCTTTATCTATTTCGCGAATAGTTTGATAAATGTTCAACATACTTTAATAAACGATGTCGTATTAATTAATTATTATTCCTCCAATCCACTCTCAATTAAATGACATTCCTTCGCTAATATTCCCTCCAAAATACAACGATTTCCATCTAAAAACATCAAAGGACACATCCTTCTAGAAAATCTCTCCAAATTTCCAATACCAAAATTCATCTACATCGATTATTATAAAATTCTACTCTCTCTATCGTAAACTCTGAAAGTCCCCTGAAAGTCATAAAACTCGCTCCACTTCCATATTCATCAATCCCTCAACAAAAACTCGCCGTCCGAAACGAAATTTCTCTCTCATTAAAAAAAAAGACAGCCATCATTCAAAATCTCTACCTCCAAACAAACCCCAATCACGGATCAACATCCTCAAAATTTCTTCCTAAAAACGAAAGTCCCCATTAAATTTCTGTACCACTCAAAATATCCTTTTAATCGTCCTATTAACATCCTCTTAATTACCGCACTTAATAGGCAATAATCGTGGAAAAACGAGGACACAGAGGTTCGCAATAACTATGGCGCTTCCGTTAATCCTGACAGATCGCGTGGATCTCTTTCCCGTCCGGTCTCCGGAGCTGACTCTCGATCACGCTCGATCCCTTCTTCAGGATCTCCGTTTGGAGAGGAGAGAAAGAGAAGCAGAGAGGAGACAGAGTCTTAACTGCAATGTGGAGGTGGTGCCAGGCCCCTCCTTCTAATAAAAGCCGCTCACTAAGCTCCGTTACACGGACAGTCAACAGAAAAGCCGAAGAGAGCAAGCGGCAGGAGCTGTCTTGAGCTCCTTTAAAACGTTTGGGTCCTCGTTGTTCTTAAAAGTCAAAAAAAATCAAACAAACAAACAAAACACAAAACGCACCGAGTTTCGGGAAGTTCTTAAACCGTGTGTAGACGTGCGGTGAGTTTTCACGGATTCTCTATTGACTTTAGACACCGGTGGACTTCCGGTTACAGTGATTAGGACGAGATAATTGACGGATAAGAAAGTAGACACGTGAGACGGATAGGTGATAAGTGAGGAGAAAACGTCGAGGTATCTTTGTAATGGTGGTATTTTTACGATATTTCAAAGACGTTCGAATCGTTTAAGGACTTGTTTTTCTGACGATGACGAGTCGTTGGTTTCGTGATATTTGTTTGACTATGTAGATGCAGGAATTTTTCGATTTTATTGCGGGGAATTTTGGAGGAGTGCCTAACCGGTAATTCTTGTAGAGTTTGGATTTATGATGAATCGTGAGAGATTGAGAGAAGAGTGATGAAGAAGAAACCGAGTGAAAATCCTCGTGAAGTGTTTCTCGAAGGAACGACCAGCTCGAGGAGAAAATTGAAACTTGCTGTCCGGCCAACTCTCGTTTGCTTGACTATGGGGAAAATGAGTCGATGAAACGTGCCGTTTAGAAAACGTTCGTGACGTTACATGGTGTCCCATACACGTGTTTTTATTGACTTTTACGTTTGTACTCGTTGAGCTGCCAAAATCTTCAAATTGTCTCAAAATAATGTAACATTGCAAACTTGTAACTTAATTTCAAACTTTAACACTCTTTTTCCATTATATTTCCATCCAGTACAATAGAAGATTTTTTAATATTCTAAAATTACTGTAAATTTTATAAATATAGAATTTGAGATTGCAGTTGGACGAACAGTTTTGACAAAATGAATATGTTGACGGAAATGGTTAGATTTTAATTGGACGATTTAGCGCGCGATTAGCGATAATTAGACTTCTTTCAAATCTTTATTTATACACGATCGTTGAGACAATGGCGAATAATTGAGAAAGTTTGCCAGCACTTGACCTCGAGGTGTGCAATATTGCACCATCGGAGGAGACCCCGACTAGAAGTTATGCGTGCTGAATCCATATTGCTATTGAACACCATTGTATTCCGGGGCTTTCGTTGTTGCAATTACCCATAGACTTGTTTAGAAGCAACACTGACTACCGATGAACATTTCAATTCCTATTATCACTTCAAACCATTACGTCAGACTTAAATCTACCGTTTACTATTTTTCTTCACACATTCTTCTTTTTAAATCTTCTCAATTCAAAAAGAGCGCGCAAAAAATTTACTATTTTCTATTTATCGCCACTTTTTTTCCCTCGTTGTAGATTCAAAAATTCTATATTCTTGAGTCGATGGTTTTAGAGGTTCTTTGTATACCGATATCAATGCAAATTGTATAACAAATTAATTGCAAAGTACGCGTTCCGAGGGAAGCCGCTTTAAAGATGCCAACGGCATTCACGACTTTCATTCGATCGAAAGTGATAGTTTCGAACGGATCTTTGCTCGAGAAAGGAGAGCCATTCCTCCCCTCTCTGCGATCATCGTTCGAGCTCCTTCACCTTCGCCTTTTTCGCGTCCTTTCGAGCCTCCATTTCCGGTCCACGTTGACGGATTCCACGACGATATTGCAAATATCACAATAAATAGAAAAGGAAATTCCGGAGGGCACACTTTCAAATTCCCTGTTGCACTATTGACACAACAATGTTCAACTATAATCAACGAATAGTTTCATTGCTTTGTATAAACGATATATTATTACCTAACGATATATTCTTTCGTATAACAATACATTACTGCCACTTTCTAATTGCATTATGAACTGCAAGGCACTTTTGCGAAAATCCTATTACCATTCTTACAGTCTATTTAGTATTCCAAGTCGGATGAAAGGAACGATTGGTATTGCGAAAATTGATGTTCCTTTTACTGTTAATTAGCGGACAAATGTGATGATTATAAACTTGATGGAACGTATTAAAAGTCACTTGTGAAGTGAGCTACAGAAATGGAAAGGAAATTATAATACTGTTAAGAGTTATTAGCTTTAATATATTGCCGATTTAACGTGTTTATCTACAATTTAACAGTCTTGACACTAAATTACGGATAAGAGGAGACACATGTCTATCTTTCAGCAAAGAGGAATTCTTGAAATACAAATTCTATTCTTTTAAAATATATTGTTTAAAAGTATGAAATATAGATTCACAAATAGTGTAGATTCTGTATAATCGTATCTGAGGAATTGTACGTTATAAATCTTTTTCTTTTTGCAGATAAAATCTACAAAAAATGAGGTGTACCATTGTCATTCTGGCGATCGCGCTCTGCATAGCGATAGCTCGCTCGCATCCGCTTCCGGAAGAAGAACGCCTTCGATCGGAGGTGAGTTATACAGGAAATCCAACGATATTTATCCACTTTTTCCTCGTGCCAGGGTCTCATTGCGATGATAAGTTCCCCGTATAGGCAGTAAAACTCAATAGATTTATTTAAGAACCGCCTTGAAATTATAGATACATTTTTAATCATCTTTTTTCGCGAGGTTCGACTTCCTCCAGCTTCGAAGACTGGCATAGACGTCCTCGCGAGAGAGGACGTCGATTTGTCGTCTATCGAATAAACATCCTACAAATTGTACCTCGCTTGATTACGTAGCAGGTATTACGATTACTTTCTCCGTGCTGTCATTGAGTTGCGTTATGTATTTTTCTATGGCAGCTTCCACTAATTAGTCACTCGGCTTCTTCCTGACTTCTTCTTTTCATTGCAAATGCATCTCTCGCTGTGTGGAAGGATTTTGCGGTGTAATTGAAACATATAGTTGTTTAATAGTTCCTTAATACCTGGTCCATGCTGATATTTGTGTTGTAAATATAAAACTTTTTTATAATATTCCATTTAAAAGAGGAAAATTGAACCGCAATTTTAAAGTGCGGATGCAAGGATATTATAATTTGCATTACATGAGAGGAAGGGACTAATTTTGCAAACATTATAACAAAAATTAAATATTGTTCAAAAGATGAGAAGTTAAACTTGAATTTCAAGAATTCTGTTAAAGGAATTTCCCCTTTCGCTGTTTACCATGCGCAATGTGCGATAAAGGAAATCTGTTGAACCTCCTAGCCTTTAGAGATTTGTGCATACATTAACTGTTTAGGAAACATCATTCGTTACTGTTACTAGTGTTACTTAACGCAGTGAAACAAAAACTTCGCTAAGAAAAGACCCAGACAACAATCCATCTAAATTTTTCTAAATAGACGGTATTCAATCCGTACAAAGTCAGAAAATTTGCAATCAAACAACATCTACAGCTTCAACAACCACAAAATTCACAGTATATCACAACCTTCCCACAAATCAAGCCCGTCAGCATGTACCAATACACATAGACCACTCAAGGCAAAATTTCTTACAAAAAAGAAGGCAATATGCAACCAAATATCGTCAACAGTTAAAATACTATGCTAAATTCACCGCATATCGTAACCTTCCCACAAATCAAGCCTACCGGCATGTACCAATACCCATAAACCACTCAAGGCAAAATTTCTCACAAAAAAAATTTAGTATACAACCAAATATCATCAATAGCAAAAGTACTATACAAAATTCACTGCATATCGCAACCTTCCCACAAATCAATCCCATCAGCATGTACCAATACCCATGAACCACTCAAGGCAAAATTTCTCACAAAAAAAATGTAATATACAACCAAATATCATCAATAGTAAAAATACTATACAAAATTTACCGCATATCGCAACCTTCCCACAAATCAAGCCCACCAGCATGTACGAATACCGATAAAACCACTCAAGGCAAAATTTCTTACAAAAAAAAATGTAATATGCAACCAAATATCATCAACAGTGAAAGTACTATACAAAATTCACCGCATATCGGGTCCCTTCCACAAAGAGAACCGATCGACGTATACCGATACTCCATAAACCGGAGAAAGTCTTCGAACGAGTGGCAAAATTCGTGGCAAGCCGTGACGAGTCGTTGATCACTCGAATATTATCGAATCCGTGAACGAGATACCCGAACAAAGAGGAGGAAAGTTCTCCCTCGTTTTCGATCGGCTAGAACGAGTCGATCGTTCGACCGAGTCGACAGGATTCGGTGATCGCCAATGACGTTTCACTTTCGACGAACTTCTTTCGCCCGGAGCGATTCTGCAACGAAAAAGAGAAGGGAAAAAAAAAGTTCAAGAGTCAGCGAGAAGGGAAGCCGTGATCGTTGTAGCGCGCCTTGAATTTCACGGTTGCGCGAAGGCGAAAACGTGATCGGCGATATTTGCGGTTCCAATATTTTTTCTTACGATTAAACGGTTGTTTGAACGAGTTCGCCGCTGTCGCAGAAAGTCTCCACGGGTTTTGTGAGACGTTCGTTGATATGCTTGATCGATGGGTTTAGAATCGATTGGATGAAGTTGTTTGTTATGAATACGATGATGTCAATCTTCTCTGTGTCTTCTGTCAAAATATGTCAGAAGGATGGAACAGGGTGAAATTAATTGCTGTGCGCAGCTGCAGCAATTATTTTGCCTTCTTCCCAACAAAAACAGCTTCTCTTATCAAATCTTAAAAATAGATAAAAGTTAGACAGTGTATATACAATCAGATAGAATTTTCAAATAGGACTTTGCGCGCGTGATTCAAAATAATTAAATTATTCATTTTCTCTGCACGGTTTAAATATCTTGACAATAGAGACACTTAAATTTGTGATAAACTGACTTTTAAAATTAATTAAATTAACTTTAGCAAAGTTCTACAAATGGAGATCTTAAATTGCACAAATTCCAAGCTACATAGACCAAAAACTTCCAAATTGTACACTTTACTCATTCTACCAAAATCATGCAGAGTTTCCTTCATACAGAATCCGAATAACAAGAATAGAAACGCAATATATATTCGCGAAAAAGTAAACATACGTGACGTCAAACTTTATACCCGGAATTGGCGCGCAGAGAATACAGAATTGACGGAAAGAAAGAGTTTCGGCGTAGGAAAAGTTGGGTAAACCCAACGGAATGGAGGGAATCGTTGGTCGTTACGATGAAATATACGATCCAACAAAATCCCAGGACGTCCGACCGGCTCTCCTCTTTGGTCCGACACTTTCACTGGCCGCGAACAGCCGCGAACACCGGCAAACTCGTCGGACACTTTCTTCGATCGGTGCCCAATGGAAAGCGCGTAAGAGAACACGCACGTGCGCCTGTCTTTTAACTTCCCTCTCTCTTTCTCTTTTCCTCCTTCAATCTATATGTTCTTTTTCTCTACCTTTCTCTTTCTCTTACCTTTATCGGCGGCTCTATCTTTTCACCTGTCTTTGACGTCTGCGTGTCAACTCTTTTATCTACTTGTCTGCTTTAAACCTGAGTTTCTACAGTGTTGGAAGTTTATACTGACTCTCTGCTCTTTCTACTGTCTTTTTGATGATTTCAATCTTATTCTACTGTTTCTTTGATACTTTTAGTCTCACTGTATTAATTCTTTGTCAATTGTAGTTTGAATCTACTGTCTGATAGTTTCGGTTTTACAAAACTACTTTTTTGACAGATTCAGTCTTGAGGTGCTGTCTCTTTGACAGTTTTAGACAAAGTGTACTGATTCTATGACAATTGACTCTTTGACTCACTTTCTTAGCATTTTTATATTTCTTATGTGACTGTTCTTGCCATTGGCAAGTTTTATTATGTACTGCCTGATAGATTCAGTTTTACGAAACTACTTTTTTGACAGATTTAGTCTTGAGGTGCTGTCTCTTTGACAGTTTTAGTCAAAGTGTACTGACTCTATGACAGTTGACTCTTTGAGTCACTTTCTTAGCATTTTTATATTTCTTATATGACTGTTCTTGCGACTGGCAAGTTTTATTATCTGGCTAGCTGCATATTCTCTGTCGCTCTATCCACTTTCGTTTTCTCCCCAGTTTCTCTATTCCGCCGTGAATATAGAAGTAGAAATAATTCGTGCAAGTAACCCACGAGAAAGCAATTGAAGCAGCGTAGACGCAAGCCTAATAGAAACACTTTCCGATTATACAACGCAACAAAAACCCTGGCGTTCCATAATCGCAAGCCGACTTACGAATTATTATCGAATAACAAACACTATTAGACGTAACACTGCCAATGTGCAAGCTACCAAAAGGAACAATTAGAAATGAGGTGAGCAGGTTCGGATTAATTACACGTAATAGCTCAAAGTCGTCTCCTTTTATCAACGTCAGTATCGACAGTCGCGTTTAATCAATCGTTAGAAAGTCAATCATCTGGAGAACCGACTGATGAATTTATTTCAATCATTGGTTACCCTTTTCAACTGCAAATCCAAGGAAATTAGCCAACACTAATGAGTAGAATTCTCGATAAAATCTTCCATGGAAAATCACCACGGAGTCATTCGAGAATCGCGCGAGAGGCTCGCGCGAATGTCAGCGAGGTTTGAGGGAAAGTGAACCAAAGTGATCGGGTTGAGCAACGTTCGAATCAACCGTCAGCTTGTCTACGTGATTTCGATCGGTTCGCCAGAGATTTTGTCCGCGTTATTGCAAAACTCGATGCCGGAACGGCGACACGTACAACGAAATCGGATGAAATTATAATTTTATGCACGGTTCCACGCGAATCCCCGTATGGATGTTACAAAATCGTCCAGATGTTTTTACAGAAGTTCTCCAATGCTTTCTAAGAGTTTTCTCGTCTCATAGACGTTGTTTCTTTAGCAAGAAATTTATTTTTCACGCGTTAGCTTTCGATCGATCATTGATCGTAATGAATAGCGTTGATTCTGTGGTAAGTTCTCGATTACCGATGACAATAAGATTTTTCTAAGACTTTTTCGCGCTTGAGGTTTTTCTATCGTGCAAACGTTGCAAATCGTCGAGAATACGAAGCCTGTTTTCAGCCTTGTTGAAGCTAAACAGGCAAATTGTACGGTCGACGGTCTCCTTATTCGTCATTAACCTGTGTCGGTGTCTTTTCCAAAGCGGTTGTCGTAGACTGTGGCGGATTTAATCTATGATCTGTTCAGTTTCTGGATAATTGAAGCAAAGTATAATCAGCACGTTACAATTAAGTGAAATCAACCAGAATATAGTCGCAGTATAGCGGAAGAAGGCGAAATAATCATAGTTATTTCAATCATTTGACGCGGTAGAAAAATCATTGAAAGCATGGCAGGAAATTCTTGAGGAAATAAGGAGAATATTCATTTCTCTAAGGATGAAGGTTACATTTGAAAAAAAAATCAATTAAATAGGCTTTGAAAAATCCCTAGATGGAAAAAGGGGGAAATTTCGAAGACTTTAAAAACACGGGGCACAAAGAGAGACTTTTTTCAGGCACTCGATCGACTGGTGATGGTCGAAGCCGACAACGAAACTGCCTTAAGGAGCAAAAGGACGATCGGTATCCTGCGAGAACTATTCCCGGAATTTTCTCAGGTGAGAGACCCTGTCGAGCAGTCAAAGGGCAATCAAATCCTGCAGAGGGCCAGGATCAAGTAACCCTTTGTAATAATATTATAGACAGAAAATTCTCCTCATCGCGAATACTTTTTATGCGAAGAGAAGCTAGGACATCTTCCAAAAATCGTTTTCATCGGTACTTCCGATCTGACCTCAGGAAGGGTGCAGGTTCCATTGCGTTAATTATCATCATTGTAACTCGATCTGAGAATTTAATCGATCGAGAAGAAGGTCGGCTTGTCGAAGCAGAAACTTTTCTTGACGATCGAATCGTTGCATTTGTTGCATCACAGTTGCGACGAACAGGTGTATTGCAAGTCGATCGTGCGGAAATGTCGTGCAATGTCCAGAGAAACGGATTACAACGACGTTCCGAAAGAAGACATAATTTGTTCCATCGTCGATCGAATCTGTCGTCAATTTGTTCAGAAGAATCAATTACTTTCCTCTTACATCAATTAATTACAACAAATTATCAATTTCGCAAGCATAAAATCAGTGAATCACGCATCTGCGAATCCATCGCAGAATATTCTCATCTGAGCTACAAAACCATGAAAAATAAATCCACCATATCATCGCACAGGGTCTACTATCGAACTCGATACCCATTTTATCGTATCAAGCACATCTTCATTCGAAGATCCTTCAAGCGTCATAACATCTCCACAAAACCGGCACAAACCGTCGCATCTCTATACCACAATCTTCATTAAATGGTCGTTCCAACAAAGAATAATATCAACCAACTCGACGGTATCAAAGTTCACGTCGATCTCGATCATCGTTTCTCGGAAGCTCCTCGAACATCCTCGAACATCCTCGAAACATCGAGGAGAAATGGGACCAAATCGGGCCCGTTCGAATGAGCGAGCTAAGACCTCTTGTTTTCTAGATGATCGAACAAAAGGTGAACTCTATAGTCGCTGAATTCCTCCGTGTCCTTGGACCAGTCGTCCTCCGCAATTTCCTCGGAAATGGTCAAGCAGGTGGAAGCTCCTCAAACAATGCTGCCGGAACGACAGTGACAGTAGCCTCGCCTTTTGGCAACGATGAAGATAACGACAGCCAAACTACCTCCAGATCAGGTGTCAACGTCGGATCAAGAGTTTCAATATCATTGCCAACTTTTCCACCAGACGAGGAGACCGATCAACCAACAACCACCGAAAATTCGTCAACGATGACGACTATGATGACAACTACTGTAACCTCGAGCGAGACGACGGTCTCGAGTACCGAGGGCAAGGATGGAACAACAATGACGAGCAACGACATTCCTACGTCCTCCGACGACGTGGCGAACGCGTAGTCGAAGGCTCGGTAAAGACATTGGAGTGAACCTGAAGAATTTGTAATCGCCACAAGGACAATCACCGCGCAATTGCGACTGCTGCGGAGCCTCAAGCTCTCTATTGCTATCTGTCTCTTTATGTCTTCTCCTTTTGTGTCTAGCTGCTAACTGTTTCACGTGCTGGCTCTATCGCTGAGTGTTTCTCCGTTTAGATGCCTCTTTTCTGTTTCTGTGTTTCAATCTTTCTGTTGACGGAATTGCTCTGTTCGATGTTGATCATCGTTGCTGTCTGTCATTCTATTTTTCATGCTTCGAATATGTCCTTAGTGCTGTCGCTTTTATGTGTTTATGTGGAAAGTTGAGAAAGTTTGGAGTTCGTAGTGATACAGTCCTTGAGATTGATCACAGATTTGTTTCTATATTTTCTTACAGTTGCAAGTTATTCTTATGACCTCTTTTCTTTTAACTATTAATGGCATCTTCATGAATTGTTAACGATATTGAGCTAATAATTGCCAAGATGTTGGTTTATTGACCTCGAAATTCCATTTCGATTCTTTGTGGTCACGAAGTCTATTCGTCTTTTGTGGTTTTACGGTGGTTTTTCGCGAATCGTGCTTCGCCACACCCTTTGGAGCACCGTTTGGTATTTCTTTGGTGGTTCGATGCTTGATCGTGAAAGACCTTGCAAGGCGATTGGTATTTTCACCGTGAAAGTTCAACCCCGAAACGTCGACCGCGACTTCAACGAGTGGAAGGACGTGTGCGATGGAAAAGAACGTTTAAATCCCATAGAATTTCAAGTTACTGTGACACAATTCACTTATATGAGACGGTAATCGAAAGATCGGTAAAAAGACTTGTTGTGAATTCAAAATTCACAGAGTTGTCGAAGATTTAGGCAAAATTCATCAGATTTTATAATCAAGTATATACAATTCAGGAAATACTGACAGCTTTTACTTGCAAAACGAAACATGTTGATTCCAATAATCAGATCTGAATTAAACTCTTTAGGTTTTATAATTAGGATGCAAAGTCCATGAAATACTAAAAACTTTAACATGCAAAACGATTCGACATCGAAGCATGTAGATATTCAGTTTTATATTAAACTCTTCAGATTTAAAAATAAAATTGTAGAATCCAGGAAATACGAACAGCCTTTACAAGCAGTAACGTAAAGTTGAAACTACCGTCACGAAATGAATTTTACATTTACAATTTAGCCATCCTTGGCCTACAAAGTCACGTGTAAGATCGAGTATCGCGTTTTGCACACTTGGCTCGTTCGATCCGCAACGATTCCGCTTCGATTAACGTAAAAGTGAAACCTTGGCGCGAAATCGTTTAATTCGTCCAATTGCATAATAAAATAATTGTCTTGTTTATTACGTGTAGCTTTACACTTACGTTTATTCGTTGCTTAATTCGTGCGATCTATGCGAATATGATTAATCGATTACTGCGATTACGAGACATCGCAAGATCGCACCTCCATGCGCTTCTTTCTCCTTACCTTCTAATCTGCAATGCGTAGAGTCTCCCTTTTTTTCCCATCTTGAGAACACTTGATCGCCATGGAATTGTAAGAAGATTTCTTCCCTCCGCCGAGATCCATCGACGTAACGAAATCAAAGTCCATGGTAGCATGAATAATACATCACGAAGCATCCATTAAATGTCGACCTAAACACGATTCCGAGTCCTCGATCCGATCCTGATGACCCAGATGATTGAACCGATCGCGAAATTTTTACGCAAGAACCTTAGATGTCGGGAAGGAAGACTCCAATGAACTGTCCTTGAATTTATAGAACTGGAGTAAATGGTAGCTAACTCGCCATTTTATTAATCATTGTAAATTAACTTCTGTAGATTGTAACTTGAAGTTATAGATTTATCGAATTTTTGAATGATTCGTTGACAGAGTGAGATATTGTAATCTTACTGTCATTTCATTTTATATTGTGTCTGATAACGGGAGATGCTGACATTCATGACTGCAGTGTAATTTAGATCAATTTTAATTGGGGGACTCTGCAATTACTGTTGCTCTGAAGTTATAGAATTAGGGGCTAATAGCGCTAAAATTCAAATCAATTTTAGAGACAAAATAATTTTATTTTACCTTCCTTTTTCATCTATCAAACTTCCTCTTCTCAATGCTAATATAAATGAACATCTAAAGTCTTCAACTCCAAACTGCTATACTCAATTTCAACCTTCTACTCTCGATAACATTTTTTAAAAATTATCATTTGATACATAAAAGTCCATGGTTCTACACTCACGTAAAATACTGCAATTTTAGTACTACTTGAATCCAAAAATACAAAATTACTGTCTCTCCTTTCTTTTGACGACGTAAAAAATTCTTTGGCGATCAAAGTATCCCTCCACGCGATGAAACGTCGTCGAATGAAACGTTTTGCTCGCAGGACGTAAATCCAGAGGCGGAGGACAGGGTGAACGAGGTCGCAGCGGAATCGCAGAACAACGAGGTCAGGGTGCAATTTGCGGATGAACAGAGCAACGATGCCGTGGCGCCGGAATTAACGCCGTTGGACGAGGTCGAGACGAACGACGACGAGAATAGAAACAAAAGATTCCTCAACTTCGGGTTCGGAGGCGCAGCGAGCGGAAGTGGTGCTGGATCAGGCAACTTCATCTTCGACATTATCAGGGTGAGTTAACTCGACTGATTCCACACTACTTTCCTTTGTATGAAGAGTTTAAAGAGGATGAAAAGTGGACGAACAATTACGACATTGTGGCAAAGAATTATAGGGTGTTACTGTTGCTTCAACCCCCTTACTCTTTAGCCGAGTGATCGAAATATGATCGAGTGATCGAATCATTTATTTGACCTTATCGGGGTGAGTTGAATCGAGCAAACATTAATTCTCATGAAATTATGGTTTTCGAGTTGATGAAAAGTAGAGGTGTCCTGTTGACAAGCATGTTCAGATTTCCAAAATTGATATCTATGTATTACTTCAACCTCTTAATTGTCTAATACGATTATTGACACCTGAATAAATTAATCTTCCCTATTACCAAGTCGAATTAATTGGTACAAATATTCGTCCATCTTAAAAATCGTGAAAACTATCCAGAAACCTTGGAACTCTCCTACTATGGAATTCTCAAACGCTACGATTTACTTGTTCTCACAAGATTAAAACAAAACCTACAAAATTGTATTTAGAACTCGGACAAACTTCTAATTAATTGCGAAAGTATCAAAACCAAAACGAATTGAAGTGATCAGAACTCGTTAAACAGCTGAGCGGAAATCATAGATCGTCGGGAGCAAGCGTAGAGTTGAACAACGTTCGTTCGACCTTTGATAGCTGTCGCGAATGAAGGAAAAAGGAAAAATCGAAGTTTGCGTCACTGATACAAGAACCGATAATGATATGGCGGTACCAGAGATCGTATAATATTCCGGTAAACGGACAGTGTAATGGGGAGACAGCAAGGGCGTCTACTCCAGACGCTGGTGAAAGTCTTCAAGTCGAATTGCCATCACTCGAGCTATGTCGCTTGGTTACTATTCCAAGGTTTCCGACCTAGTCGTGACCTGACCTCGTCATGGATTACCAAATCTACGATCGTTTTGTCGTTGAAGCTCTCAGTGTCCATGAAAACTGATAAATATTCACTTCTACCCTATTTCTGCAACATGAATTAATAAATTATGTAAAGTTTCAAAAATGTTGACACTCTTTTTATTTTTGCTTAAATATTTTCCAATTTGGTTCTGCCAGATTGAAATATTTTTTACCATAGGATAGGCTTTGAAATGGAAAATTTAAAAGACTGATCATGATGTTTCCGTGAAAGGTGTTGCGAAAGTGATACATTAAACTGGTCTATCTACGAGATGTCCGATTCTTTTGCAATCTTGAAAAACCATGAGGCAACCGCACGTGCCGGATCGTCGATTTCCGTCGTTCTATTGCCGAGCAAAATTAAAATGTCACGCTAAATTTAATCAGCACCGTGTAGCAATTGCGAACGATCCAGTAGTTCCCTTGCGTCACTACTGACCCGAGTCGTTATTAACTCTGACACCTCGCGGACGTACGGGACTCCATGAAAGCCGCTAACTACTCTGGCAATTATTATTTGCAAAAATCTCCAATCCCTGCAAACAGCAAACGTTAAAGATTACTTTGCCTCTCTGTAGCCCAATTTTCTTCATTCGACTAAACAATTTTTTCAATTTAATGAATTCAATCCAATCCCTCAACGAAGAATTTCAACTTTCCTGACATTCAAGAATTAAATATACAACGTTTCTCAAAGTCTCAAAATTAATTAACAAAAAGAAAAACACTGAAAAATCCTCTATCACCTCAAAGTCACAATGGTCCGCACAAGTTTAAACACAATCGAATCATCCTCCACTTTTCACCCTCCACGCAGAATCACCCCGCAAAACCAAGGATTTCAGCCACCAAGGACACCATCAAGCGCAACCACATGGAAAAGCTCAAAATAATATTCAACCTATCTCCTGTTGCATTTAAAACCCCAATTTTCTAGCCCCATTTCAGGAAACAAGGATCTTCCTCCGACTTAACTCGAACATCAGAAAGAGCGCCAAAGACACAGAACTTAAAGCGAAACATCAGCCGAATTCGATGAAGATCCTCGAATCGGATTGAAACATGGCGCGCTTAAAAAGCGCGGGAAGCTTTCGAACTGTCCGAGAGGAGCGGATCGAAGTAAACGAAAGCCTGTTTTCGTCTCTGTTCTCGTTTAGCAAGCGGCCGACGGGGCGGCAAGAGCGGCGGGGACGGTGTACCGTGTCGTGGCAGGTACGCAGAGCCTCGGGCTCGGCTTAAGCGCCTCTCGGGACTTGGGCCCGGTTTCCCAAGATGCCGCCCCTGCTGCCGCTCCAGCTGGTTCCTCGACGACGACGGGGGCATCCTCGACGACCGCACCGGCCGCGTCAGGAGCCGGCAGTCTACCACCGGTACGACAATCCTTCCGTGCAACGCCGAAGGGGGATACTCGAGTTATTGCACTCTCTGGCTTTTTATGTCGATGAACGGAGAGGGTGAGACACGAGGGTCCGGTCTGCTCTTTTTGAAATTGGGGGAGCCCTATAGCGATGAAGAATTTAATATGGTTGGGAAATAAAGTTTGTGAGGGTGGTTTTATTGGGAAGGGATGTTAGGTTGTTTAGAGTTTTTAACCTGTTGCGGTTGTAGGTATTTGGGGGAGGTATTTGGGGTATTTAGATATTGAATTAATTTGTTTAGTTTGGAATAAAAACCGGTTGTTGAGGTATAGGTTCATGTTGGATTGGACGGATTAAATTTCAGTTTGGGGTTTGATAAGTTTGTAGATTTATGGAGAGCCTTGAAGTGGGCTGTTTGTGGTTAGTGGTAGTTTGAAATGAAAATGGATGTATGTTGATAGTGACCTTGGGGGAAGAGACCTTCGATTTGGATTAATGCAGGGTAATTTAAATAATTAGTAGTGACCGCAATGGGTTAAATATCAAAGGGGACTTTGAGAGTTTGTGGGATGATAACTGGTTTCGAAATTGAGCAGATAAACGAGAGGAGTACTCTCGAAATTGGATTATCTCGGGTTTTCATTTTGCTCCGTTTATCGACTGTCTTTCTCTCTTCTTCTGTCTGTCTCTCTTTATCTTTCTCTGTAACCAATTTGGTTTCCTCTCTCATTTCTTAATAAGGTTGAGGCTTCTTCATGGATCTTGCAAGTACTTCTTTCATTAATTATCGCGCGATTATTTTACGTGCAATTCATTAAATATTTTATCATGACACCTTGCAACACGATTACCATATTTTTTAAAACAATATTTCTAAAAGTAGCAGCGATATTCGCTCACGTAAATCACTCCCAATGCTATCAGCATCATATATCAATTCTTAAATATAAACGTCATTGAAGATGAAAAATCTGAATTTTAAAAAATTCCATTTATGGTAAGACTATTTAAATAAATCACTCTACCGACTTTCAACCCTCGTCTCAGTT
The DNA here is from genome assembly GCA_910591515.1 of Cerceris rybyensis. NCBI lineage: Eukaryota > Metazoa > Arthropoda > Insecta > Hymenoptera > Crabronidae > Cerceris > Cerceris rybyensis. The sequence continues at coordinate 21,426,314 of OU342792.1, read as the reverse complement.
AAAAAAAGACTGCAACGATTGCACCATTTCAGACGCGAAACTTCGATACTTTTAAGTATCTTGTTATCTTTAATCACTCGATATCCTTTCAAATTTCGCCAACAGCCAGAAAGAAGTACTTTGCACAAGCCATGAATTATACGAATGACACTTTTACGATCCGTTGCACCGGATCCTTGTATCGCGAAATAACAGTTGCACCCTGCGTATGACTTGCATGTTGCAATCCTCACCTGGGCTCGCACGTGCCTAACAATCGTCACGCACGTTTACTCGATCCTTCATTTACCTTCTTGTCGTTTATTTAACCCCCTTGGTAACGCGTGCCAACCTCGAACACGTTTATTCTCTCATGGTGTTCGTTTCCCGTCATTTTCATTTGCATATTTGCTCGCAGATTCCTGCCTGTCCGTCGTCTTTTGTTTCAAGCTGGTTGCATATGGAGATCTCGATTGTTTTAAAGTTTTTACACTGTAAAGTTTATATTTGCGAGACGAAATGTGCAAAGCAGATTTCAGTTATAATTAGAGTTTAATTGTTAGTGATTTTATTGTATTATCTACTTTGCAAGGGTTGTTTTTTTTCTTTGATGAAAGTGTGAGGAAATTTTACACTTGAAAAGTCTAGAATAGAATTGTTTTTAAGAAACGTTGATTGTACTGCTTTGTACACGTACTAAGAACATATATTTTAATTTCCATTTGGTTAATATATATTGTTACGTCAATATGTATATTTGCCAAACAACGAGCTCTCGAAATGCACTTTCTGCGATGTGGACTAACGTATAATTTAACATCTTAACATCTTCAGAGACAAATTTATTGACCTAAAGAAAATAAAAGAATTTTTGGAAATCCATAAATAGCTCACGAACTAGAAAATAGTAGAATCCTCTATGATCTGTTAGTATGAGAAAAATAATTAATATAACACAAAATCAGTAATGATAGAAAACAAGGCACATGAATTATCATTACGTAAATTTAACAATATTAGAAGTCTGCAACTGCAAAAAACATATCTTAATAGATACTCAGTAAAAAATGAAATTATATAATAAAACAAGTATTTATGTTTACCTCTTTTCAACAATGGATCATAGGGGGTTGAAAGTACCTTTGTTCTTCGTCTCTGAAGTGGTTAAAATCTTATCTCGCGCCATTGTCTCTTCCCGTAACGCTCGCTCTCTCTTTCTCTCTCTTTCTATTCGAAACCTCTGCTCTCTTTCCACGATAAATCGAACCCTTTAACAATAATCCCTTTCCACTCGTTCCACCCGGCCAACGGTCCCGACGCAACGCCGACAACCACCGACTAAAAGACTTTTGGCGAACCGACTGGCTGTTATGGACATCCCGGCCGATTCTACTTGGAATCTCAACGGGCAGCCATTGATCGATTGCCGATTCTCTCGTTGTTGTGATCTCGTACTCGTCCATTGCACCGTATTTTTAGCGATTGTAGTTTATTGTAGTTAATTCGTCACCGTGTAACACGTGCCAGCAGACGAATCGGTAGAAAATATTCAGAAATCTACAATTTTTACTTCACCCTTTTACAATTGTCTCTTCCAATGATTCCAAATTATTAAATATTCGAAACATAATTTTTTCAATGAAATTCTATGATTTATAAAATTCTATTATCTTTTTTACAGTCCGAATCGTCTGTTAAATGCACGTTTCATTATTGTAGTGGAAGTTTGGTGAATATTCGGGTTAAAAGTGACGTGCGCTTCGAACGTCGATGTTCGCCAGAACATTGTGACCCTTCGACCTTGATTGAACTATTCCAAGCGCACGTCACCCAACTTGATTCAGTATTTTATTGTTCTCTGGGTCCTGGCAATTGTATGTTTCTAGTTTTTGGTGCACACGTAGGCTGTCCATGTGCGCAAAGCGACGACACTAGTCCAGTGGATGCCGAGTCGCTGTTCTTTGAGAACGTACATATTTACATAGTGCAAAGTGGTATCATGGTCTTAAAGAAACACAGGTTTCTTTGAACACTTTAGATGAACATTTACTGAGAAAACAATGTTGCATTATCACTTAGAAAGGACACGGTATCCACTGCAGGAGAAACTGGAACAACTCTGGGTATTGGGTCAACATTTGAGCTTAAAATCAATGATAAAATTCATTCTTCCACTTAATTTTCTATCTTCTAAGAAAAGACAATAATTTTCACTATATCCAATTCAATCAGCTCAAATAAAAACTTCTCATTGCCAATCCAATGTCCAGAGTCTTCTAAAAAAAGCGCCGTCTACGGACAATCAGAAATGATGTCTTATCAGATATCATTTTCTTAAATATGTTGATTTGATGTCAATCAAATCGTACCTATCGCCATAAACGTATCCTGGGCAGCCTATAAATATCTTCGATTATCACGAGCCGAAGGAGCGCACGTAAGGATCGTAGTAGTAAGATCGATGGATCGCAAAATGTAGCCGCAAGTAGGATTAAGGATGTAAAAGCACCGTAGTGTCGGGAGCGCTGAAGCTGGACGTGGAGCTGAAAAATACACCTTTACACTGCAACTATCGCCTGTATAGTTGTTCTTTGAATGGTCAGATAGAAAAGAAAAAGCAAACGAGCGACGAGTGTGTCCGTCATCGGGCCTTTTTCTTTTGTGCTCTTCCTGAGAAATGAAAGTACGGCCGGTCCTCGAATTCAGGAGTAAGTTGGTGTACGTGATTATTTGCAGCTCGTCACAGGAGCCGGAAGTAGCGGAAATTCATCGGGGAGTGTGACTGCCGGAAAGACCGACGTCGTACAGGAAGCGGTACCGGGTCCTGTGACCAGGCTCTTCGTCATCGCTAACAGAGGAATCTCGAATCTCGTTCAAGATCTTATTCTTGTGAGTAGACACTTGTTTCCCTAATTGCTAAGATAATTGGTGACGATATTAATTTTATTGTAATTTAATTTTATATGAATTTTGTCGCGTTTGAAATTTAACAGATGATATAGTGGGAAATTCGAAGCTTTTTAACCCTCTATAGTAGGAACTTTGTGTACTGTCTGAGGATTAGTTGAACAATGGTATAATAGAAAATGATAAAAATATAATTTTAAATAACGAATTTAATTTGATTTTTAAAACTTCAATTGTAAAGAATTTCATGACATTTGATAATTAAATTGTAATATTGGGCAAAGATGAAAAAGTTGACCTTGAAGAATAGGAGATTAGATGAGTCAAGGGCTCAGAGAGGGTTAATTTTATTATCTGGAGGGTTTGAGAGATCTGTTTTTATAGTTACAAATTCTATTGAAATTACAAAGGTCTTGTACGAAGTAAAAGAAGAAATTGAGATTCGGTTCGGTGGGCCTTATGATTTTGCGTTTACTTCCGCGGCACAAATAATTACCAAGCTGTAGACAGTGCAAAGTAATCGCCGTCAATTAACCATACGATAATTCATGGTTGAGTCAAAGCACAACGAAAAAATAGTTACTTAACGTCCAGATAAATCAGTATTATTCTCGGCACAGTGCGCTACATTTTTCTTTCCTACTTCATGAATGAAAAATAGATCTTACAAACGATCGAAAATATTATAACAGCTTCCAAAGATGTTGAATGAATAATCAGAGAAAAATATCGAAGCCTAATTAGCCAGAAATTTAAAATACTCCCAAAAAATATCGTAAAGTAACAAATATAATCGTATTGTTAGAGCATCTGCAAAAAATCCTCTTCCAGTTTTCACAAAAGTTATAATATAAGTTTTTCGAACAAAACAGTAAAGTTGTAGCCGCTATATAATTTGTACTGAACGAAAAGAAATTAATTGAAAATGGTAACATTGTGACGAAGTTGCGAGCAACCAGGAAAGGTGTCTTAGAACCGGTTTCCAGTTTCAAATTTAAAACACACAGTCACGATTGCGTTCTACGATAATGTGCGTCTGAATGGAGAACGATCGAAGTGAAACCCTGGGGGTAGAAAAAGAAGTAATGAGTAACGCACTCAAGATTGAGTAACCATCGACAGGATCGATCGGGAGAAAGAGATAAAGGATTATTATGCCGTACGATATTGCTGCTGGAATTCAAGTAAAATACGATCGTCAGAGGTAAAAGTGGCGCCGTTCTAATTGCCAAGTGATTTCAAAATTGTCCGAACGAATAGATCTTATTAATACTACTTCCTCTTTGCTATCGCTAACTTGCACTATTGATTGCCCTTTTGTATCACTTGTACTGAGATCTTTCTATCAACTTTTCACCATAATTCTGCGTTAGTGAAATTAGAATACTTACAGATAATACCATAAAATTATTCAACTTACGTAAGAAAAAATACGCTTTGTCTATGTTGTAACATTTTACGACAGAAATAGTAATATCATCGAAGAATTCTCTGTTAGATTTTCCCGCGTCATTGGTATCAAAATTCAAACACCAGTAGGATTAAACTCCTTTCACCTGACTTTCTATTCGGAATAAAGTTGACGCGCTAAGTTCACTCGCGGACTGAACCTACCATGTCGACAATCACGTATCGATGTGTCGTCGAGGAAAAGCATCGCAGAGTATCGGTACACCGGAAGTGAAGCCGGCGAAGAATCACTTTCACGTGGCAATACCAGCGTAAGGGCATCGTTAAAAAAGATAAGAAAGAATAAAGAGATACAAATTTTTGAAAACTATCCTGACCTACAATTCGTACAAGTTGTCACCATTAAGTCTGATTAGGACTGAGAAAAATTGAAATATGTAGAAACTACTCAAACCAGAAATTCACTGAGACATTCTTAAGTCCAGATTAGACTTGGATTTGATCTTGATTATAACTGAATTAGGTCGCGGTTAGGTCTGAGACAAATTAAAATTGGAAGAAGCTAATGAAATTGAAAATTCCTAAAGAAATTGTGCAGTGGAGCAGACATAATTTATCAGTGAAAATAAAAAAATCGTTGAAGGATTTTCAGTTAGGCTCGGATTAGGTCTAGGCTAACTTAAAACCTGAGAAGGCTATTGAGATCAAAAATTTCATGGGGGGATTCAGTCCAAAGTCGCGCGGGCATGTTGGCAGTGTCGTTCTAGATATAAAACCGGGCGATTACGCAATTGCCCCCGTCAGGATCGATGGAAAGCAAAAATGTAAGCGACTTTCTCTATGAAATAGCTCGTCCATTTGCTGTGCCGCCTTATGCAAGCGGCGGCTACTTCGCTCCTGGCACGCGATATTGCTTAGGGGTATGCCTCACTGACTTTTCGATCCCGCCAAAAATCGGCCTCGTTCGATTTTAGATCAGCAAAACAATCATATGCGGTTGAGAAATTTATATAACGCAATACACACCTGACAATAACGTAAGATAACCTTCCTCATTGCCTAAAATTGGCGGCCTCAATTTTTCATACTTTTCTATTTATCGTTAGCGATTCTGTTTCCCTTAACAATAGGACGACCGACGTTAAATTGATTACATTTAAATATATTAACACTTTACCGACCGGTACTGTTTAACATCCTACCCACTTCTGATCGGTCACTTGCAAGCAAATATTTTCCTGATACTGATATCTGTTCGAAAATTGCAAAGTTTCTTCACTGAGTCCTTGGCATAGTTAACCACAATGAAAAATAATAATTTATTAATTACCGTAGCGACCAATTAATAAGTTGAAAGCCCAAAAGTGTTGGGCCTGAAAAATCGATTAATCGACTACCGGTCGGTAAAGTGTTAAATAAGAAGTTCGAGAGAAGAGGAATCAAGGGGTGGAAAATATGATCTGTTTGGTAATCTGTATTTTATAAGATCAACTTAGAATTCTTAGTCCAGGACTCTCCTGTAAACTTAAAGAATTTTTGAAAAAAAATATGGACTGGTCATTTTGACTTGCTTGGTCGTTCTAGTGTTAAAGGCGATAATCTTCTATTAGAACTGAGGAAATCAACTCGTCAGAGTTTTTCTTTTACAATAGAATTAAATAGATGCAATTCAAAATAAGTGTTATAGAATGATTGATGATCCTCTGTACAATGATCGAGAAGGAAAAATATTAGAACGATAATTTTCCTGACAACTTTGACAGTGAAGATTTAAAAAGGCTTACGACATATTATATTATTCAAAGTCTTCTCAATAAACTATATCTTTTTTCGATGATCAAAGACGAATCTCGACAAAATCATTTTAACACTAGATTTACGGAGCCAATTTGGCTCATTCAAAATTTGATTGCTATATATATAATATTTCGGTTGGTTAATTTTTTAAGAATAATTCGTTCATTTAAATTTGTTTTGCAAAAAACTTCAATTTTCTTGTGTGAGTCAAATTGGTCCATTTTAGAAAAATAGATACAATCAACATCCGTAAATCTAGTGTCAAATGAAATGTCAAACACGAAGAACAGGAAAATCAACCGCGAAGTCTTTTGTTTTGTTGCCTTTCCTACTGTGTAATTTCGTGACAGAGGAACGTGTATCAACGATAACGATTCTTCCGCATTTCTATTGTCGAGAAATCCATCGTGCTGTTTCCTCGGCAATATATTAAAAATGTTCGTTGACCAAAGCTTGGAATCGAGCATCCAAAGAATTGCGCCTCGTGTTCAAGCAGCGTGCCATCGCGAGGAAAGTGAAACCGTTTAGCGAAAGAAACGGGGGAACACCGTGCGAGCAATTAATTCCGTGGAACCTCTTAATTACGCCTCCAACCTGTCACTCGAGACGGTGCTCGCACTCTCTATGAATTCCAAATGAAAAGTCTCGCCGTATCTTCTCACGCTGATTTCCAAGGATATCCTGTTGATTTTGTGCGACACGGTGAATTGCGAAATGGAATGAGTGAATTGAAACAACTTTTCATTGAATTCCGTAAATTGAAAAGTAAGAGGATTTGCAAATTTAACACTAGATTTACGGATGTTTATATGCCTACCTATTTTTCTGAAGTGAGTGAATTTGACTCATACAAGGAAATTGAAGTTCTTTTCAAAGAAAATAGTTCCAAATCAATTTATATGAAAGATTTATTATTAAAAAATTAACCAACAAATATTTTATATATATAGCAATGAAATTTTGAACGAGCCAAATTGGATCCGTAAATCTAGTGTTAAGGCAGAAAAGATTAGTGGAAATGTTTATGGAAATTGATGAGCATTCTAAAATGATGAAAATTGTAAAATTATGCATGAAATCTGATATGGAGATAGAGATATGTATTTAGATTAGAGTTAGATAAAATTCAAAGAAAGAAAGTAGTAAAAAATTGATAAAAAATTGAAGATACGTAAATCGAATAGATTCAAAGATTTCAAGCAGAAAAATGTAATTAATATTGAAGTAAAATTGAGAAGGTGTTGAAGATTACTTTTTACATCGATTTGAAGAATGAGTAGAAATTTAGAGATTTAAGTTGCAGAAGATTATCAAAATAAGATGTTGCAAATGCACGTGAAGAATGTAGGAAATCGCAGAAATCTTCCCTCTTTGTTTTTCCAGTCACGTATCGCGTATAATTGCGTTTATTGCGCACAATCTTCGTCGAAACGCTCGTTTAACGTGTTGAATACCGTGGCAAGTACCGGTATTTGCTTGATATTCCTTCTTGCAATTCGAAATCCCGATGTTTATCAACTTTAATGCACGAAAATATTCTACATTATGCTTAGGAATTAATCGTAATCGCATATGTTAAAAATAATAATGATTTTGTTAATGAAGTAATTTATAAATTCGTCTCGATAATCCAACGATCCGAGCAACGCGAGTTCATCGAACAAGAAACGTTCATCGACTCGAAAGCGTTCACGGTTCGTACGTTTCATGGAATTCGTTGGACTCGCGGTTAAAATATTCTCGTATACTCTGATTTCCACGCGCAAAAAGCTCATACGCTGATAAACGTGATTTACAGTGTTAAAAGCGACATTGATGGGAATTATTTTCATACGGAAAATTAACTTTCAACTGAGCGATCCGTTATTCTACCATTAATCCTATTCTGATGAAGGTATCACTGTAACTGGATATACTCCATCAGCTGTACTGAATTGATCAATTACTCTAATGAAATCATCGTGGCTCGATATCCTCGGCAAACGTCCAACCGCAATTAATTAGTCTATTGGTAACGATTTGTCGAGCAATCGTAGATTGAAACCCTCTGTCAACTCGATTCGATCAAAACTCATTACAGTCAACTTGCGATAAAGCTTTGTGTAAGCTCTTCTCATCTACTGTTATACCATCTATGGGAATTCTCATAAGACTCCTATATCTATATAATTTCTAACTTTAATTACAATAATTAAATTTTCTAAGTCATATAATTTAAAATTAATATCTTCAGGTTCCGAATAACTGAGACTCCAAGATATAAATTCAAAAAAATATCTCTCAGAAGAGACTAACCACTGAAAATTTTTTGAGAGGTCAACCAAACCTTTATCTTCACAACCACAACAATTTTCTATCTTATTCTTTTTCTGTCATCACCAAAACTATTATTCTAATGATCACCTTCCCAATTTTCAGCGCCTGGCCGCCACGAGCGAGCGCATCGTCAACTTCAAGGCGAGATTGATCACCTCCATCATCTAGGATCTAACTCGAGGAATAGAATGAAGTACAAGAAAAAGTAGCAGAAGAAGATGAAGCAGAAGAAGAATATTCCGCCGGTCCTGAATAGTCGGCCAGGCGGAAGCCATTGCCGAGCCGCAATTGTCAGAGGAACACGGGTACGACGTTGGCAACGAAATTACACCCTCTTCGAGGGGATGTTGCCCCCTTGTCCCCGAGATCCGCTCTATCTCGTCGGTGGAAGAAGTCTCGAACTAAGGACACTTCGCAAAGCATCCTCCACCATTACTTCCTGCCAGAAAAAAGAAACATCGAAATTCCTCAACATCGTGATTCCAAGACTCCGCGTTTTCTCTGTTCTACCGCCTAACTCGTATTTTCTTTAAGAGCTTTCCATCGATTTTCCATCGATTCTTCGTTTCCTTCTCTATCATTCTCTCGAGAATTTTCTCATGAGATACTTTCCTTCAACTGTTCTTTCGTAGTCGATTAATTAATAATGTTTAGCGTTGAGCAAAGGATCATCGATCGTCATCGGTGATTCTTGCCAAAGTGTGCTTTACACGGATACCAAGATCCTCGATTCTACGGGCACCTGGTTAGATCGGATGTTACAAACTTTGCTGCAGTTGAAATCTTTGTAATTTTAGTCTCTCGACTAATTAATATTTCATTGAAAATATAGAAAATTCGAAAAAACTCGAAGGCTAATATTAAAGGGGTAACTTTCATTTACAGTTTTAGAGAAAGGCGCGACGTTCGAACTTTCTTTCGCACATTGCAGAAACTTATAATACATGCTAATTTGAAAGCTGTAAGATGAATTCTATCCATGTAATTTCTTAGTAATTTTAATCGAAAGTGTAAAACACGTTTTATTCAACCTCGAGGACCGTCTTCCGCGTTGAGAAGGACACTTTTCACAGTGTCTCGGAAAAAATCGTGCAGAATGTCGTGTAAACTTGTACATAGCCCTCCCGAGAACACGCAACAGTGCCAGGCATTGATTGTTTCCTTTTTTATCAGTTCCCATAAGTCCTATTCGATTTGCAGCCCCCATATTTCTCCACTCTGTTCCTTGTGATTCCAAACGGCTGTTCGACGACTGCGGTGAAACCGTGCCAACGGTGTGAAAAGTTTGTCATGAATGAATCTTCACGGATTTTTTGTTTGTTTGAGATATTTTCAAGAAATATTCCTTGCTTTATGTAAATTATTGGCTTTCGTCGAAGACCGTTCACCGCATTCGACGTTTAAAGGGATTTTTATTCTCTTCTTAGATCTTCCTGGATAATACGAAGATCTAAAAAGGGGATTGATTAATGTTGATGAAGTAATCTACAAATCGAACGTATTATCTTTCTATGTAAATCGTCCCTGTTGTTTTGTAGTGTAAATAAATAAATATTATATTGTCATAAGGAACTTCTTTAATTTGTATTGAGTTGCCATACACCTCCATGGTACAATGAATTAGAAGCCTGTCGATTTCCAATATTAATTTATCGATGTTAATAATTTGCAACTTCGAAAATATATTTAAAAGGAGCAGATAAAAAAGTTATCGCTTCTGAGTAAATTAATTGCGCGCTGCCTCTTTAAAATTTAAAGTATCTTTGAGAATCAACCAATGATTCTTTGATCGACCGAAATAGTTTCTGGCATTTCATTTCTTTAAATTAGAATTCGAGAAAAATATGGAAAATTCCCGTAGAAAGTATTAACAATCTAGCGGTATCACGCTGAACACAGTTATCAGCGGTATCGATTCGGAGACCTCTAATTATTAACAGATCCTTATCCATAATTTTAGCAAAAATACATTACATCCCTATAATTATCCTCACAATAAATATCTCCCCTCCAAGCAACCATTATGCAATAGCAATGGCAATACACGCAAACAACGCATCTATTTTTTCAATCCCTTGTCACATTCGATAATCCACTAATTGACCAAATTAACTCTTAATTATTCTTCATTCTCTTTCAATATTCTCTTCGACTTTTTTCCCCATTTTTAGGCCAATCTCCAAAAATAACGCTTTCAACATTTATCTCAATATTTTGCGCTTCTTTTCAAAAATACGACTTTGAATAAACACCGACAAAATTTCTCCACTTCATCCACTACTTCGAGAAAAAGACATCGAGCAGCCATTGCGAAATTATTTCACTTCTCGTTATTTATTAATCTACCGGACAATTCGTCCGGATGTACGTCGAAGGAATTTTTGACTTCGTAGGAGAATATTTCATCCTCACACGAAGCCCATCGGTGTAGCTATGGGGGTGAAACCAGGGGCGGTTCGTCTTCATCGGGAACGCTCACGTAGATGGGATCCCCTAGACGTACTGTGCCATTGGGACTCCTCAAACCGAGATGGGCCCCCATAACTGGACTATCGCCAGTGTAAGGCCGAAGGACTGGGTCTGTTATTTGCCTGTAACTAAAAATTTCAAGGTGACATTTAGTTTTGTGAACAAAATGACTGTATGATATGAGAAATTAACATTTTATAAGAAGCTTAAATTGCACGAGTTTAAAAATCATTGTTAATATTAATTGGATAAAGATAATAAAAATATTTCTATCACTTGATTGATAAGAGGATAGACTGAGAATCCAGCAATCTGTACAGAAATAAAATTGAAGGACAGTAATTGAGAAAAGCAAGGCACGATGTAAAATAATATTGTTTGTTGGCAAATGATATAATGAAAAATATTTAAACACGAAGGACATCAACAGAAGGTATTTTTAGTTAACTTTTAGTTAAAAAGAAAGTGAAAGCAAAAGAAAAAGTAAAAAAAACTTTGCTTGCTGCGATGTAAAAAAAGGGGGAGTACTCTTATCATTCTTAATCGCTACAGTGACTCGCATTTGATAATAGGTTCATGAAACACTTATTACTGTATCTTTCTCGACAATTTCATCAGCTGTCTGACCTTTCTTTATGAAGTTATTAATCATTCAAAATACTCTGGACATTATTTACAGTTCTTTCTCCATCTTGAACGTAACTGCTCTACGAAGTGATACTATCATTGTCATTAGTTTCAAAATTATTAATAGAATAAATACAAGATAAAGAAAATCGCAAAAATAAGGAAATTTCAAACAAAGAAAAATAAGTAATAATAAAAATATTTTCTGTACCTCCTTAGCGTTTTCAAGGGCTCCACTTTAGGGCTCTTCGTCCCCGTTTCAGGGTCAACCGTGGTGAAAATGCACCTTGTACAAGGTTTCACGTTTCTAAATATCACGTCGCCGATTTTTACCCAATCCCAGGTATCTTCTTCGTAAGCATTTATTGCACCTTTGACCACAAAGTTCGGTCGAAAATGCTGAGGAGTCACCGGTTCATCGAGGCGACTGTTGAGCTCCGCTATCGAAACTTCGTTTATCAAACTATAACTCGTCGCATCCGGATAAGCTCCCTGTATTTTAATCAGAAAAATTCACCGATCTTTACAAGTGTTTTGATTCCCATTCAAAATGAACGGATATTACATCAGAAATATCTCAGCGATTTTTGAGAACTTTAGCACCGTGACTTTCTGAGAAAGTGGAGTTCCAAAGTGTAATACCAACGATATCTAATCTACTTTAGTTTCCCAGCCTTGGCTTCGTGTTCTCAATATATTACTATGTCATTTAAAAAATTCTCCATCACGTTGCAAAATACTAATTTACATTTAAATAAAAAGAAACGCCTAGAAAAATATTAATAAATAAATAAATCGACTGACACTGTAACAGTTATCAAAGTGAAAGGATTCAAAGTAACAAGTAAAATATCACCAACAAGAAAAATCAGGATCCTTTCCAACTATTTCACCATTGCAAAAACAAAGTACGTCTTTTCACGGTTTAAAAAATTCTCCGCCCCATTACAGAATATTAATCTACACTCAAATAAAGAGAAACACTTAGAAACATATTAAAAAACGAATACCTCGGCAGATATCGATACAGTTGCCAAAGTGAAAGGATTCAAAGTATCACGTAGAACATCGTCTACAAGAAAAATCAAGATCTTTTCAAAGATCTGACAATGTCTCGCCATGGCACAAATGTTCTTCATCTTTTACGACTATTCGTTCCACTTTAAGCGCAAATTCACCGTAATATTGATAAAAAACGTAAAAACCACAAACACCTACAGTGTCATCCTCGCTCGTCAGAGGGAAAGGCTTGTTTTTCGTCCTGACATCGCGCATCGGACGATCTAACGGATAGTAAACGAGTCTCAATCCAGTATCTTCTTGAAGAAGAAATCGTGAAAGCCATCTTGCTGGTTCTTCCCCACAATCGCAAGCTGGCACTGCCTGGCCCCAAATTGCTGCCCGAAAACCCTTTCCACGAAGACGTGCAAGGTCAACGGAAACGGACATCATCCCCGGAGCAGAAAGAGTCAAAACGGAGCCGGAGATACTCGGTGATACCTGGAAAAAGAAATTATATTAGATTTGTTCTGGAGGAATTTTGTTAACACTTTGTACGATTTTTTGTATGGCTGCTTTAACACTAGAACTACCAAACCAGTCAAAATGACTGGTACACAATTTTTTCAAAAAATTCTCCAAGTTTATATAAGAGTTATAGAATAAATATTCTACGTCTACATCAATAAACATAAATCACCCAATCGATCAAATCTTCCGCCGCTTGATCGCCTCTTTTTCAAAGTTATTTAATTTATTAAAATATGTTAGATTTGAAGCCGGTAGTTCTAGTGTTAAAATATTATAAGGGCAAATTTGAGATTTACCCTCACTAATTGTGAGGAAGACTATGACATGGCGAAAGAAAGAGAAACTTCTAATTACATCCTACTTCCAAACAAGAAAGTCGAACAATGGTTTGCAATTTTCGCATGCTAAACGCATCTACAGTTTCTCAATTAGTATTATCTATGCATTTGTATGCAGACGGCGTTGTCGTGAATTATTGATAATTGGCGTCACTTCACAGTTGCATGGGTCAAGCGTCAAGTTGCCATTTAAAAACCATAAAATGTCTGAGCAGAAACTCTAGGCGCGAGAACGATAAAAGTTTTCTTCTTCGAACACATTTTCCGAATAAATTGGTCTACTCGATTAGTTACCTATTTACGAAATGTAGTTCATAATTTTCCAAAAGTGAAAGGAAGAATTTTCTAAAATTATGTCTCACGGGAAACATTACTTTTCTAATAATAAACAGTGACAACAATTAGTAATAATATTTAATACCAAACAGTAATAAATAACAGCAAAAAAGATTGTAAGAATATTACTAAAAAAGTTTCCATACCTGCACCATCTTCGGCAACTGTCTGCCAGTGACAAAATTCCCATCGAGATCGATCACCATAAGTGTACGATCCCTCAACCATCCAGATTTCAACCCCAACGGGGTGCATTCTAAGGCGTTAACTCGAACAGGACCAAGGGATTTAACCGGAAATGCAAGGAGGTCGCTGAGTTCGCCGACTTTTCGCCATTTCGAGGGCAACTGATACTTTTCTTTCCTGGTCCACCACCACCATAGAAAGAAAACTGCCGTTCCAGCGCCGACTGCAGCCGCAGAAACGTACGTTAATCGTGTTCTGTCTGTTGGCAGAGAAATTACAGTGGATTCGTAAATTATCGTTGATATTTCATGTTTAACGCATATCAGTGTTTAAACAGAGAGCAAAGGAAGAGCACCGGTCAGTGAAATTAGGCATGACACACACGCGATCTTTATGCCTGATGACTTTATTAAATTACAAATTAGTATAATGTACCAAGACAAGGGTGAAAATGAATGTTTTTACGATAAGGTATAATAAATTGGATGAAAAGAGTAAAATCAAAGAGAAATTGTAATTTTTGCGTGTTGAACTTGGACATGCAATGTACTGAGTATTTTAAACGATTGAAGTTTGTGTCTTATCGGTGTTAACTTAGATTGTAACATTGTAATGAACGAATTTTACGCCTATTGAGCAGAGGAAGCAGGTAGATATAAATTGACTTAAGTTATTGAATTTTTAAGGGTATTCGTTTTTAACCTACTTATTAGCTTACTTTAAATCTAGTTTACCGAGCGTAGTTAGTTATTAACTTTCGCAGTAACCAACAATTAGGCGAACAGTCTCGCGGCTTCTCTCAAACAAGAGCAAACTCATTAACCTTCTATCCCACGATACGAAAAAAATATACGAAGGTATTCAGCGTCGTGTAGGCGTAAAGATTAAACAATTATTGGGTGAAATTTGTCTGTCAATTATCTTTCGATGATTTAATTAGGTAAATGATAATTATCTACAATTTCTTTGAAACTTGTAAATCTTTGTAAATATTAAAAATACCGACAGTTAATTACTTAAGCATGGAAAAAATTGTTGTCAATAGATCTCTAAAAATTAGGAAACCAGTAATTAATAAGAAAAACATCAGGTTTACGTCTTATTTAATAGAGAAATCTTTGATAACACGAGTTCCCTGTATTCATAGTCTTCAGTTCCGTTACTCATCTCGGAAATAATAGTACGCAGAAGATCAACCAGACGAGAATTATTTGCAATGCAAATAACGAACAAAACAGTGCGTGCTCGCTAAGAGATCGAAATCGGAGACAGCGAGATTCTTGTTCCTGAACGTTGCACACGAGGCTTTCGTCGTTACCTAAACTCGCGACAAACAGAGCGTAAACCTATTTTTTTTGTACCGGCGTTCCTTCGATATATTCGCCTGGATGAACGTAAACCGTCGCGCGAAGACATTCCAAAGACTATAAAAATTTCACGGTAGCTATTAGTGAACCGCGAGACATTCTCTGTCTCCAGTGAATGCTTCAATACCAACATTTCTGACGAGCTTCCGTTTCAATTCTCTTCCTCTTACTTAGAAAGTATTAATTACTTTATCATCTTCAAAAATAATCTATTACACATATTCTAAAAAATTCCAAGGACCAACGAAAGAAGAGAAAATAATAAAAAGCACTTTATTTTGCAAACGAAATGTTAATGCAGTAAGTCTCGCAGATTCAAAGAACCTTTCATCCTCTGGATATCATTTTTTCACGATCCCACAAGTGTCACAGCCTTGATAAAATCTGAATCCAAATGTAAAACTTAAAAACAAATAAATCAAAGATATAAAAATAGCCGGGTCGAGTCATCAACGAATACAAAATCGAATAATTTTAATTCAAAGTTTCCAACGTGTGTACGATTAGCATAGAACGGTTGCAAATTAACGACTCGGAATTCCGGCAAATGGAAGGTCACTCGGCCAACAAACGGGAAGACACTTTTCGAGGTGCAGTTTGAAACATCGATGATTAGTGCACACCGGTTAACGGTAGCTGACCGGTTTTCGCTGATCGAGACAGAGGACCCGATGCGATCGGGCGGTCAGTGAAGGAAAGGACGAGAAAAACGATGATGCAGAAAAAGTGCAGTGGCGTTTACTTCTATTGAAGAGAAATCAAAGGAAGAGGATGATGGAACGAGCACGGGGTCAAGTGTGCATGTTGCCTTGGACTTTGTGAATTAAAAATCCTGTTTTACGAGGAAGAAGTCTGAATAAATAAATCTATAAAAAATATGGAAAATACTCTTTGATAGGAACATCTTAAGATATTCTACATTGTACAAAATATCACTGAATCCTGGCAATATATTTTAAATAATTCTAAATCTTGAGAAATATAATGAAATTTCATTCAATTTATTTTAATCGGTTGGTAGAGGAATTTTCTTGTGTTTTAATTATTTCCGCGTATGTAAATGAGTTATAGTACTCAAATTTGGTAATCTTATGTAGCGTGATCTTGAGAAGGCTCTACGAATCAGCTACATATCCTACAGAAACCATTTCCTTTGACATAATTCTTAATACACCTTACATAACATCAAATTAATCACTGTCATCTCTATTCATTCTCTATCCGCAATCAAGCACGTCAACTTCCACGTTGATCACTAACAATCAATGCTCTGTCCTAGATTAAAATAACTTTAATCAAAGATACCACTATTCCAATAATTTTTATCCCATTCCAGACAAAGAAAGTTCAAGGAAACTTAATAATTTCATATCCACACATTTCCTATTGCTACTTTGCACCAGTTACATCCGGCGCAAAAATTCCATGAGATTCGCGCAGCAATCGACCTAATAATTCAAACTAACACAAAAAGAAATTTATAAGAAATGGTTGATATTTTATTCCCACAGACCACGAGTGAAATCGTGTAGGGGTGAATTCGAGATGGCGACAAAACCCCGGTGGAATCAATACCATGAGAACCGGGCGTTGCTCCCTAGCAGTGGAGTGCCATGTGGTATGACTTACTCCAAAGGGTCTAAAAGAGGTTTTAATTTTAGATCTACAACGACACGTCTACAAGAACACTGTACAGCCCGCAAAAACTCGTATAAACAAGATTGCAGATTACTCGAGAGCTGCAAGAATCATAGAATGCAAAGTCTTTGTTTTAAACACGAGTTGATAGCCTTATCTATCCCTGAGCCATGCGCGTTTCCTCCGAAAGGAATGCGTTTTTCACAGACTTGAAATTCGTCAAGTTTACTTGCGAAGATAATTGACAAAAAAGTAATTTATATATTATAACAACTAACACAACATGAAACTTCAATTCTGCACCAACATTTATCCTAAAATTCACCAAAATTGAAGAACTAAAAAGAAACACTTCACCGATACTTTCAATTCTCCCGCACATTGCACAGAAAATCGGTAATTTATCAATATTCAATTTTTCGATAAAGAAAGAAACATGAATTTATAATTTCCTTCATTGATGACAAGTATATTTACCAATAATCATTGTGAAGGTCAATTAGACGACGAAGATCCGTGCACAGTGCCGATCGTAGTCACCGGTCGAGACTTCGAGACGATCGTCTTCGGCCGGTCGACGACGAACTGAAATTCCGTCGTTGTCTTCGGTTCGTACGAGATCTCGAGTCTTCGATTAGTCGAAGACACCGTTATCTGTCGTCCGCGATACGTTCCCTCTGTGCACACTCGTGCTTTTCCTACGGCGAGTATGAGCACAGTACACTATCTCCCTTCTCCATTGTAGTAAGCGCCTTCACGATGCGTTCGCCACGTGTGCGGAGCCATCGAACTGCCAGGAGATGGAGACCCTGAAAACTGGCACGCAAACTTTCGCGATTCGGCATGCGCGAATCCGACGAATCGCTATTTTCGATTCCTTCGTCTGGTGGGGAAAAAGATCTTTTCGCTGCTCGGTGTTTTGAATTTTGTGCGGTTCGAAATGGTGGGAGACTGTGCGTGAACTTTTAGTACAACATTTAAATTCAAGTATTTTTATATTGTGGTGCAGTTTTTTCTTTTTAAGTTTGTGAAGTGTTGAGATTTGAGAAGATGTCGACTTTGATTGAGAGAAGGTGTTGCGAAGTTGGAAGTTCTTTTTTTATTGAAGTAGAATTTTTGAAATTTGGTGACTGTTGTCTAGTGAGATGTTTTAGCGGAAGAGGAAAATTTGGATCGTTTGAAGGAGAAGTTTATTGATTTGGCAAAGTTTGATGTGCACTTTAGTAACGAAGATGTAATAAAATATCATTAATTATCCAAAAAAATTGTTTAAATTAAAGGAAAAAGTAAGTGTTCTTAAATGTAAAGATATATAGATGTATAGCGTAAATGTAGCAATAGATGTAGCTTATCTCGAAACTGTTTTGTGCTTACTTTGGATTTCTCATATGAGATTATACTATCTCGAACGATAAGCACAGAAAAATTATGTTTCCTGGGATAAAACTTGGAGCGCTTTGAAGCGCTCTTTCAAATAAACCGCTGTGAACACTGCGCATGTAATTGCGCAGGTGAGCCACAACCTCAACCATGATCATCTGTTATAAGCTGGTGACTCTTAAGCTATTGTTCGATGAGGGAAGGGTGTTTTGACACTAAATTCCTTTTCGTATTGACAGCTCAGTGATCGATCGTGTCATGTACAGATGAAAGTTCACGTGAAAGAGTAGCATTGTTTTTACAGTCGTGGATAACGCCAAAACGGTGGACGATAAGTTCATAAAAATATCCCGACTTTCTTTGTGGTAGGTCGTGCAATTTTGAATCTCCATTTCGATGTGTTAGTTCTCCGTCGTTCCAAAGTCTTTTAAATAATACATTGGAATTGTTGAAACATTTTTTTTAAATACTAATAACGCATCTAAAAGATATAAACGATCTTGACAGAGGTTAGAAAGGAATGACGCATCGACTTATTTTTTGTGATTAATTCCAGTGCTCTTTATATAATTTCTTTATTTCGTAATTACTGCTTGTGCTCTGAATTACTGTATGATTAACTAATAAAGCTGTTTTACTATCTGTATAAGAAATTCTATTATTTTCAACATATTTTCGAGATGATAACGGATAACTGAGTTTAGTTACAAATAAAGTGTTATCACTTTGTATGAAGACAAATTTAGACGATCGTAATTTTCTATATAAAAAATTAAGTGAAAATGATGTTATATTAATCCTTTCATATTGTTTCAGCAAGCAACATGCCGATCTTATACAGTCTGGTGGCTCGTGGGCCAATAGTGCTTGCGAAGCATGCGGCCTGTGCTGGGAATTTTGAGGAGGTCACGGAAAAAATATTATGCAAAATTCCACCTAAAAATGATAAATTAACATACACACAAGGACCTTACCTATTTCATTACATCTGTGAGGATTCGATCATTTATATGTGCATCACAGACGATGTGAGCAAACAGAATAATCAAAGGCTATTCATAAATGTACACTTTGATGCTAAACAATTTTATCCCTTAGGATTTCCAAAGATCTAGAGCTTTTTTGTATCTTACTGAAATTAAAAGAGTATTTTTGGCTGTTTACGGTCAAGGAGCTCAGACTGCAGTGGCATACTCGATGAACACGGAATTCAGTAGTGTTCTAGCCAATGAAATGGTACAAAAAACTACTAAACCTTTTTGCCATTACATGTTTCAAAATAAAATATAATAAATTCTTCCCTGCAGAAATACTACAGTGAATTTAACAAAGATCTCGATGTGCTGTCCAAAGTCCATGGTGAATTAGATGAATTGAAGGATATTATGGTACAGAATATCGATAATGTGGTGATGCGTGGAGAACGATTAGAATTGCTTGTAAATAAAACCGATAATTTAACTGCCAGTGTAAGTGGTTCATATATGGCACATTTGGTACAATTACTAAGGATTCTACACATCTATCCTATATTCACGACTTTTTCAGTCCGTTACGTTTAGAAAAACGAGCAGAAATTTGGCGCGTTCTTTGTTTTGGAAAAACGTTAAAATCTATGTTATAATTGGCGTAATCATCGTTGTAAGTATCGTTACGCGCAATTCAAACGCTCGATTTCGGACAAGAGATAATGACGCGTAATCTTATTAATTTTCCAGGTTGTTCTGTATGTTATCGTGTCCATATCTTGCGGAGGATTGGCCTGGCAGAAATGTGTTGGAAATTAAACGGTCGTTGATCATACGGTGCTACAATGCGAAAATTTATTTTCATAAGATCATCGACATCTGCACGACGATCGGCAGATATTTTTCAATTGTGTTCCGAATTGCCTCTAAGGCAAAACTCGGAGAATATTCTTCGGTCGCGCAGGTTTTAAATGAAGGTGTATCTATAGCTTTATAAATACGTATAACGCTTATATTATTTCTATTACGTTATCGAAAATTTCTTAATAATCGTTTATACTTTCCACATAAGTACAATAGCAACATTACCAATGTATATATATATATACACACATATATAGCCGTACGTTCCACAGGAAAATATAAAATAAAACAATTCTAATACACTTATCCGTGACCTTTTTTTACTTCGCTGGCGTTATTTCTAACGCAACAAGTGAAGCGAGAAACGACGTATGCATCTTTTGTACGACATTGAAATTTCATTAAACTGAAAGCTCGAATGTATAGGATTCCATTTGCAATCTCAATGCAATTACTGCTATAATTTACCAAACACCCAGACCCTTCTGCGCCATTAACCGCATTACTGTATTTCCACGCGGAAGCTTTCAGAGTAAACTGACCGTTGAACTTGTTTTTCTCTCAACATTCAGCGCATGCTCACCAATGCAATTTCCCTTGAAGGGCTGACATTTACACAGCCCCGAGTCTCTCGTACGAGCTTTTTAAAAATTCATTTAGCCCCCCAAACTTTTGCGCCACTGCCAAAAACGTTCGTTCATCCCGAAACTTGCTCAGCATGAACGAACGTTCACTTTCTGCCAAAACAAACATGACGTTATTCTACGTTATATACTGCAAATTTCCACTCTCGATTTCGTTAGAACAGTGAAAGTTTCTACGACCGGTAATTACAATATTTGACTGTGGTATTAGGACGCAAACTGGAAATTGATCGATGCTTTTACAATGTCTATTGACACTCGGTATTGTCTGGATCTACTTTGACCTTTGGAAGCACGCGCCAGTGGATGATTCACTTGCCATGTCAGACAAGCCTGTTTAAAAAATATGTACTGTTTACTCGTAGACCGGCTTAAATATCGATATGGGCTATCGATTAAAATATTAAAAGCTAGCTTTTAATTTTTTACAAATACAACTTCTTGGCTATCACATATCTCATACATAAACAAGCCAATTTTTCTCGTATCCTATCATCTCATGCATCAATCACAATGATCCTTATATCTAATTCAACATTATTTAATCTAGTCTATTTTAAAAAATATTTTTTTTCCCAGCAATATTCAATCTGTTAAAATATGATAAAACTATAGAAATCTACCTACCTATTTCTCACCACCAAAATTCCTCCACATCTAATCCAAAGCTAGCTAAAAACCCAACATCCAGAACTACCCCAATGAACAACTCCTAAACCCCAACAAATCCATCCTCTATTCATCCACATGTTTCCACCCATCATTTAAGATTCTCAAAGAAACCTGCAGGTCTGTCGACGAGAAAGCTACGTTCCTGAGTAGCATCGGTGCGTCGTCGCGCGACGGCTTTAACGCGGGTGGCAAAGGGCGTCGGTGGGGATAGCGGCGTCGCAGGCGCTGTCGTCGCGACGCCCGGGCCATCGCAGCAGCCACCCGGCGGCACGGGCAGGATGTCGATGCCTCGCGTGGCGCGCCCTTCGGGGGCTGCCGAACTGTCTCCGTCGCTGGTGACTGGCCGGGACGTTTGATCGTCCGCCGTTTCCCTCTGACCGCCTACGAGAGCACGTTGTCCGTTGCAAGGTCACTCAACAAGTTTCACCCCTTTTACCTTCCGTGGGGTTTGTCGGACGAGGTCGAACGAAAATTCGATCAACTCGGATCCTGCCAAACCGTTTGGAGAACAAGAACATCCACGAGAGCGCGGCCTCCCGGAAGGGGAGCGCGCGTGCACTGCTCCGGGTGCATCCTCCTATGCACTCCGGGGAGCACGTCATCGGTGCACGGTGGAGTGTGCGCTAGAGAGTGTGCGTGACAGCTTGGTTGCGTGTGTTTACAACCTGTGGGTGGTATCTCGTGTGTTGTCGCTGGTATTTCCTACTATTTCTACCGCTGCTTTTATTGCTATTGTCGACGTCCTTTCGGTTGCAAGTGTGGGGATGTTTTAAAGGGAGTCATGGGATACCAAAAGTTCCCGGTAGCCGAAGGTAGCTGACGGAACGTCGCTCGGATGTCCTCGGGTGCCACCGAGGGACTAGCCGGCTCGATGAAAGTGAAAACAGAATTGACCGTGCCGCGATGGGGGGATGAGAGAGAGTACGTCGTGCGTAGGACGTTCAAGGATGCATGGTGAAATCCTGCGGATGAACGTTGCTTGGATGTCTCGTAAGTGACGTTTTCTTTTGTATCGTATTGTAGTTTCTTTGTTGAGGATGTGGGTTGAGAATGGTGCTGGGAGAACGGAGAGATGGAATTTAGGAGGGATGGGATTTTAGGGTGTACTTTTTTAGGTGCGGGAGAGAGAAAGATGGGGAGTATGAAGTTTCGGGGATTGTTTTTTTTTCGAAAATTGAATTGCATTGACGAGTGGTGCTAACGATGGGGAAGAGAATCGTTATTGTAATTTTATTTCCGTCTCGATGGCGATTAACGATGTCTGATTATTCGCGTTGGTTCTACTACGTCGCGTGCACGATTAGGCACATTCTCGTGTCGCGTTTTGGCTTTGCCATTAAATTGCAACGATCAGGCAAAAAGCTAACGAATTGCTGGTGAGCATGAACCCGCGCGAGGGAAATATTCTGCCTTTCCCGGCACGCGATTACAACTACGGGAAAATCGTTGTAGAGAATTTCTGGGAAAACTGCGAGTAGGTAGCACAACATCGCTCATACTATCGGGTATAGAACTCTGGTATCGATCTTGAAATATTTTCCTGAATTTTCGAGTAACACTGGGATTAACTTTGCCGCTGAATCCCGTCGCAGTTTTTACAAATTAAAGCCAATATCGCGGAACCAGGAAATACCCGATTCTGCGCCTCCGGGAAAATGGAGAAGAATGGAAAACCGATGAAAATACAATAGCTTGAAAAGTCAGATTTTTTTATATCCTACACAATACATATTTAAATAAAATTGCAAAATATCTTTTGTAACAATCCAATAATTTCTAAAAGTATTTTCGCAGCATCCGAAAATAATTTTTCCCTCAAACTTATCAGAAATCTTTGTTCTACCCCTAGAATTACAAAATATTCCATCCATCCCCTAGCAATTATCAAAGTCCAACAAAATATCTTAAACATATAAACATAATTCTTCCCATCAGGCTCACTAAAAATTTTCATTTCACTTCACCCTTACATATAAAATTACAGAAAACTCTATCCACCCTTTTCTCTAAAATGCATCGAAACTCAACAGAATATCTGCAACATCCAAAAATATTTCTTCCCCTCAGACTCAACCAAAAATCTTCGTTTCACTTCACCCTTAAAATTGCAGAAAACTCTATCCACCCTTCTCGCTAAAAAGCATCGAAACTCAACAGAATATCTGCAACATCCAAAAATATTTCTTCCCCTCAGACTCAACCAAAAATCTTCGTTTCACTACACCCTTAAAATTGCAGAAAACTCTATCCACCCTTCTCGCTAAAATGCATCGAAACTCAACAGAATATCTGCAACATCCAAAAATAATTCTTCCCCTCAGACTCAACCAAAAATCTTCGTTTCACTCCACCCTTAAAATTGCAGAAAACTCTATCCACCTTTCTCGCTAAAATGCATCGAAACTCAACAGAATATCTGCAGCATCCAAAGACAATTCTTCCCCTCAGACTCAACCAAAAATCTTCGTTTCACTCCACCCTTAAAATTGCAGAAAACTCTATCCACCCTTCGCGCTAGAATGCATCGAAACCCAAGAGAATATCCGCAGCATCCAAACATACCGAGGTTCTTCTTTCGCTTTTCCCTGCGTGCTAAAAAATGCAGCAGCATCTTACCCTATGCCGTTTCTCGTCTAACCCCCGTAGTATTGCCCTAACTTGCACGGGGAGTCGGTTGATGGAGAAATATTCGATGCCACGTACGCGAGCCATAAAACGTTCGAAGAACGGGAGGGTCCAACGCGTCGAATGGCGCTCTGAACGACCCCGGACAGGAAGAATGTTCACCGACGTTGAAATATTTGTTTTTTTGACGTACTAACATCCTTCTGTACCATGACTCAACGTTGCAATCAAAGATATGTATGTTAATAATTTTAGTAGTCAATTATTCTTTCGTCGTTTAACAAAAATCGTTAGAAAATTGATTTCAGAGTTGGTCTCGTTTCTTTATTAAAATTGCGATGGTAGTTTCGTGCTAGACAAGGATGAACCTTTATCCGGCGGATATCGGATGGAAGGATTTAAATTATTTTCGTAATTTCCGAGACGAAAGATTCGTCTATTGGATTTGAAATTGGGTCAAACGTTCAGCTAAAATTGCTCCAGGTATTTTTGCCTCTTTAGTGGAGAATGTTTCATCGATTCCATTTCAAATCGAGTCAGATATTTTCCCGAAGTTGTGCAGAGTAGTTCCAATCATTCTGAGAGAACAGTTTCATATCCGTGATTTTATATCGAAGCATTTACTTGTGCACTCCGCCAAAATTAGTTAGGGTCTCCACCCAAGAGAATTCTCTTCCTGCAATATTCATACCTCTCCTTCGAATCCCATAACTATAAAAAGTCTCGAAAAGAGTCGATTCTCCACCTATATAATTCCACTTCATCCTAACAGTAGCAATAATCCAAACATCGACCACCAAAGAAGAAAGTTAACGACCACAAACTTCAAATCCACTTGCAACCCCCTGAATTCAAATAGCTTTCTCTCACCTCCTCGACTTACCTGTCAAAGAATCACCATAAATTTCCATTCCTACCGATTCGCCGTGCCTCTAAAGTCCCATCAAGCTATGAAAAACAATTTCCAACCATCCAAAATATCCCATCCAAACGAGTTATCCCTAAAACCTCGCAAAAGGGCGGTCAGCGTGAAAAACGTCCGGCTCTTTGCGCAACTTTCATCCCCCACCCAGAAACCCGCGAAATCAACGGGATAAGCGTAAAACCATCGGTAAATTTCGCACCCTTTTATCTTCCCCCTTTGCGCATTTATTTCATCAACCCCAAAAATTTGGTGCAGCAAACGCCAGCGTTGTGTTAATAAGCGAACCACCGGTGCTCGTTCCCTGCGGTATCCTGTGCAAACTCACGTCAGAAGGTAAAATATCCTGTTACCGTGGCAAAGTTAACGGCTAGTAGGCATTAAGCTCATCAGAGTCTTGGAAACTACTCGAGGCAGAACGGTTAAGTACATAAGTCTCTCGCGAGATACACCTTAAGTCATCCTGACGTTTACTCGCTCGTTCTTCTCACCTTTAAGCGAGAATAGTTTAATTAAGCTGAACCAGGGGTGGAAGGATTCGAAAGGTGGTAGGTCGACGGAGTGTAAAGGTGTACGACTGGCAGAAAGAAGAAAAAAAGCTGACGTTTCTTCGAAGTTTTAATTAAAGTTAGCCCGAAGTCACGGATAAGACAATTAAGTTGGAGACAAACGGGAGGCCCGATTGAATTTCCTACCTTCGGTAATTAATTTCGACGTTATAAAGTCTACGCTTCTCGGCCACATCGTCTCTCTTTTGTGAATTATACTTTACCAATGGTATTTTCTCAGTGACTATATCTCCTCCTGTCTATCTGTCTTCTATTATTATGCCAGTTTCAATAACTTTCTATCTTGTCTTATTTCATTTCGCATCCTCCTCCTCTCTTTCTGAATCCTCTTTCACAGTATTAATTTGCTTTTCTCTTTCTCTGTTTGACTTTCTCACTGTCTCTCATTCTCTATTTCATTTTATTTCCGCTTGCTTCTACTATCAATCTCTACTTCTCCCTCTTTATATTAGATTTTCTCGCTATCTCTTATATCCTCTCGCCATTTCTGTCTACGTCTCTCCCACCCTGTTTCTTACTTTCTAGCAACACCTAACTTACCCCCTTGTCCCTTGATCCTCTCTTCCAATCTCTCTCATTCCATCCAACTTCTCTGGTCCCGAAGCCTTCGGTAATTACGGTTACCGAAGTCTGCGAAATTGCCAACTGCCAAGGGTGCTGGAATTTCGCGCGAAACGTATTACCAACCCGGTAATCGGGGTCTGACGTCGATGATGCGGCGAAATTCGCGGACGAGGGGAATTCCGATCGTCCACAGTTCGGTAGATTAAAAAAAAAGGACCGTCGCATGTCGGGATTTTGTCCTGAAATATTGAAAAGTCCCATACATCGTTCGGTTAGTTTTATTAATTAACGAACGTGTAAAATTGATAACGAGATGAAATTCCTCGGTCAAAAAGGATCTCTGGTAATTGGCGATAACGATAACGAGCGTTATTACTTTCGTCTAGACATTCAAAGACGATATTCGTAACGGATATTATATTTGTTTAATAGTGTCTGATGCTGTTGCAATATTTTTTCCCTTTTTTTTTTATTTCAACGTAGTGTTATTAATTAACGAAAGCAGAGAATTGACAACGAAACGAAATACCTCGTCGGGAACGAGCTGTCGTTCGATAATTGGCTATTATACCGTCGGCGTGGTGAAATTCCCGGATAAAGGGCATTATTTTCGCGTAGGACTTAGGGGATGAAACGTAGATATCGCACCGTCTGAAGCTAGAGGCTTTGTAACGATATTACAAACTTCACCCTCCTGATTCATAGATTTTATTAATTACCGTTAACCGAACGCGTTGGAAATCGATGACAATATCGAATTCCTCCGGCGGGGTGCCATAGCTCGTCTGGTTTAATTAGAGGTTTAATTATCACCCGAAGAAAGTTACCCGGATCGTTTGTTACCATGAATTTCAATGTTACATCGCGTGCCCTTTCTCTTCATTGAAAACTGA
This sequence comes from Cerceris rybyensis, assembly GCA_910591515.1. Taxonomy (NCBI): domain Eukaryota; kingdom Metazoa; phylum Arthropoda; class Insecta; order Hymenoptera; family Crabronidae; genus Cerceris; species Cerceris rybyensis. The sequence continues at coordinate 21,399,313 of OU342792.1, read as the reverse complement.
TCGATCAACACAAAATGATATCTATCATTTATTCAAAATTCTAATCATCAACTAACCCAACCTTTTCCACCAAAAAATTTCAAAAAATCACAAGACATTCGAAAAAATGATCTTAAACTTTCTCCACCAGGTTGATAATCCTCAAAAACGTTCACGACACAAAACGAAGAAGTTGAGCGCGAATGCGTTGATACGCGTAAATCCTCGGTCATTCATGCTCTCACGTACAACCACTCGTCCGTTCTCCTTTCAGTAGGGCATTTTTATTTCACGCCGACGTCGACGACGATGACGACGACGTCGCCGGTGTCGGTTGTTTTTTCTCTGACGGCGTTGTGCCGAGCCGCGAAGAGAAACCGAGAGAGTCAGTGGCAAAGAGGAAAGCGAGGGTGAAAGAAGCGCAGGAAGGAAAGAGGGAAGGGACGATCAGTCATTCAAGGACGATTCTTTCAGCCTGCAAACTCACTGGATTGTGTGTGCAGGGCCACCCTCTTTAGAATTCCCCGTCCGTGGAGCAAGAAGCTCGTAAAAGACAAAGGGGGGTCGGTAGCAGAGGGATAGAAAAGCCGTGGCACAAGGGGGTGACGGAGACGAAACGAGAAAGAGGAGAATAGCAGAGGGTTGAAGAGAGAAGAAGACGAAGTGGAAGAGGAAGAGACAAGTCGGCCGAGTGAAAGACGGTAGGAAGGAGATAAGGAAGATGGGCGAGAGTTCGCCAGATCTGAGCCTTCGGCTTCGCCGAGGCAGCTCCGACTCCAGGGATTCCTTCTATATGGACTTTGCTCAGGTATTCCATGAGCATTCACCCCACCTATCGGCACGTCGATAATCCCCGATAATATCTTGCGAATAACTGTCATCGCTCGCGCGACTGTAAATTTTCGAATTGTTTGAATCACTCGGAGATAACGGCCCACCGGCTAGAATGGGGGGGTATTGATTCAATTTTGGGAAGAGCGTACGAGCTTTGGGGGATGATGGGAAATATTTGAACATGTTCCGATGAATTGTAACGATGGGGATCGGTCTTTTTAGTGGAATTGCTCTTCATTAGTGTTATGGATAATATTGTGTTTACAAAAAAAATTATGGTTGGGTGATGTGCCGCATTTTGGTTTGAATAATTTGTACACCATCTAGACTATATGCTTGAAATTCATTTCAGAATATTCTCCACGTCTAGACACTTGGTTTTAACGATGACGGACATCATTAGAGAAAGTGTAGAGTCAGTTCTTCAGGTTTATTATATTAAAATAATGAAGACTCCCAGAAAAACACAATCTGAGAGACGTTAAAAATTTCACAACCCCTCAAATTATTCAGCAGACAGATTTTCCCCCTAACGCGACGTCAATTCCCCTTGAAAAATGTCCCACAGGCAAATTTCCCTAATCAACCAATTAACGATGGACCCTAATTGATATCCAGGGCATCGATTCGGACATCGAGGAGGTGGCACGCCCAGGTGACACGAATTCGGATCCGATGATGGAGAACCATCTCGATGAGAATGGAGGAAACGAGCTGCCACCGATCGAGGACATCACGACGATCCCTGAAGAGGCATCCGAGGAACTTCGAGAAGAAGAGGAAGCCGCGGCTTTGGAGGCTGCTCAACGAACACCCGACGGCCCCATAATTAACACGGAAGCAGAGAAACCCACGGCGCCGCCGCAGCTTTCCACCCTTGCCCCGCTTGAGTGAGTAGAGAAAAATCCAGGCTTGCATTTATGTATTTCGTTTTTCTGCCTTTTGCGCTAACGCTGGGAATATTTCACGGGAAAAGGGTGTTGTTTTAGGGTTTGAATAAAATTGTACGGTTAATGCTTTGACCGTTGGAGGAGTTTTGATAAGTGTATGGTTTGTGGGGATTTTACAATGGTTTTGGAAGTATAACTGAAGGTATTTAAGTACTTCGGATTTGAGTGGGTAATAATGTATATTACGCTAGGTTTGAGGAAATGGGAATAATTTACATTAAAATCGGAGTGTATTAGTTCTCAAACTTTCCTACTCAGTCTGGAAGACGGACAAACCTATAATACCCTTTCCTGCACTGCTGGTCTCTTAAAATATATCCGTTCTTCCTAGCCCTTCCAGCACTGCCAGACCCTTCTAGCCTTGCCTGTCCCGTCTGTCCTATCTATCTCCTAACTTTTCTGACACATGCCTCAGAAGCTCACATTTGACGGCGGCAACTTGGAATTTTGTCGAAATTGGATTGAGCTTTTTAGTTTCAGCCATCAGGTGTGAGCTTGCAAGCTCAGATGTCGATGCTCAAACTAAAAAGCTCACATTTTTGGAGGAAATATGGACATTTTTATTGAGCTTTTTAGTTTGAGCCATCAGGTGTGAGCTTGCAACCTCAGATGTCGATGCTCAAACTAAAAAGCTCAAATTTTTGGAGGGAATTTAGAAATTTTTATTGAGCTTTTTAGTTTGAGCCATCAGGTGTGAGCTTGCAAGCTCAGATGTCAATGCTCAAACTAAAAAGCTCAAATTTTTGGAGGAAATTAGGAAATTTTTATTGAGCTTTTTAGTTTGAGCCATCAGGATTGAGCTTGCAAGCTCAGATGTCGATGCACAAACTAAAAAGCTCACATTTTTGGAGGAAATTTGGAAATTTTTATTGAGCTTTTTAGTTTGAGCCATCAAGTGTGAGCTTGCAAGCTCAGATGTCGATGCTCAAACTAAAAAGCTCACATTTTTGGAGGAAATTTGGAAATTTTTATTGAGCTTTTTAGTTTGAGCCATTAGGTGTGAGCTTGCAAGCTCAGATGTCGATGCTCAAACTAAAAAGCTCACATTTTTGGAGTAAATTTGGAAATTTTTATTGAGCTTTTTAGTTTGAGCCATCAGGTGTGAGCTTGCAAGCTCAGATGTCGATGCTCAAACTAAAAAGCTCACATTTTCGGAGGAAATTTGAAAATTTTTATTGAGCTTTTTAGTTTGAGCCATCAGGTGTGAGCTTGCAAGCTCAGATGTCGATGCTCAAACTAAAAAGCTCACATTTTTGGAGGAAATTTGGAAATTTTTATTGAGCTTTTTAGTTTGAGCCATCAGATGTGAGCTTGCAAGCTCAAATGTCGATGCTCAAACTAAAAAGCTCACATTTTTGGAGGAAATATGGACATTTTTATTGAGCTTTTTAGTTTGAGCCATCAGGTGTGAGCTTGCAACCTCAGATGTCGATGCTCAAACTAAAAAGCTCAAATTTTTGGAGGGAATTTAGAAATTTTTATTGAGCTTTTTAGTTTGAGCCATCAGGTGTGAGCTTGCAAGCTCAGATGTCGATGCTCAAACTAAAAAGCTCAAATTTTTGGAGGGAATTTAGAAATTTTTATTGAGCTTTTTAGTTTGAGCCATCAGGTGTGAGCTTGCAAGCTCAGATGTCAATGCTCAAACTAAAAAGCTCAAATTTTTGGAGGAAATTAGGAAATTTTTATTGAGCTTTTTAGTTTGAGCCATCAGGATTGAGCTTGCAAGCTCAGATGTCGATGCACAAACTAAAAAGCTCACATTTTTGGAGGAAATTTGGAAATTTTTATTGAGCTTTTTAGTTTGAGCCATCAAGTGTGAGCTTGCAAGCTCAGATGTCGATGCTCAAACTAAAAAGCTCACATTTTCGGAGTAAATTTGGAAATTTTTATTGAGCTTTTTAGTTTGAGCCATCAGGTGTGAGCTTGCAAGCTCAGATGTCGATGCTCAAACTAAAAAGCTCACTCGGATTTTGACTACTGACACAGCACTCGATATGCTAATCGATGAGGATAATAGCCTAGTTTGCTCGAGGCTTTCGAAATTGTGCTGCTTGGCGATTCGATCTAGTACCGTCGCTCTTCATTAACAGCGCACTTTTCTAATTACTGCAATGTAATCACTTTTTTGTCGACAGGGTATAAACGTATTAATGCAAATTTTCCCCCTATCCCCGAATATTTTGCTCAATAGTTCATCTACCATCTTATTTCTTCAATTAAAACTTCACTATCGTAATTTATTAAAAAATAATATCTCTATCTAGACACATTATCCTACACTTATCAAAAATTTAATTTAATTCTTTTATTCAAGTCTATTCGCATCGATCGCCACTTTACATATATAAAAGACGTTAAATTGAATATTCTCAGAGATCGAAACTTTCCAGACAGCAAAGTGGTTGCTAAACGAGATCACACCCCTAGATATCAAAGAGAGCTGACAGTAGGATGAAAAGTAATGTTTAAATTCGAAAGATCATCCCGAACGAACAGTGATATTCCACAGGGGTTAATACCACCGGTAGGGGTAGAAGCTTCTTCCCCTTCTCTTTAACCCCCTCTTCTACCCAGTAATATTCCCGACCATTAACGATCCCCATACGTCTCGCTCAGACGAGGCCTCTTCACCTGCCACGAGAGCTCAAGGAAAAAAAAGGAGGCGAGGTTAAGTAGGTAAACAAAATAAGCGTACGTATCGTGACGGGGTTAGAAAAAAAAAATAAATATTCACGGGCGCAAACGTACACCTGTACGTACATCCACACACGATAGGAACAACCCCTCGTCTGAATTCGCTCGAGATTTCGCGTAATTACTCGCTCCGAATTTACGAGGAAACGTAAACTAGGTGTACGAGAAGTGCCGGAGTACGTCGATGGAAAAGTCGGTGGAAAAGCCGATGGGAATTTTTAACGCGATTATATTGAACTTTGTACGACGACTTGGAGCACTCCTACCGTCTGACAGGAGCATCGAAAGAAGGGATTACAGACTTCTTGGAAGTGGATTTTCTTTTGAATTCTGGGACGTGGAAAATTTTTCTAGATTTAATTACTTGAGCTTTTTCAATTGAACGGAGGTTGCTGAAGGAAATTGCGGTGGCTCAGATCGTGGAAATGTTGGAAATCATCTACGATAAAGAATCGTGGTTTAATTCTAATTGATGATAGAATATATTGGAATCAATTTTCTTTGTATTTTGTGAAACAAGTTTTCACCTAGAAATCAGAGAAACTTTGCAATGACATTTATGGATTTTCAAAAAAAATCTGTCAATATTTACAACCCCTACAGAAAGAACCTAAAAGTTCTTAATCCCAGAGTCTAAAAACACAGAAATTTCAATGTCCCCCAAACATCAGCTATTCTCACCTGCCTTCCATAAACTTCAGCAAGACGATTTTCACTAAGAACAAACCTCTCGTTTGCATCGTTTATCCTCTGTACGAAGCGACACGATGTAAATTACAGCTGCCATAGTCAAAACGGGCGGGTTTTCTCCTCTTCTCGTCTCTTCTCTTCGTTCGACTGACCGCCGCCACTATTCACAGGCATGGAACATTAGTCACTGTCCATGATTAACGCACATTTCCCTCGGTTCCTCTTCCCGTGCCGAGGAACGGCATTCCAGCAGCAGTTCCTGCACCATCGACGCGATTGAACTTGATCGTGAAAAATCGCTTCGCACTCCACTTCCGCTCTCGCTCGATCGTTTCCCTCGAGCTGCGGCTATATCCGCTTATCGCGCGACTCGACGAGACACCCCACTTTGGCCAACCACCGGAGATGACTATTAATTGCATATTAATTACGCACGCTGGACGAGCAGACGATTAATCGAACCTCGACGGTAATACTAGGGAATATTGTAAAATCGTTTCTACCATGAGACATTAGCAGTTTTAACGATAACGATGATAATAGTTTGGTGGCTGTTGAAGGGCTCGTAATCGATAATGAAAGGGTGGAATGATGGAATTGTTCTTTTGAAAATTATCTATGGTAATGTGTTGTGGTTGTGGGAATGGTGTTTGGTTTCTGAGTGTTGTTAATTGAGTGAAAAAGGAAAGATTGATAGTTGGAGGATGGGAAGTATGGTTGAAAATGTGGGAATTGATGTGTTCGTTACTGTGCTTAATGGTAGCTGATATTTTCCTGTTAAATTGTTTTTAATCACAGGTATTCTGGTTCTTTGTGTTGAGCTTCGAGCAAAGAAGATTAAGGTGGGCTTGAAATTGTGAAGAGGGGATATGGTGGGTATAGAGCTGAAGGCTTGGTCTGCCAATTAGTGAGCTGGAGTTTAAATCCTCTGGGAGACTTTTCCTAAATTATCATTTAATATATTGTTGCCTCGGAGGTTCGAATTTGCTCCTAAAATTGTAGCTTCTGACTATAATAACTACAGTGATTAAAACCAGAAATATGAAACAACGCCAAAAAAAAAATTAATAATCTCTAAAGCTCTCTCTCACCAAATGTCTGCACAAAAAAAATCATAAACTCTTTCATAATTAATCGCACCGTTTAAAATAAAAAACTATCAGTACCAAACCCATGACCCTAATTACCTTAAAATCAAAATCTCTTGAATTAAAAAAAAAAAAGAACAGATGTATTATATTCAAAATACCGAAGCTCCTGCAAAAAATAAAAATCCCTCGCCGTCCATTTTCCTCCCCGCTTATTTGTTTTCCGATGCGCGGACGAATAAAGCGATTAATCGCCACCCGAGGAGCAATTTCCAGCGACATTGCACCGTCCTCCGCGGACGGGGCAAGCTCCATTCGGCGAACCGGATTACTTCCGGCGGATATCGAACATGAATTTTGCGAATGCGCGTCCGAGAAACGGCGCCGGAGTTAATATCGTCCTGTCGCTACGTTCAGCAACACGAACGACCTTCGTTCACCGTCTCTTTCGCTTCCGATCATGTCTCTTCTCTTGATCCTCTCCCCTGCTTTCCTTCTCCACAGTTTTGTCCCCGGTTCGCGCCGCAATTCCCGCCAAGCATCCTCCTTCTGGCTGGTCCAACTCGGAGGGCAGCTTATACCGTCGATTTGCATGTAGATTCGATCAAAGTAGACGCACGACCGAACTTCTAGAAGGATAACTTTGTCCAGGGGTGGAAAAGGAGCGACAGTGTGTTTTTTTTTCCTTCTTCGTTGGAAGTAGAATTTCGTGGAGGAAATTTGGAATTCTGTCTCGCGGTGGATTCGTCTGCTGGCGGAAGAGAGTGGAATGGGGAAGGGTGGAGGAAGTAGATGAGGTTTATGGATGTATTTCGTTTACGTAATTTCTGCTTTCGACGTTGATAGCTTCGTCTGCGATATATTATAAAATGGAGATATTGAGAAGTTGACGTATTAGGAGAAATTTAGTAGATATACTACCAGCATTAAATTTGTTATATTTAAATATATCAAATAGGTACTTTGGAAAAAAAGAAATAAAGAAGTTGAAGGGATGATTGATTCGGTAATCTGTATTTTATAAGATCAACGTTGAATATCTGCTCTATGACTGTCCCATAAACTTGGAGACCATTTGGAAAAAATTGGAAACCAGTCATTTTGACTTGCTGGGTAGTTCTAGTATTCATAATTTATACAAATATTTGATGATAGGTGGTAGAAGAGTGGACACTGTCTACTTACTCTCTTTATATCATTTTACAGCTCTGAATTTTCTACATCAAAGAATATAAATCCTCTCAATAATCAATACCAGCTCTCTTTAAAATTCTCCTTAGAAATCTACCTTCATCTCCTCAAAAATTCCACTTGTCAAACAAACTTCGCTCCTTGGTCCTCAACGATTCCAAGATCCAGACAAAAGAGGGTTGCCAAACGATAGTACGAAATCCTCGGCCCCCCGCTTGCGTTACGCCACTGCGAATTTGATAGGGCTAACGAGCTCGATATCAAACGGCCGCATATCCAGAGATGATAGAGAGTGGGACGGAAAAGAGGGACACAGAGAAGGAGCAAGATATACGAGAGTGCCACGGAGTCGTGATCCGTCACTAGCGGGGCCTCAGTTTGTAATGTGGGGTCCGTGAGTGCCGCGACACGAGCCGGAGGGCCGTGATTGTGTCATCCGTTTGTGAGTTCAGCAGCCGACATTCCGTCGAGACGATCGAGGAAACCGCGCGAACCAAGGTCACGGATATGCTCATCAAGGAGACCTCCCTCAGGTATCACCAATCCATTCGGATCCCCTTCAAGGATCCATCCTTTCTTCAGCCGACGATGGCCTCTGAATTCTAAGCGGTTCTTGAAAGAGAGTGCACTTGCGCGGTCTCGAGACGATGGCGAAGTTTTTGTTGAACAAGGAATGCATAGTTTTCAACTCTGCGGTTTGAATAGTTCTTCGTCTTTTTTGTTGGATGGATGAATAATTTTGTGGAATTATCTATAGATGATTATTCGGTTTTTACTTGGCGGTGGTAGTCAGTATTGATGAGAGGGTGTTAACCCCTTGTAGCCCGCTGTGACATTTCTGTAACAAACAAAAAAGGTCCTAGAAAAGCCATATGGACCATATTTATTCCCTTTTAACTGATTGTATCATCACTGCTACATACCATACTATCGAAATAATACACCACCTTACGCAGAGATGCCGCTAAATAGTATATTACTGCAAATTAGTTTTGATAGTTCAGTTTTTGTCTATTTTAGAATTTATGATCATGGCTTACAAGGGGTTAATACTTTGTGAGCTGTCTTCTGCATGATGCTGTCTTGCTATGATAGTCCTGGTTTTACTGATTGATAGTAGTATGTTGTTTTGAGTAGTTGACAGCAGGAAAAACGAATGAGTGGCGGTTTGCAATTTACGTTTGAATAAGATGAAAATAGGCTGAATAAGATTAGTTAATAGTGTGTTATGTCTAGTGTCTAAAGTATTTTGAAGAACGAAGGACCACAAAGTGTTTAGTGTAGAAAAGTGTGTCGAGTACAGGTAACTATGAGGCTAGAAAAAATTAGAGCACTAGGAACGGCTATGACATAGTTGGAATCCTTGTAAAATAAAAATAGCAGAACATTGAAACGCAGCCAGAAACTTCACGACAACCCTAAACTTCAGACTGTCGATGTCTCGCGATAATAGGAGTTGTCGGAAAAGCGTAAAAGTCGATAGGACCGGCAAGGAAGAAACATTTAGCGGTTATTTCCTCGGAGCTTCGGTGGCAGGAAACGATTAAAAAAAGCTCGTACAATAGCAGGCTGTAAGAACGAACGACACGAAAAGAAAGAAAGGAAAGCACGACGTAAATTCCTGAGGGATATCCCAAAGGGGTGGCGGAGGAGCGAGGCTTCGACCGAAACAAGGGAAACCTGGCAGTCGGGTCCTCGAGCCACGGATACACTCGCCCCACAATGAGGGAACGGTACTCAGCCACTGAATCAACCCCTCAGTGCCCTCTTACTCCACCCCTTTGCTGCCCCTCTCCTCGTCCAGCAACACCCTCTTCTGCTTCTTCAACGCACTACGTGATTATTTCAAAAAGCTCGAAGGCACGAGATGAGCTCCCATCGCCGCCCTCCTCTGCCATCCCTCTCGACTTCTCTCTTTTTCTTCTTTCTCTCCTTTACTCTATCTTTTTCTCTTTCTCTCACTTTTTCTCTCTTTCTATATTTCCCTTGCTTTCTCCTACTTCCTCCCTCTTTCTGTCTTTTTTCTTTCCCTCTCTTTCTCTCTTTTTTTTCTACGTCCACACGGAATGGGGTGCGTGCAGGGCTATCCGTTCTGGTATCTCGTGAAAAGGACGAAACTTCTTCGGCCCTTCTCCGTTGCCGTGGTTGTCGCAAGGGCTCGCGGCGACTCGTAGGGGTAGGTCGCTTTTACGTCGCGCCTCGTTTACCTTCTTAAATACGCGCAACGCTGGATACCATTGACGAGATATTTTTAATATTTTTCGCGCGAGGGTCGATTCCCTTTCACGCTCCTTTCGAGTGGAATTTTTTAAATGCGCGCCTCGATGGATTGTTTAGTTGAGTGCCTATGGGGGCGAACTTTGACTCGTAGATTGGGGATGCGTTAGCATTAGATAATGATCAGGGTATATTTTGAGAAGATCCTCTAATTTGAAATATTTCAAAATTTCCTCCATCATTTATATAAAATTGTTAGAAATAAAAGAGGTAGGAATTTGAGAATTGACAAATATTTCGCCATTACAAAAAATTGCTAAAATGCGATACAGAAGTGAAAATCACACATCACCCTTCACGATAGTGAAGTTGGATTGAAAAGTATAACTATCCCCACTAAAAGGACATCAGAGAAAATAATGTCCAAGATAGGACCTCCACTTTTCACTCTATCCAATTACACCCTCACCCTTTGACCCTCTCCTTTCAAGAATACACATCGTGTTCACACTCCCTGAAAATTTGAAAAATCACGTTCGAATACGACCAATGATTCCTTGATCTTCATGGTCTTTATCGTGCAATAAAAAGAAACGATTTTCCTGCCGTTTCTCTTAACCTATCTTCAAACGGCCGGAAGGACGAAACGAGGGTGACTTCCGCGAGGATCGAGACGTCGATTCGACGCAATTTCACTCCACCGAGATTTATTTACGTTCTCTTCTGCAGCTCTGTACTTTGTACGATCAGGCTGACCCTTCGGAGGGTGGATAAATGTCGTCGTAAATTCAATGCTAATACCGGCTCGCTCCGAGGGGGTTAAACGGGGTAAAATTCGAAGGCCTGTCCATTCTGAAACACGAAACGCTGGTGGCGTATTTCGTGTGCCAATTCGAAAGGATACTTTGGGATCGTTATTAGATAAACGTACGGTGCTAGAAAGTCGACGTTACGTCGTTTAATGACACCCACGAAATGATCGGCACTAGTAGGTCTCTTCCTGCGGCCAGTGTCAATGCGATGTATCAAATGTTACGACATCGCGTTGACCTTAAATTAAGCCTGACAAATGTTCCGTGTGAGTTCCCACTTGAATTTTTATATCTGACGTGCAAAATTCATGATATTGTTGCGGTTAAAACAGTGGGTAGATTTGATATCCGAGGATACTAAATTCCACGTTGTGTCAATTACTGGGAATTGGTATAACTCGATGAATCTGGCACAAAATTTATATACGGTTGTTGATCTCTTAACGGTAGACCCTTCAAGGCAGTTAAAATTAAGGTTTCTTTATTTCTTTGTAAGAAATTTCAAATTTCTTAAGCATACATTTCTCTGGGTTTCTCTAATATGTTTAAATATACTGAATTAATTACTGGAAGTATTGACGTTAATTAATTCCGAGGCCCACAAATATGCAACTCACAATATATTGAGTATAATTATCCGAAAATTTGTAAACTTATATCTATGTTCATTTTTAACTTCCTATTTAAGAAAAAGTAGGAATAGAAAAGAGAAATGATGTTAATAGAATGAGGCAAAATTAATAAATTGAGATTAAGAAGTCATTAGCTGTTCGACGTGAGACCGATAAATTTTCATCTATCATACCAGTGCAAAATGAACTTATCAACGTCTCTTGCGTCAAATTTCCGAATAATTATCCCTCGGAGGGAATTTCCAGGGAGGGGAAGTTCTCCAATCGCGACGGCACGAAATTGTTTCGTTCTGGGTCTCTTTGAGCCGGCTAACAGTGCTATAACTAAAGTCTCTCGTGGAAATTCTCCGTTGTGAAACTAACGGTAACGTTTCCCGACAAAGTTTTCCCAGCCATTTGTTACTGCACTTTAACGAGTTCTGATTGCCGCCACTCTTCGGCGTAACGGCAGCCAGTTCCACGGTTTTGAACTTGCCTGTAAATGCATTATGCTTGTCTTCTAGTCCAGATTGAACCGAACACGAAACAAATTCCTCCACCCGTTAAAATTTCCAGGGAAAATTGAAAATTACATTAACAGCAGTAGCCCTTGAAAAATATCCCGTTCAAATCCGTCGATCGTGTCGTTCAATCCGAGAAATGTACTTGCTTTGAGTTTCTCTATCCTAAAGGAACAGAAAATATATTAGAACTTATATTTTCATCATCCATTTTACCATCTAGAAACACTCTTTTCAACCTTCAAGAATATCCTTACTTCCAAAAATTCCAATTACTACCTACCACCATCCCAACTTATCCTACTTGAAAATTTAAGAAATTGAAATCGCTTCACAAAATTGCATGAAACTTCTCAAAATTAATAAAACCTCATCAAAACCTCTAATCATACAAATTAGAATTTCTACGTTGAATAATAAATCAATACAAACTCCACAAACCTACATAAAAGCTATAAAAAATAACCCAAATTCAGCTACCACATCGAACAGTCGGAATCCACGAATAAAAATCTCTCAAATTAAAAGCGAATCAAGTGAAACCAACTCTGCCGCGCATTTTCGAGTTTCATAAGCAAACGAATTAATCTATTCCAATAATCTAGGTACTCCGTCGAGAATAGAACGCAATTATTTCCCTAATAACGTCGATATCCACAAATCGATCAGCCAATGACAGGTTTAGAAATAATGAGGAAACATGTTCTGTACAGCTGGCCAGGATTGCCGGCCGCGTTACCGTCGCCGGCATCCCCGTCCGCGGTAATAGTTTCGCCGGAAACGCTGTCCAGGCATAGCAGCAGCTCACCCTCGAGGCCTCATCGGCCACCCCAGTTCGCTTTGGCGTTACCATGTTCCTCGCAGCCGATTTCTGCGGTCTGCTACCCAGCACCGACCTTCCTAGACGCCACCGAGGACAGAAAATGGAAGAAGCTTGGATGGTAAGTGGAAGAAGTAAACCTTCGTGGTTACGTCATGCTAAAGTTTTTGGGATGTGGAATTTAAACGAGACTCAGGGGATGGCGTTGATAATATCCTTGTGGATGTAGGACGATAAATCGTGGTTGAGATGAAAATGAAAGTTTCGAGCGGTTCCCTGGTCTCTGTGGAGTTTGAAGGGTGCTTGGGAGTTTGCGTTATCGAACGCACTCGTGAACATTGATCGTTGATGGTTTTTGGGTACTGCGAAAGAGCTGTGAAGTATTGTTGACTTTTAGAAGAGTATTTCAAATTCTGTTGATTGATTTGTACTCTATTTTAAATACAAGGCAAATTTTTTATAATATTTCTACTCTAATAAAATTATTTGGGAAGGATTGTTACTGCAGAGGTAATCTGGGGTTTGGGTACCAAAATGTTGTTTTTTAACTAATTTAATAATGAAGAAGGTAATAATATATTAATTAAAGATAAATCAAAGTTTAGATGCTAAAGCAATTAGTACGAAATTCTCTTGAGCACGTTCGTTCCACTTTATGTAAGTTCGTATGTACGTGCATGCAATGACGATTCAATGAGATCGGATCTTGACTCGTTTTCATTCTCGATGATTTAAAGCGAAGAGAGGGCGGGGATGAGGTGGAAGTGGGCTGAGAGGGAATGCCGGTCACCACGGAAATTTCACGTGATCCTACGGGTTATCCTGACCGACGTCTGTACCGCAATTACCGGCACTTTATGAATCAAACACACGCGCATGACTGGCCACACGATTACTCGTAATTGAGCCAATTCTTACGGGGGTGGATGTATTTGCGGACAATGGTGTCTCTACTGACCGTTGCGCGACGTTTCGGTTTTGTTTCGCCGTTTCCTCGCTTTTGATTTTCCATTTCTCGGTTGTTAATTCACTGCTTCAAAGACTCGTGAAAAGACTTTAAGGATAAAATATTCTCTTCATTTTTGTCTTCAAAGATTCCTGAGAATTTTAATTTCTCTGAGAATAAAAAAATTCAACAGAGTCTATATTGAAAATTTTATTTGATTTCTCATTTTCACGGTGCGAAGTCTCTAGCTTCAGGAAACTGTGAGGTAGAATTTGAAAAGCTCTCTTGATTTATTTTTCCGACAGTTTTCCAGGAATTTGACTTTATAACAGCAGCAATTATTCTTTCCACCGTGAATAAAGATTTCGTCGCATCAATAAAAAAGGTCCCTGTCCGACAAAGCTCACCGTGAAAGATTTAAGATTTCACTCGTCGTTTCCTATGTTTTCAAAGCCCTTCCGTCATACTCCGTCGGTCTCTCCATTCGCAGAACAATGGAACAATAGTTTTTTTGTACTGGCCTATTTCTGAATACCCACCCTAATGACACCGCTCTTTGCTGGCTTTCATCTTGCTTTTTCCAAGCTTCAACATTTTTGCAATGCTGCGGTGCTATTAAAGAAAAAAAAAATAGAAAAAAAATATTAAAACGTGCCATTAAACAACTTTACCTTCTCATCACGTATCATCGTCGAACCGTTATCAATCAAATGAAAACGTTTACTTCAATAGGACAGAAAATACGGGGAGAAATTTAAATTCACCGGAGTGGAATTTCATACGAAATAAGAAAACGTTCCCTCGAAACGCAATGGAAAGTAGAGATCCATTTCCTCGAGAAAATTTAATCCACATAGATGCACCTTCGATTCGGTCTCAATTTCCGTTTCTCACGCAGCGACGCCCTGGCTACGACGTTTAGCGCCCTGTACGGGAAACTCCTGGTCGTGATGGGCATCGCCTTTCCCATGGCGGAAGTAATATCCACCTACATACCTCCATCGTTCTACGAAGTCTTTTACCTTTACCTCTACTTTGGTAGCATGATCTTCCTCGTCTACATGTATGCCACGCTACTCCACGATGGCAAGCCGAAGTCAAGTAAGTTTGACAAATTTACAATAATTAATTTACCTACGAATTAAGTGCAATTATCATTCGTCCCTTTAAAATCTCGCTTGACCGTGCTGTTCTGCTCATTTTTATCTCACATTCGTACTCCTTCTCTTTATAGTGACCCGTCGAACAAAGGTTCACATTTTAAGAAACATAAAATGTACAAATAGGTAGATGTAAATGTTAAATACATTGAATATCAAAAACTAATACTTACAATTAGAAGCAAAGTATCTGTTAAAATGTAATCTCCATTTCGGGTCATATAGACCCGAGCAGAACAGCAGGGTTAAATTTATTCTTGCAATTTTCTGTAATTTCTGTGAGATTAAAATTATATTTTCGTCCTCAAAAGCACAGCTTATGTAATGAAACAATGAAAGCAGTATTTATAAAGTTGATACTGTACGACTATACAGTGTGGTTCCAAAGTAAACTCATGTTCGTTATTCAGAATTGCCGCCACTCGTGTGTACAGTTCCTGAAGTATGAATTTCATTATTATTTCATTAAACAATCCATTCCTGTTGCAAAACACGACAAAACATGATTAAATATTTCTCCACGATATCAATGTACTACTGTCAACCTTCGGGAAGTCCAAACACGTGGATATAAATATCAGATGAAGTTGGCCTGTCGCAAAAGTACAACACGAATGGACCTCAAGAACTCGACGTCCCGTTCCAGTCTACTGTGACGGTTACACGCAAACACAATCGTGCAAATGTCTCTCCTATATTGCCAATCGATCGTGATTCCCAGTATATTAACCTGGCACGTGCCACTCGGCACGATTAATCGCGATTGTCCAATAGGAACTGAAAGAAATCAATCCTTTCCCTCGTCGTTTCAAAATCATTTGTACACAATTCGAATAATGTATACTTTAATTAAATGATAATACGTACATTCCTCCATATGTCTCAACTTTTTTTCATTCTTCTTTTTTTCATAAAATCTCTTTCATTTAAATTCAATCAAATATTGCACAGCTGATCTGTGGTTTTTTGAAAACTAATTAACATCTGGAAACTGCTGAACTCGCCTACCTTGCCATGCACCTTTCCAAGATTTGCACGAACTTTCGATTCTAGTCTCTCGAAATCGATCTCGTTAAGAGGCAGATTAAACCAATCGATTATCATAAATTTGCATGATCAGAGAAGCGAAAGGAGGTGTGCGACCTGGACTCCTCGAGATCGTCGAGCGGTGCCGGAGGCGACAGCGACGCAGCCGATGCTGCCTGTCCGCACGTGATGGCATTCCGACCGGCTCAACATTATGGGAGCTTTTACCTTCGAATGGGCGCCGTGGCGTTTGGAATCGGTTCGATGATTTATTCTGGATTGGAATTCGGACAGTATTTCGAACTTGAGAGGAATACTAAGTGTCACAACATCATGCTGGCGCTTACGCCTGCCACTAGGATGGCCTTCATCTTCATTCAGATGTACTTTATATTTCTGAACAATGAGGTGAGTGGACTTTCTGCCTGGCACGCTGTCCTCCTATCAGTTTAGCACTCTATCGCTCTATCGTTCTATTACTTTATTGTTCTATTACTCTATCACTTTATCGTTCTATTACCCTATCGTTCTATTACTTTATCGTCCTGTCGCTCTATTACTCCAACGCTCTTTGACCCTATGACCCTATAACTACGTCATTCTATCAATCTGTCAGTCTATCACTCTCTCAGGCTGTCACCATGTCACTCCATCAGTCTGTCATTCTATCAGTCTATCACTCTATCACTCTATCACACTAACACTCTATCATTTTATCACTCTGTCACACTAACACTCTATCACTCTATCACACTAACACTCTATCATTCTATCACTCCATCACTCTATCACTCTATGACTCTATGACTCTATGACTCTATGACTCTATGACTCTATGACTCTATCACTCTATCACTCTATCACTCTATGACTCTATCACTCTATGACTCTATCACTCTATCACTCTATCACTCTATCACTCTATCACTCTATCACTCTATCACTCTATCACTCTATCATTCTATCATTCTATCACTCTATGATTCTATGACTCTATGACTCTATCAATCTATGACTCTATCACTCCATCACTCTATCACTCTATCACTCTATCACTCTATCACTCGATCACTCGATCACTCTATCACTCTATCACTGTATCACTCTACCACTCTATCACTCTATCATTCTATCAGTCTACCAGTCTAATCACTCTATCATTCTATCGCTCTATCACTCTATCACTCTATCATCCTATGTCTCTACCTTTCTATCGCAGTATCACTCTATGGCACTATCACCCTATCTCTTTACCTCTCTATCGCGGCATCCCTCTATCCCCCTATCACACTATCTCTCTACTTCTCTATCGCTGCATCCCCCTATCCCCCTATCTCTGCATCCCTTTATCCCTCTATCTCTGTATCTGTAACTCTTTGTTTCTATACTTTTCTCCACTCATTCTTTCAAAAGGACTCATTTAGGAATTATCACGTACTCGATCCAACGGTGATACGAATTCTTAACCGTTCGAGTGGCAAGCGCGATCGTTCTCCTTCTGTTTCGCATTTCAAAGTGCCAACATGCGACGCGGTAGGCCACTAATGATGCACTTGGCTTCTCAATTAGACTTTATTACGCTGGAGATTTTCGCTTTTGATTCCCTCGGACGGAAAAGAAAAGTCATACGCGTCGCGAGTGAAGGAGTTGTACCCTCGAGAAAACGGAAGACACCACTGCACTGACAGACGAAGGGTGGATTTCTCCACTTACGTTCAATTTCGCGCGGCATTCTTCTCTGATACTGCAGCATTTCAGCTTCTACATATATTACTTTACAATACTTCTAAAATATTCAAAGCGAAAGGTATTTTTATGACAAACTATGATTGCAATCGTCTTCCACGTTCAGAAACCGGATAACGAATTATTTGTAGCAGCTTTGATATGAAATTAGATATTCTGGCCCATCCAAATCTGCAGAACTTTTCTAAAATTGCAGTATCAAATAAAAACCATATACAGAAGCGAAAAATTATTTTCTTTATCCAAAAAAACTGCAAATTATAAAAACCACTCCCTCGAATGCTCTCTTTCTCCCAGTTAGATGCCACGCGGCAAAAGGTTACGAACCAGGAATTTCTTGGAGATAGCAAAAAACGATCGCTTTTACTTACTAGGTGAAAGGGAATAAAAATAGCAACCCTATCGATTTCGAGTAAATCGAGGTGCAATGCACGTAATATAAAAAGGTACGTGGGTCGTATAAGCCGTTAACGGGAAGCGTCGATGCAGGTCGAGAAGTTGGAGTAGGTGGTTAATGAAACGGAAGGGTGAACAACCCCGAGGCTAATAGTACTACACGTGTTATCTTCTCCACAGTGTCTCAAGGTGCATTAATCCACCTTTGCTTCCAGCAAATGAAAGTCTATCGTCATCGTGTGGTCGCGCGTTTCGGCCTGATGCACATGATTGGCACGAATCTCTCGGTCTGGCTGAACGTCCTCGTTCAGGAGACGAAGCATGAAATTCTCACGTTTTACAATCCGGAAAACAATTCGCTCAGAATCTCCCATAGACTTGGTAAGTATATTTACTCCTCTGTAAAAGAATCAAAATAAAAGAAAGTCAATGTAACGAATCCTTCCACTTTGTCAGGAGCGAAGGGTAGTCTCCATCTTGGAGGTCACAGCCACTATCATCATGGAGAACACGTCAGACTTCCAAGAGGCCTAAAAGGACCTCATCACATGTTCGAATGTCGAAGGACAAACATAATGGGCTCACTTGTACAAGACGCCAGCCCGTTCCTTTTCCCCTGCACCATAGAATATAGCCTCATCTGCGCTGCTATTTTATACGTCATGTGGAAGAACATATCCAAGGCTGCGTTCACTCAGCCCAAAACACCGCCGGGATCTCGACATCATGCGCACGCTTACAGGTACGGTCAACCATAACTTTACGAGGGTTCTAAAGTTCCTCATCAAAGGACACCCTCTGTTCTAACGACCCTTGCAATTCTACGTCTTCTAGCTCTTATGACGAGCTGAAGACTATGCTACCTTTTATTCTAAAACTTCAATTAAACGTAGAACTAATAATCTAACAAATCTTAATAGAAAAATAACCAAACTAAAAAGATCACCCTCCATCCCACAGGAGATCGCCTCATCACTACAGCGTCGACTGCGCCAGAGCCCACAAGGGTCTCTTCGTTGGTATCCTCATTCTGGTATTGACGATAATTTCTCTGATCCTCTTCTTCGTCCTGATATCCCGTCCAGAATTAGTCAGCTTTGCGGTCACCGAGGTGAACATCTGCGAATTAACTCTCTACGGTATGTCAACCCTCGCAACTCTCATAGGGATGTTCCAAATGCGGAAACTCCGCTACGACGGAAGTAGGAATCTTGAGCTGGATAACATCCTCCTGGTAGCCGCACAGACTGGGATGTTTATATATTCTACTTTCACGATCATCGGTGCACAATTTACCCTCGCTAAACACACGATTCTCGTTCTCGTCACTGCACTCGCGAGCGTCGTGCAAACTACTTTCCAAACGATCTTCATCCTCGATGCTTCTCGAAGATCCGTCGTGACGGCGAAACAGATACGTCGGAAACCTGGTAGAGAGATCGTGACGTTCCTTCTTGTCACGAATCTTGCAATGTGGGCGATCAACACTCTGGAGAAGTCGAGAGCGGAATCGCATCCTGTGCAGCTGCACTTTTACGGCCTCTGGGCGTGGACGATCATCACCCACGTTTCGATGCCGTTGGCGATTTTTTACAGATTCCACAGCACTGTATGTCTCTGCGAGGTGTGGAAGAGGGCGTACAAGGTCAAACCGACCTACATGTGACGCAAGGGTTCCCGCGAGGTCGTCTGCAAAACCGCGCCCCCTCAAAGGCCGAGAACTCTGCCGGCCAGGCTCGACGCCATCGCGGAAAACGATCCAGCTTATTTCATGTGATCGCGACCGGATCAGAGCCGATGATAGAACGATAGAAATCGCTCGTGAGAATGCACAATATTTTATTGGAGAAAATCGTGAGAGCTAGCGAGAGAAAGGGCACGGTGGGGCATACTATCTTTGGTTCACAGTTGGTCTGATTTTAATCTTGCGCTCATCTATTCTTCACTGTCACAAGATCTGCGAATAGATCTAGAATTTTGTAGATAAATTTGGTACTTTATAGATTCTTAATTATTTATAAAATTCTAGATTTAATTCTGAAGTGATCCTAATTGTAGACTGATTTAGAATTCTATACGTCTAGACTAATTTGCTTTAGATTTATCTCTAGATCAATGAAAAGAGACGAATAAGTCTGGAATTCTGGAACTTTGGACTTATTTATAGAACGTGAGATTTATCTCTAAAATTTTTGAAGTAAATCTAAAAACCTTCGTGAAAACTTGTCATCGCCGAGTTGCGCAATAGAAATAGCCACGTTCAGTACGATGATGGATCAATCGATTGACTCCATGGACAATGGCGAAAGAAGTCTCCCATCTAACAATAAAGTGGACCAGCATCGAAGGTCAACGTGAACCAAGAGCGCGTCCCCACCGTGCGACATTCATCGCTTTCATAATACGTTGCAAGATCGAGGTTGATGAAACGAATCTCTCGTGTTGGCTCCAGCGAGACGAATCGTCCTTGAACGAAGAACCTGAAGTACGTTACGCTACCATCGAGATTCTTCGAGGACAGTTAGAAAGTCGTATTGGTAGCCCAGATGACAGAGGCTATGTCTGACCACTGATTAATTCTACTTGGAAGGTGATACGTAAAATTCTCTGACCCGTGAGCCGGCAAGGTGTGATGATAAAATAAAACGAACGATGGCATAATAATTGGAATTAATTGGTAACATGATGGTAAAGAAGATCGAACCTTGAACTTGTGCCAAGTTCGAGGTCATCTTCTTAATAATCTCTGAAGAATTTTTTCGAATACATAATATAGTCTAGGTGATTGGAAATCCACGTAGAACTGACGATGTTTGACAAAATGGCCATAAGATGAAATGGAAGGGCGCGGTTTTTATTCCTGATATTAACCTCGATAAATCTAAATCCACTTAAAACTACGTGGATGAATTGGATAAATGAGAAACATTGAAAAGAATCATCCTTTAAATAACAAAATTCGATGTACTGGAGAACAGTGGAAAGAAGTCTGCGAAGTAGCAGTTTCGAATCTTCTACAATTGCAACATATCGAACAATCTAAAAGTTCGTTTACCAGCAAACATGTAAATAGTTTGTCCGAGACGAAATAAAAGTCAGAAGAACGAATATCGCAAAATGATCGTGCGATTTAGAGGACTGATGTTCGTGGACATTCGACGGTAAGAATTTTCACGAAGCAGAATCTTTTATACCGATGTAGAAGGTAGAGAAATTAGACTAGTAGCATTCTCGAAGTAACGGACGTTCCTTCGATTTCTTCGGGAACAATGAGATTCTGTTCGATGTGTAAACGATAGATTTTCTATCGATCGAAGTAACGAGTGCACGAATGAAAGTGTGAACGAGCAAAAGTGAAAGAGTGTGAAAAATCGAGCAAGTAAGAAAGAGAGAAAGATAGAGTGATCTTTTTATCGAAAGACTGAAAACAAAATCTAGAATGGAACGATAAGGAAGTAAAAGAACGATTTCCGATCCAGTCGATTATCCGAATCCTCGTTAGACCCCCCTTTTTTCGATCCTGGACGATCTGACGATCGATCCTTCGATGTTTACTCGAATACTCTCACGGATATCCGTCTTCCACGTAGTACAAACTACAACTTAAATAGTACTTGTCGCGTCCAAGTAGATAATTGACGAAACAACGTCGAGAGAAATAGATTGCACCCCAAATAATGTATCTTGAAACGAATTACTACGTTCTTAAGAAAATTCGTTTTACAATTTATTTGTTGAGATAGCAATAGAAAGAAAACAGGTGCGATAATTAAAGAGTTTTTATGTTTTCACGTAGGAGAAATTTGAAATAATTAATGGGTATGATAATCTGTTTCTGTCGATTGGAACGTAGCAACGTCTCGCACTCGAGGATCGTGTTTCAAAGAGAAAACTTCGAAAGCTGTGCAAAAGCACTTAAAAGTATTCTTATTAAGTCCATCCTTCATATCGAAAGTACTAATCGACAAATGGGAGAGGTTTTATTAAGAAGTCAAAAGTGCTAAAATATTATCACCTCCAAAGTACGACTGACTTTTTTTCTATCCCCAGCAATAACAAATTTCTATCATTAAAAGTATAATGTTTTATAGAGTTTTATAGTATTCCTTGGATTGAAAGTCGCTACAAGTTTAATACTATTTGACCAATTTACACCAGTGTTTTTATATCGAATATATTTAGAAATTTACGATATTACGAGAAACTTCATTAAATTTAGAAACGTCGATCATCCCATAACATTCGACCCAATACGTCCAATTCTTGTAGATTGGTTTATAAAGATAGTACAATTATTTGTACAACGGTCTCAGACTATTTTAAACGATTGGTAACACAATTTTCCATAATCCCTTTGAGATAATACTCTGGACAATAATCGTAAGTTTATCAAATGGAATTAATAAAAGCAGCAGAAAATAAAAGAAACGACGAAGTTACACGATACGTCCTTGTACGTCGATTCGACGATAGGAATGCAGAGGAATCGAAAGAGCGAGAATAATCGCAAGATAAACTTTGATTCGAAGGAGAAAAAGAGTACAACGGCTGATCATATCACTGAGCCTTATTCCGTCGAGTGTGCTGTCCAAGCTTCGATAAGCAAAAAAGGGGATCAAAAATTGATCGCGATCGAGCTCGACGTTAAAAGCCGAGGCACGAACTCCTCGAGTTTTCTGTATGCTCAATGGACTTCTAGTCGATAGAGAAGATCGAGTGAGAGAATCTAAAACAAAACGAACGAAAGAGATGGAAAGAGTGAAAAAGTCAGAATGATATCGAGAAAAAGGAGAGAAAGGAGAGAAAGTCGAGCGGATTAATTGACGTGCAATAATTGTGCGATTGTTAGCGAACGAGTGGGTGTTTGTTGAAGATGATTCTCGTTTTTCTTTTTAAAACGAGAGTAACGAGTATATGTGAGAATGATTGGAAATAAGAAGAAAAAAAGGGACGGGGGTTTGAGAAGGACGAGAAAACGTCGAGACATAAATGTTGGTAGTGACATTTTCTAGGATATAAATACGTGTTTCGTGCGTAGGCGCTTTTCATTTTTTATAACAATTACAAACGTTGACGACATTCATAGTTATCCGGTCGGACATCGTCGGTTTTTTTGTAAGATAATAATATATAGTTGGAATATAAGGCGGCTGTAAATAAGACGAACGAAAATAAGGGAAAGTGGATCCTCTTGGTGTTTAGAAGCTAGCTGTGTCGACATGTTTCTTCCTATATTATATATATATAAATATATAATATATTCACATATATATATACAAATATAAATATATTTATTATTGCGTTGTTCTATTATAATATTTATTGTAATATTCAGATATAGGATTTACGAGCGACAGCGTTACGTTTATTGATCGGAGCTCGTGTCGAGATCTTTCGTTTCTTCTTTTACTTTATTTATTTCTCTCTCTCTCTTCTTATTCTTATTCTTCTTAGTTTTATTATCGACTTCTCTCTTACTCCTTTCGGATTTCTTTCGATAAAAGACCGCTCGGAAAGACACTCCGAATTTTCATTTTCTTTCCCTTCGTCTCTCGTTTCTCACAGGCACGTTAGATACGATCTTGGCACGAGTTTTATCCGAGATGAAAAAGATGAAATCGGGGCGAAATCTCAATTCGCAAATGGGAATATTAAAAAAAAAACTACCTTTCTATGTCACGTCTCTAAACTGTACTTTTTCTATGTCCGCATACTCTAGTTCCTACGCAATGTTTGTACTCTTATACCCTTTGTACTATTTGTACCTTACGAATTGCAATACACTCGTCCGCAATAATAATCTGCGTTATTTATTATATCAAATTTACCACGAATTTTCTGGACAACCATCCTTTCCATAAATCCTTACTAAACGTCCTGTCTCGACATGCTATATGTTGCAACATCATTGACTCTACCTTATCAAGTCATTCTTTCCAAAAATCTACGTTATCACTCTACCAAATACAACTCTCCAAAATTCTCTCCTCGTCAAACTCTCCTTCATACAAAAATTGAACCAGTACCATAAGCTCTACCCTGTCAAATCATCTTCTGTCCAAAATCAACGTTATCCTCCTGCAAATAGTGCTCTTCAAAATTCTCTCATTTCCAGACACACTTTCTTAAAGATATTGACACATTAATACCATGCACTTCACCCTGTGAAATAAATTTCTACTACAAACCCCACGACATCATTCTCCAAAATTTACTCTGCACTATCTTCCCATTTTTAACCCATTGTCAAGTATTAAACGATTTATCCCGTTTAGTCTACCAAAGATATCTAAAAGTCTATGACTAGATTCTTTGTTTCCTCCGTTTTCTAAGGTTATTCTAACAGAAGAAGGAGATGTGGTTTAATTTGCATGCCGAAGTGTTTTTCGAGCATAAGAAAAACTAGACATTTTTTGGGCCAGAATTCGTAATTTTACCAAACTGTGAAAGGGTTAAACTCGACTCCACATAAAATTAAACTCCCTAACACCGTCACCACGTTCGAATCCCCAATGTTACTCCAAACTGCTATCGTCACTCTCAAAAAAATCGACTAAGAGGCTTGTCCCGCAAATAACCGAGACTCGTCAGCAAACGAATGGCCGATGGAACCAAGTCGAGCAATCTGGTCGACCTAAATACCCACGATTCCTCGCTCTACTCCAACAAGACGCACGTTCGTGCTCTCTCGATGTTGAGGTAGGTTCACCTCGGGTCCAAGGTCACCCTTGGTAGCGCCGTCCGAAAAGCGAATCTAAGAAAGGAAATCGATTCCGAACATGACTTTCTCTCAACGAATCTACCAGGTCGTCGTCCTCGTTTGCTCGATGGAACGATCTCCTCGAGGAGGTCTCAAGAACGAGACGATTCATGGGTCATCGGAAAATTATGAACTTCCCGGAACGACTTCGTTAACCGCAGTCGTCGCGGAATAACGCCAAGGATCCCCTTAGAGGATACTTCGGTGGTCGACAGTTGGATGTGGTGGTTGCATTTACTTAATTTCACCGTGCTCAATTAATGTTCGCCGGAGCGACGCGAGTCCTCAAGGTCGGCTAATGAAGTTACCAATTAACCTCTGCCGTGCGAAACCCGAGAGACCGTCGTTGAGAAATTTTACCCCCATCCCCTGATGCACTGAAATAATTGTAAAAACTACGGTGATACTGAAAAACTTGCAAAAGCGAGTGTTTCTATGATCATGAGTAACACCGGTTGCAAAGTATGGACAGAACTAACTATGGTTCCTGTATTTTGTTTTACTTTCTCTGCAATGATCAGTTTAGCGAATTTACTATTTGGGTACCGATACCAATCTGTGTTTTAATATCTTTCAATTGAAACCATCACTGATATAATTCATGTAGAAAAATTCTCAAAGAAAGTCCAAATCCCTAACTTCAAATCCACCTTAGACTCCTAACAGACCTATATAATTATTTTTATGGAAAACGTTTTAAAGAGACTTCCTGGAGGTTCTAGCGAAGGTTTCTTCTATCGTTTACGAATTTACGGCGCGTTTAGAAAAAGAGAGGCCCATAAAGCTCGATGATTCTGTGCACCAACGTGTCGAGGCGTATCGAGGTCGCGAGGATTACGATTCGCACGAACGATCATGATATTCGAGGGAAGGAAGGCTCTCTCGTGTGGTTCGGCGAAATCGAAACGACGGCGCGAACGCTGGATGGATGCACAGATTGCTGCGAACGCGGCCAATTTTTATCGCACCGCGTGAGAGAGGAGGAACGTTGCATAAGAGAGCGTGCGAACGAAACGACCCTTTATCCGGCTGTCATTAATGCTTGCTCGTTCGCGCAGGTGGATACGACGTGGGTGTGTTGCCTCGTCCTTTTTATGCGGCAACCCTTTCCTCTCTGTTTTCGTTTCTTCCTTTCTTCTTTTATCTTATCCTGCACCTCTGTCTTTTAATATGTTCTTTGTGCTCTCGGCCTTTTCCTGTTTAATATCACCTTTCTTCTTGCCTTCATTACTTTTGCATTTCTTCTTTTCTTCCCTTTCCTTTGTAATTCCACCGTTCTTCTTTCATTCTGGCATTATTTAATTTCACCTTTCCTCTTTAGTTCTTTTTCCACCGTCTGAATTTTCTTTGCACTTCTTCCTCTTCCTCGAGTTCTCTTCTTCCGTCGTTTCATCCTTTTCGTCCCTCTCTTTTCAATTCCTCCCTCTCTCCACAAGTGAGTCCCGCCCTTTCTCAAATTTCCAATCGGCGTGCCATTGTTTCCTCACGTAATCGGATACGCGAATCGATTTATCGTTTTTCACTGATTCGCGTGTAAAAGGAGATACGAATTTCGGGAGTACACGTTGGGGTAAAATCTCGACTGCTACGAAGAGAACTTTGTAGGCTAAATGACCATGGAGATCGGCGCTGAAGTTTCGGGGAAAAAAGAGGGAGAAGTCGATCGACGAACTACGCCGTTCGAGGATTAAATTTCGGGCACCTGACCGGAAGATCGGCTTCGAGACTTGGCCCGTGACTGCCTCGGGGTCTCAGAAGCCTGAACGAATTGTGGTTCCTTGCTTAAATGTAACGAGCGGTGTCCAAATTTATATCGAGGAATTTTTTACTAACTGTAAATTATACTGTTAAATATAAATTGTCGATACGAAAACCTATTGCAGTTTTGATTTTCACCATTTAATTTCATATCCATTTAATACCATAATCATCTTCAAATATAGTATCCTTCATAAATACTAAAATGTAACGCTTTGCACTCCGAGCCATCTCTGAAGTTATCTATTAGCAACTTGTCAGCACTTTACTATTTTCTATTTTGTGCAATTTCAATAGAAAAATTCAGGTAAACATATATTTCTTAAAATCTTGGGGTGCAGTAAGTTCATCCTCTGTAATTACTAATAAATTCATGGTCCCCTTAGAGGATGCGACAGAGTGATATGATAAACTTACAATGTCCCCTCAGGTGGGACATCGGAGTGCAAAGGGATAAATAAACAATTTCCAAATATCAAAAAATTATCGAATCACCCCTAAGAGTCATAATTTTAGGTAATTTCCCAAATTCCAGATTTGTCATACGACTATCACCTAGAAAAAAAAAAACTAGAAGCGGTAGGAATTTCAACACAACTCCAATTTAAAGTTCCACCCCTCATCTCCATATTCATTAACTCCTCCTTTTAATTATACTATTTTTATCTCTGACTAAGCTGCAGAAATATAAACAATTGTTGTGACATGCTATCTCGAAATATCTCTTGAGCAAAATAACCTTGAGAGAGGTAAATTCCAGGGTGGAGAAAATAATTTGTATACGAAGGTAGCTGAGTTTCCCTTATTACTAGCGAAGTATCCAGTAAAGCGTGATACAAGATACCCCCGGTTCGTTTGGGCGAACCAAACAGTCTGGTGGCTCATCGTTCGTGGGATAGTCCCCGTAATTACGGGCTAAATTCAACCCTCCTGGGCGTTGTCAGGGTCTCCTCGTTCAAAGGAGGGTGCATTTTAGTCGTCGAACTCGCCATAATACGCTCTCGTATCCATCGTTACGCCGCTCAGTTTAAATCGTAATGTGGAAAATCAATAAGCCCCGAAAGAATATCCGCCGAATTTTTCATCCGACGTTGCGCCCCTCTGCATTGTTCTGCGTCAGTTCATTTTGTTTCAATATACACTTTTTTTTATGAGAGCCAACATCGAAAACATTGCAAGGCAGGCCAATAAAATTAATGGAATAAACTTTTTTTCATTTATTCGCTACGTTTAATATGGAAAAATATATTTTTTTATAACGAAGGGTAAAACCATTGGACCGTTTTTCTTCTCCAAACATTTTATGTATATTTTGTAAAATATTTTTTCAGCTTCGATTAACTACGTTTTTTTTCATACGATATTTTTTAACGTGTACAATTTTTAATTCGTTTATTGGTTAACAATATATTGAAAAAATCTGTAATTCCATGGTTGAATACAATTTTTAAGATCAATGGATCTTGTTAAATGCACCGTACTCTAAAACCTCATCGCCACTCTTTAACCTTCTGTCGTCGAACTCGACACGTGTCACCAATTTAAAGCATACTCTAATTTGTCA
Organism: Cerceris rybyensis; assembly: GCA_910591515.1. Lineage (NCBI taxonomy): Eukaryota > Metazoa > Arthropoda > Insecta > Hymenoptera > Crabronidae > Cerceris > Cerceris rybyensis. The sequence goes on along the minus strand of OU342792.1, from coordinate 21,371,550 downwards.
CGAGTTAAAAAAAGATTGCAAATTTCCAATTACCAATTATTCCATGCTCAAACCTCCCCACTTGCAAACAACCCACCCCCAATTAACGACGTCAAAGTTACAACATAGAATTATAATAATTTAAAAATTGAATCTCATATCCTGAAAGTACATCGTAAGCCGAGAATTTCTACATCGAGTACCCATCGAAACGCGAGTCTCGTCCGTCGTTGAAGGGTTAAATACTCGAGCCACCCCCGTAAATCCGTCCTCGTCCCAGTAGATAAAGACTCTTCGTCGAGTCCTCCCAACCCTTAACGTTTCCATCTTCCTCGACCGTCGAAATCCACCCTCTTCATCCAAAGATCTACCCGAAATCTTCTCTGCGGGCTCTCAATCCGACAAAGAGGGAAAAGAGGAACGATTGGTCGTCCAAAGAGAGGACGAATCACCAGGAGCCGTTCGCGAACGCATCGCGAGCCCAGCCACGTAGTGGAAAAGCGTAACAGCCGCGGGGTTAAGGTATTGATCGTACTTCCCCATTGCATGGGGGTGGCTTCACGCGGCAACCCCCATAACCGGCGTCGCCATTACAGCGCCATGGCTTGTGCGGGAAGCGTAGACGACGGTAAAAGCGGCCGAACTTCTCGAGGCACAGAGCGTAACAGGGGTTGAAGGGAGGCTCTTTCCGCGAGGGAAAAAGACGGAGAGGACGTCTCCTGTCGAGGGACGATCAAAGAAAGACAAAGATAGGGGAGACCAACAAAGAGAGAATCGAATCGAGAAGGACAAGAACAAAGGGAAAAGGATAGAAACGGTGAGAGGGTTGGAAGGGCGAAGGCCAGAGGGCAAGGGAGAAAGGAAGAGAGCGAGAGGGAGAGTAGAAGTCGCGTGGACGGGGACAGAAAGGCTTTCGTGCTTCGCGGCGAACCTTCGGGACAGAGCGCAAGCTCCAAACGACTTGTTTACATCCCGTCCAACGCCGACGAAGAAGCACGTTGCTCGAGGACAAATATAATCCGGGAAGCTGCCATCGTGGAAGAAGTACCAAATCGTCCTTTTCAACGGGAACCTTCAACGTTGCCGTTCGACGAGACAATCCTGGAAAACTACCCCGTCGTCCTGCCCATGGCGTTTCACTGGCGCATCGTCGTCGTTGGTTAATGGACGCGTGAGTACGCCTGATGTGTAAGTGCACGTTGAGTGGCTTGTTCGTTTGGACGCTGAAATTTCTTTTTCCACCCTTTTGCCCGTCGCTTTGCAAGAACAGCGTCGTTAGCGGGCGCGTGCAGACATAGGACTATTCTTGGGGCGAACGGCGGAAAGTGCATTTTTGTTAGGGTGAACATGCAAACCGCATGTTTCTGCGCGTGCAGATTTGCTGGTAGTGAGAAGTTTCCCTTTGTCTTTCACGGGGATAAGATGTTGGGTAGAAAGAGAGATGGATAATGGGATGTTGCTACGGTTCGTTGAGTGTTACGAAGTGGTACTTAGAAGTCGCTCGAAGAAATGAGAATTGTCGTGGTTAATTGACGTAGAAAGAAATCGATGGGTTGGAGGATCGAGTTTGTGGGAAGAAATAATGATAATTTGAATTTTACCTGGGACATTTTCCCGCGCTTAAACGTGCGACGACGCAGTCTGCAAAGCGGCCGGGGAAACCCTGGGTGGAATTGATCTTTTGGCGAAAGTTGATGTCGGAGGTTCCATTGGCGCGAATAATTGGAAGACTATGAAGATAGAGGAGTTGATTGTTTTATTTCCTGACTATTATTTGATGTTTTGCGGTTAACCACGTAGATGGAGAACGAGTTGAGCGAATAATCGCTGTGATCATCGATATATGACATCTATATTACTTCATACCGATGAGCGAAATATTTAAACTATTTTCAAAATACAAATCGAACACTTGACGCCCGGAAAATAACACATAAATATAGAACACAACATATTTAATTGGCTCATTCACGGCAACGTAACTTAGCAAGATTTCAAAAAACACCATACCATAATTCCTCTAATTTTAAGAAACCGCAAATCATTCATGTCCCGCTACTTCCACCATCAATGACTCCCAGAAATTAGCCTTTACGATGGAATTTCTCGTGAGACTTCTACGGTAAAAAAAATCGTAAAAATTTACCCAAAAGTAAGTGCGATGAAACGCGACCTTTGAAAACAAGTGGCTGCCGTGAAGCCGAAATTTCTTCAATCTTTAGTGATTTCGTCGAAACGAATAAAGAACGTGGAGGAACGTGAAGTTCCTCGATTCTCCGGTTCTCGCGTGCTTTCTGTACCGTTCGAAGAAGCGATCATTGCCAATTACAGAATTTATGGCTTGGCTCTGGATCGCGGTCGACGCGAGAAAACGAAGCAACGGCGAACGGTGAATTTTCCTGCGCGTAACTTCGCGGTCAGTGACTTTTCGGCCGAATGATTTTCACGCGAGCTCTATCGATTTCCGTGTCCCTCGCGTGTAACAAACGCATCGACGCCGTTGCTGTAATAAGCGAGCGTAATAATGCACCGTTTTGCTTACCCGATGGAAATCGCTGGAAAGTTTTTCTTTGAGAGAACAAGTCTCGGACTTATACAAAAAAAGGCTTTTCTTTTCTAACGCTAGAATCATCGATTTTTAATTCACATTTTAAATGTGATCGATAGGTAGAGGTGTTGGAAAAAAAATAATTGGGGGAAAGGAAAATAAATCGATTTGAAAGTGTTAGATATTTTGGAATTTTGAGAATTTTTTGAAGGATTTGGGAATCCAAAATTTAGGTTGTTAGACAGAGATAGGGCTACAAGCGTATTTTGAAGCTAATTGAAAGGGTAGTCAATAGATAGTAATTAACACTATGGTATTATCACAGTTTTCCTCAGTTTTCTATTTTTCTACGCCAATTGTTTTAATTAGTGACTTTCCCTAGAAGATATAGTGCCTCAGTTGGATGATTGAAGAGTCTATGATACACTAAAAAATAGCTTAGAAAAAATCGCCCAGAAATTTCAACTTCGACCTTCCATTTTCCTCGACGCAGTTCCAATCTAATTTAAATTTCAAAAATTTTATAATTCCAATAATTCAGACTATTGATCAACTCTCCGCATTCTCAAAATCACTATCTCAAACCCACATGATTACACAACCATTCCGATTTTCATTAAATCAACAACAAACTCAAATTTCCCCCTCCTAAAAAAAAACACCTTAAGCTTATCCCACGCGTCCTCATCGAAATAAAATTGAGTCAAGGTCCGGCAAATAAAAATCGTCGGCACGTTTGAGCCTGTGTTTGCATGTACATAAATGAAACACGAGGAAGAAAGAAAGGCTCGTATATGTGCAATTTCTACCGGGTGTCTCAACATTCTCCAGGCCGTGGCATTGAACTAGAGTTTCGAGGCTGGTGGAGGAAAGTGGACGGACAGAGGGGGGCTGAAAATGAGAAATGGAAGGGATGCTCGACCTCGTCGAATACGCACCCTTTTTCTTCCTCTTATTCCTCTTCGGTACTTTCAACGACGCGTTAATCGCGGATCGTTACGATCTACGCGAGAGTAACTCGAGTTCTCGTTTGGGGTTGCTCGAGGGGATTGTTCGTGCTTCTTCTTTGTTTTCGTCCTCTCTGTGCGCGGATTTCATGTCGATCTTTCGACGATTTCTTTCCACCGTGGAAAAGAGACAGTCGGCTTTGTGACAGTGAAGATCTGAAGACTGAACTTTGTCTAAAACTGTAATCGCGCGCGAAAAAGTACTCTTACCATTATCATCTGTCACTCATTCTTCAAACCATCCCGCGGATGTGTATCTAAATACTTGCTAATTATTTCAAAATAGTGTACTTTTATTCCATTTTCATTTGCAGTAGACAAACTCTACCAAAATTTCTCCAATTTATATAAATAATCTATATCCATCTCATAAAACATAAATTACCGAAACGATCATTAATTACATCCTTTAATGAGAATCTATTATTAAACTATATTTATTATTCAAGCAAAATATACTATCGATACCGCAAATCAATCAGCTCGTTACTTATCGATCCTCCATTCTCAAATTTAATCAAAATGAATTAATTTCCCACTTGAAAAATCAGAATTATAAATTTCAATTCCACAAGTTCTAAATTCTTTAAAGTCTTCAATGTCTTAGGAACAAAACAAACCTCGGCTGAGCAAGTTGACAAAAATCACGGGCAACACCGTGTACAATCTATCACGCGGGAATGTCAAGACGAAAAACAGAAATGACCCGCGACGTAAATAGTCGTCCCGCACTGTAGCGAGAAACCTCGGGATCCAAGGGAATTCACGGGCGAGCCACGATTCCGAAAGAGAAAGGAACCCGTCGAGGTATCGGCCACCCATCGCAAAAGCACGATTATTCGCGCGTGAGACGCCAACCGTGACGCCCGTGCCTCGTCGCGAGCCTCCTCCACGTTGCCATTTGCACACAGAACTTTCGATGAGTCGCGAAAAATCAGTCGAAGAACATCCACTCGAAACGTGCAGTTTCTTTTTCGCCGGGTCGAAATTCAGTGCAAACAAATCGTGGAGGATAAACGAGACGAGGAAAAATTGAGAACCTACCGGTGTTGTGATTACTTAGTTTGGTTCCAAGATCGAGAATTTTGGTATTTGATTCTGTTTGGAGGATTTTTATGGTGTTTGAGATCGAGGAGAGAATTTTTCCTTTGTTGCGAGGAAGTATGAAGATGTGGAGATTGAGGATTAATTGGTAGAGTTGTAGGTTTGTGTTATTTTTTTAGTTTTTTTTTGCGGATTGATTTTTGGTTGCGTGAAATTGAGATTTGTTGATTCATTGCGGAAAAGCATGAAGATAAAGAAATTGAGGAATAATTGGTAGTTGTGATTTGGTAGTTTGCGTTGTTGATTGGTTTGCGGTGATTTGGTTAAATAGTTGCTGAAGATTTTTAATTTGGAACGTGGAAGAACGATGCTGGATCAACTGCTTTGCAGAGTTGCTATTTAGTGCGGGAAAACGTGTGATTCTTATTGAGACCATTTTTATTAAGTGTCAATAATCGTGCATCCCACTCTCCACGCATTAAAATTACCAACTCTTCGTCCAATTTAAACCCACGAATTATCCATAATTCTGTACAACCCATTAACTTTCGACATTATAAATTTCACTTATTTCTTAGTCGTCTAAACTCTGCAAATACCTAAGAAAAGATCAAAAACATTTACAATCCCTCTCATCTCGTAGAAAGTTCGATAAAAGAGACACTTATCAAAATCTCTCTTCGCGATTCCCCGTAAAAAATCACGGACAAACAAGGAGAGTTAAATTTTTAAATTATGAACAATTCGCTGTCGGTAAAATCGTGAAAATTTGCAAATTATTCGAGTGACCAGTCGAGAATCACAAGCTCCAAGAAGGACGCGACGAATTGACCGGAAGTACTGAAGAACCGCGAGTCACCATGGAGGTAAGAAAATCTGCGAATTTTCTCAGCAAGTTCGCGATTGTTTCTTTTACCTACTCTCGCATAGGGCATTAGAAAGTCAGCGTGAATCGTTGGCGGCACGGCTAGGCAATTTCTAACGTAGTATAAAATAACTGTAACAGATCTCTGCTGTAACGGGAACTTTTTTCCTCCGCGAGAAATGATCTTACGCATGATCGGGTGACGTCTCTCGTTACAGCGCCTTCGGTTTTCCACCTTGATTCCGTAACGTTGAAAAAGATTAGATTACCCGAATATCGGCAGCCTATTTTGAGGTTTAATACACGATAAGGTTCCACTTGAAACTCGGCATTGATGATGTGTCGAGAGATATTTCTATTTCCATTGCATCACTCTTTAAAGAGACTTCTTTTGGTGCTTAACACGTTGAACGCCAACTGTATTTCGCTAGTTTCACTGTTTCTACTAAAGCGAATTTTTTTCTATTAAATTCACATCTTTATAAAAAAGAAACTTTAAAGATACAGATAGATAGGTATTCGGCAGACCTTTATCTTTTAAACACCAATATTTAAATATACACAATGTCTGAAAATTCATAAATATTTCAATTTCAAAGTGACATAAAATTTCAATGAATTCAATAGCGCCGGTCACCGGTGACCCCCACGGCAGTCAACGTGTTAATTGATAATGGTAATGAAATATTTTTTAATTCTAATTATAAGTTGTCTGATACATATTTTTTCTATTATGTGATATGTTATTTTTTAAAACAATTGTTTTCTTGGGCCTCAATAAGCTAGAGAATTTTTTAAACAGTGTTTCCTAAATTTTTAAAGTTGCTTGAGACATTTAATTTTACATTGTGTAAAGAAATTTTAAGAAAAAAATTGAGCAACTTTTATTTTGACTATTTTGTTATGTTTCTACTGAAGATATTAATTTCATGAGCTGTATCTAATTATTAAATGGGTTAAGAATCGGAGAAAAACAATTATTTCATACATGTTTTACCGTAGTCGTTGTTGTTACAAATAAAAAGTAATGGACGTTAATGGAATGTAATCGCACGATCGTTTTTAATCCATCGCGCACACGAGTTCTGAACTTTTCCGTTCGCCGTTGCGAATAAAAGGTGAAAATTTCAACCACGGGGGACGGATAATAGCGGACGGTAGAACAATGGCTGTCATAATCATCGTAATTATCGCGATTACCATCTTCCAGTTGGAATTATTAGAATATCCATCTCGGAGAGTCACGCCGCGACAAATGTATTCCCAGTCCTCATGAAATGTGCACGCCAGTAATTAAAAATGCATCGCCATTACGGAAATTATTGATTAAAAGAAAGATCGTGTAGCAGAAGCGAGAGAAATTAAATTCAATTAGCTCCTTCCCGTGCTACTGTAAATATTTCACGCTTGCGCGTTAATATTTATATTCTTCACTAATTCATTATCGTTAATTTTTGCGATGAATAAATCGATACCACAGTAACTTCTTCCCAAGTCTTGCAATTTTAACCCTTTGCACTCCTATGTCGAGCTACACTCGACACAGCTTTTTGTGACACTTAATGTTTCATATAAGTACTAATTATCGACTTTTCGAAATCAACAATAATTTTGCATTTTAACAGGAATACACCGCAGTATCTACAGTTGCTCCTAGTATTAAATAAAAACGAATAATCAACAGTAGACAATTTTCCGAGATATTTGCTTATCTGACAAAAAGTTATTAAATTAATTCGGAGCGCAAAGGGTTGATAAATTGATATTTTATATTTATCTTATACCGAATGAAAATTTCTTCAAGACAGATACATATTGCAACAAATTCTGTTACAATTTTACAATTAATTGTTCCATTGGTACTTATACTTCAACAACATCATCAATTTTGATACCAACATCCAATCTAGTCCTCTTCGTAGATCAGTAAGGCAACCTCTCACTTTAAACCCTCCCCATCGAAAATCCCTTCAAATTTCTCACCCAACAAACTCACCAAGAAATACCACCCTAAACCTACCCCATTCTCATTCTATAATTTTCAAAAGAAGTTTATTCGACGTCTGAGCTTCCATAAATCTACGTTACGATCCTTCCCCAGAAAAGTACCACGTTTTCCATGAAACAAGGGTGGCCCAAACTCGAAACACGTAGAGCGAGGTCGCGGTATCTTAAACGGCACGATGTAAGAGGGCCGCGCAAACGGGTCGATGGATGATACGTAGGTAGGTGGGCGTCGCGACGCCGGCGCCGGGAGGAAGCTCACAGGTGGTCGCCACGCAGTCTACCCGACGTGTTTCGTGTCGGCTGCCGCGGCAGCAGCTCGAACCGGGGCTGCTTTTTCGAGGTCCACGACCGCGACCGGCTCGAATCGATCCGCCGGCCGGCACTTCCGGTTCCCCGTTTGTTGTGACGCCGCCTGCCGCCACGTTCGGAGACCGATAACCTCGGAGACGAGCGCACGCCTCGAGTCGGCCTTATCAGTCGCCGATACTCGCCTCCTGGACCAACGACGCGTTGATCGTAAGCTCACCCCTCGTCTTCGACATTCAATTAATTCCTCCTTTTTCCGCGCTGGTTTTCTCTTTCGCGAGAATTACCTCGAGAATTAGCCGGAGAATTAGCTCCAAAATCAGCTCGAAAATTACCTCGATACGATACTATTCCCCTCGTGCAGGTGTGTCCGAAAGAATCGTTTGGATTTTCTCCCTGAATGGTGGTGAATTTTAACTGTTGTGTCGATGGAAATCTTCTAGAGTGATACCATTCCAGGAGAGTCTATGTTATCATGGATCTTCTGGCTATTTACGGTTCTCCTGGGAAATTGCATTCGAATGCTGACTTGATCAGCATTGTCTCCAAATTTCAACCACCAAAGTTATCTAATTTCCGGTACGTCCTCGTGAATGGAGAACCACAGCGTTGAGTCAGTGAGTGTAAATACCAGGGATGCTGAATATTAACTTCCAAGTCCTGATTTCGCTTCCGTGCATTCAAATATAAAAATGCAAAAGGTAGTAGACCAAAGGGGTTGCAGAGGGGGTGCTGCGTTCTAACCTATATTCTACTACCTCGTTTCTCGATGTTTCGAACATTTACCCAACGGATTGTGAGAGGAGAAAAAGATTTTCGGATGCGGAAAAAAGGACGGAAACGTAGAGTAGGACGAGTGGTGACGTGAAAGAGCACAGCTACTCTCGTGCCTCGTTGAAAGCAGGAATAAAGGATGGGAGAATCGACGAATGCGCGCGATTCCCAGGCTGTACTATTAATCGGTGAAAGGGGAGGCTGAGATTTTGCAATTTCGAGAGAGGGGATGCCGAAAGGGAGTAGTCATATCGATCAGGTCCTCCGTGTTCTGACCTACGGGCGGAGCCGGCGCGATAACCTCGATGTGTTTTCGTTTTCGAGACCCTCGTACGTAGTACAGCTACCTCGTGAGTCGTCCTCGTGAGCTCCATTCATTGAGACCTCTTCCTGCACGCTAACCTAGTACGTGTTGCTCGCTTTGAGTGACAACGCTAATTCTTAATGAGGCACTTGCTGGTTTCCGGGCTGATCTCTGTACATTGCTTGAGTGTGCTCGTATTAGGATCTCTAGTTTCATGACGAAGATTCTTGGATTATCTTGAAGATAGGTGCTGCAAGCTTGAATTGTCTTGGCAAAATTCAATAGTTGTGACTTCCTGTTGAACAATGAACAGGTGTTGCTCACTTTGAATGACAAAACTAATTCTTGATGAGTCGCTTGCCAGCTTCTGGGTCGATCTTAATATCTTGCTTGAGCGTGTTCGTTTTAGAATCTCTTGTTTTACGAGGAAGAAGAAGATTCTTGGATTATCTTAACGATAGGTGCAGCAAGCTTGAATTGTCTTTGTAACGTTCAATCATTGTGACTTCCTGTTGCACAATGAACAGGTGTTGCTCACTTTGAGTGACACAGCTAATTCTTGATGAGTCGCTTGCCAGTTTCTGGGTTGATCTTAGTATCTTGTTTGTGCGTGGTCGTTGTAGGGTGAATGGGAACATTCTATTGTCATCTTAAAGATTAATGTAACAGATATAAGTAGTCTTTGCGAAGCTCGATCATTAAGACTTCCTGTTGCACAATGATGAAAAGATCACTTTGAATGCCAACGTTAATTTTTAATAGACAGCTTGATGGTTTTCGAACTGCTAACTTGAACAGTCTCATTTTTGGAACGATGGCGAAGATTTGTATTTTTTTCTGAGTTTTGTGCAGTTTTGGAATTTTCTTCGAAATTAAATTATTGTGACTTCCTCTTGTACGATAATGAAGAAACGTGTTGCTCGTCTAGAGTAACACGGAAATAATACTTAACGAGTCACTTGTACGCTTCGAAGCCGATCTCTGTGAATATCTTAAGTCTGCATTATGCACGCGAAGTTTGCCAATTTGCTGGAAAAAGCCTCGCGTACTTAAGGTGGAAATAAAGTGCGCTTTTGAAGCAAACAAGTGACTCATTAGGAAACTACAACCTGGCTGTAGATACGTAAATTATAATGTAGCTCGTGTTTGCTCGTTGCTCGTTCCTTCCTCCCTTAATTACAAACAGGATGACAAAGGCTCCCTCTTTGCCACCCTTTCGCGTTAATTTAACGTAATGTCGCTATTTCATTGTTAAGTATTAATGTTGCAGTTTATACTTCATTCTACTCAGACTTACCACTACTTTTAATTTAAAAAAAAAAGGAACTTTTATCTTACATTCTTTCATAAAAAATTGTACAATTTGGAAAACCAAATTATAACACAAAATAGAAATTCTAAAATACATATACACTTACTGCTTAAACAAGGAAGCTAGTTCGCACATTTTCGAGAATTTTTCCAACAAGAAACCCTCAAAATTCTTCCAACGGGAGATAGAATTTCTCCGTACGTCTGCGGTTACAGAGAACACTTCGTTTTTAATTACACGGCCTGTGCTTCGCTGTTCTCGGCACCTACGAACTTTTCTCCAGTTCGCGAAAGTTGCGGGCTCCGAGTTACGCGAAACAGGATGAGATTAAAAACCAAAGTATCGTTCCCAACGTTCCAGATCGCGCGAAACTACGAGCGAAAAAGCGAGAGAGCTTGGAAATGTCGACGATGATGCGTTTTTTTTTCACCGTACCCTGGAATCGTGTAAAAAAAAACAACGCAAAAAAAACAAGTCAATTTATAAATGGCAAGTCTTGTTGATGCACCAGGAACATATGTGACATTTAAATAACGTTTCCCCGGGTCTCCGCGTGTTTTTTTAATATTTTTGTCGTTTTTTCTACCGGGCAAACAGCGACGAAAATGTTGCCTTTGGATTTGTGATTTTTATTTGCGAGAAGGTAAACAGTACTTTTATTTCCAGTGAAAATTTTGGATTTTTCTGTAACGACAGAGAATCGTGAATAATAAATACAACAATAGCGATGAATCTCTCGAATTTTAAAAGGGATTATCGGGGTGTAGAGTTCGACGGGGTGGAAAGACCGACGCGAGCTTTTAAGCTTATTAATTGTCTATAGATCGCGATATCCGGCCGATCTTTGTGCTCTCAGTTTCCGGAGGACTTTGAACGAGCCTACTTCCAACGCGATGGAAACTGTCGTTATCGCGAGGTTTCAAGCTGTGGAGCTTATTCCGGTGCAACGATCCTCGATGTCCTCTCTTCCACCCCTCTCCGTCATTCCTCTTCCACCCTCCTGTTCCTCCTGGCGTTTCCTATTATCTCACATTTCTGTCTCCACTCTGTTTTGTCTCCACTTTCCTCGTTCTCTACGTTCTCACCCCTCACGTTTCATATTATCACTTCTTTCCCTCTTTCTCCTCTCTCCTTTCTTTTTTTCTTCCTCTTCCTGTATTTTCTCACTTCTCGCATTTCACATTATTACTTTTTTCTCTTTGTCTCTCATATCCTCTTTCTTCTTCCTCTTTCTCTTATTTCTTTCTCGATGCAATTTAAATTGTTACCGCATTCTCCCTTTCTCATATCTCTTTCCTCTCTCCCGAATCTCTATCTCTAGAAAACATTCGGAAAGAAAGACGCTCAAAGTTCCAGGTCGATCCATAGAAAACCGAATCGAATCGTCCTCCTTTCGACACACGGAAGTGTATTCGCGACGACTGCTCCCCGAGGAAGTTCTCGAGAGGGAAATATTGAAAATCCAAGCGAAAAGCGGCTGCCTATTAATAAAGGAAGAAAAATCAGGCCTCTCTGGACATTTCCTCGAGTAGCACGTAAAGAGAGATGAGAGAAAGAGGGAAAGGGAAGAAGAGAGGGAAATATTTCAAATGCAAATCCAAGAAACGAGAACGAGCGGTCTGGAAAGCGCGAAGGGGAAGAGGAGAAATTAATTAGGCATCGTCGAGGGCGCGCGATATTAGCAATTTCTATTAAGCGGATCTATTTAGTCGGACGATAATAATACGCGACTTATCGTGAAACTACGATCGATTTCTAGAATTCCATGAGGAATACTGTATTGCCGATCGATCAGGACTACCAGGACAATACTGTCTCGATAGGCGAGCTCACAATTGCGAATCTATTAGCCCAAGCTATGTCGACCCGACGACGATGACTGTTCATTCGATCGTTCCCAGCTCACTTCTGCTCGCTGACGATACAAGATTGGTCTCGTGCAATCATGGGAGGACGAGTTGTATCGTCATTCAGATCAGGGAAGCCGCCTGTGTGCATTCGCTGTGCTGCGATTCAAGGGAATGATAGTAATATACGAGAAACAGGGTGAAATTGTTGATTGAAAAGAGTTATGTGATTTTTTATATAAATCCTTTGCATTGAGATGTTCGATTGTTTGTCACAAATGTATCACAGTTTCCTTGAATCACCGGTGCATCGAAGTGGATAAAATTCTATCAGATTGATAATGTTGTGTAACATAATTAAACGACTCTTAGAGCTCTCTTTTAGAATTTACGCAATGGTGCAACTTGGACTGTAATCATTTAGGGTGAGAGTTTCCATCAGTCGTCTTAAAATCACAGTAAACCACGATCTCTAAGTGCACCTACCAATTATCTCAACGACAAATTCAAAGAACAATCCACCTCAATTTATACATTCTATCTCATTCGATATCGCTTCAAAGACTCCACAGAATTAATCGCTAAAGTCGCCCTACGTCGAGTACTCCGCGAGGCGCGCTTTCAAACAATTAAGCTCGCATCGGAAAGAGCTACCATTGAAAGTAGCCATCACGCTGACACGAGAGGCTATCGGAGAATAAAATTACCTCTCTTCGTTATCGTCCAGTGAGTGCCTCAGATCGATAGACAAGGTAGAAAAGAATCTCTCCAGTGTTTGGTGACAAGGCGAGATCCCTAATACCAGTTGGTAGCGAGTCGAATGGCGGCACGGGGGTGCGCTATGGCGATTGGCGTCGACGCCGTCGTCGTCGCAGCGAGCGAGCAAGCGTCGTCGTCGAGGCTGGCAGTAGGCAGGCAGGAAGGAAGGTAGGAAAGGTAGGAAAGCAGGCCGAGAGGTGATACGAGCAAGAGAGGGATAAAAGTTGATAGAGGGAGTGAGAGATGGAAAGGGTGGAAAAGAGGGATGCAGTTTGATAGAGAGAGAGGGACAGAGGGGTGACTCTCGGACAGGTAGGGGTAGGTGGAAAGGGAGGAGAGGCAGGAGAAGTAGGGGCTCGGTGGCAAAAGGCAGAAATAATTCCACATTTGCCGAGGTAGCTCGCACGTGTCAGAAGCCGAGTCGCTCCACACGTGCGCGCACGTGTCTCTGTTCGTTTGGCGCGACACGCGAATAGAACATTCCGCGAAAGATCGACGCGGAAGGCTCGACGGAGAGAGAAAGAGAAAAAGAGAGACAGGGATAGAAAAAGGAATAAATGGAGAAAGGGAGAGAAAGACTCGGGGATAGAGAGTCGGAGTAGAAAAGAGGGGAAAAAAAAGAAAGAGAGGGCAAAAGAAAAGAAAAGAGAAGACAAGTCGGTGATAGTCGGGTACTCGCGAGGACCGTGATTAAAGCCTGCGTTGGCGACGAGGCGCGGATTTCTAAATATATAGCCGGCGATGTGCAAGAATAGGAGAGAGTCGGCAGGAGTCGCGAACGCGTCTCGAAAACGAGCGAATGGAAGGTGAGCTCGCAGTGGGCACCGCGACGCCGCGGCGTCATCCGGAGCCGCGTTCGGATAGGTCAGTTAACGCGGGAGTTAACGCGACTAGCTGCCGACGGGTTCGCGTTAGAATCCTGTATCAGCCTCTGTCACGACCAGGTAACCATGACACAAAGGATCATATATGTTTTACCATTGCTTGTATGTATCTCTCTGTTATATTTTGCGTCGCTGTTTCCTCCTCCCATTACACGATTTCAGAAGGTGATTGTCACTCTGAATTTCAATTTTTATGTCTTCGATACAAAGTGGTAATCAGTTGTAAATTCACCTTTATTTTAACTGTGTTAATTCTTCTGTGACAATGCAGAATAATTATTTTTTGGACCTGACACACCCCTTTTTGATTGCAGCCTGTTTTTTCATATTTCTGGTGGAAGAGCGGTCTTGTAACTGTCATGGATGTGAATTTTTGACCTTAATGTCCCATACAAATTGTATTACTTGGCTGTTTCTGCGTGTTTGATTCTCCTCTGTCCGAAAGGATTGCGTTCAACGTATATACCATCGACCGGCACGAGTTTCTTACACTTGTTGAATTCCCCTCGGCCTACTCGAGCCACGACTCGTCCTCGAGGTGCACATCGCGCCGCTCCTCGGCCTACTTTGATTAACTCGCCAAAGAGTAACCACGTTTAATATCAACGTAGCTGCGTGTTCGATTATCCCGTAGCTCGGAGTAATTCCCTCGTTAGTAGTTTCCTTGATGGATCCTTCACCCGCCGTTGCCGTTTGTGCTTCAATTGAGTGGTTAGAAAATAGCGACGATTGATGAGCATTTCTTATTAATGAAATATCTGTATTTTTAATTAAACGATAGACAACAATTTCTTTGTGCTCGGTGTCGATGCTCCTTACTTTATCAGAGTTATTTCCACTTGAATTACTTCATGAAAGAGTAACATTAATTAATAGTGAAACACTTGTACTTCTAATTAGAGAGTACTGTTTCCTTTTTATTGTTTTGTAGTTTCAAAATGTAAAATGAACATTTATCACTTTCAATACTTCTCGATATTCAATTATTTGAAAATAACAATTTGCACCCTTATTTTCACACCCTCCTGTTATTGTTCGACCTACTTCAATTAACAAGGAAAAAACAATGTCAATGTACCTATACGTTCGATTATTCCATAGCTGAAAACAATTCACTCTCCCGTAAATGCATTCCTCCATCCACCCCCTGTACATCTTCGGCTTTTCCCATAACTGACGCGTATTTGTGTCTCACCCGACGTTTTCACCCCTCCGCCGCTATTCTCTCCATTTCCAGCCGCTCGTTTCCTCGCGCGGATAGCCTGAAACAGCGAGCCGAGATAGGTCAGTAACTCCACCCTTTCCTGGAGAAACTACCCTCTTTACTTCGCACTTCGTTCCACTTTTCTCGCGCGTTCCTTCCGGCAAGAAAAAAAAACGAAAGCATCAACTCACTCCAGCGGACCAATAATACGAAACGGAACTTTTCTATGGAGAACATCGCGATAGTTTGATCGAGGATTTTTTGTTCTGCCATGAATGAAAGTTTTTTTTTTTTTGAAAAGGCAGGAATATTTTGAACAAAAGTATCGATTCGTTATTGTAGAGAAATATCAATGCTGAGCTATTTTCTAAAAGTGTTCTCGCAAACAAAAATGTAAAGTTTTCCATCACGAGGGAAAATTGATAAAAAAAAGGGAAATACTTTCGGAAAAAGTAAGCGCTACGTTATTTGAAATCTTTAATCTTGGAGATAAATTAAAGTAAAATTAAGTATTTCCTACATTTCTTTTAATAAATAAAAATCTGTTTGAAGTGAAAAATTTCGATGAAAAAAGCTATCGATTTATTAGAGAACTATTATTTATATTATTTTACAGTCGAATTAAAGCGTGACGTTACCGGTGCTTTTGGCACGGATCTTAACCCGCTTTCCGCCCTCAAGGTTGCTCCGAAATTGCACGATACCATCCGGGTTAATTTCCTCCACCTTTAACGATGTGTCATTTCTCGCACCTCCTTCCAAAACAAACAAATCTTCCTATCAAAAATCAAGAATATTTAAAGGAGGGTGATATGTATCCCCGTTCATTAACGAATACTCCCTTCCTACGTTTATTCATTATTAGTAGTTTCACAGCTCCATAGATGTTCGATAATCGACGATCGCCTATTACGAAACAAAGGCTCGAAATGCCGTCCAAGTGAAAAAGGAGGAAAGAGGCATCTAATTTTACAGGTTTATTTATTCCTCGTGTCGTTATCGTCCGTTCTCCCGTCGTTATAAATAGTGGACTTACTTCCGCGCGCAACAGTGTCTGATAATCGATAACTCTTCCTCGCGAAAGAGGACGTTGGAGAAAATCATTCGATTATTAATAAAAACAGAAATTACCTTCGATTCATTTAGATAATTTTTCCGTATATTGCAACTTGTAGAACATCGATATTTTTAGTAAATTAATTTCATGATTGGAAAACCCTCTTCTATAAAAAATTTCAACTGGTATCACAGAATTGGCGAAAAATGTAAAATTAGCTGCGTGGAAATTGAGTGAAGAACCGTCAAACTTTATTAATTAGGGGTACCGGCCGATAAACCGGTTAGTTTGTTGCTCGATGGACTCGATAATCGATACTTCCACCCTTTAAATTCAACCTGGAGGATCGCGGGGGATTTATAAAAAAAAAAGAAAAATCTGTTTACGAATATTACCGTGGAAATTATCAGGCTCCATTGGCCGATCGTGCTTCAACACGTGACCTATTTCGTCCCGAGCGAACGATGCTCTCGAGAATCGATAGCTTTTTGCGAGAATGGAAAATGAAAGCTTCCCTCGAATCTACGAAATGTTACAACGTTGCAAATACTCAGGGAAGTAATTAAAAATCCACGTATTCACGTGTTCCTAAGCTATCGAGTTAATATCATCTCGGTATTTAGCATCGGTCATTTTCAACGTTCGATTATTGAATTTGAATTTTCGACTTAATTGGCAAGTCGTTGACACATTTTCTCACCTACTGTCATTGTCCTACGGATTCTCAGGTTTCATGAATTAATTGCAGCCCAACCAGCGACCTAGTTCGTCTCGTACTCGACATTTTTTTTCTCTTTTTCTTTAACGAACGGTCCTATTCAGAGATTCTTTTAAACGCCGCCACGAATTTTCGGCTTTTCCTGGCCTCCGTGAAAAGAATCTCCAACGAATCTCAATTAAAACGGTTGTCGTACAATAACTATAAAAGACCGGTACGTCGGAGCGATTGTAAAAGAATTGTCCTTTGGAAAAAAGGGGAACCTTTAAATTTCTCATACCGTTTCATCGCGATACCACGAATTTTTCCGTTGAAACGGAGGATATTTGCAGTAGTATTTTCATCAAACAAGAGAACCCGACTCTTTTCTCTCGAACTAGGTCCTCTTTGAGTATCTCTCGTCGAGTAGTTTTACTTGATTTACCTTGCTGTCAATCACGGTCGAAGATCCTCGGCATCTTCACTCAGGGCCGTCTTAATTAGCCGTCGGAGGCACTTGGATCGTTATCGTCATGTTTCCCGCATCGACGGCTGTTCATCGGAAAAGCCTGAAGCCAAACAAGCAACATCAATTTCGTCCTGCTGCGAATAAGACGAATTTCTCGTGAACGTGAACGAGCACCGAGGCGATTCTCGACGAAGCTACTCATTCGTTTTCTCGTCTCGTTCTCCATGAGTTCCTCGAAGAGCTACCGCACGGAAAGATGAACGCGCGTGACCAGAGAAACGCACGCTCGTTCGCCAATCGTACCGCCATGTTTGGCGATCTCTGCTCTATGGGGAGAGAGCTAGTTGTCGGTTGAAGACGATCGGACTTCCTCTTCGAACAGTGCCGATTCGATCGTCTTTAACGCTCGGTGTTGCTTCGTTTCGTCGTTGATTGGTAGTTTTGGGGGAGAAGAAAAATTTAGATGAAGATACTGTGTTCTTTCTTGTTCGATTTTCTTTTCTTTTAGTTCGGTTGAGAATAACTTTTTGGGAAGAGAAATTTCATGGTGCTGATTTCAAAGTTTTTCGTAATGATTTGTACCTTCTTTGGTTAACACTAGATTTACCAAACCAGTCAAAATGACTGGTGCACAATTTTTTCCAAAAATTCTACGGGTTTATGAGAGAGCCGTAGAATAAATATTCTTCGTCCATCGTATAAAACATAAATTACCGAATCTATCATCTCTTCCGCATCTTAATTTTCCTTGCTTTGAGGTACATATTTAACATATTTAAATATAATAGATTTCACGCTGGTAAATCTAGTGTTAAAAAAGGGGGTGTTTTTTAAAAGTTTCCATTTTATTTTAACGATTTTATTACCGTTTATGGGAGGAAGAAGTTGTGGTGTTCATTGGAACGTCTTTTTTGCTGTTATTCTATCGCTGGAATGAAGGACGTCTTCCAGTGTTTTAATCGAAGAGGAAACTAGCGTGGGTATTCTTCTTTCTCGAAGAATTCTCCTGTCACTCGAGAGAACAGGAAGTTTCTCAATGCCGATTGGATCTTCTCGCTATCTTCTTCTTACCTCGTCGAACGATCGTTCCATCATCCCTTGGAAGAAGCTGTTTTCAGTCTCAATCGGATCATCTTCCTGGATCACTTCAACGATCCTCGACCTATTGGCGCAACAAGAAAATCTTCCTCTCGAACAACCGCGCAAATCCACTCCTCGTTTTCGATTTCTCACGATTTCCTTGAAATTTCAAGAAATGTCATGGATTCGAGTTCACCGAGTGAGTCTCTACAACAAATAATCTTCGACATAAACCAACGATATTCCTCTCACAATTTATGCAACATCGAATCGACGATAAAGGAGAAAAATCACCCACCCTCTTTCAAGACACTTATCTCCCCCAATCACCGAGTAAATTCCTCTCCCCCATCGATCTGTTCAGCCGTAAAAATCGCCTTAAATTCTAAAACAGCACGAGACTTCGCAAAGTCTAATCCAAAATCCCCGGAAGCCTCTCGTTCACCATTGGATTCCTCCCTTCAAACACACTGACCAAGTTTCCCGTCGACGATCGATCCTTGCAAATGTAGAAACCGTGTCGACTCGATTGATAATTCGCTGCATTATTCACAAGGTTTAATTAAAATCATCGAAGACTGTTCCTCTCGATCGTAGCAGCAAGCGAATTAATTTACAATCAAGTCAACCGGCGCCGCTCATCGATGCGAATTCTGTTCTCCATCTTCGTCTTTCTTTTCATCTCCTTCATCATCATCCTCTTACTCTTCGTCCTCCAATTTCATATCCGTCCAATGGAATGCATCCGACAAGTATACCCTGGTGACTAATTGGACGATTGTACCGACTGACCCTCAGATCGAGCAAGAATCACCGACTCCGAAGAGATGCAGCGGTGTCCGTATCTTCACGAGATGAAGGAGCGTTTGCTCTCACAGCCAACGCCGACTGACAGTCTCGACATGGAACGTCTCGACGGTGGTACTCCTGTCAAGGAGGCGAATCTGCACAACGATTATCCCGCGCACACTAATCCAGGAGTGATACCAGATCCACCGGAAATGCCCCCGGATTCTCTCATAGGAACGGTTGTTAAGGTATGTTGAGTTCCTTGCTTGAAAATATCTTAACATTGTGATTTAATTCATTTCTATTGAGGAGGGGCTAATTCTTTGGGGGTTTTGTCATTATTTTCTTGAGAGTTGTTTCTTGATTGTGGAAAATATTGGAGAAGGGAGACGCGATGGAGTTGAAGATAGCGACGCGTCGCGACGGTGGAGAGATAATTGTTTGGAGTTCATTTTAGGAAGGGAATTGGTATTTGGGGATTGCTGCTGATTATTTTTAGATTGCTATGTAATTTCTTGTTGGTACCAGCTTGGAATTAAGAGAATGTCTTATGTAGTTATCGATGAAGTGTTTGAAATACAGGAATATATCGGAATATAGTAAACATTGCAGATAGAGATGAAGAAATTAGAGTTTCTAGTAAAAATAACTGAAAGGGGATCAATCAAAATTGTCATTGAATTTGATATTGAAATTCTAACTGCGGTTAATAACAGTATCTAAAAATGTAGCAAGAATGTACAGTCAACAAAGCGCAACACCAACACTCCTAGCATAACAGCAACCCTAAAGCTCCCTCGGCAAACTTCTCAGTGTCTACCTTCCACCCTAGAATCAACACCTATCCTATCACTTACAGTAACAAAAAATTAAAATAAAAAACGATTTCATGCAATAAAAACGCAGCTCGCAATTCTCCCTCATTCCGCTCATCGGTCTCATCGTTGAAGGGACAGAAATACCCGGTCGTCGACGCGTCAAAATCGATTATCCGTCGTTGTGTTGCACCCTCCGGTGGAATATTTACATGAAGTTTATTCGCCCCGATGGAACATTTTCCCAGCAACAATTCCGTGAAAACGTCGATCGACGCGCTCGCGCGATCGCCATCCCCGAGGAAAATGGCCTCTCCTCGTCTGTCATCTGACGCATCTTCTTTTTGCAAATTTCTTTCAGCTGAACTCCGACGGCTACGGTTCGCACACATCCCCGGCACATGCGAGGCAGCCCTTAGTGCCGCAAAATGCGAATAATCCGCCCCTCTGCCTAACCCCTACGCACCATGGACCAGCCACTGGCATGCTGCCAAAGAATGCAAAGTAAGTAGTACATTCTTAAAGCTGCATTCTCAAGATCCTTGGAATTAACGATGCTCTTTGCTGTTACTTTTTGCGATGATTGTACTAACGAGGCTGCATTTTATGGGGTGAAGTATATGGGTTGTAAATGTGCAGCTATTTTTATGAGTGAAATTGTTGGAGAGAGTGGATGTGAGATTTATGTGGGTGATGATCGAGTGGCTGAACGGTGAATTGTTTGCTGAAGAGATGCTGCAGAATAAAAGTTTGGAAGTATTTCTTATAGATTATGAGAAATACTATAAGCGGATAAATGTAAGGGGGAAATCTGGAATGTGGTGGGCATGGTAGTAAAGACTTGCCCTAATTAGTGGGGTTGATTTGACATCTCTGTTATTACTGAGAATTTTTTAACGTAATAAACTTCTTTAACCAGTTAAGTAACTGCGGAATTTTAACTGAGGGACCCCTGGCAGGACGCGGAATTAAAGTGTAGCAATAACGTATATATACGTTAAAGACAAAGCACATGCTTCTATTATAAATTTTACGAAAAGGGAAAAACCAAAATGGGAATTTTTACATTTTTATTCGAAAAGGAATTGACAATTTAGTGTTAAGAGGCTACCGCAATAGAACTTTGGATTGACGTGTATACACGTCGAACGCAGTTAACAGGTTAATTCTGTCTATAGATCAAGTCATTAGACTTTGGCGGGAAAACTCTGGTTCAGAATATATTAGATACTGCTATTTTAGCTTATAGTAACGTTTTAATATTAGAGCAAGTAGAAACATTCCATTCATTATCATTTAATTATTGTAATTAATTTATAAAAAAAATCAGAGGTGTTTATAATATCCACTTCCAAATCGTGGCTCACGGATTATAAATTAATTAGCGTAATTAACGATCCGTCTACGACTTTCACCTTTTCCCACACAGAGTTTATTATTTCCTCCACCGATGTTATTTTCTCTCGTCACGGGGCTGTCGTCCTGTTAGATTTAATAACGTGAAAAATGGATTTAAACAGGTCAAAGCTGTTGAATGAGGGAGAAAGTATATGATAAAAGTCTCGCGTGATTCCCCGGAATTGGTGATACGAAAAAAGACGAGCGAAACGCCACGTGGAACAACTTTATCGCGTTTCGAGAGGTCTCGCTATCGAAGGAGTTTCCGGAACCCTTTGAAAGACTTAAAATAACCCTCATGGTATAGCCGCGTTTTTAGACGAGGCCTTACTTTACGATCTCGTCACCTGCCAGACGTCGATGTTGTTTAACCGAGTCTCCATGACCGGCTTATTTTAGATTCGACGTATTTGTATGCTCAAATTTTACGCGCTTATGCGTAAATCATCGTTTTAGGGCGAAGACGGATGAGAATAGATTAAAGCCTTCGAATAAAACGGTTTCTTGACCTGCATACTGAAATCTACAGTTTTAAAACTTTCTACCCTTAAAATTTCGCTGTCATTCTACTAATTTTCTGACATGTGACATTCTTTAATATGTCTGAGATATGCAATAAAAAATGATAGATTTACATAAATTTGGCTTTTTGGAGCAATTGAGAAAAAAAACAATGACCATCGATTTTTCCACCTAAACTATTTGATAGGCTAACAGAAAAAGTTAGTGATACTAATTTTATTAATTTCATTAATTATTGGTATCATAAGTGGAATAGTATCATCCAAGATAGCAAAGTGAAATGCGAATAGCTAGTGTATCTATTTGAATCGGAAAATCAGCAATTCTCCATCATTCGAGGAGAGATAAGGTGGGAATCATAACTCGCATGACTTCATTCTCAAGATCGTCGAGCCTGCCGTAAAATTCCGAGGACGTTTCCACCCTGACGATTTATGACGCGTCGAAACAACCCTTCGGGGGTGCGAAGTGCGAATCGTAAGATCAAACTTTATCGACAAATCAAAGGAGAGAATTGAAACTAGAAACACCGCTGCATCCCTAACAAAAGAACCTTGAAATCTCTCAAACAGATTGTCTTATCTTTCCTTAATTAGAAATTACATACATAAAATACAATAGGTCAACCATCCACATCAACTAAAAACTCCTAGAACTATTAATTCTCACTAACCAACTTTAAAAATCAAATGTAATATTTCCAAGTTCCAAAAATTTCTCTCATTTCCGAAATTACAATGTTCCGTTTCGTCCAAGCTGAAATGAATTTCAAACGAGCATTTCCGCAGTCTGCTACAAAATATCTCGAAAACTTTCCGAAACCTGGATGATTTAAAGCCGCGCAACGATGAAAATTCATCCACTTGACCGGCGCTAAATCTCCCTTCCTCTCTCTTTCTCTCTTTCTCCCTCTCCTTTCTACCGTTTCTCTCACTCGCTTTTTTTCGCAATTTCGAGGCAAAAAGGCAAACCGGATTTTCCTCGTCTTTCCACAAGCTCTCATCCAGAATTTAGTTCTAGAGACGCGGAATCGTGGCAGCACTGCCAGCGAGACTCGAAATCAATACTCCCTGTGCGTGAGTCTGGCCTGTCGCAATTCTTGAAACGCGATATCGCAGCACGCAGAAAAATTCTACCGACACCGGTATAACACCGGTATTACATCGGTATCCGTGACCTGAACTGGATTATTGCCGGGAGCGCAATTATCGTTCATTATTCCTCTTCTGACTCTCTTGATCCATATTTCGCGCTGGATGCTATTCAACGGTTGAAAAAGGAAAATTCGTATTCTGCTAAAAAAAAACGATCAGATTTTTTTTCTCTTATTCCCTAATTATGCTTTTTCCAAGCAGTAGCATTTATTTGTACGTTGAACGATGATTTACATGATGTAGGGTAAAGATTGAGGATCTACTTGTAGATGTTACTTTTTTAGATTGATTTGAATGATTTACTATGTTGAGGATTGTCAAAAGTGAAAAATATTG
Source organism: Cerceris rybyensis (assembly GCA_910591515.1). Classification (NCBI taxonomy): domain Eukaryota; kingdom Metazoa; phylum Arthropoda; class Insecta; order Hymenoptera; family Crabronidae; genus Cerceris; species Cerceris rybyensis. The sequence continues at coordinate 21,348,393 of OU342792.1, read as the reverse complement.
AGGTGGAAAAACCTCGGGCAAAAAGTAGAAAGTAGAGACGAGGTACTGGCATGGTGGATTTGGTGGATGTATGCCAAAATGTCGGTTATTAAGCTGCCAAGTGGTCACCGACCTCGAAAACGATTTGACAAGTTTATTACGAAGTGTCATAGATTTCATTTGTGTCGATGTGTGCAAATGGAGAACTTGCATAATTTTATTTTACCCAATTGAAGAGAAATGTTCATGATTCTCAATGTGAAATATTGGACCAATGATAAACGGAATGTTGTCGGAAAATATTCTATCATTTTCGTTTTTCTTCTGGGAAAAAGTATTAGGAATTCCAGTTAATTGCCACTGAAAGGAAGAACTTTCCTCCACGTTCTTTCTGTTCGGTGAGAAAAATTCGGCAGTTCGCCAAACGCGGCTGTCGATTCAAACAGTTTTTTCTTCTCCATATAGTTATACCGACAGGAATTTTGCAACAGAGTGGAAGTAACTGGAGAAATTACATTTTCTCCCATTGTTCCCTGACGAACGATTAGCAATCAAGAACATGGTGCGCGGAAATTTCTAGTAGAGAGGATTCGGTGATCGAAATTAATCGTCATTCATGAATAGTCTTCTGCGAGTCTTTTATCTGGCGCCAAAGCTCAGCGATTGCTAACGACATCGTCGATCCCAGATCCCAATCGATCGTCCAATAATCGATTTTTTAACCACATTCAATACGAAATTTTTCTTGTTTCTATCATCAGTCGAAGATTAATCAACAGCATCTCTGCAATCTTCACAAACGATAATTTCCATCACGATCACCCCTCGAAACGATCCTCTTAAACATCCCCCACGAAACTCCATCCTGCCAATAGAAATCTAACAAAAATCTCCTCCTTTCCATTCACCCAATAGCTATTACCCACCCCCTAATCCTCCCCATCGCGATCCACCATCGAAAGGATCTTCTCAAACAGTCTCATTGTAGAACGAATTAGCCTGCACAATAGAACTACAAAAAAATAATAACTTGTTTCCTTATTCTTTTCGACAAAACCCTGGACGATTATCAATCGACATGAAGTTCCTGAGGAATCTCGAAGTAAGGGGCGATCTTCACGATCGTGATCGTAGTCGATGGTCGATTTTGTACGTTCGTTCCTTGGCGAATCGAGGAGAGGTGAGTTTCGCGGTAGGGTAAGGTCAGTGACCCCTGGGTGGCAGCGTTATCGAGCGGGTCAGTGGGTCGCAGAAGCACGGAGCACATCGGCCCCTTCGACCCCCTCTCGGCGAGCCCTCGATGTGCCTCCGCGCCGCCTCATCCGGGCTTTCTACCACTCACATTCGAGATCCTCCGCTGGGAACGCTGCCGAATGTGCACGAAAACCCTCGGATTTTCGAGAAGAATATCTCCTCTGCCACCCCCTTTTTCTTTCTTTGTTTCGCTCTCTCTTTTTCCTTCCTTGCTCTCTCTGCTTCTGTTTCCCCCTTTCTCTTCTGCGATATCTGTCTATTTACATCTCTATTTGGCTCGCTGTCAATCTGTTTCTTTACCTAATTTGTTATCTATCTGTCTGTTTAACTCTATATGTCAATGTTCTATTTATCTTTCTACTTATCTAAATAGATTTACCTACGTGTGTCTCTTCAGTTTTGGCGCGCAAATACTTTCGTCTTTGGAGGAATTAAAAGACACTCGGGGTGTGAGCTTGATATGGCGCGGAGGGGTTGTAAGGGGAGAAATATTGGAGAATTTAATCATTCGGAGTCTCGCGATAGCGCACGCACCAACGTTGAAGAAATTTCCACGGACAATGAACTACCTTCGAAGGGAGGACACGAGGGTACTTCAGAAACTCCCGTAGACGGTAACCGCACCCTCGAGGAGCGCACAAAGGATGCTCCCGAGGTATCTGCCTTTCTAGAATCGATCAACGCTAGAGATTCTTGAATGTGCCGAGCGAAAGGGTATTTAAAGGAACCACGAGGGGGTGTAGATGGAAGAGGGACGTTGGTCTAGAATGCATAGGGTTGATGGTGAATCTACACGGTATATTTTACCGCGAAAATTCCCTCTACCTCACATAAATGGGGTAGTATTTTAAAAAATTCCTATCGGTGGGAATTCTCGTTGAAACGAGGATATTTTTTGTAAAAAAGAACTAACCGTAGTTCAACGTAAACCGAAGTCCAACGGTAAAAGACCCAGTGACCCCGGTTTACGAGGCTCGAGTACCGAAAAGCGTTGATTACGCAAAAGTGAAAACGAGAGCGGGGATTAAATCGAGCATGTTTCTTTTCTCCCTTCCCTCGCACTCTACCTCCTCCTCGACGATCCGTAATCAATGGTACCGCAAAGAACAAAAGGATCGCGAGCCACGAACCAACGGCGAGTTCCCCTGGGGGAAAAAAAATTAAAAGGAATGAAAATGAGGACATGTAAAGTACCGGAAGCAGAAAATATTCATGACGCGCCGTGAGATTCCGGAAAACAAAGGGTGTCCCTCGGCCATGATACCCGAGAAGAATCATCCCGTAGGATTCTCGATGGACCACGCAGTACCAGCCGTCGGTTAGGTGGTTCAAGCTGCCGAGAGGGATGCGACGACGGGGTTGTAGTCGAAAGGGATGAAGGCGCCGACGGAGAGACAGCGAGAGGCGACGAAAGCAAGAGAAGCAGGAGAAAGAGGAAGGTAGAAAATGGTGGACGATACAGGGTGGTGGATACCAAACGAAGAAAGAGGGAGAAATATGGATAAGACGAAGAGCGGAGGATACTAGGTGGAGAACATCTCACGAAGGAAGAGGATGGAAACCTCCAAACGTGCCAAAGGGGTGACGATAACCGAGAAAGAGGGAGAAAGGAGGTTCCCCGATGAACAACGAAGACAAAGTACATCGTGGCCGGAAAGAGGGTAAAGGATACAGAGGGAAGAACGGGAATAGAAGATGCTAGCCGCAAACGGAGGGAGGAGGACACCGGGTGGAGAAAGAGGAACGAAAGGAGGGAAAGCGACGGGGGGATGGAACATGGGATGCGATATAGGAGTAAAAGCGTAGGCGCGCAGTGCGCTTGTGCAAGAAGCTGCCGCTGCCCGGGAAGAGACCTCCCGGCCAGCCTCAGTCTCCGGGATGCTGGGGGCGGCGATCGTGATTCTACCCCCATTTCATCGTGCTCCGATAACATAGTCCATCTCACTCGGCCGCTGTCCGTCCGTCCGTCTCGCTCCGCTCCGCTCTGCTCCGTTCCTCTCGGATTAACCCTCGTCGGTTCTGCTTACACGTTGGTAGCATAGGTAGACTCCCTTTTGGTATCTTCCTCCCTCCTCGATCTCTTAGTCTCTCGGTCTCGACGCGTCTACCGTCTCGGTCTTCGCCCTCTACCCTCTCTGATTTCCCTCCTTCGCTTCATCTCTTTCCATCTCTTCCAATTTCTCCGGACCGTCCCTTCTCCTTCTCTCTGCTTCACACCCTTTTCCGCCGAACGGTGGGTGCAGTCACCGCGAGAACCTTCGTCGAACCGCCTGTTCGGCAGGTGAGCCTTCTTCGTCGTCCGGTTGGTTCGTTCGCGGCTCGGTACGTCGCTCGGTTGTCATCCCGAGCTCGTCGAGGTGTACGTCGATCCCCGTGCGTTGGGTTTGCTGATCATCGATCATCGAAGCGAGAGTGCTCGATCCTTCCAGGTTGAGGTTCGGTCGTGTGCACCGGACTTTCCATTAGCTCGTTGGACCAAGTGCGCGAGATCAGAGGGAGAGAGGGAGGACCTTTGGGGAGGCCCGGGTTTGCTTCTTCGTCTATCGTCGTTTATCTTCTCTCAGATTGTGTTTTTTTTTATCTTCCTTCTCTTACTTTGTTGTAATTCTCTGTCTGTCCGTTCGTCCGTCTTTCTTCCACGTATTCCTCTAGGTTCCCCTTTCGTCGCGTCTCTTTATCCGGCTTTTTGTTCGCTAGTTGCGTGGGCGACAGTCGATCCGCTACGAGTCGGGGCGCAAAATCCGTCCTCTCTTTATTTTCTGCCCCGGGGAGACGAATACGCCTCTCGGTTCGATAAGGGCTCCTCCCGCGAGAGGGTAGATAAATATAGAGTTCGGTGAACTTCTTTTCAATATACGTGCTTCTTTTTATATTTCTATGTTGAGTATATTATCTCGACACATTTTCAATCTTCTCGCGATTCGGTTGTGGTAAAGTGAACAAAGTTCATCCGAGGTTACCGCGTTCTTGACGAACCTGCTAGTAGAATTCTTCTTTGTTCTGCTGCCGCGTAAAAATCGAGTGTTCTCCACGTTTCCTCTTTTCATATTTCTGTGTCTATTTAATATTTCCTGAGAAGAATTGAGCCTCTTGACAGCTCGTGAATTGTAGACCAGGTGAATTTTCCATCTCCTCTCATCAACGCGGAATCGCGGTAAAGCCCGAAAGGGGCCGCGCATTTCCAGGGTTCCTACTCCCGTGAGGCTCAATGACAAAAAAAATACGCGAGACAAACGCGCAGGCGTCTCCCGCGAAATCGAATAAACACCGGGCGACAATTCAACGGCGACTTTTCATTCGCATTTTTCATCTTCCATTCTAGAATCAATTCCAAATATCGTGTCTTCTCTTCTCGCAACTTTATCTCACGTTTATAAAAAAATTCTTGTTAAAAGAAATAATACACGTCTTTTGTCGCAATAAAATTGACCTCTAAAGAGACACGAAACTTCTGAGAAAGTAGGAAAATCCAGAGGGGAGAATTTCGAGAGAAATCGTAGAGCGGGCGTTCGCCAAAATGGCGACCGGTGTGTGATCGAGGGGCGAGCGTAATCGACGGTACTTCTCAATAGAAAACCGAGGGTTATCCGATAAGAAAATCATCGTTTATTCCAAAAGAGACATCGAGCGGTGAATTTTATTAATCGTGAGAGGAACAAAAGAGAAATCCACGATGGTGGGTGGCGGTGATTGTAAGGTCGCCACTGTGGAAGTCGAAGCTGCCGCCGCTGGTGACAACACGGCGACGCTTCCGGTCACTAGGCCTCTAAATCCGCAAAATTCACCTCCGAATGCTCAGGACAACGCCGAGAAGAACAACGCGGCTAATAAGGAGATGGAGCTGAAGAATGTGCGGTCGACGCCTGCTAAAAAGTAAGCGCTTCGTTTGGAAAATTGAAAGATCAAGTAGAAACTTTAGGAGTATAAAATTTTATTTTTCTACCACTTATTAAATTTCCCGAATGCTGTACCTTTGATGCCATACTTCTTTCTATAATTTTTCTAAGTTTATACCAATTGATTTATTTCTTTACCTATGAAAAGAAGGCAAGATTGTTGCTGCAAGAAAAAATGTAGTTCACGAGCAAATCTCTATACTTATCATCAAGTATTATTAGCGAAGTGTCGAATAATTTTATCCAGACGATAAATTATGATAGAAAACTTGTAGAGTTAATCATCAAGGAACGATTAGCCGAAAGAGTTACGCTTTCCTCCGTGCAATTAGGAGGAAAGAGAGTAGGTCAAGAGGTGCTGGTTCGCAGTCGCGTAACCTGTACACGCTAACGAATCGTAATTATTTAACGACACGCTACAAAAGAAAACTTTCTAAATCTACGATCCCCACAAAGCCCTGCCGTACTTCTCGCGGCATTAATTCCAATTAACATCGAATCGAAACAGCGTTAAAAGTCAATTTACCGTGAAATCACGATTTTCATTTTATATTCAAAGTCCTCGATACCATTTCTCTCCCGTTCCTTTCCAACGGCAATGTTCCAATGACAAAAAGGAAGAAAAAAGGGAACGCGAGATATCACGACACGGTATAACATCGACGTGCCCGGAAATTTCAATAATCCCGGGAAAAGCTGGGTACAAAAGAAGCGTCCGAGAGACTCGAACGAATCCGCATCGAAATTCCGATAATTCTACCTCCATGGAATATCAGGACGAGCTTTCGCGATGTCTTCCAATGGAAAATCCCGGGATATTATCCACGTGGAATACCGAGATTGCAAAAAAAAAAGCTATGTCACGAATTTGAAAGATGCAAAACGCTCGACGTGTCCGCCCACGCTCGTATATTTCAATCGGCCTCGAATCTCGACAATAATTCCACCTCGACGTCTCGAAACCATTGGAGTTTTCAATGAACAAGTCTACCTTGCACGATGTTGAAAAAAAGAACTGCCAGTTTTTCCCGTCCTCTCTTTGAAATTATCCGCGCTATTTAATTATCCGTCGGCCAGAAACGACGTGGTTTCTTCTTTTTTTCCCCCCTTTTTATTTTAATAACAAACGAAAGGACCCAAGCGTACCACGTTGTCGAATACTCACGGAGCAAACGCGACTTTTGAATGAGCGAATAAAAGGAAAGGGGGATGGAAGGGTGAAAGGGTGGAATCCAAAAAAAACAGTGTTGAATGCAGGCAAGAGTATCGACTTTTGCCGGTTGGGTTTCTGTTTACGGGGTGGTTCGTTAACTGCGAGAGAGAGGAAGGGCTGCGTGAAAGTCGTCTTGCGTCTAGTGTGCATTATATGCGCGCCCCGAGTTATGCACTCGTGCACGTACCGTGCGGTACGAGCAACCCCACGATGAAAGAAATAACTAACCGGCCGAGATTGCCGACAGGAAGGAATGGAAATCATTTGAGAGAGAGAATCGAGGAAGTGGAGCGCGATTTTCGTTATCGGCCGTGCTTTTATCGGGGACGATGAGAGAGCGATGAAGATCGGTGAATTATTGGCGAATTTCAAATGTAGTTCGAGGGTAGTTTTTGCCTGGTTCGAGATCGTTGGAATTGAAAAAGAGGGTAGGATGAGAGATCACGAAAAGAGAATCGAGTTGAGACATTGATCGATGCAAATGAATTTTAGGATACCTCGAGTTTCAGGTACTTCACGTTTTGTACTTTATGTTGAAGGGTCATTGAAATATACTCAAATATTCATCAAAATATTCTCCAGTACTTGGTTTTCAATGTTGTATTTATTCCAAGCTAGTATTTCATGCTTATTTCTCCCTGCTTTAGATCTATTCTATTTTAGTTCTCCTGCAGCCGCTTGAGTCCGTCTGTAACAGCGTATATTCGCTCTTCGTAACATCCTTTTATAACAATAACGGAGATTTCCGGTAGGTGATGTAAGAGATTTTCTCAAATAATTATTCGGAGCGTATTCTCAAATACTTAGATCTCTAAGTAAAATTAAAACACTTGCCAAAGTTAACCGATAAAAAAATAAAGTTTTCCTCAATAAAAAATGTAGAAAAATTTGCTAGCGACGAAATGTTTCCAACAGAGTCAAAACGTTTAATAAAAAAACTTAGAAGGACTCGGAAAACTAGTACAAGAACATTAACTATAACGGTGACGCCCCAGAAACGATCGATTTTTCCTATCGATCATTCTTTCCCCGCCGTTAAAACGACTCGATCTCGCAGAGTTGCGATCTAGTTTCCCGGTGATTTATAATTTATTAATATTGATTGACTGGGCGCAAAGCATGACAGTGATACGAAGGCGTGTGCACGCTAGGAGGAAAGCAGTGTCTTCTCGAATTACACGCTCGCAACTCGCAATTGCATTAACGTGGCCTCGAGGCGAAGCTTCGACAGTCTAGACTCAACGACGAGACGACATTACCGCGAGTATCGCGAGTGCAGATACTCCAAACTCGCGAATCGGTATGGTGGAATACTGGAGCAGATAGAAAACTTTGAGAAGGCGACGGTTGGAGAGTGCCACGAATTTCAACGATTCTGCGTCAAGGGATATCGAGGAATAGGAGAAGCGGAGGAAAGTTTGAATGGGATTTTTTGGTGTGGGAGTTTGAGTGAATTGACGTGGATATTGGACACGAGAGCGGTATGAAGTTAACGGAGTGCCGTATCGAAGTGAGGGTTGGATATTCAGGTGGAATTTAAATATCGAAGGGGAATTTTCGATGTTGAAATTAATAAATTGGTGGGATGAAGAGTTATCTTGAAATATAATAATTTTAACGTGATATTTTTGTATAAGAATCACATTATTTTGGAACCTTTATTAACCAGTTAGCTGTGTTTGACGAGTATACTCGTCATGCGTAAGCTACCACTGGTGATTTAAATTGTAATTTTGACGAAAAGTAAAGTATATTCGTAACTCTCAAGATGTTTGGAATATTTAGAGGCAATGCTGAAATAATACGAATAACAAAAGGGTATAAATAATTTGAAATAGACTTATGCTCATCACTCGATTTTCGTGACACGAAATTCAAAAGAATTTTCGCCACAGTTAACTGGTTAAGAGAATATAATTTAAATACCGATTGGAAAATTGCTCGATATTGAAAACAAAAAAATTTGACAAATAATTAAATATTTATATACCGAGTGTCTTAAATATCGCCAGTAACAGGTCTCAACAAATACAAGAAAATTTAATGAAAAAGAAACTCTAAAATCAAAATTCATAAACACCCAGTACCAAACTAATTCCATAAAACAATTAAAATACTACAAAACATCTGACAATTTTCATTTGCAACACAATTAAAAATTACATGTGAGACAAAAATTATTGGACACTGGCTCAACCACCGAAGTCTCCAAAAAACCACCAGCATTCTCTTAACTCTTTCACCCCTTACCCTAAATGCGTGGAACCACCTGACACAAAAATCGTCATCGCGAACGGCGTAAAACAATCTCGGTGATTGCTGGAGGATTTAAATCGTCGGTGCAAGAGAGAGGAAAACAGAAAAAAGTGTCATACGATTGGTGGTATACGAAAGAGGGAAAAATTCGACGAGAAACACGGAGGAGGGAGAGGGCGAAACGTGAGGGTGAGGCGCGAGGAGGAAGTCCAGGAGCTGAAAGTAGGTACTTCGAAATATCGACCGTGTTCAGCCCTGGTCCGCTCGGAGTCTGTGCCGTGCACTACTGTTTCCACTTCTTGCCGCTTTTCTCCTCGAGAAGTGGCGAAAAAAAGGCTACACCGGGCCAACGTTCCTCTTTTCCACCTTTTTTTTCGCTATCACGAGAGAAACTATCCTTACTCGCTCAACGTCTTAGTTTCGTCGATGGTACGTCCCTTGAGCGACTACTTTCTCACCCCCGAGCGAATCGTATCTGAAAGTGCAGGCTGAAACGAGGTGGAAAGTTTCAGGGGATGCTTTTACTTGGAGGGTTGCGGGTATTGTACGTTTTTAGTTGAGGGAAGATATTAAAATTGAGGCGGTTTTTTTGTAGGTTTTGAAAAATATTAAGAAGAGGGGAAGTTGAGAATAAGGGGGAAGGTAATCGAATTAACGAGCAAGTAGGGTAGTCTCGATTGATGAATGAGAGTAGAATAGTCAATGTGGAGATTTTATGTTGTTAGAAATTAAATTACTGAAATAAAAATTCTTTGAATTCCTCCTACTGCGTTAAATATACTTTAAAATAAAAAAGTTGAACTTTTCCACTCGGCGGATTTTAGAAAACCTCAACTTTTTTCATTCGATCTTTTCCACCGTGAACTTGATGACGTTCTAACGCAAGAGTTTAATAAAAATAAATCATCACAGACACGGTCAACGCACAACATGAATTACGAGGAAAAAAACAACATCTAATTTTCTACATCACCGCGTTCACCGTTCAACATTCACAATCACCGACAGCACTATAAACAAATCCTCGGAAATATCATCGGTTACGCCATAAAAATACAAGGTTCGAGGTTGCATTTTCCCGTAAAAATATCACGACCCTTTATCCAACATGATAATCATCGGTGTGGAGAGTGACAGAGAGACAGGATAAAAGTGGGGGGAAGTAAAAGAAAAAAAAAACTGCCTGACACGAGTGTACGAGCTCGTGCTGAACACAATAAAGTCTGCGCCCCAACCCCTGAAATGGCAGCGTGACAAAGGGTGGTTAAGCCCTTCTTCACGAAGATGCACCATACGTCGCGTAGCCCCCAATATTCCCGTGCAGACGTCGAGACGCGATGCAATTGCACCGACGGTGTGCGCATTTTTTTCCAGTTTCGACGGGCTGCGCGGAAAGTGCGCGAACTACCCGCTTCTTTTTTCCTCTCTCTCTCTCTCGTCTCTGGAGAAAAGTGTTGGACGGTTTGCACGATTAGTTCGCCTACGAGATCATCCAACGTTCGGGTCGCAGAATATCGATTGCAGGTGATAACCTTTAAATAAAGGGGGAGAAGGAGAGGAAGGAAATAGAAGAAGCCGAAGACGAGACGGCAGACGAGGAACGTCAAGTTTGCGCCGAGTTGTTCGAACGGACAGGAGAGCGTTTAGTCATCGATGCGCTTCGAATCACGGCGGGGTTCTCGTCTTGCTCTTGCAGGGTTGCAAGGTTGTTTTTAAAGGGTAGCAAAAGCAAAATGGTGAAAATCAAATGAAATTTAAAAGTGAAACTTAGAAGGGAAGTTTGGTGAAATAAATAACAGAGGGTAGATTGGCATATTGACAGAGTTTCGCGATTAAAAATCGCATGAAATTGTGGAGAGACGATAAAAATTGTTTGTTAATTGAGTGTGACGTTTCAATGAAAAGGTGTAGCTATAAAAGTGAATTTTAATTGGGGAATTTAGTGAAATAAAGAGGGAAAGGTGGATTGATGGATTGATTGGTTTTTCGGACAAAAATACCGGTGAAAAATGAAAAAGTAAGAGGTGGAGAACTGTTGAGGGCATGTCGTCAGAATTTGACGGGCTTCAATCGGAACCAGAGTGCAACGTTCGCGATAATTTAAACGGGATGATCCCAATAATCCGTAAGCGCGGGTAAAAACATTCCGCCGAGTGATAAATCCGAAGGGAGCATTGTAAAAACACGTTGGGATTTCGCGACGAGACAGGATGGAGGTAGAAGTCACGCCATTCGTGGAAAATAACATAAACCGATTAGATGGTATACCAAGAAGGGGTAGTAGGGTGCGAATGGTCCAAAAGCGACGGTAAGTCAGAAACGAGAAACCGTGAAACTTTATCCTTCAGCAAACCACACACTCGTAAATTCAATCCTCTTAACATCAACCTCAAAAATTCAAACTTCCACACTCTAAAAACCCTAATCCAAATAAAATCCTCTCCAACCAAAGTCCTAAAAACCCACGAATTAAATTACTCTAAAATTTCCAACATAAAATCCAGCACAAGTGCATAACACACAGAAGCTATACATAATTAATTTAAAACATTCGTGCACAAAGAAACATACTTTTTCCACTCTTTTTTCGTTTCTTTCCAACAACTAAAGCTCCTCCACGAATTGACCTAAAAATTATTCTCAAAAATAAGAACCCATCCTACCTACTTTCGCAAATTCCAACCATCAACCCTTCCAAAACTTCTAAATTGTCTCTCCGGAATGGAATTCTTATGCGTCCAAGTAAAATCGTCGGAATATAAAAGAGCAGCAACGAGCATTCGTTGTTTCACAACGACCAAACAATTCTACCATAGTCGACGTACATAGTCGACATACCGTCGAGTAGAATTGGCCGTGGAAAGTCGTCGGTTGTGCATCCCCATCGTTTGTTTTCAGGACGTCGCTGTTCATTATCATGAGCTTCATCTACGCGAAGCTGCTGGTGGTCGTGTGCATCGCTTACGTGATAAGCGAAGTGGTCACGCACAAGTTGCCGCTTTACTACTACGAGGGATTCTTCACGTATTTGTATGGGGCGAGCATACTCTTCCTTCTCTACGTTTTCTGCTTCCTTCTGCAAGAAAGCGCCTGCTGCGCGAGGGGTAGCGACACCCCGCCGCCACCCCCTAGGCCGCCGAAACCACCGAAGGACAAGAAGGACAAGGATCAGAAGTCCTCCAAGAATAAAAAGGAATATCAGGTTAATTTCTGAACATTTATTTATAATTAACACGTTTCCTGCCCTGGTCTTTCCGTTCAGGCCGGAAAAATGCTTATTAAAAAAGGCTTTTCTGGTTAAAACATATTAAAATATAAATTTTTTTTTAAATTTATAGTTTTCCATTATTAAAATATTGGAGAGTGTACTTCAAAAATGTAATGATTTAAACCACAAAAAAATACGTGGGTCGTATACGCCCCACGCGGCCTGAACGGAAAGTCTTTAAAAAATGGTTTGGCAGGGAACGTGTTAATGGTTCATGAAACTCGACGGCTTTTGTTGAAACAGGTTTATATTGGGGTATATATTGATCTTTCTTTTTTTATATGTATCTTTGATTTTTGCGGTTTTTAATGGTTTAGTAAAGAGAAGGTAGAAAGTGGTGAGAGATGGAAGAGGGTGATTAATGAATTGCGGAGAATAAGAGCTGCAGGAGTTACATATGTTAATGGTGTGTGGTCCATGGTTCTGTCTAACAATTGATTGAAATTGATTTCATGATGAATTCAATAAATTCATAGTACGTAATGGTAGCTGCCACATCGATGAATATTCTGTAAAAAAGGATTATCTAATTCTAGAGGGTGACTTCTCTTTCTCCTTCTCGAAGCACTCGAAGACGTAGAATTAGATCAGAAGCGTTAAAAAATTCAGGAAAATTCAATCTTTTCGATCCACCTCACGGTGCAAAATTAGAAGCGTTAAAAATTACTTTGCCAGCCCCGCAGTGATACATCTCTCACGGTCGATAAATCACCGCGACTGTAAAAAAAGCGCATTTATATCACCGCAAAAAATAGCAAACTCCCAGGAAACAGCTGACTCATCGAACGCTGCTCGATTTCGTCTTTTTTTTTATACACCTACAACATATATCTCGTGTTCCATCGGCACGACAGTGGCACAATTTCCATAAAATGTATTTCGGCAGGAAACGAGAGAGTATCGAGCCACATCGTGATTCTAAACGGGGAGACACTCTCAGCTCTGACGTAATTAGGTTAATCGCCGTCATCGACCATCCTCTGGAACGCTCACGCTGCGACTTTCCTATTCATTGCCACGTGAAATGCGCTTTGAAAACAGGACTCAGCTCGTTCTCATTAAAATCCAACCTGACTCGTCTCTCTCTCTCTCTAACTCTCCAACGCACCATTTTCCCTCTTTTCCTCGCTTTTCACGAGCAACTGCGAGAAATGGAATTACATCAGCTTCCATCGTTGGTGTATATGTTCAGCGGTTATATTATTAATGCGTTTCGAGGTAGATCGTGAAAGAAAGAACAATATTTATTCAGGATGCTGCTGACGTCGAGGCTGGCGTGGCAACTCGAGCTCTGCGGAAGCGGAAGACCTCGCAGAACGACCATAGCCATGGAAGCTTCTTCCTCAGAATTGGTGCAATAGGTAAATTTCACATCAAAAATTTGTTCTATTAATAAACAGATTTGTTGCTCTTTAAGCTGATGATTTTTGTGCAATTTTTTGCACTCTGAGAAACTTTGGATTTTAACCTTTTGACCTAGCAAAAGGTCCAAGCCGCTTTTCGATAGCGATAATGAAATAATATTAAAATTGTAATCTTTTTCGGTATGTTAAATTGAGTTGTAAGAAATTAATTTTTCTTTTGCACAAAATGAACTAAACATCGAAACTTTCTGTCTGATTCTTTCGCTGGAATCGTGAATCGTGTCTGGCGGTAGTTCGAAATCCCCTTTTAATCATCTCGCGGTGGCGTTTGAGGGACGATTTGGGAATCGTGAAAGAAGTTTCTTTCGCGTTAAAGTGCTTTTAAGCGAGCACCTCAAAGAGCACGAACTCGTTCTCTCTTTCTTTTACTGTTTGCCACTCGAGAGATGAAAGCAACTCGCGTTCGAAACTCTCAGTTACGTTTTCTCGATTTTTCCCAGCGTTCGGTTTAGGCACGATGGTCTACAATGGCTTAGAGTTTGGGGCATTCTTCGAAGTCCCACCAACATCTCTCTGCTATCAGATCCTCCAAGGAGTTAATCCAGTCCTCCAGATGATCTTCACGTTTATGCAGATGTACTTTATCTTCATGAACTCTAGAGTAAGTAGCCTAAGACTTTGATCTTCCGGTGTCTCCATCATTTTTTTCTATATTTCTTCATTTCTCTCGACAGCTAAATATTCATCGCTTCAAAGTCATCGCACGTTTTGGTCTGATGCACGTCGTGGCCACCAATCTATGCGTCTGGATTCGCACGCTGGTGCTCGAAAGCATCAAGGAGATCACCCAGTATCATCAGAAGATGGGACAGTTCGAGGCAGGAATTCTTGGTACGTTTGAAAGCTCCACTTTTCATTTGCGCCCGTAGATACAAAGTTCTTTCCATCGACGGTTTTCCACTTCCTTTAAAATACATAGAAGAAACAGGAATAAAAATGTCTCTTGCAACCGTTTTCCAAATGAGGTCATCTCTCCTGATAATATTATATTTCTATAAAACTCTTAACCACATTGGAAATTATATTTCATACATTTTATAAAACCAATCAGCAAACCGGTTTATCAAAAAAGTACTTCATTGATATGAAGACAAATTGAGCATCCTCTTTTCAGCGACGACCCTTAGACTTTTAGAACATCTAAAACATCCCTTATACAGTCCGACAACTAAAAGATGTCTAGGGAGCGTCGGGATCTATCGTTTTCAATCGTCCATTGTCATCATTCCGTTTTTGGCATTCTCAAACCCAGTGTGCTAAAGTAAATACTCTGCATAGTCGTAGCATTCTCCCATTTCTACTTGTTTGACTCAATAAATGATAGTCGGACTATAACTACAACTTTATGTTATTCTCGCCTAAACCATACAACATATTTATAACTGCAGAGAGCATCAAGCAACACTCTGTCCGAAACGCTGGGGCTATCTTGGGCACAGCACCCCGCGACATGGCTCATCTTCGTGAGGCTCCTCTGACCTCGGCTTCGAAGTCAACGACCGTAGCCTCGACTATTGCGAGCACCACAGCTGCTTCCCTAGGTCGAGTTATGAGAACAACCGTCACAACTCCATCCACAACAACCTCGACCACCTGGAATCCACCGTCGTCCACGGTTGGTTCAACAGCCGCAACCTTCTTGCCAAATTTCCCTACAACCACGGCGACAACTTTCTCCACCCTTTTGACTACCCTTGCTTCGAAAACTACCACAGAGAGAACAACCACCATGCCGACTACTACGACTACCACGACGACAACCACTACCACCTCGGCACCCTCGACAACCCTCTTTATGGAGTTTTTCAATGCTCTGCAGGCTGATAGCAAGGAACAGGTAAGATTGGCGAGGATTTCATATTGAGTTTAAAGTTAGAATTATTGAGCATTCATTTTGAGCATTTAAATATACTGAATATGTATGCTAAAAGAAAGGGGTAAGGGTTAACGACGAGATTTCTCAGATTTGATCGTCATTCATTGACAGATCCATCAGACTTTCGAAATGACCAACCTGACCAACAGCAGCGACAGTTGGAATCCAAGTGTAGGTATGTACGCGGAGGCTTTGACCGAGGATGAAATGATAGCAAATTCTTGCGGAAGAGTCAACATCATGGGAACGATCGTCCAAGATGCTGCACCGTATTTGTTCCCATTTATCATCGAGTACAGTCTGATCGGAGCAGCGGTGATCTACGTGATGTGGAAGCACATTGGACGACATCCTCGCTGGCCGCATCAGGCGGAAGCTGATTTGGAGCGTCGTTTGGAAGCCATGTTGTCGCGAAGAGCAGTCGCTTTGGCTCATGCTGGTAAGTCTTATGGTCCTTTAGCACTTTATTTCCCGGAGAAGCAATTGCACTCCTTTTTGTCTTGCTTTTATAATGCGACAACCTCAAGAAGTCTCCTCGGAGGTAGGCCTGTTTCGGCACGATCTGATTCGCTAGGCGTCAAGATATTTTAATAAAGATATTTCAATGTTACGACTTTTTCAAGTGCCTCCTTCAGGAGGCTGAGCAGGGTGGATTAAATAAAAAAAAAAACGGTGCGAATAGGCGGTCTTTAGCGAGAAGCTTCACCGCTCAAGAGACTTGTTGAGGTTGTCGAAGAATACATACTTTTCTGAGTTTTACTGAAAAGTTGCTTGACAGTAGATCAGTTACAATTAAATTCAACGTTTTTCTCAAAACTCAAATTTAATCAATCCACTAATCACCTTACTGAAAACCTTGCACAAAAACACAGGCCACGCAAGAATGGACTGCGTAGGAGCGAGCAAAGGACTCTTCTTCGGTCTCCTCCTCCTAGTGGGTTCACTGATCTGCCTGATCCTCTTCTTCGTTCTGATCCATCATCCTGAACTCGGGCTCTTAGCGATCTACCTAGCGGATGTTTCTCATTGCGTTCTAATGGCTCTTTCCATCGTCGCCATAATCGTCGGATTCATCCGCGTGCAAAGCCTCAAGTTCAAAGCCGAAGAACAAAGCGACCTGAACGACATCCTTCTCCGTGTCTCAGCATTTGGGCTCTTCGTATACGCCGTATTCAGCGTGATCGCTGGATCTCTAGCTGCTTTCACGCACGAGCCGAATTTACTGGTTATGGTGACAGGTCTTCTGTCGGTTACCCAGGTCGTCCTTCAGATGCTCTTCATCGCCGACGTCTCCCGCAGGAGGGTCCACTTGCCGGAACATGATCGCAGCAAGCCGGGACGACAAGTTGTCACCTTTTTGTTGATCTGCAATGTGACCATGTGGGTCATTTATACCTTCGAGACGCAGAAAGTGATTGCGAATCCGGTGCAACTTGACTTCTATGGATTCCTGGCTTGGGCTATCGTTCAGAGGGTCACTTTGCCGCTGTGCATCTTCCACAGGTTCCATAGCGCTGTGACGCTCGCAGAGATATGGAAGACTAGCTACAAAGCACGTCTCGAGTAGAACGATCAAACGCCTCATCTCGTCGGGATCAATCGTCCGGAGTGATCGTCGTTTGGGGATGAAATTTGGAGGAAGTATGGGAGAAAGGAGAAAAGAATGGAGAGAGAAAGATATTAGGATACTACGAGCTCGATAAACCGAATGGCTCGAATGTATTCTAAGATTCGATGATCGAAAGAACGATGACGAGAGACCGATGATGTTTGGATCGGTTTTGATAGAATTGATAGGAGAACGATCGATCGTCGAATCTGTGAAGGACTTTGGAAGAATTTTATTGATTGTGCTTCAAGATGCTTCCAAATTGTGAGAGAGAATGGAAGAGATAGAGGAAAAGAGATGGTAAGGATGGAAAAAAAACGTTGTCTCGTTGACGAAAGATCGGCAGGCTCGATCGATAGATCGAGGAGACGGACGGAAGATCGGATCTCGACGACGACTTTGCGGCTAGAAGTACAGAGAGCCGAAAAAGAATCGCGTTGCTGGCGAAGCGTCGTATTACACTTTTTTTCTGTTAAGTTCATTGTGGTTTTTTTTTTCTTTCTTTACGTTTCGTCTTTGCGATTCAAAGCGAGATCGTTTGCTTCCTTGATCGGTAATTATGCAACGACAGAGCACAGATCAGAGGGGGTAATTTCAAACGAGAATCGCGACGATTCCGAGAATCATACTCGCGAAATTCGATGCGACCGGGCACAAAAGGAAAATCGTGATAAAAACGCACGCATCGATGTTCGCCGATTCGCCAAAACTAGGCCAACTCTTCGTTTTCACTATGACTTTCGCACCAACCGTAAGATCTCTACCATACTGCCGCCAAATTTTTCTACTTTTATATAACATTATATTACACGTGCACCTTCGCCCCAGTCGTGCATCGAGAATACCCTAGACGATTTAAGGAGTCGATTCGCTCTTCGAAAGGGTGAGTTGCGAGATGATTATTAAATAATTCGTATAATTCACAGAAGAAAGAAACTTTTACAGAAGGCACTTGAAGATTCACGTAAATAATTGACGATTCTGGCAATCTGAAAGTTAGGGAGTTTAGAAAGCAGAGCTTGAAAATCAGGAGACTTGAGAAATCGAAGAACACTGTAAATCGAAAGGCTTCAAGATAAAGGAGATTGGAAATCGCAGAGTTTGGAGCTCGAAGAGTTTAACACCAGAGAACTAGGATATTTAAGAGCTGAAGGAAATAGAAGAGATTGAATGTCAAAGAGCTTAGGAAATCGATGAATTCCTGAAAGCGGAAAGCTCGGAAATTGCTGAAGAAATTGGAGATTTCAAGAAATCAGAGAGCTTAGAAATCGTAGAGCTTTGGCGAACAAAGAGCTCGATAAATCGTAGAGTATGGAAGTCAAAGTGCTTGTAAAGCTCGAGATATCGGAGAAGCTGGATAAATTGAAGATTTCAAGAAATCAAAACGCTCAAAAATCGAGGAGCGAGCAGAATTCTTAAAACGAGTCACCTCATTAGCGGCCAGGCACATACTTCGTTAGCACGATTCGTGATATTTAGATAGATGAATCAACACGCTAAAAAGGACGAACAACCGGAAACCAGGAATATTAAAAATTGTCACAAAAAGCTCGAAAGCATAGCGGGAGCAGGGTAAACGCGTTTCGTTGCATCGCCAAAGTGGAAATAGCAGAAAACGAACGACGTTTCGTTCTCGCGAGCGATTTTTCTATTATAATTTATTCTCGATAGAATTTCGCAAATTGAAAATCGTCGAGTTGAAATACGAAGGATGACACTTCCTCTGCAAAGCCGAGGAATACGTAAATGGCCGTCGAAACGGCGAAAAGGGAGGACCGGTACAAATAGAAATCCGTGAGTTCTTTCTCGTAGCGTGCCGCAAAGTACAAAAAATTGTTTCTAACTTTTAGAATCTTTTATCGTGCACCCATTCGACACTCACGCTCCGAAATCCGTGCTGATTTTCGACGTATCTACGTCGTTTTTCGGAAACGTGTTCAAAAGCATCGACGATAAAGTGATGCCTGAAAAAAAGGTAAACGACGAACGGTGAAAATCCGTGAAAATGCAAAAAAGAAAAATGTGAAGAAAAGAGAAACGATAGAAGACAATTGTCTTCTACAAGCACAGAGGGGAAATTCGTTGTGTACAAAGAGAGCAGAGTATTTTTTTTAACCAAGGACCTCCTCCAAGTAACGAGGAAATTCCATGGTCATTGAGAAAATGGAAATTGTCGCAAGAAGAAAAGCCGCGACGAAAATGGCAGACGATCGAGAAATTCGAAAAGGGGAAAAATGGATAAAGTACGATGGAGGGATGAAAGAAAACGGAAAGTTGTAGCCGGTACACAGGTATAGTGAAATCACTCGCATCAAACACATGCACACGTACACACAAGAAAGATAATTATTATCACCATTATTGACGATTAGCGTTTAAGCCTATCTCGATGAAGGTATCGAACTTTCGCATTTACTTCGCTATGGATATCGTATGTAGATCGTTGAACGTCAAGAGAGAGAGAGAAGATTTTAAGGGAGAAAAAAAAAGAATAAGTAAATAAATAAACAGTGTCATTAAACTAGAGATTACACTTCGTGAGTCCCTCCACGAGCCCCGTGAGACCCCGTGCAACCCCCTACGAAGATTTTCCCCCTAAGAATCGAAGCACGTACCTAGGCTTTCGTGTCTGAGGATTTTAAATTATTATTAGGACGTACATAGGGCGGAAATGAAGGGAGAGAGAAACATTGAGAGGGTGAGAATGTAAAAGGGAAAACCAGAGGGAACGTGGATATTGTCGGTGGGGAGGGGGTGAAGTCGATCGACTTTCACGGTCGATTATACAGATTAATTATACATAATTATAATCCGAGACGACATTATTAAAAGTAACACGATATAAATATAAATATAAATAAAAGTATAAATATATATAAATATAAATATAAATAAATGAATGAATATATATATAAATAGATATATAAATACAATTATGTGAGTCGTGCTCGTGCGTTTCTTTCGACGTACGGGGCCAGCGAGAGTGCGGATATGTAAATAATGAGATATTACACGGTAATATTATTGTTCTACAGAGTGCATGTGAAAAAAAAAGGAGCAACGTCGGAAGAGTAATTGCAATCGAACGATTGCAACGGCGAGTTGCGCGGGTTGCGCTTATCAACAGATGCCACGTTATTTAACCCTCTCGCGCGTTTTTCGTTATTTGAGGTGTTTCTTGTCGTCTGGAAGTATCGTTTCGTTCGTGGAACGAAAGATAATCAAAGCTGGACGAACTCGCGCTGGTTACTTAACGAAGCTCGGGCAATACGGAAAACTTTGGAAATACAAATTGAATTTTGCAATTAAGTGTTCACGATTGGGACAAAGTCTCGTCGAATTTAATAAAGATTATTCCATGTATACAATGCAATTGATAATTGAATCGGACAATACCGATTGTACTTTTATCGATGAATTTAGTCAGTCAATTCCTTTTCTACCGTGAAACAATGAGCACAAAGAATCCAATCAACCGGAAAACCTACAAAAACGGACCAATATTTGAGCCACGAAGAATATTTTGTATCGTGCATTTATTGATTTTTAATCGAAACATTATCATTGTGTCTGCGAGGAGACGATGTAAGAGAGGGTTAAAAAAAAAGAAACCGAAGAATCTCGCATCGATCGACATTTCCGAATCCCACATCCGCCGAATCAAAACGATTATCATAAACACTTATATGACTGTTAATTAACGAACGACTGAGATAATTTAGAGAGAAAGAAGTGCGAAAAAGTGAAAGAAAGAAGGAGCAAAAAAATGAAAGAAACCAAGAGAAAGAACCAATTAAGAAGTAAAAGAGAACCAAAGAACAAATCGAGTCTTTCCCTTTAAAACTACCGCGAGAATGTCCGAAAATCTTGCCAATTCGATCGAGGATCTTTTACAGTATGTTCCGAATTTGCAAATGTCGAGAAAGGAATTTTCATTCGTTATTCTGTCGATGTTCAAGCAAGTAAGAATAAAAACCGTGACGTTTTGACCTTAATTAACGAGGCACTGCCAGCAAGGACCAACAAAGCCCGTGCAAAGAGGTGAAAACGACCGGAAACGAGGGAGCGGAAGTTCAAGGAGGGAGAGGAACCGAGGCATTGCGCAAATACAATAGCAGAATGACATAATTCTTCTGTTGACTTCCGGAAGGAGACAAAAAGATTGCGAGAGAGAAAGAAAGCGAGTGCAAAAAATGTGAGAATGTGTGAGTGTTTGCGAGAGAAAACAGATGAGGTGATAACCCTTTCATGTTTTACGAATGCAAAGTCGTGCGAATCGAATTGGATGAATGAAAAATGAGTGCGAGAACTTTTTATTCGGCATACAACGTCTTTGTATACTCTGACCGTGTTAGGAGAGAAGCCATGATTCTTGTATATGTACATCAGTATCTCGATAGTAGCCGTAAGCCTAATGAGTCGCGGATTTGCGAAAAGCCGGAAAAATAGGGGATGATGATAAGGTTTCGATTGAGGTTTTCGACTCGATCTCTATTGAAGTGTGAAGCGAAGAAAATTACGTAAGCTTGAAGTTTTATTAATTTCAATTTAAGAGTCATTAGACTTTTAATTATTTGCTAATTTTCAAATGATGCTCAATTTGCATTCGTTACTTTTTTGTACTAGTTATTTTTCAAGATAGATTTATGTAATTTTTTTTAAAAATTAGGATGTATAAAATTCTGAGTTTTTTGCATATTGAAAAACTTTAAGCTTTGATATTTCGCGAGAATAATTATCAGCGAGAAGATTGAGTCACGAATGTAGAACGTTCGAGGACAAAGTACCCGAATGAAATCGTCAGGAAACGAAAACAGTTGATTGCAAATCCGCGATGATTCGTCATTTAACAATTACGTAGTGAGTTTTTGATGTCTTCGAGTATAATTACAGTTTGTACACATACACAATACGCGCGCACAACTGACATTACTCACGAATCTATCAGAGACACGAGATATATACGAAAAACAGAATGAGATCTTCGACGAAGAAGCGGAAGAAGATGAGGAAGAAGGTGAGGTGAAAAAAAGACAGAGATTCAAAGAAGAAAGAAGGATATTATAAATGTTTAAACGCGTCGTGGATAGGGGCAATAGTTGAAGAAGCAGGACACAAGAATAAAACTATAAATTACATGTTGTCGTGTTGTAAGCAGTTCTCTTTGAAGTCGAGTAGCGACGATACGACTGTATGCTCGTAAATTGGCTCATTCATCAATTCCCATTTTGATTGTATAACGTTAACACGCCGTTTCATTGTAATCCGTTGGGGCGGCACGATGTTGCCGCATCATTTGTAACGATATACGATTATATTGGTTAATAAAAGTTATCTAGATGTAATCAAACGTTTTCCGATCTACTATCCTCAAAATTTTGAATCAAAAGGGTAATTTTCTAAACTGAAATCGTTTAAAATCCAATTACTGTTTTTGAACTATAGAACTCTACAAACAGTAGGTGAAATTTTAAGTAATGTTTTTTTTTTACCTTGGTCTTTTTTTGTGGATGAAAGTTCCATGGCCAGCAGAAAATGTTTTGTTATATTTGACAACATTATTTGGAGAAATATATTTTTTTTAAGAGAATTGAATCTGGCGCAAAGTTACGATAGGTGATAAGAGCGCTATTATCGTTCACCTGCGAAAGTAAGTGATTGACCACTGAGGATAAATTGTGCCAGGTGAGAGCTACGATACCAGCATTACAAAAAAAGATGTAGGACGTCGAAATTAAATTCGTAATTATTGTTCACCTGAATTCCACACAGACCGACGTATTTGATTCACAAAATTTCCAAAAAATTCGAAACTGTTTTTCAAATACTGGTACAAAGTTGCAGGTAATTCTAGCTGAATACAACAGGTGGCGAGGTATCATCGCCTCGCCGGCAATGCAGTAAGTCGAGTCTTTGGCGCAACCAGTTTAACTTTTTTAAATTTCAAACACCTTCTTTATTTTACATACTAGACAATCTAAACTAATTTCATATTAAAATCAATAGAAAATATTCTATTTGACAAAGAAAAAGCGTTAGAAAATTGCAAGCAAACGTTTTCCAAGCTAAAATTCCGATAAACGCGACAGCTCATTATTGAGGCTGGCAGGTACACGTGGAATCGCAGGAATGCATAATAAGCGTGCGCAAGCAGTCCACGGTGAATCTTTGACAAAGGAAGTTAATAGAACGGAGTCACGGTAATATTCAAAAGACTTCCAGGAACTTCATCGAATCGCGAGACGTCTTTGAGTACCCTCTCTCTCTTTCTCACGTCATAGAAAAGCAGGAAACGCGAGCCAGCGCGAGCAGGAAACGGAGGAGCAAATCGACCAACAAAAACCTGCCCGTTAAATGACAGCCGATGGTTAAGAAAGAGAAACGAACGTGAACGAAGCTGATGAGAGAGAAACAGAATTTTACCAAGAAAGATCTAGAATAAGAGAAAAAAGGAAAAAGATAGAAAAGACAGAGAAAGAGAAAAAAAAGGAGAGGAACAAAAAAAAAGAAGAAAGGTACGCAAATACATATGCATGGGCGAGCGTATCGACGACAGAAGAAGCGTTCACGGTGAAGAAGCTGCTTGTGAACGACCGGTAAACAATTAGTCGCGCCGTATGGCGATGAATCATTATTAAAGACGATGACGAGAGAGCCGAGTGTCCTTAGGCGCTTCGTTGTCCCGGTCATTCGAGCGGGCCTGTTAAACATGCGACATTAATTTGCGTAAGGTGTGTTTTGGGGTGCTACTTGAAAGACAGCGGATGTGGGTGCGCGACAGAAAGGAGAACGAAGAACGAAACCCGGGAAGGAAGAGAGGAGAGAGAGGCGAGAGACGAGAGAGCGCCGCGCCTCTCATTTGCCTTTCAATGCTACCTGGCTCCCTTCTTCTCATTGTGCCGACCGACCATTGTCGTGCCACCGTACATCGTGTATTACCTACCTGTTCGTATTCCCGCCAGCGTGGGTGGCGGCAGAATGCACCGGCCACGGAGACCACGATTCTGCTAAACTGCAGTTTAGATACTAACATGCTCGCGCCTTGCGCGCGCTTTCTTCGAGTCGTTGGTACAGTTGTTTCTGTTCAACTGCGCTTTTTGAAACGTATAATGAAACTTTGAAGATCACTTGACGACGGGGAGATTCACTGGTTGTCGTTGGTTTGATTTACTTGCCATTTTTAGCCAGTGAAGGAACAGGTTTTATATCAGGTTGAATTTGGAGAACAGGTAGCTATGCAATTTATTGTACTTTCTTGGACCTTTTTGACGTTGAATGTTATTGGCATTTCATCTAGATGGAATACTTTTCAATTTCAACCGCAGAGAGTGAGATTGATATGTATTACATAGAAAAATGTCCCAGAAATGACGGAAGATTTCCTTTACTCGATTTTCTGACCAATGATAATAATTATCTATAATAATTTGATGTTGTATTTTAATTTTAGATCAAATTATTCCTAATTACTGTTCGGGCAACTTAAGTTAACACTAGATTTACGGATATTGATACACCTATTTTTCTGAAGTGAGCCAATTTGAATCATACAAGAAAATTGAAATTTTTTTCGAAGAAAATAGTTCCAAATCAATTGAAATGAAAGATTTATTACTAAAAAATTAACCAACCAATATATAATAAATGTAGTAATCAAATTTTGAATGAGTCAAATTGACTCCGTAAATCTAGTGTTAACACTCCATAATTCGAATTTTTTGTGATAACCGAAGATCAGTTTTACAATAGCAAAATTAGAGAATGATAGAAATTAGATTGCAAAGAATTTCGTGATTTTCACGAGTTAAATTATAGTATTTGACAAAGTTGAATATTTGACTTTGAAGAACAGAAGGTTAGATATGGCTTGCGTTATCTCAAAGTCACGGAGGTCTATAGAGGGTTAAATAGTATTTTTAGCCACAGGGAAGTACGTTTTATTCGCGAAGGGGTTGAAGTTGGTTTTACCCATACATTTAACAATGGGGACGAGATACATTGTCTCGCATTAGCATCGCGCAACTGTACCGCAGGTGAACCGTTGCCTTCCGGTTCCTCCGTCTTCGCCATCGCGATTGTTTCATCGAACATGGAAACATCGAGGAACAACTTGATTCTACCAGCGATGCTAAAAGTATAATAGGTAACATCGTTCCCTCGAGAGTTTTCAGAACGAACAAATCGGGTCGCACCGACTTTAGCGGTTCTTCGACTGTCCTCTAATTATTCCTTTCCCCGGTGTTCGCCTATTGTTTAATGGGTATCGCGTAACAATAAGCGGATGGTTGCTGGTCATCTTTAAAAATGCAAATAGGAAGAGCATTCTCTAGAAATTTCACCGAAGAGAAATCCCTCGTTAGTTTACAATCGGCGTAGATGTACAGTATTTCAAGCTGAATACTTTTCTTCAATAATTCACGTAATTGGCACGGTTCTTGGTGAAAGGTTTTTCAAAGAATTTCATTATTTTAGAAATCCCCAGAGATGAGAACTTTCGAGAATTCCTATTACTTTAAGAATTTTCCAAATCTTCTAAGCTCGTTAAGATTAAAAAGATGTAATGAATAATGATCAACACACTTGCAAATTGGATAAAATTCTTATGAAGAAGCTTAAGTATCGCGCTTCTTTGATCTCCTCGAACGTCATCGGCAAAAGTCGATCAAAGTACGCGCTCTGAATTTTTGGTCAGCCGTCGTGTCGCTTGCAAACACGTTCGATTCGTAATCATTTACGTCAGCGAGTCTTTATCCGCTTTTAATCCGCGTAACAAACAATCATCCGCCACAGACTCCCCTTCGACGGCTTTACTCTACGGTCGTACGTCGTGTCGTTGAAATTTCTCGGCAAAGTCAATCAAAACCGTACATGCGGAACCGAATGGAGCAATATGAACCACGAATTACCTGTCCCATCTCGAATCATCAATTGATAAACAATAATCCACCGTCCCACTAACCAAAATTGAGACAAATATCATAAAAATCTAAACAAATCTATGATCTACGTATCACACTCCTTCCACCTACGGTTTCATCTAATCCAAGGAGCAAATAGTCAAACATTCAAACGTAAGAAAGTCAATGGAAAGGCAAATCTTTGAACCACTCCACAAAAAGTTTCGACCACCTGAAAAGTCGGACCCTCGAAGTCAGTTTTCGGAGGTAGCCGTCCCAGTTGGCGGTTTTCCACTCGAGAAGTAAGGTAATAGTCCGTATAATGGCCGTTAAGCGGCCGGTGCGAGGTGAAGCGAGTCGAAGCAACTCAAGGAAGAATCGAGTCGGTGAAAGGGGGAAAGAAAAAATGAGAGAGAAAGAGAAAAGAAGAAAGAAAGAGAGAAAGGCCCCGAGTTGTAAGACGCAGCCGTGCGAGGTGAGAGAGGACGAACTGTTTGTACCGCTTAAGCTAATGAGCTACAGATGGCAATATCGTTGAATCGCGTAAGGTGGCCGACGAGCCAAGTAGATCGGGGGAGATCGAGAGGTAGATCGAGGGAGATAGGGACCGATAGCCGAATCGTTGCAAGGTGGCTGAAAAGCCAAGCGAAAGGGGTTGTCTTCGTTTGGTTCGATCGTTATCTCTCGACCAGCCGGTCGCGCTGCTACCGCGTCCGATTCGATCTCGCGATATCAAAAGCGCTGGAACGTTTCGGAGCGGCACGAAGTGGCCCGACGTCGCACACCCTCCTTTTTACCCGGTGCAAGGAGAACCTGCGGTGGCGAATGCACGCGCCCTGCTGGTTTTGCGCAGATGTACAACTCTTTTGCACTGCTTGCCCTGAAATCGCATACCTCGACGTACTCTTTGCCCCGAGGCGTTGATCGCTTCTGCAAAAAGCCTCCACTCTCGGCGCTCTTGTAACCGCTATGCCGCGGGTTACGGTACTTTGCGTAAATCTTCCCTTTTTCGGACGGCGGTTCCTTTAATTCTGATGCAATTTTTTTAATCTTCTTTTGCGATGCAACTGATATCTTGATTCGTTAGAAATTGTTACAATTCGTAATTATTTATTTAGAACGCAAAAAGGTAGTTCTCACAGAAACTGCTTTGTATCTTTGACACAAATTTCTTAGAGAGTAGAAATTTCTACCGAGACTTCGCGCATCGGCCAATTACTTAATATCCACAAAACCTGAGATGTATCGCTAACAAAAAGTTTCTGAAAGCTGCAGCTACTTTGCACACGAACACCGCCAATTGAAAATTCTATCTTTGAACGTCTCCTCCACAGTTCCTAAAGTACTTTATTCTGTTTCAACTTGTTCAAAACCTCTACAGATCTCAAACGCTCAAGAAAATTTACTTGAAGCAACTCGTATACTCCAAATTGCTCGATCCACCTTGCCAGAGAAGGTAAAAATCACTCAAAGCCAGTCCCCTTCACCGACAACACCCGACGTGTTCATCTGCTCGCAAGAAAGAGAAGGTCGTTTCGCCGCGAAATCTGCGAAAAGAATCACGGTCACTCATCGAGTCTCGCCGGCTGAAGTGGCAAAGAGCAAGCAGGTTGCGGCGCGAACAGCCGCGATTTCGCATCGCGGCCGTGATCCGCGATTTCACGGCAGCTGGTAGCCGATACCGGTGTCCGCTTCGTCGCCGGTGCTCTCGCAGGAAGTGAGACATCATACGTGCAGACGGTCGACGAGTTATATTTCTTGCGCAATTTCGTGAAATCAGGCCGGTTCCTTTGGCGAGGACGATCGTTCTGATTCGCGAAACCGAACAATGAAACAATGAGGTGTATCGGAGCGATCGGACGACATAGAGCGTGGAGCTCGAACCGAGGAACGATCGGGGAGGATAACTCTCGCCCGCGATCCTCTCGAAAGCGGCGAGAGCTTCCGTTAGGGGCGGAATAACTGCGGCCTTAATTACCTTTCGGATACCTGCCGATAAAGGCGTAATAGCTGAGAAGCGTCTATTTCCTTCGACGGTTTACTCGTTTCTTTGCTCCTCGTTTACCGTACTTGTATGCGGTTAGTTTTTGTCGAGTCGTTACCGTGAATTTCACCGATGCGGAAAGGTGCAGCGATCGTGCGAAATTTTTACTGCTGTTGAGATTCGATTGGTGGAGGGAAGACTTTGCTTGGGCGAAAATTTTCTTTGGTATTAACTACTGAGGCAATTTTGTGTAGAACTAATGGTTCTAGGTGGATGTAGAACTCACGTGATGTTCACGTGGCACTAATTGGGGGTTGGTGCAATTAACTCCACGCTCACCTTAGTTTCTTTCTGTGAAGATAGGTTGCAATTAATTTGCCTCTACCTAATTTCAATTTTTTCCTGTAGAACTAGATAAGAGTTTATAATAGCAATACTTTTCACCAAGCAATCTATTGTTGTCGGAGAATATAAATTCATTTGCAATTTTTAAAAATAATATACAATCTTCACTTCTGATTCTTGTAGCCCTTTCAAAGGTAGCAATTCGGAGAAATTAACGATCGCAAGCGACCCATCGCAGCCAAGAGCTACACGCCAAGTGTTCTACCTCGCGGTCATCCTCTTCATAAATACGGCTTATAGGGTGAGTTTAGAGCCGGCGCGTTTTAAATTTACCGCCCTTCGTTAGTCCATAAATCCGGGGTGTAACGACCGGCATATTATCTCGAAAATTACGCGCGAACCATTTACGCGAGCACGGTCGAGTATAAGTTCCGTTGAAATTGCGCGGACAACGTCGGCGACAACGGCCAGAAATTTCCATGGGACTATCGCGTCGTCTAGGGAAGGGGGAAAAGGACGTCCATGTCTGAAGGGACGCTCTTACATCCTCGGGGGTTGTTTTTTTTTTCGCGACGCGCACGAAACGACGTAGGCGTGCACGTAAAATAGGTGGTCCGGAGTTATCTAGAGGCCGCGAACGAGCACGCTCCCGACGACCTACGGCCCCGTACTTATGTTAAATTACACAGCTCGACGCCACCGCAACGGCCATTAGTTTTCCTCATGCATGTCCCCCATATCTTGGACGAGACATGGGAATTCGCTTCATGAATTGGGAGAATCGAGAAAAGTGACGATCATTTGTTCGTCGTCGATGAAATTTGTGCGAAAGGGGTAGATTCACGTCTTAATCCCTTGCACTATTTCCACAAGCCTGACTCGTGATGCAAATTTTAGGCCAAACTTGAATATCACGAGTCTGACTCGTGGTATTAATCTCGGGCAAAGTATTCATATCTCGAATAAGATCGTATGTCCCCGTGCAAGATTATTAAATTTAGACTTTGATTCAAATTCATTTGAGTTTCACAGAAGTTCCATTGCGTGAAGTAAATATTAGCGTGGTAATCTTTGTCAGTCGCAAGATATCGTATATCGGGCGTTCGGTTTAGGCATGGTTTTTTGCGAGTTTACCGATAGTGCAAGGGGTTAAATTGCGGATGAATTCTCAATCGATGAGGACTGATAGGAAAGGGTGATAGAAATCAGACTACACTATATCTGGAGATAGAGACTTGGAGTTTCAATTAGTGGCCTTGAGTTTAGACTCTTCGAAAGTTCTGATTAGTTTTACCTAAATTATTATTTCACATATCGTAGTCAAAGCAGTAGATCTTAGCAGAGGAATATAGTCGCAGACGGAAAAGATGTAAAGAAATAAATATCACGTAAAATAAAATGGAACAGGAGTGACCCAAGTAAACAAAGAAATGCGGATCCGTTTGGCTGATCGAGAAAAGTGGCACTCGACCGTTCCGTTAATCGATTCTCCCGCGTCAAAGGGAGTTTGCATCGCGGAAGCGAGATCGCCGAGTATAATTTCGAGCGAATAGCAGGCAAAGGGAGAGAGAAAGGAGTGCGGAGGAAGGCAGAGGTAATTGCGAGAGCGCGTTTTGCCGAAGTTTGAATGAATCCAGGAAGAATACACGGACGTGCTTCATTCTTCGGGTAGTTTTCGTGACTCCAGGCGAAACGATCGACGAACTCCAACTCCGATTGCCCGTCTCTCGACACACCTGACCGTAGTCGGTCGATGGCCGGTTTCTGTGCGTCCAAAATCGTCGTTTCTTCCTCGAGGGAACAAAGTTTCCCGACAACAGCGCGCATCGTTTCGCGAGTTGCTCGTATTATCGATCTCCTTCTCACGGTTTCTCTTCCGCGGACGTGACAGGTACGAGGGGCTATCGCAGCAGGAGGAGTGAAACGAACGAAGAAAGAATAATGATAAAGAGAGGGGAATAAAGGAAGGAAAGAGCAAGATGGTGAGACGAAAAAGAAAGAGGTAAAAAAGAAGGGTGAGGCAGGGACGCAAAAGGGGGACAGCGGAGAAAGAAGAATCGAAAGAAGTTATGAAAATAAGGCAAAGCCGGAAGGGGGCGGACGATAAGCGCATGCGACGATCGACACACGCAACGCGAGCGCTCTAATTTTAGATCTTGTCACTCTGACGCCAGCTGGTGCGCTCCTCCTCGACCATTACGCGCGTTTACGCATACACTCCAAGCCTCCTCGATTTACCTGGCCAACTTTACCTGGCTTTGTCTCCCTCCTAGAAGACTGCCAGCTCGATTCTCTAGTTCACGCATACCGAAACGCCACCCTCGAAGGCGTCCGCTCACGCACTCTTGCAGTTATGCTCGATAAATGCCCCCGAGTTGGATGCTTACCTACCTATTACCTGGACGGTACGACGATGTGGGATGTACGCGTGCAACCGCGCCGCGAATCGTCGTACTAATTGCCCGTCCATATGTTTCCTCGGGAGAACCGCGAGCCTTTGTTCGATTCGCTTCATTTCTTCGTGGAGTCTATTGTCGAAGGGAAACGTTTACCGTGAGGGAAAGCGGATCGTCCTTCGGAGAAGACGATGCTGCAATTTCGTCCAAGTCGGTAGCAGAGTAGTCTTTGTTGCTTTGGCCTCGATCGGTTGATGGAATGAGGGTATGGCTCACGGTGGTTTCAATAACGGGGGAAATTTACTTTGCTCTTGTCGTTGTTGCAAGACGGAACGAGAGGGGGAGAGGAGGAGAGTCAATGTGGGATCTGGACGCTTGCTGCTACTTCGCAGTAAAGGTGGACATACGCGACTTTATAATCGCTTAGGCTTGAATTCACTTAAGTGCAATTTCGTTTGAGTTAGTGTCAAGCAGAGTGGGGGATGGAAAAAACGAAAATCGACTTTGTAACTGAGTTTCATAAGAAGAAGAGGTTCGCTATGACCCCAGGGTCGGCCCGAGGTCACCTTAGGATCGTCCTGAGGGTGAACCACGGGGAGATTCTATCTTGGTCTTCCGCGTATCAACCCCCGTTTAGTTTTTGGCTCAAACAACCCCGTAAGAGTCACATTCTGTCTGTCAATTGTCAGAATCCTGGAGAATTTTCATAATTCAGACACCCCGGAATCGCTAAATCCCTTCCTGCCAAAAACTAATAGATTCTGGAGAACTAAATGGCTCGGGTACCTCGGGTTTGCCAATTCCCGTACCAGGCAACAACCTGTTGCCTGGTCCCTGAGGGAAGAACAGGAGAGAAGAGAAAACCGGAATACTTGACGATGTCCTTAGCTTCAACCTCGCAAGTGATCCAATTCTAACCGACATATCTGAGAAAACGCGCGGTCAATCTCCGCTGCACGCACCATTCCGGATTTCCATCTTAATAACCTTGCGAGCCATCCTCGAAGCGACTAAACGTAAGAAAATTGCCGCTCATCTCGACAGAGCAAATAGCGCAAATTACCATCGTCACTGAAATCTCAACTACCGTTCGTGAATTTTTCCACTTCTCCTTTTTTCTCCTCTGACAATCTGATTTTCCTCCGAGGTCTCGGTCTTCGTGGCACGGTTCCCTCGATAATCGCGGATACTCTCGGGCAACGGCCCGACGTGAATTCAATCTTCCGTATCCCGCATCCGGGAAAGCAGCTCGCTCACCGTGCAAGCCTATTACGCTGATTCGCATAAACGAGGAAGCATAAGGCGAGGGTGGCCTCGCGGAAGAACCGAGGAGAAGAGGGCTGCCAAGAAAGAGAGAAAAAAAATGAAGAGAAGAGGCTTCTTTGAACGAAGAAGACCGTAATTTAGAATGGCACCGCGATACATAGGCCGGGTCAGCCTGATCGAGATAATGACCAAACGCGAGGGGGCATCGTACCGCAGATATATCTCGCGGACGATGTTATACCTAACGGGCATACTGACGAGAGAATGGAGGGACGGATGATATCTTCGGGTAAGTTCCATGGCAATCGAGAATGGAAAGAAGGTGCACTCGTTGGACCTTCACTTCCTCTCATTGTTTCGTCCTGCTATTCCTCCCCGTACGTCGCCGGCTAACCCTCTCTTTCCGTCTATGCCACCTTCGACGAGACTTTCTCAGCTCGCTTCGATTCGCCTGGATCCCCGACCACGACGTAACGTGTACTTACTATCGGAAGAGAGCTACCGGTAACAGGATAACGTCCGATTAGCTCATTATGCCGAGATCGACGTCGATAAATTCGACGCGCCGGATCTGGCTTGAGTATACGCGCGGATTGTTCCACCGACGATTTTGCTATTTCCATGGAAACGTTGCGAATAACGGTTTAGAAACGTTGACGGGCTCCTTGGGAAGGGGGATGATATTACTGTCGAGAGGAAGTACCTGTAACTGTTCCATTAAAATTCTATGTTCTCCATATTCTAGTATCAGATATCAAAGTAGGGAAGAGCGGGACTATAAGTTCCGATTTTTAGTTAACTTCAAAATTTGTTAAAATACTTGCTTTTAGTATTCATACGATGCGATCAAAATCAACTTACATATGTAACTTTGATATTAAGACAGTTATTTGGGTCATTTTTTGAGAGATTCTTTTATTATTATTTTTTTAATGCCTAAAGTTACCCCGACTTGGGGCAAGTTGTTAACAAGCCGGGATAAGTTGTTACCATATCTGTTAAAGCTATTATTTGTGAAATAAAAAACAATAAATGATTAAACCAAGTCTGATTATTTAAGTACTACTCAACAATATCGTACGAATCATTCGTGAGATAGACCACAAATACCAAATGCGAAAATATTTTCTTACGTGGACCAGCGAGGCACGGGCTGTCGTTCCGTTGTTCCGGGTCCCACTCGTTTGTTTAAAACGGCTATTGTCGGTGCAATGTGGCGTTCCATTTCAATACGAATTTACACAATATTCTTATCACTTCTCCTCGCGGAGTTATTTCAATCGGAACAACTTACCTCGGTAACTTTTAGCCCCGCTCTCCCCTCCTCCAACTTGTAGTTTTAATATCTAAAGTGCAATTAAAAAATCGGTCTCAATAATCTCAACAATGTTGATGAATTTAATTTCTCATCTTCCATCCCTTTTCTTCCATCCACTTTCCTCAATTCTCCTTAATCAACCACAAACATCTTCTAATACAAACCGATCTTATCCACCATCCAAATCAAACTTCTCTCCAATTAGATTCATCCCCTCACATTAAACCCTCAATAGCCCTACTTTCAACCGCCCACCGCAAGAACCACCGTTCCACCTTCAAATCGACGAAATCCTTTTCCTCGAAAAAAGGTGCAAAAAGAGCTCCCCTCTCGTTAAACGTTCCCAAAGCTCGGGGCGGCGTGACGGGTCACGAGGAGCCGGATAATCGGCAAAAAAAGTTAGCAACATCGATACAACAGACGATTAGCTTATTATACGTGAGATCGTATTGATAAATCGTTTCAGTCAGTTTGAGAATGGTCCGCGAGGGCTGTTAGCAGCTGTTTGTTCGCGGTTCCGCCTCGATAAGGGGAACTCGTAATGTACGATCGCGATCTCTTCGGCACCTCGGCCTTTGCCGCAGAGTCTCCGCAACATCTGGCCGCGGTTTTGGTGCTTAGCGACTGAGGACCACAGGTATTTCGTGCTGCGTGCGCCCGTGCCCGTGCCCAAACCCAGTCAATTCGGCAGGTGATACCATCCGATGCCTGCCCCTGGCCCGGAAGCGAAGGTGGAGAGATTCCGAAGGAACCGATACAGAGAGATCGATAGTCGATTATTTATTGAGAGCACCCGCTCTTTTTCGAGTCGCTTCTTAAAAGGAGATAAAAAAATCTACCTGTCTGACGGGCGCGTGCTCGCTTTTGTGGGGATGGAAAACCTTTTGAAGAACTGAGAGATAAAGTTAACGATTCTGTGATGTAAGATTTACTTTAAGGTAAATTGATAAAGAGAGGGATGCAGATTAGGAGGTGGAATTTGGAAGATGAGGTGAGAATTTAACAATTGTGAGAATGGTAGCTTTTGGCTCTCGAGAACAGTGCGAGTTTAACACGTTGACTGCTGTGGGGGTCACCGGTGACCGGCGCTATTGAATTCAATGAAATTTCGTATCACTTTTAAATTGCAATATTTGTAAACTTTCTAAAATATTGAATGTTAAAATATTGGCGTCAAAAAGTCAAAGGTCTGCCAAAATATTTATCTATCTATATCTTTAAAGTTTCTACTTTACAAAGACGTGAATGTAATAGGAAAATTGTCACTACAGTAGAAATAATGAAACTGGCGAAATACTGGTGGCGTTCAACGTGTTAAATAACGCAATAGCTTTAGAAAATTTTCCTTATGTGGTTTGTAAATTATTGGTTGTGAAGTGATTATGTTGTGGTGAAGGAGTGCAAAATTTTGAGAATGAGTGAGAGCGTGAATGGAATCAATGGTACAGAAGAAATGTAATTAAGTGTGTGATTGGAAATAAACTACAACATTCTTCTACCTATCAAAATATGTCGTTTCTTCTACCTATCAAAACTTTGTAAATCGATTATTGCAAATAATATGCAGATTCGTGGTACATAACTCAATTAGTAAATTGACTGTAGGAAATAAAATAAAGGAAATAAAAAATAAATATGTAAATTATAGTTTCAGTGATATGGTATCCACCAGAAATAGTATCTTAGTCTTAGTTGAAATGACCGTGGCAATTAAAACCGAAAAATAGAAAAGAAAAAGAAAAGAAAACGATAGAATATAGATAGACTTTCCTCTGTGAATTTCCATTCGAGAAGGAGCTCTTTTAAAGCAGGCTTATGCTTATTAATTATCTATTTTTATCTGCCACGAAAATTAGTTTCATAATCCATCCCACGACATTGGATTATAATTCACAGGAAGCAACGAACTATAGATCTATACTTGGTCGATTGCCGAGGCAAAATATTCCATCCCCTTCTTCTAAAGAATTAAACCGGCTTCGCTCCACGTCGCTCGTTAAAAATTAACGCTTCGACGTATAAGTTACCGAGAAACTACGAGGCTTAGGATTATCCGCGCGATTATCTTCGCCAGTTATTTCGTAGGATTATCCTCGCCCTATTATCTTCCTCCGCGAGTGACATTTACTCGTTCCACCCTCCGCCCCTTCTCGCCGGTCAGCTGCCAGATGTTCTCTAAAATGACCTACCTTTAATTAACCCGACTTTCTTTTACACTTTTCATTTTTCTCTTCTGACACGCGGAAATTGCATTACATCGTGCAAAGTTAACGAAACCTCATCGTTATCCGTGAAATAAATGATGCCAAACGTTCTCCACCTTGCTTCTCCAAGGGCGACACGCAATACACCTAAACATTCCAACTTAATCCCAAATAATTTCAATTACCATACAAATTAATAAGAAAATTAAATATAAACTATACTTAAAGAAGCAATGTCAGATAAATCGAAATAACAGTAGGGTAAATTGGGGTGTGAAATTCGGCTTAAAATTCATCGATGATACCGGAAGCCTCGACGAGAAGAGACCGGCAGCCATCGGGCTAAGAATTCCGAAAGAGTGGAATAAAAAAGTAGGTTATCGATCGTGCGAGGTAAAACGTACTTTACCCTAAGCCGCGAACCACCCCGAAGAAAATTTTCATCCTCTCTCGGCTCATGTTCGTTACGTAAGACGACGAGCGAAGCAGCCGAGGCGAGCGTTAAGATACGCGTTAAAAGAGTAGCGCGTGTCTCGCTCAATTGAATTTCTCTCTCTCTCTTTCTCTTCATCTCTCTCGCTCTCACATTATTTCTTCGTCTTCGCGTTTACCTGCGCATTTAGCCGAGTTTTTCTTTCGTCCCGCTGCGTCGGTTGATTACACCGTGCAGACCGTGCGATACACGCGAGCTGCGCGCGGTTGCATAAAAGAATATGCAGCCATGCTATGCGGATCTTGCACGCGAATTAAAATTCGCTTGCTCGCGAACGCAAATCTGGGACGGATGCGAGAAAAAGTCGAGTAACGAAATACCATTGGCACTTTGAGCGCACTTTGCCGACGATGGGAATAAAAGTGGTATATGATGAAAAAATAACGAGGAAGTAAAGTTTCCTGTGTTAGGAGAAAAAATGTGAAATTCGACTAGAGACTGACGTCATACGAAGTCAATAGGATTATTCCCGATGCTTAAAGTTTTAAGGGGAAAACGTACTGCTGAGAGCTGCAGAGTTGACGGACGAGATTGTAGAAGGAAAAAAATGATTTCTGGTTGAAAGTTTAAACAGTAAATTACTCAAATAAATTGATCATTTGATTGATAAAGAAAAGACATGTGTCTTCATTCTATCTGTCTATCGATTAAAGTTGTTCTAATAATCCAAAGTAAATAGTAGCAGACTGCCATTTTCCAAGCTTCCTAAAGTACTTTATGAACGAAAGAATTACTTCCTGTCTCAAACAAAAAAAAAATAATTATCCAAGGTGGAAAATAATCAATGAAAGAATGCATTAAAGTACATACTCGTGACAATTACCACCTGAAACAGCTCTCGCGAGTCATTAACTGCAACTACTATATTTTGCGCAACCACGACCAGGTACGAGTTAATACCCAACTCGATATCGTGTCTTCGAAGAATGGAATTCGCGAATCTATGCTTACTAATTCTGTTTTGCCAGCTTGGAGCGGGAAAAATCTGCCGATGAACGTTACAATGAAGTTTTTGCATTCTCGAGGACGAAGATGAACATGACTCAGGTGCGCATTAGAGGTCACCGTGCATTATGAGTAGAGAGAGGCATGCAAAACCTAAGACAATTGGTTAATTATACCCACACTGTCTTAAACGCATCAGCATCCCATTACATTATACCATCGTGCTGTTTACCGATGTCTTAATCCACGAACGAGGGATTTGCATAAAGAGCAAAGACAAAACCTCGCCTGACGCAAAAATCCAGCTGGATATTTAATGGCGCGATTCAGCTGCCACTCGAGAAACGCTCGTATCTGCTCGTAATCTGCTCTTGTATGCTCTTGTACGCTCGTACGTGCATGCTCGTACTCGCGACGACACTTGGAATCGTCTTTTTCACTTTATATTTGCAAGAGACGAGGAGAACCGATTGAAAGGGTTCGGCATACTTTTTGGAGTAACACCGAAGCTGTTGAAACGTCCTTCTTTGTTTCAATCTTGCAGGAAGATAAAGTAAAATTGACGTCTATGTTAGAGCGAAAAAAGATCTCTTTTTAACACTTTTCTCCATGTTGCTCGTTATTTTAAAATTGCAAAAATATAAACCGAGGTTCTGTATAGCAGTTTAAAAAAGAATAGTAATCGAGTACGTAATTCTTCGAGGAAAAATCGTCGATTAAATGGATGAATTTCGACAAATATTGACAACTGTCGGATTAAATTAATTTTAGCTACAGATAAAGATCTATTCGTGGCGCTGATAATGCGGGCAATGAAATTCAGCTCGAAGCGTGAACTTGATGTGATTTTTGATTTAATGAAGTACCGTCTCGTGTGGCTTTTATGATACCTTCAGGTATTTACGTTTTTAATTACGAAGTCGTTTAAATCAGGTATTTAAAACACCTTTAAACGAGATTACCTATTAAAAGCTCCTTAAAACATGATATATAATTAAATTCAGATTTTAAATTGAAATCAACCATACAGTTTCTCTTAATTAACAGTTTCATCCCTACGACTTCTATTAAAATTTGTTCTGCATTTTTTCATAAAAAACTGAAATAACTAAAATGCACTTTCCTTGCAAGAGAGAGAAAAAAAAGAAGGAATGAGGCAAAAAGGAGGATCGAACGGGGTAAGACGGGGAGAATAAGAAGGATGCGGCGTTAGATTCCAACCGGAGATCTCTTATTTTTCAAACGATCACTCTTGTTGCGCGAGGTCTCGCGTTATCGCGGTGTAAAACGATAGCCCTCGTATTGACCAGCCGGGGATAATTCTGCCGCAAAGCTGCCTTCGATCGAGTTGCCGACACCTTTGCAGCTGTATTACACCAAGTCGTTTGTTGCTCGATGAGAAAAATGCACAATCTGTGCAACGCCGCAATAAAACCGGGGCCTTACGAAATCTCTTAAAAACGATGAGCAATTAAGTAATACATCCTTCATAAAATTAACGAGAAATCTTCATTACAGAATTTCTCTAAATAAAAATAATCGAAAAAATAAAGAACCGGTTATTTCAATCACCTTGACAGCCTCAGCGTTAATCTCCTTTCCTTCAAACTTAATCGTGCGCTGTCAATATATCCAACGAAAACAAATCTTTTAAATCAAAGTAGACATTTTTAACAATACTCAAGCAGACTTAAAGTATTGCAAGTGGCAAAAAGTTACCAAACGGATACGACGATGTGTACATACAAATGTAAGTTGGTCGCGCGCACCGGATACAGGGAGAACGGTGGCGCTGCAGCGGGAATCGATGAATTAAAGGCTCAAAGGCCCAAGGCTGGGGCCCACGGACGAGTTAAGAATCCCGGCGGCGACGGTGGCGGCGGTGGCCCACCTGTTTTGTCCACCCGTTCGCTCGTCCATCCGTCTGTAGCCCGGTTGCGCCCCAGTTGGCACAGGTGTTCGTTTAACTCGACTTCTCTCTCTCTCTCCACCCCTCTTTTTGTCTCAAGCTTCCCTCCCAGTCCTCTCGGTCCCCTCTTTGATCCTTCTCTTGTTCGTTGTTCCTTTCTATCATGCTTCTTGCGATCTATCTATCTATCAATCTATCTCTATCTTTCATTTCTTCCTTTTCTCTCTATCTTCGTGTTTTCTCAGTCAGTTCTTCGTGTTCCATGAGCACGTTCTCTATTTATTACCAGCGGGACTGAGAGTGACTACTGGCGGATAGAGAGAGAAAGAGGGATGCGGTGAAAATGACGGATCACCGAGAAGTTAAGGAGTGACAGCCTCGGACGGATGGACGGATAAGGCGTACGTGTTGGGCCAGTGGTCGCGTTTGCTCGCTATCTCGCCGCTCGCGCGAGTGCAGGCGTATTCACTAGCCTGTTTGTATGACAGCGGTCTTCAAGGTGCTCTATGCCAGCCGTCTGCGAGAGGATAGAGTTAGAGGAATTGCAGGGGAGGTGATTTCAGGCGATTACTTGAAATGTTCAAAGGTGTAATTCAGAAGTAATTAATATCAGATTAGGGCTAAAACTAGGAAGACGGTCTAAATGACCGGTTCTGAATTTTTTGAAAAATTTTCTCAAATTTATAGAGGAGCTGTGTAATAAATATTTCACTCCTATCTTATAAAATGTGCATTACTTAATTGATCTTTCTTTTCGACCATTGATTTTTCTTTTTCAGAAGTTCAGTAAGGCCCCGCTAAACGGGGGGTATACGTTCCAACAAGTTCCAGCGCTAAATTTTATTTTTTTATTTTATTTTGTAACATTTAAGTACGGTTAAATAGTTTTTTATTGAATCAGTTATAGACTTATTTATTGCGAATATCCATTTTTATTCATGAAACATTCATAAAAATCAAAAAAAGTTCAAGTAAACTTGTCATGTTTGTGACGAGAAAGGTTCTTCCTCATATTATTTTTTTTTTGTGACGAAGTAATCTAAAGACGTTTCTCTTTTCCCGTTTCTTTCAACAAGCAAGATAGTAGATATGAGACAGATAGTACTAGTGTTACTTGTATGTCTAAATTGTATTTTTCGGAGTGAAGTGGTCGCTTTACCTGGAGGCCACAGTTTTTGAGAAATGGAAAATTATCTAGTCTACCATATATTAAATAATAATTTAAGTTACTAATTAATAATTAATCCCTGACCAGAGGATTTGAACTTAAGACCAGCAAATGAGACTGCACCCCTTTAATTCTGTACCCAATTCCTTAGACGTATTTCACAACTTTAATCCCGGTTGTAAGTCACTTTCCTCATCATTTCGCTTTTATTTCTACCAGAATGAAGCTTCTTCTACTAAGATCATTACTTAAGCAAAAATTTAATCAGGGACGATCGCCCGATAAATTCACCCTAAATTGTCGCTGTCGAAGAGGACAAACGAAGGACATTCGTCAAGAGGAATATTCCAACTTGCCAGCGTCTGGTCTGAATTTATTAAGCTATCTCTTTCTTTCGTCCTCGACGTTTTTCGATGAGGCGAACGTCCGAGAAACGATCTAAGAGACAGATGCACGGAAAAGTCACGCTGGAATTGTGCTTATGAGCTCGCATCTGTCCGATCATCAAAAGTGAAAGAAAAAGGATAATGAAAACGAAGCTGTCCGATCCGGAAAACTGGGATAATCGCAACGACAGACATTTTATAATGAATACAATTAGCCGCAAGTTAAATCCAATAGCACGAGAATTTCCTCTCATCAAACGTTGAGAGAAATTATTAAAATAAAGAGAAACTAAGCAGGTTGCATTCGTTTTCATCATACCTGTTACTTTTACGTTAAGTGCCGAATTAAGAAAAAAAAACGCCGTTACATCCAAAAATCCAGATTTCCAATTCTAACATCCATATATTTCTTCTCACAGGATAAACAACGCGGCCAAACGGAGTGCAATTAATTCCCCCTAAAAACCGTGATATCTACGTAAAAAGAATCCCTTCTTTTTAGCGACACCCGACTTAGATAACAGCGGCAACGTACA
Organism: Cerceris rybyensis; assembly: GCA_910591515.1. NCBI lineage: Eukaryota > Metazoa > Arthropoda > Insecta > Hymenoptera > Crabronidae > Cerceris > Cerceris rybyensis. Next base: position 21,307,771 of record OU342792.1, on the reverse strand, counting down.
TTCGTCGTTCTGCCACGTTTACAGCCGCATTATACGAGCAGTAAAAGTGTTAATATCAAAGTTTCAGATAAAAGCGGACCGTCCCATAGAAACGAGTTCTTCGCGATCGCCGAGGGGCTGCCTTCCGGGCACGAAGAACGGAAGGATCGAGCGCAGGAAGAATTTATCGGCTTGTCTACCACCCCGGCGCATCTGTCCCCCTTTGGCCGGTCTTTATTACGGGGCAAGAACAGAAGAAGTCTCTCCACGGATATTAGCCGAGCCATATCTCTTCTTCACGGTGCGCACACGCACGCCAAAAGAACATCGGGCCCGTGTCGTGGTGCTCCTTGCACGCACGCGCCTTTAACCCTTTTTCCTTCACCCTTGCTCACCGCCTTCGAACTTTGCTCGTCAATTTTCCAAGATACTACGAACATTGAGCTGGTATTGTGCTGGTGACTGCTCCTGCATCGATCACAGTTTGAAAATTGTGTTCTAGAATATCAAAATAGAAATGTAGTATCAAAATATACTGAGTCTACCACCCCCTAAGTCTCTTTTGACCAGATATCTCATTAGATTTCTGCATTCAATTGAAATTTTAAGAACCTCCCTCTAAAAACAGCTATTTGCAAATCGTCTCATGAAAAATTCAACCGGATTCAAAATTTTTCGAAACCTACCACCCCATAGACCAGAAATAATTGGAACTAAGTTATTATGGACATTTTCAAAGGCTACTTTTCCTAAAGCAGCTATCTACAAAGTGTCTCGTCAAAAGTCCGCAGCTGACCCAGTATCAAGCTCCGAAAAGTCAGCCGTCTCAGACAGCAAGGTGACGGGACTTGTTTCAAAATAGTCGACAACTCCACCCTCCATTATCGTCCGCTCCGAAACGTCTCTTTAACGAGCGGCTGTCCGCTCGAGGCCCTTTTTCCCCTGCCAAAAGGCAAACGTAGGCGTGCGTCTCGAGAAAAAGAAGCGGAGCAGCGTGCTCGGCACGCACGATGGGACCGTTGAGACTTGTTATTATTATGCGTGTACGGCTAGATATCGAAAAGGGTTGTGCGCCGTCGTGGCACAGAGGCCCGATAGATTCCTCGCGATAAGCCATGGTAGACTGGCCCACCAAATTCATATGCATGAGCCCTTATTATATGGTATTAGCTATGCGCACAGGTGGTTGCCTCGGATAGGTAGGATACGCTCGTCGATTTAATATGTAACACCTAAGTATGCGAAGCTGCTACCACCGACGCCATTGCCAGAGCGGTCGACGTCGTTTCTTCTGACTCTTTCGATGAAGAGGAGGAACCAACGTCGAACTGCGTCAACGTGCCTCGACACGGTGCCTTGGAATTCTTTAGGCGCGCGTCAGACGTATTAACGATTCTTCGACTCGAGGATGACAGCATGTTTAATTGAATTTCAAACGAGACTCTGGAGATCCAACGTGGCTCATTGATTAAGCAAACAGTCTGCCACGGACTGTCGATCGACATTTGGTTTCGGAGTTCCGGTGAAGTTCAACGGCGAAGGTGGAAAATGCATCTCATTTCCATTGACACTAAACCATTCCCAATTTTTTGGTTTTTCTATGTGAACTAGACACTAAAAACTGACCAGTTTTGTGCGACTTGTCGTCGATTAACGTACTTTACGAATTTCATCCCTCTTCCTTCAACTAATTCACTCCTTTTCCACTTACATTCTATCACCAAAAATAGTGAACGGTGGAAAACATTCCAGTCACTGATCCAGAATATCATCCAATCTTTGTAAATACCTGCCACCTCTACGAACTTCATCCCTCTACCTCAAACTAGCTCGCTCCTCTACCACTTACATTCTATCACAAAAAAACAGCAGACGATGGAAATACATCCCAGTCACAGATACAGAAAATCATCCAATCTGTTAAATACCTGCGACCTCTACGAATTTCATCCCTCTTCCTCCAACTATCTCACTCCCCTATCACCTCCATTCTATCATCAAAAAGAGCAGACGATGGAAAAACATTCCGGTCACAGATCCAGAAAATCATCCAATCTTTTAAATACCTGCGACCTCTACGAATTTCATCCCTCTTCCTCCAACTATCTCACTCCCCTACCACCTGCATTCTGTCATCAAAATGAGTAGACAATGGAAATACATCCCAGTCACACATCCAGAAAATCATCCAATCTTTTTAAATACCTGGCACCTCGTAGAGGCGCGAAATGCCGCACGATTAGCCATGAACGAGCTGTCTTCTCTCGCTTCCTGTCATCGGCGCCAGGAACTCTTAACAAGAGGCCATTGTTACGTGGCGCTCCGGGCGAGAAAGACGGCGATAGGAGAAACTCATGATTACCCGAAGCAATAACGACCACTCGTCGTTTCCCGGGTTGAGAAATCGACTTGGGCCGCGTTTCCATCCGGTCGCAGGCGTGTGGAACGGTGGAATCGGCGCGTAAGACGAGTTCCGAGGCGACTTCGTTTACATACGGGCATACGTGAACTACAAAGACACGAAGGAATCGAGGGAAAGCGATGCAACGGGGGAGGCGGGCCCCGGTAGACTCGCCTCCTCTTTTTGTCCCTTTCTTGTCCTTCTCCTTGTAGGAATGAAAGCGCCGCTGGTATTCCTTTGTTCCTTTCGTTCCGGTGGTCCGTGTAGCCTTTAATCTTCGAGTAGCTTGCACGTAAGTACGTCGTGCGAGGATATTGTTTCTTTCTCTCTCAGCCCTGGGACTTGTTTGGCTCCTGGGAAGTCTGCGACTCGATGCGTACCGGCTGCCGGACGTTGAAAATCGTCCGATCGTCCGTTTCCTCTTTGAGGAAGGATGCTGATGGATTATCGAGGGTAATTGTAACGGGTACTTGCAGTTGCAATAGGTATTGGAGAAAATAGATAGGTCGGAGTCGACGGTTGGGAGAAAATAAAATTATACTGGGGACTATTGGGCATTGTAGAGTATAAGTGCAATTTGGAGATTTTCTATGAAGAAATAGTAATTTTGATGAATATGATTTGCACAGCGCAGGTGTAATTTGAAGATTTTTTTATGAAGAAATAGTAGTGTTGACTAATATAATTTGCATAGTCAGGTGAAGTTTGGAGGTTGCCTGGGAAGCAGTTGTATCGGTGAGTAATATAATTAACAGTTGAATTACTGCGGTTAATTTTGTAAGTTTTTATGAAGGAGATACTGAGAGCAGAGATGTTAACTGAGATCACAATTACAATAGCAGTGGAACAATAAATGCTATCGAGAAAAGTACATCCCTATTTTCAATTTCATATTGCATAAAATCGATGCTCAAAGACCAGTAGCGTCTGAAAATTATAGATTCCGCCAAGAAGGTAAATTTCAAGGGCGATAATCTTTTGTGGCGATCTTTGACACTTTGGAAGACGCTCTGGTAGTTCGTTTAAATTGCAAATTCGAGGCTGAATATGCGTGAGAAGGGACAAAGGAAATTTTGAAAGTGGGCATTACAATTTAACGCGAATTCGCTACGAATTTGATCGTGCAAATCGATTACAGCGAAACACTGCTGGAAAGAGAAGATGGCGGAAAGTCTACTATTATATATCAGGCTGCAATTCTAGGAAGGTTTCGCGCGATGGAGTCGAGGGGTGTCCATTGAAACTTTCAACGCATGCGAGTCTTTGTGTCGTAGAATTCTACCGTATTCCTCATAGTCAAAAGGAAGAAACGTTCAAACAAGATCCCGTATTAATGAGATAGGAGTTTCCGTGCAACGTCCGTTTCCGATCCACTTCTTTTCCAGGAAACTTCGAATACTTGGAGAACATCGTCGCTTCCCGTCGATCGTTCTGCTCCGTTTGAGCCACGATATAATAAAAAAATGTTAAAATATCCCGAACAATTTTGCTCCAATTGTGTATCTGCAGTTTTGCGAATAAGAAGCTCCCAAAGCTTGGAGAACATCGTCGCTTCTGGTTCTGCTCCGTTTGAGCCACGATATAATAAAAAAATATCTCCAACAATTTGTACTCCAATTATAAATGTTCGGTTTTGTGAATAAGAAGCTCCCAAAGCTTGGAGAACATCGTCGCTTCTCGTTGATCATTCTGCTCCGTTTGAGCTACGATGTAATAAAAAAAAACTTTTTGATAGTTTTTGATATTTTGATTATCCCTAACAATTTGTACTCCAATTGTAACTGTGCACTTTTATGAACAAGAAACTTCCAATACTTGGAGAACATCGTCACTTCTCGTTAATCGTTCTGCTCCGTTTGAGTCACCATGTAATAAAAAATATCAAAATATCCCGAACAATTTGCAGTCCAATTGTAAATGTGCAATTTTTGTGAAAAATTGTGCAAGATATTTTTTCGTTTGTCGCAGGTGAAAAATCAACGTCTTCGCGTCAGGATGTGACGACGAGTTGAAATATTCCCGAAGAATTTTTAATTCAATCAACCTCGATGTCTAACGAATAGTAAGCCGCAACCGATAATTTCCGTCAGCAAAAATGGCCGTCTATTAATTCTAATGTTCGTTTTTCCTCACTGGAAGTATCAAACTGACAGATCTCGATAGTTGCTCACTCCTAACGATTACTTTACTCGCAACTTTTATTGACGTTTCCTCCTTTGATCACGATGGAAATTTCCACTTTATCGAAGGATTCCATAGAATTCTCAATAAATGCCTCGTTATCTTACAAAAAAAACTTGACGAAAAAAAAAACGACAATTCCGACGGAAAGTTGCGTCTTAAAGTCGCGACATCGAGGACGTCAGAAATCGTGTGAAATCATTTTGACAGAACGATCGTAAAAGAGATTTGCAATCTTTTGCGACAAACTGGCAGATGTTTCGCGCCACTTAAAACGTTCGTGGTTATCACAATAGCGTATCTCCAACGTAGCTTCTTTTTTCCACGGAAGAGGCAAAAAACAAGCGACAAAGAAGCTTCGCGATAGAACGATTAATTTTTGAATATCGTGCATTACATGCAAATACATTCGGTTCACGCTCTCGTAGTTACCAGGAGCCGTGTTGTATTTACAACATCACCGAGGACTTAACTTATGCGAGGGCCGTAATTAACTTTGCCCTCGCGTACCGCCGGCGCAAATTACTTACAATATAACTGCCGTGTAGAACTATCGGACGAATGATCGCATACTTCCACTTACACCGCTAACGATTCTTTTCCCTCGAGTCGTTTCACCGTGCTTTTGCATCTACGTCCCAACGAGATTCCTATTCGCGAGGCTTTCCAATCAAACAATGTACCTTCCTTCCACAATTGTTACTGTGAAAATACATACATAGCCAAGATACTACTCCGACTTACCGTTCAAAAAAATCCCATGAATCGTCTCCCCAAAATACCGACACTTCCATCGCCATTAAAATTAGCCTTCTCGAAGACTATTAACCAATCAAACACGTCCCAAAACGACTTTCTACAATTCCATAAAATGATCTAAATAAACTCAATAATCCCAAAAGCATCGATACTTCACCGGACGAACATCCGGCGAAAGCTACCCTCTTTACTTCATCTTCAAAGAAGACTTCAATAACGAGATATCGAATATCGTCCATTCTCTCGCAAAGTAAAACGGTAGCATGGCAAGTAGTATTACGCTGGCGAAGTTGAAGACCCTGAGAGTCGAAGGAGCGTGTCGTTACGGAAAGTTGGCCCACCAGTCGAGGAGGCTGGGAGACGTGCTCTCAGACTTACCCACCAATCAACGTTCAGTTTGCCCCACTTCGCCTTTACCTTCGAGCTCCGCCTACTCGATCCAAACCACGCCCACCGGATCGAGTATACCTGGTCAGGTAAAGACAACCTCGTCCCTGGCAAGCGTGGTAACGCGATCGCTCGGTGGCTTCGAAGGGATCCGCTAAAATCAATAGACCAATGGCTACTGGGACGCGTGCGTACTTAACTCTCCGTTGACGGACATTGCCTCTCCCACGTTTAGTGGGAGGGAATGTTTGCCCTCGTCCCCTCTGCTCCACCTTTCGTCCGTTACTTTGTTTCTCTGGCTCTACAGCTCCTCGGCCCTCCGTGGAGCCCTCGGCCCTCCGTGGAGCCCTCGATCCTCCCTGGGCTGCGAGTCGAGCACGAGGCAAGGGGCAGTTTCGAGCGCGGATACGTGCGAGCAGCAATTTAGCCGAATCATTCCTGTCGCATGATTTATCGCCACTGCTAGCCGACGTATGCCGCTTGTAATGGTATAGTAATAGCAATGGTAGTAAAACAGTAGTGGCCGTGCTCGGAGCGCGGCAATTTCTGAACTAACCCCGGGGAGACGAGGATGTTAGGTGTCCGCGATAGAAATCTTTCGTTCGACGATGTATAGGTGCGCTCCTACTTTTACCCTGAGTAATCGCTGTAATCTATTTTTTACCTATTTTTACTCCCACTCTTTCGCTTTTGCTGTGTCTCTGTTCTTTATTCAGTTTCTGTTTCGATCTTCTTGTTCTTTGGGTAGTAAACTTCCCGTCCTTGTCTCTTCCGGTACGGCGAAAGGACACGGTGAGAGTCGCGTGGTGCATTGCGTGTAAAAGGAACGCGTCATTAATTGAATTAATAACGAGTTCCTGCCTTTGGTTCGCTTTGATCGACCGTCTTGGGGTGAGTTTTAATCACTGACTTGATAATTCACGCGATTGCGATAGTTCCTTCTTTTCCTGTAGAAACTTTACTAGTGAGGGGGAGTTGAGCTGTGATTTTTAAATTGTAGAATAACGTCTTGTGACTCTACACTTTGCTCCACATCTGTCATGTTCTCTCGATGGAAAACAGTTCTAAGTAACCGCCATTCAAAATTCTGCTTCCTCATTGCCAAACGGAAGTAAAATGTTGTTCGTGGATGTATCTCAAAATGAAGATTTGCGAGAACATCCGCTAAGAGCCATCAAGGAACTGGTTGCTCGAGGTCAACGACTTCATTATCTTCCCTCAAACAGTTGTCGACACGGAAGGCACTTTGTTCAGCTGACTAAATAAATAAAAAGTAATCTCGTTAACGAGGAGATGATCATCGTTGGGCCATATTCGTGGCTCCTTTGTCAGATACATAGTCATGTGTCCGTTCTTTGCTGTCGCGTCATCCGGCTAGATCGAACTTATATATCTACCAAGATATTTGTAAGATAAACAAAGGAGGATCACGATTATCCGAAGAATGTAGCACGGTAGCGAAGATCAAACACATGCGTGCGCAAATGTATTGTACGTTTGTAATATTGACGAAGCATTCAGACGGACATTTTGACTGCAATTTAACCATTTTCGAGAGGAGAAATATTTTTATTTCCTAAGAACAATCATAATATTTCAGGCTTAGTACTTTCAATCGGAGCAAATGCAATTTGTTTTACAAAAGCGTGGACACGTTTTCTTTGTAAATAACGACAGATATTTCTTTGTAAATAATATTTTTGCCAAAAATATTGGAAAAAATTGCTAGTACATTTAAAACACTAATACACACTTTCTTAACAGTTCACTTAATCTCCTTTTTTTTTCATCACATTTACCGCGCAATCTCGCTAATTTTACATCCACTTGAAACTATCGATCCTAAATAAAATAATCATAGAAAGTAAATCTTGCAAGTACTAAGAAAAATTTTCACCCTGTATCCCAACTACGGTGGTTCTGCATCCATTTAAAACTAAGGGTTCTAAATAAAATAATCACAGGAATTAAATCTTGCAAGTACTAAGAAAAATTTCACTCTATATCCCCACTACGATGATTTCTGCATCCACTTTAAACTACCGACCCTAGACAAAATCATCGTAAAACTTAAATCCTGCGATTACTAAAGGAATTTCTCATCCTACATCCTAACCGCGGTGGTTCTGCATCCGCTTTAAACTATCGGTCCTAAATAAAATAATCGTAGAAATAAAATCTTGCAAATACTCAAAAAAATTCTCACCCTATATTCCAACTACGGTGGTTTCTGCATCCACTTCAAACTACTGATCTTAGACAAAATCACCGTAAAAATTCAATTCTATATTTACTAAAAGAAATTTTCACCCTACACCCCAACCACGGTGGTTCTACATCCACTTAAAACTAAGGGTCCTAAACAAAATAACCGTAAAAGTTAAACTCTGCAAATACCGAAGAAATTTGAACGACACTGACAGTTTCGACGAAGAGAAACCAGCACAAAACCTGTCGACAACTGTTAAGAGATGCACGAAGCCAATTTCTGAATAAATTCGGCATCCACTTCCTTCGCATTTGGAACTTATACGAAGACGAATCGATAAATGCGACGAGGAGGTCCAGTGTGGTCTCCCATGGTATTTTTAACACTCGACTTTGTCCCTCAGGGTAAAGAAGAACCGGCAGTTTGGCGGTCGATTGGCAAATTACTGTGACCACACAGTTTAACAGATTTAGGAGGGAGCAAACGGAGGGTTCGAAAACGTTTGGCCCGCGAGAACCGAATCCTAACAAGATTTTTCTGCTAGAACGACACGCACGTCAGCTTAAAATGTCCAACTAGTTTGACCAGCGTGTGCCTCAATCTCTAATCGCTCGATGAATTTACATTTTAGACTTAAATCCTATTATCTTTGGCTTTGATAGAAATTTTTGGGTCGTTCACGCGAAAATAAAATAAAGAACGACTGCAAATTGCTGTGAAATTTGTAAATGATGATGGCAGTATTTTAATTGCACGTTAACATTAAATTTATCGAGTTCAACAATGATTGATGTTCAATTTGTAGAAATGCTTCCAAAACTTTTAATATTCTGTATATCTTAGACTAATTTTCAACATGTTTTTTTGTGAAGTAGAGATGAAGATGACAATGTTCTTTGTTCCTTATTTTCTAGTGTTGAAGGCAAGTTTAATGTTAAATTCCAGCGTTAAAGGTCAGGTGAAAAGTGCTGATCTCTAGAAAACTCTATCGACAGCTCTATTCATCCGGATTTAACGGGATTTTTACCACCAACGTAGAAAATTCTGCTTAGCAGTAGCTCGCTTCGTTCTTTCTCGCATTCGGCCCTCGAAATTCATTATCGCGTGTCTTTAAGTAGGTATAACAGCGAACTGCTCGAGCTCGCTATAGATACGCAGCTATTATTTATAGCTACAGGACACGGGCGAAGTAGAAAAGCACGGCATTTTGAGATCGATACACCAGAACCTTTTCCCAAGGGGTAGGTACCCACCATCGACCTGTATGTAAGTGCCTACCTACGACCGACACGCGAAATGACTGCCATCGCAAGAACGAATTTCCACGCGCCCCATTTCCTCCTTCCGTTTCTTCAAGGAAGAAACTTTGTCACCAGTTTTCCAAATTCAATAAAATAAACCTCATCGGTGGCACTATTTTCTATACTTTTTCAGCATTATCCTTGCTTATTCTTTTATCTACCGTAGTCAATATAACATAAATCTGTATGTAATGTATAAAATAATAATTTAGGCAGACTTTCTCAGAGATGACGAAACTCAACTACAGTCATGTCCTGCCAATTCAAATACTAAATTCAAACAATAGAAAACTAATTTAAAAAAAAAATCCTCCGGCTGACAAAAATCTAAATTGAAGTCTACTGACCTCAACTTCAAATCTCTAACACCATAACGCCCAATTAGAGTCAATTACCAAACTTAAACGCAACCGAATCACTGAGCTGTAATTCTTCGAAAGATTCTTCGTCCAAGAAAATTTTCTCAGCCATCCTAAAAATCTCATACCAACTAGAGAAAAATCCCTCGAAATATCTACTGATAGCAACTCCAAATCTCCATATCCACCATAACTTCACGTTAAAACGTCAACGACTACAAGTTCCATGCAAATAGCTGTCAAGAAGAGTTAATAAGACTGAAAGAAATCGATTCTCCTTTATATCACCGTAATTGCACCATCTTCAATGGATCTTCTCCAATTCACCATAAACGCGGAATTAATATTCACTCCGCGAAAACGTTCCTCGATGGTACACGTCTACGTCGCTGAAATTGTCAATCGTGGAAAAACCCGTAAGGTATTATTCAAAGGGACGAGCGAAAGATCGAGACACGTCCGATTGTTCTCGTTTCTCTCGTAGATGGTAAGAATTTAAACGACCGGTAGCAAGACCCGTCGACACGCAACGAGATGAAATTGATGATCCACAGTTAAACAGGGACACTCGACCGACACTGAATCCTCGCGTGAGATCCTTCCTCGATGTCTTCGAGACCCGTCTAGCAAATTGTTTCTCTCCGGTTTATACGGATCATTACGCTCAGAGTCGAAGCGAAGGATGCGCAATACCTTTCGGGGAATATTCCATGAATGCTTTCTCGAGGATAATCGCTTCCTTTTCTCTGACGTTTCCTCTTGTCGGCAGAATCGTAAGGTAAAAATGACAAGACGCCAGGATGGAAGAAATTGATGATGGATGGAAATGAAGGCAACGATCGAGAGGTTATCGAAACCGGATGCATTTTATTGCAGTGGATTTATCGGGGTTGAAAATGAAGATTGTACAAATATTCAGGAGATTTCTGACTAGAATGCGAGACTTGGCTTTGATTGAAAGGAGTTTTAGAGATGCTGGGAAATAGTTTTGTATAGGAATTCTCTGATATTCTCCTTACTAGGAGTGAACTACTGGGGATGTAATTTTGAAATAAATATTATCTAGAGGCGTTTCAAATCTACGTTTAACTAAAAGATCTTTTGTATTCTTGCAACTGTGATTTAACCCCTTGCCGGGCCATTTCTTTTGTTATTAAATGTGCGACGACACTGAATTAATTACTAAAATAAGAAGAGTATTTATTTTATTTTATCAGGAGCCACTGACATTTGTAATCAAATAATTTTTATGAGCACTTCAAAATTGACTATTCCATTTATCGTGTCACGAGTAGCACTCGTTATTTTACGGCAAGGGTTAATCAGAAGAATCAAAGTTGTAATCTAGAAGCATTTTAACACTAGAACTACCGGCGTCTAATCTAACATATTTTAATAAATGAAGTAAGTACTTTGAAAAAGAGGGAATCAAGCGGCGGGAAATTTGATCGATTGGGTGATTTACGTTTATTTATATAGACGCAGAATATTCATTCTATGACTCTTACATAAACATGGAGAATTTGTTGAAAAAATTGTGTACCAGTCATTTTGACTGGTTTGGTAGTTCTAGTGTTAAACTAACTTTCGCCACAAAGTACGTCCTCATCTCAAAGAAAATTTTCCGTAAAACAGTCACGTTTATGTCGAATACCGTACAATAAATTCTCTAATGTAATTACTTGAACCAAGATTGACGATCGTTGTTAACGTAAAAACATCTCAAATGTCTCGTTACGTCGATGAAAAAGGCCAACGTTAAAGACCATCGTCCTCTCGTCGAGGCTAAAGGAACTCTTAAAGGACGCGAATCAAAGTAATCGAAGAAGAAAAAAAATTGCATTCGCGCGCGCACAAAAGAGAGAGAAAAACCAAGAAAGAGAATTGCGCACGCGAGGTATCTGCAAACGAAATAATCATGCATCGGAGCAACCTTTCTGCTCGCCACGCAACCTAACGCATTTTTCATATTAACGACTCTCCATGTAAGAAGTATCTTCTCGTGCAGAATGGCAGTTTCACTGCGATCCCGCGAATCGTCGGTTACTTTCGCGGGGGTAGTTTGCGAGTGTTATCGTTGATAGAGGCGACGGTAGAGGGAAAAATAAAAGAAAGAGAGCCAGGTCGATGCACGACTCGTAATGGCTCTTGAGATTAACGTGGCTGTATTCATAGATGGTTATAAACAGAAAATCTATAAAGGTAGTCTGTCGACGTTAAAATAGCAGATGTACCGACAAATCAACGAACGAGGTCTATTCTTATTCTCTTCGTCTCGAGTCTATGCATTTTACAGAGGATCGATTAATAAGTCGCTTCCGAATATCCTCATCCTCGTCGACATTGACGTCTATATAGGTATCGGACGTTGAGCGATGACCGCGATTCGTTTAACAGGACGATGTCGAGCAAAAGAGAGCCACGGGAAGGCGTCGAAGGTAAAATTACACCTCTGCAACTGTCGAATCGAGTAAGCCGCGAAAGTTAAGGTCCTACCTGACCCGAGAGTTGTGTTTCCTTCGCATGTAATAAGCGCCAAATTGGAACAATGTGACGCGCGACGTGAAGAGATTTTAACACGGATGAAAAATTAACGAGAAGAGCAATCGATTTATACTTTGTATCTTTTTTACTGAAAGTGCTATGATTATTTGGCCTTATGCGTTAATTGGAATATTAAACCTTGAGAGAAGAAGAGAGAGAAGAATAGAGAAGACCTTCGTATGGAGATCGTGGTGATTTGAACTTCGTGCAACTAATTTGAAGTTGAAGTCTCTATCTCTATTACCACCGTTGTCGATTTTTTGTTGATTTTGTAATTTGATGGGTTAGTGATTTGTACTTTTGGAGGACTTGTTTCGCTGAAAGATTGTTAGAATTTTTAATAGATATTTTTGAATTCTTTGTTGCAAATTTCTCTCCCTCTTGGATGTTTTGGTATTGAAGAGTAGAGTCGAACATGATTGACCTTTGGTCAATGGAGATGCGAGATTAATATCGCTGTACGGTTGATATCTTCGCCATGGAATTCTTATAGGGATAGAATCAAAGTACAGGATTACAGGGTTATTTCAACGGTGCAAACTCAATGATTACAAGATCGGCTCCCACCTATCGGGGCTATCGCAGCGAGTATCGCAAGAAAAAACTGCAAAGGAAACGATGAAATTTAATCCCAAGACCCTGGTAAGGGAATTCGAACCCCTATCGGTGTGACCACCATCACCTCAAAGGGTGTGATTCGAGTCAATAAGGAAGACGATTTCGAAGACATCTTGTACTCTCAGAGCTGTAAGATCGGCACCAACGGGGTCAATTCACTGAATAATCTTCAAAGTGATCTCTCCCATAATAGCTCGTTTTAAAAAACGAGGCATACATATAGATCAGACTTTCTGCTCCATTTGATCCTTTATCAGTAGGAAATAGGACTGATCAATTTGGAGCAATTCTTGCCAAATGACAGCCATGTCTATAAAAATTGGGAATTCATTAAGGGTTGCACCCCTTAAACCTTTGCACAATATATAATCGTAGAAGTATAATAGAATACGACAAGTGAGTTGACATTGACCCTCAAGAAAATACAAATAACATCACCAGGAAGATTCTTTCAAAATTCCCCTTTTCTCTAAGACATTCTTTAGCTATTCAACTAACAATTTCAGATATACGACCTACAAAGGTGTCATCAACCTTTTCTAAACCGAACCAGAAAAATCGAAAAACAGATCCAATGAAAAGAAGACCAGAAAAACCTTCAAAGCCCACACCGATACCCGCGAATAAGGGTGAATTCATCTTCGCGATTTCCGTTCTCCACAACCCTGCCGCTCCAAGAGGATAATCGTTGGAATCGTTCATTCCAGAGCGTAGGCGCCATCCGACATCGACATCCGATTCGCGAATTAATCGATGCCGTCCGCGGAAACGACAAAGGGTCAGAAGATAGAGAAACAGAAAGAGAGGGTTAACACTGTAGAAGTTACCCACCGTTGCCGAGCACGACGACCGCGAGGATCACGAGAAGGAGAAGGTGGCGAACAAGAGGAGGAGAGAACTACCAAAGAACGAAGAGAGAATGAGAAGAGGACAAGGAGGACAAGGAAGCGTGGGCGACGATGAAGGTGAGGTCCGAGAGATCGGTGGGCGTCCACCGGTTCGCCCAATTGGTCGATCGAGCCGGTAATGGTCGGTGGGCGTTGGGTAAGCTCAGATGCGCGCCGTGGAGTGCGCACCTGGCTGGCTTTACCTGGCTCGTTCCATGCATCCTCGCGGTTCACGGCTTCCCCTTCTTCCCTCTAGCTCTTAACTTCCACCGTTTCCTCCGCTTCTCCGACACCGCGACGTTCTCCCCGCGTCCTCGCCCTCTCCTCTTCCTCCCTCGTCGATCCGGACTCGCGGCGCGTAACGATCAAGCTCCGGCGGTTTTACTCCAGGTGCTCTATACCTCTCGTTTCCTCTCGTTTATTCTTCGTTTCATCGAGCTTCCTCTTTCAGACAAGTTCGCGATCGGTATTTTACAAACGGTAGGGTCGATCCGCTTGGTCCCGCGGAGGCCTCGGCCCGGTCTCCTTCGGTTGGCTCCTGTCGGCGTTCCCGGTGGCGCTGATCGGCGTCGCCACCACGGCGCCTCGAATCTTGATCTCACCTCGGCGAGCAACGGCGAGCAACGGCGAGCAGCGGCGAGGAGCGCTCACCTGGAGGGTGGGGGTAAGGCTAGTCTGGGCGCGCTTCGAGCCACCGAACGGAAGGCAATCTGCTCGAATCCGGCGGAGCGCGAGCAGGTTACCCCGTGTAACCGTGTTACTCTTCGATCGTACGTCTATTCTTGCGTTACACCGTACTCGTTTCTGGTACCAGCGGTTTTCCGTGTTCGCGGACCGAGTAGAGATTGGGGCGATAATTGGAAAGAATTCGAAAGGGGGTGTTTTGCGATCTTTATTCTACCGAGGGAGAAGGAGACAAGTACGAAAGGGTGAATAGGGTTGATAGGTGGAAATCGATTTTGGAAAAGAAGATCCTACGAGACTTCCGGGGAAGGATTGGAGAGGTGGAAAATTTGTGGAAATCATTTGAAAAGAGGGCGAGGAAAAGGCTGAAATCTCGATTGGAGTTGGAAGAACGGCGGGCTGAGAATCGCTTCGTTCCTCCTGCCGGAGGAAGGATCGAAGGGTGGGGGTAAGGCTAGTCTGGGCGCGCTTCGAAACCCCGAGCGGAAGACAATCTGCTCGAATCCGGCGGAGAGCGAGCAGGTTAGCCCGCGGTAGCGCGCTCCTCGTTCGCGGAGAAGGGAGTTTCTCGGGTGGAAAGAGCGAACAAATTCAAACGCGGGGAGGGAGTCAAAGAGAGAGATCGGAAGAGAGAGAGACGATCGTTGAAGCCAAGAAAGAAGAGGGTGTAAGAAGAAGAGAGAAAGCAAAAGAGAGGGAGACGAAAAGAGAAGAACGCATCCGTCCATAGGTAGTTGGAAGCTCGAACGAGGCGCCTGCGCCCGAGAGCACTCGACGGCGTTGCCTCTCGGCATCGAGAACGCTGCTCGTCCACGTAGACGCGACGGCCGACGGGAAAGCTCACCCCAGGATGGATAACCGCGATCTTACTTTAGTCGTTCGGCGGCATGTCACACTTCTGGACCGATAGGAAGCAGGAAGTCGGCTCGGTTCGTCGCGCCGATCGCGCGCCACCGCGAGCTATCGCGAAACCACCCCTCGAGGGAAGCAAGTGTTCCGCCTGTGCGTGCTGGTGTGCCTCCGATCGGGTGTTCGCCAAGAGGACCTTTGTCAACGACCTTGACTCGGAGTGTCCACCGTTGAATTCTAAAATCGTCGATTCCAACGACCTTCAAAAGGACATCTCCACCTCGTGGAGTACCTGGTCGCGGAAGTACGCGAAATCGCGAACTCTGCACCACCTAACGAGGGGGTGCGAGCGATCGCGACTCGTCGGAGGAGACCGAAGACAACCGAGAACATCCGAAGGGACCTAAGGGGTCTCGAGTGAGGCTGACTGAGCCCGAAAACATCCGAGGGAACCGAATCGAAATTGGCATCGTCCAGGGCACGTTATTCCTCGAAATCCGACGGATGCGAAGAGAGGAAGAGACGAGAGTAGGATATAGGAACGGCGGTTCCGCAGAGGTGGTGGCAGGGGAGGGCGAGGAGGAGGAGGAGGAGAAGGTGGAGGAGGAGGAGCCGGTAGCCAGTGTGGAGGGGGTGGAGGTGATCGTCTGGTGATGATGATCGGTGGCGGCGTCGCGACCCCTCCTGGTACTGCCAAGTCGGCGGCTGCGATCGACGGCGAAATGGTGCAGGTCGACGGCATTGGCAGTGGTAGTGTCAGTGGCAGTGCTAGTGGTAGTGGCAGCCCTGCGACAGGCGCGACGACTACGCGCCTCGCGAACAATACTGCCGCCGGCGGCAACAACAATAATTCTGGGGACGTTGGCAATAACAATAATAATAATAACAATAACAACAACAACGAGGGACACGCGGTAGTAAACTGCAGCACCGCCCCCGCGGCTGCGAGCGACAAGTTTTGCTGTCACGATGACGACGCCCCCGTCAGCACCGGAGTTGCTCGACCTTGGGAGCCACCCTCGCCGACCTTCTCGCAGACGAGGTCGCACCTCCTACAGATTCATCCCCCGCATCATCATCAACATCCGGCCGCGCATCATCATCAGCAGATGACCGTGCCACCTGGTTCCCTCATTGACGGTGAGTTTATTCGTTCTCCACTTTGAGTCATTGCGAGACTTTTTCCCGCGTTGGTGTCCTTGTCGTGAATATTCGTAGTTTGAATTTCTGAAACAATCAAAAGAGGAGGGAATTAATATTGGGAATTGAGGGTAACTTTGACATTACAACTAGGCTGACATCGAATGATTTATCGTAATGAGTTCGACGTCTAATCTAAAAGGAAATTGTCCTTTGTCCTTCGATATCCGTGCATCCTCGAACTATTCTTAGCATCCTGAGACACAAATATACGTTTTCAGTGGCTCATATAAAGTGCAAACTGCGTTGGAAGCACAGCAAACGCGTCTTCGTCCCGATCGCCATTCTTGGATGCTACCGATAACGTGAAACGTATATGTAAACAAAAACGAACCAATTAATTCCAGCACGACGACGATAAGTCGCGACACGGCGATCGCGGTATGCGTCACACGACCCTCTCGTTATTGACGATCGTGCGCGTTCCATGCACTTTATTAACGAAATTGCAAGACGCCGATGTTGACATTTAAATCCTCCTTTTGACGCCCTCTCATCGAAACACCTGAATACACTTTTGGCTGCGTCGAAACTGATACTTCGACAGCCCAAGAAACTTTATTTTATTTCAGAAGTTTCGGCGAAACATCGAAGTTGCATGCGTCAATGAAACTCTGCAATTTGTTTTTAATTTCTATGTCTTTGTTGCTGTTTGACGATACGATGATATGGCACGCGTAAAAATGAGGAGTAAACGAAATGATTGACACGGTGTATATGGTAGAATTTGTAAAACACTTTCTCACAGCGTGAATGAAAGAACTCGAGAGAATTTCAATATCGGCCAATCGCGAAAGTAATTACTAGTTAGAAATAGCTGTACTTCCGTTAGTTGCAATCGTTCTTATGATATATGCACTTCCACCGATAGCATTCGTTTAAATCGTGACGTTTGAAGCTAGTTACAGGAGACAGCAGCTAGTCGTTGATCTTTCATCCATTACTCCAAGACCAATTAATTTCGTCGTCAGCTTATTCGTTATTGAGCGCATGGATTACGATTTTAATGAAAAAATTAATCGGTTAATTACTTAGTTTTCCTGCCTTTCAGAGATAATCGCGCCTCGCTTTATAGCAATGAATTTTCACACATATACATTTCTCTATTTGACGGATCAACCTTTCATCTTTCCTTTACTGACAAATGGTAGAAAGTTGAGTTCTATTAATATTTCCCTCCATCTTTGCTTTACAATTTACTACAAAGAAGAGGAAGTATTCAAAGAAGAGGGAGTAGGGTGAAAAACACCCTTAACCCCTTCGCCCTACAATAAAAATTGACACTCCTGATAAAGTAAATGAGATAGGAAATTTGCAATCTTTCCCAAATCTATTAAATTGAAAATATTAATGAGACACGACGCGATAATATTATTTCTACAACATTAATATTACGTTCAATTACACGACATATCAAGAGTCATTGATTAAATTTTATTTTATCAATTAAATTCCGAATTACAGCGGAGAAAGTCACGAAATGAATCTTAGTGCAAGGGGTTAATGTAGTATGCTTTGCAAATTTCGCAAAACAAACTTTGTGAAATCACTTTGAAAGCACGATGATTCGGAGGCTGGCATTCTTTAGCCGGTTGTTCGAGTGGAAAAAAAGAAGCATCGCAAATCGTATTAAAGAAGCGTGACAATGACGTTTCATGCTCATCCAACAGTCGAAGACGACGTCGACTAGTCTGTTACGTGCACCGGGCCGATCCTCGAGGGATGATACGATCTTCCCCATTCGTAGATCTTATCGCTACCCCAGCCCCCGTGAGACCTCTAATTATTAAAACGCGAGAAATCGCGTCAAAACGACCTCTTCCTTTGTCGATCTTCCGACAACATATTCTCGAACATTGTATATTACCTAAAGAATGGAGAAATCTTACTAATAATGACTCCAATAAATGTAATCATTAAGTAAAAATTTACGTGTTCGTGTTTTCAAAGATACAACGGTGAAAAGTTATGATGGGTATAGAGTTAACACTAGATTTCCGGATCCAATTTGGCTCATTCAAAATTTCATTACTATATATATAAAATATTTGTTGGTTAATTTTTTAATAATAAATCTTTCATGTAAATTAATTTGGAATTATTTTCTTTGCAAAGAACTCCAATTTTCTTGTATGAGTCAAATTCACTTACCTCAGAAAAATAGGTATATAAACATCCGTAAATCTAGTGTTAAGTGGCTGGATTTTCAAACGATGGAAACAATTTCGAATTTCCATAACATTTAAAATATTTTTTCTAACATACATCATAGTCTAGAGATGCAGGAACTTATCTTAAAATGCAAGTCCTACACGAAATAACCATAGTCATTTAAATAGTAAGAATATAAAATAGTAACAAATATTACAAAGTTAGAAATTTTCCTCAATATTCCCATTCGTATTCAGAAAATTATTCTACAATTTTCCATACCTTCATAAACCCAGACCAATCCTCAAATGACCACTCACGATCCGCAACAATTTCCACTCCAAACCACAACTACCAAACGTCACCTTAAAGAGTACCTCGTGGAAAATGAACTCGATGAAAAATCGTCTCGAAACCTTTCCACACCTTCTCCCGTAAACTCTACGAACATCGTCATCCGCAAGGAAACGAGCAAGAAACATCATTTTCACGAATCTCGTTTGAAAAGTAACATTTCGCTACACAGCGAGCAAGGACGATCACCGTGTCTTATCATCGTCGAAGGTAGTTCTCTTCTCGTCTCGTTAATTGAGTGGTTGCAAGGTGGAAAACAGGGACGTCGTTCCCGTAAGGTGGTACGCCTACGAGCGAGCAAGTAATTGGGCTCCTCTGCTGATATGGACTGATATAACGTTCCGGATTCGCGAGGCAACGTTAACACGTTACCTTCCAAACCAGAAGGATCCACAACTTGGTAGAAGTTACAAAAGGAAAGGGAAAAGGACAGAGAGAAAGGGAATGGTCGATAAGGGCGTACGATCAAGAGCAAAAGAATGTCCATCGAGTGGAGTAGGTGCCCCGCGACGTATCCCAACTACTGTATATTCCTCTCTCTCAAGAGAGATCTTTCCGTGGTTTACACTTGCCAGATGGAACGGGAGGCTACCAGCCATACTCGTTGAGAACCGGTTTCAATACGTTGCCAACAGTACGTCTTTTCGCGAGGAGGTGCTACTCTCGTTGAGCGCTCGATATCCGTCCTCCGGTGTACTCGATGGCACCTTCGAGACCCGCGCGTAGGTACTCGCTCTTTCTATCCGCGCGAGATTTTACTGCCACACCCAGCCCATTTCGAGGCAGGTATATCGCGCGAGGGTTACTACCTTCGTCTTCGAGAGATCGCTCCGGATATCCACGCAGGACAAGACCGATTCTACTCTTGACGCGAATGAATCGTCAACCGTGAACACCTCTTTCACGGTAATCCGGATTTTTGGTGAACATTTTGAGGAGGAGGGGATTGGAGAACGTTAGAACGAAGATAGACTCTTTTCGTATTGTTCAGAGATCTTGGAATGGTTCAGAGTTGCTGTTCAATGGTACTGTACGTTCTTTGAATGAACTGTGTGGAGAAAGAAACGATGTTTCTCCTTTGGTAGAAGATGTTGTCTCTTTTGGTGTAACTGATGATGATAAGAAGTTTTTATCTGATCTTGGAAAAAGATTAGGGATGAACTGTGAAACCTGTACGGTTAATTTGTGATATTGAAATCGTCAACTCAGGAAGAGTCTCAGAAGGTAATTAACCCTGTATAGTCTGAATTTTTGGTGGTATCTGAAGATCAGTTTCAGGATAGCGCAATTTGGAAATAACAAAAGTAGAACTTTAACCCTTTGCACTCCGACGTCCCACCTGAGGGGACATTGTAAGTTTATCATATCACTCTGTTGCACCCTCTAAGGGGACCATGAATTTATTAGTAATTACAGAGGATGAACTTACTGCACCCCAAAGTTTTAAGAAATATATGTTTACCTGAATTTTTCTATTGAAATTGCAGAAAATAGAAAATAGTAAAGTACTGACAAGTTGCTAATAGATAACTTCAGAGATGGCTCGGAGTGCAAAGTGTTAACCCTTAACCCTCCAAGTGTGCTTCCCAGGCAGTACCGACGAGTAGCGTTCTACTCCAAGTATGCCTCTGAGGTACCACCGATGTGCGGCGTTATTAATTATATTATAATGAATATTATATTACTTCTAAGATGAATAAAGATTCTTTTGAATATTATTATTTACACGCCATTGTAGTATTTAAAATCTGACACTTAAAATTTTGCAAGTCGAAGTATGATGAGAATAAGTCGGAGTTCGATAACCACGATTAAAAGTCGGATCGTTAAGGGTTAACTCATGGATTAATCCTGATTTTTAAACATTGAATTGGGAAGAATTTCATAATTTTTATGAGCCAAATTATAATTGGTAAAATTACAGATTTGACTTTGAAGAATAGAAGTTAATTACAGGGGTGTAGAGGGTTAAGGCACACGGACAAAACCTGGCGACAGACCAACGGTAGAACCGACGATTGTACTACGTTCTCCTTACGTGTCCGGACTAATTAAATGAGCATAATATTCGATCGAAGTCCGAGCACCTAATTGAATTTCGTACCGCTTCGTTTCCTGGTGAACGATATATCCTCCCCGAAGGATAACCCGTCGGTATCTCGTTCCTAGCGGTGAGAATTTATAGCCACACCCAGGGCATTTCGAGACAGGTACCGGTGTCCCGTTCCCAGTAGTTTCGTCTCCTCCCATCCGATATACTCCGACGAATCCATGAAACGAGAACAGAAGTTACAACGTCGAACGAATCTCCCGCAAATCGGCCGATCGCCCGACAAATTCTATGGATTGCGGAGACAAGTCTCCATGGAATTCCATTCCTCCAATGTAACCAAGTAGCCAAGTACAAGAATGTCTATCGTCTCGCGATCTCGACGTTCGAAACGATCCTGTGATCTTCATCGATCGAGGCGCGCGTCTCTGCCGGTTTTTCTACCGATTAGCTATCGCCTCGCGTCGACGATCGCTCTTTTCCACGGGCAATTTCGAATAAAACGCGCGAATACGGAGGACGATGGGAGAGAACTCGTCGAGAACCGGTTCCCTAGCGTCCCGTGTGTCGATCCAACGACAACCGTGCCGGAGATTTCTTTCTTTCCGTGCATCGGCTACTTTCCTTTTCACGACAGCACCGATCGCTTTGACACGAAACGAGCGCGGAATGCCGCATCGATGAGACCCGTACAGGGCATCCGAACGGACCGTTGTACGTTTCGCAGGCTTCGCGGAAACTTTTAGCCGGCCTCGACTCACCTCGACGCTCGTAACCGAACGGATGGAATAGGAGGAAGGGTCTCCACCTCTTCGATATTACGTTCCCGTGGAAATTACGATCGGTAGGTTACGCTCGATCGAAGGCGAATTCGAGGAGTGTCTCGAAGAGGAGAACTGATCTTGGAGAATTACCGATTCCAATTTTCTATCGTCCTTAACACCGATCCTTTCGTTTTGAGATCCTCGTAATTTCTAGAGTTTAAAGCGCGTCTTGTTGTACCAAAGAGAGTTAAAAGAAATATTGGACTTGATACGACGATTCGTCTAATGTCCAGGAGCGAATGGTGCACGCGTTAGGGCGTCGATGTGGGATAAATTTACGCCGAGCTAGTCGATCGTTCTGTCAGTGACGAGAAGTCGCCGTATCTCGAAGAGAAATCGCATAGAGCGGGATAACGAGCAAGAGCAACGTGCCGAGCACGGATACGAGGTTGATCGTGGATCACCGATTCGGCCGGTCTATAAAGGACTAATTAATTAAACGCCCGCTACGCGAATACACTTCGGATCTCCTCGTAACCAGTTAAATCACTGTGTTACAAATGAGGACCGCGGAGAAGCTGTTTCTATCTGTCGGAGGAATTCCATTTCCCGCTGCGACTTACTTCGATCGTCACGCTAAACGAACCCTTCGATGCGAGCGACATTTAATGACGATCCTCGATCTTAAATTATCGCCATTGCGAATCGTTACGGAGAAACTTTCAGACCGTTCGCGTGGCAAACTGTCGGTTGATCTTTCGAGATGTTAATTACGATGATTCTAGACACGGTGATCGTGGAATCGAACTCAACTGGATTCTGGAAACGATCGAGTTGTGGGTAAAAAAGGAGAAGATAGGGATAATTGACTTCTTAGGACGATGTCTCTATTTTTGTTATAAAATCAGTGAAACGACTCGAGCGATTTACGTGATCTCTATAGTACTGGACTTCTGAAATGTTATAATAATTAGAAATGTTAAATTTGAAAAATCTATCAGCGGGAACAGAAACTGGAAGTCTTCCCACTAATTGTAATTCTGTGCATTTAACTCTAAACTCACAATCGCATTCTAAATATTTGTCTCTTTCACTGCCAATTTAAGTACACTCACTGACAAATCGGTCATCCGTTAATTACCGGCGTCAAATCTATTATATTTCAATATATTAAATATATTCTTTCGAAAAAGAGCAATCAAGAAATGGAAAAAATTATCGATTCAGCAACCTGTATTTTACAAGATCAATTTAGAATATCTGGTCTATGAGTGCCCCATAGAATTGGAAAACTTTTGGAAAAAATTGGAAACAAGTCATTTTACCTTGCTTGATAGTTCTAATGTTAAATACAATAACACCAGTCATCTAACCTGCCACCATTCCGTCTTCTATTTCTTCCATAATGTTGATTCCATCTACCAACAATATTTACAATCGTATCCGTGCCTCTAATTAAATTAAATATCGTGCCATAAAACAGTGACAATTAACTCTTTGAAGCACGGTGGGGTGAAAAGTGTCCCACTTCTTTGACACGTGAAAATGCATGGTGGGACATTTTCTGTCCCACCTCGAAAATTCATATTATTATATAACTTTGTGAATAAATATAAACCAGTTTTATTCAATTAAAATTTTTAAAAAATGTCTGTGCAACATTGGTCAATTTATTTTTTGAGTTTCCGTGCCTCAAAGAGTTAAACTATTCCAAAGTTTCAATTCCTTCTACCAACAGTAGTAAGCTTGCACCAATTTTCGTACCGAAAGGATGAACAGCAAGATATCCCGTTCTCGCGATAAAAGTCTCCTTTTCTCTCTCTCCTTCTCGTCCTTCGTTCGTACGTGTTCGCGAAAAGATAAGATCGACGGAGGATGAGCAAAAGGCGAGAACCGCGCGGGACAAAAAAAGAAGTGTTAAAAAAAAGGATTAAAAAAAAATCGTATCGCGCTCGATATCGTCGTGACTTCGATCGTAAATCGTCGCGGCTCTTCGCGCGGCACGAAAACGTCGCCGAGATTAGCCGCCTATAAAATCACGGGGAAGTTGCAAAGTACCCGGTGTCCTTCGAGAAATTACGAGGGTCTTCGCGCCTCCGGTGATTAATAGTCGCGATTCCAGGCGGCAGATGCTCGTAAGTTTCGCCCAATCTCCGAGATCCCATCGAAGAGATCGCGCGAAGGCGCTTCATGTAATTTAAATTAATTCGTTCGATTATGCCGATGTGTCGGCGATGATGAGATCTCGATACGGTTGGTTATGTTCAAGGAGCATTGTCTCGATGCAATCAAACTTGAGCCTTGCCAGATTTTTGGAAGATGGGATAACAGGTTTAGGGTTAATGATCGAAATGATTGAATTTAAATCTGGCGATTCGAATCAGAGAATATATAAATATATATTTAGAAGAATATGCTATGTATGGTGTTATTCCAATGTATCGGCGATGATGGTATTTCGATACGGTTAATTATGTCTAAGGAGCACTGTCTCGGTGCAGTTAAATTTACTGAAGCTCTGCCAGATTTGTGGAAGATGGAATAATAGGTTGAGGGTTAATTATTTAATGAATTGAATTTAAGTGTGGTGATCGAATCAGAGAAAGTAAATAAATAATTACAAGAATATGGTGGGTAGGGTGTTATGCCAATATGTCAACGATGGTGAGATTTTGCTACGTTTAAGTACGTTTAAGGAGCACTGTCTCGGTGCAATTAAATTTACTAAAGCTCTGCGAGATTTGTCGAAGATGGAATAATAGGTTGAGGGTTAATTATTTAACGAATTGAATTTAAATGTGGTGATCGAATCAGAGAAAGTTAATAAATAATTACAAGAATATGGTGGGTAGGGTGTTATGCCAATATGTCAACGATGGTGAGATTTTGCTACGTTTAATTATGTCTACGGAGCACTGTCTCGATGCAATTAAATTTACTGAAGCTCTGCCAGATTTGTGGAAGGTGGAATAATAGGTTGAAGGTTAATTATTTAACGAATTGAATTTAAGTGTAGTGTTTGAATAAATGTTTAGAACAACATGGTCGTTAGGGCGTTATGCCGATGTGTCGGCGATGATGAGTAGACTGCGGATTTTTATGCATTTATGACAAATTAAATACGGCTAAAATATACAAAAAGAACATAATATAAAAATATATCTAAAATATCCAAAGTATGGTATTTGTTGTAATATTTATTAAGTGCAATAAATCCCTAGATAGGTTTTCCTGTCTCACCTGCATTTTTGAAACTCAAAATTTGCATAAACATCCGCAGTCTAATGATGAGATTCCGATATCTCTAAGGAGTATAGTCTAAATGCAATCAAACTTTTACTTGAGCTCTGCCAGATTTATGGATTGTGGATTAATCATTAACCAGAATTATAGTTAATCATTAAGCCTGCTGTTCTGCACAATTATATCTCACCTTCGTATTCCTTCCAGTCATAAGGACCTGACGCACAAAGGTTCACATTTGAAGAAACATAAAATATACAAACAGATAGATGTAAATGTTAAACACATTGAATATCAAAAATTAATACTCTGAAACATAGTATCTGTTAAAATATAATCTTCCGAGAGAGAATCTCTTATAAAATATAAGAACAGCAAGGTCAGACTGTTTGAATTTACTTAAGTCTAGTAATTCCAATCAGACAAGGTAAAAAAATGTTTAACAGAACATGGTGAGTTTGAAAGTTCTAATTAGTGGGGTCAGAGTTCGAATCTCCATCACTTCTGGAATAAATCTTCATAAATTATCTAATACACGTGTCATAATCTTAATGCATTAGAATCTACCTGGAATCAGAGGCGACTTGACAAGAAGACAGATCAACAAACACTGATACCAACAACCTCAGCCGCCCTATTTAAAAGCTCATTGTCAATCAGTGTTGACAATCAACGTAAACATTGACTTCTTGCATATTATTTTCGCAACGGTCCAAGCCTTCCGACTATATTGATCACATCCTACAACGTTTTACCATCATTATATTCACACGTGTCTCAAAACGTCCACCGATACCATAAAACCGATGACGCGTCGATTCGCTCGAAATCCCAGCCGCCTCCATCCGGAAGCCTCGGACCACCGTTGCGATCGTCGCCCTAGTTTTTAAGTCATGCGAAAGAAATTCTCCCGTTCACTGACACTCTCCTAACATCGTTTAATAATAATTCCACAGGAGTGAGTTTGCAAAACTGCACAGCGGGTCCATTCGCAAGTGGAAATGGTGGTGGAACGTCACGACAGAGGTTGCTGGAACTGTCCCATGGCCTAGGAGCTCTCAGACACTACAACGACCTGGCAAATCACGTGTTATCACTGAATCCTCAAGGCGCAGTCGTGACGAAACTTTTGGGTAAGTTTTTTTCTCCCAAAAACTATAGAAAGCAGTTGCTAGAAAGTAGAAACAAAAGTATATCTGCCAATAAGGCGATTAAAGTGAAGAGAAACGTCGCAGGGAGAGGCTGCACGTTCATCGGTTCTCCGATTGCAATCCCCTGCGAAGTTTTCCACATGCACCGCATTGCGTGACGCGTTTCTATCGTTTCGCTTCCTCGATGAAATTAAGAAAATATATATAAATGCGTGTGTGTGTGTGTGTGTGTGTACATATATAAAAAAGAAAAGAAGGGAAAAACCGAAGGCAGCATCGGTTGGATAATTACAGGCCACGGTATAATATGCGTTTAGCTGCATTCGAGTGGAACGTTTCGAATAATGAGAATCCTTAAATAAAGCAAGAAGGAAGAGAAAGAGGACGGGGAGAGCAGAAAAATCAGTCACCCCGCTCGCGTTCGTATGTCTTAGGATACCGAGAGAACGGACGAATGTTCGAGTGATTTGAAACTCGCTTCTCCATCGATTACTATTATTTCTCTTCCTCCCCGACGTCGAGCAATTATTCCCTCGTAATTGCCTAAGCGTCTCCTCCCCGCCGATCGAGTAGATCCGAGGGAATACCGTTTCGCCGATCGTATGCGAATTCTCGGTAACGCGGAAGCGAACGATTCGCTCGAGAGAGTCCTATAGACTATAGCCTCGTCTTGGCGGATAGAAATCGTCGAGTATTCGCTACCGCGTGCACCAACGAGAGCTAACTTATGATGGTCGAGAGATCGGACGATACCGATCGCTTATCGGCTCGGTTAGATCCAGTCTTAATCGCGCAAACCGATCGGAAGTAATGCGGCGTAGATAAGCGAGAAGTAGATCGTTTAAAAAGAAAATCGTTATCTCGGGAATCGGCAACGATCGGACGGTGTATCGGCGATAGCAAATGAATGAAACTGTCCGTCAGCGAGAGAACGTTAATCGATTTTATTGAGATTCGATGCAACTTTCTCGTCGAGTTCTGAGCTTCTTACGACAACGTTGACTGCATCGAGTCCTAAAATCGTCGCGAGAAGAATGAAAGATGGGAGAAAGATTGTTGAAACATCAGAAAACAAAGGTCGAGAGTATCGAGATGGGTTTGTATGTACGTAACGAGCGGCGATCTTCGTGGCTCGTTAGCCGACGGGAATTAACTCGTAACAGCCGTTTCTTTCGCGCGTTAAACGTGGCCAGTTCGCGGCGCTCTTGAATAATTCGTCAATGATTGCGCGGATCGTTAACCGCGTACCATTTCACATCGTGGAATCTCAACAAAGAAATGGCATTGAAGAGAGCAAGGTCTCGAGTATTATCACTGTTGGTTGCTCCTTTGAGGTATCTTGAGAAGATTGGAGCAGCAAATGACAAAACATTCGATGACAGGAAAGCCTCAACAAAGAAATGGCATTGATAATAGCAAGGCCTCGAGTATTGCCAATAGGGGTTGTTTCTTTGGGGAATCTAGGGAAGATTGGAGCAGCGAATGATAGTATCTTGATTCGATGACTGGAAAGCCTCAACAAAGAAATGGCTTAGAAGAGAGGAAGGCGTCGAGTATTGTGAATGTTGGTTGCTTTTTTGGAGTATCTACTCTCTTAGATCGAACCAGTGAGATTTCACTTGTTCAACCAGTGAATACAAATCTCACTGGCGAACCAGTGAAATTTGCGTCGGCTGCCGCAACGCCATGCGCTGTGTTTTATTTTTGAATATGCTGACGAGTGAGATTCACTGGAAAACCAGTGAACTTTGATGGCCGCCGAGATCACTGGCGGAACCAGTGAGTGTCATTGGTAAATAAGTGAGTTTCCACTAGCGAACCAGTGAAATTCCACTAGTTCGATCTAAGAGAGTAGGGAAGATTTGAGCAGCGAACGATAGTATCTTGATTCGATGACTGAAAGCTCACATAATAGCAAGGTGACCCCGCGGTACCAGACTATATGCAATATCGTTTGTCGGAAAAATGGCGAATGATACGCATCGATTACTCAATTGAAATTTCTCGCACGTCACAGCAAAGTGCAAATTCGCGGGGGACAAAGTGAATTTTGCCGGGTGCAGGTGCGCGAATCGTCGCGAAAAGTCGAAGACCCTTGGCGAGTCAGCGAAGCTCGTTCTCCTGGAGAACAAGAGACGACGAAGAGTAAGGCAGAGCGGAACGTGGCTCGTCCGAAGCAATAAAAAATGGAGTCGAGCCACCGAGAGTATCGGTGGAACGCTGGTTTCTCTCTTTCTCAGCTGCCTGCTACCTCGGTCCTCGTTAACTTTACGAGCCGCTCGTAAAAATACCGTTCGGGCTGCTCTCTCGGCTCGGCGGTAATGTCTTCATCTCGGCTGGATACAGACTCCTTAGGCGTCTCGAGGTGAATATAATGTACCATAATCGACCGGCCAATTACTTAACGGCGGCAAACAATTAATCCCCTGGGTCCTCGTCGGTCTCCGGCTACGAGAGAGAACCGACTCCACCTCCGGCTCCGAGAGCAGGAATCCTCCTTTCTCGATCACCAGATGATCGCGAGCTCTCTTGACCAAATACCGAACGATCCTCGTATCACTGGACACGCGAGGTCTTCGTCTTCCTTTCGGGAATCCTTCCGTTCGGTTCGCCAAGACGGACGACTGGCTCTTCAGTTCTTCGTTTCGAAATATGTGATGCTTTTCATGAAGATTGGACTTCTATAGACTTCGATCTACCGAATTCTAATTGAAATTTGGCGCATTGAGTGTCAATCGCAACGGGGATCGATGAATTTATGAAGGTAGTTCATGGAGCTGAGTAAATGATGAGGGGTTTCGCTGGAATCGGCTACCTCGGCTACTGTAAAGGCGATGTCTTTCACTGGAATGTCGAGAACGAGTAATTTTGTGGTGAGGATGGATCATCTTGCTTCATTGCTTCGTTCAAAGAGTGACAATAGGAGTTGAAGAGGGTACAAGAAGAAAAGAATAAAATCACGTAAATATCGTGACAATTGTGGAATAAAATCTAGCATAATTGCGCATAACTTTGCAAAAAGATATCAACAATCAACGTCGCTTTACCTCAGTAGTTCATAATCCACCTAAAACTGTAGATATCATCCAAAGTAACCGTTCCAATTTAACTCTAAAGCGCAAAAGAACAGAAGAAAAGTGTGAATCAACATCCACCGACATCCAGGCCAAGCGTCGACACCAAAATGGCGAACGTCTCTCTAGCGATCGTGGCAAACGCGCAAACGAGCCAACTCTCAGCTTCCCCAGCGTGCACCAACCCCTTATCTCGTCCTTCTCTCCGCTCGGAGCAAGTAGCCCGCGAAAATTGCCTTCGTGCGGTTTCTTTCATTAACCGGTGCTCTTCTCGAAAATCCTTCTATACACATGCTCGCGCTCGCGCGAGCAACACGGCCAAACAAACCTTCCAGGGGAGAGAGAATGGAGAAGAGAGAAGGCGAGAGGAAGAGAGAGAGACATCAGCTCGGAGCAAGGAATTTGCTCGGGGCATGGATACCTATTAGGTGGGCACATCGTTTATACTTGGCACGCACTTCACCCGTGGGAGCGCACGCGATACTTCGCCGGCTTTTGCCCGTCATTATTGTTATTAATAATAGGACGTAACGACCGATAATTGCTCGAGTCTGCCTGCGCCTCTGGTTTCCATTACTTTGCCAGAATCGTTGAGGTCGAGGCTGTCTTGCATCTTCGAAGTCACGAGGACTTTTCGCGAGATCACGCGGATGAAGATAGGGTGGTTTTCTTACGTCATGAAAACCGAATTTTTCTCTAATTTTTCTTCAATTTTTGATTTTCTCTTCCCTTCTTTGTTCTACACATATTCGCTTAGGGGTAAATCCCAAAATACCGATGGTATTTGCAAATATGGTATAGATATGGTATATATATGTATACGGTATGGTATACATGATCGGGACGTAACAGTTTCTTGGGGTGGTGTTTGAATATTTTGGATACGTGGAATGTGAGGACGTTGGGTTTGATGTTTAATAGTAGAACTACTGGTTTTATATCTATTTTTGAATATACTCAATACGTCGGGGAGAAAGAGAAATTAAGAGGGGGAGATATGATAGGGTGAATCATTCTTGTTTTATGCGATAGATAAAATAATTACTATGTAGTTGCTCTATTAGTTTTGAGAATATTTAGAGAAAATTGGGAAAAGGTCATTTTGAATAATAGTTTTGAGAATTTTGAGGCCAGAATGATTTTTTTAATGAATTTGGCTTAAGGGTTGGAACCGCAACTGAGTGTTGAATCGAATCAACGTTTTACCAGTATTGCAGCTAGTTTTATCAGGGCTTCAAGGAAACTTCGATACTTCGGTTTGATAACCTTGACAATTTTAGTGTTAATGCCTTGATGAGGGGGTTGATGGGCCTGCTGGAGAAGTTGCTGCAGTGCAGAGTTGGGAGTTGGTTTTGATGAATGAATTTTGTAGTTGATGGATTAATGCAATGATTGATATGCATTGATGATTAATTTTGTGCAATTTGAATGTTAAAAGTAGATGTACGCAAGGGAAAATTAAACAATAGCATATTAGATATTGAAATGAAATTCCTTTGTGAGTTTAACTACTCGGATGTTAAAATCAAAGAGGTAAACGCGCGTAGATAACTTTGCCCCAGATTCTCCAGTAATTATCATATTTTTTGTCCCGCTTTAGCAGTCCATTTATCTTGATTTTCGTAATAAATGAAAGATCGTGCTGCGAAAAGCAAAGTAGCGGTCGAACCTCGACGCCGAGCGAACTTCTATTAATTCGCGCCTGATATCGTGTCAATCTCGTATGTATATTTAATACGTCGCATGGAATTAACATTCCACGAATGAAATTTATGGTCTTTATCGGCGAACTTCTGATATTACGATATGACTACACGATTGTCCATTGATAGATCGATCCCTCAAAATACACCGTCGTTGATTTGACTCGGATAACCCAAATTTCATTCCTATCTTTTCACGCCGGATACGTAATTACTTGCCCCCCTGATGTCGAGACACGCAAGTTGTACGCAAAATATGAAAATCGCAAGTACAACTGAAAGAAAAATGGAACGGAATTTACGAATTGCGAAAACATTCTTTAGGCTGTATAGAATTGTACCGAGAGACGTAAACAATTCGAGGTCAAAAATCTGCCTGCTATTAATTTTATTTCAACACATATTGCATTATCCCGCAAATATTTAATACAGATTTGCAAATTTAATTTTTATGTAAGACAGGAAAATTTATATTGTCCAAGCGTTGAAAGGTTGAACATCAAAAAAGTATGTTAAAAATAATAGTGGATAAAAAGTATTCAAATAATATTGAATGTAAGATAACCCAATATATATTAGGTGTACCGAAAAGTAATCAAAATTGGAGAAGTGAAAACGTAATTAGAAACGTTTTTCAACAACAAATCGATGGACATTTATAAAAAGAGAATCGAACAACTACCTTTAGGCTGGCAAAAAGTGTTAGAAAATTATGGAAATTATTTCTTGATTACTATTTAAGATTTCTTCAATAAATTAATGTTTCTCGCCAGCAACCAACAAATTTTGATTACTTTTCGGTACCCATAATATTTTAGAATATTCATGAGATGAAATAAGCTCTCTCGCGATTCTCCAATATCTCCAGACCTTCTCGCCCTACACAACCTTCACCCTCACCCTTACTTTTTACATTCAATCCTCAAATTTTCAAACAACCCTCCTTCAACTAATTCTCCAACAGTCAATTCAAACTAATCCACTAACTACGTAAAGCACACCAGGTGTTTTCATTTCTCCTAACTCGCCGGCAATTCGAAGCTCACCTACAGCACTTCGAATCGCAAAAGAAATCGCAAGGTAGAAATTACCTCCAACTTTATTATTCCCGTCGCAAAACTATCAACGTTCAAGCAGCAGTCACAAAGTGTCACGATCGAATTTACCCGTTCCAATCAAAAGTCAACGAAGTTACGAAGAACTTTAACGATAGTTGGCACATAGAGAAAAGTCTGCTCGCTTCGTCGACTTTCTCGAGCGAAACGCTTTACGAATAGACTTTACAAATTCCCATCGGACGTATTACCCGGCGGATAGATAGGTGGACATACAGCAAAAGCCATATACTCGACGAACACCGTATTATCCTACTGTCATTCGTGTCGCTTTGTGTTTGCTCGCGCGACACCTGCGTCTTTGCTGCATGACCTATCATGCTTTGCAGCAGTTGTTAATGATCGCACGTACCTACCTACCGCTTGGTAATTGCACGAGTTTGCCCGCGCAAACCGACGTGCATTACGTCGTCAAACGCCACGATTTCCAAGTTTCAATGTCCCACGGGAATGCCGACTCACGCGAAAACGAGGGACGGAAACGGTCAGATCAATAACGACGGGCATAAGTGGAGACCGGAAATAGTATTGGTGCAAAGAGTGATCGAGGTTTACCATGGAAGTTGGCTACGAAAGATTGAAAGGCTATGGCGAATGTAGAGTCAAAGGTTCAGGCTGTCGATCAGAGAAGCGGAATTCTGTTCTTCAAAAGATTTGAAATATTTTTTTAATCTTATTGTTTAACTCTTTGAGGCACTGAAATTCAGAAAGTAGGATGACCTATGTTGCACCTTTTTTTTCTTTTAAAGTGAATAAAGCAGGTGTGTTTTTATTAATTCGTTGAGGCACAGAATGACCCATGTTTCACATACATTTTTTTTGTTTTAATACAATAAAGTTGATTTATATTTGTTGATAAAGTTATGTAATGATATGAATTTTCGAGGTGGGACAAAGAATGTCCCACCATGAATCTTCACGCGTCAAACAAGTAGGACACTTTTGCCGTGCGTCAAAGAGTTTATACATAGTAGCTTGGATGAGTTAAAAGAAACGTAAGTAAAGTACTGTGACTCTTAAATGAAATGTCTATAAGTGTTTAGCTACGGGATGGGATAGGTTCCCCATCAGCAATGTGATTCTAGATTATTCATGGGTGTATTAAGACAGAATCAAGCTTTAGATATGTTAGGTTGTTCTTAAGATATTTAAAATGTTTGTGTGTAAAATTGTACCAATCTAGGGAAATGATTGTAGCAATTAGAGTTAAAGTACAAATATATTTTTTTCTCGGTAAACATGAGATATTTCTCCGATATAGTGATAACTAAACTGAAATTCCAAACAGTCAAGAAGATGTATAAATAATTAGAAATAATACTATTTTAATATGCCGTTTGTCAAGTCGCCGATGCAGCATCGTTGGCCAGACAAAACGGGATTTTTTAATTAACTCGATAACCGTGAATTAAGTAGTTCGACTTCATTGATATTTCTGTCCTATCGATAAATTTATATCTTATCTCTTTGACAAACTGAAACTGTTCGTCGCTAATTAGTCTCGCACATGCGAGCAGCACTACATCGTCGATGAATCGCATTTAACTTTCCCATCGCTTCAACGTTCGTCAAACTACAAATGGAATATCTCAAGAATTATAAATGCACTTCATCTTCAAACCCAACGACCATGCATATCCGTAAATCTACTTTGCTCGTTGAAAGAGCAGCGCGACTTAAGATGGACGGACGAAGCGAGCACCAAAATGGCGCCCGAAATCGCAACACTCGCGGCAGTTATTGCAACTTTTCCCACGCATTCTAACATGCTGCTATTATTATTTCAATCTAATCTACTATTTCCATCACCATTCTTATCCCTACAATAAAATTCCATACAACGCGTTGCACGTAAATCGCGAATAAAGAAAAACATTTCTACACTATCACAAAATTTCTACAGCTACAGTATCACGACCTTAAACGCTTCAATTCCTCCTTAACCCTAGAACTATCAAACAAGTCAGAAGAACTGGTACACCATTTTATCAAAAATTTCTCCAACTTTCCCAAATTATCATCAAACATATATACTACTTCCATATTATAAAACCTAAATTACCAAATCGGTTATCTTTTTCACCTCTTAATTTCCTCTCTTCCAAAACACTTATTTAATATTTTTAAATATCATAAATTTACCGCCGGCAGTTCTAGTGTTAATACCTTCAAGTAGTCTACCACTTCTGAGAAACTATAATATATTAATCAATATATATTATAAAGCAAAGTGTACGTTATGTGCGTGCTGCTAAAACTCAGAAATGAGTTCCGGTACGATCAAGGGAGTTATATGGTGTAGTAGCCCTCTATCTACTGTCCATGAAGAAGGTTCCCGTTCTTACCTTAAGGGCTTGATTTTGAAGATATAAGGGCTGGAATTTTCGCCCTCTAGAAATTTCTAGAACTGTCCGAAACATTCGAGAGTATTTGAGAGCATTCCACAACATTACAGAACATTGTGGAATATTGTGGAATGTTCGGGAACATCCCAGATCATTGTGGAACATTATATTATATTCCACTTAATATTATATAAATATACCTCTTATATTTTAAAGTTTATTCTTTTATCCCAACAACCACACAATCTCATATCCACTCCCTGAGCGAAGCCGGGTACCTCAGCTAGTTTTTAATATATCCTAGCTTCAATAGTTTAGGAACCACCTAAACCAACACCTCCTACGCAAAATGATCATAACACCTTGAACCACCTTGCACCAACACTCATCCCGTACCACACCATTCTACCAACCTTCAAAAAGGAAGGTCCATCTCCTAAATTCGTTCTCTACTTCCACATTTCGATCCATCGAATTCTATCATCCAATGTACATAGGTCCATATCACCGTTCCTCCTCTTCCGCACTGTCACGGTGATCCGAGAAGAGAGAAGAGAGTAAAGAGAAGAGAGGAGAGAAATGACGAGGAGCAGTAGCCCGAACACGTATCGGAAACGTTACACGGGCGTCTATTCCCCGATCGTCTCATATTAGATATCTCTGATTATCGCAGGCTATCGCACACCGGTATCGTTACACGCGCTCTGTTCCTGAATCACGATGCGTTAGGTAAGCTAAGCTTCTAATGACTGCATCGTGGATCCGCCGAGACACGATAGGATTAGTATCCGATGTCGAGAACGTGTGCTCCTTGAGGTTTAAGCGAAGGATCCTCTCTTCCTGGCTTTATGTTCCATTTTGTCAACACGAGGCGAGCCGCGCGGATATCCCTACTTACTCTTCTTCTTTTTCTTCTTTGTTTTCGCAGTTTTTTCTTCTTGATTCTATACAGAGATCCAGGTGTAGAGCGATCTTGCCGTGAGGTTCTTGCGAACCTGGAACGCGTGGAACTGGATTAAGGGATTGATGTTTGATGACTTTAGGAATGATTGTTGGAATTTGCGTTGTATGAAGGGATTATTTGGGAGTGTTTGTTAGAGATGGATGGATTTGGGTGAATTTTGAATTGTTGTGGGTGGAATTTGAGGGGTGATGAACTTGAGGTCGTGGGTTGGGAATTTGAAGCTCTGTTCGTGTAAACCCCTTGTACTATTTCTTTTCTGACTACATCCACAATGAGTCAGAATTAAATTGTTAGCGTAAAAATTGACCAGTGATTTGGGATATATCGTATGATTTAACGCAATATTAACACTTTACCGACCGGTACTTTATAACATCCTACCCACTTCTGATCGGTCACTTGCACGAAAATATTTCCTTGATACTGATATCTCTTTGAAAATTGCAAAGTTTCTTCACTGAGTCCTTGGCACAGTTAACCGCAATGAAAAATAACAATTTATTAATTTCCGTACCGACCAATTAATAAGTTAAAAGCCCAAAAGTGTTGGGCCCGAAAAGTCGATTAATCGACTACCGGTCGGTATAGTGTTAATATTATAAAAATAATTTTATCGCTATCGCTGGTATTTTCAATTTGATAGATTTTGCAAAACTTTAATATTTCCTATCCAATTTATCGCATCACGAGTGTCGCTCGTTATTTTATGACAAGGGGTTAATGTTCCATGCTGGAGTCACTGTTTGATAAGAGTTTTGAACTTCTACAATAGCGATGATATTGCTTTCGAAAATTGTAGATATTTTCAATTCTCCGTGCAATGCGATTCTTCTAATTCCTGCAAATTATTGGCATCGCCAGTTCAATCCTTCTAAGTTGCCGATTTACCAAGATGTCAAAAGAATGATGTGACCATGATATTTTAATAATTCCTCCCGATTCTAAGGTTCAAATATGTTCCAATTGGAAAAAAGTACTTAGAACTCCTAAGACACATCATTTTAGAGCAAAGTTTCAACGATTTTCTAAAATATGGGCACCGAATATCAAGAATACAAGTTCCAACCCCTATTACTCCTCGAGACACGACAATACGACAGAACCGAAGGACACTGCGAGCCCTAAGAAGGTATACATTGCAAAAAGGAACCTCGATAAGTCGTAATCGCATTCGCGACGGCAGTTTATCAGAATTCAACCGATTAGATCGACATGTTCTCGTGGTTTTACTATCGCGTCGACCTATCGTCGGATGGTCGCGTGATTTTCCGAAATTATGCGGCTCTCTTCGGTGACCCCGGTGCACCGAGCTACGTAAATATTCCCCAATGTTCGTCCTTACCAGCGATTTTATCACGAATCCAAAAAGTATCACGTCCTTGACGTATCATTGAACGTTTGTTGCAGGTACGCTACGTCCGCCGGGTTTGATCGGTGGAAGCAAGCCGAAAGTTGCAACGCCCGCCGTCGTTGCTAAGATCGAGCAGTACAAGAGAGAAAACCCAACCATCTTTGCATGGGAAATTCGGGAAAGACTGATCTCTGAAGGTAAGACCACCTTGGCGAACGTGAACAAATGGAGGAGTTCAAATTCCCTTAATCAGATTTTTCCGAAATTCTAATATTATTCATCATAATCGCGATGGTTCCAAAGACATCTAAAATTGTAGATTCTATACTAAATAACTGTAGCGGTTGCAACACCTTGTGCTCAGAAATATCAGAAATGACAGTACATTGCTGGTTGTGGTGTTTGCAAAATTACAAACAGCAGATAATTTTTGGAGGCGCACTCTAATTGATTTTTAGATTCGCTCTTTTCGCAGCAAATGCTTCATTTAATTTCTCAACTGATAAAGTATTGTAACAAGTTGAATATTAACCCCTTTAACTGCAACCACGTGTGAGGCTCGTATCGCGGAAAACGGAATAGGAAATTTTGAATTCTAAAAACTATTAAATTGACAATATCAGCCGATCACGAAACGGTCTCATTATTTCTGTACTATTAACCCCTTGCAGTGCCATTTACTTTGTGACTGCCTCCACAATAATTCAGAATTAAATTAGTACAATAAACATTGTTCAGTGATTCTTGATATATCGTATAATTTAACGTAATATCAATATTATAGAAATAATTTTATCGTATCGCATCTCACTTATATTTTCGATTTAATAAGTTTTGTAAGACTTGAAAATTTGCTTTCCAATTTATCGCATCACGAGTATCACTCGAGTTAATATCACGTTCAGATATACGAAATATCAGAAATCAGTGGAACCTTTTGATTTCAGGAATTAATTTAGAGTCTTTGCACGCCTCATTAGAAACTAAATCGTAGGTTAAGGGGTTAATGTGAAAATGTTATTCGAAATCCGTTTTCTTAGCAGAGAAGCACGGTCTTATAAAATGGA
Source organism: Cerceris rybyensis (assembly GCA_910591515.1). NCBI lineage: Eukaryota > Metazoa > Arthropoda > Insecta > Hymenoptera > Crabronidae > Cerceris > Cerceris rybyensis. Next base: position 21,270,081 of record OU342792.1, on the reverse strand, counting down.
CCAAGGTGTCTTTTCTACGGTTATAAACGGAAACATGAATCGCTGCTGGTTTCGTTTCGCTCATCTCTTAGCTCGTTGTTTAATTATAGGCGAGTTCTTTGGTCACGAGCGTGGATAGGTAATAATTGTCGAAGACATTGACAAGCGTGTGGAACAATCGACCGGTGGACTGGAGGAAGACGCTCGCACGGCCTTGTTCGTTCGAACTTGCTTTATTCTTTTCAAAGCGACCTCCTCTTTTTGCTGCGATAAACGTTGCTTCTTCTAGAATCAAGAAAACCGTATAAATTCCACGTTCTCGTCATGTTGACAACTTTCTCTGTTTGCCTCTAGAACGTAGGATTAGCATAAAGACCATAGAAAAACATTGAACGGCAGAAAGAACCGGATGTGAATCAGCTTATCGTCGATATTTTCAGAAATATCGAAATTCATGTTGACGCGCAAGGCGCGCCTTCAGCGCGGAAGACAAAGGCGATTTTGCGAAGCCAATGGAGCCTCGTTCCACGACAATGCTCGTGCTTCTCTTGCGTAAACGGTATCGCTTCCTCTTCATGAGCAAACATAACAATTCTACGGAGAATGTCTGAAAGTTTGCACGTTGAAAATAACACGTCGATCCGTTGTGTTGGAGTTCTTCGATTGAAATGCGTTAAACATTGTATGTGAAGTTTTTCTACGTTGTTTTTCACTGTTTTTGGATTTTGGAACTCAAAGTTTTAAATTAGGTGACAATGTTTATTTATCGTCTTAATGTACAGAGCTGACATTCTCTAATCCTCGACAAAATTATTGTACGTCATTTATCACGAGCGTACAATGTCGGTGATAATATACTTCACGATAGACACTACGATCAGTAGATCTTAAATCAACTAGTTTTTTTACGATTCGACGTTTATTAAGTAGATAAAATCAATTTTACGAGGATATTGCTCAGTAGCAAAAAGCAGCCAACGATTTATGACTTTCCTCCAATCGTTCCGTAGGACTTGCTCCAAAAGAAGGTAGATTCTTCGCGAAAGACTCTGGACATTCACAAATATCGTTTTCACCCTGACAACTGACCTTCAACGTCAATCATCTTTCAAGTTCGAATCGTACCGACCTTTTTTAACCAATCTATACAAATCCATTGCATCAACCCAACACAATTACTCCATCTTAGAATCGCATTCCTCAATGCATTATCGTTCATCGTCCTCCAAGGATAATCATTCATCTTCTTCATCTCCACACCCTCAGAACCATCAAATTCGCAGTCCAATTTCGCAGGAAGGCACCGCTGAAGAGGCGCACTCTCTGTTAATTCCAGGAGTATGCAGCAATGCGACGGCCCCATCGGTGAGCAGTATCAATCGAATCCTGCGTAATCGAGCAGCGGAACGTGCCGCTGCGGAATTCGCGAGGGCGGCTGGATACGGTTTGTACGCTGCTGGGCCTCATCCTTACTTCAATTCGGCCCATCAACACCCAACGACGAGTCATCATTTGACCGGTGGCTGGCCAGCGCCAGGAGCTGCTGCCGGTCATCCTTGGATGTTGCCGCCACTGGCTACTGGGATCTCCGGAGCCGCTTCCGCGCTGCTCTTATCTCCGTCCTTGAGCCCCGGTGCCGCCGCGGCGGCGGCCGCAGCCGCATCAGCGTCAGCCGCGGGCGCTGATCACACCTTGCACACCGCCGACGCGATTGCCCGGGGATACTTGCAAGGTGAACAAGCAATCTTCTCTAGCGACGCGATTCGCGGTTCGGTTTAGAATGGACGTTTCACGTGATTAAAGGGAACGTCGATTTGTAAAGGCGTTTCATGGACGTTTGTTTGACGTATGTTTGACGTATGTTGAACGTATGTCGGATTTATATCGAGAAGACGGATTTAGTTGGAGATACGATAAGACGAGGGAAAATTTGGGAGAAACTTTGACAGAAACTTTGACAATGTTAGATTATTCGTTCGTTTCGAATAGTTGTTATGAAAATACGATGGAAAGATGTCGCGGGAAGATAGGTAGCCCCAGTAGGCAAACGTGGTGCTCTTTTGGTGCGCAGACGGAGACGGAGATGACGGAAGTCTCGATGGTTCGGAGCAGCCCAAGTTCCGGCGAAATCGTACGACCTTTAGCCCGGAACAGCTCGAGGAGCTTGAGAAGGAGTTCGAGAGGTCTCACTACCCCTGCGTCTCGACGCGAGAACGACTGGCCTCCAAAACCTCCCTCTCGGAAGCCCGAGTTCAGGTGAGGATCAAATCCAAACAAGATAAATAACTTGGACGGAGGGCCAACACGTTTGTCGCGCAGGGCTTGTTCCGACTGTTTTCTCTTCCTTTTTATCTCCATCATTCTCACCTCTTTCTCTGCCCTCATCCAAAGAAAACTCCTAAAGGAGTACAACAATGTGTCCTTCATTCCTCTAAGAACGAATAAGCCCTGCTCGCGCGTAGCTCTCGATACCATCGAGATATTTGATCACGAGCCTTCTAACGACCTAACTCGTGACTCTTAGGTTTGGTTTTCCAACAGACGGGCAAAGTGGCGTCGTCATCAGCGAATGAACCTCTTAAAGCGTTCGCCACCACCGCCACCACCTCCGCCACCTCCGCCACCGCCGCAGCAGCAGCAGCAGCAGCAACAGCAGCAGCAGCCGCAGCCGCAGCAGCCGCAGCCGCATTCCGCATCCGGTATGGAAATAGGCCGTACGTCAGGCTGCTCCATCGCCGGAATGGGCGGAGAAAGTAGCGCGTTTCGTGCAGTCGTTACCAATTCGTCCTCGCGAGAGGTTGCCGATAGAAACGAGAGGATCGACAGGGTCGACTCGATTACCAAACAACAGCAACCTGAGAGAAAGCCTAGCGCGTTTAGAATGATCAGTCAGCTTGTCGGAGAGGATTCACCGAGTCTCCTGAGGCCTTCGAATAGTCCGACGTACGAGCAGAGGCATGGATCGGTTGTTCTTCCGGGACTTGGTGTCGATTCGACCAACAAAGGTGACTTTGAGAGGACCGAGGACGAGGACGAGGACGAGGAGATAGACGTGCAGGACTCGGATCAGGATGTTCCTTCCTCGTCACCGGTCGCATGGCGGGATCATTGGACTGATCAACAACCTCTTGAACTGACGAAGCACGATCGCTGAGGATGGAAACTTTGAACGAGAAATATCCAATGCTTCGAACCTGGACGTTGGATTCCATGACCTCTTCGACCGTGACCGGAAGAATGACTGTTGGTGAATGTTCTAAGTGTTATCCGTCGTATCGATCGCGGATTATCGCGAGGAAACGATTGTGTGAAGTTAGTCGATGAACTTAAAAATCCAAGGTCGTAGTGAGGTGACTTCTTTTGGAATTGACAACTTCTGTATCGGAGGGAATGCCGATGTCGCGATCGCGAGAGAGCCGGCGTGAAACTATCGTTTATTTAATGTTCCCTATTTCTCTCTTATCATCGATTTCTCGGCTCTCGTCTATCGGCTAATGTCCTTAGTACCTATAAAGCTACTTACTTGTACGATTACGGTCCATTTATTACGATTAAGATTACAATAAGTCCTATGAAGATCGCTGTATAACATTAAAAACGAAATATCAGCAATGTCATCGTGTTAAGGTTACTCTCAACTAGATCTACCGAGGAATAGATAGTTAATTAATTGCTTCAACGGACATCACGCAAACCAGGATGTCAACGCGACGTTTTCTCGTCAATTTGCAGATATATTCTGCGAAAGGAGAGAGAGGAAGTTTCAACGATCCCGAAGAATCTCTCTTCGGTACTAGTCCTAGCGGATCATTATATTGCGGATAATGTATTACCTAGGCACCTACGGATAGGGTAGCTCGAGAGAGACGATAATTCTGTAACGAACTCTGTTAAAATGACTTTTATTTAAATGAAATTGGTTTCTAAATATCTACAAGACTTTCAGCAAACTATCATTTGCGAGAACACCTTATCAAGTTTGAGAATTCATTTCAACCTGAAATTATCATCGTATCCACCAACGAATCTCGACCTATTCCAAAGAATATTATCCTTCGAAGAGATCCTTTCCAAATATCGCAAAACTGCCGTACCCTTCGAAATCGTTCGTTTTCGCGCCTCGCCGCGATTCCTCGCGCGCGAAGAAACGAAGAGAAAAAAGAAGGTGGGGGGGAAAAAAAAGGAAAGGAGGAGAGGAAAAGGCGCGAGACGAGAGAAAGGCTCATCGACGATTAACTCGAATCTACGGTTTCGTCGGGCTCGCAAATAAGGAATCTGCGCGTGAAACTGGTTTCTCGGGCGACACTCTTCGGGCACGGGTGGAATCGGTCGTTGGCGGAGAGCACGAAAACACCGGATCCACCGACATTTCGGATATCGTGGTCCCCGTCAGCGGTTAGCGCGACCACCAAATTTATAACCAGGCTCGAGCCTACAGTCGAGGATATGCACACGGTAGGACCAAGGTATCGGAAGAGGAGTGAAAGAGAAAGAAAGAAAAAAAGAGAAAGAAGGTGAGAGCAAGAGAAAAAGACAGGGCCCACGAGCGAGACGATTCGAGACGAGGACTGAGAAAAAAGGGGCTCCTCGATCCTCCTACCGTAATTGGGACAAACTTGCTAAATACGTCGAAACGACGATTCTCGCGTGCGCTTACCACTTTTTTTCTCCTTAACGATCTACCGGTTGACGTTATCATCGTTCCTTACCTTTTCAACACCTTCAGACCCAAATTCTATTTCATTCCTTTCCAAGTGGAATTCGTGGAGTCAAAGACCCCCTGTAGATCCCCACGAAAATCTCGATTCTTCGGACACGTACCCGAATCGATTGCAAAACTTTCAATCGATCGACGCGCAAGAGAGGAATAACCTTGGAAGGAAAGCGTGGAGAGAATGTACAAAAGGGGCGCGCGAAATGACGAGAGAGAATTAAGGGGGAGAGATCTTGGGGTTTATTGTAACGCGAACAAACTTGCCGAAAGTATTAACCACGGTGGTGGGTGAAGATCATTCGGCACTCCCATTGCAAAAGGAAAAACGCGGGACGAACGAGCACACGCGGGAATAGGGCCCAAAGAGGGTAAACCTGAGGGACGGATGGGTAGCGAGAGAAAAGGGAGGTGGAGGAGATAGAGAGGGAGGAGAACGAAGAGGAGGATCGTCAGACACATTGGGCAGTCAGCGAGGAGAAACGAGAACGTAACAATTACTATCTGAGACCGATCGGTGGGGCAAGATTAACGATCTTACTCTTACCGGGCACGTCGGGGCCCGTCTCTCAGCCACGATTGCTCATGGTAAGAGTAAGAGAGCAACGTTAAAGTCACCTCCTCCTTTCCTCAATGAGATATTGCCTGCCGAGGTAGCTCACCTTTTCGTGCACGGTAAATCGCACGTTCGCGCGCGCTCTCGCCCTTCCTCTTCATCTTTTTCGCCTTCCTCGCTACGCGGACGGGCCCCGCGTGTACCTTTCTCTCACCCAAAGAAATATTTCCGATAATCCTTTCGCACGAGTCTCACCATCCCTCTACCCTTTCTCACCTGGTCTCGAATCTTTACCCTGTTCCTCTTTCATTCTCTCCTCTTTATCTCACCTCCTCTTACAGTAACGTGCCGCTGACATCGGCCTCTCGATTTCGGAGACGTTAATCGCCGTTTCGGCGAGAGGCGCGAATAAATCTCCCCACTTTCTCAACGGACTATCGAGCTTGAGATACCGGGGCGGAAGGTATACCGATAACGAGGCATCGCGCTCGTAATATTCGATCAAACGGACGTTAAAGGATTCCCCGAGGAGGTCAGAGAACCATGTTGGAATTTCGTTACGGAGAGGTAAGCGCGGAAACGTTGAGAAGCAGAAGACAAGACAGAGAATAACGGCGACGGGACGAGAGAAGAGATGAGCTGCCTTCGAGACACGAAAGTGGGAAAAAGGGGGAGCCTCGAAGAGGGAAAGGGTGACGCGGCCCGGTCCGGCAATAATACGCGAGAAATCGTGAATTAGTGAGAGTCTTTTTGAGCCTGCGGACGGAGAAAAGGAGTGCCCGATGATTTCTCGCCCAATTAGAGTCGACCGGGCTATAAACTTCTCCGCGGATAAGATAGGACCCCGGTTTTCTGTGTTCCGTCCGAGGCAGAAGGCAGGGGACCGTAATGTCCCGCTTCAGCCCGGAAGCCTTCCAGGTCGCGTACAGAAACCTGGAACCCGTGCTCCGGAGGAAGAAGGAAAGAGAAAGATAGATGAAGTGAGAGAGCAAAGAGAACCTTTGGGTGACGGGGGTGTCGGAGGGCTTTCGAGGGAGAACAGGGGGAGAAGAGTGTACCTGAGCATTGGGACGGAGCTAATTGGCTCGTCCACTGCCCATTGAAACCGCCGTCCTGGTATCGTCTTCGATCCACGGAGCACATATACGTGCCAACGTTTCAGGACGATCAATTAAACGGAAATGGCCGAGAGATATCCCAAGAGAAACAGACGTTCTCGCACGTTTCACGCCCCGCCGGGTTAGCCCACGACGAACGTGTCCATTTGGTCGTCCTGCCTGCTGATCTTTCTATCCTTTTATCCATGTAATCACATATTCTTTTATCATTCTATCACATTCTTCTCCACGTTCCTCTATTTCTTCTATTTCCACTCCCACCACCGTCTCTTCCAACGGTGTTCTCCGTTTGAACGTCGACCATCAACCAGAGAATCCTTGTCGCTAATCGACGAAGTTGTACGAACGACGAGAATCCGGGAAACCGTCGCTCGAGGGTAGTTGAATCTCGCGAGCATAGTTTCCGCAATTTTTTCCAAGAAACCACCTGGACTTCTTTCTCCGAGTTTATCCTCGCCAGAAGTCGTGCCGATGGGTTTTCAAACGGTCGACGAGGGACGTTTTCTTCGTTTGAACGAGCGCAATTATTCGTTCGTCCAACGTTCGTTCGGTGCATAAATTCCTCTCGCATTACCGACCTGTACGATTTTATTTTACGCAATCAGTCGGTCCTCGAGGGAATATGCTCGGAGGACATATCGCACCTTCTCCTGACTTTTCTCCTTTTTTGCACCCTCTTTTTCACTCTCCCATACTCTCTTTCTCTCAGTCTCTCTCGGTGTTGTAGCTCGCGTGCAACCTGCGTGTACGTGGCTCGCTCACGCAGGCCCTCAGCACAGTGTTTGCGTGTGCACGTAGGGCCGGCGAGCGAAGTAATGGCGCAGAAGCCGACTCCTACTACTCCCGCGGCCTGAAATGAGTCGACTAGGATGGTGTCGACGTGATGTACAGCGACAGGGTTGATAGCGTTACAAGAGCTACTAACCCTTCTCCCTTGCTCTCCCCCTCCCCCGACTGCTCTCGAGCCCCTCCAATCCTCACCCTTTTCTCCGCCACCTTCTTCACCACCGTCCTTTCCACCACCACTGTCTCTTCTACCTCCTTTCCTCCCTTTAACCTCCTTCCCTCTCCTGCTTCACCACCTTCGCCTCCTTCTGCCACGACTCAACGTGTTCGACGCATCAGCGTGTAAAGCACGCTCTCGTGGTCAGACCAGGCCTCCTTTCTTGTCTCTCTTTCTCCCATATTCTTCCTCTTGCTCTCTCCAACCCTTGTGTCTCTTCGTTCTCTCTGTATGTACTCTCTCGTGCTCTTAACCCTCTCCTTTTCCCCATCGCTCGTACTTTCTTCCACGATCTTTCTTCGTCCTCTCCTATCTCCACCCGGTGGCACTCTAACTTTCTCCCTCGTACCTTCCACCTCCGTGCCCCTTCTTCGTCCTCTTTCCCACCCTTTCTTCGCACTGTTTTTCTCCGTTGCGTCTCCGCAATTCATCTCTCTCCTTGTCATTCCACATCGGGCCCCGATCGGACCCCTGCGCTGGTTCGCGCGTATTTGCTCAGGGTCGTGAGGCCGAGTCGCGAGTAGAGAGACGTCGAAGAGAGACGGTTGGTGCCATTGGCGAATTATTATTCGTGACATTAGCATGTTTATAGAACCGACTGATCAATGTGTAATGGGCCACGAAGTCTTTTGTGTAGTTGCGATCAATTAAGCGGCACCTTCACCGTTCACCGACGACCGACGATGGAACTACCGGGGATACGCCTAGTCCTGGAATGTCTCCTTTCTTCTTCTCTTTTCCCCCCGGGCCCGGTAAGATCGTTCCGATTATTATCGTCTCTCGATTTCAACGGCCGGCATACAAATGATTGCCTTATCACACTCGGCTACGTTCGTACCGCTGCCATGGCCGCGAGGGAAATGGGAATGATCCTCGATCGCGCTTAGATCCGGATGTTCGCGCGCAATTCTACAGGGTGGGTAAGAAGTATCGTTGCTGAGAAGTAACTCTGGGAAAATTGCGAATAATTGAGAACTGTGCGAGCCACAGGGGATAATTGTCTATGGAGCTTTCTTGTATTATGAAAGAATAGTTTAACGAGAGTGAAGTTTATTGCTTGGGGCGATACGCGTGTCTTTTTGTTCGTTGAGTTTCTTTTGTTGTATTCTAAGTTTTTATTCTGTAGCTATAGTCTTTTATTGCTACGAAATAGTGTTTTATAGATGTTTCGAATTGCCTGTGATATATTAGATGATCATTTGGCAAGAAAGTACAAGATTTTTGAGCTTTATTCTACTTTGACGCAGAACTTCTTATGTACTATCTTCGAATTTTAGTTACACGGTCATTTTGCTTAGAAAGCGTAGTATTTCAGGTGAATTTCGTATGTCCAAAAAGTCTCTAAAGGTGACAAGAAGTTAAACTCGTCTCCACTAATTGAAAATTCGAGTGGATGCAAGCTCAAACCCCCGGCACCTCTAACAAATATTTTCTGTATGAGCACCATACCCTCGATGATTCAAAACCCACCGGAAATAGAATGTTCTAGGCGAAATGATCACATCATTTAGCTCCAAAAAATCGGAAGAAACAGAAACTATGGTATGATCTAATGAATTCTACAGCTCTACTTTTCAATCACCCAGTACACACAGAACCACGCAGAATTACTCTCAATCGGTTCGGCTCCGTTGGCTGCCGTGCTCGAAGAAAGATTAGCCGTTGCTCCTATCGAGGCGCATCCCAGGATTCTCATAAACATCGCGGCTCTAATTTATTCGATACTTGAATCGGCACCTCGCCGCGGTATGCGAGCAATAACGCGATCCGCAACGAAACTCTGCGGAAGCTCGAGAGAAATCTCAAAATCTTTCTTCGCTAACAGGAAAATTGCTTCGCAACGTTGTCAATTTTCGAAATAAGCTCTTCGATGATAGAAACGATAGCTTCGATGTAACCCAATGACGATGATACCATCTTTGAATCGATTCCTGCTAGAAAGAACTCGGGCTTCTACCTGGATCGAGGAATCGTTCTCGCTATCGTTCCCACTGGATCACGAATACTTCTGGCATCGTGTTACCTATTCCTCGAAAGCCGAAAAGCAGACTTTCGAGACCGATCTCTCTCTGTCTCGATCCTCGTTAATGAATCGGTCGTTTCGAATCGTGGCGCGAGCAAACGGAGACTGTGAAGGGGCCCGGACGTGTTGAACGGGCCGTAACGGGCCCTTTTCAAGTTCCGCGGGTTGCTCTTATCTTTTGGCAACTTTATAGAACATTGGCGAATTTTGTGGATTTTTCTAGACTTTTTTGATGCGATGATGGAAAGAGATGAAAGGGGTGAAGAGCTTGAAAAGTTATGAGAGGCGAAAAATGTCTTGCCTTTCTCATTATTGTTTGTTTAATGATAATGTAGGTATGGTATTTCAAAATTTTAATAATGATCCAAGAACCGTAGAGTTATTGAAGTCAATGAACTGGTAAATTATGACTCAGTGATCAGTCTCGCGGAAATTATCACTCTGAAATTTTACCCCTTTACTGAAATTGTTCATTTTTGGAAAACGAAACGGCATATTCCAATGGCAGGAAGTCGGTTCCTGAGTCGAAAAGTCTAGCCTAAAAAGAAACTTCAAATCCTAGATTCTTTTGATCTCTCATTTGCTGCTTAATTATGTATACCATTTTGAACCTCAAAATCCTCAACTAGTGTGTCTACGCGCATCAAAGTCCTGTAAATATGATTTTTAGGAGTTATATGGACTGATCAGGTAAAATTTTTATTCCAATTTAATCTGGCATCCCCTAAAAATATTTCAGAATTTCCAAGTCTGTCGACTCATATTCTAAAAATAGGGCTTTCAGGAGCAAGTTGGAATTAAATTATCATTTTATTCCATATAAATTCTAAATCTCCTAAACCAAATTAATTTTTAGTATATCGAGAATTTTTTTGCACCTCGATCATTCCACTCCAATACCAATCCAATTCTAAAGCTCCTCATTATAGAATGCTGAGGATTATTTTGGGCTGTATGAAGCATAAATTGCTCCTAAACTAGATAAAAGTGGCAAAAAGTAACAAGTGTAGGGCGCTTGTGGAATTAAAATTTGCATTCTTTTATAGTAACATATTTTTCCATATTCAGCCTAAATATCCTAAGTTATTTGGTAATTTAGGAGGATTTTGGGCTGAAATTTTCGACTCGGGTTGGTACTCTCGAAGTTCCCGAACGATCGTTTGCATCGTGACGAAACAATTTTCGCCGCGAAACATGTCTTCTCTTTCTTATTATTATTTGTTTCATGATAATTTAGACATTGAATTGCAAACATCTTAATAATAATCCAAGTACCGTAGAGTCAGTGAAGAGTGGCAATTTCGCTTCTCGTGAATTTCGACTCAGTGATTATTCCCCTCGCGGAAATCGCCACTTTGAATTTTTGCCCTTCCCCGAAACTGTTTATTTTTGGAAAACGAAACAGTCTTCGAATGGCAGGAAGTCGGTTGGTGCTCTCGAAGTTTCCGAACGATCGTTTGCATCGTGACAAGACAATTTTCGCTGCGAAGCATAACTCGTGGAACGGTTCGAAGTTGTTCGTCAGTTTTCGCACAAAAGGAGGAAAAACGCATTGTGTCGAAGTTAATTATCGTGCCTTTTCAGGAGGTCCGAGCTCGCGTAACTTTGAACTGCCATTCTCGAATGAATAAAAAATTAACTGCACCTTCGTGGCGGTAACGCAAAGCTGAAACTTCAACTAGGCTTTGTGAAAAAGCTAAACGAGCGCGTGTCTCGCATTGTCGCCGATAAGAGGAGAGGATAAATTTCCCGTTTAACGACTCAACGTCGATCTTGCCGTGCGTTAACGATCCTACTGCGAGTTTAACGCGATGGAAAACTTTATTCTCTACGCTTGTTGGATTCTAATCAATTCGAATTGTTGGAATTCAAGATCAAGAAATCTAATGTGCTCACGATTTGGCGAGGCCCAAGTACCAAGTCCCAAAACTAATTAGGAAATACAAACAAATTTATTCTATGAATGGAGCCAAAGTTTTTGACTCGCGATTACAAATCTTCTCCATAAGATTTTTCCGAAGTTATCATTTAAAACTAAAACTACCATGACCGTCAAAATACTCGGTTCTCAATTTTTCAAAAAATTCCTCACATTGACAGAAATCTATCTGATAAATCTTCTATCTTCTCTTCTATCTTCAACTTCTATCTTATAAAAGCTAAGTTACTTGATCATACTTTTCACCTCTTGATTCTAAAATATATAAATGCCTTATATATTTATATAATATATAAGGATAAAAACCTTTCTAAAATACTTATTGAGTATATTTAACACTTTAAGGGTCACGCTCGTTCTTAGAGACCGATACTATACTTTTCGTTTAAGCCCTTTATTAACCCTGCGTGTGTATACTCAATTTTTAAGGGCACGGTGTGTACACTGGGCCTTTGAGGGAACAGTCGGGTTTACAAGGTTTTCTCGACTTCAGACACATCTGCAAAAATTCTGAGATACTTATTGGAGTGTCTACTATGTGGCCCATTAGTTCCTAAAGTCAGGAATTTAAAACTGTTATTTTTAAAAATGCAAAATGTTGAAAAATGTTAGAGAGAAATTTGAAGTACAAATTTTGACTGTTCCTTAAAAGACCCAGTATACACACGCCGGGTTAAGAAAGATATCTTTCCATTTGTTTCAATAAACTACATTAATTTTTGACAAAATGCTTTATTTCTAACTTAAAACCACTAATTATGGATTGGTCAAGCTCGACAACGTAGCCAAGGGAAAAAAACTAGTCATTGATTTTCATTGATCAGCGTCAACATAAACGAAAAATCAACGACCGGTCCATAGGGACCGGTGCGGCATTCAAAGTGTTAAATATAATAGACATAACGACTGTAAATCTAGTCTACTCTACTGATTGGAAACCCACCTACGACTGTAGAAATACGATAATATGATTTTAACAGTTACAACCATAAAGTGCCAAAAAAGAAAAATTATTAATACCGTTGCAAATCTCTAATATTTATTCCCTCAAGATGTACCGAGTGTCAAAGGTTACTCTCAAAGATAGAAGCTCGAGTTTATCGTAACAATTAGCCTCAACATCGTCGCTCCGATTCGAACAAGATCCGGAGAGTCGGCATGCATTATTCGGTACACGGGCGATGCAAATCGAAGCGATCCCTCAACGAGGGTGTCGCGCGACGATGCCATCTACTACATACCCCGTCGGCTGACTGATTGCTGTCATATATATGCTCGATGGATTACCGCAATCGCGTTCGTGACGCGAAATCGAAAGATCCTGCGGCGAACGTTCGGAAATCAGGACACTTGAGGACAACGAAGGGGATTGAACCGAAAGAATTCGCGATTTGGAGCAAAATTGGTGAGCTCTTTGTCGAAGAAGGTCGACCAAGAAAATTTTTGGGGGGTGGACGGTATTACAGACGATGAGGGACCAGAAGTATCTATAGAAAGGGATCAGAATGAAGTCACTTAGGAATTAAGGGGAGACTACTCTCGCACTACCTATCGCTTTCTATTCTATATGTCTGCTGTCCTCTTCATTCATACTCGTAATTATTCACATTCATTTAAGTACGTAAAATCGGTGTCTATCAATCTATTATATAAAGCTCAAATACCACTGACTGACTGACTCATTCATCCACTCATCACGGAATCTCAAAAACCACAGAACGGATTAGAATGAAATTTGGAACATACTCTTGCCTTGGGTCTTAGGTGCTCACTAAGAAAGGGTTTTGAAAAATTCGAAATTTTAGGGGGGGTTTTGGGGGGTTAAAGTATGGGCCAAACTCATCAACGCAGAGACGAAACTACTTGACCTAAAAACTTGAAATTTTGCATGAGCATTCTTTCTAGGATATAAGCACCCACTAAGAAAGGATTTTTCAAAATTCCAAATTTTAAGTTTTTTTTTTAGTTTCGATTAAACCGTAGCGAAGCACGGGAGCTTTCAACTAGTCTGATAATAAAAATATCGTGCGTACGTCAATGTTTCGATTTTCACGATCGATATCGTGCTGTCGCACTCAGTTCCACGGCTTTTTCTTTTCTCTCTCTGTCTCGCAGTGCGATTTCCCCTCAAGTGACTTGTTTCTGATCCCTTGCAATAATGATGAACTTGGAGATGTAAAACATTAGAACAATGAGCGTGACCGTGGGTTTTTCCTTTACAAAGCTACGAAAATTTCTAAGGGAGGAAAAGTGTCCAGAGAGGACGTTTTCTTCTTGATACCATAATTTTGTATATGCTATGATATTTTTGTCCGTTTTGTGAAGAAAATGAAGATGTTAACTTGATCCTACTGATGAAAAAGAAAAGAAAATCTTAAAGGTTCTAGACTTTAGCTCCAAAACCTACTTAGTCTAAGCAAATTTTCTTTTGCCTCACCGATTGTAGAATGCGCCTGCGTAATAGCTATAAATATTTTATAGTATAATTTTCTCGTCTCCTATCACCAGATATCAAAAATAATAAAGCAATGATCGAGCGCACTGAACAAGAACACCAATCGAACCAAGTAATCCTCCCTTTTTTTCTCACCCCACGCAACCTTATCGCAAAACTGAGACGCTCTCCCGATCCATGTATCGTTTCTGTTAAAAAGTGAACCCATTCCCTTCCAATCGTACCTACCATGCTCTTAGCAAATAGATCTCGTGCTCTCGTCGAGTCTGCAATAGCACGATGGTCTTCAAAGATCGCCATCGCGCGAACGAAACCAAGGATCTTCAACTACCGTCGATCTTCGCTGTCGGCCAAGAGATAGGAGAGATAGCGGCTCAAAAGGAACCACGAGAGAAAGAGAGAGAGAAAGATAGAGAGAAAATGGAGGCCTTTGAGAGGCAAGGATCGGAAAAAGATCTAATTATACGGGAGCACAAAGTAATTGGCTATCGACGATCGAGATACTCCTCGGTCGATTTACAGACTCGCCGAGTCATCTAAACTGGATCTAACGAGTCCTCGACAAAAAGAAATAGCCCGCGATTGAGAAACCGAAATTCTTCCATCGTATCGCTTGAATTTTTTAATTCATCCATTTTTGACTACCATCAACGTCTCTGTTAAAACGTTCACACGTACTTTAATCGTATGATTAAAATACCCTGAGAGCTTCACCACACGAACAAAACCATCTCCACGTTGAAATCCTCCGGAGAGAAAGGTATCGATGAAAAGCTTACCGAGGATCGCTCGCCGATACTCGATGTAAAATCTTCGCCGTCTTTTTGTTCTTAACTCTCGAAGCGGTAGTCGATAATCTCGCGACGTTGAGGATGCTCCCGCATCGCTTCTCTTTCCCATTGTCCGTCTCTCTTCGCCCGAAGAGTTGTGGAGTCACCGTGGAGCCATTATCCCGCCAGCAAGTGGGTTTATTAGGAACGCAGCGGGGGTGGCCTCCGGCCAAGATCGACACCACCGGCAACGGCAACAACAACAACAACGCCGAGAATCGGTCAGGCTCGTTACCCGGTCTCGTCCGGTTGTTCCTTTTTTTTTTTCTTCTTCTTCTTCTTCCTCTATCTCCTCCCTCCCTGCCAACCAACGCTGCTCCCTATCCGGCCCATTATTACGAACAATTATTAATGGCCGACGGGCTTTCGCCTCGCCTCGTCAGTCCAACGAAAACGATCGAGGCCCGAAGTGAGAAGCTGTCGGCTGCTACCGGTCAGCGTAGACGCCTCGGCCAATTTGTTCGCCGGCCTCTCTTCCTCCTCTCCTTCACCTATCCTTCTTTTCTCGATGGACCAAACCGATCTGCCCGTCGATCTCTCGAGAGACTTGGGGAGTTAAACTTTCGCGGTTCACTGCGAATTATCCTACCGCGGTGGGCTATTTCGAGCACGAGCATCACGTTTCACCGAACATCGACGGGACAGTTCGAGAACGCCTCGATGACAATACCGATCCGACCAGATAAGGGCTACATTTTAATCGAGCCCTCGAGTAGATTCAACGGAATACCGGTCTTCATGTGGAGAACTCGCGACGGGAGGTTTTTGCGGGGTTCTATGACGAGTTGACAGATTTTTGGAGTGGAATGGTATTTTATTGTGGATATTGATCTTTTTGGAGATTTTATTTTTCGGTTGGGTGTTTTTGATCCTGGGTGAAGGGTAATAGGGTTGTTACGATTGGGATTGCGTGGGCTTTAGTTTTAGAAGGATGAGAGAAAGGGATTCTTTCGTTGATCGGGCGTTCACGGATTAACCCTTTCAGATCTGTGAACCTGTATCCTAATCGATGCTTTTAGGTAGACTTTGACCTCTATTCTTGTAACTACACGAAACTAACCGAGTAACGAGCTCGACTAATCAGCAACCCTATCTACCTCCTTAAAGTCCACTCGAGAATCCATCTCCCAAGTCCTTCTTCCAAATGAATTTGCAAATTACATATTATAAAATACATATAAACAAAATTTTGCAGAATATGATGTATCAACAGATCGAAGAATCCAAAGAGACCATGGAAAGAGGAAGAAGAAAAGTAAAGGGGGAGCCGAAGTAAGAGCGATTATCGCGTGCTATTCAAACCAGCCCTTCCACTCGGGAAACAATCGAAAGGCCTGGCAAAAATCTGTCAGTAGCTACCGGTAAGCCTGGTCTTTAAACTTTTGTGTTACTCCATCCGGAATCTCGAGCAGAGTTTATCGACAGGCCGATACGCGTCGACACGGCGGGTTCGCGGCAAGAGAGGAAACAGTAGCGAGTTGAAGGAACAGTAGGCAGAAAAGAGAGACAAGGTTGCCACGGAACGGGAGCGGACAGTGATAGTCGGCTATACCGCGGGACCGTTCCTCCGTGCAGACTGCTGGACACTCTTCAAGCCTGGTTGCTCATTGTTAGTCGGTAAAACGTGGACGAGAGTGCGGTGAGAGTGACGGAAAAAGAAAGAAACAAGCCCCGAACAGTGAACGAAGACAGAGACGACCAACGAAGACAGAAAAGAGCGAGAAACGGGGGTGGGGTGTCGATGGAAGGTAAGATGGTACGAGTAGAAGTGAGAGAATCAAAGGGTAGAAGAGAGAAAGAGAGAAAGAAAGACGAAGAAGAAGGCATTGTTCGCTGGTTGGGCCCGATGGAACCCTCCCGCTGCGCAAGTTATTTGCCACGATCCTCCTTCATGATTTTTACTCTAATTTGTAACGACAGGGATGGAGCACGCGAGCCGCATTCCTACTCTCTCGATCTCTCGATCCTCCTCCGTTGACCAGTCTCCTGATCCGGTCCTCTCCCTCCAACCTCGAAGGGATCGGGAGCATCGCTTCGTGAAGAGAGCCTCGACCTCCCTCGTTCTCCCTCGTACACCGTCGGTCCCTCCGAGTCCCTATACGAGGCCCTACTAAGGCCCTGCGAGTCTTGGGTCCCCACATCGAGAGATCGCCGCTCCTCTCTCGGACCTCTTCGTCGACGGGCCCAAAGAAGGAGAGCGAGAACGTCACGTACAATGGGCTCCCTATGATTTCGGTAGCGATGTTTTTTGTCAGCGGCAAACAAGAGCCTGCCATGGTTAGCCTTGATCGATGGCTGAACTTAGCTGAGTAAGCCTCCGTTTAATTAATTCTTTAATTACTTTTCCCCGATCGCCTCACCGACCGGGCAGGATAGAGGGCCCCGAGATGGGGAAAAGGGACGAGAGGGATGCCCGAGGCCCGATTCCGAATCCCCGATACGGATACGAGCTTACGGTAGCGCGAGGTGACTAGCTCTCTGCTCTTTCGGCTCTTTGGCCGTGATACCGCGTAAGGTATTATACCTTCTACCCCCTCGAATCGTTCTCCGCTACCACAACCGGCCGCTACCGATCCGCGAGACCCAGGTAACGCCTGCCTCTCCCCATCTTTTCCACCTCATCTTCCTCCTACTCCTCGTTCTCCTCTTTGACTCTGCTAATAGCTCGCGAGAGATATCGCTTCTGCTCGTTCACGCTCCAAATTGACGTTATTGTCGATCTCGTGGGAATCGGGAGTGTAATTATCAAGTATTATCTTATCGAAATGTAATAGCGAGAGGAATATGAAAAGATCGAATTTTCTATTTGAGAATATATGGTTAGATTTGCGTATCGTGGTTTAAAATGAGCAAGAGATATTTAGGAGAAGACGACGATACCCTTAACATTTGTTATACAGGGTGCGATCATCCGTCAAGGTGGTTAGCACGCAGGGGGCCCCGTGCGGCGCGAAGAAAAGGTCCGCCTCGTAAAATTCGGCAAGGTAGTCGATCATTGTTCTTGGATCCTGGGCCATTGCACCTCTCTTCCCCTTTTGCTCCTACTTTCTCCCTCTATCCCTTCCTCTGTCTCTCGTAAAACACGATCTTTATGCTCGGTCGCTCTATAAAAGAAATCACCTATCTGCCGGCAACAATGTCACGATTAAAACCTGAAGGCGACGCGTAAACAGAGGCGTCAATGTAACTTTATCGCTGGCCCGAGTATTTCCGGGGAATCGAGCTACTCTCTGGCTCAACTTTTCCAAACCCATCCCTCTCCATCGATGTCACCTTGGATGAGTACGCGTCCGCTATCTTCGGCATCTTCCGCGGTAACTGTATATAGGTGTACCTGCATCAGCCTTTTCCTCGCAATGACCGCGGCAATCCGACACCTGGGCCCCCATGGGTCAAGGTACACCGGCGACTCCATCGTTCGCCACTTTTCGCGTATCTGTGCTCTCTTAGTAAATATATGTGCACGTAAGTAAAACGCTTGCATTTGAAACGGTGTCATGGCAATAATAACGTTGGTTTGTTGTATTCTGGCTGATGATCTTGGATGTAAGAATGATTTTCTAAACGCGAGTGTAAATAACGCATGCTGGGCGCTGAAAGATATCAACCAATTGCATGTCCCCAAAAAAATCAAAACGAAACTCATCTGGATAAATCGGACTTCCACGTGTTATTTTCACGGCTGATGATCTTGGATATAAGGACGATTTTATAAACGCAAATGTAAATAACACATACTGGGCGCTCAAAGATATCAACCTATCGTGTGTTTAAAAACAAATCGAAACGAAACTCATCCGGACAAATCGGAATTCCACGTATTATTTTCACGGTCTTGACATCTAGGGGTAGGTTCTAACGGGGTGGACGCAGCCGTTCGGAAACACAATGGAACGTATTTGATTTAAACTCATACCTTATATTTTTGCAACTTGATTAGAGTGACGTGGTCCATATCATAGCCGCAATGTAGCAGTCCAACCGCTCGGCGACGTCTGTTGTTGCCAACTGGAGCCGTCGATCGTAGATGGTGAAAATCAAGGTGAGTCGTTATAAACATTCCGCGCCGGATCCGAAAGAGACTCATTTGACCACGGGCACTCGTAGAGTACAAACGTGTAGTAAACAATAATAATCGCTCGACGCGTACGTGGATTATTAATATATTGTTAATATTTAGTAATATTAATATACTTGAGGCTGAGCGTCGCTTCTGATTCTTCCACTTTGCGGAAGACATCTTGTCGATGGATTTGAATACTGGAACATCCAGTTACTTGGACTCGATTAATTAGTAGCGTGTTCATTAACCATCGTGGATCGAACGATATTCATGTGACCACATCCGGACATCTTACAGCCATATAGTTTTCTTTGTTGCTTTTACAATTGTTTAATATAATCGTGTCGTCGGTTGTACTGTTACAATACAGTTATGTATATTTACTACGTTATTATAATCAACTTGAAAAATTTAAGATATTAGCTTAAATCAAATGTGTTCCATTGTATTCTCGAGTGGCTGCGTCCACCTCGTCGTAACCTACCCTTACACGCCGAGGCCGTTAAAATAATATATCAAAGTCCGATTTATTATGATAAGATTCGTTCTGGACACACGATTGGTTGGTGTCTGTAGATAGCAGTTTACAAGTATACTAATCAATTGTAAAAGCAACAATCAAATCATCAATACTGTTCGATCCGCGATCGACAATAAACACGCCAGTAATTAATCGAATTCAAGTAAATAGCTGGGCGTTCCAGTATCCATCGACAAGATCTCTTCCACCAAGTGGAAGGATCAGAATCGATGCTCAGTATCGATAGTCTCGAAGCCGTTTAAGTGTAGTCCAATAATTATAAATAAATTAATAATTGCCGTAAACGACGAGCGATTGCCGTACGTCTATACTCTACGAGCGCCCGTGGTCAAATGACTCTCCTTCGGAGCCGGCGCGCAATGTTTACAACGGTCCACCTTCATATTCGCCATGTACGGTCGACGGCTCGCGTTGGCTACAGGAAGATTAATAATTGAGATTATACTCTTCACAGCTACTTTAACTCGTGGATCACATTATTTATAACTGTTTTCAACATCAACGTTACAATTCAAATTGTTTACCTACTAGATACCAAGGGTACCCATAATTTCCCCCTGTGTAAAGAAGATTCCAAACGACTGCTTACCTCCTACGCGATAAAACGGTCACGCGCGAGAACAGCCGTCGAAAGATTCCATGTCATCCTACGAGGTTGTTTGTTCGCACGCTGTAATAACGTGGCCGTAACCGTGACATTCGTTTCTCTTAATCGCACAAACTTTCAGCGAGAAACACGCACGATGGAAAATCGTTTCGAAATTCATCGCGAAGCAGGACACTCTCGAGAAAACAACGATGGAAACACAAATGTAAGGACAGTCTCGCAAAAAAAAAGAATTAGATAAAAAGATGAAAAAGGGAGTGTAAGAGAAAAAGAGTTAACAGTAAAGAGAAGATAGAAGGAGAGCAGAGAAGTAAAAGAGTGGAAAATGAAGGAGAAAGAGAAAGGTAAGAGAAAAACAGAATGAGAGTATACCAAAGGGCCTCCAGAAGGCGAGGCGCGCGTCGGTGATCTCGAGAGGGCTAAGGAGGCGTTAAGAGGGGCAGCCTCGTAAAATAACCCGACGACGTGCTAGATACGACCTGAACGGCGCATCGTAAAATCAGTCGGTGTCGGTGGAACGGCATAATTCTTCGAGGTACTCCGCCGACCCGTGAATTTCGCGAGGCAAGTTTAAGTACGCGGCCGAAGAACGAGCAGCGAACTGCTCGCCGTTGTTGCCCGGATGTGTAATTGTTGCCAGCAGATGTTCCGACTCCGATTCCAAGCCGTGGACAAAAGCGGATACGCTCGTCCGCTTGTAAGAGACCGAGCATCCTTTTAAATTTAACGCTTTATCTTCGACCATCTACCGGGCACTTATTATTACGAGCATTTCAATCCAGAAAATTGACGTTCATAGCGGGACGTCTTATTTGATTTGAGGAATTTTTTCAAAGGGCTTTGTTTCGTCGACTTCTCTGAGAGCATTGACACGAAACGTCTCGGTGCGCATCGATGCTCGTATCACTGCTTGCGCATATTTGTAGATTGAGTCATTAAGGGAAGGTATTATTAAATTCAAGTTCAAAATCTCCATTAACTTCCTAAAATGGAAAAATTTTCAGGAAACTGATAAATTAGTCTCAGTGGTTTGGAAGTCGCTGAGAACAGTAATCTACTACGTAACAGTGCCTACTTTCTTAGATCGAGCCAGTGAATACAAATCTCACTGGCGAACCAGTGAAATTTGCGTTCGCTGCCGCAGCGCCATGCGCCGTGTTTTATTTTTGAATATGCTGACGAGTGAGATTCACTCTTGGTGTCACACCTTGATGGCCGCCGAGATCACTGGAGGAAACAGTGAGTGTCATTGGTAAACAAGTGAGTTTCCACTGGCGAACCAGTGAAATTCCACTGGTTCGATCTAAGAGAGTAGGTGAATTGACGACATTAGATGCAGTAAAAGAAATCTGAGAAAAATGTCTCACGCAAGACTCCGCTGCTCGAAATTCCTGATCGGATAAAAGACACGTAAAAGTACCTATGATCCTCGTTGAAGAAGAGAAAGGCATCGCGGAGGGACAGCCTCGTAAAATTAGGCGAGCGTACGAGGAGCGATCGGGAAACGACATTACGCGAGTCCTCGTAAAATTAGCCGGTATCGGCCGACAGATAATTCCTTGGTTACGACAAATTTTATGCTCGAGCCAATCAGCAACCGCGAGAAAGAGGTACCTTCGTGTCCGCACACGGTCCTCGTTGTCGAGAAACAAGGTACCCTTTTAAAGAAGAGGAGCTGCCGCGCAAAACCGAACTCCGGGGCCGATTTTTATTGGCCCTGTGTTCGCTTCGCGAAGAATAACGCGCGATTTCGTGGCGAGACCCCGGTTGCGCGTAATTGGGTGTAATATCGCGGACGTACTCCTCGCGAATCGTGCCCCGTCCGCCCACGCGACCGTAAATTTCCTTATACCGAAGAACACTGCCGGAGTTTAAGGTACGATAGATTCCTACGACGAGGGGCTCTCGTGAAAATGGCCGATAGTTTAGCCGACGATGGGTTGAAGAACATGCCGGTGAACGGAGGAAGGGCGACATTGCAGAAGAAATTTTTGCGGAAGGATCTTGGAGATAAGTGTATTAAGTGGGATAGGGAAATTTGGAATTTGGTAGATTAATTGATGGTAGAATTTGCAGAGAGGGATATCTGTTTTGAGAGTGTTAAGGTCAAATAGAATTTGACCATTCGGTGGAGAACAAGATGGCGGAAAAGTGACCGCGAAGAAGAAAATTTGAGGAGACGGTGTTCCAGGATATTGTGTTGAGGACACTGAGAAATATCTGAGTAATAAGCAGCATTAGGAATTTTGGAGTTGGGTGGATTAATTGAAAGTCAGTTTTGCTGAAGAGGATATCTGTTTTGAGAGCATTAAGGTCAAATGGCATTTGACGATACGACGGAGAACAAGATGATGGAAAAGTGACTGTGAAAAAGAAAATTTGGGGAGATGATTTTGCAAGAAATTGCATTAAGGACAGTGAGAAATATTTGAGTATTAAGTAGAATATGGATTTTTGGAGTTCGGTAGATTAATTAAAGTTAGAGTTTGCTCAAAAGGATATCTGTTTTGAGAGTGTTAAGGTCAAATGGCATTTGACGATTCGATGGAGAACAAGATGGTGGAAAGGTGACCGTGAAGAAGAAAATTTGACGATATAATTTTCCAAGAGCATTGAGAATACTGGGAAATGTCGAAACGGAGTAGATTCTTGAAATATCTATCCTCGCGAAGGAGCATTGGTGTACCGAGTATCAAGATGAATCAAAACGATTCGATGATTCGGCAAAAGACAGAGCGAAAGAAATCCTCGAAAGAAGATCGTCTTCCAGAATAAGATTCCATGGAACGACCTTGGAGTCATAGACCTGCCAGAAACGAATCATATTTCACGGTTCCTACGGAGGTGACGCGACGGGTCCATCGGACCGCAGACGAAGGAGTATAAGAAGAGGAGGAGGAGATGCAGATGTCCGTGAAAAGGTAACGAAGGAAGCGACAGTTTTGATAATCGGTGTGCGCGTTCCGTATAATGCCGACAAGAGGCGTAGCCGCCATCAGATGTAGAAGATACGACATGACGCTTCTGGTCCGACTCCGATTCGCCGTCTTGATCTTTTCTTATCCGACCTCCATCTAACTTCTATCTGCGATCATCTCCGTGGGTCCGCCTATGTTCCAAGATAAATCTTCCACCTGGATCCACCGTTAGAAGCTACAACTTCGAATCTACTCCTTTCAATGATTCTCCAAATCTCCAAGTTACAACTCCTCTTCAACTATACTTTAACGATCTCTTCAAATCTATCCAAAATCCAATAAATCTCCCTTCCAGAACATACAATCCAAGTTCCAGTAGCAGATAAACTTCAAATTCCCTACACGCAACGTTTTAATCGCGAAAAGCTAAGAAACGTCTAAGATAAAGCAAGATTCAAGACCCAGGAGTAAAATCGCACGGCATGAAATCTAGACGCAATGTTCCAGGACATACATTCCAAATTCTAGCTGCAGATAAACTTCAAAATCCTTTCACACAACCTGTTAATCGCGAAAAGCTAAAAAAGGTCTAAGATAAAGCAAGATTCAAGACTCAGGAGTAAAATCGCACAGCATGGGATCTAGACGAAATTTTCCAGGACATACATTCCAAATTCTAGCTGCAGATAAACTTCAAAATCCTTTCACACAACCTTTTAATCGCGAAAAGCTAAAAAAGGTCTAAGATAAAGCAAGATTCAAGACTCAGGAGTAAAATCGCACAGCATGGGATCTAGACGAAATTTTCCAGGACATACATTCCAACTTCTAGCTGCAGATAAACTTCAAAATCATTTCACACAACCTTTTAATCGCTAAAAGCTAAGAAACGTCTAAGAAAAATAAAGATTCAAGACCCAGGAGTAAAATCGCACAGCATGAAATCTAGACGCAATTTTCCAGGACATACATCCCAAATTCTAGCTGCAGATGAACTTCAAATTCCCTTCACGTAACGTTTTAATCGCGAAAAGCTAAGAAAGGTCTAAGATAAAGCAAGATTCAAGACCCAGGAGTAAAATCGCACGGCATGGGATCTAGACGAAATTTGGATCCACGTCCAAGATGAATCGTCCGGCTGATTCGCGCCACGGATGCTCGCATGCACGATGACGGGATCGTCGAGGCTTGAAAGAAGAAGAGAAGGCACCGACGAGAAGCCGCTCCTTTCCTCCTCCTCTCTTCGCCTCTTCTCCCCTTTCCTCTCTTTTCCTCTTCAATCCTCTCCGCTCCTCTTCTCGGCCCATCATCCTTCGGCGTTCGCATTCGCTTCGAGCTTGCGTGCCAGTCAGCATTGGCAAGTAATTTCTTGCACGCAATTGCCCGCTACTGGAATTGCCTGGTAGGCGACCTCAGTCCGTCAGTCATTTACTTTTTAAATCGAACCTACCAACCTACCTACCTGCCTGCCTGCCTGCCTGCTTTCCTGCCTGGCTAGCTGACTGGCTGCTTGCC
Organism: Cerceris rybyensis; assembly: GCA_910591515.1. NCBI lineage: Eukaryota > Metazoa > Arthropoda > Insecta > Hymenoptera > Crabronidae > Cerceris > Cerceris rybyensis. The sequence continues at coordinate 21,245,823 of OU342792.1, read as the reverse complement.
CGCTTACTTGGTCGCTCTCTTCCCTTGCCTGCCTGACTGCCTGACTGACTGCCAGCCTGACTCTCCTGTGCACGCGTATTCGAGCACACACGCGGCTTCGTGGCACGCGGAATTTCCCAACGTTAAAGCCGAGCCGCGATAAGCATCTTCTTTTTGACGATATCCCGCATTTCTTCGAGCGAAACCGTTCGAAAGTATGGATCGCGAGGCGATAGCCGTTCGATGGGGGCAGGGATTTAACCGAAGGGTTGATTCTTGGATTTTTCTTTCACCCTTCGTTCTGTACTTCCTTTAGGATTTTAGTGATAGAGTTACTTTGTCTGGAAGATGTCACAATTTGTAGGACCACGTGAGATGTGTGTAGAATTGGGGGTAAGTGTTTCAGAGGTGACGACGATTGGGGGTTTATACTTTGAATCTATACTGGTTACGTTCCTCGTGTAATTGTTGTTTCAGGTTTCAGACCACCAGGATTGTAACATATTAATAATAGTTTAGAGAAGATCTCCTGGAGGCAAGAAGATTTGTACGCGCTCCTACTAATTGGGAGAAGCAGATTTTAACTCCTACGTAGCCATGACTCTTGGATTATTTCATTGAGTTGCCTCTGATGTCATTACGAATTAATTGAATATTTTAATAGAAGGTTTTCTCTAGAATTCGCATGAATCGATCATCGTCCGTAGATGAGAAGATTTTTCTGGAATTCCTCGAAGTATGTAAAGGACAAAGAACGAAAAGGAGCAAAGTCAGAGACTTGTCCTCGCAAGTGTCTTCGGATGTTGCGAAAGAAGGAAGAATTATCCTCCGAATCGAAGGTACAAATGACGAATAATTGTATGTTCGACGTTAAAGTCAGTCTTGCATTCGTGCACGACAAGCTGATCGTCCAGGAAGAGGGAAGAAGAGAGGAGCAAAATAACTCTATCTTAATCATCTCTTGTTATTGCCTTTCTAGTCCGAGCGTGCCGTACTCGTGGGAACCTATCTTTCGTATAAAAGACTACGCTGATATTTCTTTTCTCTCTCTATACTTCGTTTCTTCTTTTTTTTTCTCTCTCCATCGCGAATATTTTCGAGCGCGAGTAGGTGTTCCAACGAAACCGCCGACATCTCTTACAAAAACGACTGGTTCACCCTGAAAATATTCTCCCAGTCTTACGTGCACCTTGACGAACGAGTATATACGTTAGGAGAGTTTAAGAAACAGCCATGAAAGACGTATGAAAAATCGGCAACGTGGAAAGTTTAAAAGCCGATTCGATGGCTAGTAAATCGATCATCGTCGCCCTACAAATTCCTCTCATGCAAAGCAAATTGCGGATAAAATCTTGCCGTGCAACGAGCTCTCTCTTTCTCTCCTTCTCTGTCTCATATGTGTGAGAAATTGACTCTACATGATCCGCACGTAAAACATTATCGGCATACATCCATACCCCCGGGGGAAAAGTCAACCCTTGACTGACTATGGGATAGGCGTAACAAACGCTCTTGAGATCTATTTTCACGATAAAGAGAATCTTTTCTCTTGCCCTGCCATAGAGATATTCTCAGACTATTTCTTGATAATATGAATCTTTCTTGATTCGCAATGGAGTCCTCAGTTGTTATCAAGCTAAGCCTTAACTCTTTGAGGCACAGGAATTCCGAAAATAAAATGACCCATGTTGCACATGCATTTTTTTCTTTTTTTAATTGAATAAAGTTGGTTTATTTTTATTGATAAAGTTATGTAATAATATTAATTTTCGAGGTGGGACAAAAAATGTCCCACCATGCATCTTCACGCATCAAAGAGGTGGGACACTTTTCATCCCACTGTGCCCCAAAGAGTTAAACGATGAAGAATCGAGGGTGGTTAAAATTAATCTGATAGATGGAATTTATAATGATTCTTTTAGTCAGTTTGGAGTTAATTTTAGTAATTGTAGTATAGTTTTAGGAGGTAGGGATATCAGTGTCTATTTTGGTTTGAATGATACGAAGTGATGAATTGAGGATCAAAGGTTATCGCGGAAATATTTCTCTTCAAATGAACCAAGAATTCCTCGCGTGTCTTCGTCTATAATTTGCATTGAAACGAAGTCGAATTGTGGTTCCAATTGAACGATGACCCAATTTAAATCCCATGCAGGTCCGACACGCAGGAGAGTTCGGACTATTGTAAAGCGGTAACCGCGAAAGCCTCAAATTCTTCGTTCGATCAACATTTTGGTGGAACAACTTCGACAGTTTCTCCACGTTTGGTATTTGAGATGAAACATCAATTCCAATATAAATAGCTAACACGTTAAACAAAGGCGATCTGATTTAAACCCTAAACAAGGCTTCATCTTAGAAACTTTGGGTGATTTCAATATGATATCTTTTATACAAGAGCCTCAAATTAATTATTCCATCCAGATTACGATAAAATATCAAGTCCTATGCCTTCATTAAATTTAGTAAACGAAATCTGAACACTTATTCTAATTATAGGTTCCCAAACTTTTTTGCTCTACCACCCCCACTTCAGAAGAAAAATCCGGCTCCCGTTCCTGATACAATAACGAAACCCTTAACTTCGCAACTATTTATACTTCTATTATAAAGAAAAAGTCCAATTATTTTTAATATCAATCAAATTTTTCTGCGCACCCTTGCAAATTTTACCTAAAGGGTGGCGGCTAGCCCTTGACGGCCCCGAAACTTCCCTTAGACCAAAGAAAAACCCTTAGCTCTGTTCAACGTTCACCAATGAATAGTACTAATCCCGTTGCGAAATCTGTTCTAACACAAATAGCTACAATATTGCTAAAAAGTCTCCTAAATCGACTTCCAGAAGGACACTCACTCAGAAGCTTAATTTCTACCTAATAGTCTATTACAATTCTACTTCTATCTAACTGTTGTATTTAAAAGCTAAAAGAGTTTCAAATATCCACCTTACATCTTTCATGCTGATTTTAGTAAGTGAAAATCGTTCCGTTAATTATCAATATTAATACTACAACATGTATCAGTAGCATCGACAAAATCTAAAATTAACCCTCCACCCGGAAGTCACGGGCCGCTGTAATTCCATCGTGTAAGTCCTACGACAGATTTCTCTTCCGACGGAATTCCTCGAGCTTAATTAATTACAGGCAGAAGGAGTACGACTCGTGTCGGGAGCGCGTAAGTGCGAGTTAAAAATTCTCGTATAACGATCGTATCGTCGAGGGTCCGATAAGGAGAAAAATTTCTAAAGCGGCCACGGGTTTCTGGCCACTAAATCATTTGTCACAGTCCAATGTTTTCACGAGAGAGCGAGGCTCTTATCGCGTGACGCGATATCGCGACCATTTTATTACTTTTACAATGATCGCCGGATGGCGCCACGAACTACAACGATTGTTTGTTAATTTTTATTAATCTTTCGCTGGCCCTTCCTTCGTGAAATCAACAAGAGTCATTTGCACGAATCATTTAAGTAAGCTACGATGATTCTAGGTAACTTAACCGGTAGATTTTAATTCGAATTTTTATAGTTTCTAGAAAAAATTTTCACTGATCGTCTGATTATTCAATCATCCCCCTGAAATGTATTTTTTCGGTTTTAAATTGTGTGATGATTTCGCCTGGGAAATATTTTCACTGATTATCTGATTTACAAATCATCCCCCTGAAATGTATTTTAGTATTGTATTTTTTCGGTTTTAAATGCTGCGATGATTTTGCTTAGGAAGCTAATGTTTTGAGGGTGTAGAATCATCCAAACTGTGATATATTACCCTCCCCAATACTATTATTCACTATAATTAGTTATCATAGCCCGTTTTCTTTTCAACTTCTTAGGTTTCGACTACTGTGGTCATTTCACATTAAAACTATTGTATTATAATAATTTGGTGGATGCCAAACAAGAGAAGCTATAATATATTAGTCAATAATTTAAAAAAAAAGTCTCAAAGGTGATGGAAAATTTAAACTGGTTTTCACTAATTGAAAGTCTCTGCCTCTAAGTTCATACCCACCATAACAATCAAATTTGTAGTTCTAAATCACAGATTCCAAATAAAATTGGCACACTAAAATTTAAACCAAGGATGCAAAAAGAATACGAAAACCCTTGCAGCAAGGATTGGCAAACGGAATGATGAAATCCGACGCAAATAGTGCCGGTTATCTTAATAAAGAACGTTAATGCAAGAGCAGTAAACAAAGTGTCACGAAGAAAAATTGCATCCGCAAAGTAAAACGCCGCGCGTCGACGAAGGTTATCACGATTCGCGCGTTGAAGTAGCTCGAACTTGTTCCTTTTAATTTAACTCAATCACCTCGATTTTTTTTAAACCTTAATATCAACCGATACCTCCATTCATTATTCCCAACTACAAACCAACAAAGTAATTGTTTTCGACGTAGAATACGCGCGGAAATGCTCCAATTCGTATCGAAATCGGCATCGTTTAAAAAATAATGATCATGTCGTGAATTCTGGAAGCTCGATGAAAAATGTCATCGAAGGTTATCGCAAGTCGATGGAAATTAAACGAACCGACAGAACGTCGTGGCTTTCAGTACAGTGGCAAGATTCATCGAGGCAGCAGGACTGATGCTGTAATTTTCAAAATACGTAAATCTTCATCGTCAAAAAATTCATTTCGAACTATCCAACGTGAAAAATAATTCGTTTAAATCCTAGAAGAAAGAAGAATCTAAAAGAAAACTCGTAGAGGCATTATTATACTTAAAGATGCGACTTTGGAGAACAATTTTGGTGTTGTTATTGTGTCTGGTGTTTGTCAAGTGTTGGTCTTTTAGCAATGTCCTCCAATCCGTCGACAAAATGATCGTCTCTAACAGTCAAACAGCCGGTGGTTCCAATGGTAAACAAAATGGCGCTGCGAAACTTACGGAGGACGAAAAGGTGACGGAGAGTAGAATAATAATGGCTCCCCTACGAAGAAAAGCTTCACTTTGCAAGCCTGGACAACAAATGGATCGTCGAGGAAATTGTAGAACTGTCTGGTGAATACACAGGTGAAATATCATCGGTCATCAAAACAATTCGAAATTTTCTGCCATGGCTGTTGAACATTGAATATCGGGAACGTCAGAGGGCAAAATTAAGGATTTCCTAGACGAAATAATCAAATCAGTAAAAGCAAACAGAATAGATATTTCATCTGCAAGCTTACTCTACTTCTTCCACAACTCCTTAAGAAACAATCACGCTTGCTAACCCCGAAAACTTTTCCCAAATTACCATCAACTCTATCACAATCTCAGAAGCCATCTAAAATTCGAAATCTTCGAAAAATTACCATAAGAATTAAAGCAAAAATACGGAATATCAGCAGCTACATAGAAAACATCAAAGTTTCAACCCTCATCTAGAAAAAAAACACAATTGATTTGGAGTCAAAAGCCGCAACTCTCATTCAACAATACCAAGTTCAATCCTCATCGTCCTTAGGACATTTTTCTAAATTCTCTCTCTATATCGTAACATCAGTGTTCCCATATGAAACTCTATCACTTTTGCAAAACAACCACACAACATAAATTCAAAAGATATAAGAGCAGAATAAGATCATTCAACACAGACTTCATCTCGTCAAACTACGCTCGACAGTTACAAACTTCTCAATGCTTCTCCTCCAAGCACTCGAGAAGCGTCGGAAAAAGTGTCGTATGATAACAGTACATTACGATACAGTAAGCTGTAGGTTCGCCACTCGAGAGCCACCGATAAGACAATCTCTCTCGAGTCGCTTTCGGCGCAAGGTCGCGCACTTCGTAATTAACTCCATCTTTGCTTTTCTCGGTTGTGTTTTCTCGCATATATTTGCTTTTGACGCAAGACGGGAGGAGCGGTTCTATACTCGTCATTAATGAGAATATGGGAATCATTGACGCACCGAGTGTTTGCACGAAGCCGTGAACTTGCCTCGAAGAAGAGCAAACCGTTTGGTGATGTCACTTTGATACGAAGAATCGTGCGGAAACGCGATTGTTGATGAAGATTCCACGAAGATAGAACACGTTTCGAGGCTGTGATTAAAGTCGAAGAATTCTCGATGGATGGAGTCGAGAGACGGTGACACAAAGGCAGTCGCATTTGGGAGGAGTATCGTGTCGTTATCAATTCGATTTTCACCTGTGAGTCGACGATCGTGGACTCATTTCATTGCGACAGATTTCTTCGAGGTATTTGAGAAGATTTTTATCGGTGGTTCAATGTGGAATTGCGAGGAGATAGTGAGAGTTGTTAGGTGTTAAAGAGTGTTTGGTGGAATAGCGATTTATCTGGGAGGTCGTTGTATGTGCGCGAAGAATGTATTATTTCTAGTGGACATAAGAAGAGAAATTTTGTGTGTTCTTCATTGTCTAAGTTGCGGTTCAGTGCTATTAAAAACGTTAATAATTGATAAATCAGCGTCAGCGAGAATTAGTAGATTTTCAGAAGCGAATTTGACAGTAGAAATCAATTAGGAAGATTAATCTGCTTACACGTGAAGAACATTATTTCTATAGGGCGCAGAAGAAAAACAAGATTAACTGTGATTCAATCTACCTGGAGACGTTGCCAATCGACAAAATCGACAGTGATAATTTGATTTTCTAAGAAAAGTGTTTGGTGCTATAACGATTAATTATTTTAGGATAATCGCTGTTGAAACTTTGAGAATATTAGTTGTACTGAACATAGAGAGACTTTATCGTGTTCTACATCATCTAAGTTACGATTTGGTCCTGTTAGTAGACGTTACCAATCGAAACAATGAAGCTGGTAATGTTAACGTTGCTGTTTGTTTTACTTTTGACATCGAGCACGAGCTCCATTGAAAATGAGAAGAAAGAAGAAAAACAGTTTGTGCCTTTTAATGTTGACAAACTCGAGACCGGCGCATTTATTAACGTTCCGGTGCAATGCCCGCCGGAAAAAACGAAAGTGGGAAATCGCTGTAGATTATTGTTCTAAGTAAGTTAGAATCGGTTTTTGTTTTATCATAAATACACTGGAAGTAGTAATAGAAGTGATAAAAACGCTAGAAAATTTTTACAACGATAATTTCTAAATTGTCTCTCTAGTAGTGTGACTTTATGGGAATTCCTGCTAATTCTACTTTCTAAATTCTACAATTGCAAAAGGCTAAAAAAAAATGTAGATCTTTCGCAAAAGAATTGCTTTTAAACCGAAAAGTAGTAAAAATAACGAAAAAAATTATATTACAAAAAATACAGAAGAAATATGAAAAAAACGTCTTTGAAAGCATACACTTCGAGTCATCAGTTTTCTATAAAAATGATCCCATTCATTCGATATTAATGATCAAAAAGTACTCAAGTAAATTACACAGTAGTCGATTACCTCTAAGAATCAGAATTTTTGCAACTACTCAAAGAAAACTGATTAAAGTTACAGAAAGAAAGAAATCTTATGAAACCAATCGCAGAAGTTAAAGCCGCCGTTCCTTCGCGATGATATTTGCCAAAGATAAATCAACCCCCGACAGAGTTCCGGTTAATTGACTGGCTAAAATCGTCCGCATAATGAAGATCGATGAAACAATGTCGAATTATCGCGTTACAAATCTCTCCAACAATCGAGATTTCTATTACAGATACACCTGTTTTCATTAACGCCTGTTTCCATCGCGCTATCACCGGTCAAATCGACGAAGGACGCATTCTGCGAAGGATGTGCTAATCGAACGAGTGCCGACCGGATCTGCAAGACTTCGAAACCAGAATACGATCATCGATAATGAAGAACGTGACACGATCGAATGAAGGGAACTGCAAAACGACCGGGAAAATGCAAAAATTCCATCCAAATTCAAATTCCGATAAATTTAAAAATAGAATTTCTTTTATAAATTAATCGTGTAAATAAAAAAATTCTTTTCTCCTTCCTTCCTTGTCGCTTTATTCGCGCGACATTGAAGGAACCAACTTTATCGTTTGCTACTAAGTTGAAGGAAATTTTTTTAATTTCTAATTGTACATTTTTCTATGAAGATAATGGAAAAGGTTGCATTTGAATTATTTATCAATTTTGCTTCCGTCACTGGCAAAAATTGCGCCCGATATGTAAGATATTTTTTGTAGCAATAAGGAAACCTGACTTAACCGAAATGGGTATATAAACTACACTGGGTATATAGAGATATAATTATCGTGGGCTATGGTGGGTAAAAAGATAAAAGCGCGGACTTTTAAATAGAGAGTCTTCTTTCAAGTCTTCCGCATCGTTGGGAATTTTTTTCTAAATTATTATTTAACATATCGCAGCCTCTGTGGCTCACAACCCACCTAAAATAATCTAAGATATTAGGTCTTAGAGGAAATGATCAGCAATTAGGGGACTATGGTGGATAACGAAGTAATAGCTTGGACTGGCTTGGACTTTTAACCCCTTGCCGTACTATGAGTGATACTCGTGATGCTATAAATTGGAAAGGAAATTTTCAAGTTTTACAAAACCTATTAAATTGAAAATATCAGTGAGATGCGACACCATAAAATTATTTCTATAATATTAATATTATGTTAAATTATATTATATGTCAAGAATCACTGATCAATGTTTATTTTACTAATTTAATTCTGAATTATTGTGGAGGCAGTCACAAAGTAAATAGCACGGCAAGGGGTTAATGAGTACTAAATTATTATTTAATATATCACATCCTCGGTGGCTCAGAACCCACCTACAACAATACGTCCTAAGCGAAATAACCGTAACAGTTAAAGTAAAAAAAAATTATCAAGCTCCATGGACGTGCAAGACATTAATTACATAAGTGTCTCCTCATTGTGCAACTTTGCGTGCTGCAATGTAAAATACCACCGAGTAAGAAAACATCGCATAATAAATTGACAATTAAAAATATTTGCATGCCTTTTTTTATAAAAAAATCTGAAGCATACGATGTAAGACGTGTTCTTCGATCGAATGAACCGAAGAACGCGGAGTTTATTCCAAACAATCCACGATCAATAAACTACGATCGATCACTGTAAACAAATACTTGGTGTATTAAACGATCGCTTGAAATTTCAAAATTCGAATTATCAACGTTCCACGAGTTTATCAATCCGGAAGTATTTGACGTAGGTAATTATCAAATACAAACCGCTTCGTGCGCAATCAGGATGCGAATTGTAACCGCAAGTTAAGCAGAACCGGCAGGAAAAAGGAAAAGAAATCACTCCCCGAAACTGCTATATCAATCCCGTTTCCATTGTTCACGGAGTCAGTCATTAATTGTCACGTTATTCCAATCGATTCTCTCTCAATCGAATTTAAAATCAGATTTCTTGTGTCTCTATTGGAATTTTCATCGTTCAAATTCTCATTCTAATGGCGCCTTTACGATTATTGTTTCTTGGTCTGTTTTTGATCATTTTAATTGTTGGCGGACAATCGAAACCGTTGACTTTTCCAGCGAGAAGACGAAACGAAACACGTTGTCCTCCAGGATATCGGCCAGTTCGTACTGGAGGATGCCGCAAACTTTTAAATATACGTTAATAGGGTAAGTAAAGATATTAAAAATATTCTTTCTTAACAAAATCTTAATAAACTGTCATTTATTACAGTCCACGAGTACGTGAAAATTGTACGAAGTCAATTAATTACCACGACGAATCTTTGGACTTGGACATTGCTTTCAATCTGAGATTATAGCGAATTATTATCATATTTTTTTCTTGTGAAATTTGAAATAAGAGAACTTTATAGTTGTAGAAATATTTGCAACTTGCTCGATGTTGTGGAACAATGAAATAAAATTATAGCTAATGTAATTTTCTATCGTTTCCTTAATTGTCTATGAAAAATAATTTTTCATATTGTGGCGTTTAATTGTGAGCAATATTTTTAAATTGCAGTGGTATTGTATTTCTGGAATTTAGGTTTCTTGAATTGACATTGTTGGGAATTTGATATCGGTCTACTTTCCAATTTGAGGACTGGTATACAAGCTCTGTAGAGTTATCAATGAAATGTGACTACGGTATCGAAGAATGTAAGGTCCGTTATCGTAAAATCTGTTATTGCACAATGGGAACATACTTGTATTACGCTTTATATAGTTCATTCATGCCCTGTCTCATAGAAACTCGTAGAACTCGTGCGAGATCAAAGTAAATATAGTCAACTTTGACATAGGTCGTCAAACGTGACAATTATTTATTACGTGGAACAGAAGAAAGTTTGATTAAAAATTAATATTTCACTTTTGCGATATAAGAAACAAAAAAGCAAGTGACAATTGTCCATAGAGAAACAGTGTTGTAGGAAATTAGCTGCCCAATTTCTAAGATATTAAGAGAGGATTAATTTTATTTGATTTGCGACAATCTTGCGTCTCGCATGCACCTCGACAAGTTGCAGTAGAAACAATTTATGAAATCGCAGCCTCGAGATGTCACGTTCACCGGAGCAACCTTAGGATAATTCGATTTCACATGCAAATTAATCCTCCCACGCCTCTAGTTAATCCTTCAAGCTCCTATAAAAATCACCTCGTTGAGCGACCAGCGCTATTAATTCACTCAACTACCGAACACAATGATTTCACCATCGTCACTGAGTGTCCTACCAAGAAACAATCCCATATCTCATCCACGCTCTACTTTTCCATAAAGCAACTCACTAACAACTCCTCAAATCTCATCAAACAACCACTCCATACGTTTCGAAAATCAAAGAAACCATATTCCAATCATTCCTCTTCTTTAAAATTTTTCTACATCTACTCAAACTCTCCTCCATAAAACCATCCACCTACATTCTCCAAATCTCGTCAAACAATCACCTTATTCTTTCCACAACCCTAAAAACTCACATATCGATAATTTCCCATCCTCAAACTTGACTTTATTATATCCAATGCAAGTCCTTCTAAAAACAAATCCTATATCTCCTTCACACGTCTCTCCCCACACCTCCACCCACCTACATTTTTCAAATCTCCTCAAAAAACCACCCCCTCCTTTCCACAACCCTGAAAAATCACATATTGACAATTTCCCATCCTCAAACTTGACTTTATTATATTCAATGAAAGTCCTCCTAAAAACAAATCCCACATCTCATCCACACGTATCTCCCCACAACGCCACCCACCTACATTTTCCAAATCTCCTCAAACAGCCACCTCATCCTTTCCACAACCCTAAAAAATCACATATTGCTAATTTCCCATTCTCAAACCAGACTTTATTACATTAAAACAAATCCTACATCTCCTCCACACGTCTCTCCCCACAACGCCACCCACCTACATTTTTCAAATCTCCTCAAACAATTACCTCATCCTTTCCACAACCCCAAAAAATCACATATTGAAAATTTTCCATCCTCAAACTTGACTTTATTATATCCAATGAAAGTCGTCCTAAAAACAAATCCCACATCTCCTCCACACGTCTCTCCCCACACCTCCACCCACCTACATTCTCCAAATGTCCTCAAACAGCCACCTCATTCTTTCCACAACCCTAAAAAATCACATATTGATAATTTCCCATTCTCAAACCTGACTTTATTACATCCAATGAAAGTCCTCCTAAAAACAAATCCCACATCTCCTCCGCACGTCTCTCCCCACAACTCCATCCATCCGCAACACCTGAAATCCCTCAAAAAATCAATTTACTCCCAGAAAATCACAAAGCTCAAAAAACCTTTCAATAATTTTCTCCATCATCGCTTCAAACATCGAGTCAAGATGAAAATCACCGTTTCAATTTACACCTTCGTCGCGCGATAAGAGGCGTCCATACGGTGGCGCAAAAAGTGATATCCGTATCAAGAGGCGTCGTGTCTATTGCGATTCGTGCGTGTACAGGTTTCAAAGTGGCCGTGTGTGTCGGGTATAGCGCGTGTGTGCGAGGAGAAATACTCGCTCGGAGACGTATTCGCTTCGGCAGTCGATCGCGGCGCGAGCAGGAGGACCGCTCAGGTGTGCGTTCTCTCGCGTTTCTCTCGCTAACTGACGACGGTTGCAATGCAAACATTGCACGAACGAAAAACACGTAAACACGTGCTTGACACTATCGAACATCGATTAAGTAAGAAATAACGAAAGGTATTCAGTGGGGTAAATTTTTTTTCACGGTGATCCTGACGTGAGAAGTTACCGTTCGAAGGAATCGGTTCATCAGATATAGGTGATATTGGTTTTAACGTGTACGAGGAAAATTCACGGTGATAAATATGTCGATGTGGACGAGGAATATTATTATTTTTGCAATCTGCGGTTTCGCGATGACTGAGAACATTACGGAGTATTTTGGCAATAAGGATGAAATGATGTTTCCTGGTCCCATAGCAGCAAGGAGGACGAGACAGGAGGATTTTAAGATTGCGAAAGGATTCGGTGAAGAGATGGATGTGGCGGTAAGTTTTTGGATGATTTATCAGTGAATTGGAATGTACAGAAAGTGATTGTAAAAGTTGTGTAAATCTGGTGGATTTACGAAACGTATCCGCTTGGAAATTGTATGGCCCGATTCTCCCACGTCCTGGTCTGTGGTGAATAGCGCAATTATGTTGTAGGTGCAGCGATTGTTAAGATCACGATGCGAGTACGCTCGCACCGGATTCTGCTCGTGTTTTGCTTCGTGTCGGGCAAAGACGGGTACCGGTTTGATAATTTTTATTGATATTGGTCGTACGTGATCTTTTTTGCAGAGATTATTCTTTGAAGATGAGCGAGATGTAGGTAATGGTCGATCATTTCGGAGTATCGATTGCTAGGATGTCACTTTGTCCCAAAATCTCAGATCTACTGTGCCTGAATGTCCTTACATACTCACAAACACTTTGGAATCCAGGATCTATACCAAAATCACTAAACTAAGAAACTCCAGACTGCAGAATATCTCTAACTCAATCAAATCGGAGTGACCCAGTGACCTAATCAACTTCACAACCTCTCAAAATCTTAAAAATCAAACTAATCTACTAAAAAATTACACGGAAGGTAAAAAAAGAAACATCAACAAAAGGTCCTTAAACACAAACGCTTCTTGTCGCCACAGTTTCCCATGAACATTTTCCTCTCTACTAAATATTAATGATTAAAAAATAATCAATTAAACTACTCAACACTCAATTATCATCGTATAACGTACATCTCATCAATACCTAACATCTGATCTCTAAAAATTCATCATCCTCTCTCAACATATGCAAGAAACACCGTCTCCGTCCCTTGCACTTCGTCCTGCAAAACCAGTGTGCCTTTTCTTGTTCCCTTTTCTACCTCCCTCCACCATAAGTGTACCAGGATTCAAGTAGCGATTGTAAAAGAGTCGTTAGACCGGCTACGACAAAAGTATACGTTCCTTTTTCCCGCGGAAATATCTACGCTTTCCGTTCAGCAGCCGAATGACGTCAAGGTCGAACACACTAATGTCAAGGATCCTGGAAGATCGAGACATGAGTCCCTACTGCGCTCGATACGATTAGAATTCTCGTCACAGCACACGCAGATCGATATATAGCTAATTGATTACACGTCACCGTTCAATTGTGCGAATACCTTGCCGATCACCTTGCAACTTGTCTACCAATTGTACCGGCAGTTTGCGGATCGAGAAGCTTACGTGGAAAACGAGTTTACATCGAGGACTTGGAGGGGGAGAAGATATTTTTAATTTTGTAGAAATATTATGGATGCATGGATTTTCATGTGATGTGTGGAAATGTAGAGATTTAATAAATTGTAATTTTTATGAATTATTTCGTGATTTAGGAGTATTAATTATATTGTAAGAAATATTGGGGACACTTTGATATTGGAGAAACTAAAAGGTTTTTAGTTTTCTTTTGGGAAATGTTGCACTTTGATATTGGGAAGAAATATTGTTAGAGTTATTAAAATAGTTTTAATTAAGCCAGTTTGCTCAGAGAATTGTTCTATTTTTTAACGTTGCAATTGATATAATTTTCTGAGAGGATCTTTGTAAACATTTCTGGAATTAAGGTGTTTAATTTTCTCCTATCTTTTCTTCCTTTTTCGACGTATTCGTTCAACATGTTTAAATTCGTTTAACACTCCAAATAGATTGCTACTAACGAGTACAATTTAATAGTAAATCGAATTATCATTCTAAATACCGAACGCCATTGCAACACGTGTGATTAACTAAAAGAACTTTCCCTTTCCTCAAATCGTCATCAGGAGAGAACGAAAGCGTCGATGTCCGCGAAATCGGTGACTTTGCCTAATTAGATTTTGTAATACGATTATGCAAAACGACGGAATTCATCGCGAGGCACCTCGTTTTAATCGACTTTCTTCGTTCGACGAGCAACTGTACAAACGCAAACTGTGCAAAACGATTCTTGGCCAAAAAGAAAAGTAGAAATTGGGTCGTCATTAATAAAACTCATACGTTTCGAGCTACAAGGCGAACGCTAATTCGATCGTTTCTCTTCAAGGTCGAGATTCGACGGTCTTTCGCTAACGAATTGTTGCTGATAATTCCACAATGAAATTTTAATGTTATCTATCATAGATTTCAGTAGGAAAATGCGATTCCACGAAGAACCATTGAATCTCATTGATACAATGTCGCCAATAATTCTGCGATAAAACTGTTGCAAAATTAATCGCCCATACCAGGAGGAAAATGCAATTTCACGATTAATCGATCACATTCGCGTGGCACTTGGAACGAAAGATTCAACGTTTCATCTTTGGCAAAAAATCTCTGATAATTCTGAGATGAAATTTTCACATTATCGATCATAGATTTTGAGAGAAAATGTCGATTCATGGAACTGATCGTATTCGCGTGTCAGATTGGAAAATTTGCAACAGGCGCCTACCATTATCCTCGCGGCCTTTAAAAGTCACAGTCCGTTCGGAATGTCGGGGATAATGGTTCCCGGAAGATACAACAAGCCTCGTTAAGAATTATAAATTATATGACTTGTTTCATCGATAAATTATGACCGCAAAATTATTATACATTAGGGTATTTCTTCGTCAATAAATTACTGTAAATTGTAGATAAGGATTCCATTCGTTCGTGCAATGCTAGAAGCGTTTATGCAATTTCGAATAGGTGAGAATGAATCATGCATTGCACAAACAGTGTACGACTAAACTACTATTTTCTCTTCTTTACGTTGACGTCTATACTTCTTTATGTATCGTTAGCATGCTACTTGAAATTCTTTCAATTTCTAAGTAAAAATGTTTGATGAATTGTTTTGTATTCTTTCAAACGGCAATTATTCTATCAAAAGTAACAAATCTATCAAATATTCTATCAATTCTAAAATTGCTATCAAAACACCCTTTAAAAATTCTACTTCAAATATAGACTGTAATATTTAATCCACGAAAGTAAAACTCTTTATCAAGATAACTTAAAATGTTGTTTACGGCACGAGAATTACTCGCGGGAATTTTTAAATATTTAAAAAAGAATATCCTCATGCTGAAATTGAATACAAAATCTACAATTTCCCGCGCGTTTTGATGACATCTTAAACATGGAATTTCCTACATGTTTATTTCAATACGGAATCAGTACCTAATTGTCGTCATTAAAAATATCATCGAGGACTTTTGTAAATAGGAAAGGAGGATTATTGTAAATCAGAAAAAATGTAATATTTATGCTTCCACACTTCGCAGTCCTATAACAATTTATATTCAAATCTGTGCATTGACAATGACAATGACCTTTTAAAAATATAAGGACGATAATTAATGAATAATTCGTCATGTTCGATTTCCAGATTTCAAATTGAAATCAGAACGACGAACGAGACTATGAATTTGCCTACTTAAAATATATCTCGACTCGGAACGCCCTTGTACAACGTATCGCGAACCAGTGTATTTCTTAATTATGCAAATCGCTATACATACTCGAAAAAAGTGCTCGCTGTACCGTTACAAATGCCTCGCTACACCTGTAGAAATATTTAAACGATCGTGAAATACGTGACGACGCTTGGGGCAACGATTAATACGATATCCTCGATAGGACAGGGCTCGATCTTCGCCAAAACAACTCAATAATGTCGAGAAAAGACGTGGAACACGAAGAGAAGGAAATTTCTCCGAATTCTCTAAAGTGCCTACCCGTTTTAGCAACGTTCACCGAACAGTGTCATCCCTGGAACCAGTTTCGTGAAGCCGAAGCTTTTATCCGACCTTCTGATATACGATTATGAGCTCAGAATTGCATTAGGCGCCGTGTGAAATTCCAATCGTTTCGGTGTTCCTTTAATAGCATTCTAAAAATACCTGAAAGATCCTGAAGGAGTTGAAAATTTGCACGTTTCCCGGATGATTGACCTAAGATCGTCGGATAATTATGGCTTTAGTCATCCAGGTATCTGCTACGAGATGAGGATGATTCATGGAGGCGAGGAGTATTGGGAATACCCCGTTCTCGACGACCACTTTTTCTTGCAATGTGAATTCTTCGATTGGTTTTTCTTGGGGCTGGTAATTTTAGCTTGATTGTGACAGAATAATTGGTAGTCTTTCCAGGTGTTTGTCATAGCAGTAATGAGATTGTAATGTGGGCTAGGTATTTTGGATGGAAGGGTTGATTATGTGTCTGCTAAATTGGTGTTAGCTTCTGTTGAAGTCTCCGTTCTCGACAACCACTTTTTCTTGCAATGTGAATTCTTCGATTGGCTTTCCTTAGAGCTGGTAATTTTTGCTTGATTGTGACAAAATAATTAATAATGTTTCCAAGTGTGTGTCGTCGTAGTAATGAGATTGTAATGTGGATTAGGTATTTTGGATGGAAGGGCTGATTATGTGTTTGCTAAATTGGTGTTAGGTTCTGTTGAAGTCTCCGTTCTCGACGTCCACTTTTTCTTGCAATGTGAATTCTTCGATTGGCTTTCCTTAGAGCTGGTAATTTTAGCTTGGTTGAGACAAAATAATTAATAATGTTTCCAAGTGTGTGTCGTCGTAGTAATGAGATTGTAATGTGGATTAGGTACTTTGGATGGAAGGGTTGATTTTGTTTGTACTAAATTGATATTAGGTTCCATCGAAGTCTCCGTTCTCGACGTCCACTTTTTCTTGCAATGTGAATTCTTCGATTGGCTTTTCTTAGAGCTGGTAATTTTAGCTTGGTTGAGACAAAATAATTAATAATGTTTCCAAGTGTGTGTCGTCGTAGTAATGAGATTGTACTGTGGATTAGGTACTTTGGATGGAAGGGTTGATTTTGTTTGTACTAAATTGATATTAGGTTCCAACGAAGTCTCCGTTCTCGATGACCACTTTTTCTTACAGTGTGAATTCTTCAATTGGTTTTTCTTTGGACTGGTAATTTTAGCTTGGTTGGGACAGAATAATTGATAGTCTTTCCAGAGGTTTGTCATAGCAGTAATGAGATTGTAATGTGGATTAGGTATTTTGGATGAAAGGGTTGATTATGTTTGTGCTAAATTGGTATTAGGTTCTGACGAAGTCTTCACCTTTTATAGGTTCCTGGTGTTTTTTTGTAATACTTTATTTTCTTCTTTTTACAACCCATTCACGTAGTCACGAACAAATTTTTCGCAGTGATAAAAATAGTAGATTCTAAAAGCACCTTTAGTTACGATGTGTGCTTGCAAAGAGAATCTAAAAAGTACGTGTATAAAATAAATGCATCAAGAGTATTATTCTGCACAAATCGGTGCATATGATGGCTCGAACGTGAGAAAATGCAGGTATTACGAGGAAAACCGCAAAGCGAGGCAAATAGTTCTCTTCTTCTTAATCGTAGTTTCTTTCGAATAAATTTGTTTTATCGACAGTGCAAAAAAAAGAAAAAGAGCAAGGGAAATCCGTGCAGTTTACTTCATTCGATTCAGTTCCCGTTGGGTATTTAATGCTACAAAAATATAAAACCGCAAGTCAGGTTTTCCACCTGTGGTCAGCAATATCAGCTGGAATCGAGTCACAAAATTAGTGTCTTATCAACTTTTCATTATCGATTAGATTGCGTCCGATCGTTTGTCCATAGCGCAAGAAATTCCATGAACTTACTTCTTCTTGATCTTTTACTTGGAACGATCGATTGATTTCAGAAATCTTTCTCTTTCTTTTCTTGTGAATTTTTCAACATTAACTGATATGATTATTTTTTGCGTTTCAGAAATCGCTGCAATTAGCGCGTGAAATCAACGCTGCTGAATCGATCGATGATTTCTTAAGACTTGTCCAAGGAGTGCCGAAGGAGGAAAGGAACTTCTTTCTGGAGAGTAAGTATCCTCTAAAATTATTCTCGTCGACTATCGAGGATTTGATGTCACTTAATTTGCCATAATCTGACTTAATGCAACTAAATAACTCTATGAAGCATTGACAATAGATAAATATTCGTCTAAAAAATACTATCATTCATTGGAATGATATTTCTTTTATTCTAAACTCTTCTCTACAGAATAGCGTAGAAATATTGCACACTATGCAACTTAATTCAAATGAGCAACTCGAGCAGATAGATAAATACTTTTTTAGAAAATACTATCATTCACTGGACAGATGTTTTCTATTATTCGCAACAAAAATCGAAATTTTTCTCCGGAATAATCTAAAAATGTTACCGTAAAATTATTTAAAATATCAACGTAAAACAAATAATCCTAGAACAGTGGCAATGCAACGCGATTGCGATTTAATGCCACTAGATAACTAGAGGAGGAATTAACGAAAGATAAGCGCCTTTCTAAAAAGTATTATCACAAATTAGAATATTTCTTTTCCAAACAAAAATTGAAATTCTTCTCTTTAGAACAGTGTAAAAAAATTTTAAAGCATAACATTTAAAAATATTAACTTAAAAGAATTAATTCTAGTGCACCAGTGATGCAAACGCGGTGCGACTTTTGCGGCAGCTAATCTTTCGATGTTTGGCGAGTAAATCGTAAATAAATTAGCTGCAATCCAAACGTTTTTCGTTCGGGTAGATAGTCAAACTATGCGGTATCTCTTAATTGTACCATTGCTTACGCAAACCGCGGTTATCAGGAATTATGAGATCATTCCGAGAATTCTCGTACTCTTACACTAATACATCCTGTAATACTGATCGGTGCGAAAAAAAAACTACTCAATGAAACGCACATATAAAATCTAAGTATCGGCAAATCCGGCCAGCAAATTGTAACGTTCACCATTTAAACATTTTTCGATAAAAAAATAGTCGAGCGCAACAACTTCGTTCTTGGAACGAACAGAGCTCGACAAAAGGATTCGAAATAGTTTAAAAAAAAAAAGGAAAATATTATCAACTATTCTGATAAAAATTAAAATATCTCTCAGAGTAATTTGTTCACTAAATAACAAAGGAATATTGTAATATTTAAGAATCTATAGCTAATGTCTCTCAACCTTTCATCAAACTTTCGTTTTCTCAAATTCGTTCAACAAATTCATCCTGCATTTGTTGCTACTTTCGTAAATGATTACGTGAATCTGATAATTAAAACGAAATTCTTTCTGGCAACAATCGTCGATCGATGGTCGTTTAAATACGAGCTGATCCTTTACGTAAAACGGAGAAAGCAACGATGCTCGCGAATCACCGTGCGCCATCTCGTTTTCTAAGCTCTCCAGGAAGCCGTTTCGATCTCGACGGAAATCGAGAGGCTTCAGAAATCCACCAAACTTGTTGGTATTTGGTATCAATCTACCACTCATCTCGTTTATCTCCTCCAAACTGGGCAATCTAGACTTCGGTGGTGATCGTGAGGCAAGTTTTTCACTTTTACGGGGAAGTTCCGGTGTTTGACAACCGGATAAAATGGAATATGCCATTTGCAACTTGCAACGTCGTCTCCAAGTGTGGACATTGGACATGGCGGAGTGATATGCTTCCCAGGCATCTGTGATCGAATTAAACGAGGTTCACGGGACGATCATAAATAATTATTTCATTATCTATCCTTCTTTTTATCGAGTAACCGGATGACAAAATTGTCGTCCGATTTTTCGATCAAAATGAAGAATGGACATGGAAACACCGATCGTCCTTACACCAATCTTATTGGGCACCAACAGGTCCCGTAAAATGATATTATCAATTAACTAGTTGAATGCAAGGTGTATTTGCGAAAATTTGACCGAAGAATGTCAAGCAAAGGGATCGTACTTCTTTCGTTTCGAAGAATTTAACACTAGAGCTACCGACATTAAATCTATATTTCAATATGTTTAATATGGATTCTGGAAAAAGAGAAATCAAGAGATGTAATAGATGATCGATTCAGTGATCTGTGTTTTACAAGATCAAGGTAAAGAATGTGCTCTATGACTTTCCTATAAACTTAGAGAATTTTTGGAAAAAATCGAGTATGAGTCATTTTAACTTACTAGGTAGTTCTAGTGTTAAACTTGATTTTCCTTGCTGCTAAGCTGTAATTGTATTTTCTAAACGATATATATTATTTGTATAAATTACAAGCAATTCCTATTGCCTATGATAATGTCTACAGTTCGATCAGGTTCTGAACTTTTAACCCTTTGAGGACTAGCGACGCATATATGTGGTCTGAGAAAAGATATTAAAATCTATCGCTGCATGTATGCGTGGGTAAAGTTTAAAAATTGAAATATGATTACACAAATAATTTATAATTTCTATGCATTCATATTCTAATCTTCTAATTGAAAGGCAGTTTTTGAATGGCCAAATCAATGATTAGCTCTCAATATTGAAAAATGTCTCCGTCCGCAAATGATTAACTGGTGAACGGAAGAAGCGCGATGGCGCCGCGTGGCATTTCATCAACTAAAACCGATACCTGCGTGGCACTCGCTCGAGCGACGATTTATGGACTTGTTTGCGATTTAATATTCTTACGTAACCGAAAATACCGTTTCGCTTGGGAGAATGTAAGTTTAAATTCGTATGGATAAAGCTAGTCTTGCCTTGTTTCCAGAATTTACGGGAGAATTCTATTTCTCCGTCAGCCTCGACGTATTTAATCGTGCTAGTTTCAACGACCACAGGTCCATCTCCTTGACCGCACTCTCTCTTTATGGCTTTGATGGTTGGTGCCATTTCCTCTTCCAATTTTATCCTATTAATGCTACGCTCGATCTCTTCTATGCTCGTCGACGTGATCTCAAGCTTGAAAAGATTACTCAGATCACCCTCGTTCAAATCGTAAGACATATCCTCGCAAACAACGATTCCTTTTCCATCAATATCATTTTGATTGTAATCTTTCCCGTTCTCGTTCTCCATCGTGAACATTTTCGTTTCATGGAAAAACGACTCGGTGTTCGTTCGAGCTATCGTCTTATCGCTATCAATATCTTTGCATTGAGCAATCTGATTCTGATACGATAGAAATTTCTTCCTGGAGAAAAAATTCGTTCGATTTAAAAAAGAAATAATCGCACGTGAGAAAGTAAGATCGAAAGAACGACGAGAAGTAACTCTTTGGCAAGCGGATGTCGCTGATTAGCTTACTAGCGTCAGAATGCCCTCACCGATTTGCTCGTTTCTTCTTGTAACCGATACCAGTTACCGGTGCGATGCTTGAGAATATGTGACGAGATTTGACTTTATGTGCCTCCATAAACGCGGTCACGTTTCTTCGACCTCTGATCGTTCTACCGAACCAATCGAGGACCACATCCTCCGCAAAGTGGTTCTCCAAACCGGAAGCTAGACCGTCGACCAGAGCGAAGTAACTGTTCGCGAAAGAAATAGCTTGCTTATGTTCATCCATCATACTATTTTTTCTCTCTGTATCTCACTGTTTGTTTCTTTCTTTTCTACACTACCTAAAAAGAATGAAGTGTGTTTTACGCCTGGGAGTAATTCCCCGATAGAAATCTCACCACCGTATTTACACGCAAACTACAACATAAATCTAATCGGATCGGAGGATGAAGAGAAAACGAAAGGTCGTTTTGGTGGATTGACGTTTCTAAAAAAAGACAGGGTTCTTTTTGCAGGTAGATTCGGCGAAACGGAAGAACGATCGAACGCCGAGAGACCAGTTCCAGCTTCGTGCGTTCCCGAATTGCAACCGGTCCCTCTCAAACAAGACAACGATCCTTCCACGATTTATTATCCGCCTTGCACGCGAGTCAAACGATGCGGAGGATGCTGCAATCATGCTTTGCTCTCCTGTCAACCGACGGCATCGGAAGTTCGCAATTTCGAGGTAACTTTGCGAATTATTGGGTCAATGAAATGTAGTTTTCCTTTTTGTATGTTTTTTTTTCGTTTGATTCTAATTACTCTAGTCACTTAAACTAGACCTGTGGTTCTAAGTTTCCGAATTGCAGAAGCTACGATATCACATAGGACAAATTTTTCGATATTGATAGGGGGTTGAAACTCGGGGTCATTCTATGGGTACGATCCTTTAAATCTATACCCGCTATAGCCGCATGAGATACATTTTTGACAATGCAGATTAAAATACGCAGTATAATTTGGATTTTAGGTGATAGTTGTATCACTCAAAGGAACCGTGGGGCTTAATTACAAAACGAAGACGATCGTACCGGTGGAGGAGCATACAAAGTGCATGTGCGACTGCAGAATAAAGGCGAAGGTAATTTGGAACCTGTCGATAATTAAAGGATACGTGTCACATTTCTTTTTGTCCTCTCTCTTGTAATATTAACGGTACTGAGGAGCTAATTATCATCCGAACTTGATGGAACGAAAGGCAGGGAGTCGAATATGATAAATGAGAGTTGGAGTCAAGAGGAGGAACATTGTACGTTTATCTATTATCTACGTTGACAATGGATATCTACTTCTTACTATTACTTGCCTAAATCTTCTATAAGCGTCAATTTTTAATGTTAATTACTTTATACATTGAACGTACAATTTCTACTCTAAAACAGTCACTATCATAACTACTACAGACGTTCCCATGTTCTCCACAGTACAAAGTTCCATGAATAAGTTTGATTTAATTTTCTTCAAAGAAAGTGGTACCTTTGTAGTAAAAATAAAAATACCAATCTCAACTGAAATTAACTTTTTATGGTTTCTTTCAGGATTGCACGGAAAAACAATCATACGTGCCTGAAGAGTGCATGTGCGTATGTAACAACATCGACGAGGAGGAAAAGTGTCGTAAAAGCAGCGACATCAAAGTCTGGCATCCGGACCACTGCAATTGCCGTTGCAGAAAATACGAGGAATGCAATACCGGCTTTTATTTCGACCAGAATACGTGCAGGTGTGAGCCGAGAGAATAGGGACACTGCTAAAGGGATAAAAGACCTATCTTCTCTCTACACTCTACCCTCTCTCACATCTTGTAAGCCATACGCGTTGCACCGGATCTATTCTAACGATTTTTTCTTTTTCCTTTACGTTCAGTACTTTTCCTCGCTTCGTTTTGCCGAATCAAAAGTTTTTGAGTTAAGCTTTACTCGATTTATTTCACATCTTACTTTGTATTCGTTGCTGATGTTTTGTCCTCGTGCAAAGATCTCTCAATGAAAACTTTGCGTGTCTTTTCCTCGCTGTTATCGCTTTCCGTTTGATAGTTGTGCCGATTTTACATCTTATGAAATTATCGCCAAGAAGCAATCGATAGTCGATTTTTATTTTGAATATTGTGCAATCAGCACAGCATGCTTCGTATTTGTAAGAGACGCATGAATATTTTTTCAATTTATATACTAACACGATAATAAATTGTACCTTTCTTTTGTACGAATTTACGGTAGCGCTTCTGGCGATTCAAAAATTCGTTTCTAATAGCTTTCGCCAACGTGTTTGAGTTTCATGTTTATGACTAGAAGTAAGATACATTTAAATAATTGAGAATGCATTTCAGATGTCAGCGAGTACCATTCTCTAGATCATGGTTTCCACCCACCAAAGGTACAGATTATAAGTTTGGACAAACGGAAAGACCTGAAACATCACCCCCCTTGATAGTAGCTCTGGATGCTTCTGACCCAAGGAGAAAACCCAAAGAAGATCCAGAATACAAATGAAACTAGCAAATTTTACGGACTAAATCTCAAGACTCGCTGGACAGCTACTGAATGGAACCTATCACTATAACTTTCCTTTGTTACCTATGCGTATTTTAATGCTGCAGGAACACAAAGATACGTGTTTCTGCATATAAAAGACTTTGTGATATATGTAAAAAAATAGAATTACTTACAAATAGCATTTACATTATTTTATACCATAATGTTAGTACCTAAGGATGATATTTATGTGAAATATAAATGTTATTTATATTTTAAAAGGAATGATAAGGAAACTATGGCATTAGATCTCTTTATTGAATATTCTTAAGGATATCAGACATTTCGGATTATATGGTATACAGATTGTAAGACACATACATGGAACAACACAGACATAACACCTATCCACCTTAATTAATACCTTTGTGATTAGTATTTAATGTTTATCTGAGGTACTGGGTTGTTCCGAGTCACTCTCTGCTTCTTCTGTAATTGCGTTATTTCTCCTCGTCTTAAGATTGTGCATATACAGAACCACAGCCTTATTTATCCGTAGAATTGTTCTGTAATTATCGCCAATGGATTTAACAGTTTCAGATACATCCACTAAAAGTCACGTAATGTTTAATGAAAAATAAGATAAAATAAAACCATGTACAACTATTATTATGACGCATCATATAAAGTATTAAAAATAAATCGAATTAACTTACTATTGTTCCGTTACGACGCTTTCTTTTCGATATAAACTTATTAAACTTTTAATGATAGTATTTATCAAAATCGCAAGAAACAGTATCGAAAAATATACTTAGTTACTGCATAGCTAATTATGATTTACTTACTGATAGAAGAAGCAATATCTTCGATAATCGATTCTTTTGTCACTTTTTTTCGTTTAGCCGATTGTTCCATCGTAAAAAAAAACGATAATAATTCAAATTCCGTCCTTCAAAACCGGTGTAAACGCAAAAAAACTTAAAAACGATACCGAAAACATCTACTTGTTTGGATACATGTCCCAAAAATGGCGCGAAATTCACATAAATTCATGAACATTGAAATAATCCACCCGATATAAGATAAAATATATCTTGTACAAAATTATTGCAATACATTAAACTGCATATGTAAACAATACCTTGAATTATCCAAATAAAATACACGAAACGAGAAATTATGATTTGCAACGAAATAAAAATTAAGCAAACATATAAGGTTAGAAATAAGTTACCAGTGTCTGTCCTAGAATATGCAGAAAAACCATAAGCTCGAGTATTGCAATTCTTAACGGCTACAGGAACTGTAATTTCTTCTAATTATTTTCTTCCTTCTATGCTATTGAATCCCGTGCATACACTGAGATTATAATTAGACACCGCAATTAATAATATTACTAACTTTTACTAATTAACACTGGTAGTGTTTGTTCCTGTTCCGTACTAACCGGTACTAACTGCACGAGTCAAACGAACTGTGAAACAGAATATTCAAAATGGAGAAGGCGCTAAATGGCGCTAAAATCACTGGCAAACCGCCCTCTACCAGGGCGCACGTGAAACATTTCTTGAAACTTTGATCCCCGATGTTCTTAGAATTTTGCCCACTTGGACAATCTGTAATTAACTGATATTATCTGTTTAATGATTGAATAAAATTCATCTGATCAAACAGAATTATTATTCTTTCCTTTACTTATATTTACCTATTAAAATTGTATCGGAAAGTCAGTAAAATTTATTGTAAATAAATACTTCACATAATGGCAGAAAAAAAACGTGTACTTATGATATGCTTAGGTAAATATTCCAACATTTTCAACAATAAATTTTATGATGCTCATTGTTTCTAACATAAATTTCTTATTCAGGAAATATTTGCCGTTCACCTATAGCAGAGGCTGTCTTTATTGATCAATTAAATAAAATGGGCTTGAACAATTCCTGGGAAGTGGAAAGTGCTGCGCTTATAGGATATCATACAGGTAAAAGTCCAGATCATAGAGCTATGTCTACTCTGAGGGACAATGGAATTACTAGTTATTCGCATAAAGCACGTCCAGTAAGTGTAATTGCAACTGAAAAGAATTTTTAAAATTCATATCCTTTATATGATTTTGTCTTTTCTGTTTAAGATAACACAGGATGATTTTAATAGATTTGACTGGATATTTGGAATGGATAATAGTAACATGAAAGAACTGAATAATATGAAGCCTGAGAATAATAAGGCCAAGATAGAACTTCTTGGAAAGTATGATCCTCAGGGAGAACTTATAATAAGGGATCCTTATTATGTAAATAGCTGAATTTGTCTAATTTCCATTTTTATTAAGTTTTAATCATAGAATATTAATCTTGTAATGAATATTTCTACAGGACAATGGCAGTGCTGGCTTTTATACAGTGTATGAGCAATGCGTACGGAGTGTAAAAGCATTTTTGGAAATGTACAAAGGTATCCGTAAGATAATCTTTTTGATCAATTCTTAATGGAGTTATTTCTGACTACTGTATAAGCTAAAGCATGACATAAAGATATGTTTGCACTCTACAATAAAGAATATGTTATATTTGCAGATACCAAATTGTGAACAGAAAAATCCTAGGAAATAATTACTTCTTGATTAAAGTGGGATATTGTATAGCTATAAATTTGTAAACAATAAATATGTAATAGAATGTATATTGGAGCAATAATTTCTTATTATTTCTACACAGAGGTATTTTTATTTTAATTATTTAACCATTATTTATTTGTAATATTTAAAAAAAAAACAAGATTTTATCCATTTATTTTTACCCGAGTCTTACCCGATCGACGTTCAAACTGCGCGAAAGTCTGTAAAAACGAGACCTATAAACGACGGATGTTAGATATTACGAAAATATTAATATTCGAAGAAGATTTCGAAAGCGATATAATCTATATCGAAAACGTTAAACTATAGCCATTAAGCCTTACATAACATCTCTTGAGACATCAATATTTCGAGATACTTGAATTGATTCTGACAAGAGATTCTATATAACTAAATAACTGTTTGAAAAACCATGTCTAAAAAGAGAACTGTCTTAATGATATGTTTAGGTACATTCTACTCAATAGTTAATTATTGCCACTAATAATTCTCAATACTGCCATTGTTATTAACAAAATAATTTTTTACTTTAGGTAACAGCTGTCGTTCTCCAATAGCAGAAGCAGTATTTTGCAATGAATTAAAAAAGCAAGGATTATGTGACTTTTGGGAAGTAGATAGTGCTGCACTTTTGGGGTATTATGTAGGCAAAAGCCCAGAACCAAGAGCTATGAACGCACTTAACAAAAACGGTATAACTGATTACAATCATCGAGCAAGATTGGTAAATAAACATTTCGCTTCTATTCTAAGTATAAGGAGAGAGACTAATTTCTGCTCTACCTGCAGATCAGTTATGATGACTTTTACAAATTTGATTGGATATTTGGAATGGATAGTGGTATAGTTTACGAATTATATAAAATGCAGCCAGAAGATAGCCAAGCTAAAATCGAGCTTCTAGGAAAGTATGATCCAAAAGGAGAAACGAATATACGAGATCCCCTTTTTGCAAGTACCATATACACACTCTTGTTTTTGTTATTTACCAATTTATCACATTATTTATTATTTCGATCTGTATTTGCATTTTACTTGCAATTAGGATAGCGATAGTGCAGGATTTGAAAAAGCATTTGAACAAGCCAGTAGGAGTATTGAAGCTTTTTTGAAACAACATCCAGGTACTTGTGTATTAGTCAAGTAAACATGTGTACTTCTATAATATTGTGCTACTTGTAGAAATATATAACAAACTTTATTTGCAGATGCTACCCATATACTACCAAGCTGAAGTATTAAAATTCAAATGTATCTAATAATTGTTTCTATCAGCTGTCAAAGATTATAAAATTAATATATGACTTTTACTATTGCAAACGTACATTATAAAAATATTACACAAAAACAAAGTTAAATTATTTAATTTTACGCCCGTTCACATATACTTCTGTTATATTACGATCATCTCCAGAATATATGAATTTTTGCAGATTTTCTTCGGTAGTCGTATCATGTATTGATTTTCCCAAATACCCAGTATTAATGTTCATATTTACAACGAGGGCATCAAATTGTTTACCGATCATAAAATTTCCTACCTCATCGTCTATTGAAAGAGCTATTAAAAATAAAATTCCTTTTAATCATGATATTAAATGATATTAAGTTTTTTACTTCTGAATAAACAAAATTTTACCCATTGCTCCTCCTATAGTGGCCATACGAAAGACGTCCTTGTAAGTGATTGCTTTATAATTCCCCTTTAATAATGAGAGATGAGTTGACACTTCTAATGCTGATCTCATTGCATGTAAAATACTACAACTTTGACCTCCTGCAACATCTGCATTAAAATAAGACACAGGAATAATTTCTTTCTGAGAAAACTAAGAAAATGATAAATTATGCATTATTCTCCTATACCAGTGCCAAGACCAATTTTAATTCCTCCTGCCTTTAATCTTTGTACATCACAAAGACCGCTATGAAGACAAGTATTTGACGAAGGACAATGTATGACCGCTGTCCGACGTTTATTTAAAAGTTTGATTTCATTGTCTGTTAAATACACTCCATGTGCTAAAACTGTCTGAAAATAAATATTTTTTTCAGTATATCATAATTAACTTATGATACGTCAACATACTTTATCGGTGAGGAGCCCTGCTGCATCATATACATCTGCATATGAAGTATATTCACTGAATTCATTTTTGACTGCTTCTATTTCACCTAAATTTTCTGATATATGAGTCTGTATATGGAGATTTTTCTCTTTCGCAAATTGTCCCAGTTCTTTCATTAACTTCATATCACAACTTAAAGCAAATCGTGGTGTAACGATAGGTTTCACAAGAGAATTCTGTAGCAATTGTGTAATTATATATCCAGAATTGATATAAGACAACTGAGTGATGTATTTCATTTTTTAACTTACTTTCATTTCAGCAATGTCATTGACAAAGTTCTTTAAGTTTACTATCGATTCTTCCGTAGTCTCATAATAATCATCTGTAC
Source organism: Cerceris rybyensis (assembly GCA_910591515.1). NCBI lineage: Eukaryota > Metazoa > Arthropoda > Insecta > Hymenoptera > Crabronidae > Cerceris > Cerceris rybyensis. The sequence continues at coordinate 21,216,789 of OU342792.1, read as the reverse complement.
GCTTTGCATTCATGCTAAGTTTCCCTATAAAAGCACGCTGACCTAATTCTGCAGCTTTTTGAGCAAGTATTAACGATGCTTTTGCATAAAGAGATCCAAAATAACATGCTGTTGTTGTACCATTGGCAATAATTTGTTTCTATACAATTAGAAGTATTACACAAATAGAGAAAATGAAGTAAACTTTGTGAAATGTATATTCATTTCTTATATATAAAAACATTTTTTACCACAAAACTATCAAAAACAACGGCAGCAAAATTTTCATCCTTATACTTCTTTTCCAAAGGAAAGGTATAAGTTTCTAACCAGGCTAATAGCTGTTTATCATATCCAATGCCTAAATTAGGAAATTGAACAGCATGAATATGACCATCAATAAATCCTGGTACTAAAAATTGGCCATCGCTTAAAATTGTAACATCTTCTCCAGCTGTATCAGCGGTTTTTGGATTTATTACAATATTACTAATCTACAAATTTAGTATGATCAATTAATTGTTTTTTTTTTTCTGTTTCAGTGAAGTATTAAACATGTACGTTTTTAATATCATATTAACGAGTTAAAAATTGTGAAACAGAATTATACGTTCTATTGTTGTAAAGGAAGAAAAAATTAATTTCCAAAATCAAACAAAAAGTCATTAATTTTTCATGACTTCAAACGGAAGTTATAGTTATGCGCGTGATGAATGAATATGATTCATACCTTTCCATTCTTAACGAATATCGCAGCGTGATCAACAATTATTAGTTCTCCTTCTTTATTGCTATGAATAAAGGGACCGACGAACAATTTTTCTTTTGGTGCGTAAGACATTGTAGATGCACAGACAGTGATTTAACTGATAACGTCTTAAACTCGACTGTCCAAACAATAGTTGTAATAATTAATAATTATGCTCTTGACTACTAATAGCGAAAAGGCCCGTATTAATATCGTTTTGGTTCTCTATTCTGTGGAGTACTGAATAATACAACATGGTTTACACATATGAGCCGTTTATTTTAAAAGAGGCGCAGATAACCGTTTTCGTAAATCGAAAAATAGTAATTAGTATGTACCTAGTGATTAGTCACTTTCAAGATACAGTAAAATCGACCGCATAAATATACCGCAATGATAGCGACCGCATAAAAGAAACCGCACAAAAAAAGAAATATTCAGAAATTTCATAAACACTTATAACAAATAATTTTTTACAACATATTAGAAAAAATGCGGTGGATAGGGACCGCATAAAAAAAGTCGCGCTTGAAAAGTATGTCAAAGATTTATGAAACACTGAGAAAGTGCTTTCAAACAAAAGTGATAATAAAATTATACATGGAAACGTTTAAAAAAAAATTAATTTCTCATTTTACACATGGAGAAATTTTCAAAATGTACATAATTTACTGCTGCTCGTCGTAGTCCAAACGCGCATTTTCTTGTGATGCGTATTCTGCAGATAACAAATGAACATAGCGTCTGGAGCCGAACAGCGTTTTGTAGTGTGCATGTGCACACTGATAGAAAACTTTGCAACAGTGTATAATACCAAAACACCAATGGAATTCATATACCGCACAAAACAAATCGCATAAAATAGGACCGCACAAAAGTGAAGTTAAGTTAGCACCGGACTAGAAGCAATCTTAATGAATTACATCTCAAAAAATTGCTCGCACTTTGCTCATCAAGAATGTAAAATTGCTCACTCTGCGCCAGTTATTAAAAAAATAGTTATTAAACAATTTCGTAACAAACACTCATTTGACGATTTCTAAGTTATCCGAGTACGAACGAGATACTTTCTGGGCTCAAAAGATTGCGATTAATTTGCTCATCACTGCCCCACCTTTTTATTCGCGTTTTATTAACGTTTTATGAATTAAAATTTCGAAATTCGGAACTGTTATTTCCGATTTGGATTGAGGACCGCTTTTACTGGGTGTTAGTTCCATGTTTCAAAACTAACGGCGCTACTGTCGTTTCCCCAGGCCTTAAAACATCGAAAATTTAATTATTATTTTTAACTCAAAAAACATTAATAAAACTCAAATAACAAGGTGGGGCAGTGATGAGCAAATTAATTGCAATCTTTTGAGCACATAAAGGATCCCGTTCGTACTCGGGTAACTTAGAAATCGTCAAATTAGTGTTTGTTACGAAATTGTTTAATAACTTTTTGTTAATAATTGGCGCAGAGTGAGCAATTTTACATTCTTGATGAGCAAATTGCGAGCAATTTTTTGAGATATAATTCATTAAGATTGCTTCTAGTCCGGCGCTAACTTAACCCATCTCCGCACAAAAACAAGTTTTACTCTAAATTTGCTTATGTAATTTTAATATCATTTACAGATAAAATAGATGATCTCGCGGCAGCTTGCCTGCCCTGCATAATCTAGTAGAATTATATGTATGTGTTAATATCGATCAAACATTCTACGAAAGTTACTTATACGAACAAAGTAGATAAATCGCTTTAAGTTTCTATTTCTACAATAAAATAGACGAACGTTACATTCCTTTCTAAAGATATATTGGTATAGAAAATTTAAAAGCATGAGTGGCAAGAAGGAAAAGGCTTCAGAAAGATTAAGAAAGTCCGATAAAAATAATATGGACATCCATCGAGAATACTTAGATATGGACACCGATGAAGAAGAATTTGGGCGACAAGGTGAAGAGATTGTTTATAAAGAAGAAATTGTAAAATTCATATGAATAAAATTGTAACTTTTTGCTTCTCTTAATTTAGAAATCATTATTAACTAACAATTGATTATCTTCATACATGAAAAACATTTAAAATTCTTTAGAAATTTTTAAAAAATATCCATCAAAATAATACGATATCTTTAAAATACTATTTCATTTTTTAATGCTATGTAATTGTGTGTCCTTTTAACCGGAATTTAGAATCGCCGGAAATTAAGGAAGAATTTCCTTCGGAACCAGAAAAACCGGTCTACACCGAGGAGGATTTGAATACTTTAGTTAGTAAAATTATATATTTTTTATCAATTGCAGTGATAAAAAGCACTCATGAGATATGTATTGTAATATTTCGTTAATGTATTAATAACTAGAAGTATGCTGCACTGAATAATTTCAAAGTTCTGCCATTATCGGCCAGATTATACCACGAAATGTTAAATCAACATGCAATACTCAAATTTTCTTAAACTCAAAACAAATCTTAGCAATTAAGTATTGTTCTTTATATAACGTAATTATTAAAAGAAATATTTACCTCTCATAAAAAGAACGATGTAGTTTTTCAATATCACTTTGGCACAAATAGAAACGCAAAACAATTTTTATCCAGCATCTGCTACGGCTTTTCGTTATCTTCGTGATTCTGGATTCACCCATTCTCCTGAAGTCAGCACTGTAATGATAACATCTATGGCGCCCATTTCAATTTGTCAAACACAACAACTACTATTATTTATCGAAATACCTCTAATTTTTCAGATAGAATACGTGAAAAATTTGGTTGTAGTTTCATCTCTCAAAGATTCAGACTGGAACGAAGATTGTTACGAAATAGTACGTGAATTTTTCCGAAATCCATCTCATCCGATACTGAGCATATTTTATCAACAAAATAAATTGACCGTAATTTTGAACCTTCCTCATTATGCACCCAGAGGGTTTACATACTTTTCAAGATCACCTTGGCATATATACACGCCAGACAATTTTTTTTCCAGTATCTTATTTGGCACTGTTAATGCGAATGTCGAAAATTGCGTATTGAAAATAATGGAAAGCATCTACGCACCTGTTGCGCTTAAGAGTAACGACTATTCTCCACGTATTCCTTTACAGTACATTTATTTATTGATTATTCAAAAGTTAGTAATATTCAAGCACATTGGAAAATCGATTGTCTTTACGTTAATTTAATATTACAACATAATGAAAATATTACAATAATACTTTTAGTTCTACAGAATAATGAAGATATTGTAATTTTCCTTTACAATGAAATAGTCATAAAAAACGAATTATTTGTAAGTCTGCATGTCTTTCTCATGCATCTAACCGATGAAGTTTATAAACCCATGGGTTTAACGGTACTATATGTACCAAAGGAGCGATTTCTTAAAACGTTTTCAAAATCATCCGAAACGATTGATTGTTTTCTCTTGGGGAAAGATAAAGAGACGATTCTTACAGAAGATGAACAGGGAAAGAGAAAATTAATCGGTAGATTGGAGAAAGTGGTTTTCCACTGGATTAAAAAAATACGAGAGGCGACAAAGACGATGCAAATAAGAAGAAATATTGAAAGTATTCTCGATGAAGTGAATTATTGGGGTGCATTGCGTTAGTTTATTCATTAATAGTATTTTAAATTAAATCACAACAAATTTAGATATTCAATTTTATTATAGAGAAATCTATTTGCAGATTTCAACTTAAAGAATTTGCACGTGCAAATTTCTAACGTCGAGGCTCAATTGATAATTAATTTACTGAGAACTTTTCGATCTCCCAGCGTAGAATTATATGAAGAATTAGTTGCATGTATTAAAGGAAAATTAAAAGAGACCTCGTCGAATTTGATGTATTTAAACGTCTTATTAAATATAGACTTAAAAGTTCCCCATGAAATCAAGGATTGCGTGACGAAGGCTTTGCTTTTGATACTCTTTATCTGGTCAGAATCGCCATTTTATAATTCCACGTAAGTTTGTAGAATTAAATAATGTTTAGCACGACTTCGAAATTGTGTTTAAAAATGTATAGTTTCAGGGAAAACATCGAAATACTTTGTCGAGCTTTAGGATCGCAAATCATACAGAAATGCAAGGAGTATGTCGATTTCGAAATCGCATTCGAAACTAATCCGAACGAGGGAATACGAATGCTCGAAAGATGCATAATTTGCTGCGATACTTATAGAGTTATTTACGATAGAGCAAGTTTCAATTTTTGTTGTAATTGTTAATTATATGCAAATATATATAAATATATGTTATTTTCAGTTAATAACTAACGTTGCGATACGGGTGAATTCAAGTAGAACCTGGGACATCGACGAGAAGGAAGTTTTTGAAAAGGTCGATATTTTTAAACAAAGATGCTATGACGTTATCGAAATTTGTAAAGCTGTAATTGTATTTGGAAGGTAAATTAAAATTCTATAGTTTTACAACTTTTGTAAGAATTATTTTAATAGATTCTTATGTTGTAGGTATAATAAAGTTGGATTGATTGGTGGTCCAAAAGGAAAAGAATACGAGGACTACTGTCGGAAAATGGAAAATGTATTTTACGAGCATTTAGATGAAATTATAATGGTTCAGGATATTATATTCAACGTTAAAAAATCCACGTGGTTAACGTATATTGATAGATTTCGGAAAATCGTGACGCATTTAGAAAACATGGTAAAAGACTTAATCGACACTATATTCAATGATGTGAAAAATATTGACGAAGGTATCGAGGCAATTTACGCATTGCAAAAATTTAAGCAGACAGAATGCTTGAGAGAATTATTGCAATCTAAGTGGGCACAGGTAAAGAACGCAGCATTGTATCCATTTTATTTTTAACTTGAAATCAACATACATTGTGTTTTAAGGTATGGAATATTTTTAACAACGAAGTCAATTTCTCTTATTTCATTGTGACTAATAAGACAAAGGGTGATAATCAGTCTATGGAATACAATGAACGAAAAGATGACATATCATGTATAATGTGGTATCTAAAAAATCAGTACATTAAAATGATAGATGCATCAGATTGGATAGGAGATTGCGCTACTGAAAAGTAAGGATTAAATGTCGATAGAAATTTTCTAAATATCTTTGTTGAAATAGTAGGCTGTTTTATTTCTGAATTATAGCTGTCTCTTCGTCTTTATTTTATTGCTTGTCTTCATGCGCCGCCTGATAATGACATTTGCTATTGCTTATTTCTTACATTACACCCGTCCCACAATTTATGCAGAGTTACTGTTCCATGAGGATTTGTTTTATACGAATGGCAATCGCGTAAAGACAGTCTATTGGAACAAAAGAAAAAATATTGGCAATGAGTATACTCTTAGTAATGGTTGTAAAATATATTTCCCTGGCAAGTTAGATTACACGCAATAAGTGTCTCATAGATAACGATATATCCTTTTTTGCGTAACTAGTGTTATATAATTTATCGCGTAAATAATTGTAAATTGCGTAAACTATGGCGCAAAAGAAGACTCGCATGGAAAATGGGAAAAATTGAGGGACGAGTGTAACTCTTAGAGCTCTTTATATCGCTAGGATGTAGTCACTCCTATGACATATACATTTTTTCAGAAGTATTTCACAACAGAATATACGTATGTTGAATGTAATTGATGAACGACGAAAAAAGATATAAACATGTAACATACAGACATTGAATTTTTAGTAGGACAAATGTTCCACCAATTATATGCGTACGATGTGTAATAATAAACGATTATTACAATTTTAAATAGTTAATGTAGTCGTGGACGGTGCATCATTTACGTAAAATATCTATCATATTGCATTAAAATACAAATAAGAAATTACTTGTTGGTTCATTGACATAATTTAATTTACTAAGTTTCTTTAGTTTAGAGAAATACTCTTATACGGTAAATGAAACATGATTTGCAACGTTTCCTTCATTAACCCTTTATGTACAATTGTGATATCTCTAAGAAGACATTGATATTCTTAAGATTTTCTGCAACATTTTCAGATAGTATTCATATTACATTTATTTGACTATTCATCTTCTACTCGAAATTTCAATTTATGTAACACATACATTTTTTGTAATTTTTTTTCCATTAGATTTTTTGTTAAATTTATGAGTTTATAATTATCGATCATCCCGAAATTCTTAGTAGTGTAAAAATAAAGTTTATCATACAATCGAGATAGGATGAGAGTCAAATCTTAGATGGCACTTCAAAAATTTGAGGTATTTCAGTAATAATTAAAACAAATATAACATCACTTATTTTCATATGTTGTAAAAGTCGTATCACAAATAATTCATGACACAATATGTGATAAAAATATATTAAAAAGTATTAGTATATATAGTAACGGAAAATATACTATCAATAAAGGGTTAATATAAAAATGATGTAAAAAAAAAATGTGTAATAATATTCGAAAGACTCATTGTAAAAGTCATTGATGAATTTATGTACTTCATATGTGTGCTATCCGTGGAAAAACTAATTAACTGTGGGAACTTATAGTATCGAATTACCCAGACGCATTAATAGCAATTGTCAATCTAGTATTGGTTCGATACTTGTATTACGCGCACATAAACCAAATTTCAGTTCTTTGATAGTTTAGTCAAACAACAAAATACACGGAAAATTAACGTTTATGTATAACATTCTCGAGGTTACTTTATTTATCGTGTAGTACTTTTTTATGTTATTATTTGCACACCAGAATATTTGAAACTAAAACATCCGTTTAGTGCAGAAATTTTAATACTACCTTCAAATTTTTACTATGTACTTAGGCACGACGTTTATACTTTCATTATTTAATATACTACAAGTTCTCTTATGTACTGTGGTCCCATAAGCAATTCTGAATATGACTAATTACGGAAAATAGTTATAACATTGCACGCATGATTCTTTGACTCCTAAGTTAAATACTGAATTAGAGAGCTTTATGGTTCCCAAAGTTATTAGTAATTCCACGGAATATTTACACCATATTCGTTAATACAATGTAGGAAAACATTGTAATATATACTAAACAAAATGCGATTAATGAGTACATTCACATGTAATTCATTATGGCGTGAATATTTACAGGATAATCTATGGAATTGGTAAGCTTCTGCACTATTAAAGACAAGGAATGTATCAACAATTATAAAATGAAGTATCTGTTCATTCATTAATAAAAAATCAATAAATTAAGAGTGTACGTTTCAATCGGCTAAAATTTTAAGTACTATACATATATTACAAGTACAACAGATATATGTAACAGATTTAAGTATACATTTTAAAAGTTAATTATTATTGCATTCGTTTGTCACTTGTTCATCAAGTAAATGAAAAGGTGCACAATTCAACGAGCAATCAATTTTCTTAAAACGAATAAAAGAATATATAAAAATATATCTGTCAGTAATAACGATATCCAACGTACATCCACGAATAGGATACTGAGAAAAATAGCACCGGTTGTGTATTTAATTTCTATTGTTGAGTAACTTTATATTTATTTTAAGCTAACTACCATGAAAAAGGAAGCATAGATTATCCTGTAAGTACATATACATATATTGTATACACTTAGGAACTATTATAAAAATTATACAGTAACATTTCATACGTACATATATACGCGATGTGTATACATATGTGCATATCTTCAATTTTTGATTATCAGAATATTATAACTTACCTTTCCTTAATGAGAACACTGTTTTGGCACAAGTAACTTATAAAATATGTTTTCGGTTTGTTCTACTTATCCTCGGTATACCGTTCAGCTTGACTTATCAAATTTTCTTGAACAGTAACGACTGTAAAGATTGGACTATCAGGTGAGTCTTTATAGTCGAGTAATTCACTATCGTCGCTGAACGAGCAAGTACCTGAAGGACTAACTTGCTCCAATCTTGCTGGTGGTAATAAAAATATTAACGAAAGTGCTATTATCACATGCCATGCACTGTGAACGTACTGCAAAACGAGAAAGAAGGATATATTTACATAAGTAATTCATGATAATTTAATTAATATTCTACAACGTACAATAAGTGTACGTACTTGATAATTGGCTTCCGTTTCTACTAAAGAGAAGATCAACAAACCTACCGTCACCAATGACAGACCTACCAATAGCTTTGACATTCTATCAGGCTTTTTCCATCTCTTTAGCTTGAAGCTACGATACACATATGTTCCCATCTACAAATATACTTTTGTAATGAATACTATATCGATAATTAATTATCAATATAATTCTACTTACTGGAATCATAATACCCATTGCTAAAGGTACTAATATACTGGCTAAACCTGTCCGATTGGATTCTACTCCGAAAGCTATTATGAAAACTCCAAACATATGGCACAAAGATATAAAACGTGTTGGTACTTCACCAATTGCAACAAGTGTTACCCAAAAGGCAAGTATACTTGAAAAAAAATCACAGTATTGTAAAACCTATAGAAAAAATCATCTTGTAAAGACGCTCATTGTGTAACTTTAAACTGAAGTTACGTGGCAAACGTCACAAAAGAAGCGATATACGTACTTCATATTTAGTAACACAATAGGTCATAACATGTTGGTCACAAGCATGGTATAGGGATGAAAAAAGCATAGTTGCCAGGTATACTAATCCTTCTGTATATAAGCCGCGTTTAATAGCCAAATATATAGCAGGTATGAAAAAACCATTACTTAAAGTGAGCAACATCGTTGCCATAAGAAGAAAGGATTCAGGATTAGCACTAGTAGCATCAGTGCAGCCCCAACCTTTATATCCTAAATAATACACTTATAGTTAGCATAAATAAATAAAACACGCAAAATGAATATTATATAATTAACGATCGATTATATTGTGTACCTTCAAAACAATTGCAGGCTGTATAGTAAAGAATATCACGTCGGATTTCCTTGCAAACTCCGTGATGACCGCAAGGATAATTTCCCGAAAATACACACTGTCTTGTTCGTATATCCAACGAAACTAAAATTTCTTCCATTTCACAGCTTACACGATTTCTGATTAATCATTAATAGAGTGCTCAAATTATTACCATTTCATTTAAACATATTTCTTTATTATATTTGGCGAAAGACTTACCCATTATTGTAACAGATCGCATGTAAACCAATATACCATGTATCTGGTTGTGGGTATGGAATTAATAGATTTCCATCGTGCTTATCAAATGATGACAGATTCATTATCATTTTTGGATCTTCACACATGATCAGACCTTTCATTCTACTTGGAATTCGACCTTGTTGAATACATAGTGTTACTCTAACTAATTGTTTTGTCGCTATCTGCAACAGGTAGGAAAGTTAGGCAAAGGTCTAAAAAATTGGAAGGCATATGTGATAATTTTTGCAACTGTTTACCTTATCCATTTCCAGATGTGCATTAATATCAAGCGTACCACCAATATCTATCAATGGTAAAATGTTAAACTGTGTTATTACTGGATGCACATCAGTTAACATCACCCAAGAAGTTAGCCATTCTCTACCCTAGGAAAATATTTGTTCGCGTATGTTACATTACTTTAATATAATATGTATTTGAATACATTGAACCTGCATTTAAAACAGCTATACCTGTAATAAGTAGACACTAGAAAATGTCTGTGTATGCTTAATTCTAACAAGTTGATATCTTGGAACGCAAAAATTATCGAAATTTTCATCCACGGAGGAAAATTGATGTTTGAATAAGGTAATAGCATTAGAAGACGAATTAGAACTATTCCTATTATCATGACGTAAATGATGCTTTGTTATGTCTTTTATATGTAGTTGAGCTAATGCTTTGGAAAATAATGGTGCATCCAAATACTGTCTCATGAATGATTTTTCTGTCATTCTTATGGGACACTCTGAAACAGGTAGTTATCATTAGCTTACTTTTATGTATGAGTTAAATAATTTAGACAACAACATTAATATTTACCTGAAATTGTGACCTTCACATTTAATTCTATAACACTATCAGTTATAATCATTAAGTAATAGTAGCTTTCCTCGTATGGAGAATTTTCAGTGAATGTGTATGAATCTAACATAGTTAAGTTTCCAATTTCCCCCGGGTGAGTATGATTGAAAATAGGTAAAACACGTCCTTTTAAGGCCATACTTCGGATACAAATATCTTGCGTGTCATGAGACACATAAGCAGTAAAATTACAACCCCAAATGTGAACATGAAAATTCCAGACACCGGATGGTATATATATCCTAGCATAATGTAATACATTATTAATTCATCTTCTTAAAATAACATATTGATTACTGTGATCACAAACATACTTGTAATATGAACTGGTTTCTTTTGTTCTTATTGTATATTTATCACCAACAGGTATATTGTGAATGCTATTTGTGTGTGTCCATATAGCTACCGATCCTATACTGTAATGACATTTATGACCAAGTCCCTAAAATTTCTGATAGTTAGTATAAATACTATATTTATAAAAGATGAAGGTCAATATTAAATATAAAATATCTCTAAACCTGTTGCTGAACTTTCTCATCCCAATGAGATAAATATGCTCCCACAAACCAATCTCCAGACTCTGGTCCATACACTGGTACTATAGCAGTAGCTTTAGGTTCAAAGGTAGTAACTGCTGAGACTTTGATAATGTGATTGTTCCTGGGATACATATTCATTGGAAATGTATCATTATTTACAGATATCACTGGGTAACTACCCCATTGTAAGTATCTGAAAACATGTGCCAATTAAAAGCAATTTAATAGAACCAAGCAATAGAAAATATATATTAATTATTATGGAATTCTATACTATTTTAATTCAGACATAATATTTTCAGATTATCCATAGGGATAAAAGTTAATTACATATGCACTCTTCGTTCTGGACAATGCTGGCCATCCATAAATGCTGCAAATTGCCAAGTAGCCCTGAGGACTTCCTTTGGAACCGTGTAATGAAACATTGCTATGTCTGCATAACTCTTGAATGAGTGTAGTAGGCCTTCCTGACTTGCTTCTGGCATAGTGCATTCTTTGACTAAGACAACAGGTGAATTATGACTTATATTTATTTTATACTATTTAATATTGTCATTCTCTCTATTCAGCCAATATTAATATCTCTATTTATAGTAGAAAAAATAAAATATTCAAAAGGAACTCATAGAAATATTTAGGAATTTGCTAATCTATCTAGAAAGTCTAAATAGAAAATAATTCTTTTCATAAATATTTAGTATATTTTATTAAAAGACTTACCTGGAAAGAAAAGAAATATTAGAAGAACAGAAAATTGGAAAGACCCAAGGAATCCCCTTGGATAATAACATATCGAAAGCATGACAATTCTTTTGAAAATCACAGGAAGATCCACTTCGCTCTAACGTGCCCATTCAGTACTCGTAAATCATCGATGTTTTTTTGCGTTACTGTGATAATCGTACATTTTGTTTAAGTAATACCAACAAGTCCTTCAGCGACGACTCCGTGTTTGCCTTGCCAGTTTATACAGGCTTCCTTCGATCAGCTGTGGTATCCAATAAATGAAAAGGTGGGGGTGGAAAAGATACAAAAGGAGGATGATATTATCGGCAGTTTAACGCTGTTTCCGCGATATTTTAAACTTTTCGCATAAACAATCGTTATATTTGTTACTCTCCAGAGAATCTAAAGTTTCTAAAACTAGTAAAAAATACAATGCATAGAATTAAACTCCTAATTCTAATATCCCTTCAAAACAGAATGTTTTTCTTTCACAATTACTTTAAAGTAAAAATCCAAAGCAATGGAATCACAGAGAAAATAAACCTAAATTAAAATTTACTCTGTTTGTAACGTTCTCATATAATTTATTTACCAATAAAAAATTGTACAAGATTTATAAACGTCATGTAGAACATATAGATAAAGTAGGACTCCGTATAACGAGATATTTCTACAACGTTATTAAACATTACTCGGTTGAATTCAAAAACAAATTATAAGATTCTCTAGTTCTATATTTTACAATTAAGAAGAATTAAAAAAATAACTGTAAACTCAAACATAACGCAAAACAGGTACCCCGCGTTATAAGGAATCCTACTTCGATTTCAAACATCAAACTACCATTCTACTCAACATCAATAGATTGTTTAAGCTTCTCAAACTTCGATTTCTTCCTCCGCAGCTGGCAAAACTACATTACTCACAACCAACGGACATGTCCTTGATTTTTTGCACAATAATATTTGCACCTTTCCCGATATTTTGCTCGTTAATGTTGCCTTCAGCGTTAAAGGAATAGGGATGCCACTAGGTAGCAAAGGAAGGTCGACTACTTGAGGTTTCACATCAGCATTTTCATTTCTACAAACAATGAACAACCCCGTGTCGGAAAGTACGTCCGAAATATTTGTCACTGAAACACGAATCTGATAATTCGGTCCCAATCCTAAAACAGTGGAGTCCAAAGTGATCGGACAAGGTCCAGTGTCTTTACTTCCGCTAAATGTCTCAACGACCTTCTTAGCCACTATTAATCGTAAACGAAGAAGACCCTGTTGGAAAGTAGAATGTATCTTTTTTGCTTCTGACCTTTCGCGTATCGTTTGTTCAACGAAGAGCCGCGTTTTCTTTGGTACCGAGAACTTTGAGCTGTCGTTTAACGGCGTCGTTGACATTGAATTGTGAATGTTAAAATCAGCAGTACGCTTTAAAATCTTCACGCAAAGACCACCGCCTACGGTAATCATTGCCATTGTACGTTCCTCTTGTCCCATCCGGCCGTACTGATTGTATAATACAAATATTGATTGCGTTATTTTTTAAGAATGTTAATTAACGATATATAATGTCACAAGTATTACTTTGATAGCTGATGCTGGTTCCATTATTTTAATTGTATCTACGTGATGTTTTTCATCATAAACTCGAACTCCAAATCCAGCTGTGCTCACAGCAAGCAAAGAAAGACCGCTTTGTGGTACCGGCAAACTTACTAAGTCCAAAATTGTGCCAGGAACACGGATGCGCCATAGTTTTATACCCTAAAATATTACAAAAAAGTCTATTTTTCAAGTCATTCTTCCATTCTTTCTTTTCTTTTTACACGAAAAATTACGTACATTTTTCGAGAATCCCACTAAAGTGCCATCCATAACTACTACCGCGGCTCCTTCGTTAGTCAGCGTCGAAATAGCTACAGCAGGTGCCGGTAATTTCTCCCAAAGTTTCACTGGACTTCCTCGTCTTACTGCACCCAGTTTTCCATCTCTTCCAATTACTAATATTCTACCATCACCTGCCCATAAACCGGTACACGCGAAAGCTACCGGTGGCCACTCCAACAAATGTTTATCCATGACGGAAAATGCTCTGAAAATGTAGAATCACCATTTTATAGCAATTTTGCACAGTATTATTGTTATTCTAATTGATATAATCATCATTTTGATTAGTGTTATTGTTATTAACGCCACTTTAATCGTTAATATCCTTATTGGGATCGCTAATACCGCCATTTTGCTACGATTACATTGTCTAGGTTCTATAGCTTCAGGTGGTTTCCGGAGTACTGAGGAATGATAAATATTAAATATTTAAGATTGATAATTAAGGCAAAATCCGCTAGTGGTGACGAAGGTTTGTACTCGGGTCTACTAATTACAAGTATTCATTGTTAGTAGTCTCTGCCGTTGATTCAGAGTTCAGGCTTTTAATTCTATATGAAGTACAACCCTTAATATTATATCTTACCTAGGATCTAAGACTAAAATTTCTCCGAATTCAGTTCCAAGAACAAGACAACCGCATGCAGCTTCGTTCCAAGAGTCTTTTCGTATAACGGAAATTGCAGTTAAAGCATTATTCTTAACGAGCGGAACTCTTCTGTATTGCTCCGCGAAACTTAGTCTCAAATTTGAATCCAGCGATAAAAATTTTAAGGAACGCGGAGAAACGAAGCTTGCTCCAAGTTCTTTTAGTAACAGCTCCAGTTCATCGGCTAATGAAAGTACATTCAATTCTTCATCCAGTCCTGCTTTGTGCCAAATCTGTGGAAAAATATGTAAAAAAATACATTAAGTACCGAAAAGAGTACAAAAAATACCTTAAATGAAAGAAGTATTAATAATAATAAGATTTGTTATTAATATAATAGATTCTTGTAATTAACCGTTTGAGTTTCGAAGTACAGTGACAAAATCTCATTGAAAAGTGCCAATCAGCGCGATAGCGCTTCTTAAAGTTTTCGATGTAAAATCTTCAAGGTTCATTCGCTCTATGTAGCCTCGAATAGTTAATACCCATTAGTATTCAATATTAAGGTATTGTACAGGATGAATCACCACAATTAAGAGCGTCAAAAATGAAAAGAGTAATTTAGATGCCACCCTTCTGGTGGTTCAACCTGTGGACGAAACAAGGGGGTTTATACCTCTCGTTCCTTAGGATGAGCATCAATGAAGGGTAGGCAATATTTAAAAAACGGTCTCATATTTTTAAATATATATACATTTGAACCAGCACCCACAGCAACTACAGAGGATCGTGGTTCTCCATTTTCCGTATAAAAACCCGCCACTCCGCAAGGTGCATCTATCATAACATGCTCTGTTACCTGATCACCCCCTTTATAGACTCGTATCTAAAATATTTATAAATAATATTTGAAATTTTAGAATTAACATTATATTGTTGCCAGGTTGAAATAAAAAATTACCTTTGTTGAGTCGGTACTTAACGATCCTAAATCGGCGCAAATTAATCTAGCATCGCCATCGCCAGTTACGTCGATCATATCGAGTCCATTTGGCAAGGTATATAAACGTGCTCCTGGTTCCCAAAGAGCTTCCAACCATCGACTTGTACCAAGTCCTCTGGAGATATTATGATCAGCTCTGAAATCCGTGTAAAATATTGTCTTCAAAAATATGTTATTTTCATATAATATTAATTAAAGATTGAATATTAGTTTTATTATTAGATTATTATCTATTGTTGAGTACTATCTGTAAAAGAAGAAAGTAATATTATTATTATCTAATTATTTCTCACCTGAAGCCATGCATGTTGCAAATCCTTTGAAACTTTCAGGCAAAGTGGACACTTTTAAGTAAGAAATTAATTAACAAAGATTTTCTATACTTTTTGCGTACAGTATTGTGGTGTACCGTAGTAGATCGTCATATTGTTACGATTCTATTCAGCCTTTTGAACGTATCCCTTTTCCAAATAACGTTATTTGCGTTTTTAGCAAATAGAGAATTCTTTACATAACAGACATCTGTCATATCGGAAGTTCTATTTGAAAAACTTGCTCCTCGATTTGTCAAACGAAGCAACAATGTCAACGTCATGTACTTTGTTTGGATATTTGTATCCATGGGAATAATGAGAGATATAGGATATCAATGCTCCCACGCAATGTTGTATATTAAATTAGATGATATTCGCGCGAGCTTAGATAATTATATACATATATATAGTTTTTTACATATTAGTGAATTAAATTCTATAAAATTTACTTTTTTCCTGAGATGAATCCTTTTAGAATTATTAAAATTTTTTTAGTATGGAAATATAGTAACAATTGAATTTTGCTTTCGAAGCATCGACGTTAAGAAGCCAGTACATTTTATGAAAGAATTTCACAATTCAGCCTAATTGATCTTATTATATTTTAAGGCAAAATAAACTCGATTGTAAGTACCCCGTTTTAGAATTTTCGAAATCGCACACTTTCCACGCGCTTTCCAACAAGTTACGATATGTGAGCGCAGAAGCTTCCATAATTAAATAACTTTGATAATTACGTTCAAAATTGCATTTATCTCACGTTGAAAATTGATTTTCCCGTATTTTTTTATCATAAACAAGGGGGCTTTTAGTTTGGATATATAGAAACACGACTCCGTTAAATTCAAATATTTGGAGTATATATACATATATATATATATTTCTTTAACATGTTTACAATTGTATAGATTTATCGTTTTATTTTTGCAAACTTAATCAATAAAAGATTTATATAACATTATCAACTCGAGTAGACTCCAATCTATTCTATTAAAATGTAAACGTATGTAAAGGTCATTTGATAATATTACGAGAAATATAACGATTGCATCGATACTCGTTTGTATAACACGTAATAATAATTGGCAATTAAAAGTACTGATTAAGAGATTTATATCGAAAATACATAGGCATAAATATATTATAAAAAATGAAGTATATATTTTCTCATGCTGTATGTTTTCATGCTTATCACAGCTTTCGCCAGATGAAGCATTAATAAAGACACGTATTAACATTAAATTTAGTCATTTAACTTATCTAATAAATTCACTATAATATAATATATATTAGTACACAGATACACATATACACACAATGGAGATTGCCAAGGCATTCTATGAACGTATCTAACATGTACCATTCATATTTTTTTCTTTTAGTTTCCGGTGGACATACATAGATACTAATTACAAATTGGTTAACTTTGACGTTTGGATATTATAAATATTTCGTTCGTTTAAAAGTATAAATCTGGATTTACTAATTTATACTTTTAAATAGCAAACGGATGTCGCATAAAATGTGAATTTCAACTAGTACTATGTACGATAACTTACGTGTCAGAATCTTATTACAACATATTGAGAAAGGAACAAGAATTCTTTTGAAACGTAGGATTTTCTTATATCTTAATCGATAATCGCTTACAAGTGTACTATCCATCATTTTTCTACCGAACTATTTGAGAATCTCAGAAACCTCGGTATACTGTTAAGGTCATATGACTATGAGAAATAATAGAAAATTGGAAGCTAATACGTATTGTAATTATGCATGAAAAAATGATTGTTTAAAGTGCATTAAGTGACGCAGCCATTATAATCAAAGATTAGATACGAAATTGTTTTTTATAAATAATTAAAATGTCATAGAGAGTTGTACGTAATTGAAGTAATCATTTCAAAGAAAACATTTAAAAAAATATTCCACTATAAGGATGAAGATTACGAAAATCTGTCAGTCTTCTTGGAGAAAGTACTTTGTGAAAGTATTTTTTCATGAGGCTTACAAATCTAGATGATCTTGAAATTAAATTACATATTACACCACGTTCTATTATTCCGTCGTCTTACAATTAATTAAAAATACTGCATACACGCACTTTCCACGAACCTAAAAGCGTTATTCAATACAACGGTTAATATACTCTTCATGTATTTAACAAACAACAAATTCATTTGTCTTATAGAATAGATTAATAACAGGTAATTAGATGCCTCGTAAACCAGTCAAAGATATAAAAAACTTACAAGTCTGTGTCTACACTTCGTTTTAACTGTAAAAAATATCCTTTAAAAAAAGTACTGTCGCTGTTAAATTATACAAGAAATGTATATTAAGTACATAAACTCTGTTAAATATCAAAATATTAATTAAATATCTATAGAAGATCTCATGATGGAAGAAATTATTCGTAGCCTTTGATTTATAAAATTAATGAAAGTCTATCTTTCGCTATAAGCGTATGAATACTGCACTTCAAATTGTACGAAAAATAAATAATGTAAAAAACGTTTGCTCTGTGAATACGCACAATACAAATAGATCATTTTTACATTCAGGCAACTATGGCACATACCAAACGATATAAAAGTGTCAATAATAAAAAAAAAAGCGTGGTACAAATAAATTACTTAAGAATGCGTTAATAGATATGTAAGTGCGAGACTAATGCCTTCAACTATATCGTAGCAGTCTAAGCTGCCATGTTAAAGCTACATCATACACATATGTAACACAGCTTATAACTTTCTTAACACTAGATCTACGTCTGCTAAATTTGGTAGGTTGAAATATATTAAATAAGTACCTTACAGAAAGATAGATCAAGCGATAAAATATATGATCAGCTAAGTAATTTGTATATTATAAGATACACGTGAAATATTTATTGTACTACATTTCTATCAATCAGAAAATGATGTTGAAAGAAAGTAGAAATCCGTCAATTTGACGATTGTCGTAGATCTAGTATTAAAAATGTGGAAACTAAAATATATCGTAGGGTATAAAAGAACTCGTTAGTGTATTAAACACTTCGAGCTCTTACTTACTTCTATAACAGATATAGGATGTATATAACTGCGTAACTGATATAGGAAGCCCAATGAATATTAATAATAGATAGATATATAAATAATTATCTTAAAACTATTTGAACACAGCCAATGACACATCAGTTACACACGATCATAGCTCTATATAGAATACGAATATATGTATAAACAATTAAGTTCTCATTTAAGTTCACAGATTTGGTTTTACTTTTTTACCTACAGCACCGCATTGCCTACAAATCATTGGACTTGTATTTCAATGAAGTAACATCGATGACGGAGATGGAGGTAGTGAAGACGACGGCGGGTGCCTTGCAAGGGTTTCCATTTCACTGCAATGAAATTGACACAGTGCATTTGACGTACTTAATGTAGATTCGGACCACGTTTCTCTTCCTTTAACTTTTCTTCTAGTTCTATTAATATCTGTACTTATTTCAGGCACATCTCCAGGCTCACTTTTACGAAAATACGTCCACAAAACGTTTAACCTGTGATCGATTAAAAATATACATTATTTCATATATTATTGTATGCATATTATATTAGACGCTAACAATATATAAAATTGATTATAATATTGTAATTATGTTTCGTTACCTGGGACATTGAAACTGAGCAAAGCGAGGCGATGGGCCCATGATTGCTAATAATGGGCATAGAAATAAGGTAGCATATATCCAGCTAATGCCCATCACGAGTAATAAAAATATACCGATTTGTATATATGCTAAAACGTAAGAAGGTAACATTAGAGCGCCAGCGGCTCCGCTTGTTATACTGGCCATCAAAGTTGGACCACCCATTTGAATAAGTGCTGCTTTTACTCTATCAATTCTTTCTTCGGAATTGCATGCCCTATAACTCACTACGTAGTGTAGACTGAAGTCTACGGCCAAACCTGAAGAGAAAATAAATTTTAATTTTGCCAAACTTAAATCTGTACGAGAATTAAATTATGACATGTGTAAATACCTATTGCTGTTGATACTGCAACACTCTCTAGCACGTTTAACTTCCAACCAAGAAGAATCAGTGTAGCAACTGTTACTACAATTGTGGCACCTATTGTTATAATCGCATACAAACTAATCAAAGGATTAAGTGTCACGAATGCCAATACTATAAGAGCTAAACCCAATGAAACACCCATGGCCCAAATGGTACCTTCGTACAGTGTCCGCTGCAATTCATAGAATTCAAAATCACTGACAAACCAGCCACCACGCATACCCAATGGTGCATTTTGTAATTGACTTTGCATCCAAGTTTCAACCTGTAAAAATGTCTTTTCTTATAAACTGCAATGGAAACACAGATAGAAAAAAGATACTGTACTATGCATATAAATTACCTCGTGGAAAAATTGATCCATACTTGCAAAAGAAAGACTGTAAGTATACGTACTGTCGTATTCAACGACTAATGCTTTAATTTTCGGCTTTGGCATTAAAATAGAATTTGTTTCGTTTGATACTTGTAATTGAGTGAGAACTGGTTCTTTAACAAATTTTAAACCTGCATTGACAGTACCATCGCGTGCCCATAAATAAATAGGAGTGCGGTGCAATTCTGCACTGGCTTCTGCTGCACATTGTCGCAAAACATTGGGATCATAAGGAAATTGGTTCTCCCTGCAACATGGGCTGTAAGTAATACGTGGATCTATAGGATCTTCGCAGCTTCTCTTCATCCAGCTATGCAATGATTCGATAAAACAATTCGGAAGCAAAGGTCCTAATGTACTACGGTAAAATGGTTGAGCACGCAAATTTCGGCAGAACTGTTCCAGCCATATCTGTGCCTTTGGACTTGTTACATCGAAAGAATCGTCCCATTCCGGTGTACCCAGCATATATGGATCTAAATAATCTCCATTGTCAATTGGTTTCACACCCCATACAAATCTTAGAGGTAACACTGCTGTATTATCAGGCTGAAATCATGAATTTTTTTTATTAACGATTGTAAAGGATATTTCAATTATAGAAATATATTAATTAGAATTCTGAAGTGTACCATTTCACGTGTATGGAACCAGAATTTATGGGAGTATATCATATCATACTGTTCAAATAGATGAGATTTGTCGAACAATTGGAAGTCAGCAGTATCCGGTAGTTGTAAGCCTGGATATCGAAAAACGACGATGCAACAGATAATCGCTATAGCACCAAAATCCAATAACCAAAACCAACGAAAACGAATCACTATTTGCGTAAGTGAAGCGCTAAATCCTATTGCTATTTTGTCTCCAAATAATCGTAATGGTCGAATAATTTTTCGTGTTATGAAATTTGCAGGGGACAAAAATGGAAATTTACATTGTTCTGAGACAATTACGCATGCTGGTAACCATGTGACCATTAAAAAGAAATTTGCAATGACAGTCATTCCTGCAAACAAACTAAATATACGACTTATTAGTGTGATTTTGATTTTTGTATTTACATGTAGGAAATTATTAAACAAAACGTAATACCTGAAACAGTTGATAGCTGTAACGTTACTAACGCTCGATGCAAAAAATGCTATTGCTGTAGTTAAAGATGTAACAAACATAGATGGAAGTGCATGTTTCATTGTTTCATGCACTAATTTCACTAATTCATTGTTTGATATTTTTTGTTTCTTTCCACTCTCCCACACTTTACAATATATAAATGCATCATCGGCACCAATTCCTTAAAATTAAATAATATTATGTTATTTAAGCGATGTATTGTTATAACAATTATGTTCTTTCATTACAATTTGCTTACCAACAGCAACAACAATGGCCAAAAGATTCATAAATGGGAAGAATTCAATACGCAACACTAAAGTATACAATGCATGTGAAATACCAAGACTGGAAACTACTGCGATAATTGTAGCAATAGTTAATAATAGGGAGCCAGTGTATGCCCACATACAAAATGTCACAAAAGCGAAACCAGTAAGCACCAAAATGGAATCCGATACCAACAATCGATCGAACAATGTACTTTTTAGTCCAAATTCCATTCCTTTCACATAAAACTTTCCATAAGTTAAAGCACGGCTATTCAGACTTTTATAAAAATCTAAAGTGGCAGAACTTGCTGCAATTGGTAGGAATAACATAGCATATTTTAATGTAGAGTTTGTCTTGTTCAGAGAATTTTGTTTCTGCAATGAAATTATAAAAACCTTTAATATGCTTAGAATTTCTTAGTATTTATTTCATAATTACTCAATACTATGTCTTACTTGATCGGAAATGAAATCAATGTCCAAAAGATAATGTAACATATGATACACGGCATTATGTGCATAACATTCAGGTGGAACCTGTCTCTGACAACTAAAATCCTCTGCACAGTTTGCTGTTAATTGAAAATTTTTATAAAAAGGAAAACATCTATGTAAAAGAGTTTTAACTCTGCTGAGGTCATTTTCTGTTACACCCAAACAAGAACTTCGATTAGATAGTAGTGCAACATAATTAGCAGGTGACCAACTACGACAACACTTTTCTCCTACTCCATTCTGCTCCATTTGCATTTGGCACAAAGAAGGAAAGTGTGAGTTTGATCTAAGTATAGCATCAATACGACATTGTGCTAATACACCTTCCATTGTCCATAAATTTGTTTTCTCTGAGTCCATACCAATTACTACTCTTGAATAACCAGGATTAGGTAAATTACAGAAAAAGTTGTCAGTGTCCACATGAACTTGATTCTTATCATCCCTTCCAATACCTAATTCATGGTTGTTTCTTAACTCTAACAGCTCTTCCCATTTGTCTTTATCCTCAGTTATATATCTTTCTTGTCTTGTGTCATTTATCTTTTTATGATGTTTCTTTCCTTTCTTTTTGTTCTTATTTTTTGGTATCTTTCTAATAATACCCTGGCTGGTCGAGTTGTAGTTTTGTGTATTAAAATCAGTCTGTAAGTTCCATAATACATTATCTTATAAGTTATCAATGAAAGAATACAGATTATTCATTGTATATCAATAAATAAAAATATACCTGTTGCTTTAGTTGCCGCATATAATGATAATACTCTAAAGGATTATCAGTAAGTTCTCCATTCGGCCTACTTGCATCCAGCAAGTTTTGCCATGCGATAAGTCTTTGCGCAAGCACTGTACCTCTCGCTTCAAAGCCCTTAAGTATAAATGCACCAAGTCATAAAGATGTACACAAATTATCGTTTTTTTTTTTGTTTAATATAATATTTACTTACTAATTGGGGGTCGGAGAAATCTGGGAACTCTTTAATAGTGAAAGGAACGATTAAACAGGTTGAGGAAAATATAAGTACTATCATTAAAATGGCATACGGATGATGTGTTATTACACGAGAAAACCACCAGACTTCCATTTTAATGATCTATTTATAGAACGTTAAGTCATTTTTATTATAAATTATAACGACATTTATAGAAATACTGCAACGATGCAAGGAATTTATATAGCACTGTATGGACGCATCGAGATGCATCGTATTCAATCGTGTCAATGTATAGGAGAGGGTAGATGTACTAGGGAATTATAGAGCTCAATATTATCAAATGCAACTAAATGTAGTTTTCGACAAGCTAACGAGCCATGAAAAATATTAAAAATCTGAACAGATTACGAGATATATATTCGTAAAAACTCTGAACCCATCTCGTTCCTATCGTTTGAAACGTATATCACAAACAATTGTAAAATGTGCTTTGTATTTTGAAATCTCAGCCATTCACATGACATATTTTATTCATGACAAATCTAAATGATGAAGGAAAAACAGAAATTTATTCAATAACTTAAGACATATATGCAGTTTAAATAAATCGTCATTTTCCAGGTTAATCAAATTACATGTCATATGGACACTTTTAATGCTATTAATCATTTTCTATGGATCTGAAATATCTCGAAATTTTTCTTGAAATATTTCTTCAATGTATTTTGTATTTTTGAACGGCATTCATCCCTTTTTTATCGAAGTTGCATTCAAGTTAAAGAATTCAAAATTGAATTCCTTAAATTGCATACAAATTCTTACGTTAAGGTTGGTATTGCTAGGGATATACGTAATGATTGATCATTCGTGTTTTCTATGTGTCTAAACACATAGCAAAGCACACATGTATGTATACAAAAGGACACGTGTAACGTTTACGATCCTTTGGGCATTTAACCCAGATTTGATTATCTTCTAAGCTGAATAAACATCCTGTTATTAATTACAATGTGAGTTAAATATGACTGATTATTCTTTCTTAATATCCATACATTGTTTTTAATTTAATTATACCAATTTTAATTTTGTTGCAGATGAAGTTCTCAATGATTATAATTCCTATCCTCTTAACAGACATTATCGTTGCGTTTAAGCAGATTGATAAAAAACTTTTACGATGTTTGGGTAAGTCAAACAATATATTTGACAATATAAGTAAAAATTACGGAAACTTTATGTCATCTTTAAATTGAACTTCGTAAATATGTGTTATTTCAAGTTATATTTCAAAAATGTAGCCAACATTGACACTGTATAGTTTGCAGATCAACCATAAACGAGATTGAAGGAGAATTAGGAAAAATTGATCCTTCGAGGGAAACTGAAATAGGTAATTATAGACTGGATGCAGAGGGAAATATTCTACATAAAAAGGTAATCTTGTAGAATTTATTTCATTTAAATACATTTGCTTGAGCTATATATGTACATACATCCATCTATCCACACATGTATATATATATACATCATACACACTTAATAATATGAAGTTATGCAGTTACATGTATGTATCTAACAGCAAATAAACTATTTTTATTTCTAGATCCCATTAGCTGAATCAGAAGTACACATATCTGGTGTAATAGATGAAATTTGTAAATTAATGTCAGACTATGTAAGAGCAACATATAAATCAAATGGCCAATTAACAATTTTAAAAACTGTAACTTCTTCTGGTGCCATGAATCCTGAGATGAGTAAGGTTGATATAATTCGAGATAATGACTTAAACAAGAGTCTTAAATATTATGTAAGTGGATGTATTTTATTTGCACACCATTACAAAAGTCAAATTACAGTATCACCTGTCTAATGTACTACATTCAGAGAAGAATTTATTTTAACATTTATTCCATTATGTTTTAGTGTGAAAGAATAGTAGAGGAGTATGAGGAATCTATGATTACATTATTTATTCAAAAGAAAGATAATATTAAACGACGATTATGTACAAATATTGCAAATATTTGCGATCCCGACGATTTCATTCACGAGGACGATGACGATTCTGAAGAAAATGAGACAATTGATGAACACACTGAATTATAATTAATTATAGGAAAGTGTAATGTTATATTTATATTAATATATTCTTGATATCGGGGAGGGTCTATTTAAAAATTAAATTATAATTGAACTTTAATCAACTTGATATTTATTACATCAGATTTTAACAAAGGAAAGGAAAAAGAACAAAATATAACAATAATAACATACATTTTAATTGAAATCGCAATTACAAAATTCTTATAAAATTTTCATTCATTATTATTTAGGAAACAAAATACATTTATTAATAAATATTTGAATTCTATTCGTAACAAGTATCAGTACCATTCTTTTTTCTTTCTTAACAATTACAGCTTATTTTTATTCGATCAGTTAACAAAAAGTTTCCTTTTCATTACAGACCTAAATATACTTAAAATAGATGTATACAATTGGACACTTAAATGTAATGTGAAACATAAGGAATTTGTTTAAATAATATAAAATATAAACTATAAAGTCCGTCTAGTCGCGTCTAATCGTTCGTCTACTCGTCTAGTCTTTCTATGCGTCTATTGTCTATAATAACCTAAGCCAGTTACTCATTCCAATAACGACGACCTTTAGAATGTACTTTCCGATAGCTACAAAAGGCATACCAAATAAACCGTTACTTTCGGTTAATGATGATTCAAAGTACCTAAGTAAACTTTGAGAAATTTGAATATATCTACGTGACGCACCGTTCAACGCGCTGCTATCGCCGAATTAGACAAGCTTACAGCTAACATCCAGATGTCGCATAGTTAACGGTCTTCATACCCAGGCTCCTGTGCGCGCTTGTTTCGTCTTCGTCGCCGCCATCATTACGAAGACGAAAGAGGTTGGATTTCCTGAATTTCGCGAGTTAGTATCGTTATACAAAACCCAGCACAAATGAAGATGGTGGATAAAATAGAGATGAGTCTCGATGACATTATCAAGCAAAATAAAGGGACTAGACCACGCGGCGCCAGTGGCAGACGTGGAAGAGGTGCCGGTACTGCACCTCGCAGAGGAGCACGCAGAACTCAAAGAGTTGGCGGTGGCGTCATGCGGGGACGCAATCGTGGTGGCATTACACGAAATTCTCTTCCTTACACAAGGGTAAGAAATGAAACTCTTTTCTGAGAAAAATTCTTCGATTGGTATCGCACATATTATGTCACGTGTATTCTGCATTACGATGTATCATATTACCGTCCGCCCTAAGATATTGTGTATGAAATTCTTCTACACTGGACGATCGAACGATCATGTTTCAAGGTGAAGGAAATTCTCAATGGTATATGTATGTGTTTTGAAAAATTCTTTCACTATTGAACTTAATGATTTTTTATCGAGGCATAATTAAATCGCTATTTATTTATTTTTTGTAGTATTATTCGTTTAAGAGTGTTATTTATGGAACAGAAAATATAATGTTTATTATTGATTGGTTGGGAGGTAATATTAATTGAAGTATGAATTCTGGAGTAAAACTTACAAAATTTCGTTTTATTTGGTAGGGTGATGTTAACAGTGCGTGGAAACATGATATGTTCGATGGAGTGAAAAAGGTTGGCCGAGGTGCTGTAGGTAGTACAGGAACCACCAAACTTCTTGTCTCGAATCTCGACTTTGGGGTGTCAGATTCAGATATTCAGGTACTATTGGACATGTCTTGCTAATGCAATGTATATGTACATAATATATAAATTGTATTAATAGTTGTAAGATAGGAATGAACTTCTAAGTAAAAAGGAGAAAGAAAAAAAATTATTTATGTTTAAGTTATATTTTAAGATTTTTAGGATTTCGATTTTGAGGAAATTTCACTTAAGCATGTGACCCATTTCTGTAGCTATGTTTATTTAGGCATGTTGTTTTACATATGCCTGCTACAATATGTTTACATGTCTCAGGCTTCATTTCTTACTAAGCTTATAAAACATGCTGCTTTATTTCCCTGTGTTTGCAAATTGAAATATGAAACATCTATACACATCATGGAGTTGTAATATAAATGTACCCAGAAATAGAACTAAACAGGATGTAGCCTACATCAAACAAAAATGATAGATTGTTTTTACAGACACTTCAGAAATTAAAGTTAAACAGATATTATGTATATAGAAAAAAAGTTATTTATAGTTACAATCCTAACAACATATTGAAAACTCATTTAAATTCAGGTGTATCTTCGTCTATATAATCGTTTTTTTATGTATGTAAAATACAAATTAATACCGATAAAATAATTTGTATGTTTCTGTGTTGTTAGGAATTATTTAGTGAGTTTGGTCCTTTAAAATCCGCGGCTGTACATTACGATAGATCAGGACGATCATTAGGGTCTGCAGATGTTATATTTGAAAGAAGAGCAGATGCCATTAAAGCAATGAAGCAATACAATGGCGTGCCATTAGATGGTGTGTATCTACTTTTATAATTTGATTATGCATTTTCCTGCATAATCCTTCTTAATTATAAAATTCCGCTTATATTTAGGGTTTCAGTATCACTTATTAATCACTCAACGCTCATGCCCGTGTCGCTCACGGGCATAGCTTCAGTGGCGTCTCACACTGAAATACATTCATTCACAGTGAACTTTATTCATTGTATATTGAAGGAATAAACAATGATGATGTCGCCAATTTTGCCATCACCTTTCGTTCATTTTTTCGGTGTTGAACGATCATTGTGTAATATGCGTCGTCCTTGTAGAATCTTTTTCTTCTTACACTTATAATTTCATTTTGCCTTTATTTTTATTATTCTTAACTTTTTTTTCTTGTTATAATTGCTGGGTTAATGTTATTTGGTTATACAAATTATAAAAGGATCCCTCTCAGATAAACTGGTATGATGAAAGATTTTTATTTTTCGTAAGAATGATGAAAAATGTAAAAGAATATAAATAGAGATCTTCCACTGTCCACTGTAACAAGTACAATAATTCATAATGTGTAACGGAGATCCTACAGAACAATTGTTACATCGAAACTGACAGGGAAGAGTATAAATCAGATCATATCACTCGTTTTTCTTGCGTTACTTTTTCGAAAATAATTGATTTGCCGTTAGGAACACAAAATGTATTTTATAAATTTATGGCAAAAAATTCATGCATTATTAAACGGTCGATACCAAGAAAGTCTGAGCGTTAAGCGGTTAATATAGTCCCCAGTTGATACCTAGCAACATACAATTTCAGCATTTTCTCTTTCATCCTCCCATGAATACTTCGACATGAGATTACACTACAGAAAACAAATTTCCAATTTATAGTCACTAGTGAGTTATGATTAACACGACAATTCACACCTATTATTGCAATGTGTGATATACATCGGCAGGTCGGGAAATGAACATACAAGTTGCTACCTCCGAAATACCAGTCACATCTATTCGTGGCGGCCCAAGACTTACTGGCAGTAGTTTTACACAGAGACCTCAGACCCGTTTTAGGACTACTCGTGGTACTGGATCCATTAGAGGTAAACCATTTGGTGATACATCGTACAAGTAAGATTATTTAAAAAAACGTGTTTTCGTTTTCTACTTTAAGGTCGCGGTACCGGACGACGCGGTGGCAGAGGAGGTACTCGGCAAGTGACAAAAACTCCTACGGCCGAAGAATTAGATGCGGAATTGGAAGCTTATGTGAAAGAAGTAAAGTAACAATGCCACAAACCTTCATACTTTTTCAAGGTTTTGTTCTTATCTGACTTAACACAAGTACACTGTGTTTCCCTAATTTTCACAAGATATGTAGAAATAAGTATAACCGTATCATTAGTAAGATGTTACAAGAAATTTCTTTTAAAGTGGGTCTTTTTTATTTTTGACATTTTCACAAGGAAATTGGCATACAAATTTTACAGACTCCGAAGTAAAGAAGATGATTTGTAGGAGTTTATAGATTTTTTATGGTACAGTAACAAAAAAAAAAGAAAATAAAAGGTTACGATGTAAAGACTGTATGGATTTGTATGTACTACCGTGCGTGTGTGATCATCAGATGAAAAATACAGTAAAATTCATCTTTAAAAGTTGTTGTTTATCGAAGTACAAAACGTGCTTTTAGCCCTCAATCTTGATTAATCTTTATGAATCATGGAATAGTAACACATTATTTGAAACATCTGTTTTTAAAAATGAGTTAGTCTTTGTAACATATAGGAAGTATTATATAACGTCAATTACTATTTTTAATAGTATTATATCTTTGTAAATTATGTTTGATGAATGCCTTTTTACCATGAATAATAAAGATTACCACTATGCATAACTATTAGCTTATAGTGGAAGAAGGCTGTGACATAATGTTAGCTAGTCAAGTACTAATGATATATTTTGCTGTGCAGTAATCGGCTTGTAAGACAATGTTATACGCTTGTATACGTGCAGCGTATTAATGGCAATACAGTGGTGCAAGACTGAAGCAAACAGACGACTCATTTACCTAATAAAAGATAATGACCTTAAAAATAAAATAATTTTTATTCCCTACCTAAGCTAGAGATTATTTAAATTTTATCATTAATGTTTATTTTAAATAATTGGTATTTCGTTGTCACTTTGATCCATGTTAAACTTTATTTTGTATTTCAGCTCAAAATCCTTGTTTTATACTTTCAATTTGGGTCACGCATTTTAAGTTCCTTCGTTGGGTGTTGTTAGTATATGATTGAATCGAATTTTTCAATACCGATTAAAGTTTCAAATATGCTGTCTCAGGATATAGATCGTCTAAATCGTTTTAAACCTGAAGTTTATAAAAAACCGAAATTAATTATAAACTCTTTGCATCCGATTTCAGAACATCTCAAAGCATTAAACCGCGAAATAAAATGTCTGATGTATATCTAGAAGTTTTATTTGAATATGGCTTATAAATATATAAACAGTACTGGTACATTGAAAGATTATAACAAAAAAACTTTACTAAACCATAATGAAATTGTCGAAATGAAAATAATTATGAAAACAATTCACATGTGGGATTTTCATTCGAAGAACATTATTTTATTTAAATATTCACACGATATATCATTTTGTACATATGTAAAAATATTTGCTAATAGATAGCATAGAGTGGGTTATGTTACTCTTCACTCTTGATTGTAAATAGATCACTACAGAATTGTACTTGCTTTTATTTTAGGAAGTCATTCCTTAATCTTTCTAGAATCTTTAATTTTCTAAATACTTAATAATAAGGTCAGTCAAGTTTAGATAATAAATTTTTACTATGCAATAATAATTGTGTACAATACGAGGCAACATTACCACACCAGTGTTTCAAATTATAAAAGACATAGATAACGTCGATCTTTTATAATCTTTTAAGCGTTCTTTTCTTGTCTTTCAATATCTTTTTCCTTTCTGCCGATAGTTTCTTATCCCCAGCATGCTTTTTTGGGAGTGGTCCTCCGACATCAGAGGAAGCACAATTTTCTAGACCCGCTTTACTGCCCTTTCCACCTCCCTGCAATGTTCATTACACCCATTTTTATTTAGTACTACATGCATGTATGAACTTAATAATGAACAATAACATTACCTGTGCATGTATTTCTGTCATCATCTTTGCCCGCTCTGAGTAATCATCGTACCTTTCTAGAAGTAATTTTCCAGCTTCTTCATTTAAAGCAGATTCAGCATTTGGCACTATCAATAAACATTTTACAGTCTAAAAGTTAATAGTAATCATTGTATACAAATTATATATACATACTTATATGTACATATTTTCTAATTTTTTATTCAAGGTCTTTTACCAATAATATATGTTTAATTCCGAGGTCTGATTTCCAATCCTTCTTTAAAGTATTAACACATATTTCACCATTCTTCGCTACATTTGGGTGGAAAATCTTTGTAAGAAAAAATGCCTTTGGTGGTCCTTGAGGAAAATCTTTTCCAAGAGCTAATTTAACTCTGAAGAAACCACCGGTGTAGGGAGTTCCAGCTGATATAAGAAATTTAACAGTTTATTATGTATATTTAAATGAACTTTACATAAAAAACTATATTGCAACTGATGCATGAAATAACAGAAGAATTATTCCTAAAAATTAGAAAGAAGTATAAAGTAAAAGGCTCCTGATATTCCCCAAAACATGAATAATTTCGTTACATATGTTTGGATAATGATACTGTCTGAGTAAATGAAAAAATTTGAATGGGCATCTACCCATACAAAGTTACTGGCATATATGTAAAACATAAATATGCATGCTATCATATGAATTAGGTTATGGTCAGATAAACATATCGCATTGCGAAAAATGTGCAATGTTCAAACGAGATTCGAAACACATAACATTCATATAATCCTTAATCTTACAGGGTCCTTCGATGATAGCTTGAATATCGGTTACATCTTCTTCGTTTAAAACAACACGAATACCCTCGGGTGGTTGTGTAGCTAATTCGCTCATTTCTTTGGCTACCCGCCTAATAATTTGTGGTGACAAATTTTCAACATTTGAAATCTGAAAGTATTGTAATTTCATGGTCATTATATTGTAAATTGATGATTATATTAGTACAAACACATCCCCTTAACCAGAAGGTAAACACGGGGTGCTACCGTTGTAATTCAAAGTGTAGGTAAGCGAATTCCATTGAATACTCACGGAACTCATAGCGGCCATATTCAACAAATTTTGAACAAAATTTCAACTAAACGCGTTTAAGACGCGATTGTATAAAGATACTCTGTTAGAAAATCTTTAACGTCACAACATCAGCACGGCATCGCCTGCATTAACCAACATTTTGAACTGACAGCCAATCGCGTGCAAGCCACAATAATCTCGAAGCCAGAAGTCGATTCTTCGTCATTTCGTGTGTTTTCAAGCTAAAAGTATCCGGCGTCTCGAAGTCGTTTTACCAAAAGAATTGAGAATTAATCATAATAAATGGAGAAGATGATCAAAATTGAAGAACTGTAATATTTGTCGGATAATGAGAAAAATCTTCAATCACATCGTACTGTGACTTCCGTTTGACTTGACGTTCCGCGTCGTATTACACTGTATTCTCACCCGGAAGAAATTTAAATACTTTCGTCACAAATTAAACAAGATGACGGATAATGTCGGCGTAGAAAAGGTAAGATTTGATTTTATTATATTACACTGCACGTACGTGTAGTAAAATTAAGCTATTTCATTCAACAATCGGAGATGTTGCCTTTTACGCATGAAATGATATAGCTTCGTTTGATGGAAAAATCAATGACAGTGACACTCACTTCCACCCTTTGATAATGTAATTTTATGACAGGAAAAGCACATGAAACGATTAAAGCGTAAAATGGAATGTTGGCGTGAAGTAATACTTCCTTTAAATTCTATACTATTATGGGAACGATCTTGGTATCCAGGATTAATCCTTGGACTTACGACTACAATCTTTTTGTGAGTGGAGATATTTAAAAAATTCATGAAAAATAACTCGAATTAAGCCAAATCAATATTATATCATTTATTTCTATAGTTATTTTAATTTAATTCTGAATTTTCGTCAGTAATAATTGCGAAATAATTTATCGAAATTATATTACCAATTGTTCCAATGTTATTAATAATTCTGAATAGTACATTATGTGTTGTTGATCGACTTTGTTTATGCGTTATTACATTAATTGATGCTATATAATGTTTTCTTTTTATTTACAGTATGATATGGATGTCAGAGCCGACGTTACTTACAATCATATCTGTGATTCTTTTAGTGTTGGCTCTTATTGACTATTTTGTACCAATTTTGACACCTTTGTTTTGTTCTTCCAACAATTGGACAGGTCAGGAAGAAAAGAAATTGAATGAGATTTGCCAAAATGTGTCTGCCACAATTCTGCAGTTGCAAAATCTATGGAGATATGTAACTCAGTTGCGAAATGACCGCCCTAATATTGTAAGTTAAATCTATACATGTTTTACATTTATTTAATAAACATCAGCTGTAGTGCAATTTCGAAGATAAAATATATATCTTTCGACATTTTAGTATTATGGCATAACAACAACTTGCTTGATAGTCTTAGCATGGATTGGAAACACAATAAACAATCTATTCCTATTTTATATTGCAGGTAACAAATTTAAAAGTTATATGATATTCATTATATTTTAATTGATACAATTAATATTTAAGATTAATGTACATGTATGGATATATTACAGTGAATGCCATATTACTTACTCCAGGGCTTAGATATAGAGGACGTGCAGCATCGGCAGTCAGATTTGTGTACAATTATTTGACACATGTTAAACTATTATAATCGTCTTTTTGTATGTATTCCCATTTCTTTACTCTTTACAAGCCTGTTTACCTGTGGTAAATTAATCCATAACTTAATATAAAATTTCATATGTATTAGGGATACATAATTTTGCTGTAGAACAAGATTAGTATTTTCTGCTTTTAAAAAGTGTTAGCATAATATAGATTATTGTGTCTATTCGTTCTATCATTTCATACATACATATATCTATATATACAATATAAAATTCATTTGAAGTGCACTTTTATATCATAAATATACGTACTTGTTGTTCCATCACTCATAGAAGCTAATAAAATTACTTCATCTTTCATTGGAGGTCACTTCAATTGAGTACTTATAAGTATACAGTAATAACAAAGCGTTCTTACGTGCAATTTATAATTCTGTGTGCTTTTTCATCAGAAAAAATTGTCTTTTTTTCTTAAGGCAAAATATATGTACACATAAATTCGTACGTAATTACCGTCACGTTATACATTGTATAATATTATGTGATATATGGTATTTGAATTTACCTATCTTTATATTTTGTTCACGTAATTTTCGAAAAGTTTAAAAACCGCGGGGTAAGCCAAAGTCCGTATTTGGTGGCGCTGATGGCGCACACATCCATACGTGTATTTTCTTTTATCATGCACCTTTGCCCGCGTCGTCTCAGCCGAAGATAAATGCCATAAATACAATGACATGAATATAGTGATATCTATGCGATGGGACCGGAGTACGAAACTTCATTTGGTTATCAATGAAAAGTGTTTATTTTTTGCATTAATATACAAAGTAATTTCCTGTTACTTTTATACTGTTTATTTACGTATCAGGCAGAAGTAGTTAATACGTATATCTGCCTTTAATTTTTAAATTGTGAATATTATATCCTGCAAATAATATTTTACGTCACACGAGGGTGATAATGGATATTATAATAAAGCTAAATGAACAAACAGTTGGAAGAGACAAAATTGTCAGGTATGTCTTTCATACTTTTAAATTTATTTTGAATATGTAAGTAAAACTTTTACAAATATTTTAAGGACTTTGTACATGTATTGAAAGAAACTGAATTTTTTCTAACATATGCATATCTATTATTTTTACGAATTTTATGTTGAAATTATATTTAAATATAATTTTATATTTATAGCGTACAGGATAGGTAATGCTATACGTGTAGAATGATAGTTATAATATTTTACAGATTGCTGCAGTATGGAAGTCGAGCTTATTGGTACTATGCGCAAAATGTTCAGACTACACGGCATTCCGCAGAAATTTTACGAAGCTTGGAATATACCTTTAGCACTTTCAGAAAATGTACTTCATTATTCATAATTTTCCATTGTTTTATAGAATTATATTACTAATGTTTCATTATGTTTTTAGTACTACGTCTTGGAAGATTTTTGGACAGTCTGTACTCTGCTTTGAAAACAATGAAGTATCCGGACTTAATATTAAGAGTCACTTTAACACTAGCAAAGATTACTAATGCCTTGTTTCTGTTAGCGGATCACATTATATGGATTGGTCGTGTGGGAGTTTTTCGAATTAATATTGAGAAGTGGAGTAAAATAGCTAACAAGTATTGGTTAATGACCATTACAATGAATCTTGTGAGAGATATTTATGAAATTATCAAAATTCTTGAACGTGAAGGAAAAGATGTTTTATCAAAAAGGCCAAAATTATCACCAAAATGTAATACTTGGAGACAGTATGAAATGTTGTTCTCTTTGAAAAATCACAAAGAGATTGTGATAGATACAATCAAAAATGGGTGTGATTTATTTATACCATTAACTGCATTAGGATTTACAAAACTTACACCTGGTACTATAGGTATTTGCGGGGTTATCTCCTCGGCTGTAGGTCTTTATACATTGATTTACCCATTTTATAAATTAACACCATCTTAAAATACAGGTATATAACTTTCGTTTTTTTATTTATTCGTTATGACATAAGAAATTATTAAATGTTCCGGTTATATCTACTGAACAATATGCTCATGAGAATTTAATATTTTTACTAAAAAAATTATCATATAATAGTCCGTATTGTTGATAATACGTTTCAAAAACGTTTTATTTGTACAGGTATGATTGCGAGATTTGCATTCACAGATTATAATATAACGATACTGTGATACTTAGTCAACTATATGATATATTTTTGCTAAATTTTATGATGCAAATGCATCTGCAGTATCTCTTACTCAGATATACTAATAAAACATTTTATATATTACTGTTAGAAATATTACTTTTACTGTGGACTCATAATTGATGCACAAAAAAATATAATGCTGGTACAAAAAATATTGAAGTAGAATAGGAAAGGATTTGGG
This sequence comes from Cerceris rybyensis, assembly GCA_910591515.1. Lineage (NCBI taxonomy): Eukaryota > Metazoa > Arthropoda > Insecta > Hymenoptera > Crabronidae > Cerceris > Cerceris rybyensis. The sequence goes on along the minus strand of OU342792.1, from coordinate 21,181,014 downwards.
TTATAGGTCATTTTTAAATATTTCATTTTAAAGTAGCTTTTCTTTTAAGATATATTTATTATTTGTATATCAAACATATTTAACAAAACTAGTAATAAAAAAAGTAGTTATACTTCAGAATAGAACAAAGTTTAAGCATTACTTTCTGCCAATATAGGTGCTGCTCCTTCTTCAATAATTAATTCATACTTGTGTGAATGATACATTAACAAAATGCCCCATTTACCACAAATCATAGACCACACTGCTGATATTGCGGTACTTTGTGCAATTGGTTTTATGGCTGAAATGTAGGACAAATACTTCTGGATTTTTTTTTGATTTAATGGAAATATTTCATTAAAATTATTTACAATCAGGGGCAGTGAGTTGAGTAAAGTTTTAGAACTATTTATTTAAAAGTATAAAATGACATTATGCTTACGAATCTTGTAGTAGAATGTCAGAAAGATATACCAAATGAATGCAGTAATACCAGCAACAGCACTTATAAAACCAACAACATTCAAATTCCTCAATGTAACTCTAGTGTGCCATTTCTCTAAGCTCTCCTTTCCTTTAACCCAATGCAGATGAAAACAAACTGCAGCTAGAGCACCTACGCAGTACATAAAAACTAATTTTTCAGTACAAATACATTCCAAAATATATTTTGCAATATAAGAGTTATAGAATATAAGTAATGCAATTAAGTATTCTCTTCCTAAGAACAGAGTTAAAAATAAACAAGAATTTTGAGTCTTGAATAGTTTCCATATGTAACATCTAATGTTTGTTTTTATGATTAATATAAATTTGTATTTTTAGCTGGAATAAACTGATACGATTGTAATGCAAATATATATTTATATATATATATCAAAAAGTATGTAAAATAAAACGAGAAACTTATATTTGCTACGTGTCCGATTATTTAGGGCATTAAGTGTAAACTATCTATCACGGTTACATTAATAAGCGTTAAATTAATTATGTTATATAGGATATAAATGAAAGTACGTTTCAATCAATTTCATCATCTATGTATTCTCGTTAAATACTATACGATTGTGACGCTTACAGAAGCAAAGCCATTATTTATTTTCAAGGAATGCTAACCTGATAAAATCGACCAAAACCCGACATCGTGATTCTGATAGGCAATGAAAAATACAAAAAATGCGGACACACCAACAATTATACCAATACCACTAATTATCAAATTTATAATAACGTCTCGTGACATATTTTTTAAATTTTTACTTCCACTGCGCAGTACAAGTCAGTTATATCGTCATGTCATACCGAGAACCAGTTCGGTTGTATGTTGGTTTCGCAGAGTTGGAACCGAACCGTGAGTTAATTTGCATCACGGAAAAAGAGAAAGAGAGAGAGAGAGAGAGAGAGGCATAATCAGAGTAAATATTAGCAACGAGAATATATAGCTATCTGAAATATGTCAAAATATTCCGGTGATACTTTGCATTGCAAAAAAATGTTTACTACTCCAATGGTATACATCATGTTTTACAATGATATACTTATTAATTTGTCTTTATGCATAGAAAATTAATTCTTTTCGTAGCCTGACATAAAAGAACGATGGTTTTAACGTAATAATGGATTTTATGAAAAAGGAAAATTGGTTCTTCTGGGAGAAATAATTACATTCATATTTAACATTGCTACGCCATCTGCTGATCTGATAACAGAGTTATGTACTTTATCATAATTTAATCTTGCGATAAAGGACTCGAATTTTTTTCCTTCTAAACTAGATCTACGGAAGCCGTTACATTGATGAATTCCTACTATTTTTTTATAAACTGTTTCCGAATTTATAGAGATGCAGTAAAGTAAATATTTTACATGTACTCTACAATCTATAAATTACTTAACTGATCATCTTTGGCGATTGATCTTCTTTTTAATACGTATTAGAACAGATTGAACGCCCGTAAATTCAGTGTTGTACAATTTTCCTTTGTCCTAAATATCACCAAATTTTATTTGCATATATATATATTATTGTTTTCCATTTTAAACTGTTATTTTCTATTGTCATTAGGTAGCAGAAAGAGTAATAATACTATGTACGTTGTACCGCAAAAACATTGATGGAATATAGTTTTAGTATGTATTTATCATAATAGAGATACCAATATCATACAGGGTTACTCCAACGAAATAAATATGTCAAGATAATTCTTTAAAAAAAGAAACACACGATATAAAGATCACACGTAAATGTTAATACATGGAAGTTTAAATTCAAAGTCGAAACAGTATGATAATATTGACATACTTATATTATTTTGTAACTGAATCATAGAACCGACCTATAATAATCACAAACATTTTATAATTGGAAATATATACTTACGTATATATTTATAAAAACAATTAAAAAAAAATTAATCTTAATTCGCAAGGCTCCTGCGAATTTTGCGACGTTTCTTTGCTACTTTTCAAAAGGGATAATTGAATAATTTACTTAGGCCAGTTAAGAAGACAAATAAGTATATCTTTAAATCATATTTGGCAATCATGATGCCTCATTTGAATCAATTATCTCCTAGCATTATTATTCCTCCCGTGCGACCATGAGTATCTTGGTACATCGAAAGATTTCCGTGTAAAAGTTTTGGTCTCATGTATCCAAACACTGCGAATATTTAATTTATTATTATCACTATACTTCATTTTATTTTTCTACACCTATTTTAATATAAATAGTAGTCTGACTAATTATGACAATGTGTACAGACTTTTTAAAGATTTATATTGCTTTAGACTGTATGGTTAATTGCTATACAGAAAAAAAATAATATTTTAATTGGAATTACTCTAATTACAATTTTTAAAAGGGATCAAATGTTTAAAGATATTAGGGAAACACGGAAAAACTCGTAACAAGATTATTCCAGAACTATTAACGTTATTTCTACATATTCTTACAAATTCAATTGTATATCTTCATATGAAGATAATATATTTATTAATTATTTATCAATTGTGAGTTAAGTTTTACTTCGTTTAGTCGTTACGGGTGGTGCAAGGATCTTTTCGTCATGAGGATTGAAGAAAGTGCTGTGAATATAATTGATTAATTCGCTCTGAAATCCTTCTTCTTTGTCCTTCTTTTCTTCCTGTGCCTCTTCTTTCTTTTCTTTGTCAGTTCGAAGTTCCCCTGAGATTTAGTGAATGCACAATTAAAAAAGAAAATTGGAATTTAAATAATTATCAATTTATTGACTTGTAGGAATTTATATTTATATATTTACAAGGATTTTTGTAGGTAATTTGATACACAGAGCGTTGGTAGTCAAGAATATGCTTTAAAATTAATTTTTCACTTGCTTCGTCGAGTTGAGTAGGGATTGATGCTACCTTAGGATCTATTTGACCTTCTTCTAATCGTTCCGAGAAATAATCTCTCGGGAGAAACCTGATTCCATCGTAGTTTTATTTTAGAAGATTGCCAGGATAAAAACACTTATATTTGCAAAATATAAAATGTCTTTTTAACAGGGAAAAACAATTTAGAAGAAAATTTGTACGTTTCTGTCGGAACTAGCTTCTTCTTGACGTATTGTCGGCCATATTCACTATTGAATATTTTACAAGATTGGCTCATTATTGAATATCTATTAACGCCATCATAAATCCAGAAAATAGTATTTTAAAACATGAAAGCTTGCAAACTTAGTACATTCATTAATAATAATTAAATTTGACATTAAACCATGGCGATCAATGCATACAGATCGCCAACGATGCGCGTATGTTTTTTGGTCAAAATTCATTTTTAATCGCAGTAAAATTTCTCGATATATTTTAAAATAATTTATCTTTTCTTTCATTGTTACAAAATAATTCGTAAAAATGTATAATACGAATAACTTAATTGCTATCGTGAATGTTTAATTAAAATACGCCCATTTTCTGCGAACATTTTTTATTGAGCCAAATAACGAAGGTTGAAATTAGAACGGTAAAAGTTAAGTAACAATTCCTGTAGATATTTTAGAATATTAGTGTCATATTTTGCAGTCACCCCATCTTCTTCTCGACGATGGCAGAGGCTCTAGATACTGTTGTCGATTCTTTATGTTGCTCAAACCCATCTTACTAATCGTGTCCATGTATTCCGACCGACCAGTGAAAGGTTCATCCCACAAAGAGAAAGTTTCTGGAACTAAATACACGTTCAACTGAGAATACACATTTCATTTTAGAAACTTCGATATCAATTTTCCGCACTTTTCCGTTCGGCATTGCAGGAAAAATGTCATTCAGTGTGATCAATGCCGGATTTTACGTTGTTATATCTTTTCTATGGAAATGAGTCATTTCAAATTACAGTTTTCGGATTGGAATCACTGTAGAATTATTAAGACTTATGTACAAAATTTAATCTTTACGTTCATAGAGTGAAAAAATAAGAGTTACTGTATATTTTTTTACTTTATGAAATTGCGATAGTACATCAGTATTTTTATATCTCTGAAAGTGATGAGGATGAGACGTTACCATTTTTTTTCTATTTTTATATTAACTATATCCAATAACTTTCAAGTATCGTATAAAAATATAGATTTAAAAGAACTAATATAGATTTGAAAGGTAGCAGATGCAGATCTAAAAAAATGTCTTGATAGCCCTCGTTATATAATTTGGCAATTGTTGCTGTATTGCATTTAGTGATAATACAATTTCTTCTGAAATTAAACTTCTTGCTTTAAAATAACATCTTTATGGGGTTTATACATTAGTAATAAATGTTTTCTGTATTTGTTGCATTCTGAATTAACATCGATATTTTCTTACCTTCCACTAGATTTATGCTTTTAGCTGGTTGAATGTGTGGTCTCGGGATAGCAGAATATCGAAACCTAGTAGGATCTCTGTAGGCATCTTTCAATTCAGCAACTTCCGCTTTGATTGGCGAACAGTACGGTGAGTCGAATGCAGCTATTAGTTGTCTATAATCGTCAGTGGGTAACCCTGGAAGGATAGAAATAGATTAAGGAATCCGATAACTTTTGTTCTTTATTATACATACCTCGTTTTTGATAATCCGTCTGATAAACACTCTTCATTGTTTCATCCATAGTTGCGCAATTGCTGTCTAACATTGCCGATGCTAGATTTGCCATTTCACGATTAACTGTTACCATATCTTTGTGAATTCGTAGCTCCTTTTTCGACAGCTGTCTGTATCTGTTATCATACATCAAAGAATTTACTGAATTTTTATCCAAATAGTGGATTTTATTTAGCATAAAATATTTCATAGTTCGGTAATTTTAATTTTCACCGTACTAATAATTTTGTACAGTCATGAAAGATGATAATTTTTAATTATGGTAAAGAGACTTGTGCTATTTGAAAAATAAGCGATTCAAGTGATAAAAATAGATTTTAATTTACCTGTTTTTGTTGCTCTGATAACCGTGAATGTCGCATTTGCAATCATCGGGATCTATTCGTGGTGTAAATAATCTAGTACCGGTATTCATCGGTGGTTGTGCCGGTTTGGCAAGAATTGGCTTCGGATAAGGCCAAATGAAGTCATTGTGGGTGACAGTGGCAAAATTTTCATGGGCATCGGACATCTTGTACCAGGAATTTAAACGCAACTTATAAGTGGACACCGAAATTTAAAGTATCTGTTAAACAGAATATTTTATTAAATATATATTACATTTTTATGCGATTGTAAAAGTTTCATTGGAGGACTTTGTGATTAACACTAGAACTACCAGCGTTAAATCTATCATATTTCAATATATTAAATAAGTACTTTGAAAAAGGAGGAATCGAGTGGCGGAAAGGATGGTCAATTCGGTGATTTGTATCTTTTGTGATGGACGTAGAATTTTTGTTCTATGGATGTTCTATGAACTTGAAGAATTTTTGGAAAAAATTGTGTACCAGTCATTTTGACTGGTTTGGTAGTTCTAGTGTTAAGGGTTGAAGATGTGGACTCCTAACGAGTGGGTCAATTTTTAAATCTCTGGAGGTCACATGTGCTATTGAATTAAATGAAATCTCTTATGATTTTTAAATTATAATATTTAATATTTTTTTTATTATTATTAGCACTAATGTATAAACCACATAAAGATGTCATTTTAAAGTAAGAAGTTTAATTCCAGTAGAAATTGTATTCTACGTTATAAGGTGGTTATATCCACGAAATAGGGTGGTATTATACGTTAATCAACACTCTAACGATTAGATAATGGTTAATGTCATTAATTATATTTGTTGAATTGAAAGATAGAGGATGAAATAAGTTTTATTGTTTAAATGTTTTGAGAAAGTATCGTGAGCACGACTTACCTGGAATTTTGTTGCAAAAAACATCGACTAAGCGTTACATGACAAGGATGAATCCATTCGAACTGGTTCGTTGGTACTCGACGATGATTTTAGTGTTTTTCGGAGAAACCAAAACGCTAACTTTTTCGTTAACATTATCGAGACAACGGTGGCCTTGTAAAAAGCGTAATGTAATACGGCATTTAGAACTGCGATCCCGATACGTAGAACAACACAATTTGTTTCTTCTTTTAAATCTGTCATTTTTTGACTAATTAATATTTTACTAAATTTCTTTAAACGTTGACATCATAGGCCACTGACAATTCGAATTACTACAAATTTTTCTGTTAAATTTTAAAAATTTCGTACCGAATAATTTTGACATTTTGAAGAAAACAAATATTTCTCATGATAGAAAATCAATCTGAAGTTTGCGCTGAAATTATCTACAATAATTCTTTATTAATTTTATGTTTAAAGATTTTTTTATAGGTAAGAAAAGCAGAAAGTCAATAGGAAAAAAAAATTTTTATTTATAAAATTACACTATTTACTGTTAGAAGAAAGTAACAGATCTCCACAACGTTTGGAGGGGTTCCATGACTATGTTAGATCTCGAAGAAATTGTGCTAGTCATCCATGAATCATTTTAATTTCTCTGAGACAACGAAAATACTCGAATACCACTTGTTAAAATAAGCATAAATATCTATTAAACAATATTAAAAATTCGATTAGATGTATCAAGAATTTCAAAATTAAATTATTCAATGTTCCGTTTACAATCATTGATGTGAATACCTGGATGAAATAATACAATATCAGTATTCATCGGTAATTATAGTTGTTATCAGTGAGCGACAAATATCAATGAATCCCGAAGAATTTCCATCGAAATTGAATTCATCAGATTTATTTACGAATCTGACGCAGACCAGGGTGAAACTTTTATCAAAAGTAGCTTGGCAGTGAACGCGTTAAATCGAGGTCGTCGACGTTTCGCTAAATTTTCGAACCGGCGATGAGTTTCTTGATCCACGTTCAGGCTCTTGAGATTGTTGCGTATTATTCCGTTGATTATTCTCAGTCCTAACATCGCGATTAATATCATCCGGAATTTCCGTATATATTCTGGGATTCAAAGAAAGCCGTTTCTTTGATTTAACGCAGCTCCTTTCTTTGTATGGTACCGCAGACGAGAACAAATGCTCCTGAGGATTCGACGAAGTCAATTTTAACAGCATCTCGTCTTGAGACTGACTGCAGGTCTTCTTTTGTACTCTCCCCTTTGCTGTTGTGAAGATCGGCCTCGTTGTTTCTTGAATGCAACCGCAATCCAATCGCGTGATTGTCGTCATTGTGCCGCATGCTTCCAAGCTCTAAAAAATGTAAATTTAGCAGTGAGATTTATGAAAACGGTGTAGCCGAATTAACACGAAGAAGTGTACTATAAGTTGATGAATGATAGAATGATCTTTCAGTTGGCATCGAGCTTTGGGTACTTCAGATAAATAGAATAATATTAATGCTCTGTGTAGAAGCTTTTAACTTTTGCATTAGCTCAGTCATTGTGTAATAAATGTATAAAGGATCTTTGAGCACGGATCGTCGAATTATAAAGTCTTGGTTCTTCTTAAATAACAAATTATTAATACTAGAATATTGAAATTTTGTGAACGATAAGTATACTTTTGAATAATTTTTGATATATTTATTTTAAGTATGAAAAATTGGATCATTGTAGGAGGATATGTGTAAAATTTTTTTTTTTGTGATAGGGAATGATGAGTGATGTAGTATTGATATTTTATGAAGGATAATTATTCGTTTGGGCATTTTTTATTACATTTTTAGATCCGTCTCCAGGATAGAATCGAAAACTAGGACTTTGTAGTTTCTGATTGATCCTTAATGTCGGCATAGTTATTCTCGGCCCGGAATAATGTTCTCCAATTAATTTTCTAATTTCCTGCGTATAGTATCTTTCACTAAAGTCTCTTCGTCTTTGCAATTCTTTCAATTTTTGCAATTTTTGCACCGCAACCACTGCATCGGTCACATTAATATCGGGACGATTGTGAGTTTGTTCCTGCTTTCGTCGAAAGACCTCGTCGTTGTATCTTGGAAATGATTTCGAATATTGTATTCCAGTTGGACGTAACTAAATTAGAATTTTCTGATAAATTAAACGTTAAATAAAAATCACTGATAATTTTAGGAAATTATTACGTTATTATTTTTGTCGACAATTTCTTCTTCTTCTTCGAAGTCCGTTTCTTCTGAAAGTCTCGCCGTTGTAAAATTCATATTGTGCTCGCTGTAATTCTTATGGTGAATTTTGGAAACAGTTCGCTCTAAAGTGTTACCATCTCTTGCGTAATTGTTCGACGATGCATTATTTAATGTTCTTCGTGAATCGTCCATCGATTTTGACCATCTTGAATGAAATAATTATGATATATTGTCACATGAAAGTATGATAATTTTAACAGGTTAATATTGTAATATGAGGTTACTTCTCCGATGGATTGTATTCGCGAATTTGATTCGAAGTTAACGTTGTCATTTTAGTTCACTTTTCATGAACAATACATAACGATTTCACATAGAAAACAGTTCATTTTAACGTAAAATTTTCCCGACCAAAAGCAAACGTTATTTTCACATAATTTTCATTCCGATTTGTAGACAACTTCAACACCATTATTTCTATAATATCAAGGAAGTTTTTTCCCAACGGCTTTTTTTTACATGTTATCTTGTTTTTTACACAATTTTCATCGGCGTTAATACAATACAATAAACCTTGTTTAAATTATTTTTATTATATCAAGAATTTTGTATACATTTATTTTAATTAGTCATCGCTAACATCGGCGAATGTTTCTGTCTGTGATGAATTTTTGTTTTCATAATAGTTTGACCAATTCTACCAATATTATCCTGATATTCGCTTCTCCATGGTGGAAGTCTTGTTTCTTGTCCTTCCATATCGTCACCCTTTCTGCCTGACTTTTTGCCCTTTCTATCTTTATCATCAATTTCAGGACGTTTGATCTTAGGACGATCTTGAGGACGACAATCTTCCTCGACCACAGGAACAGGAGCACACGTTTGCATGTAACTCTCATCTATTTTTACAATTGTAGATTATTACAATTTAAGCTCTTAATTTAATATGCAAAAAATTGAGATTCACCTTTGCCAGAATAATCCATCTGATATGTGGTCTTCATTCTATCAGCATCTACCCGTTGTTTTATTTCTTTCATGGATGAACTTTGCAGAATTCCATAAATATTAGGATGCTTCTCTTCAAGCTGAAAGTAAAAGATCGAAATTGACACTAGATTTACCAAGGTGGTCAAAAGTACTGGCTTTTGAAAAATTTCTAACATTGTTTTCCGGTTAATTTTTATGTCTATCTTTAAAAAACGTGAACGATTAAATTCATTACTTATTTAGTATGTGTAATCGTAGTAGAGTTATCGTTAAAAGTTCAAGTTTTTGTGTAAATATTTCTACTTTTTTTAAATAAGTGCTCGGCTGATCAAATTTCGTCGATTCGTTCTCTGGATATGGACCAGTTTTCGCAGGGTGTAATTTTGGGTCCAATAGTCGTCCCATGGGGCCCAAACGGCTCCATTCGAAAGAACCATCCCCGCATGGTTCACTGATCTTTTTTACATCGACCGATCGAACACCACAAGGACAAGATCCCCCAGTACGAGGTGTTTTAAACGTTACAAGACTCTTTCTCGTCGGCCAGGTATAATCTTTTTGATATGTAGAAACAAATTGGTCCATTTTGAATGATCAGTATTGCTTCAGATTTAAATTTCTACTTTGTAGCCATTAATTTAGTCAGACAGCTGGGATAATTTAAAAAGTGGAAAGGATTGATTAGACTCTATTTATTAATATTTGCCAAGATATATCTTACTTTATGATGAATGCATGATTTGTTCAAGGTAACCCATTTTCGGGAGATTTCGACACCTGAAATTTTCTGGATCGAAATTCATATTTTCATTTACATTGTGCTACTTTTCGTTTGCGAAATTCCTTCTGTTTTTTCGTTATTTTCTTCTAATATACATGTTGATGTTTGTGACTACATTTTCAAATAATTTGACAGTTTTAAGCTAGATGTTACAGTTAAGAAGAAGTAATGCGTGTATATTGGCATTTTGAGGTATTCAATTTTTTTTTGTTCTCCTGTGTTATCAGTAATTTTTGCCAGGGCAAATAAACTGTGTATCTCCTGTTCGTACGCAGTTTCCACGAGAACAACAAGAAGACGGGTGGGATTTTAAATTGCAACGACGCTAGAACAAATAAACTTTACTCAATAAATATTCGTAGGCCGATACTGTTCACGTATGTATGTACATAGGTACGTGCAATCGAAAACAAAGATGTTAGATATTATCACAAGATGGCACCGGTCGTTTCGGATTATTGTCTTTGGCTTTATGCCACTTTTAATAGAAATAATTCATTTTCCAGGTCAATATTTCAATCTGACGTAATTAACCGTTTCGAGATTTATCAAAAACTACTTGCAATAATTCACGATCAAACGAGTTGCAAAATTCCTTCGTCATGGGATTACTTCTTCAACTTTAATACGAACGTATATGCAAATTGTATCTTGTTAAGTTTATTTAAAATTTATCACGACAGAAGAGAAGCATCGTTTTAATTATTTCAAACGATAAAAGCAGAAAACATCTCTTTTTGTTGACTTGACGGTATCGTTCTTAAATCACCTACTTTTTCATTGCCTGTTGGCAAACATCCAAACCGAACAGAGATAGTTCAATGTGGAGACTAGACATAGGCCACAGACTGCAATCGACAGTATACCGAAGACACATTTGCTTTATTTAGAAATGTGTCGATTAGAAAGCTCAGTGACTCCACTTCCGGAATCTTCTGCTCTACCTACCAACACAGAGGCTACGGTGGTTAAGAAGGTGAAGGCTTCATCTCACTATTAATGCGTTCAAATCCTTCACTATCACTTTTAGGAAATTTTTCCGAAATTATTACTCGATATATCATAGCCATGGTGGTTCAGCATCCACCTAAAATAGCATGTACAGTGCTGTGACAGGCAATGGGGTGAAAACTTGGGCTGTCAATTAGGGAGTACGAGTTCACTTCCTTTCTCGTCTCCTTTAGAAAATATTTTCTACTTGATATATATAATAGCTTCAGTGATTCGAAATTCACCTAAAACAGTAGGTCCAGTGCTGTGACAGGCAATGGGGTGAAAACTTGGACTGTCAATTAGGGAGTACGAGTTCACTTCCTTTCTCGTCTCCTTTAGAAAATATTTTCTACTTGATATATATAATAGCCTCAGTGGTTCGAAATTCACCTACAACAGTAGGTCCAGGGCTGTGATGGGTAATGAGATGAAGATTCGAACTATTAATTTATGGGTTTAAGTCCAACTCTTTCCCCGTCACCTCTAGAAAATTTCTTCGACATTATTATTCGATATATCATAGCCTTAGTAGTTCAGTATCCACTTGAAACAGTCTAAGGCTGTGATGGGTAATGAGATGAAGGCTCGGACTCTCAATTAGTGGGTCTAATTGTAAGTTCAATTCTTTCTCCGTGACCTTTAAAAAATCTTGTCTACGTGATCTGTATGTCATAGCCTCTGTTGTTCGCAGTCTACCTCAAACAGTAGGTCCTAGCCGAAATAGTCATAGAAATTAAAGTTGAAACGTGTTAACTCTTTGAGGCACTGGAATTCCGAAAATAAAATCGCCCATGTTGTACACGCAACTTTTTGTTTCTTTTACCTAAATAAACAAAGTTACATGATGATATAAATTTTCGAGGTGGGACGAAAAGTGTCTCACACTTTTGCATCTTCACGCATCAAAGAGGTGCGACTCTTTTAATACTACTGTGTCTCAAAGTGTTAAACCGAAAACCTATGAACCCTGTTGACGGATAATCGACTTGCTTTAACACTAAAACTACCGGCCTCAAATCTATCATATTTTAATAAATTAAATAAGTACTTTGAAAAAGAGGAAATCAAGCGGCGGAAAATTTGATCAATTGGATGATTTATGTTTATTGATATAGAAGTAGAATATTTATTCTATGACTCTTATGTAAACTTGGAGAATTTTTTGAAAAAATTGTGGACCAGTCATTTTGACTGGTTCGGTAGTTCTAGTGTTAAAAGACTGTATTTTATCTGACATAAACGGAATGATTTCCATCAGCTAATTAGAATTCTATTTACACCATTCAACAATAGTCTGTTTTCCACATTTTGCAAAACAGTAACCAGGTTCACTGTGGAGATCCACTAGGCATTCTCGTCCCGCGAGACGAGAGTTGCAATTGAAACTAATTATCAATTGTCGACTTCCTTCGTCCATTCGGCAGACTTTCTGTCCTGTAGGAAGGAAAGCTCGGAAACAGACTGTACCAATGGTAGCTCTAAAGATATCGCTGCGTCCACGTTACCAGGAATAGAACCGTGACGTCGTCGTCGTCGTCGTCCGTCGACGAACGAAGACGAAATCTTTGGTTTGCCTTACTCCGACAGCCAGCCAATGGGACTCGCCTCGAGGTCGATGCCGAAGATTCGCTTTTCCACGATGGAAGTCACTTTTCCAAGACGTCGTTGGAGACTTGATCTTCGTGAATCATCCTTCCCCTTTTACCTCACTGATTCGACTTCGAAATGATACGAAGTTTGAGATCATCATGCTCAATGGTCAGAAGGGGTGGTTTCTTTGACTCAATGCTAATGAACTACTGGAGATCATGAGAATGACGAAGAAATTTAATACTCGCAATTGGAAATGTGATTTTTGAGAATCAGTGTTTCCATTTTTGTCTTAGTTACTTGATATCAAGATGATTTGAAGTTCACATTGATTCTTTGTTAATTAACGATTGAGAGGAAGAGTTTCGTGACAATTGAGCATTGATGTTTCGTGGGAAAGAGAGTTGAGAAAGTTAGCCACGATCTTCGTGAATCATCCTTCCCCTTTTACCTCACTGATTCGACTTCGAAATGATACGAAGTTTGAGATCATCATGCTCAATGGTCAGAAGGGGTGGTTTCTTTGACTAAATGCTAATGAACTACTGGAGATCATGAGAATGACGAAGAAATTTAATACTCGAAATTGGAAATGTGATTTTTGAGAATCAGTGTTTCCATTTTTGTCTTAGTTACTTGATATCAAGATGATTTGAAGTTCACATTGATTCTTTGTTAATTAACGATTGAGAGGAAGAGTTTCGTGACAATTGAGCATTGATGTTTCGTGGGAAAGAGAGTTGAGAAAGTTAGCCACGATCTTCATGAATCATCCTTCCCCTTTTACCTCACTGATTCGACTTCAAAGTGAGTTTGCAATCATTGTCTTAAAATGAATATTTAACTAGATGATTTCTATGTTAATTATTTGGGCATTGGTATGTCGTGAGAGGGAGATACTACATGAGATTTAAAAATCGTTGACGTAATAGTATTCTATTCAATATAGCTGAGATGTCGTAGATGCAATGTTGTTGATGCAATATTGTTGCATAGTTGAGAGCATAGATATAGCTGCTTTGTTAGTTTGAACGCGTAGATCTATTTGCTTTAGTCTTATCGCGATGCAGGCGGAATAGAAAAATCTCTTCATCCAGAAGAAGACATATATTAGTAAATGTAAAGTTTTATGCATTAGTATTAATTACCAATAATCTTTCAAATATTCTTCCTTATTAACGATAATATTCCATGTTCAATTTATTTATAATCTCTTTGTAAACATCGCCAAAGAATCTCTTAAATTATACCATACTTTTGAGAACTCTGCTCTGCACAAATGCAAGTAGAAATATTCCGCAGAAAGTTCTGCACGGAGATGGAAGATCGATCGGATTGAAGAAGAAGCAGAAGAAAAAACATTGACGATAATTTATCATCGTGTTGTATTTCAATGTTCGCCAGCCATTTTTTCCTGGCTGAATCCGGTGACGAAATTCAAGCGAAAGATAAAAAAGAGGGAAGGAAAAAAAGAGAAATCGAGACACTAAGAGTCGATAAAAATCATGGGGAAAACGTTGCGCCGTAAATTTTGCAGCAGAGAAAGAATTATCGTCAGCGAACGAAGACAAGGAGCAATGACGTTCCGACCAAAAGTGCACGTGAAAATGGAATTGCACGAGGAACGTGGCGTTACTGCCATTAAATTACTTTCACTTGTCTTTTTTGAAAGTTCTGGATTCCTCTCTCGTGTGACTCAACGGTACAAAAAAAAGAAGAAGAAACGACAGAACGTCAGGGGGTGTAGGCTGAAAGAAATCACTGACAAAGAAGCTGCTGCAGTTTGTTGCACACTAATTTGACGCGGCTTACTACTTTCCGCGAAGAAACTCCAACGAAAGAGGGAATATGTATTTTTTTTTTGTGATAATATATGTTCAAAGCAGCTTGACTCCATACGCGCGAGACGATCGTAGCAATTTCAAAGTTATATCGTTTGGAATTAAACGCAATCAGATGCAAAGACGTTTGCGAGAAGAAGATGGAATCAACAAGCGACCTTTAAGAAAAATGATCCTGTCGGTCAGAGTCAAGAATCATGGCTAATTTATATTTATATAACGAACCAAGCGTCGTATTTATATCATGGTTCAAAGGGATGATTCAGGTCAGATCGGCCGAAAAATTCGTTGAGCCCTCTACCTCGAATAGACCGCGAACTTTATTCTAAGTATGAGGACATCTGTAACTTCGTCTGACGCATCTTCTAGAAATCTGTACAATTGGAAGAAGGCTAAAGTCGTACGAGAAAACGCGACAGACAGGAACGATGGCTCTCGCCTACTCATACTGAGTAGGAAGTGGATACAAAGAGGATACTAATTTTCAACTAAATTTAAAGAATTTAATATCTGTATATTGTTGCTGTTCGTTTATCTTAAAGATAGAGAAACGTTGAAGTAACGGGAATACGAGCCTCTAGCGAGGAATACTTTATAGCAAGATTTTATGACCTTATTATCATCTTAGCTTCATAACAAGGTCAATTCTTCCTTGAATTTTCATTTTACCAATTTCAATACAATTTCCAGCCTTATGTGGAATCTATAGATTATACTAAGGCAACAAGAGGAGGACCAAGACATTTTTTAGGAAAAGCGTAATTTTAAAAAAAATTTCAATTTTCCAAAGGCTGATTTTTTCTTCGATTTTCGATTTTCACTACTGCTGATGCACTTTTCTATAGTTAATTGAGACTTTCGATGATATCAAGTTGAAATAAGGACTTGGAAACTCTTTTGTGACTAATTACTTGAAGTTCTTCCGCTTCTGTGATCATTCCATCAAAATTTTGTCTTCCCACTGGTTAAAAAATTGAAATTTTAACTCCTGCTCAGAAAAAATGCCTCAATAGTACAATCTTCAACACTAAAATATTCAATTAAAATTTTTCCCATCCTTTCATCACGGATTTTCAATTATCAATCGCTAAAAAAGAATATGATCTGCAATACATCGAAGAAATTACATCGACTTTTTCAAAAGCACACTTTTTCCACAAAAATCCAAGCAACGTTGCTCCTTACCCTTAATTTCTTCAAACTGCTTTTCTTATAACGAGGAAAACAATTTTCTCTCACAACTCACCTCATCTCTCGATGCATCGTTCGGCACTTTATCGTGCAACCGTTGAAAAATAAAAGCTCGTACGTTCCGAGCAGTATCGTTCCCCGTTCTGAGACAAATTGTGCCGCGTTGCATTAAATTAAAAATCATTCCATCGTGCGAATCTCAGGGCGACAACGGGCCGCGAAACCGCTCGCGAAGTGTCTCATTAAATTTATACCAACATTCGCATTCCCGTCGGAGGACGTAGCACCCAATTAAACGTTTGATATAGGGTGGTCCCCCTCGATGTTTTGACTTTTCCTCGGCACACGTCCGCGGGTCTCGTGAAACGGCAAAAATAATCCACCCAGAGGATGTGAAAGAGAGACGGAAAAGTGCATTCGCGATTCGCGGAACGAAGGAGAGTCTTTGCACCGTACAAAGTGTAAAATTACTGGCGTAAAGTACGCCGAATCGGCGGGAGTAGCCTTTGACTGGCTATTTAACGTCATCTCGAAATCCTCCATGATGGTCTTCATGTCGTTTTGCGCGATAAAACCTACGGCGTTTTATATCCTTCGATGGTACGTTGATTTTTCTTTTTGGAACTTAAATCTTTGTTACTGAGTTGATTTTTGCCATTAATAGTGATTACATTTTAATTAGATTTGGGAGATTGATTTGAAGGACTAGATTTGTCTGACTGCATGTAGTTTTAGTCTGTAGGTAGATTCTGACTATGGAATTAGACTGTAAGTAGATTCAGACGTCAGATAGATTTCGACCGCAAGTAGATTATGACGGTATTGCGATAAGTACAGGCGATTTGGCGAGGTCGAACAGGATTCTTTAAATTTGCTTACAATGTAATTGTTTTATTAAACCCTTACCGTACAATAACGAGTGCTACTGTAAATGGAAAAGTGAATTTTGAAGTGCTCTAAAAATGATTTGATTACAAAGATCAGTGAGTCCTGATAAAATAAAATCAATTCCACGCTATTCAATATTACGTTAAGTCATTTACTATATCCCAAATTAGGGGTTAGATTGTTATTTTAGTAATTGATTCAGAGTAATTGTACATTTAATCACAAAAGAAATGGCACGGCAAGGGGTTAATTGTCGAATTTTCTTTGTAAATGTTAATGTTTAACGTTAGAGATTTCTTGAGGATGAAGTTTAGTTTTGCTCGTTAAATATAGACGTTTCTATTGTAAGTAATTTTAGGGGTAAATGTTTCTACAGCAATTCGCAAAAGTTCTCGAGTTTCGTTGCAGTTGTAAAGACACTAGGGGGTAATTCGATGGGATAAAGTGATTCAAATCCTTTGTTCGAGGAATCTCTTTGACGGTACGGCGTATCGTATAAAGACCAGGGCGAAATGCTAAAAAGATATGCTTGATGCCAATGTCACACCTTCGTTTTTGGATTTCGAGGAACTTCCGAGATCCAGTAGATGGGACAGACGTGACGTTTATTAGTTTCCCTTCGAAACGTAGCTTCTTTTATCGCCGAAGAACGTGTTCAACGAGGAGTGGAACAGCTCTGGGAGAAATTCGAATTATTGTCTCCACAAGTTGCACGTGTTCTGTATAAACTGATATTGTCCGGAGTTTTATTCGCGGAATCAAACGTTTTATCTTCCATATCAGAGATTTAGACGTCTTAGTTTTGCATGAAGGTTTACCTTCTTCAACCTGCGCAACTGTTTTATTTCCTTTCGTTGAAATCTCACGATAATTATTCTCTCCAGCATGGAAAATATAAAATGAATTTTTTCCTTCTAAAATGTTTAACAAATCAGAGGAGATATTTACTGTTCTTTTATACAATTGTCAAAATCACAGTACGCCTTAAGGTAGCATTATGATATAGTTCTCTTGTTCGAAACTGACACAAAAGACATGACAGTTAAAATAACAGTAAAATCCTAGAATTTCATCCATATTTTTTTTCAAAGGAAAATCACCTATTTCAACATCCTTGCTCGGAGTTTATCGTCACTTCAAGCTAATGTTTATAGCTTCTCCGAATTTCTTCTCTCGAATTTCTTCTTCACAAATACTTATTTCTCTATATCGAAAATTAATAATGGCCAAAAAAGACAGATTCTACAAACAACCACCAGTTAAAGATTCAAAACTTCAACCATCTTTTATGTACAATGTATTACTTTCTAACGGGACAAGTACGCACTGTATCCGCGAAATTTTTCAAATTAATTAACCGTGAACTGTCGACAGCTCGTGGGTTATCATGTTACTTCGACTTAACTTGCCAAAGATCTCGTTAATTACTTGCCAATTTGGAACAGTCTCTTTGAAGGGGTAAAAAATCATCGTGACGGAAGTCCATGATTAGTAAAATCGTACGATTACTGTATCTGGATTATGTTAATGTTATTCCGTTATTTATACAATCTTGACATTTTCCTATTCGATTCGTTTCGCATTCGCCGACAGGTTGACGCTGCGCGGGTGTTATGTCGCACGGAAAGTCTGCCAAAAAGTCCGGCAACGTGGTGCCAGTTTTCGCGATAACGCGCCGCTTGCTCGATTGTACGAGACTATTTTGATACTATAATTATAATTAGATTGTTTCTAAATATGCATGTTTAAGATAAATATGTCAACGTAACGGCGGTGATTTTACACGGCGTTAAAAGTGAACGTATTAAAATCGGCCATTTTGGACAGGATTAATAACGACGAACAGGTGTGGACGGAGGTCATAAAGGAATTTCAGTTTGTCTTACGTGGCGATTCTTGAGATTATTATAATTTTCGGAAAATTGTAGAGTTCATTGTCTGTCGGTGAATTGTCTCCAATTTGCAGAGTTGTATTGGGGTAAATTAAGATTTCAAGGTAACTGAAAAGTTCAAGGGGAGTTAAAATTTGAAGTGGAAGTTTCAAAGTATTTTGTAATTCGGGGAAGTTTGTTGAGTTGATTGTCTGTTGGTCGAGTTGTCAGAAAATCCGTCACTAACAAGTATATTACGTCACTTGTAAGTATTATTTTCAATGTGCTGAATGTTGCAAGTGTAAATAAGATCGTAAAGGAATTCTTGTTCACATTTTTAGTTGCAATTTTTGAGAATAATATAATTTTTGGGATATTCTTAGAGTTTGTTCTTTCAGTGGAACAATTTTGAAATTTGTCTCTTTGTAGAATTTTTTCCGGTTTATATCGAGAGTTTACAGAAATTCGAGTTTAGATTTCAAGCGGTGACTTTTGAGAATATTAAAATTTCGGAAAATTTGTACCGTCTGTTCTTTGAGGATTGTATCGCGAGTAAAACGATCTTAAAAATGATCTCCAATTTGTAGAATGGCGTAAATCTGCGGCCTGCCAAGAAACCTGATGACACAGTATCGGGAAGGAGTTCGACTAGTAATACACAACATGTGGGTCATTATTTCTATTTCACACCATTATCAATTAGTACAATCATAACTAATAACCTCATAAAATTCCTCAACAAATATCAATATCCACTACCACCTCTACCCTTAAAACTACCCCCAATTTAAAATTCCCTCCAATTTCTCAAATACATTTACAAAAAAATCCTCAATGCAAACATCCAAAAACTTGAATTTTCCACCCTACCAAATACCTAAAAAAATATCATACCAATTTCCCAATTTATACCATGACCTTGACCCCAAGGCCACCTCAAACAAAATTCTCTAAACATTCCTCCCCCTTCTTCACTACAAAAACAATCACCACAATTAATCTACTCCCCCATAAAGACCGCACAGAACGTTACCACCTGTCAGCACAAACAATCAAAACCAAAGGGAAAGACTTGGCAAAAAGGCAAGATTCCAGGTACCCTCGTGAGTCAGAAGGTCATAGACTTTGCGCACAACGAAAAAAGGTTCCACGTGGAGAACCATATACTCGTTCATCTCCTAAACGATCATCAGTCCGAAGTAGTCGGCAAGTACTTTGACACTTGCTGCACGACCTGCCAAGAAGTGCGATTACACGCTCGTGGACGACGTCGAGTTTTACAACGGCGTGCCGCAGGACGGTCGTTCGAGTTGGAAGGACAGCGGTTTTAAAATAAGCTCGCGAGAGTCTCAGCGCTCTGCCAATGCCTATCGGTCCAACCAGTACGTGCGCTCTCTCCCTTTCAGTAGTCGTTGATCGTGCACCGTACTCGCAGCAGCAGCAGCAGCAGTAGTAGCAGCAGGAGTAGCAGCATTAGTAGCAACATCACCACCATTAGTACCAGCAGCAGCACCAGTAGTCGTGGCTGTTGTAGTCTTCGGTGCCAGTACGCATTTTAACTTCCGCGGCGGCGTCGGCGTTTGCATACGCGCGCCTGCTTATCAGCCAGCCGCATCGGGTCGCGGAGCTTTCAGTTTTTCTTCGCGGCAGAAGAGACCGAAATCTCACGGGGATACGAACCAATGAATCCGCGATTTACAAATTCTCTCTGTGTCTTGTGTTTAGTTGTAAATGCAAATCCTATAGACTAGGTGACACGTGGTACCGGATCGTTTTCTTCTCTTTTGTTTTTTTTCTTTTCATTTCAATGATTAATTATAATTTATGTGCGCGCGGTTTGTTAAGTATTTGTTTTGCTTGACGGGAGTGTCTTTAAAAGTGATTTTCACTGTGTCTGAGACATTTGGTCGAGGAAGGTGATCTAAGAAAATTTGAACCAGGGGGATGTTACGTTGAATGGTAAGTGAAGGTCAGTGAAGATTTGTAGAGAGGATAAAGATGGGATTTTGTTTTAATTTGGTATACTTTTACGGGGAAATAGAGATGGATAGTATTGTATATCGGTTTGTTATAGAAGTTTGAGGAATGTTTGGATTGTTTTATAGATTGTTGGTATTTCGTTATTTAGAGAGGATAATTGTAGTAAATAATGCCGGTTGAATTTGTGGGGTACCGATGAATTTTGTTACCGATGACGACTCGGAAGTACGTTGCGTATCAATTGTGGGGAATATCAAAGAGGTTCGCAAGTTTGTACACAAAGGCCCGGGCCGTACAAATGGATGATCAAAGGGGCAATGTTTCCAACAGCACTTCATTAGACGCCGCGAGGATGTTCCGTCGAAATGTTCTCTCCTCGTCTTCTGTCTTTCGTCTCTGGCCGTGATTCCTGTCGAAGTGGTTCGTGTATTTTAACGTTAACGTGAATATAAGACAGATCGAATTGGCTTAGACGTACTATTTAAAAGATCGATCGATCGTAAACGCAATTTGGTTTCTGATCAATCTCAGGAATCCCCTCGGCGCGCAGTTCTTCGATTGTATATTTTCCTACGGCTTGTTTCACATCCGTTCCTTCTCTTTTGCAATTAATTCGGAATCCCTTTCGAATCTTACGTCATCTTTTTCCTCTCTACTCTCAATATTACATATATTATTATGAAACCGTAAATGTATATTTTTATGTAACGCATCTTAGATTAACGAATAACTCATCGAAGGAAGATCGATATTCCACTCACAGCGAATATCAGATTACATCGTGTCTCTGGCAAAGAGTGAAATGAAACATCGTATATCGTCTTGATACCATTGGACGTATCGAAAAAAAAGGACGAAGAGAAAAAATAAGAAACAAAAAATCTTCATTGTGCATCGATCCAACACGTAAGAAGCGGCCTTCGACAACCGAAGCCGAATTAAAAGAAATACACAAAGTGAAAGAAGTGGTTTAAGCCACCGCGTAGTCGGACATCGGATAATCGATTGTCGAACCTCCCTCTACCGTTTTTTTTTTCCTGACCAGAGAGTGGATCAGTGGTAAAAACTCGGATGGAAATTATGTGACGAGCGAGCAGATGTCAGGTGTCAGTTGCATGGAGTCAGACCTACGATACTCCATACGTTCCTATTTCACCATCGACAAGCTCATGGGAATTCAAACCACTGCTCAATTCGTCGAAAAGTACCACCACATTATCGGTGAGCCGCTTTTTTTTTCCCTACCGTTCTCTTTTAGAGCAACGAGAAAAACGCGGAGGAAGATTGTGTATTATCTTTTTTTTTTCACTAACTCTTTTTTTCCCTTATGTTCTCTCTTCTTCATTGCGCAGAATTTTTAAAACAGTTAATCTTCATGGTTTCTCATTTGTAGATTTTGTATTATTTTCCATAGGAATGTTTCGCGTCGATGAAATCTCTCTGGGAGAATTATCTAATAGAATTTGAAACACATTGATACGGTTTATTATCATTGATGCGTTATAACATTGGCAATATAGATTATTAGTACATTAGCGATGCATTTAAATAGAACGATTCTATAATGCGAGGGGAAATATTGTTGAGAGTATAGAATCTCAGCATAATTTCCGTGAGCGTCATAAATCTGCCAACTTAAATGTAGTTCCGTGCTGAAATCTTGGGTCACCGCAACGCGTGTAGAGGTGAAATAAAGCCGATCGTCTTGCACGCGTAAAACCCGTTAGATGAGGGCATTTTACTTATCATCGTTATGATAAATACAATCTGGCAGATAACAAGAAAACGTTATGTTTCATTCGGAGAACCCTCTTTTAATTTTTCGTTCTTCCGAATACATTTGAAATCGCGATTTATATTTGAACATTGAAGATTTGTATTACATAAGAACAGAGACTTGACAGTGGATTAATATCGAATTTTTTTTTCAATCTTCCTCCGTGCTTTTTTACATTTTGTCTTGGCGATTTTTATTAGAACTAGGTATACAGTTTATGCATACATTTTTTTGAGAGAGTTTGGTGCACGTGGTATAGGTGAGATAATAGCAAAATTCATTTGAGAGTTTGAATTACTTGAAACATGAAATCCTGTGAGGAAGAGGATAGATGCTAATGAATTTAATTATATTTGATTTTTGATTTTTAGACGTTGAAGATTGGAGAATTTTGTTATTCCATTTATACCACTTTCATTAAACAATTGGCATATTTAAGTAGAAAAGTATATACCGTTCGGTCGTTAACCGATATTTGGAACCGTATCCCAATGCAGTCCTAAACATCCTTTCCACCGAAGTCAGTGAAAAATCGTATGCTACGTAGAAACGGTGAAGGTAACAAATGCTGTCAATCCGTTTTCCTTTGTTTTCTATTATTTAGCCTCGTCTCTATTTCACCATCGCTGAATTATTTCTCTGAAATATTCTTCGGCAAACTCTCAATCAACTGTGCCCGTCTCGTTCCGTTATTCCTACCTCTTCCTACAGTGTCCTTCATACACTCTCAATTCTAAATCTGTGGTAAAAGTATCTCAAAAAAAAGCTTCTACCACCAATTCATAAAAATCCTCCCATTTATTAAATCGAATTAAAAAAAATATTATTAAACACTATAGAAATATTATCACCATTTTTACGATCAATCTAAAAAATCGACAAACTTCTACCACCAAAAATATTTTAACCCTTTTTATAAGGGTAACTTCTAAAAAGTTACCCATATATTTAAACAAATAAAAATAAAAATTATTAAACACTATAGAAAAATTATTATCATCTCGACGATCAATTTCTAAAAATTCTACCACCAATTCATAAAGAACTTCCCATATACTTAATCAAATTTAAAACAAGATGTTATTAAACACTACAAAAAAAATTGACAAACTTCTACTTAATTCTTCTAAAGAATTAAGTAAAAAATTTTCTTCTAAAACTCCTATTTAATTAAATTAAAACAAATTATTATTAAATCTTACAGAAAAATTATCGTCATCTTTACGGTCAATTTTCACCGTTCAAAAATCCATGTAACCTGTGCGGATCAACAATCTGTTTATGTCTCGTAGGTTGTTACATCAAAAAAGAAATTATTGCTTTTAAATCGACGTCACGTTTACCATTGAAAGGAGTCTATAAATATCGTACGCTCGTCAAAAAGAAGGCGCTCCGAGCGAAACTTTAAACCACTCCTGGGTAATCTGCCGGGATCCACGCGCGTTTCACGGTGTTTCTGTATCCGTTGATGAAATGTGATCGACAGTCGGACAGCGATCAGAGGTGGGGTCGGTGTATATATTTAAAACCGTTTCGTCAGGGATTTTCCCGGACTGTGCGTCTTGAATACGTCAGGAAGACTGACACGTTCGATAATCCGTCGATCGGAAGTCCGATCAATCGTTAGATCCTAAATGTTGCCCATCGAATAGATTTTCTTCTTCTCTTTGCAATTTTCCTTCGGTTTCGACTGTTAAGGTCATTTCTACTTATTTAGGTAGTTTACTAATCGAGGCTATGATATATTAAATAATAAATTAAGAAACATTTGCAAGATGGGACGGAGCATTTGAATTTGGTCTCCTAGTTGCTGAGTCTTCCTTTTTTTAGCTGCCGTAGCTTCAAACTTACCCGTTTTAGGTGGTTTGAGAACCAACAAGTGTATGATATATTAAATAGTAAATTAGGAAAAATTTCTGGAAAGTAAGGCAAAGCTTGAACCCGCTAATTAAGAGTCCGGGTCTTTTTCTACTTAACCACTGTAGCCTTGGACCACACCGTTTTAGGTGGTTTCGGAACCATCGAGGCTATGATATATTAAATAATAAATTAGAACAAATTTCCTAGAGCTGGGGGAAGATTTGATCTTGAGCACAATGATCGTGTATGTCCAAGCCTTTGTCTCCTTAGCTACTGTTATCCTGGAACTCATGTTTCAACTGGGTTCCCAATTGTTGAGGCTATAATATCCACGTTACAGGAAAAATTAAACATTTGCAAGGGTTGATTTATTTGAATTTGAGTCTATTAATGTGAGTCTTTATCTTTATACCCACCATTCCCCTGGAGCTAATGTTTTAGTTGTGTTCCAAATCGTTGAGGCTGTAATATACACGTTACAGGAACAATTAAAAATTTGCAAGGGTTGATAGATTTGAATTTGAGTCTACTGATTGCGAGCTTGGATCTTTACCACCTCATCCTCCATTACTCTGGAGCTCATATTTCGGTAGGGTTCCTAATCGTTGAGTCTATAATATACACATTACAGAAAAAATAAAAAATTTGTAAGATTTGATAGATTTGAATTTGAGGCTATTGATTGTGAACTCGAGTTTTTATCTCCTCACCCTCCATTGCACTGGAGCTAATATTTCAGCAGGGTTTCGAATCATCGGGGCTATAATATACATATTACAGGAGAAATCAAGAAATTACTAGATTTGATAGATTTAAATTTGAGTCTATTGATTGTAAGTTCGAGTTTTTATCTCTTCACCCTCCATTGCACTGGAGCTAATGTTTCAGCAGGGTTTCGAATCATCGGGGCTATAATATACACATTACAGTAAAAATCAAGAAATTACTAGAGTTGATAGATTTGAATTTGAGTCTATTGATTGTAAGCTCGAGTTTTTCTCTCTTCACCCTCCATTGCACTGGAGCTAATATTTCAGCAGGGTTTCGAATCATCGGGGCTATAATATACATATTACAGTAAAAATCAAGAAATTACTAGAGTCGATAGATTTGAATTTGAGTCTATTGATTGTAAGCTCGAGTTTTTATCTCCTCACCCTCCATTGTACTGGTGGTAATGTTTCAGCAGGGTTTCGAATCGCCGAAGCTATAATATACACATCACAGAAAAAATTTCTAATGAGTGACGCACGATTCGAACTTGTTTCCTCTGATTGAATGTCCGAGTCTTTGCCTGCTCACCCACCGGAGCTAACTTTTTTTCTTTTCTTTTTCGTTTCTCATTCTGTCCCTCTTTCTTTCTTTTCGCAGCACGCGATCGTGAAATTTCCTTGCCGTGGAGAACAATGCATCGGTTAATGAGAAAATCGATCTACTCGAGTCTTGTTTACCGGTACCATGGAAATAGGACACCTCGGCGAAACTATTTATTTAAAGGAATCTCTCGAACGTGTCCTTGAATTAATTCGACGATACTAAGTAATTATCACGGAATGCTTTACAGCGAGGGAAGATTGTAATTAAATACGCTCCGACGCGCACCGGCTGCAATCGTTTCCGAGATCTTCTATTTCATAATATCGTTCACTTCGACGGTTCGCATCTCCGAGGTGTATTATTACCGTTGAATTTTCGATTCCCTCTTCGTGCAGTTTGTTGTTTTCATGAATATTCAGAACAGAAATGCATCTGTCTTATAATTGCAAGGTGGAGTTAAGGTGGAATAAGACTGGAAATCGTAGAACAATCATTGAAACGTTATCACTTAAGTATTAATTAATAGAATTACCAATAATTACATTGATATTTATATTTATACTCAATTTTTTGGGGGGATGTTTCATTCGATTTGAATTTTCATGGTCATTTCACTTAAGATACACAGTTTTAGGTGTATTTCGAATCACTGATGCAATGATATGCTAATTAGTAATTTAGATTAAATTTCTCAGAGGTGACGGAGGAGTTTTCGAACTCGAGCCGACTAATTGCAAGTCCAACCCCTTACTTCCTTTCCCACTATATCTCTCATACTCTGTTTCTAAGTATTTTATGTCATTTACGTTTCAATACCAACAGTTCATCTTCAGTTAATAATTACAAATTGATCTTAAAGATTAATAGATAATTAAATAATAATATAATTTAAAAAATTGGTTATTCAAGTGAATGAACGAAGAATGAACAAATTGTATATCGAATTCGTACGAAGTCATGATGATAGTTTTCATCATGGATTTCTGCCAGCCGCTATGAGTCGAAATTTCTCTGTTCGCTTATACGTGTGAGTCGTGAATACACGTATTATCAAAACGAAATTCACATATTCCCGCGTGAACGGATAGACCGCACGGATACGTCAAGGAAAATTTCGTAGCTGACACTTCCTCGTCTACGTCACAATTTTGAAATAATGCTTGGAACGAGACGCAACGTGAATAACTGGCTTCCCTGAATTTTCTTCATTAAAATTCGAAATAATTCCGTGAGAGTCTGACATTTAAAATGCGCTGCAATTTCACAGTAAAAATGTTTATAATTCGTTATTTTAGCGAATACAATTGAAACGTAGTTACGAGGATAATATTCCATCGAAGAGTTGCATCCCGTAACTTCACGCAGCAGTTTTAATACCCGCCCTGAAAAGCGGGAAAGTTTAGTCATTGTTTTGCAACGCCACTCTTCATTGGCATCGAACTATATATTGTTCTTTTTGGACGAGCTCTCAGAAACGATAGAGTTATCTTCAACGAGGTTTTACGTTTTCGCAATGCCTCGCGCGATCACGTTCACCATTTATTTTTGCCGTCGTGAGAGCAGATTTTTTTCGGCGCAAAAACCGTCGATACAAAGTGGCCCATGAAACTGGAAAAAGAGCCACTTGTATAGCGCATGCAGTTGAAATTTGATTGATCCAAACGCGCCCGATATTCTAAGCGAAAATCAGCAAATCCTACGAGCTATTGTAACTCTATAATTCTTTTTTCCATTTTTCCAAAAAAAAAAATGTCACTTAATACAAGCTACCATCTCACAAACATCTCCGTTTCATATTTTGCAACGATCTTAAACATTCTAAATTCAAACCATTCTTCCCTAGTATCCTACACAATCTTTTCCCATTTATTATCATCATTATCAAAATTCAATTCTAATTATAATTCATCAATTTTCACACTAGATTACCGGACTCACGTCAAAGTAGATACAACACTAATATTTTATTAATTTTATTTATTATTACATATAGAACTAACATTTCTATACCTTTCATTATTCTATTAAAAACCCACATTTGTTAAAAAAAAATTACTTAAGTTTTACTATACATGTATTTATAGCAATAAAATTGTAAATGAGTCAAATTTACTCACTCCGGCAATCTAATGTTAACACATGAAATAACACATGAAATAATCCACCAAAAACCTTCTTCAAAGCCCCCCATGTCCAACGTCTTCGTACCCCATCGATCTTCAGCGCAAGCTCGCTGATGTAGCAGCCCCAAGCGAAAACGACGATCTAAACGAATCGCACAACGATTAGGACAAATCTGTTGGAGATTTTGGTAACATCGAATGACACAATCCTTCCGTGTACGACAACCGAAACGATCGATATACTTGTAGCACGTTTTGCACGTACTATTTGGCAGAGATCGCCGTTCCGCTTGCGTATTGACCGGCTGGCATACGCTGGATCGCATAATCCATAAATAAGTGCTATCCACTTCGACCGTCTATATGTTTTGCGATGGATGTAGGCTGCAGTTGTAGGCAGTCAGGATTATTAGTCTTGTATTCGTTTCGTGAATATTTGGAGATGGGATTAATACATGCACTCAGGATTAATACGATGCAACCGATGAAAGGCCAAATACCTTGAATTATCCTACCGATGATTCAGAGTGGATTGAATAATTTGAGGAATGTGTTAACTCGGCAATGAGATTATGTATGAATTTGTAGGAATTACATTCCATTGCTACACTCGTATTTCAGGATTTTTACTTGACATTATGTCAGTTGATTAGACTTTTTGATTTGTGAGGAAATTCTCTTTGAATACATTCGTTGGATTTTTTTTTGTTTTGAGCTTTTATGTTCCGGTTTTTGTTGTAAATAACTAATCTATAGTTCTGCAGTTTTGATTAAAGATTTTTGGTATTGAATATGTTGAGAGGTATAGCAAATGCATTTTTTTTTTAATTAGAGAAGGGCTTTTATTATGGTAAAATCTTGGGATTGTAGCGGCTTTAGAGAAACGAAGCGACGGGGTAGATAGATTTGAAAACACTGAACAGAATATGCACACGTGTTTTCGACGCTTATTGCATTGCTCGTCGGCTGACAAGAGAACGTAATGATTGTTAAATGTATCCAGAGGTACCGTCATATGGTACACTTAATGTACTGGAACCTTGAAGCTTAATTAGGTTCTTACTCATTACTTCGCATTAATCGACAGCAAGCCACGTCTTTCTCAGATTGGATGGTCGATGCGACAGAATTTTGTAACAATCTCGATAGATTATCTGACATGACGTGCCTTATTTTGCATTTTTTAATCGACAAGCTTTATTTAGTTAGTGATTTCTATTGGATACAAATTTTATTTTTTTTTTATCAGGAATTGAATTTGTAATTTTATTTAATATAAATAGAATTAAATAGAGAGGTAATTGGTGTAAGAGCATTCACTCGAGAAGAGCGCAAGTGAATTAGGAAATTAGTAGTCAGACTAGATGACTTCTACAGTATTCGCGTAAATATTGAATATTGAAAGAATGATGCAAGTGACTTGAAAAACCGGATTCAATGAAATTGGAATAACACATTTGCATTCATGATTGTTCGATAAATGATATTTTTCTATTGTAATTAATCGAAACGTTAGTGTTACACGTGAGTCTTAGACGTACTAAATTCGTATATGACATAATACTGATATTTGCAACGCTACTGTCGCCTACACTATTCACCTAGAAATAAAATTAAACCAGTGATTCTAGTTTCTTGTTTCTGTCGATTCATAAGTCAAACAAAATTTTTAACAACTAATAAAAAAAAATGAAGGCTATAGTATTTATAACATTTGGTGTTCTCTTTAGAACATTTGAAACTTTATAATCGAATGCTGATTTTCCATTTTAATGGACACGTAGTGTTAAAATATTCATTTTTTAATGCAGAAATTCGAAGGAGAAAAATTAAAAACTGATATTGAGTTTCTTGATTTTCAATACAGCTAATTTATGCTGGTTTAATGTTAATCGATGAGAATGCAATTGCATAAGAGTAGCCGTCTGCATTTCATGCCAGACTTATAAATTATTTATCCACACTAAAAAAAGACATTGTTAAAAACCTGTCGCTGCCAACGCTTTGAAGAATTCCCACAAAATTCGTTCGGTAACTGCGGAAACATCTCTATCGATACCAAAAACAATTGCTAACTACATTAACAATATTCAACTATTTTAATAAATACAAATAACACAATCTTAACATTTCAATCAAAATATTCGTCAAGTTCAATAATCATTTCAAATTATCCATAGATATTTAGAATTCCCGCGACTTAATCATCATCGTCTCTATCTTCAGAGTAACTTTCAACCCTTAGCAAAATCAACCCCTGGAAACGCGATAGAAGTACTTCTGTTTCCATTCTTTCCATCAACACATAAATGTTGATATCGTTCTTATCATCAAAGCCATACCGATATCGGGAAAAGAAAGAAGTTACATCGAGCTTGCAAGCTCGACTGCCACCTTACGAGTCCTTACGAAAATAGTAAAGCTCGGTTTGTACGGTGGCGACTCTGACGGTTCCGCATCGAATTTCCCGCCGAAGCTTTTCTGATCTCGCAAGCTCGATCTACACGCGGCAGGACGGGCAAAAGCACCGGCGCGTGCGGCGACCTTGCGATATTTTTGTGCCAGTCTAAAAATAATTCGCACATTTTATAATACAACCGGCGAGAAGCGACCGAACCACGCCGATCGTCGATCGGCTGCTCCTGGAGCACGTCGATGCCGATCTTCCGTGGCGCCTATCTTGAAAATCTTTTACATTTAATCGTATCCTCCCCTCTTTGCCCGGAAAGAAATAAATATGCCGAAGGGCAAATAAACTCTGACCGATCGTTGCGTCTGCAGACGCGTTCTAAACACCGTCGAAGATAAAATCGGAGCGAATTTGTCGGCGCGTTTTCTTACATTTTGCAATGTAACTTCGATGATTCTTTAAGAATCTTCGTCATTGATTAAAAGTCTAACAGTCTGCCTTAAGAAAATCTGACGCGAATACGTAATTCTATCTTTTCAACTTCTAACGTGTTTCTCGAACAAACGAAACTCGTGTATACAGAATTTCTAACATTCGTCGAGCTTTATTATCGTCGATCTAACGAAGCTTTATTAATAGACGATGCTCTCATCCAGGTACTCGTTATACGAATTAACGAAACCGATGCACAACTTTAATTATCTCCGACTCGAAATCTTCGAGGATATTACGTCCGACTGAAATTTTATCAGATGTGATCTTACGAAAGAGATTACTTTCTAATGTTCTCATATATCATGTAATATTACCAACAGGATCTATTTTAACCCTTTGCACTCCGAGCCACCTCTGAAGTTATCTATTAGCAACTTGTCGGCACTTTATTATTTTCTATTTTGTGCAATTTCTATAGAAAAATTCAGGTAAACATATATTTCTTAAAACTTTGGGGTGCAGTAAGTTCATTCTTTGTAATTGCTAATAATTTCATGGTCCCCTTAGGGTGCAACAGAGTGATATGATAAACTTACAATGTCCCCTCAGGTGGGACATCGGAGTGCAAAGGGTTAAAGAACACATTAAACCATCCAAACTTGCATACCTGACTTCTCAAACCTCCAATTTTAATTCTACCCCTTCCAACTTCTACCTTATCCAGATGTACAATAATTATGTATAAAAATTAACATATCATATTCGTTTCTCCATAGAATTATGTACCCATGCTTATTGTGATTTTAATCCATCATTCAATACCAATCAACCCTCTCCCCCTGAAAGAAGCGTCACGACGTCGGGATTTGCACGATGTATACGCGGCGCAGACCAAACGGTGGCGATCATGTGAGCACCAGAACAGAATTAACACGAAGGGGGGCCGATCCGGTATTTCTGGCGCGATTGTCCGGCGAAAAATAGATTCGTATGGCGGTTCGGATTAAAAGACGCCACTGGGACGATTATTCTGGCGCTGTTACGCTACCCGTGTCCTTCCGTAATTCTTTCTCTCTCGCACCTTCCTCTTCTTCACGTTCTTCCTCCTCGTTCTAGTAGTAGTAATAGTAGTAGGGCTAATAGTAGTAAACGAGGAGTATAGTAATAATGACAACGGCTGAGACAGTAGTCGTAGTTGTAAAAGTTGATTTAGTTGCACGGATGATACCGTTGAACGACGTTTAAACGAGATGGATTTACTTTTGACCAAGTTTGTCACAGTATTAATTTAAGAAAATTCATTAGTATTAATATTATAAAATTCACAGTACTAATTTAGAAAATTCATTTCTTGGGATGTTTCACTTTGAGTATGGGAAAGATTGAATGCTACTTGTTGCTGCCTTTTTTTTTCATGGAATGTTACATTAGGATTTGAAGAGGAATGTTGAATTTTGATAAGTGATATTAGATTTGTAGGATGAGATTTTTTTGTTGTTGCGTTAAATTTAAAGATTGCGTAAGATTTTAGTTTGCTGGGTTATTCCTTACTCGTCGGGAATTACAAATATCTGGATAAGCTTGGAGGTTTGAAAGGTATTCGGATCCTTGGGTATTCAAAGCACTCGGTATTCAAACCTTGCTCGAAGTGTATATTTATTCTTGCCGCTTACTTTTTACGCTCGACACTATAAATATTATCGCGTTGGGATTTGCGTACATACACTTTTTCAATGCTTTGACGTTAGAAACACACCCCGGCGCCTCAAATTTCTCTGCTGAGACTCCCATTAAAATCCTTCATAATAATCAAGATTAATGAAAATAGCGCGACCCTGTAAATCGTATATTTTCCTTGTTTACACGTTCCAGAGATTTTATAAACTTACACTCTTTTAAGTGAATTTTAATTGACACGTTGACTGCCATGGGGGTCACCGGTGACCGGCGCTATTGAATTCATTGAAATTTCATGTAACTTTTTAATTGTAATATTTACGAATTTTCTAACACATTCAGCATTTAGATATTGGTGTTCAGAAGATAAAATCCTGTTGAATATATGTCTATTTGTATTTTTGAAGTTTCTGCTGTACAAAGATGAGATTTTAATAGGAAAATTATCATTTCAGTGAAAATGAAAAAACGATGGAAATATCGGTGGTATTCAACGTCTTAACAAACATTTCGAGAATTATTCCAAAGAGTAAAATCTTCGATTCGAAGAATTTGATAGAATCAATAGAAGGGAGGAATATCGATAAAACACATTACAAATTCTTTCTGTGTCTCTTAAAACAACAGAATGACACTTAATTTATTCCACTTGAGAATTCTTCATCAGCAATTCTATCACGTCGCTTGAAAGCTTGAAAAATTGATCCTTCAATTATTTTCAACAGCATGTCCTTTTTGCAATTTCTCGGAAATAAATGGAACAGCTGTATCAACGATTAAATGCCACGTTAATAGAGTGTTCCACTTCCCTCTGAATTTCGGGATACGTATAAACGTTTGCATTCGGAAGAACTGCAAAACACAATTAATTCGCGTGTCACGAGGTTGAGATCGCGCGACGTTTTACCGTTTGTTGTGTCAGATAAAGCTCACGTGGCGATGCAAATGATTTCAAATAGGCTTGGCCGAGAGTTCGCTCGAAATAGCGGCAATCAGTCGATGACACTGTGCGTTGCTCTTTCGTGACGAGTGGTTCGACATCGGTCATCAGCCAACTCGTCTCGACGGATCGTCATCGATTGATGACGGTGCTCTTCCGATTCTCTATCAATGTGTATTTTCTTTTTAATTAGTTCATTTTCAAAATTTCTTCTTTGAGATTTTTTATAGAATTATCTAATTTATTATTATATTTGCGAATTAGCTGTACGTGACCAGGCGTTGCTGTGGCTCAGTTTGGTTACTTATCTGAATTTTAGCTCCTTAATTGAGAGTCTGAGGTTTTATCTTCTTAACAACAATAGCGCCCTAATAATTTAATTATTGAGAATAATATAATACGATTGGAACATTTTAGAAGCTTTTTAACGCCGTATCAATAGAGAGGTCCACATCCCTCACCACGGCCACCCTGAAATCAGACTTCTTCGACTTTGAGATTAAATATCTCAGTCATTTTTGGGTCGCTCGTGATGAGTCTTTTTTCTACGTCTTCCTTGAAGTTTTGGCTTTCGATCGACGCCAATAAAATGATTTTCTAAAAACCAGTTTTTGCGTGAGGCTCTCGAGTCGGGAAAATGAGCCTCACACTTTAAAAAACAATGATCGGATTTTTTCGACGGAAGAAAGTTAAAGTAGACACTTTCACGAATAAAATTGCGTAAAATTCATCCCTCTCCGACTCCCAGAAGCAAAATTACGAATTTTCAAATTTTAAGTAGTGCCGGACCCCGGCTACCCTGACCCCCCATCGGGCCACATTAAAATTGGACTTCTTCTACTTTGGAATTAAATATCTCGGCCATTTTTGGGCCGATCGTGATGAGACCTTTTTCTACGTCTTCCTTGAAGTTTTGGCTTTCGATTGACATCAATAAAATAATTTTCTAAATTTGAGTTTTTGCGTGAGGCTCTCGAATCGGAAAAATGCGTCTCACACTTAAACGAATGAAGATCGGACCTTTTCGATGAAAGTACGTCAAAGTAGACACTTTCACGATTAAAATGGCGTAAAATTCATCCCTGTACGACCACCAGAAGCGAAATTACGAATTTTCAAAATTTAGGTAGTGCCGTTTCCCTGGCCGCCCTGACCCCCGCATCGAGTCACCCTGAAATCAGACTTCTTCGACTTTGAGATTGAATATCTCAGTCATTTTTGGGCCGATCGTGATGAGACTTTTTTCTACGTCTTCCTTGAAGTTTTGGCTTTCAATTGACGCTAATAAAATAATTTTCTAAATATGAGTTTTTGCGGGAGGCTCCCGAATCGGAAAAATGCGTCTCACACTTAAACGAATAAAGATCGGACCTTTTCGATGAAAGTACGTCAAAATAGACACTTTCACGATTAAAATGGCGTAAAATTCATCCCTCTACGACCCCCAGAAGCGAAATTACGAATTTTCAAAATTTAGGTAGTGCCGTTTCCCTGGCCGCCCTGACCCCCGCATCGAGTCACCCTGAAATCAGACTTCTTCGACTTTGAGATTGAATATCTCAGTCATTTTTGGGCCGATCGTGATGAGACTTTTTTCTACGTCTTCCTTGAAGTTTTGGCTTTCAATTGACGCTAATAAAATAATTTTCTAAATATGAGTTTTTGCGGGAGGCTCCCGAATCGGAAAAATGCGTCTCACACTTAAACGAATAAAGATCGGACCTTTTCGATGAAAGTACGTCAAAATAGACACTTTCACGATTAAAATGGCGTAAAATTCATCCCTCTACGACCCCCAGAAGCGAAATTACGAATTTTCAAACTTTAGGTAGTGCCGTTCCCCTGGCCGGCTATTGATATAACGTTAATTTAATGACAAAGCAGGATACACGTAAATGAATTATTAAAGTTCCTACAATTATCCCTCAGTGTGTTTACCACCACACAACAATCAATGACAGAGAATATCATGATTTTAATTTCACTTCTGAAATATCAGAAATACAACTTGAAATGAGTGTTCTTATACTCAAGTAGATGTAAAAGTAAAGGCTATTGGGATTTGACAAAATCGGACATGACATCTGGTGGCGGACGATAGAAGTAATCTTAGATTGCATTAAATACAATCCAGTGCATTACAGCGTATTAGTTGATTAAAAAAAATTGCAATTGTTTGCGATGGAAAGTGTCCGATTCTCACCCAGAAAAAAGTCCAAAGCAAGATTAAGTTGTATCGTGAAAAATTGTACAAGTCGTTCAAGTGTAAATTTAAATGTAAGATTTCATAAATTTCCTGAGAAAGGCAAACGTCCTATTATTGTGACAAATTTTTTTGGAGAATCAGAACAAGTTGATCAATTAGAAGTTTGGAAGAAGGTACTGAACGTTAAACATACTTTTCCATCAGCAAGAATATGCTCACTTCATTTCAGTAAGGAAGATTATATATTACCAGAAATTTCAGCGAGAAAAAGAATTTTGAAGAAAACAGCTGTTCCATCATGCAATTTAGGTCACAGTGAGAATAAACTGAAAAAAGACCGAGAACGCCGACGTTCATCCAGAAATGCCAAGATTATTATATTATATATTATTATATTATATATTATATAATTTATAATATGTTTCGCTTTTAAAATCCTTTCAGCTTCAACAAAATTACGATTAGAAGGCTTTGTTTTCGCCCAATCGCATATTTCTTTTATACTAATCATTTTAATTAAATTTTATCACAAATAACCTATCTAGATATGTATATAATGCAATCTTGTAGTCGCCACGTTTATTAAGCCCCGCCCCCATGTCAGATCCCAATAAGAATTTTCACGATTGCTAGAATAATAAGCAGAACATTGAAGAACGTATTGATCTTGAATTATTAAGTAAGTAGAATCAATTATCGTTACGAAATGAGACAAACTTGGTTCGCATCGCGAAAGATTTAGCAACTACAATGAGATTCGCAAAATTATTGTATAAAACGTGACGACGCGACCGACAACCTTATTAAGAAAGCTCTTAGCATTCAAGTTTGTTCGTGACGACGGTAAATCTCGCATAATGGTACCGTAGCACGTTTTTATCCGCGTGAATCCGTGGTCGAAGATTATGGAGATTGACACGATTGTGCAAGCGTTCAGGGCGAATTAAAGTTTGTCCATATTTTCTTCCCATAAAAGTGACCTTGTTCGTTCGAACAGCTTGTGTTTGATGAGCCGTTCGAACGAAAACTTCCGTCCATATTTTCCTCCGTAACTTAATCGCACTTTATCCGTCGTCATTGAGGATTACGTGCCTTCAGATGTCTCCGTTTTAATGAAATGAAAAATACTTAAAAACTCTTTAAATCCATGTTTCCATCGTTTCATAGAAGTTTGACGATTCTTTTTTTTTAATCTTAGAAAAAGATTATGAATCCCATTTAATCTACTTATAGGATATAATCTATAAAACTAATATTATAATTGGTTGGTATACTAATTAGTCAATAAGTTGAGAGACTTACTAAACTATTCGTCTCCGGAGACAGATTTTAAAATTGTCAAAAGCGACACGCAATGCTAGTAGGAAAGTTTGTTCGCCAACTTTCTCCCATTTTAAAATGCTCCGAAAACGATAAAAGGTGATTCCATTATCCTTAGAATTGAAAATTTAGGAAATTTCGTTCAAGTTAGTAATTTTTCTTATCAAGCTCATTCTTAAACAGAAATAAATATGAATATACGAGGAATATATTAGTGGAAACAATTTAAATTTCAGTGACATGTGAAATCAAACGATTAGCAACAGTAACGTGTCGAATAAAATGTTAACAAAGAGTAAGTAAAATGGCAGGTGACTTTTATAAATGTATTAAGAGTGAAACATTTGCGTTGATGCGTAGAAATTGTCGATAAACATTTGATATTGAAGCGTAGCTTGTAATTTGAGTCGTTCCTTATGGCGCGTGAAAAGCTCTCGAGCGATCGAAAAGCTTTTTACTCCCGCGAGCAAGAATTCTATGCAATTATCGTTTAATGGTAGCTTTATCACATTCGTCATGCCCCTTCCGTGCTTCTCTATTCTCTCGTCTTTCTTTTTTGCGACCGATAAAGGCACACCCATCGACTTTCATACGTTTACACCTGGCGTCTCGTAATCATAAACTGACATTGTTCGACCGTAAACGTGCAAGACCTTATCGTAAAACTCATAGGAAAAATCTGTGACCATGACACCCCTGCATAAAAGAGACTTCTCCACTGAGATTTACAAAAAAAAAATCTTTAAAAAATGATTTCAATTAATTATGAGTCTTTGATTGAAATAATGCAATAATTAATCCATAAAGGGAGAAATTCTGAAGCCTTGAAGATATGCAATTTTTTAAATTCTATTCAAATTAACGTTTAAATATTTACGTAAAGAATAAATATCATCGGTAGGGCTATGGTGGTTCTTTCTCAGTTATGAGAAATTATTATACTAATTGGAAGTAATTAGAAATACAGGCGGCCCTCGAATTTCGCACATAATTGGTTCCTGAAAATGTGTGCGAATATTGAATGTTCAAAAGTAGAAGGATACAGGAAAAATATTCAAAATTCTTTGTTAATGGGATTTCTTTATGAACTTGAGATTCTCTAATATCTAATAGTCAATATTAGAAACCATATTACAGTGTTAGAAAATTTCTAATAGGCAATGTGTGGGCGAGCGCGACCTACAGCATTCCTTGACAGGAAGCAAACATTTTTTGAAATAGCGACGAAAATCTTTAAAAATTGAATTTTTAAAAATGTGCGAAATAGCGAATTGTGCGACAGTAGAATGTGCGAAAGTCGAGGGCCGTTTGTAGTAAAAGTTATTGTCCAAGAAGTTCCTTCCAATGGTTTCCTATAACCTTAGAATTTTTATACAACTAAAATCAATCATTTCCCGTATTCCAAGGTAAAAACAATAAAATTAACTAGCTCTTTGAACAATCTGTAAGAATTCTAACGTAATAACTTCATCGTGTGAAGAACGTTAACCTTAATCTATACTTTTGCGTTTGATTCTCGAATAAGAACAATATTCAAATCAGTAGTGACGCGTCGATGTCGATCTTCGCCACTTCTAAAAGCAGATCATGACGATTTCGAAGGTGCTTATACGTAGGGATGAATACTCAAGCGTGGGCAGCAAAACGGAAGCTGATTGTTCGGTGATAAGAAAGTTTCGAAACCGGCAGACGAGTTCAGATAAGGCTCGTTGGCAGACACTTTGGCGTCCTGAAGACCGAAGTGAAACGCAAACGCTAAAGATAGAGAAATACAAGTTGTACCTCCGCTTTTCGTAGTCTTTCACCATCTTTTCCTAGATTTTATCCTGCTACCAATATTTTTTCACGTTTTCGTGAAATCATAAAACACGAAAATCACGAAGTTACGGTGAGAAAAGTTATTTCATTTTCCTTTTCGCGTTGTCTCCGGCGTCGTAAAAGAACTAGATTTTTTATAGGATGGAATATTGAAAGATTTTTTTTTATACATTACTTATGTTATATTTTGGATTTTGATTATTTTTAGACTGACATGTTTCACTGCTAATGCAGGGTAAATTTTGAAATTAAACTCGAATGAAGTTTGATTCTGAAAATCTAGATTTTATGATTTACGTTATTTAATAATTTGTTATAGGGCCATCAGATTGTAGATAATATGCTTCATGAATTCAACAGTGTTTTCTGTATATTTTCACTCGTCCCATAAACTCTATGAACAGAATACTTTACGAGGTGAAAACTTAATATAATGCTCGATAGATCGTAAGTAATGTTTGGAAAACATCGTGAGCAATCGTGGGTTTTTTTGCAATGATTACATGAAAATTAGTAGATCGTTAGAAAAATAAGCAATACTAAAATTATACAGTAAATAAAAACTATGTATTTCAACACCTTCTTACGTCCTGTTGCCAACGTGAGCCGTCGACCGTACACGGCGAATATCAAGGTGGACCGTTGTAAACATTGCGCGTCGGCTCCGAAGGAGAGTCATTTGACCACGGACGCTCGTAGAGTATAGACGTGCGGCAATCGCTCGTCGCGTACGGCAATTAGTAATTTATTTATAATTATTGGACTACACGTAAGCGGCTTCGAGACTATCGATACTGAGCATCGATTCTGATCCTTCCGCTTGGCGGAAGAGATCTTGTCGATGGATACTGGAACGTCCAGTTACTTGAACTCGATTAATTAGTGGCGTGTTTATTGTCGATCGTGGATCGAACAATATTCATATCACCACATTTGGACAGTTTACAGTCATATAGTATTCTTCATTTTTTTCACAATCGATTAGTATATTCGTGTTGCTGAGAAATTGTACTGCTATATTACGACTATGTATATTGGTCACGTTATTGTAATCAAGTTGGAAAATTTTAGATATGAGCTTAAATTAAATATGGGTTCTATTATGTTTCTGAGTGGATGCGCCCATCCCGTAGGAACCTACCCCTACACGCCGAGGCCGTGAAAATAATACTCGGAAGTCTGATTTATTCGGATGAGATTCGTTTTGGACACACGATTGGTTGGTGACTAAAATCTTGAAATGTCCTTCAAAGATAATGAAACGGTTCATACAGCGAGTAGTGGAAACCATTCCCCACGTCTGAGCCCTTTAACGTTAGTACTACTAACACAGTCACAATGGCTGGTCCCTAATTTGATCTTCCTCAAGTTGATAGATTTTGGATGGAGATTGATAGAAGAGCCATGAATTATAAATATACTTAACTTAACATCCTTTTGACTTCTTCATCTCTCTTTTTCCAAAATACTTATTCAGTATAAGGGAAAGTGACTGCATATTGATTGAAGAAATCGACAAACACATATATGCGCCCTTAGTCCAAGCCGATGATTTACAATTAGAGGAAACCCATATATGCGGCCTTAGGCCACACGGATGACTTTCGCCAAACCCATATATACGTCCATAGAACTCTAAGGGTTAAATGCAATGGACATAAATGCGATAATGGTAGGTTAATACTTTAGTCTTCCCTATAGGTTTCTTCGGCATTAATTCCTATGGGTATTTCTCCTAAAATCTACACTTTTGGGTGAGTTACAAACTTTTAAGATCATAGTATATATAATCTATAGGAAAAATCTCCCAAAGGTGAGTTCAGGTTCATCGATTAGAGATTCAAACCTTTAACTCCATAGCCGCCATAATCTGGCCTCTGATACTTTCTTACGAAAATACTTGCAGTCTAGGAATTTCGTACGCATTCGTCGATAAATCAGTCGCCGATTTTCCGCTCGAAAAAATAAAGAGTTTCTCGTCGAGAGCGAAGCCGAGGTCTGATTTACGATCGCCATACAGCCGGCACGAGGTGTGGTCTCGGACTTGCACTAGAGGAATCAGTCTCGAAATAGTCCCGGACGCGGAATACATCCCTGGTAATATTGAGCAATCCCCCATGGCGATCTTTATCGTTCTGCGTCACTACCAGAGCAAAAAGAAATGTCCCACATTTCCTCGGGACGTTAGATAACTGTTTCTTCTTTAATTTCCCTTTTAAATATCTTGAATTCTTGCTTTCAACCGGCATACCCCATGAAT
Source organism: Cerceris rybyensis (assembly GCA_910591515.1). NCBI lineage: Eukaryota > Metazoa > Arthropoda > Insecta > Hymenoptera > Crabronidae > Cerceris > Cerceris rybyensis. Next base: position 21,140,205 of record OU342792.1, on the reverse strand, counting down.
ACCGCTGACATCCATGCTCCATCTTTATACCATCTGTTTATTGCTTCGAACTTTGATATTCCAAATACGCTTTCTAAAAATATCGAAAAATTACTCACCATGACCGTTTGTCCTTTGGAGAATACTTCAATTGTAATTTTCGTTTGGTGAATTTGTTTACCTTGCGTGCCCCTTTTGCATCGTAATAATTTGTTCATCGTTCGTTAAAAAAACAAAAAGAAACATGGGTTTCGCGAGTCGTGGATGATAATTAAAATTTGATATTGGAAGGATAACGAGTGTTGGTTCTGCAGGGTCTAATTATGTTACCGTTCTATTTGTACTTACTTTTTGTACGGTACTCTGTGATTTAATTAACGGAAAATTCGAATAACTTGGCAAACACAACGGCATTGTTGGTAGCCAGTAGTTCCACTGATTATGAATGTTTTAATGAATTTCGTTGGAGGATTATGTGTTCCCGGTAGGAAGGCAGAAACGTGGATTTTATTTCAATTTTTCCACTGTAAATATTATTGAAGTTCGCGCAACACGTGCCTCGGTAACTGGGTGGCCTCTGTAAAATGGAAAGAGGAACCCGCAAACTGGTAACATCAATGCGTATCGCGTATCCTTCATTATCTATTTTTTGCGCAATAAACAACGCAATTACATCAAATTAATTTCATCATATTACATTCGCAACAATCTGCAATTATTGCCAAACCGAAACCATCAGAAGTTTCCACTTTTACAGACTTCTCCAAATAAAAAATCTTATATTCCACAATAATTGGAGTTCGAGTTACCAAAGAGGAATTTTGTTTTGAACATTTTCAATGAGAAAGCTGACTACGTGAACAACGCACTTTGATGTACCATGTCGAACGAAATGTCTTATATTACAAGCCTTCATCTTCTTCCATTCGTGTCTTCTTCATTGTTGACGACATCATCGACACTAATGTACTTTTCTACCAAATACTGTCAGTATTAAACTTCAGACAGGGAGAATGATAATGTATCGACGAGTGTGGCTATTGAAATCCCATTATTCTCGTCTGTCAGTTCTTATTTGGGGCTATGGTGGTCGAACGGATAGAGTTTCGGACTCCTACGCGGTAGACTCCGCGGCTTCAAGTCCTACCGTTACTCGTGGAATTTTTTTCTTCTCTGTGTACCACAAACTCGACGGCTATGTACTTAAAACTTAAGAGAGATGATCATAACAATCGATACCAAGATTCTTGGAAAAGAATTCCCCTCTTCATCCCTACTACCCCACTTGCAAAACTCTCTTCTTATTTCATCATCATACTCTTCTCTTCATCAGCACAATTCTTCCAAATACAAGGTATTTCGAAAATACTAAAATCTCTAAATACAACAAGTAAAAAAATTAGAAACACCAAATCTCCACGCATCGACAATACACCGGTCCATCCTGAAAAACAGTATCTTCGCGCGTTGTTTTATCGTTATAAACAAATCATCAAAGCTGGGACTATCGCACTATGAAATACTCGAGGAGGACGTAGACGCATCTCGCCAGAAATCACCCGTCGGTATTTGGCAAACGATGACAACGTCGTCGACACCACCTCCGGTCAGTCTGCGGTCCCAGGTACCCTAGACCGCAGCCTATACCTCTTCCTCGGTCTGGTCCATCTCGTCGTCTCCTCACTTCTATCTTCCTTCCATCTTTTTTCTCTTTCTCTCACTCCATCTTATTCTCATTTCATCTCTCTCTCTCTCTCTACATATCTCCATCTCTCTCTCTTTTTCCCTTTTTCTCTCTCATATTTCTCTCTTTGTCTCGCTCACTCCGTCTGTTCCTCGAGAAGCGCTCTTCTCTTCGTATAAGAGAGGTACGAGGAGAGAAGGGGCAGAGACGCTTTTAGACACGGAGCGTCCACGAGCGTCGCGACGCCTTGAGGAGCAGTAGTCGCGTACCTTAGGCAGCTTCCACCTTGCCGGCTCGCGGCCGACTGTAACGTGATTCTCTTCGACGTATCGTCGACGCATCCTTGAGAACGTGTCGCGTCCGTCTACGTTGCAGGACGCGTCCGTCGTGTTTTACCTGAGACGCCCTGGAGAACGCTTATGAACGAGGACGAAACAGTGGTTCTCAATTGGAGAACGTGTTCGCGATTCTACGTTGCTCGAATAGTTCCTATCTAGAAGAGTTAAATTTGGGTCGAGGCTCGTCGAAGTGGACTGCGTGGACTTCCACGAGGACTCGTTGTTTGAGGTGGAAATTTAGTTCCTTTTTATCAATCATATCGCTCGAGGGATATCAGAGGATATGGTTTTAAGAGTATAACGGTTTATCGAGGATCTTTGAAAGATCCGTGAGGACTTAGTGAGAAAAGGAGATCGTGGTTGGTAGAAAGCCTCCGCGAAGTCTAAATTAATCTGGAGTCGTTGAAGTTTCGAATGCCGGCTCGTTGGAAGTCGGCGGAAAAAGAGCGCGGAATTTTGTGCGAGAAACAAAAATAAGTGTGATAGGGTAAACGGAGAGAGAACCGAGGCGGTTTCTGTTCCAAGAGTTACGTCTTAAGAGGAGGAGTACCGGTCCTCCGTTCGTGGAAGAAGTGGCCGTTGAAATTTCTTATATCTAGAAAACGATATACATATATCGATTATACAGATTATAATTCCAGAAAGAACGAAACTTTCGCCTTTACTCTTCGGATCCACCGACGTATCATTCCGCTGAGGAGAAGCCTCAGACTTTTGTTGCGCAACGAAGAAAATCATTTCTTCTCATCCTGCGAAGAAGAAAGTAAGCAATTGGTTCAGCGTTAAAAACTAAACGCTTGAGCAATATAAAAGTGTCATTCATAACACTCTAACGTTGACGATATAATCCTCCACGGACTCTATAATCCACGTTGTTCGTTTATCATCCAAAAATATCATCGGCTGCTTCTTTCGATTTCATACCGTTACACTTTCGTTTTGTGACTAATCGTCTAGTGTCAGAGAGAAATAGATAGAACGAGAGTAGTGCAGTGGCTACGTTTCATTCCATTGAAGAGTCTCCTAAAAAGTTATATTCAAGTTGATCAATGTCCCGTAGTAGCATTCGAATGTGCCCTCGAACAGAGAGGTGATATCGTGGCGAGCAAGTCTCCGCCAACGTGTTTAGGAATGGTATAGTGTTCACCAAGTGGACGACTTAATTAGTCGTCGATTTTTAATCGTGTTTGAGTAGTAAAAAAAAAAAAATTCGCGAAGGTGGTTCGCATAGCGAAGAGAGAACAGGACGCGGCAATGGCGGAGCGTCCTGCCGGTAGAAGACGTTCGCGTCGCGACAGTATAGAAACTGCCAGCTCCTTACGCGTAACTCCACCATCTTCCAAGGATAGAAGGACAAAAAGGTCCAGCAAACCATCCAAGGAACGATGGTTACTTACTCGAAAAACCTGGCGTTACATGGCAGATGCTGGAAGACGTTTGATTCCTGATGGTACACATAACAGACCGGAGGATATTCCAAAGATAGAGCAGTACTTTCAAGAAGTCTGTCAAAAGGAACCAAGATTTCTTCTTTGGAGGAAAGCATCTTATCCAGGCACCTTAGGATTTCGTTCTCAAAGACGTAGGAGGCATGTTAAAGGTGGTAGTTGTCGGACGAAAGCCAGTTCAGCCGATGAGGCTGACGATGCCAGAAGTCCGGCTCAAGGTTTCGTTCTTCAGACTACCACAAGTGGTAAATTCGATTTGGCCAAAGTTAAAAGAGAATGGTTACTAGCTTCGGGAAGTGGTAGTACACCCTCTAGTCCCGTGACGCAGAGGAAATCGGACCAGGAGGATGCAGAAGCGAAGGCATTAGCTGACATGTTGCAAAAGTACCTGAACATGCAGACTGAGTCGACTAGAACTACTGGAAAATCGGAAATTCATAGTCAGGTTGAAGGAAAAGAGCCGTTTGATTATAAGAGTTTGATCAGTAAGCTTCAACAGCATCTGGATTTCATGGTTCGACAATCGAAGCTGGAGCACGTTCCAATACAACGGACTACCATGGAGAAGGATAATGTTCCTAAGTCCATGCAACCGTATCAAGGCGATTACGTGCACAAATCCTTGCTGGAAACCATTAGTCGTTATTACAGCAAATCAGCAACCCGTGAACACGTAATCTCGGATATTTTGACCGATCGTAAGCTCTTGGAGAAGCTTTACTTCGATTTGAGATGTACCAGAGGATTTCGTGGTCCACGTGCAACTGGTGCATACACCTCACCATCTTCAAGTTGGTGGACTCATCAGAGATCGAGAATACCTATGAAAGAATCCGATGATTGGCTCTCAAATAAAAGAGATTTTGTTTCTCCTCCACCATTGATAGCCGTACAACAACCTAGCATCGATCGTGGACCAGTAGACGATGGTATTCAAACAGATCCAGTTCCACGTGAAGTTCTCGAAGCTGTCCTTGCTGAAAGAGAGAGAGAAGAAGCTTCGAAAGAGACGTCCGTTCATAAATCTAGTCGTAGACGAAGTAGCGTTGATAACGATGACGTTTCACCCTCTGTAAGCGATACCATCAAAAGGTATCTTCGAATGGCCAGAAAGAAATCCATGGATGCCGATAAGGTCGATAGGTTTAAGCGAGTAAATTACGATAGGAACCTACGTAATATCAAGGCGAAGGGAGAAATTACAAAGCCGGGAGACGACGATGGTAACAGCAAAGGCTGTCAAACGGACGACAATTGGGCGGTTAATTATCGGGAAATGTCCTCGATGGAGAATCCCTTTGAGAATCTCTCTGACGCCGATACAACGACTTCACCACCGAGCAGAAACGCGAGTTCGCGAAGCAGCATCGATGCTGGCCTCGGTTCGGAAGAGCCTCTGACACCCAAACACCATCATCATCAGTCCTTCCTTTCCCATCTCCTACACGGTTCCAATGCGCACAAGGACAAACCCCATTCGGCACCCGGTTCCCCAGCACTCACCACATCCTCGGCAAATTCCGCAGGTGGCACAACTATGCAGAAGAGCAAATCTTCAAGCAGCGTTGTACATCCTAGGAGCCGTTTGGTGACTAAAAAGATGTCGAAACCACGAAGTAAGAGCACGTCAAGGGCGTCTAATCAACCGTGCGCCTGGTCTTGCGAGGTGAGTTGATTGTTTCTAATCTTTGTCTTTTTTTTCTTACGCTTTTCATGTAGCATGATTTTCGTGTGTGAAATTTTGAGAATGTTGCAACATAGATGTAGAAATAATTGTTGTTTTAGGGTGTAAAATTTCTCCTTTTTTTAATCGTTTTTTATTCAAGCTTATGTATCGATTGCACGATATTTATTTCGAGGAAGTTGCGAGACATCGAAATGTTAATTCGCGAGGTGATCTTAAATTTATCCGGTGTCTTCTATCAGGGAGTTTAATAAAAAGGAGTAAGAAACTTTGAATTTGGCACGCCGTTGGATTTTCGCAATTCGCGTTTTCGTTGGTAACACTGTTACATGAGATAGGCACTTTTTTGAAAACAGAGAAACCACTGTGGTACATGGATATAGTAACGTTTATATTTATTGCTGATGTAACGAGAAACGATGCGACGTGAAGGAATAACGTTGAGAATGTGTAAATTTTATGCATTTTCCAATGCATTCTCGACGTGCATTGTGATCGAAACGAGAGAACGAATTTCACGTGCTATAGATAGAGCCTCGTCTTGCCAAAATACGTCTACGAATAATTTGCTTAAACCACCTGTCGCCGCATAGTTGAAAGTGTCCACCTCGTTACAAGAAAAAAAAAAGAAACGAATTAATGACATTGCTATTAATACATCGCATATAAATAACTTATAATTATTTATAACCAGCTCGCTTATTATCACCGCCTCTAATTTCATTGTCCACCAAATATCGTAGAAGCCAATTGCAAATTTCTTCTTCTTCGATTAACATTAGAACTACCAAGCAAGCCAAAATGACTCGTTCTCAATTTTTTCTAAAATTTCTCCAACTTTGATCTTATAAAATATAGAAAACCAAATCGATCATTCTTTCCAGCTATGGATTTCTCTTTTTCCAAAATACGTTTTTAATATATTAAAATGTAACGCCGATAGACCCAGTGATAAAAATTTCTTTTCGTTTTAAAAACTTCAATATTCTTCAATCTCTCAAAGAAGATCCTCTCAATGATAAAAAAAGGAAAGAAAAAACAAGCTCTTCTGTTGTTTTTCCATATTTCTTCCTACTGTATTTCTTCGCCGAGGTTTCTTCTTAACAGCTGGTAGTTCGATATTTATTTTGCTCTTCATTCTTCTACGATTTGACATTCCACATTCTCTACAAATAGTTCTCGGTGAAGTTCTACAATCTTATGGAAGAAAACTTTGCGATATTCTTCATTTTCCACTTTTCCTCATCGTCCTTCGCGTTTCTACTTTTCGTTTCTTCCTTGACTTTCTCTTCTCGTCTTCCTCGACGAACCATCGACGTTCCGTCTATTTTTCTTTCTTCCGCCGGCGTTGAATAACCCTATCTGACCGAGTATTCGGAGGATGTGAAAGAGACAAAGAGGATGAATAAGAATGAGAATAAGAAGGTCGACCTTGCGGCAGGCGATCTCGTTAAGCGGTAAGTGCGATAACCAATTTAGGGCCTCGGAATTTTGCCGGCGCCGCCAGAAATAGTCAGCCAACGGTGGTGTGTATAAACTGTACTTAAACTCTGTTACTACTACTGTGGGTACCATTGACGTATTAATACTACTACTACTAACAGATGACTACTTACAATTATACTTTTATCATCTTATGCAATGTATATGCATTACTCGTGGTTCTTCTTCTGGCAATTTCGTTTTTAATTTTTTTCACCACTTTGTCTAAGACTTGCAACTTTAGGTAAATCCACTTTTACTTGCAATCGAAGCCTTTTGACGTTATACTTTTCTATTTTTGTTGTGTTTAGTGCTAAGGGTTTGTGTGATCATGAATATGATGTTATAGGCTCATCGAAGAATTAACCCCTTACCCTACGATGACAAGTGATACTCCTGATGAGATATTTGGAATAGGAAATTTCCAAATTTTCCTAATCTATTTAACTGAAAATATTAATGAAACGAGACGCGATAATATTATTTCTACAATATTAATATTACGTTAAATTATATGATATATCAAGAATCACCGATGAATTTTTTTTTGCGATTATATTGTGAACTATAGTGAAGGGATTCACAAAAGAAATCGTAGGGTAAGGAGTTACTCACCCTCTTTCTTGTTCGTTATATTTGTCTGTTCAATTTCATCCCTTAATTGTTATTCTTCTCTGTTCTTATTTTTCTACTATGGACCGTTTATCAAGATCGAATATTTCTTATACGATCCATATCTACATCTATATCTATCTATATCTTTCTATAACGATCTTAGATCGTTCTTCTAAGGGCTGTTTATCAAGATCGAAGAACATTTAAAAGAAGCTATTACGTCGTTTACGTCCTTGTTTCGAAGATTTATTTCTCGTCTAAGTTTACAAAATTTTCGACGCCCACGTTGATCGAGCCTTGTATTTATTTACACGGGGTAGGACAACCGATGATATCGCATCGTTTCGTGCTCCCAGACGACAAGAAAGTAACGACAGAACGTTTTGATAGATCGCCGAGTGCAACTGCATTTTGGCAATGATCCTTTATGAGTAACGTGCGTGTACCTTTAACCGAAGTCGATCCACCCACGTGTCGCCATTTTAAATACAGTTGTAAATAAATTTCTGATTGACGAGTCAGCTGTTCTCTCTCATACTCTGCGAACATCGCTAAGCCAATATCACGATGTTATTCTTTCTACGAATAATATACGAAATTAAAAGGGGTGGATATTCCACTGTTTCCATCATCTAATTTTTAACTTTTTCCTACCGCGCTTCCGTTTTAATATATTTCGAGATATTCGAGAAAAAAATTACAATTCCATGATTCCTAGTAATAATACATTTTCTAGAACTACCCTGTTGGCAAAAAAAATATGTAAATTCGGTGGAATAAAATCGCATAGAGTTGCAGGTTTATTAGAATGTCGTAGATGAAAAAAAATTGTGAAATCGTGGATTTTCAACAGGTTCTTTTTTTTTATAAAACTTATTCTCGAATCGATGTAAAAATATGGAGTGGCATAAAATTGCAAATTAACCTTTCGCACCGTAGATTCGTGGGTAGTATGACTTATAAGGGTTACGTAACATTTCGACGTTCGTTGCTGGAAATTCGTGGGAAATTTACATTATTCGAACAGGTTTTTGTTCGAGGGCTCTGCAGTTTTTCACGAAGTGCATTAAAAAAGGGCGGTAGGGAAGAGGGATGAAGTGACGAATTGCCTGAGAGAAGGGCATGGGGAAATTGCTCGTTGTTGGCTGTGTCAAATTTACATGGGAAGTGAAGTCTCGTGTACTTTCTCTTTGTCTTCAATGTGGTTAGTTGTGGAATTTTCTTTCTTCCATTTTCACCCCTTGTAATACGACGTTAAAGGCAACGAATGTCGACGAAATCGGGAAGATAAATCGGAGGGGTAGCAATTTCTGCGAACTGAATCCTGTAAGCCGATCGCGAAATTTTTCGGTGTTCACTTTAATATTTTTCTTCTCCATTTCCAACCCTCTTTTGCATTGCAGAAATGTGATCTTCGATACATGATCTTACCTTTTTGCATATTTGTATAGCAGATGTATTGTTTTATGCTATATTATTGTAATTTGTTTTCATTTATTTCTTTTCCTCTCCAACTGCTCTATTTTGTCTAATCTGAAAGAGGTGGGAATTAATTTTTATTATTTTTTTTGCAATTACTACTCGTTATAATTGCAAAGTTCATAATGTTGGTAAAAGAGAAAAAAAAATTGTAACTACAGTGCAAGGAGATTTGAGGAAGAAGTACTTTTATGATCCTTGTTCATTCTTTGATTTTTAAACTCCAAGATATTCTAATTTTATGAAAAGGTTTTTGATAATTATAATAATTGTTTTACTTTCGCGTTAGTATAATATTTTTAATGTGCAGGGATTTTGTTCTTTTCTATTTGAGAGAGATAAAAGAATGAGATTCTTTGAGGACTTAAAAAATTACCCTAATTAGGATAATTTTCGATGATTCCTATGAAGCATTTACAGTGCAAAACATTTTTCAAATAGTGGGCGTAACTAATTTCCTCTATGTATACATTTTCATTAATCACTTCATGATAATTTCACCTTTTCCAAGAACATTTCTATAACTGCGCATGAACTGGTCGTTTTCGCGCGCGACATTTGCCTTTTAACAATGCTCTCTAAAGGATTAAACGTGTGACTTTTGACATTACTGATTAAATCGCGAGAATGTCCAAACTGAATTTCAATTACCGTGATAGTGATTTACCAAAAAGAAAATATAACATCACAGTAATTGGATTTCAATGAAAAACGTAGAAATATAAATTTACCACTTTAACATTTGAAACAAAATTTTAATATTACTCTTTTCATATTAAACTTTTAATACGTGTCTTTAGGAGTGTTAAACTTTTACATTAAATTACTATTGTACTTTATTATTTCTATGTTTATAATACATTATCTATTTGCCAAATCGACCACTAAGTATATACTTTCAGAAAAAAATTGTTTTTACTTTTTGAAAGTATCCAATTTGCACCAAAATCCACTTTCTTCCTCGTAGCAGATGAGGACCATCATATTTACGACTGCCATTCGTATTCTTTCTATCGACTGGGACATACGAATATAAGCGAAACTTATCGTCCGTCGTATACGCAAGATTTCGTTATTTCTCCTCTTCGTCCTCGATATTTCTCACTCGCGAAGTATCTCCTCGTGACCCATTTTCACGAAACTTTCAAGATCACATCCACCGTTTATACAATTTAATCATACAATTTTCTTCCTTCATAATCCACAACTGACATTTTTTATAACGAAACGTCAGAGATAATAGAAACGAGATAATTAAACTAAAAAAAAGATTCGTACCTCCTTCATTTCATTTCGTATGATTCTTTTGCTACGGTAAAAACTAAGAGTACGGAGTATTTAATACTTGGTAATTATTAAAAGATGGGGATTTCAATCATTGATTTATTTTAATTCTAACGAACATGGAATTTTCATTACAGGGAAACTGCACGTGGATATGTACTGATAAGCGGCGTGTGGACATTCAAGATACACCTTTACGTCTTCTCTCAAAATTAGAGAGAAAGGGCCTCCGCGACATTGCCGTTGCAAAACTTCGGGCCCTTAATTTAGGGGTCCCCATCACTCCACCAATAGGTAAGTTATTTTGATGTTTAACGATACTCTGTTCAAGATGTTTAGTATGTATTTTTCGAGCACAAAATTCAGCAGGAAGTTTGAGAAATTAATTATAAGTTTAACTCTTTGCGGAAGATTTTGGGCAGACCTTCTTTTACCTTTTTAACGCTAGATTCACGGGTGTGAAATGTGTTGCATTGCAATATATTAAATAAGGACTTTGAAAATAGAGAGATCAAATGGCTAAGATGATTAGTAAGTAATTTTTGTATATTTAATTTTGTCAAATTGACGACTTCCACAAAACTTGTGTTAATATTCTGTATCTTCAATTTTTTCGGCTTTGACTGCTATTGTAATTTTGCTTAGAATCTACTGTTTTTAACACTAGATTTACGGAGCTAATTTGGCTCATTCAAAATTTGACTACTATCTATATAATATATTGGTTGGTTAACTTATTAATAATAAATCTTTCATTTAAATTGATTTGGAACTATTTTGTTTGTAAAAAACTTTAATTTTCTTGTATGAGTCGAACTGGCTCACTTCAGAAAATTAGATATATCAACATCCGTAAATCTAGTGTTAATTGCAATTGAGCGACAGAGGGTGTGATATATTAATTAGTAATTTAGAACAAATTTTTTACTTGGATTTACTCATAAAGATTTTGAGCTTTTACCCTGTTAACCAGCGTAGCTCTTCGTTATTTTCTTACCATTGCGACAGTAGTCGATACCAAAAAATGAAGTATACATATTTTTATCGACTGTCAAAGTCTACGAGCGAATATATTCTTCTCTCTGCGCAAATTTCAATTCTTATTCAAAGTCCACCAGTGTTTACTCCACACGGCAAACAGTAGAGAAACCCGAAGGCTTTTTAATTAATAGGAAATTCCTATATTATTTCATGTCAGGAGAATTCACGTTGCTGTTCAAACACTCGCAAAATAAGAAAATAACGAATGGAAATACGCATCATATACACTCCTCTTAGAAATGGACGTGAAAAGTAAACTTGTACGCGCAAAAAAAGTATAACCTTTACCGGGCGCCATTTAAAATCTTCATAGTACCCTGTATTCTAAATGGAGACACAGACTATTTATTTTATTTCTTTTTCTGAATGTCTGCCAAATACCAGTAAATAAACAAAAGCCAGTCGATTCGAAAGTCGCGTGATCGCAAAATCTCAAATTTCTAATAATTTTAATTAAATTCCACTCACTCTACCTGCAACCAAAACTTGAAGAAAGCTCTATAAATACGTCGCGATAATTTTCCAACGATAGTAACAATAGCAACAGAGAAGAATAAAGGGAAAGCGAGTGTCGAATGAATTCTTCGTGGGTCCTGTTTTCTCGTGAAAATCACCGTCCCGTTTCTGACGTCGAGGATGAAATCCGAGACGTTTGGCCGTATTACACCGATGATTGACGTGTTTATGGTTGTAAGGGTCCAGCTTACTTTGCCACGTATATCGGACGTCAAAGTATCCTCTTCGCCGGTGAAGTTAAAACATCGTCTACGTTTCGTCGAATCCAAGTTATTTCGCGTTTTCTCAACGAGAAGATCCGCAAAGATTTCGCTACCCTTCGAGGGAGAGTAAATTGCTCATTCATAGTCATGAAGTCCTGAAAATACGATCACGTGTAGCATTCCAAGCTATCGAATATGTATACATTGTGCTCGTACATTCTGCGATGCTTTAATTCAATTATTTCACGGGGAACTTATGGGACGACCGTAAATAGTCAAAATCGATTCGAACACATTTCGGTATTTATGTCGATGTAATATACCTTGGAGAGTGGTTCTTTTGATGGTACAGACGAAGAATGAGATTTTGACAGTGTAGGAATCGATTGATAAGAAGAAAATTGCTTTTAGTTGGTTTTAGTACATGGAGTATAGTCAGGGAATTAAAATATGGCACTGTGAGTACTTGTTGGATGTATTGCATTCAAGTAATTAACTATTTGATTACTTAACACTATTTCTACCAAGAGGTGTCAAAAGTCACCTTCCAAATTTTAACTTAAACTTATTTTCTAAGTTGAATCATTTCTCCACAATTAATTTTTTTGACTCTTCATACAGTAGTTGTAAAGTTAATTCAGAAATAACATTTTCCACTAGCACATCCTAAAAATGTGCATATGGTATACTTATTTCTACCATGAGGTGTCTTTTGACACTTTAAGGATTTCATGACAGTGCCTAACTTTAAACCATTTTACATAGAAATATTAGCACCATTTTGCAGCACTATATCAATTATAATCAGATTAGAGAATCTCTCTTTCAGTTGTAACAGAAAACACAGAAGTTGCAGCATTTTGATATTCGCTTATTTCCCGCCATGTTACATTATAGCGTACACCGCTGCTACAATTTACAAGCTGATTAAATAATTTATAATAAATTCACATCAATGTATCAATAAATATATTCCTCAAATTATCTACATTTAACTGATAATTTGAAATCTCAACAGTTCTGGCAAGTTATTTGCATTCAAACGAAAAGGTGTCAAAAGACATCTTTTGCTCGAAATAGGTATACAGAAAATCGTGGTAGAAATAGTGTTAATATCACTTAACTATTAAACAGTTCTCAAATTAACTTACCTATTAAATAGTTATCCAAGTTGATATTGAAATAAAACGTAATGCATTTGAGATGGCATTTGATTTTGAAAGTATTTGAATTTGAAATTCTTTAGTGTCCCCTTTTGAATACAACATACTGGAATATAAATTCTGAATTTGAAAGTGCCAAAAAGAAGTTATACTAGAGAACTAGTATAATCAGATATTTTGAAAGAAAAATGCCTTACAATTAGATACGTTTATTATATTATGTTTGAAGTATCAGAAAAGTGTTGCAATCGATTTCTCCACCTGTACATTAAATCCTAAAATTATCCGTTTAAGCGAAGATTCATTTTATCGAGATCTATTATTCTTGTTTTCTCTTCGCGTTACTTCGAGTCATCCAGACGGAAGTCCGTTAATTAGAAGTAACGGAAAATGAGGAAATAGGAGGACTGACTATTCGCGAGGCGCTTACAAAAGCTGAACGCAATCGATTCGATGAAATATTGAAATCAAAGCGGATGCTGGAATCGAATGCAAAAAGAGAATTTTCTTCTTCTTTTTTTTCAGATACTACCATCACTGGCACTGCGGCTCCAAAGCCGCGAGTGTCATATCTCGATAAAGGCAAAGCTCTAACAACGAGCATCTTCGACATAAAAAAGAAAGAAGACAAAGACAAGGGTAAGTGGTGATTGTAAACTTCATCGTGTGGATTGTCTTGAGTGTTTTAACGAGATTCGTAATTATAAAAGATGCTAATACTACAGTGTATCGACTTTGTGCCGAACAGTTTGCTTGAAAAGCGCTCTTCGAATTATTCTCAGAGTATTGAATATTCGATAGTCGTTTATAATGGTTTTAGCTTAATAAGGAAAACCTGGAGGAACAACCTTAGTAAAAGCCATTGACATTACAAGTAACTCAAAATTTCATTTTCTCTACTATAGACTTGGGAATTCTAACTAACGATAACGCAAGATGAAATTTTTCCGAACTATTGACTTAGGATTTTTTTTTATTGACTTTGATTGGAAGAAATAAAAGAAATGAGTTTTTCTCCTCGTTTTACCAATAATAGCTACAATCTGTCACTGCATATAATAACGCAGTACTAACAACTCGGGATAGCTGTTATATAAACGCAATTAGCAACTAGGCAACACTACTCTTTTACTACTTACAACACACCTCTCTGTCGACATTACTCTTCTACCACGACCCTTAAATTTAAGCTCACTTATATTCTAGTCTTAGATTCTTCTCATATTATCGTTAACTCTATTGCACTCGTACTTATAGTCGCATTCACTAAGTTCTGGAATATTCAGACCTTAAGGGAGGAAGCGGTCGCCCTGGTGGAACTAACGTAACCCTTCATTGTTCCGAAAGTTACGATATTCGAATATTTTCCGCTATATTATAAATTATTTGACTACTACAACTATATTATAAATTATTGAAATGGAAAGTAGTCGGTGAATCTTGAACGATTCAACGTTTTAATTCACGTTTTGATAGAAAATTTTGAAAGATTTTAATCAAACTCCCACCCATTGCCTTAGAAAATTCACTCGGCAGAGTAAATAATTAAGTGTGATGCATTAAGTGCGCAGTTTAGTGTGCAGAAAGCGGCATAGTTAAGGATCGAAGATTTATGGATCGATTATTTGTTTGGAGAATAACTAGCTCAGCTATTTTCAGGTGCAATTCTGTTTGCTAAAGGGTATGAGTACTCTATCATTTTATACGTTTACGACATTCTTACATATATGCATGTCGATCCATCGGTGCCTCGAGGAAGACAAATATTATCGTTGGGACAAAGTCCCTGCCATTCCATACGGAATTTCATGATTTCTTATTACGTAAATTTCGCATCTGTTTCACGCTTTACATAACGTTCCAATAAAAGTGTGGATAATCCTATCGTTACTTGAGAATTTTCGTAATGAAACGTGCACGAAAGAAATGTACCTAATTAAATGTTTCGTTCCGCGAAACTCTATTCACACCTTATTAATTCAACTTAAACTGGGGTTGTTTTTTCAGTGTTCTTTTTTTACGTCGCGATGCTTGCGTCCTGTTTTGTTTCATTTCGTCGAATTAATTACTCACCGTGTAGGTGTACGAATGTGGATATCACGATATTTAAAAAAAAAAATTGCTTCCGGGATTTGAGCTGGTCATGTAACTCCGTTGAGTCAATATTCTCTTCTGAATTAACAAAAATATTCAAAACCGAATAAAATACACCAATCATCTCTACCTATAATCAAAAGTACTCATATCTTAAAAAATTCTAAAACCCCTTTCCACACCATAACTCTTGTCGCACTTCCGGCTAACCCTGTGGAACCCAATCTTCTTAACTTCTAACCCCAATTATCTCCAAAATTAAAATTACCTCCTACCAGAAAAGTAAAAGAAACTATAACGCCTCAGTAATTATAAATACTATTTTTTCTAAAATCCCAAAACCCCTTTCCTCCTTATGACTCTCTTCACACTTCCAGCTAACCCTGTGGAACCCAATCTTCTTAACTTCTAACCCCAATTATCTCTAAAATTAAAATTACCGCCTACCAGAAAATTAAAAGAAACTGTAACGCCTGAGTAATTATAAGTACGATCTTCTATAAAATCCTAAACCCCCTTTCCTCTTCATGACTCGCTTCACACTTTCGCCAAACTCAACTTTTCACCCCAAAATCACTTAAAACATAGAGAGAGAAAAAAAGCAATCGACGAAACGCAAGGAGCAAGCAACGTTAAGCAGCAGCATCGGCCAGGCTGGTATGAGACACAATTTTGCCGGTTAAAATTAGCCACGGGGTGCTCGGTGGCGGTGCATATTTCCGCATATACCAGGTTTATTTGCGGTACGCGCCGAGTAGAAGTGCCGAGGGGACACCAGACGTCAATCGGGATTCGCTTTGGCTTTGCCGCGGGGTCGCTCACTCGAAATTCAACCCCTTGACGATCATCCGCAAGGGGATGAATGAAGGACGATTGTCCAGTTGTTCGTTTTAATTACAATTGGACAGGAAGAGATTATCGGTCTTGGTTATCGTACCAAGCTTCTGAGGTTTGTCATGGGATCGGTGCAACTCCTTTGAAATGGTGGGGTGGATTCTACTTGGTATTTTGTTAAAATTCTGTTTCGATGGATCTTTGTAATCATTCTTTGTATATCATCTTTGTAATAATTGAGGTTTATTTTGGGTTGGATTTTCTTTGGATATTATTTTGCATAATTTATGGTATTGTTGTCCGATGTTTTTGGTTTTTGGTGGAGAATTACAAATTGGGTAAAGGGAGAGTTTGATCAGGTTCTTGTTAAAAAGGATTTGAAAAGAAATGAAGATAGGAGAAAGGTTTGTGTTTGAGTGAAATATTCTTTTTTTCGATATTATTTTGCATAATTTATGCTATTGTTGTCTGATGTTTTTGGTGGAGAATTACAAATTGGGTAAAGGGAGAATTTGATCAGGTTCTTGTTAAAAAGGATTTGAAAAGAAATGAAGATAGGAGAAAGGTTTGTGTTTGAGTGAAATATTCTGTAGCTTCTTCAGATAATCGTGTCTCTGGAACAATTAAAGTCTCATGAGATATCAATTAATGTTGCGTTGGATTAAGGCGCCCTTTGAGCAACTATAACATCAAAAATGAGTTCTCCAAATAAAGCATCTTCAATTCTTCACGGTTGCTCACAGCATCGTGTAACTATCCCGAGGAAGATTCGCGAAATCTCCTAGAAACAATTTCCTGTACATCGTCTACCTTTGCCAAATTTCACTTGGCCACTACTACCACCTCCGACTGTTTCTTTGTGCTTTCCGTGGATTAAAATTACTGAAATCCCCGAAGATCATCAAGATTTCAATCATAAAAAAGAAGCGCTATTAAAGTATCGATGAAAAACATAAACTAAAACCAAATTCATTCCCTCCCCTCCAAGAAAATCATGAGAAAAAACATTGAATCCCCAGAAATAAATAAAACCAAAGAAGTAATATCAAAGATCGAAGAAGAGAATCCAGGAAGAGGAAGGAGTAGATGAACAAAGAAGAAGGTGAAAGAAGTCCCGTTCGAATTTGAAGAGTTCCAGGAAAAGGCTCGTTCACGGGGTCCATTGTCGCTTTCAGAAAGTGGTCGACGTTCCACGACGTGAGAGCTCGTTTGGAGAGACTGGGATGGCCCAGATTGCGGTCTATAATCGGACCGGTATAGAGACACGGTTTGTTGCCTTTCGGCTCTTAGCTGGCTTCGTAGGGGCGGCCAGCTACGTAGAGAGAAGAGCCGCGAAACTCTGACATATTCGATCATACGAGGGAGCGTCATGTAAATGACGTCCTCTTTTAGACCGCTGACACTCTGTCCGAAACACGCGAGGACCGCGCACGTGTCTCATTCAGAGCATTTCTAATTTATAAGAGCATTTCTTGAATTCCAACTGCTCAGATTTTACTTTCAAGATGTTTTAAATTAGGAGGAATAAAAATGAACGGATAATTTGCTCGTGGAATTTTCTGGAAAGATGGTGTTTTGAAGTTTGTCAAAGAATTAATTACTCGAATAGATGAAGTTTATTTTTGTAAAGTATTATTTTCTTGATTTTATGTGATTGTGTTAATTGTGGTGGTACATTATTGTGGATGTTATTGAAACGGTTGAATAATTGGAGATTCCTTTGAAATGAGATCGGTATGATTGATTTTATGGTAATGGTCAATTTACGGTGTCCCATGTAGAACGTTTTCATTCGATGTTTTCGAAGCCGATACCTTGATTTTCTTGGCAAACGATGGAAGGCAATTAAGCAGTAATAAGATGAAAATCGAAAGGTGCCGCGACACGTTTCCGCGAAGCGTTAGCTGGACAGTGTTTAGCACCGAAAATAAAGTGGATGCAGTATTCATGGCCAGCCGGAATATTATCACACGACGGTGTCGCCAGAGAGAACTCTCGAAATTTCGATCGAACTTTCGGCGTTTTGGTAGAAGAAACTTCATTGGTGAAATTGTTTCAACGGTTTCCAATGCATGCGGTAATTTTGTTGTAGCCTTTTAATTTTACGAGTGAATAGGACGTTTGAATCTTTTAAGAACTTTTATTCTCTGGGAGTCTAAAAGGTGTCTGACATTAAGTGGTAAATATTTCCTTTGAATGTTTGCATCTTCTACCGTTTTCTTGGGCTTCTGCATTAATTGTAGGTCTACTGCATAAAGAGTTTGATGCAGCATATTAATGTACTGATTCATTAGAATTTCTGATAAGACGCATGATACAGAATGTTAGTAGATTCTAATATATTTTTATATACTAGAATTTATTAATTTTAGTAATTTTGTACACCATGATCCCACGCAAGATCTTAACCCTCCATGGGATCATGTAACTTTGAAGTAAACACAAGA
This sequence comes from Cerceris rybyensis, assembly GCA_910591515.1. Classification (NCBI taxonomy): domain Eukaryota; kingdom Metazoa; phylum Arthropoda; class Insecta; order Hymenoptera; family Crabronidae; genus Cerceris; species Cerceris rybyensis. Next base: position 21,121,914 of record OU342792.1, on the reverse strand, counting down.
CAAATCTAAGCTTTGATTCTTTAAAGTCAATTTCTTAACTTTCTCACGTATTATAATTTAGCTCTTATGGAATTCTTTACAATCCTATGTTTCAAAATGAAGATAAATCTATTTTATGGATTCCTTCGGATAGTTCGAATTTTTTGTCATCCGAAGATAAGTTTCACAATAGCACAATTGATGATAAAAATACTATTTTAAATAATGGATTAAATAGGAATATTAACACTAGATTTACGGAGCCAATTTGGGTTGGTTAGTTTTTTAATAACAAATCTTTCATTTCAATTGATTTGGAACTGTTTCCATTGCAAAAAATTTCAATTTTCTTGTATGAGTCAAATTAATTCACTTCAGAAAAATAGGTATATCAACATCCGTAAATCTAGTGTTAAATACTAAATTTAATAGCTAAAGAATTTTATGATTTTCGCGAGCTTAATTATAATAATTGGCAAAGTTGAATATTTGACTTTGAAGAATAGAAGTTTAGATGTGTCTCGCGTTACCTCAAAGTCACAGGAACCCATAGAAAGTTAAGCAACTATTCCGACAACTGTAGATCGCGAAAATCGCATGCGTATTTGCATACGCGTAAATACGATGTGTTTACGCGAATAAGACGCAGCTGACGACTCGTAGATCAGACAGACGTTGATCTCGCGGAGCCTTCGTACTCGCCAACTAATCAAAACAGATCATGAATTAAGTGGGATGAAAGATTACGCAGAAATCACTGCGCGTAACATTTTAATTAACGGATCAACGTTAATTAATCTTTTGCAGCAGCACTTGTTTCTATGGAGAATGAAACCGTAGACTTCAAGTATTAACTATCAGCACAGTGTCTCTTAGAATCCCTAGAAACTCCAAGAACTACGAACTATTGTGTTCTCTAACGAATGGTAATTCTTCGATATTTCAGATGCATCGGAGCATCTCGTATTTCAGATCCCATTATTGCAATGCTTGGAAAATGATAAAATATCCAACAATAGCAGACATGGCAGCAGAATAGATTGTAACAATCTTAGTGAACCAACGGTATCTGGAAAGACCAACGAGGTGAGTTATCTATGTTTTTCTAACAATTAATGAACAATTGAACACTAATATTAGATGATATTTTACATGCGAATGTCTTCGAATATTGTATTTTTCCTATGTGCCGTTTGTTGGACTTCAAACGGACTGGTTTTACTTTAACCCTTTCAATACGGCGAAAAATCCAGTCCGAGTGCGCCCCATTACCGAGATCATTTATTTCTCCTCCAAGCAATTATTAGATAAAATAACTTTTATGCCTAAAACTGAGCAACCTTAACCTTTTGCACTCCTATGTCGAGCTACACTCGACACAGCTTCCTGTGCTACTTAACGTGTTATCTATTAATTATTGACTTTTCAAAATCAACAATAATTTTGCATCTTAACATAAATATTCCGCGGTAATTACAAATCTTTTTAGTATAATGTAAAAATGAATAATTATCAGGAGATAATTTTCAGAGACTATATTTGCTTATCTGACAGATAGTTAGTAAAATAATTCGGAGCGCAAAGGGTTAACAGTTGTCGCTTGCTTGATTAGATCGGGGTCGATCGAGATGAGAAATTTATGGACTCCGAACGATTGAGAATCAGTTTGAAGGCCCAACTTGGCGTTATTTTCTGTCCTAGATGTTTTCCAGTAACTGGGACATATGTTGTTCCAGCCGTAATATCAAAAATTTTCCAGACTGGGACAGCACATGTCCCGTCCGGTGCGAAAGGGTAAAAGTGGTTCTTAAGTGGTATAAGTACATCGTAGGTCAGACGGGTAATGAATATTAGGCATTTACGTCTTAACGTGTTTCAAAATATTCGTACCAATTGAAAGATTTACTCGTATTTGTTATCTTCCATCTTTATACTTTTCTTAGTATGAAGGATTTTGTTTAACCATTGCAAGTGGCCTTTTTCCATTACGGTAAAATGACTTGTACTACTTTCGAACTAAACATATTTTTTATAGCATTAACTAGCAAAATTTCTCTCCAAGAAAGTTTAAACTACTTGCGACTATTGACTTTCGCATAATTCGCTATTTCGCACATTTTGAAAAGTTCAATTTTTTCAAGATTTTTGTCGCTATTTCAAAAATTGCTTCTATGCAGTCAGTCCGTCGGAGTGAGGTACCCAAATACAATATTAGAGGACCCTGAGGTTCTCTACTATTGTAATATTGTCTCTAGTATTACCTATTAGATGTTGAAAAATCTCAAGATTACAAAGAAACCATATTAATATGTAACTTTTCATATTTTTCGTATATCCCTCTACTTTCGAACATTCAACATTCGCACACATTTTCAGGAATCAATTATGTGCGAAAGTCGAGGGCCGCCTGTATTTTTATATAAAACCTTCAATAAGTGTTATTCAAATTTGCTTATGTTATTTCTCCAAAAAAAATGCCTCCGTTAATAATGTCTTAAAAGTATAATGTTGCTTTATGATCGACTTCACGCACGAGGTATTTTTTATAGAACTATAACGTAGATGTAAACACGTTTTGGGCATTAATATCTCGTGAAATTTTCCATGGTCATAGATTTAAGCGTACGACAGTCAAGGACATCGTAATTTTCTCCTATAGATTTCTACGCAATACAACAAAGTTTACGGGAGCGTAGATTTCGCCCATGAAATCTCTCGTGTTCGCGATTTTATCGTTCTGAGAATTACCATTTGCAAACTAGTGTTTCATTTCTGGTGTCGACTCGACGTAACAAAATGGCAAGGTGCGTTTAATTTGGCAGATTAACGATCACCTCCTAGAATTTTGCTTTTCTCAGAATCACCTGCAATAAAAGTAAATTCTCCGAGGGTGATATGTAATTGGGAATTTCGTTGCTCCTCTGACGACAAATCGTAATAGAGGAAACTCGAAGGGACACCTACGCTTGCGGTTTCGTGCAAAATATTAACCACCTGTCTCTGATCAATTTTATGTAATAGGAGCGTAAATTCTTTATTCATCTAACAATCCATGTAGCCTCTCTTTGCATTTAGTTGAGGCATGACTAAAAAAACGCCAATTTCTGTGCGTTATTATTCACGATGGTAAATTTAGCCAATACGATACATTAATTCCCACAATGGCTCTCTCTTTATCAAATTACAATAATTATTATATCTGAAAGCAGTTACGAAACAATCTGTATTGAATTAAATTGTTAATTGTAAAACTATCCAGTCGAATATCACGCTCTTATTCGAACCTCGAAGGGTTAAAGACGATCCATAGAAGAGAGTATAAAAGTTAATTAAATACATAAATAAATAGGTAGTTCAGGGGTGGCCAACCCAAATCATCTTGCGGGCCACTTTGGAAATGCATCATAACTCCGTGAAAAATTGAAATATAATGAGTTATTATTATTGTGTTTACTATTACTCTTACATGTAAACATAAATTATTTAATAATAATGATACTGATGATAATCTCGCGGTACGGAGAAATGTTCAAGGCGGGCCGCGGGATGGCCACCCCTGAGGTAGTTAAATCATAAATAAAGTAGTAGTTAAGTCATAAATAAATAGGTAGAGACTCGAATTCTCAATCAGTGGACCCAAGTCAAAATCCACCCCCATAAAAATTTTCCTAATCCATTATTTAATATATTATCTTCTTCGTTATTGAAAAGCCACCTAAAACAGTATCTCCATCTTACAGTGGATAAGAAGGCAAGAACTTTAACTCGCGATTTGTGGTCCAGAGTTTTAATCTCCCTCCCATCACCTAGGAGAATTTTATTAATTTATTATTTAACATATCATATTCAAAGAGTTTCGGAATCCATCTAAAACAGTATGTCGTAAAGAAAATAATTAACACAAAAACCACAAAAGAAAAGAGTAATAGGTCATTTGAATGAGATGTTTCGAGTGTCGAGAAACGAGATCAGAAGTGCGATCATAAACGGCGTCATCGATTGCGTCAGAGTGTCCGCGGATCGCGACGAGGACGTTTATCGATGGCCACTTGCGAGTCAGGGGCGAGCCGCTCGAGCACCGAAGCCGCAAGTGGTTATTTTTCGACGGATACGTCAGAACGACGCCGACGAACAAGCCGTTTATACTGTATTCCATCGGGCATCGCCGAGACGAGGGAAAAGACGAGACGTTGCCAAATTTTCTTACCGGATTTAACTGACGTCTCGAGCAATTAAATACCATTGGGCTTGCGTGACGTCACTTGGAGAACGCTTTAGAAATATTCCGTCGGAGGTGCGTTAAATGATATGCTTTCGTCGGATAATACGTACCTTGGATCACGAATTTAACGGAAAACAACTTCGAATAGCATCGCGAATAATTTACTAAAATTGAAATTGAAAACTTACGTCGAGAATTATATTCGGATGTTTAATGACAGAATGATGATAAAGAATCGATGAGAAATAATCTTACAAAGTACGTTAATCTTGTATTAAGGATTGTTTATGATGTAATTGAAAATATTGGCTTCTTAATGAAGAATTAGAAATGTGAATTATAGATTTCTGCGGAGTTGGAATAAGAAGGAATATTCCTCGCTTTGTTATCGTGTTAATATTAATTATAATCAATACATGGAAGGCCTTATTGATATTGATAAATGTGATATATATTTTTTTACTTATTTTTTCATAATGATATCTTTCTCGGAATAGAAGTAAATGTTTTGATTTTGGAAGCACCGACGCCACCTGGTCAAAGAAAATGATTTTTTTTTTTACGTTCTCCACCAGGGAACTTGAACGTGCAAACGTTATTTTAAGAAAATCGAGGATTCGACCGATGGTACATGATTTACACCAGTCGATAGAACTTACAATTGTTTACGACCCTGCGTACTAACTTTTCGATTTAACGTCAGTACAAACTGATTTTCAATTTGCTTCAACTTTCACCACCGATGCCCATAATTGTGCGATCAATTTCTACAATGATGAACATTTCTTCAGTCTTAGGAATTAAACGTTCGCCTAATTCGTTTCGAAAATGTTCTTTCGCTAAAAAAATATTATCGACGTATCGCAACGTGTATTACTCTTGACAACGTCGCCCTAAACTTCCGGTTGGTTGATAGAAGAAATCCAGTAGGGCGAGGAAAGTGGGAATAGTGGAAACTTGATTTCTGTGACACAGCAATTTCAGTGCCAGCAATTCGTCGAGACAAGTCACTCGACGGAATTAAACCAGATCGAAAGTTTTGATTTGCATCTCAGGAATGACACGTCGATTCGAATTAACGTTTACCGTAAAAGTACAGGACCTTCAAGCGATGATCATAACATTATAACAGATTTTGGATCAAATTTTTTTCAAAATCTAATTATGCAATATTTCATAATTCTTACTAGTGATTTTTCTATTTTTTGTAACGGAGAAAATTTGATGCACAGAACAAAACTGCATGAATGTGCATAATATTTTAAAAGTTGATTTGAACGGCAATGTCGATTATTAAAAAATTTCTCAATGAAGTGGAGGCCACTGATTGCGAGTTCCAGTCCCTCCCCTCTATCCACCATAATCCTAAATCTATTGTTGTAGGTGGATTTCGAATCACCAAGACTATAATGTATTAATTAATAATTTAGGAAAAATTTCTCAAAGTTGACGGGGATGGATTTGCATCGGAGGCCACTAGTTACGAGCACCAGTCTCTCTCTGCTATCCACAATAATCCTAAATCTATTGCCCTCTGCGAATTCCGAACCACCGAGACTACAATATATTAATTAATAATTGAGGAAAAATTGCTCAAAGTTGATCATTTGAATTCGAATCCACTGATTGAGAGTTCCAGTCTCTACTTGCTTACCAACAGTGGCCTCCACTTCAAGTTAACATTTCATCCCCTTTCATCATCGACGTTCGAACAACAACGTTTTCAAAAAGCCTTTTATGTTATATCCTAATTCTGAATTCGTTTATTATCATCTGGCGAATCTTCGAGGAAAGGAGCCACGTGTTTCGACGTATAATCCAATTAATTGATTCAGGTGCAATCTGTCGTTAGAGACGACATAGACGTAAGTTGTTCCGTCCACGTCACGTGTGTCTCGAGACTCCAATGACGTCACAAATCGGAGACACGAATAGAACAGGGACGAGAGAGCGCTAATTTTAACCGTGGATTAATTAAGACCCCTCAATTTTGCAGAACACTTTATTCCGAATGAAACGAACAGAAATGGTGCGGTCGTTTGTTAACGAAAAGTTAAATAAGTTCCTCCGCCTTAACGGATCGTGGAACTTTCGTGAAATCGATCGGTCTAATCCTGGTGAAATACGTCGTAAAAGGCACCTTATTTCTTCGTTCATCTTGGATCATTACAAAGCGTAAAAATAGTACGATAAGTAAAGATACCTGTTGCAATGAAATACGTTGAACTTCATTATTATATTTGCAACGGAAATGTAATTTTTGTAGAATGTAACAGATGTTTTCTATGCAAGAAAGCATTTAGTTTTGACGTTCAAAGTGATTTATAGACGTGATCGTAGAATCGATTCGAATTATCTATCATATATGTCAGAAATTCTGGTAACTCGTGCGTAGATTGCAAGGAAAAACTCTTTAGTTAGGATAAAGTAAGGGTAGAGTAGTAAAAGCTGGGTAAATATTTATCCGGCTAGGATTCCAAGGAAAATTCTTTAGAGCTACTTCCTGGAAAACTATTGTTATACTTTGAAACGACATCGACCCTTTCAACAAGCTCGTTTTGTCTTTGGATTTCTATTTGCCACAATTCTCATCGAATTTCTGTACTTACTATATCAAAGATCGATTTCAATTGTTTTCTATATATTATAAATCTCCAAATTTCAATGAAATCTCCACAGACAGTCTCCACAAGATCGTTCTTAGAAAATAGCTAAATTGTTCCCCATAAAACTTCTTCAACCCTTTCGCTCTAAAAATGGACGATCCTTTGCAGAAAGCGTACATTTATAATACATATTTAATTTTGTACCAATACTTCGTTTATAGTTTTATTAAGTAATCCTACATTCAACTTTCTATTTTTACATCTAATACACCCAATCCCATATATATATGATTAAAATGTTTTCAGGGTGGTTCCTACGAGTCTCTCTCTTCGAAAGGGGGTGACTGCGAACTCAGTAGTTCCGTTGGAGATCAGCCTCCAGGAGAATGGGAGTACGTGCCAGTTATTGTTAGAGAATGTATCAAATATCTGGAAAACAATGCTCTACGCGTTTCGGGAATATTCCGAGTCTCACCAGCTTGGAAGAGATTTAATTCAGTAAGACATTTTTTCAATTATATTTTTTAATTATACATAATACGTATATTATTATCTGTACTGATAATTATGACTAGACTCCGGATGTTTATGCATTTATGACAAAATGAATACGGCTAAAATACACAAAACGAACATAATTTAAAAATATATCCGAAATATCCAAAGTATGGTATTCGTTGTAACATTTATCGAGTGCAACAAATCCCTAAATAGGTTCTCTTGTCTTAACTGCATTTGTTGAATTTGAAATTTGCATAAACATCCGGAGTCTAATTATGACAGTGGTATAAGTCATTTATTCTTCGTTCTCATACATTTTATTTGTTTTTGTAATTTTTTCAATTTTTCAACTGCTAGTTGAATTCATTTCATCCTGGATCTATTGTCCAAGAAACATTTTTCAGAATTCACGGAGAATTTTAACATGAGCACATCGATTGCTAGTCCGAGTTTTTACTTTTTCACTCGTAAGAGTTCCCGTTCCCATAAAATTAGACTTTTGTTTTGTTAACTGAAGTAGAAAAATGAAAAATATCACAAATATAAAGTCAAGCTTCCTTTGAGCTTATTATTTTTTCTATCTAACAATAAGTGAACTGTCATTCAAATGTGTTTTATCATCAGAGAAAGACGAGTTGAAATTTGTATTGTTTATAGTTGAAAAAAGATTTTGATTCCGGTAATAAAACCGAGATTGACCGAAATCAAGGGCCACACGAAGTGGCAGCTCTCCTGAAGGACTTTCTTCGGGATCTACCAGATCCTCTGCTTTGCAAGGATCTACACGAAGCCTTCATCCATACGCAAAGTAAGGCTCAAATTATAATCAAACAGTCTAAGCAGCTTAGTCTCTAAGAAGGTTTTGCGTTTTCGTTTTTAAGCTTGATTAATGCTTACAACTCCGACTGATCGCACAAAGGATAATTCATCTGTTTCATTACGGGTTAATGTTGTCTCCTTGCGGTATTTGCACTTTGCTAATTGCTTTGATAAAGATTGTTCTGCCAACGTGACACATTTATATCAAGATACTTTTTTTTGTCTCCTATTAAAATCCTTTTAAATTATATTATAATGGTGTTTTAAAAAATTCAATGGATAAATAGAAGTGCGAAATTAAACGATATTTTTCCCATCGTATATCATTTGCGTAGACGTTTAAAATAATACACAATTATAATTGAAGGAGAATGATCTTTAAACGATTAATTGCAACAACGTTTCTTTATTTTTTTGTATTTGTTTTTTTTTCAGAACTGGATGGACCCGAAGCTCAGGTCGAAGCTATTCGATATCTCATTCAGCTTCTACCGACACCAAATCGGGAAACCCTGCGGGTTCTTTTAAATTTGTTGAGCAAAATAGCTCAAAATAGCGGGGAAAAGAAACCTAAAGCAGAAAACTCTAATTCTGGCAATCAAATGGACACTGAAAATTTGGCAATAGTAAGTGTCATAATTACTTTGAAGAATTTCAATTTAATTATTCAACTATTCTGAATTCACTTTTTGCACCATTGACAGACTTTTATTAACATTAGAAACTACCAATTATTTATCTAGGACGTTTAAAATAATCTAATTTTTTTATCAAACAAGTACGACAAAAGCAAAGTAGTCAAACGTGGAAGGAAATTCATCTATTTCTTCACCTTTTTTCATTTTACAAGACAGAGGTGTAAAAGTGAAAAGAAATTTACAAAACGTAAAGATTTTAAATACTTTATTCTACTTTGGTAGATCTGATGTTGATCTTTTGTACTACAGTAGGCATGAAAGTTAACGAATACGTTTATAATAGTGTAAAATTATGATTTCTTCGTGAGGTACTCGCGCCAAGTATTTTCCCCTGCAAGAATTCTGAGAAATGGGCTGAGGAAAAAGACGCTGTTATTAACGTGGTGATAACATTGTTGAAGCACGCTTCGACATTGTTTACAGTCCCGGCAACAATTTTAGACGAATTATATAAAAATATGACGACTACACATCCTGAAGAATTGGATACAGTCCTCTCTCAGCTGCAGAAAAAGTTAGTATCTTATATCTTCGTTTTATTTCTTTGAGAGAAGAAACTTCAAAGATATTCATTACGATGATCAGGTTGAAAGCTCGAATTCAAAATTGACGAATTTAATTTCGTAGTGTCTCTGTATTTGAGCATTAACAGCTCCTGAGTCTACTTTAATTATGAACTTCAATATTAGATGTGTTCGGAATCATCACAATTATGATATATTAACACTAAAACCACCGACGTTGTATCTACTAAAATTTAGATTTATTGAACTAGTACTTATATGGAAAAAGATAAATCAAGAAGTGAAAGGATTAGTAAATTAACTAATTTAGGCTTTATATGGTAGAAGTAGAATTTTTACTTCACCGTTCTCCTATAAATTTAGGTAGTGTTTTGGAAAAATTGAGAAACGGTCATTTTGACCGGCTTGGTAGGTTTAGTGTTAAATAATAATAGTACAAAATTTTGTAGACTTGACGAGGATAGGAATTTCGGTGCGATCGTTAGAAATTCGAGCTTTTGACTCTACATTTGATATTATTATCTTGATATTATCATGATCTTAGATTCTGTGAAACATCCAAACTCTAAGTCTAACGATTAGCAGTTAAAAATGAAAATAGGCGAATTAAACTTTGCAAAAATCATTATTTATTCATCATGTTACAATGAAATTATCATTCGTCGATTCTTCATGACTGAAGCAATCGGCATTTTATTCTTCTCCTTATTCCCGCGGAACTTCCAAATCAGATTTCATATCACGTGCCGCGAAGTAAAGTTCGCGCATACATCACGAAAACTCGCGAGTACATCGCGTGGATAAAAATGTCGACGAGTTTCCGAAACTTTTCTTCTTTACAGGCAATCCGGTGAGAAGGTGGTTTCCGGCAATGTAGTGGAGACTTCGGTCGAAGAAACCTTGACAACTTCGACTACGACTGCTGGAACGACTACGGCATCCTCGAGACAGGTATCAAATTCGGGTCGAATGATATTTTTTTCAAACTTGCGCATTTTATCAAAATTAAGGAGAAGTGCATGAAAAAAATTAAATAATGACGAGCATTACTTTAAATATGCAAAAATTCTACCTTCACAATAAACTCTCCAAGCTCTGTTGGTTCTTGATTTTAGAAGTTTAAAAATATGCCATAACCACTTTGATAGTTTAAATTGCACAAGACAAAATCAAAATGGAAAATTTTCAATATTCTAACATGCGTTATTTAAAGAAAAGAAAACAATTGATAAGTCTATTATCTCGATAGATTTAACGTTGAAATGGTCAATGAAATAACGAATATTTTGCAATTATGCTAAATCAAGTTATTGCAAAATCAGTGGGTGACAAACAAATTTTACTGTCAACAAACATACAAAAGTGGATAGTAGGTAAAAAAAATGTTGACTACACTTGGTTTACAGAGATGACAAAGGAAAAACCAAATAAATGGGTTTAGTTTGAAATTAAAACGATTTGCCTCCTGTTTCAGTTATGGACTAGAGAACAATGTCTGCATCAAGCAGCTTGGGTCGGTGGTGACATAGGCCCAAGGGCACGTCGGTCAAAGAGGTCAGGAGGTCGACGAAAAGACGAAGAAAGGAGTAATAGTGTAGATAGTGGATCGAGCGAGGATCCATCCAATTCTCGAAGAAGGTCATCGCCTGGTGAGACTTCCTGTGATGTGGTGGTGACAGCAAGTTTCACCATACCGTTTACTTTCAATAATGACATTCCATATATCGAAGAAGCCGCGAGGCCCAGCGCGCCGCCCAGGAGGCAAAGGCAACGATCGATTTCCGGTTGCAGCGAAGGTACATCCTCTAGTTATTTCATTACTTATTACCATGAAAAGTAATCAGGGTGATTAAACTTTTACGAGATCTTCGGTAAAGTCACGAAACAGTGAGATATTTAATTTTAAAGCCGACTGATGTGTCAATTTCCATTTGATGTGTCAGTTACCGGCGACTCCCGTGACATTCAACGTGTTAATGATTTTCCAAAGATCCTCTAAATATTATAGAACCTTTATCATAATAATTTCTGAACTCATAATTCTTAATTAAAAAATCAATCCTCATATTTAACCCTCTGGCATACGATTTCTTTTCTGACTCAGCGTGCAATGACTCAAACTTAATTCCTAAAATCAGAAGTTCTCACTGATTTCTAATACTCCGTATAACTGAACGTAATATTAAGAGTATAAAAATATTGAAACCATTTCGAAAATTCTGATATTTTCAATTTAATAGTTTTTGAAAGACTTCAAAATTGCTCACACCATGTTCCACGCTACGAATGTAACACATGGTAGTCTAAGGAGTTAAGCTCGCAATAGAAATTAAATCTTTGTAATCCAAGTACTCCAAGACAATCACAGTTAATTATTAATATGTAATTATCTATTGATATAAAAAAAAAATTAAAATCCTAATATCACGTTTCTCAGGACCACATGGAAGTGATAGTGCTGTAGGCTCCTCGGCATCATGGGCTTCTTCGTCGCCTGCTAGTCCTGACAGCACGGTAACTGCTGTATCATACATTTCGGACGAACCTCCAGTCCTTCAGAGGGTTTCTTTCACGACGTCCAGTGAGGTATGTCAAGTAACTAGGACGGCAACCCCAGAAACCCAACGGACCATTGCTCCGCCGGACACTACTAGTATCACCAGCATCGGTGGAGCGGTTTTGAGGTGAGAATCCTTGTCTTCCTGGCTATGCGAGCTTTCTGTCGAATGTTCCTCATGGGAGGAATTCACTCGCACTAATATTCCGGTATTCGTGGAAAACATTTGGGACGGGTCGTTCATCCCTGTTTGACGTCTTGTGTCGCCTCGTATTCCTAACTTGTGAGATTTAAAGAATTCTTGCAAAATCGATTAACTTATATAATATTATACGTAGAGTTATCTAAATTGAACGTCACATGTTTTAAAAGATTTGTATTTACTTCGAAACGAATTGATATATGTTCATTTGTTTTGGAAATATTTTAACGGGAAATTCAAAGAGATTGGTTTGCATTGCAATGTAACATGTAGATATGAATGCTCAGCTAGACGTGCTAATATTGTTTGCGATAGTGTAGAAGAAAATTGGAATTAATCGATTCCTCCCCATTCTCAGTAGTTACAGCTTTGATATGGGTAGACATAGCGTATTGTGTATATGGAATGGAATCTGTACACTATTGACGAGCTGAAGTACAATATACAGCCACTGTTAATGAAGTTGAAATTTATTTATATGAAATTAAATCAAACGTATCGGACTGATGAAAAAAAGCAGAGGACGACACTCGAATGATATTGTATTTCAAGAAATATCAAATACTTTACATTCTCTGTCAATTTGAAGATGTGATACTCAATTTTGATACTTCTGTACTTTTTTTTATAATATTATAGATAGGATCTACTAATATATTTTTTTCATTGTGCTTCCAATTTTCTCGCAGACACATAAGAGAGGTATTAGAACTAATCTACTAAGTGTCTTTTTCTTTTCTTCTTCTTGATGTTAGTTCATTACGTATCCTTCCTGCCATGTAAACTATATTTTCTCGAACGATATGAATATGTTTTGAAAGTTCAAAGACTTATCAATTACATAAGTAACTGTAGAGAAAAAAAGATTGCTGTTATTCTATGTTGTGCTTTCGATTTGAAATCAAACCCAACATATCTGCAGCGAACGATCTCCTAAAATTTTACAGATCAAAAACCGCCGACATTGAAAGGATGTTGCGCATCTCAAGATCAGAGGCGAACGTAACAGTTGCCCAAAGTAAATCCTCGACAACCTCGGACAGCAAGAAATACACGAAAAGAAGATACACAGATTCGAGGCATCAGACTCGACATATTCCCGATTCCGACACCTTAACAGGAAAAACGACGATGACGGTGACATCAACATCATCCGTCACGATGTCTTCGTCCTCTGTCAGCAGCACGCAAAATCTACGTGCTAGGGGTCAACCGGTTTGGAAAAGGCGGGAACTTATTTCCAGTGCGCCTAAAGACAGGGAAGGATACTTTTGAATGACTTGATAAGGCCGATCGAATCGAATGTTGGAAGATCTTGAATGAATCGATTAATTTGGGTTTTTGGAATTGTGCTGATTCTTTGGACGATTGGATGATTAAATGCAAAAGATTTTGACTTATTCAATCCATATTGTAACCGATTCGGTGACAGTTTTGAATCGTACTACGGTACGATAAAGATTATTGGTAGTTGTTCGTGATGTAATTGTTGTCGGTTTAACGTTGTTTATCGTTGTCTCTCATTAACTTCTTGAATCGATGTTGAATGTTTTAGTCGTAAGAAGAAATGGAACCAATAACTGATAGGGATCCTATGAAACTCGATATTATGCGATCGAATCGAAAATCGTGGAAGGCAAATGACTAAAGGTTTTGTGGATGACTTTAGAATTTGGGAAAAATCGGATGATGATAAAAATTTACAATGAGACAGGGTATTAAACTTGAGCATACTTTTTAAAGGATGAATGATAAATAATAGGGGTTTTATGGTGCGTTTATCTTCGATTGATCGGAGTAATGAACATATTTACATGGAGTTTTTAAGTTAATTGACCCATTCGTCATAATGACACGTTTGTCACGTTTTCCATCAGCGTTCGGATAACACAGGATTAAGGTTTAATTGACAAATTGTGAGGGCGTTACCGGTTTTCCGGATAATACCATGGGATTTTCGTTGCGACGAAGAACAGCCATACGGCTTTAATTGACGCATTGTCATTTTAATCACGCAAAATCGATTTACAAGTTTGCTAGGATCAAATCATTTTGTCGATCTACATACATTAATTTACGTCGATCTGGAAATCATAACATGAAATAACAAATGGCTTTTGGAATATTGTCGACTTTCAAATACTGAACGAAAACTAAATTCAAAATTGTACACAGTTCTTTCAAAGAAATCAGCAATACATTCCATCCTCCTTTGTTTTAAAATCACTGAATTTTTCGAAAGTAAAGGAGATGATCATTGAAAAGGAATACATATAGCAAAAGAATATGGAAAAAAAAGAATGTAAATGATAAGCATACGGTTCGATCGAGCCGCAAGTAGTCACTGCCGATCAGGAGTGGCATGGATGAGGGTTCCTTCATGCATATATTTCTCCTAATTGAGAAATATCGTGATTACGACATCGGTATCGTGTTGGTTCCTAGACTACGGTCCTCGCGCTCTCAAAGATCCCCATGATGAAAAATGTACGTATGCCTTGGAATCACTTTAACTTGGAATCATCAACTCTGCTAAAAGAGGTAGGTCAATGATATTTCCTCCAATTTCACGATTTTGAGATTTTCATAGCGCCTTTAATCTCTTCACTGCGAGGATTGACAATGGTGGATATCAACCCCATCATCAATTATAATCAACGTGAGGTAATTCAAACATTTATGAGTTTGAATTTCATAAATTCTATTTTATTTCAAGTATTGATATTTCTTTTTTTATTTTTACTTTAATTACCTATTTTTTTGCAATTAAATTTAGATATAATTTGGGTAGTGTCTTATAGTATCAGCGGTACCGGTGATAAAAATTGTTTTGATGCTAAATGTCTTCAAGTAGATCAAGTATCGAGGCAGTTTTAGCTGCCATATTAAGTGGAATTTAAGTCGAATTTTGTCTAACTTTTACTTCTAATACGTCTTTCGCAATTGAAGATAAAAGGTGCAAATCTCTTAGCTCATAAACTTCAATAAATAAAGTAATTATTCCTAGTCAATATTTTCCTATACTTAAAGTTTCAAGTTAAAGTGAACGAGTTGAACGTACATTAATCTTTCATTTTGATCGAGAGTCCCGCTCGAGTTGCGAGCACATGTATCGAATGATTTCGCAGATATTTCTATGTTACGGATTATTTTTCATTTCAATGGAACATTAATTGTATCTACGCAGATAACATTCTTACGTAGTGGATTTAATTAGTTTCGATTTGTAAATTATTTTTATTACAAGATCGAACGTCGATGGATCAGTGTGTCATCGATGAAAAGATTACATTTGTTGGTAGTTTTAACCCTTTTCCTATATAGAGAATAATAATTATAATATTTAATAATCGCAGAAATTATAGAAATAATTCGTTAAATTCTCAGTGAAACTTATTTCAAATGTATTAAATAAATAAATTCGATTTGTTTCACTGAAAAGCAACTCTGTTGCTGGACGATGAATTTCAATGGACAACTATAGTCGTCCTCAGTAATTTGCAAGCTTTCAGAACAAGATGACTATAGTCGTCGTTTTGTATTCTGAAAGTTTTCACAAAAAGGGTGGCTATAGTTGGCCTTAATAGCAAAAGGGTTAATTTCCAGGAAGTCAATCGGGAATTCAATGAGTCGGAGACGACATAGAAAGCTCTACCCTTTAACTCCTCGAGCTTTCAAAAAGAGAGAAATTGAAGAGATTTAAAACTAGAAGGTCAGAAAAACAGAACGATTATTGAACATTGATGTTCAATGTATAGAAAAATAATTAATATAATTCTGACAAGTCTCGATATTGTTGCCGATTTGCTATCGATGGTAAATAACAAATGATTCAGAAGTTCGCGATTAACATAATCCAAAAAGCATGGGAATAACTTTGTTTCTCGAATCGTTTCGTCGATGACACAATTGAAAAACGAAAAAAAAAAAAACACTTGCTAACTGCCGTGAGGGACGAGTGGCCCGAAAGCTCGAGAGACGCAAGCGGATATTTGTCGTCGTCCTCTTTTCTTTTTCAGTCTGTAAGTCAATAAATGATGATTAATTTTTTTACCACTTAGAGTACGTTATTTTCGTTCCGTTATTAATTATTAACGATACAGAAGACACGTGAGAAGTCGCGAGAATCAATTATTCTCAAAGTAAGGTAGCTATGGGAAAAAATGTTAACTCTTTGTCCTCTAGCTTTTTCTTGGTCGAATCATTCAGAAATTTCAAGCTTGTTGTCGTTAAATGTGTCGATGATTACGAAAGTGGTCTAAATAAAAAGTCTGAAAAACCAATCACTTATTTCGTATATTGCAGTGTGATGAATCTAATTTGTAGAAATAATTAAGAATTAAACAATGGAACAAAGTTTATCCACATTACGTAAAACACAATGTTGACTGAACTAAAATTTATAATTAGACCACTATTTCAATTATCGATGCAATTATTGAGCAAGAAATATATTTATTCACAGAAGTCAAGTACATAAAATGTAATGTTAATTGCTCTCTAACATCAAACATTATCAAATAAAAACTAAAATGCAAATATTGCCTATGACCGAGAAGAATACTTTAAGAGCAAAGAGTTAATAATTCTTAATTCAATAATAAATGTATGTAAGTGTATATCTGTGTCTTACCAAACAAAAATTTCAATCGCAGATGACAAAAAGAAAAATAAGCAAGAATCCATTCGAGGTACATTGCTAACAGCAAAAGTGCAAAAAAAAATTCCAACCATCTGCGTTTATCAGTGTAAATCGGTATGAAAACTTAATGGAGATCTTACTTAATTAAGTATTATAAAGTAAAAACAGTATACGTGTACCTACCTAAGTGTCGAGAATTCGAGCAGACACATTTTCCTCGACGATTTTGACGATGGAAAGATGACAGTTGAGAAAAAAGCCGTTGATACGTTAAGAATGAAACGAACGATTGTAAATTATAGAAACACCTTTATTATCGCGATCCTCTTCGCATACAATCATCGACGCGTAAATTTTATGATTATACAAAAAGATATCGAGAGGTACGTACTTTACAGAAAGATGAGATAGTCGGCTTAAACAGAATAATAGAAGGGGGCGAAGGGTGGAAAAAAAAAAACAGTGGTAGGTCTGTTGAACGTAACGATCGTTAACCACCTGAAGGCAGACATATAATCTAAACACATCGATACTATCGAGATACGAACACATTCTACGATTATTCAAGTTTATCCAAATTTTCGAACGACGACGAAGAATCGTCTTGGCTCGTGTAATTCGTTTCGACAAAGGTAAAAGAAAATATTCAGAATATGCTTCGAATTAACATTCACCGTCAGAAATATATTCTTCTATATATACTTTACATTCGTACGATTAATAATCACAAATTGGAATGTTAAAATTACTATATGAAAAGCTACTTAATGAAAAGTATTTCGGACGTTCTGATAGAAAGACAGATTAATTCAATGTGTAAAATTGAAATTCAATTATTTCCTAAACTAAAGATCAGCTAATTTGATTAACTTCGACATCCAGGTCATTTTAAAAGAATAAATAAAAATTACAATTATACACTTTAAAATCGTCGTAAGGGACGAAATAAATTGTATTAAAGAAATATATCGTCTTTTAACGAGGCCGGCTCTCGATTAAAATTACTAAATTAACAAGGGGAAATGGAATTAGTAAATAATTCGAGAAAGAAACATTTCAATTGAATTAAACGAGTGCCGATTCTTTTCGAAGCCAAAGACACGAGCGAAAACACATGTTTCTCACGAGTATGCAGAAAACGAATTATCTCACGGATACACGCAACATACATATACATATTTATATATTTTTTATATATATAATTTTTCCATATATATATCTATATATATATATATTAAAACAATCACTAAAAAATATAAATATATTTATATATATTTATATATTTATATATTTATATTTATATATATATAACTCTCGCCGTTTAACGGCTAGCTGCCTGTATAGGGCTGGACGGATGCGATGCAGTAAGTATTTATACTTCGCCCTTCTCGTGTAGGAGAAACGTGGGAGTTATCCTTAAATACGACGAAGAAAAACGGTACACAGAGAGAAAGAGAGAAAGAACAGTAGCGGATAAAAACGTATCACGTATCCTGCGACTTTCATGACACGCGTCTTGTTAATTAACGGAGGGTTAATAATTAGCAGGGTGTATTACCCGATGTTGTGAGATTTTGTCCGATTTTAATTCCTTTTAATCCTTTCAGTCCTCACAATGGAATTTGCTAGAACTTGATAGTTTTCGATATCATTATAATTGAAAATAATTCAAAGTAGAAGAAATTTTCTTATGATCTTTGGTCAATAGTTTAACACTAGATTTACTAAACCAGTCAAAATGACTGGTGCACAATTTTTTCCAAAAATTCGACGGGTTTATGAGAGAGCCGTAGAATAAATATTCTTCGCCCATCGTATAAAACATAAATTACCGAATCTATCATCTCTTCCGCATCTTAATTTTCCTTGCTTTGAGGTACATATTTAACATATTTAAATATAGTAGATTTCACGCTGGTAAATCTAGTGTTAAGCGGAAAAAAATTCAATTGGTAAATTGAAAATTTGAGGCTGAAAGGGCTCAATTCGTATGTCGATTTTTCGAGATAAATTATGCAATGAGAATTTTTCAAAATTCTATTTAGATGTATTTTGTATTGAATGGTAATAACATTATTATTTATTTTCCTTTACTTTAAGGTAACAGTAATTATGTATGGAGTTAAACTATTGAAAATTGCAGGGCAGTGTATTAATAATTAAGTTAATATGATACTAGACGAAGAATTGCTATGATTTGTCTATTACATCAAAAGTGTGACAAGAAAGATTCGCTGATTATTAATCTCCGTAACGGCGCAGTGTCATTCGTGCGTTGAAAATGTAATTAATAATATTGAATTGCTTCGATACCTAATAATGGAATATAACGATAATTAACAATCGGCTTGGACCGCATTATAATTCAACAACACATTATACTAATAATGTTACGCTTCTTCGACTGTGAAATTGAATTTGTCAAACGATTCGAAGCATATCTTAGGGCTTTTGCTCATCGGCGTTTCCCGCTTTAACGAGGCGTTAATTTCGAAATTTTCCTATCTGCAATTTCAGTACTGTTCTCGTTAAAATTCGAAATATCCGCTTAATCGAATCCCGATGCCGATTATCGTGCTTCGACTCATTTTATAACGAGTACAATTTAATCTCTGTCCATAAATTGCCTGACAAACGAACCTACATTGCAAATGGCAATTAAGTAGTTGAAGCGTAAATTTCGCCGGTGTTGATGCATCCCCATTTGTACTTCGTTCGTTTCGCTTTAATTCACAGTCGAAGCTGCTGAAAACTTAATGTTTAATCTCACCGTACGCGATCGGTCGAATCTAACGATTCGCCATTATCGAGATAAAAAAAAAGGATATCCCGTAAGGTCTATTGTATCGTCGGAAAATCGAGTAAATGGCGGTGATGGATTTTTTTTTTTTGATTCCTTGAGAAGACAAATTCTCAAGGAATACCAGAAAGAGATAATATTTTCATACTTGAAATGCTCACGGAAATTGCCGTCATTGGCAATCGCCTTCGAACAGTAATTTCCCTCGATTTCTTCATCGACTTTCATAACAATCATTTCCCAGATCCTCTTCGACCTTTTGAGAAATTATGGGAAAGCTAGGGAGAAAACTCTGTCCTTTGCAAATTCACATTTCATATTTGAAATTATCTTACAATTCTTCTCGACACAACTTTCAGGGGAATTGCAGTCAGAGTTCAAAGTTTTCGAAACTTTTTCCGTACAATTGTCTCGGCTTATTGCAGAAACGATTAATCACGTTGAACGAAATTTTCACCATTTTTTCTCGAGGGTCGAATCTATCGCACGATTTCTTCGACATTGAATTTGCATTTCAGGCTTGATACTGCACCGTAGTTTACTCTGTCACTTAGAATCTCTCGAGAAACGTCTTACTCTTTAAATATCTTTGACTATTTTACTTTGAATTACTTTGATTTCTCTTCCTCTCGACTATTTTTAAGTATCTCCTACACTTGTAACACTCCTCAACAACCAATTACAAATTTCGACAATTTTATCAACCCCATTTTCAAAAAGATAATTTGCTTTAGACAGATCGATTTTCAACAACAAAATTTCTGCAAAGGAAGATTATCTTAAACAGTATCAAACCCTCAATGTACACAATGCCCACCACAAAGATCAAATGTTACCCTCACTCGAACACAGCTTTCATCCCCATGCACAAACTCCAAGAAACTCTTCGTTTTCATTTCTTTCCTATGATCACTAACCGCAGTTTCTCAGTAGACCTACACAAAATTGTCTCTGACGAATTTCTAACACTCCCCACCATTCAATCGTTATCTTCGACATCATTATCACTTCTAATCTCAAAAAGAGACCTCTCTCCAAACAGATTCAAAGTTACCCCTTCCAACAAACAAGTGTCTTCGAAGCAACATTGTCTCAACCAGTATCAAACTCTCCTTCAACACTATTTCCACCAAAAAGACCAACTGTTACTTTCCAACAACTAACTCTCCACAGACCAAGACTGTCTTAAACAGTATGAAACCCTCGTTGAACACAAGTTTCACCAAAAACACAAAGTAGTACTTTCGAACAACTAAGTGTCTTCAGAACGAGACTGTCTTAAAGTGTCAAACCCTCGTTGAACACAACTTCCATCGAAAAGACCAACTGGTACCCGTTTCCGAACATTGCTTTCATCCCCATGCACGAACTTCAAGAAATCTTTTGTTTCTTCTTCGTGCGGTCAGCAACCGCAACTTCCAAGTAGACCCACTCTGACATGTTTGACCAAAAGGTCTACACTTCAGTCGAATGTGTTTGAATTCGCACCTTCTTCTGCGAGCCGTTTCTCGAGAGAGTCGGACTGTGCGCTGAGAAGCCAGGATTGTGAATGCCAAGTGGCTTCGGTTTCTTTAGGGAGCTTCGCAAAGGCGAAGCTGTGCTTGCCACAGAACCGGAAGTAGCTACCGAGGCCATTGAGCCATTTCCTGCACCTCCTACGTATGGTTTACCACTGGCATCGGTCATCGAAATGGTTCCACCTGAAATGCAAAGAATTACTTTTTTAAACTCGATGAAATAATCGTGGATGAATGAGGATCTGGAATATAATATCTATTTTCGAATCTTTACCAATTTTGGATGAAATGTAAAGTATTTTTGAGGCTCAATGGAATTCTATAGATGTACAGTTTGCGAGAATTTTGATATCAGAATTTGAACAGAAAGTAAATATTGATCTATTTAAGGTACTCTTCGAATATATGATCTATGAGTGTGTAATCTATCAGCGTGATTTTATTTACTGCTACTCAATAGTGACGTGTTATCGTATTGTTTAGATTGATAACATAGTTTCAAGGGCTGCGAAATATTAGTCAGCATAATCAAACCTTTGCCGTATAATTTCTTTGGTTACTCTTCTCGTAATAATTCAGAATTAAGTAGATATAATACAACTTGATCAGTGATTCTTGATACATCATATAATTTAACGTAAAATTAATAGTATAAAATTCATTTTTTCGTGTCACGTCTGATTGTTACTTTCAATTTGAAAGGTTTTGTAAAACTTGAAACTCTGCTATCCAATATACCTCAAGTGTCTTATCAAATGATTAATATTTATCAAAAGAATATATAACAATCTAAAGTATTCACATCACAAACTCCAAATCCTGGAATCGTATTTAATCGATACAAGTTAAATACAAATACCTATATATTCAAGAAAAATATGGAAAATATAAAAGTTAACAATTAAAACTGAAGATAGTCTTCTCATTATTCGGTAGCAGTATAGGTAACAAATCACGTCAGAATATAAAGCCTGCAGTAGATGACATATTGGAAGAGTACCCTATTTAATCTATTTTTGTATCGTAAGATTGAGAATGTGATAAATAATGATAAGTTGAGAAACAGGAGAGGAAAATGTAACAGAAGAATGACGTGTGTGATAAAAGGCATGATTCCAGTGTTGATGCACTGCGAACGTAACAGGGGAATTTGCTGTGTCTCTCGTACTAACGCTTGTGGTTGATTATTAGAATTCTCGTGTTTTTATTAACTGTAAATGGATGCGGGATAAAAATGCACGACCACGAAGTACAGTTAGCTGCAGAACGACTGGTTCGTAATGTGTTAAGGTAACTAGTGTCGTGTAATTCTACCGGGGAACGGAGACATAGTGGATGACCGTGTGTCTTTCGTTTTATCCACGCATTCAAACATGTACTGTAAGGAGCTTGGAAGAAGGCGCTTTAAAGTCTATGCTTGTCTTGGATGCTATTTTTCCCATTTAAATAGCAAACTTAATTGTGGTTGTTGGAAATTGTTAGCGCTGTGAGAGAAAAGTGCTGGTTAGAAAAAATGGCGCGACTTCATTTTAGCTCCTTGCAGTACAGGGGATTCTATGGGAACACTAACTTTATCTAACAGTTTGGACTGACTAACCTGGTGTATGATTAATTAATTCTGTGTTGCTGATAATTGTACATGCTTTAATTTTGATATTAATATTGTGGTTTAATCCTTTGCGGACGGAGGCATTCTTGAATATCGAGAAACAATCAATTATTTAGCGATGAAAAAACACTTTTTCATCGGAAAGACAGTCTGTTAATGTATACAAGTTGAAATTTACTCTTTGTAAAATAATATTTCGACGATTATATTTTAATTTTTCAACTCTAACCGTTTATATATGCACCGACAAACTATAACCAATTTTTTTCTCAAGGCGGATATATTCGCCCGTCGTCCTCAAAGGGTTGACTTATGATCATTCTTTTATATATTTTTTTTTTACTATTTTACAATGGAAAATTCTGATTTTTTGTAAAATAGGATTGAGGATTTTAATGATAGGATTTGTTAAAGTTTAAATTCAATGATTTGCAATATCAAAGTTTTATTGAAATGATATTGGCGCTGTTAGAAGATGTTAGTGTACTCGGTAGAAACTCTTTTTAATGGTATACATTAAAATGATGGAAATCATCAGATATATCCTTTCGATTGTGAAATCTATTCTTCCAAATCTTTTTATCCCTATATTTCTGAATGTGTCAAATTGATCGTTTCGTAAATGTTTGATTGTAATTACATAACACGGTGAACTAACCAAGTGTAATTACGTTATGTGTATAATATAATCAATTGTGTGTACTCGTCCATTGATAACCACCTCCCTTTTGCAGAGAATCCTTTAACTCTTCCAAGTGCGATGCTATAAAAGTTCCGTCTTTTATTTAATACCTAATTTACACTGTGAGACTTTTTTAAATCCTCTTACAAATTTTTAAATTATTTTATAGTACCAGTCCATGGAGAAGTTTAAAAGTATTTTAAAATGTGCGCCTCAAAGAGTTGAAAAAATTAATTCTAGTGACTACTTTTGCCATTTTTATTGCATTACAGGGATATTAGAAGAGTTAGGCTTTTAATTTCCATATCAAATATTAAATTTGATAAAGAGACATTCTTTGGTTTATTTATTGTTTGATACTTTATATGTGTACCGTAGAAATTAAATTTTATTTAGAGGTAACTGGTGAAATGCATAAAGTGCGAAGTTAAAAGACTACGAGGACGATGGTATTACAAGTATTTCCCCTCGTTCCTCGATAGTCGAAGAAGAAACGAGTTCGGAAACGATTTCCTCATGGCAATGGCAACTGGTTTAAGTGTACTTGGATGGGATTTACAATAAAATTTCCTCTATAACGGCCGAGTAAAGGAGTAAAATCAGCGCAAGGCTGATGAATTCCGAGGACTTTCACGATTTATCTTGGATCAATAAAATATCCTCCACAAATACTTTTGAAAGACCTCATCATTCTCTACAAAAATAACTATTTCTATACTTATTTGAAATTTTATCACTTCATAGTGAATTTTCGTTAAGAGCTATCATAAAAGTTCACATTTCAAAAAATTAGAAACTATAGTATTTTTAAAACGTCTGAGAAATATTTCCATGATACTTCTCTATATTAATTTTATTATTTTAAAACAGATAGAAATTTATTGATAGTACCTTTCAAATAAATTAAATTAGATTCCTTTTTCTTTCAAATATTAAAAATATTCTTCTTGAGGAAGAAAGATGTTTGACATTAGATTATTAAAGCAGCAAAAAATGAAGAAGAGAAAGGAATTACGAGTATCCTTGATTCGCAAAAACGATAAATTAGGAGTAATTATCTTTGGATGGTTTCTCTACCTTGAATTTAACATTTGTAGAGTTTCTTACTCCGGGCAGGTAAAATTTATCGAACTAAACACAACGATACAGGTTGCTCTTATCTGTTTGGCCTGTCTGCTTTTAATCGAACGAATTACATATGTAACAGCTGTTTCACCGCAATTAGGCGATTCATCGACGAGCCGCTCCAATTAGCGATAGAAAGCCATCCAAGTCGTCGACGTGAAGTTTTCGAGGATTTTACGAATTTACTTCACGCAAACGATGCTTTCATGTCGCATTACCAGTTACGTGCCATTAACACGCCGGGAAATAATTAAGCGGGGAGAAAGAGACAGTAGAAATTTCATCAATTACGTTTGGAATTTCTCATTAACGTCGAGACTCCGACGGTCATTTTTCAAGCAACGTGCTGAGATTTCGCGATAACTAATTTGCATGGGCAGGAAAACCTCTCCCATCTTAGATGTGAAATTACGCGAGACGATAAATTTATATTTGAATATCGTACTACTGCTTAACCACTTAGCAATGGTGATCTTGATAATCTGTAATTATTTCAATCTAATGTTATTTGTCACGTTATATTCATCAGATAATTTTTATAAGATTCATTAGTATCTTCCATTAGAAATTTGCATTTTTTCCAGTATATCAAATACTTCCCTATTATTTAACTTTTCAAAGCTGCAGGAATCGGTGATTATTTAAACTTTTTATAATTTCTACATTATTTTAATATTCTACATTTATGTGACCTTGAACTCCGACCTTGAAACGATCTACTGAATTCCCTTAAATCAAAATATCTCTGTCACATTTAATTTAACATCAATAAGATCTCGATATTTTACACTATTAATTTTTGCAAATATAGAAACTTAGCCAGCAATAAAAAAAAATCAAACGTCAACCCTGTAGCAAAATGTCATCGCCTACTATAATCTGCGCATCTCCCCTTTTATCGAACCTTTGACGCAATCCTTTGTAACGATTTCCTCGCAGAAACTAAGAGGAAAGTCAGGAGAGCACGGAAATGCAAGTATGACTTCTTATCAAAGGAAAGGTAGATCGAATTTGTTGAAAACACGTTGACATTCCGCACAGACGGGAAACGTGTCGCACGCATGCGAATTGCGGGGATGAAATACGCGGCGGTAATGTTGAAGCATGCACCTGCAGTCTTGCGGTAGTGCATGCTATGCAGACGGTGAGGAAATTTGCTGCAAGGTTGGAATTTATTGTTAAAGAGTATACGAGTATAATGTACCATGCAGATGCAACCGGTATCTGCACTATTTCCAACATCATCTCATTCCTCTTTGTTTTTATTACTGTTATCTTTTTTTAAAGAATTCTCTAACTCTTTGAGGCACAGGAATTCAGAAAATAAAATGACCCATGTTGCACATGCATTTTTTTCTTCATTACTTCAATAAATTTGGTTTATAATTATTGACAAAATTATATAATAATATAAATTTTCAAGGTGGAAAACTTTTTATCCCACTGTGGCTCAAAGAGTTTGTGTTTAAAGGAAAATATTTCGATACGGCCCTTTAGGTGTGAGATACTATAATATATATACTTAATTATTATCTGATTAATTTATTTAATTGCACTTCCAACTTATGAAAATGTTTCTATTTTTTCTTTTGTCGGAACGATAGCGTATATTTGATGCGCTGAACGACACCGGTATGTTGCTAGTTTGTGTGCAACGTAGTAATTATATTTCAACTAATTTTGTAAATAAAATCTTGCGATTTAAAAAAAGAAACAATTTCTGTATGTATATGTTTAACAGCAAATTATTGTATATTTAATAATTTAATAGCCTTACTGTTAAAGATATACGTATAGAAATTGTTTTTTTTTCAAGTTGTAAGATGTAATTTACAAAATTAGTAAAATTGTTGGATGTACAATAATCTAATAGCCTCATCGCTGATGTTCATCTTATTGTCAACTTGTTACAACTTTTTGCAAGTTTCCTTAGTTTTCTCTTCCACCGGCGTTGTTTTTTCCTTGCTGTCTTTTTACCCGACATCCTATTTCCCCTGTTCTCCCTCGAGATGTCTTTACTTGATCCTATAATTTCGCTCTTGCGTTTTCTCTCCTTTTTTATCACAGTTTTACCAATTAGTTCACTGTTCTAATTAACTCTATCTTCGCCTGCATCAGTGATCGCCCGTTCAACTATTGAATTTTTCTAAGTTGTTATTTTTAAATGCTCGCAATTTGAACTTTCTCTTCTATTACACTCCCTTTTTTTACCCTCTTTTGATTCAGTATCCGATTTCCTCTTCATCCCTGATCTCCCTTCACCTTGACTCTCATCACGTTCGCATCCGAAGACATTTCACGAACATATTGAGTTTCCATCAGCTGCCAAGCGAAGGTCCTTCTACTTCCAAGCACGCACAAGGGCTACCCTCGAGAAAAGGGAAGAATTCAAGGGTCCTCGATTTCCAAGTCGAATTATTGTGTTTAGAATTTCTTCACAGTCACCAAGAATGAATTGGAATTTTTGCCTTATTTTTTTTTTAAATTTCCATGGTAACTTTTCTTTCAGAAACGTTCAATTCGTAGAATTCTTTTTATTTGATATATATTTTTCTTTTTCTTTATTGTTATTGTTAGTGACAATGGTTTTTGTAGTCGGAGCAAATGTAAAAGAATTTCTTCGCGAGTAAATTATGCTTTTTGGGAAACAGTTTCATATTTGAAATTATAATAGTATTGTTTTTAAGTATTACTTTTATTTTGTGTTTTCCGAATTTAAGTGGGTGGCCATTTCGCTTGGGATTTGCTTTAGGTCTCATAGAGGCACGTCGTAATTACTTATAAATAAAAGAAATCCTCGGAGTTTTTGCTATCTGGGAAAAAGAGAAAGAGAAATCGTATCGACGTGTAATGCACTCACCATTCGTAGGTTGATGGTGTTCCCGATAGCCAGGGTTATTTATGGTGGCCGCTCGGGGATCAGCTACAACCCTAATTTTTGTCGGGTCGCCGCCTCTTCGAGCATAAATGCCCTCGTATATCGCCGTCACCAAAACGCCAAAGTTCAAGGCGATGGCAGCTAACTGTAACAATTTTGAAAGATATTTCATTTGCATTTCCTCCTCTCCTTTAATCTCTGTAATTTATTTTTTTACTCTTTATATAAAGATAATCTAAAAAAATGTCCCTCTTTTATACATGGTATTGCTTGCTTAACAGTGGATTTATTTTATATAAGGAGAAATAGTTTCATCATTTTGTCTGAAGTAAAATTTTTTCTAAAAATCATATCTTTAGAAAGTAATAAGCTTAAGTCTTTCTTTTATCCATTAAGATCCTTAAAATGAAAGAAATTCATTCAACATTAATAAAAATCATTATATTTATAATTGAAATTATTTCGAATCCACAAATTACAAATAAAACAAATTCCAATCAAGCAGACAGCAAATCTATATTTCATTTTCAATGCTGTTTTATCTATCTACTAATTTCATTAATAATTTTGTTTCTGTTATATTAATTACAATCTCAAATAACACCGACCTTCATCAGGACAAAGATTTTACATCGGATAACGCGATATCGAACGATATTATATATACAGGACAGTAATGATTTCCCTTTCACGGGTTATTACGTTAATTATAATAATCAGTAAATACACGTTACACGCGGCAGAGGATACAGTATACACAGGTATAACGATACATATTGTTCGAAGATTCGTAAGGGAAGGAATGACGTTCATTGTTCGCCTGTTTCGTCCATGGAACATTAAATTACGTGTTTTCGCGACAAGCAGTGTTTCTTGCCAGGTACGACAGACGAAGAGAAAGGGAGAATAAACGAGGTGGAAGAAAGAAAGATAGAGAGACAAGTAGTTAAAGAAGGATAGAATTTAATTAAGATCAACACAGAAAAGACCAGTGCATTGTTTTGCAGCTATAATTAAACCACCGCTACGTTGACTTCCACTTCTTGTCACTTAAGTACTGAAAAAAGTGGCGCGAAAAGGGAAATAGGCTCTGTTAATGTTTTTTTTCAATTGTCTCCTTAATTACCATGATGTTTACGCCCATTGTTTCTATGAAATCTCGATGAATTTCAATTACAATAAAAGTACGGTAAAATCGTGCGAATTTCTATGAGAAGATTCTCAAATAATTGCAGACATTTATTGAAAGTTCAAACGAAGAGAAAGAGAGTAAACGAAGATACAAAAGCGCAGTAACAATTTCTCGGCTGTCCGTCACGCATTTCTCTACGTTTTACACGATAATCCCATAATACTTTTCACGGCTACCTACGCAAACCGTAAGTCCCATTAATCTTCCAGCAACGTTCCCCCTAATGAATAAATAATAGATGCCACTGATTATTGAAAAAGAAAAGAAAAGAAAACGTATTCTTTCAAGAAAGATTTCTACACTTCCAAATTTCGCATTCGTTTCACCATATTAATAATATCACTTAAAACTCCCTCGTTCCTATAAAACTATAATTAACAACTATAAAAACTATAATTGCCATTCTTCATAAATCATAAACACATAATGAGATCCTCGTAGAAACTTTTTTTCATTCATCATCTTCCACAAGTACATCTCAAAACTAATGATAGAAACTTTCAATTACAGAAAAAAAAAATGTTTAATATTTCAACCAAGATCCTGGTAACTTTCACTTTCTTCTTCTCAAATCCGCAAATTTCTCTAGGAAGGAAAATATCCTTCGTTATTTAATATCATGCTCGTGTTCCTATGAAATTTGATTATCATTCTCCATAAATCACAGAGTACGTGGAAAATCCTTCGAGCTCTTCCTCGAAGTCAAAAGTTGATTCCTGAGGAAGGAAAGGAGACTTTTACCTTGCCCTGTTTCTGTTTATTCATTCTATCCAGCGCGATCTCGTCCTTGGCCTCTCTCAGTAGACTCCTTCTCTTCTTCGTCATTTTAGAACTGGGATTACACGAAGGTATCAACATAACAATCGTCACGTAACGAGAGAAGAGTATCCGATAGAAATTCTCCACGTGTCGTTAACGTACGAATTGGCATTGATCATCGAATTTGTAGAAGAACCGACGTCCCTCCTTTTGGCTCTCGTAACTCTACGATTTTGTAACGCCTGATTTCACTCTGTTTCTGCTGTTTGTCGACGTTTTCTGTGCCCCTATCTCCTACGTATTCACATACATTATGTCTAATCGCTCGACGTTTACTCGAGACTCGAATGATTTTTGGTTTACACTGCTTGTTGCTCTACGGTTAAGTGATCAGTTTTATTTTTGTTCGATTTTAAAGAATATTTTGGATCATATTTTAATATTATTTCAGGGTAGATTAATAGTAGATATATCAGAGTTATCAAAATGAGGGGTTGTTGATTTGTAATAAAAATTTTCTTTCATAGGAAAGCCATATAGTAGATATTCCACACGTATTTTATAAATTATAAATCACGGTAATTGATAATCTTTTTCACAGGATTCTCCAGTTTCAAATCTACTTATTTAATGTGTTTAAATAAGTAGATTTGACGAGGGTAGTTCTGGTGTTAAATGATCATATTTTTCACCTACTGGTTCCGTTTCTTCCGAAGGAATTTGTTAATATATTTGAATTAAATAAATTTAACACTAGTAGTTTTGGTATTAATTAATTTATTATTTAGTATTTTGCATTATACGCACGAATGCTACTACAAAATCCTTTGAATTTTATTCTCTTGTAAATTTAATCAATTTATATCCCAAACTGTCATAGTTCTTTTCTTAGTTCCACTTTTTATTTAATCACAGAGTAAATAGAAATTCAATGACTCGATTGATCACTTCAGAGGTCTCAACGTCTGAATACTCCGACTTATTCTACTTCAGAGTTTCACAAGAGGCTAAAATCCTCGGCAAATTAAACTAGCAAGCTTCAGTGAACCTTAATCAATTGTATCGATTAATATCGGCAAACATAGTCTTCATTTAAAATACACAAGCACTCGTCCGTTTCATCCTACACGTGACACGTGAAACACTGACCCGGTTAAAAACTTTCACCTCGAGATACGACTATTCTTACGAAATCATTCCGTTTTCATAACCATTACGAGAGATCGTCGTAATTCTCTTTGTTGTTCGATCATAGCTGATAATAATTTAGATAGAATGATAGAGTAAACAATGTACCATCATCCACTAGATTGTCAAAGGCATAAAGGAAGAAATAAGCAAGTTTCCTAGGAGTTAGGAGAACGAAAACGAGAACGCTGGTTCACCGACGACGCCCGACACCGAAACGCTCACTGAAGGTTCGCCAATGTCGTCTCATTGTTTTTAAAGTGTCCAACAGTCGCGAGTGCTCTGACACATACTAAGTAAGTCCCACAGGGGAGCTTAAGGAGACACCTGCGGCCTGTTCCTGATCAGTTTGCCTTTCGGTGTATTTAATTCTCTGATCGTGAACGCGCGAGCGCGATATCCGCGATGAATCTCATTCGGAGAATAGGATGTACGATTTTCTATTATTTTTACATCGGTACTTTGTATTAATTCCTAGTTTTTTTTTGTATTAAGAGTTTACTTTATTTGCTAACTTTATTTCTCTTTCTATTGACACTTCGTATGATTTGGTAGCTGCTTTTATTTAATGATACTGTATTATTTTTTGGAGCATGATCTGAGATTGATGATTTACTGAATTATAATGTGGAGGAGTCTGAAATTTGAACTTTACATTTTTAAGAGTAGAAGTACTGACGATTGATTTGGTAAATTAAAAATGACAGATAAATATGACAAAACTAGGGGAGTAAGGGGTGGAGGTAACGTAGTTAGTTTGATCGTTTTTATTTGAGAAGGTAGGAGTAGGAAATCAATTGCCTTAGTTAAATTGTAACTACCTTAATGATTTTTGAAACTCTATCTACTTTAGAATAGTTTTAACTTGTTTTTTTTTTTAGTCAAAATGGCTACTTCTACTCAGAGCAGAGGAGGGGTTTAAAGAGCTACATTATATCATTATGGACTGATTCTAAATTAGTGCAGAGTCTAGCAATTTTTGCAAATTTCGGAACAACTTTTGCAAGATCAATACTACATCGCGTTACCTTAACTATTTGATTTAATCGTAATGATGTTTTCAAGAAGAGTGGACAACAGAGACGTGTGTCATCGTTATCACCACCGCTGTTCCGAGAACATATTTTTTAATTCCAAGATATTACAGTCATAAGTATGATTTCTTATCGTTCTCGTTCTTATGTTGTGAAAATATTCTTTCCTTAATACGATATTCCGACATTAATCCTCTCGTTTAACACTCCATGACACTTTTCTTCGCGACATTTTCCACCAGAAGTACACCTTTAAAGCTTTGTATAAATTATACCTCAAGCATTCCTTCTGAATATACAAAAGGTTTCACGATATTTTTTAAAGTCTTTTACAAATTTTTAAATAATTCTACACCTCTCTTTTCCCACTTCTCTCTATTAAAATCCTTACATATTACCATTTACAATACTTCCTTTCTATCTCTATTACTAAAACTCCCACATTTTACTGTTTACAATTTGTTTTCCTATCTGTATACTTCAGTTTTATTATAAGTAACTCTTTTTTTCTATTTCTATAACTGAAACTCCAATGTTTTGCTATCTGTGATTCTAAAACAAACGATGAATTGTAAAGGAAACCTCAAGGTAGACAAGTTCCACGAAAAATCACAGTACAAAGAGCTCCTAACACCTATCGCATATTCTAAACGGCTCTTAACCGCGTATCTTTCGAATAATTTCAAAGATAAAGGACAGCCTTTCAAGCAAATCGCAACATGTGGTACCGAGGCCAGAATTCAGACGCTTCGACGACGGAATCGTGATAAATCATTCCTGGTTGTCTCGTGCACGAGGTAAAACATTTCTCACCTGTATACCAGGTAGGCACAACTCTACCACGTGCATTAAACCAACTGCACAACGGTTTCTCTTCCGTCAGATAGGAGCAACAGGTTATGACGATGAGTAAGCGACGAATGCCGTCGATCGACGTCTTTACGCGCTGGTACCGACGGTATCCGTTCGCCAAAAGAAGGGGGATTGAACAGTTCATGAATTAATTTCAATGGTCAGTTCACCGTGCTAATTACAGTGAGCTGTTGAATGAATTTCAATCCTTTGTAATCGCGTGAGCATAATTCACAGTGGGGCAAATATTGAAAGTGTGAGAATTCAGAAAATCCTTGTCGTTTTATTGGAATGAAACTACTTTTGAGAGGTGTTGAATATAAAAATTAATTTGTAGAGCAAAATAGATATATGTATTTTTTTAAATTAAAAAATTCTTAATAATAATAGTATTTCTGTTATTTAAAAATTGTGAGAATTATAATTGTGAAATGGTCTAAAATTTATTAAATTCGGAAATTACAGATGAAGAATACAAGACTTTAATGGAAGAAGAATAAATAGTGAAAGAAGAAAAGTAGAGAATTCGAAAATTGTAGAAATGGGAATAGTAGAAGATTCAAATTTGCTGTTCGCAAAATATTCGTGAAACGAATGAACGCTCTGTAATGCTTCGTGCCGGAAGTATTAAAAGGATTTCGTCGACGAAGAAATATATGTTTTACATTCCATGCGCTCGTATGTAATGCGCATTCGAGATAAAACGGAAGAGAATGAAATATATACCCGCAAGTACTTTAAATACGACTGGAATATTTTCCAAAGAGGTGAGCTATACGTTTGTCGTTTTTAAATCGTGAGAAATATACGCTCCTGTTGTTTTATTTGGAAGAAATACAAGAGACTGTACGTACAAATTTGCACTGAATTCCTGTGCCTTCATTTATCAAGAAAAAACGTACAAACGAATAGGAAAGGTCGAGACGAGGAAAAGTCAAAGGTAAATCAAAAGTCTAATAGTCGTGAAACTGGCGTGAGTAAACTTTACCTGCATGTAAAACGCTTCTCCTCTGGTGATGACGAAACTACTGGCTCTGTCGTCGGTCTGCAGAGCAAACAGACTCGCTGCTACGATGGCCAGAGAAGCTGGAAAAGAAAAATACACGATTACACTGATATTTCTGTAGTAAAACAGAAATCTATCGAGCTTTTGAGCGATATAAAATTCTCAAAAAATACCCTGTCTCCATTCGCTCGATTGTTTTCATCCCCTATGTCAACGAGAAGCGTGAATATCTATTTTAATTTTCTACAATACGAGTAAAATCAAATTTTGCATTTAAAAATTTAATTTCACTGTCATTTAATGTACCAAAGCTTCGACGGTTAAAAGTGATATAGATTTAAACTCGAATCCGCAGATTAGAAATTTAAAAATTACTTTTTACTTCCACATCCATCACAGCCCGCAACTTGAGATGTTCAACACTTTGACTGCCACGAGGGTCACTGGTGACCTGCGCTATTGATCTATCAGTGTCTTTAAAGTTTCTACTTTATAAACATGTGACTTAAATAGAAAAAGCTTCGCTTCAGTAGAAATCATGAAACGACCAAATGGAATTATCTTCCCGATTCAAAGAAAAAAAAGTTGATGAACAAAGGGGGTGACCTCCCATTGCTACCTTACAAATTCTCTTCACTTCTTGTGATCGACTAATTGTAAGTGTTAAGTTCCATCAAAATAGCCATAGCAATTAATATAGAAACAATTAGGAAAACTATATCGAAGAATTTGCAGGTGAAAGTATGAAATTAAATTGCGCTTCAGAGTAGCAGATTAATCTATGCACTACACAACGTAATATTAACAAAGAGACACTAATCGGATTATAGAGGAGCTTAGAGAAAATCCCTAGTGCAAAGTCACGCTCGTTTTCAGTGAAAGACATTAATGTGGTCTTGGCTGATTCCAGGACATTAGAAGGTGTCGTTTTACGGCAACAAGATCCACCGCGGACATTCGATTCTTCGTGTAAGGGTAAGTAGGCCAGTAAGCAGACAAGTGGCTAGTAACTCTACCATATCCGGCAGATTGCAAAACTTTGATCCTTTCTTGGGACTTCACTGCTTGAATGCGCTTTGAAAATCTCCCAGGTAAACGTCGGGGAACAATTATGTGGAAATTGTACCTCTGAATGACGATGGAGCGTCGCAGTTTAGCGTGGCATGCGAACGAGGAAAGTTGAGGGGATTACGAGGGTGATTGTTTGTGTTTAATGAATTTAATTAGGTGGGAGAGGTTTGAAATTATAATAACTGTGACGTGAAGTATTTAATTTTTGGAAGATTGTAAAGGAAGCTGAGACAGGATAGTGATTAGTTTAATCGAGGTGGAGTGTTATTTTAGTATTGAATATTCATAAGTGGAAAGTTTAAAGAAACAGATCGAAATAACGAGTGATTGTTTTTATTGCATTTTTTTCAATCTCCAAAATTACTGAAGTTAGGAGGAAAGCTGAAACAACACTCCTCTTGAATCAAGAGAATTGTAACGATTAAAAAAGAACTTCACTTGTGGTGTTCTTAAAGGTATATGTCGAAGTACCAAGAATTTCCCATCCCAACAAAAATTGCGATAGAAATAAAAAATTACAATTCTTTCTGACACATTAAGTGAAATTTTTAAATATATCTTTCGTTACTGTAGTCACTTATCTTAGAAGTTACAGCTTTAGACGGACGTAACACTAGATCTACCAACGATTAATTCAATATATTTAAAATTGTCAATTGAATATGTCCGAATAAAGTACACGAAGAGACTGAACAATTTGATCGATTCAGCCGCTTACAGACTTCAAGATAGACGTAGAAAATTCAAAAAGAAACTGCGTTAGAAACTTCAAAAATATTTTTTAAAAATTCAGGATAAGTCATTTTGACTGACTTCTAGTATTTCGTATAGGTGAACGTGATATTAATAGTACAGAAATAATTAGACCGTTTCGTGATCGGCTGATATTGTAAATTTAATAGTTTTCGAAAGATTTCAATATTTCCTATTCCATTTTTCGCGCTACGAGTCTCACACGTAGTTGTAGGCTTAGGGGTTAAATCCATGAAAAGTTCAACAGTGCCAGTCACCAATGACCCCCATGGCGTTCCATGTGTTCGTGTAACAATCTTACACCAACAGAGGACACACCCCCTAATAAAAATATTAAAAAAACACTAATACCGATAATATCCAGGATACTCACTGGCTAGAGTAGCAAGGGCTACTTTTCCTATTAAGGCAGTGCTGTAGGAAATAATAACTCGTTTCGCTGATGATGCCATGGCTAGTTGAAGGACCGCCAAACCGACCAGGAAGGCCAGAAGAACTGAAGCAGCCGCTGCGGCTAATCCTGCCACCCACACAGCCACTGAACAAAAAATAAAACGATGATCCATCTCGATGTTTTCGTGATTGATGCGCCTACTGAAAACAAAGGTGCTACCGGTATTGTACAGGGAGAAATGTAATTCTTCCGAAACACCTACGCTTTCGGGGAAAATGGGGAGGCTCTGTTGAATTGAATCGTAAAACACGATATGCGGGTGGATGTAGTACATGAGAACTTACGAATCTTGGTATAATCGGGAGAGGGTGAATTTCGAGTAAATATAAATCGAAATTAAGGGAGGTATCTTTTTGTGACATTTTGGTTTAATATTTAAGACTGATTTTCCGTGAGGGGTTGTGAAATAGAATTCTATGATTTTTATGAAACTTTTTTTTTGGAAGTAATAAATATTTTTGTTGGGGTCGTATAGGTTGATAAAAGTTGAGGGAGTTTGTATATGAGGTGCAGAAGGGAAGAAATGTTTGAATTCATGTGATTCTGTAGAATTTCGTGTAGAGAATATTGGAATTACGATAGAAAGAGAACTTACACACTGGCTGAAATCTTGAAACACCTTGACCGCATCTTTCCCGGCCGTAGAGCAAAAGTTTGCACTGTCTCCATGGACCAAAGTATCCTTTCTCCGCTGCGGTACCAGCTGCAACAGAAAGGAAAACTTTAATCAGTAAAGTAACAGGAGATTTGAAGAGTATGTACAAAAATGATATTTAAGTTAATTCTTAATTAAAAAATATTCATCGCGAAATACTTTTACAAAATTTGCCACAATTCTTGCACAAGTTCTACCTCCATTATTCAAACAACTATTTTTATTATACTACAACTTTACAATTTAACAAATTACAATATTATATAGGTATATCAATGCCATACTAAAAATACTTTAGCCCTCAAATATTCAGATTTCGTTACTTGTAATATTGAAAAATTTGTAAGATCAGTTATTGATACGGAAAAAAAAACAATTCCAGCAACACGCAAAAAAATATTTTCCATGGGAACAAAGTCAATGATAACAATCGTGGAGAAGGGCGTATTTTTTCAAACCGATAAATCCTCTCGCTGACGCGACACAACGAGAAATATCTTTACGGTAGGGTAGAGTTCACTGAGAAGGAAGAAAAAAAAAACCTTCAATGACGAGCATTAGAAGGACCTTCGGTCTTTGCTGGAAGAAGCAGAGCTCGGACAACTGGAAATCGCAATTTCGCGGTACTGCTTCTGCCGCACAAACGGCCCGTAAATTCACTCGTTGATCCGTGTACGGATTCGTCCTCTTGGGGCAGGAAGAGGGAAGAAATATGAAATTTCATGTGAGTCGATGTCGACGAACGAAATTCGACGCGTGGCAATATTTGGAATCGGATTTTCTTTGAATACTTCCTTCCAGAAATCTCTGATATAAATAGATACATTTTTTAAAACTGTTTCTCAAAGCTGAATGTAATTTTGCAATTTTTTTCTACAGATAAAGAAATAAATAGCTAGAGCTTTTTTTGTTCGCAGAACTTTTGCGGTAGAATTAACTTCGACCTGTAATTTAATAACGTTGGTGCATTTAATTGATTATTTCAATCGGAGAAACGGTAATTTATATTGTAATAAGTGCTACTACTGTTTTGCAAGCGTAAATATCGAACCGTTGGGAATTTCATTTTCTTGTAACTAAATGAAAAATTAATTTCGGTTGAGTGGCGAGTGTTTTGAAACACCGGAACGCAAGAGAAGAAATTATTGCCAGTTTTTGCGAACAGTTAGAAACGAGGTATATGCAACTTGATATGGGATGAGGTCAAGCGTCGCATTTGTGGAGGGTTTTATGAACTTATAAAATAAAACAATATCGTTTTTTGTATCCATGATGGTAATTCACTTTTTTGCTGCAGGGTTTCCGCAAAACTGCACCACGTAGCTATATTGTGCAATGTTCGTAAATTAACAAAAATGTAGAGAAATAAACAGAACGTAGAGAAGTTTTGGTGAATAAAACAAGAGAGTACGAAAGCACTCTTTACACTTAAAGGAATTATTAAAACGGTAATGTGTACTAACAAACAGGAGTAAGAAGGTTAAAGCTTCATCTCTCAGATCCAACAACTGTTTGAAATAAATGTAAAGAGGGTCGCATAAACGAAGCACTTAGTTTTACGAGTGCGACGTAAAACGCAAATTGTTCTTTCCTTCTTCGCTATTACCTGCAAACAGACTTTCATTTTCTTCGGTAGCATAGATTTCTTCTTTTCTTTCTCATCTTACACAATGCAATTGCATCTTCGTCTTAAATTCTGTAAGAAAAATTGCTTAATTTAAAAGTGAAAAAGTAATTTTCATTTATTCCCGTAAAACGATTATTTATATTATTTTGTTCAATCTTTCGAAAGTTTAATCTATGAATTTAATCTATTCAATTTAAGTAATCCAAGTTTTTTTTATTCCTTTACACGTTAACAATTTGTTTTTAACGAGGCTTAAAAACTTGAGTGGGAGTAAAACAATATTGAAACTGAAAAAGAAATTCGCAACGCTTGGAAAGAAATAACGAGCGAAATCGTAACAAATCGCGATAAATTTCGTGAAAATTTCAGTCGGTTGAAAGTTCTATTTCGGACCGAAACATCTGCATTTATTACAGCGACAGCTGTCACCGATATTTTGCATGAATCTACGAGCCCACGGATATCGATAATTCTGATTGACAAGCGAACTCGTAACCTTTTATGTTCGCAAGTATTCGTACACTCTGCTATGTTTCGCATAACCGTAATTTACGATTCTGCGAACCTTTACGATTTTACTCTCCGCCAAGCATAAAATCATTGCAGCATTCGCTAATCAGGGAAGCACAATTATTCTGAATTTATGCAGCGTCTAACATGCGATTTGATTCTTTTAGAAATACAAAATCGACTAATTTACAGGAAATGGTTCTGAATTTTCGTAGTGGAAAATATATTAATGCGAATTGGCAGTTGCGTGCTCAACATTGTTTAGCCCAGTTATTCGCGCTTTGATCTACGTAAGCAGCCTAACGCACGATTCACGCGCGAATCCTGCCGTGACAAATTGCATTTTTGCTCGTACACCTTGACGAACGTGCTCGATTTTCTATGGTGATTTGGAACGCATAGAAGAAGATCGATTCGGCGATGCGTGAGACGCGCCGATTGCAGTTTCTGCAGGGGGTGGTTTTTCGATGGTGCTGATTTGCCATGTATTTTGCGACTTCAGGATAGAGAAACTCAGATGATTGTTGATTTGTGGATCTTATATTTTATTTGTAGTATCTTAAGATTTCAGTTGGTTCGGAAAGTTTGGTGAACTAATAGAAATTTAAAGTGGTGCCGATTTGCGACTTGAGGATAGAGAAACTCAGATGATTGTTGATTTGTGTATTTTACATTTTGTTTGTGGTATTTTAAGATTTCAGTTGGTTCGGAAAGTTTGATGAACTGATAGAAATTTAAAGTGGTGCTGATTTGCTATGTGTTTTGCGACTTGAAGATAGAGAAACTCAGATTGTTGATTTGTGGATCTTATATTTTATTTGTGGTATCTTAAGATTTCAGTTGGTTCAGAAAGTTTGATGAACTAATAGAAATTTAAAGTGGAATAACAACAAGTATTACTTAGTGTAATAATTGCAGTGTTCTCCAGTTGTTCAATTAATTTATATTAAATGAAATTTCATTTAAAATTTCCTCTTGACAGGAATTTCGTATATATGCAGAAAAACTTGGCTGTAAAACTGCTTCGACAGCAATTTTCAGCAAAGTATGTTCCCTTTCCAGTGAATTACGTCATTTTCCAAGTAGAACGTAACTTCTACATTTAACATTCTTCGTAATACGATACGATTTGCGATTCTGCGACTTTTTATAACATTAATAACTCTTCCATGCTTCTTCTTCGAAGCATATATTAGAGTGACCATATAAAATGCATTCACAAATCGAATTTCGATATTTGGGCTATTACGAAAAAATAGCTGAGGGAAGAAATGTTTCTTTTCGTGTCGAAGAAAAATGTAAGGAGGAAGACGAATGTTGAGGTACCGTAAAGAGAAACGAGTTTCGTGTCGTTTATTTCGCTCCTCGTTCCTGAAACTGTTAGGAGCTTAACAGCCCATAAAGAGAATTTGAAATTCGTATGAAACTGTAACATAGCTCCGCTACTTTGTTGCAATCAATTAAGTTTTGAGCCGCAAATTAGAAAAAAATCGATCGTGCAACAATGCATATTCAATGCACTTTGAAATACATGGCGAAGAAGAATAATACCAAAGAAACTTAAACCATAAAAATACGTTCCAATACTTATAATATTTCATCAATACGAATTACAATATTTTGAATTAAAATTGCAATAACTTCGATCATTAAAATTAAATCTACAAAGATGGTCAAAGTTTCTTATTCTGAATTTTTTTTAAATTTTTCAGAAAATTCTAAACCTCTCTCTTCAATTTTCTTCATCCGTCTTGAAAATTTCAAGTTCTTAAATCACTTAAGTTTTTGCCATCTTAATTTCGCTTTTTCTATCGTACTTATTTAATACTCTTAAACGTATCTGATTAATCACAAGTAGATCCAGTGATAATTAGTTATCATAATCATCTTAAAGACTCCACAATTATAATAATAAAAACGTTGAAATATTTACATCAAGAGGATAACAGAAAACGTTCCAGAACTTTGAGAAGGAGTGTAGATTAATATGCAAGAATACATCGCTGCAAGAACACCGCGCAAGATGCGTCCCTGAACGCGTTCTTCGTTCCAGTAATTATATCGCGATTATGAGTGCACATGCTCGTTCTCCGCAGCGTGAAAAACGGAAAGAAAGAGAGAAAAATTGAGAAACCTAGTTAGGGGCCACGATTAGATTAGCTAGCGTGAAATGGCACCTACGCTTGGCCCTTTGTTACCTTCTGATACGTTGAACCAGAAGCGGCTGCGAGTGGTCACGTTGAAAAATAATTAGAGGCACCTTCTTTCTTTCGTAATGAACTCGTGGGCGTGCAATGCGGTTAGCAACGTTGCCTCGCATGATTATCTGCGCAACCACTGGAAATATAATTAATGACCGAAGAATCCGGCTAATAAATAGCCAACCAGAAATTAATATTTAACACTAATTCTACTGAGATGAAGAAGATGTATTATCCGGAAGTTTTTCAAAGTATTTCGAAAATTTTTAACGCGTTTTCTCTTCCAATTTCCTACGTGATAAAATTCTACAGAACTTTCATTAGCGTAAGAAATTTTTCGATTATTTCTTTTTAAATTTGTATGAACTTTCGTATAGTAATGAGGTACTATGATTGGAAAAACTTTAAGATTCTTTGGACGTTTTATTGAAACTTGCCACCTGTTCATCGGTATGAAATATTTGGTAATTGTAAATGTAGATTTGACAAATATTTTTTTGTTAAATCGCAGAAAATAGTAGAGCGTAGATTTATCCATTCATTTGATCCGTAACATCGTTTCACGCAAGCCTGCTTCATTGACCGTAACCAAACATGTCTGTACGCTTGGAAATCCTCTGCCTTTTTTTGTCTTTGCATCGTTTGAACGATTTCAAAGGCATGCCTTCGAATTTGGTTAAAAACTGGAACACCACAAATGGCTTTTGTGTTCTGAATTCAACGAGTATTTCATGCAGAAAGATCGAAGCATGTATGCCAAACAGAAATTCATCTGAATGCATCGAATACCACTTTAACGTTATACGCGAAGGGCTTTTGACTTGTAATTAAAAAGGTGCTACACCTACGAGAAGTCATCGACTTCTCTTCATGGAGAAATTGCAAAATACCGTGTAAACCACAGATTCACCATAAAATCAAACCATCCCAACATGGGCACAAAGTGTCAGTCTCGTAAACGCATTTATAGCGAACAAATACGTGAATCAATGACGTCACAACTATTACCGAAGCTTTCAATGGTAAGGATCAATCTTGCTCGACCTTTGACCTCCGCAAAAAAGGTTTTCACGTGAACGTGGGAGAATAAAAAACCATCTATATTTGTCTCATTTTGAACGAAAGTATTAGAGACCTCGAGACTCGACTTGGCTCTTGGTCGCTGGAGACAGAACTAATGGGAAAAAATCTAATTAACGAGGCACGACGTAGTTCCTCTATCCCTGGTAATTACGAGCAAACATAGAGACGCGACTTGCCAAGTTAATATAGAATTTCCGAACGATCTATCGGACGATAATTTGGCCACTTATTTTTCATATCTTTTTAGGAATCCATAATTAATTCAATGCATTGAAATTTTCAGTTCTTATGGAACAATTGAAAGACATTTAGGTATCATGGGAAATGTGCGAAATATAAATAATAGGACTTTGCAGTCAGCTCCAAGGATCGGACCATCGATTATGGGTTCTTCTTAATTAAAAGTTCACTTTAAAGTTCCGGCATTTAAAATGAAAAAATTAATCACTGAAAAATTTTAAATTGTAGGTGGAATATCATGGGAAATGTTGGCAATATTTATAATAGGATTTTGCAATAATCAACCCCAAGGATTGGACCATCGATTAAGGGTCCCTCCTTACTTAAAGTCCCGCTTCAAAGTCCCACCTTT
The DNA here is from genome assembly GCA_910591515.1 of Cerceris rybyensis. Taxonomy (NCBI): domain Eukaryota; kingdom Metazoa; phylum Arthropoda; class Insecta; order Hymenoptera; family Crabronidae; genus Cerceris; species Cerceris rybyensis. The sequence continues at coordinate 21,079,576 of OU342792.1, read as the reverse complement.
GAAAATTAAAAAATAAATCATTGAAAATTATAAATTCTAGACAAAATGATACTAGTATTCCAAATCAAAATACCAGTATTTCTGCTCAAAAACATCACCCTAAAACCGTAAATAAAATTAATCTCCAGCTTACAATCAATTTCATCATCGCTACAAATTCCTCGCAGTTCATCAACGTTCAATCTCTCGCGCTTGGATTAATTTCCCGACAATTGCGCAGCTTCCATCGATCTGTAATCACTACCGTTATATAATCACGTCTCGATACCTTCGCATCAATCTTGCATCAGTTTCTCTATAACGATTCTTTCGAAAAGGACGACGAAGATTCGTAACATGATACGAGATTAATGTAGTACCCTCCCTCTCTCTCTTTCTTTTAAGATGATCTATCTCCAGAATTACTGGAGCGTGTCCCGAAGATTCTTCTGCTACGGAAAAGGACAGGTTGCTCGAATGTCACCATTTGTGAAGGACGTGTCAATGTGAGAACTCGTAAGCCTGAGAATTTAATCGGAATGATAAAATGGGTTTGACAAGGTCACGTCACTTTCGCCGACGTTTCCGTAATATCGATGACTAAACGCGAAATGCCATTTCTCATTTGAGATATCTGATGCACGGAATCTTCGGCGTGGGTGTCTCTCTATCGACACAAATTCATTAATTCATTCCTCCCACTACATTTCTACCTGTATCGATAGAAAGAGTAAGCTTTGAGACGTATGCTAGAAAATTGTTACAACTTATTGCATTTGATTGAGATGTTATATGTTAAAATATTTAGTATTTCAGGTACCTTGAATTTAAAGAGTAGAAAAACAGAATTTAAAGAGAGTGAATTTTGTAAGAAGTGAAATTTCGCAATGATTATTAATTCACGTTGATATTTGGCAAGAATAACTTAATTAAAGAAACTATCAATCTTCTGAAGGCTATTATTAGGAAGTAATTCGACGTGAAACTTAGTGAGAGGCCTCCTGCAGGTTGGGTGACAAATATTAAGTTCCACAGTGTCGCTTTCGCCATTAATGCTTTACACCGTTACAACGACCGATAATGTAAGCGCGAAAAGATATTTTAGCATTTGCTTTCGGCTGTTTCGCGATCCTTCTTTAAATATTCTTAATTGGTACTAAGTGTGAAAGTGTTGGTACTGGCACAGTTACGTTCCTATTTCACGCGATCTGCAGGAGATGGTTACGTAATGCCAATGACACCTTTTTACTGTCATTGGTATGATTCGCATTGAGCACATGCAATTGTACCTCGTAAAGGGAATAAATGCAATCGTGTCATATAAATTGCACCTTCAATAAAGTTCTTTAAAAGTTTACTGTGCCAGAGATGTTACATTGAACACTTTACTGTAACTCGAGTGACGTATTAAATTGTTTGGTGTAACTTCAGAGATGTTATATTAAACTCTTTGGCTCAATTTCAACGATGTTATATAAGAGTCTTCAGTGTAATTTCAATTATGTTTTCTTGAACTCTACTGCAATTCCAGTGCTCAGATATGAAACTATTTGGCAAAACTCTACTGATAGCCTCAAGTTTACAAATCAATATGCCACTTAATTTTTTTTTATTTCAGATCAGTGAAACTTCTGGAATCATGGCAACTGCCAAAAATACATGAGCGTCTTTCAAACGCTGTAAAGTCAATTAAAATCGTTATTTTTATCTGCAAAAATTCCAATACACTAAGAAAGTATCAACAAACATGTAGTAAAAATTCCAAGATTGTACATTTTAATGTTCCGTCAAAAAAAATTCCCAAAGGAAGGGAAAAGAAATAGCTGTCACATAGGATGACCCCCTCAATTTTCAACTCTAACTGTGTATACATACATGCAGAAATAAACTATAATTAATTTTTTTCAAACACTACATACACGTCGCTAGTTCTCAAAGGGTTACAAAAAATACTATTTTTATAATTTTTCATGTACAAGCGTTTTATTAAAGTACACCGTCAAAAGATAATATCAACACCCACAGAATTCCAACATGCGCAACGACGATTGTCCATCTTTCCGTGACGTTACAACATTCTTCGTGGATTAGAGTGATAACAGGTTGCATCAGGCGTGTACGTGCACACGTGGGACACAGTTGCATTATAGCAAAGTGCAAATAATCATCCCCGCTTCACATGCACTACACCGTCCTGAACTACGCCGCGAATTTCCAGATCTGACAATAGGTTGCGCAACCACCTGCTGAAGACGTGCTCTATCCCGCCTTGGATTCTTGTCGCGAAAGGATTTCTTTCTGATAAATAACACCGTAAACAAAAGAACATCTGTGCTATACGATCTGATCGTTGCAAGGATAAACAATAAAAGGAAGTGCACTCAGGTTGATAGGAAAAAAGTGAAATACAAAAATAAGAATGAAGAATTATCGGTGCAATTCTTCGCGATCTGTTGGCCACTGTCGAACATGAAATTACAGGGGAGAAGAAGGAAACTCGTTCGTCCCATTGTTTAATCTAGTTACGGAAATGAGAATTTTACTGGATCAGTTAAATTTGAAAGCCTAGTGCAATGTCTGGCCAGGATGGAACACGCTACTTTTAATGATACCCTTTAACGGCGTCTTAACGATCGTTTAATAGAAAACAGGACGAAGATCGTTGTAACGCGAGTGTTTTCTCGTGAGAACATCTCTATCCTCACTTTCGTTCGTGTTTCTCGTGCGATACGCTGTTAATCAACATTTTCTGTTGGCTCACATTCAAATGATCTGCGTATCAGTTATGAGAGCAAATTAATTGAGAACTACTAAAACAAAATAGGCTGTTTGACACTTCATCAAAAATTTACTTTAGAAGGAGCATCAAAGTTAAAAATCAAACGTGAGTGAATTCTTGTTCCAAAATTTCTGGCACTATGCTGTTAGCCGCACATCCTGTAATTTAATACTCAATCAATATTCAAAGTTCAATACTTAGACAGCACAGGAATATTCTACTTCTTGCTTTTATAAAAAATCACAAATTCTAAAGATACTAAAACACTAAGATAGAATTCTGAATACTATAACTCGAGGTATCTAAAATTACTAATTAAAATTAAAACTTAAGGAACTTGAGATCGAAACCCAAGATATTTAAAACTATCAAAAAGCTAAAACCCGAAGTACCTAAATCTATCAGCTATTGAAAAACACCAAGACATTAAAGCTACCAAGAAAAACTGTTTCCCAAATTAAATACCACCTTTAAACCTATAAAATCAACCTTTAAGAAACATCTACCTAAAATGCCAACTCTATTAATTCATAATTCCGTAATCATTTTAAACTAACTAAACTATGTTCCTTTAAAACCGAGAAAATCCATGAAACGACCATAAATCTCAGTCACTAATCCGGCGAAAAAATATTTAATAATGCAATCACATGTAAGACATTATGAAAAATCTCTAAGACGTAAAATCTTCTTCGTTCTCATGGGAGAAAATCACCGTGACACGCGTACACTCTATGACAGCATGACCCAGATGCAACCGCATGCACCGACACCCTCTGCAGTTATGCATATTTAACTACGAAACTTCAATCGCCATGGTCACGATGTTAAATTACGAGCGAGGGATTTTGTTCTCTCACGCAACTCGAGGAACACCATAAGTGGCGAATAATGGATACGTGACCAGCACGTTCAAGATCCGTTATGTGATGATTCCAAACGAATAATGGGACATGCACATTCGATGTCACGATATCGTTATGGTTTCCCGTATCATTCGCTTATAAATTGAAAATTTTCCATCCTAAAAGCTCCTTCTTTGGAAGTAGCATTATAAACGTAGAATAGTAGAACGTCGTTCATTTTTATTTCTCATTTATAGAACAATTTTTATGTAAATTTTTATGTTAAGAGCGATTTAGAAAATGCGGAGGTGCTATAAGGTTTAGCGGTATGAGATGTGTATTTAGTGAATGGGTTTTGAGAGATATGGAGAAGAAGGATTTTCCTTGGGGTAAAAAGGTTTTCAGATATATATTTTTGCAGATGGGAAAAATGCCAGATAAAGTTCATTCAATATAAAAATTTAACTAGTTTTACCATATCCAAAATCTAACTAAATTGATAAGAAAAATTCCAAGATTGGCCACCTAAATATTTCAAAATTTCAAAAAAAAAGTCAAATACAAAAACAAAACTAATCACAAAGAAGAATGTATCCTTACCTTGTACAAGGTTCTACTATATTCAAAAAACTTCACAAATAACGTTTTAAGGTAGTTCTAGGCACTTATCATTTTTCGATAGATTTCCTTAAAATTTTGAAAATATATTCTTTATGATATTTTATAATTATAACCGGAATCTCAACGAGTTCGTCTACACGGTTTATGAATAAATCGTGTTTAAAAATAACATATTTAACATGGGCCTTATGGAAAAAAATGTTTGCTGAGTCCGTAAAATGTTTTTTTATTTTTCTAACGGAAAAACGAGTCGATCGATTCTAATAAAAAATTAGCAATGTATTATTTTATGCTTTTGGAATACTATTGGATTTTTCATAATTTTTTACTTCATAGTTATAGAGAAAGATGTTTTTTAATGTTTAAAAAGTGAATGAAATGACCTCTGTGAAGTTAGCCCCTGCATTAATTCTTACGCAATTTTTTTTATTTCTAATGAAAAAAGAAACTTTTAGTTCTGAATCCAGCTAGAACTACCTTAAGAGACACGTTCACCATTTCCTATGGGATCTCGTGTTCCATTTAATAAGGTGTTAAAATAACGTACTAGTACTACTGCCAGATGAAAGTCCCTCGTAAATATGTCTACGTTTCTGCAAGATAAGGGTTAATACACTTGTAGCGAACGAGAACTGGTTTGCTGTCTAAACCGGGCAACGGCTTACAATCGCTAAGATCGACCACAACCGTTAAGCCATCGAGGCGGGAGAAAATTCTTCTCTTTTTCGTGGTGCTACACCAGAAAGAATTGATATTCCGTTGAAGCGGCTGATCGTGACGCTCGCGGTATTGCGATCGACTTGATTTAACCAGTTAACTGTGGCGAAAATTCTTTGGAGTTTTGGGCCACGAAAATGGAAAGATAAGCATAAATCTATTTCAAATTATTTATACCCTTTAGTTACTCATTTTATTTCGGCATGGCCTCAAAATATTCCAAACATCTTGAAATTTACGAATATATTTTAGTTTTCGTCGAAATTACAATTTGTATAACCAGAGGTAGTTTCTACGCATGACGAGTATACTCGTCAAACACAGCTAACTGGTTAATACCGTCATTCAACCTCTCTAACCTCTCACGATGAGATTTTTGCGGGGGCAGTGGAAACGAAGCAAATTTCTCGGTTTCTGAGAAAATTCTTGTGTTGGATATTTTGAACTTGCAATACAATTATTTATTGTCACATATTTTTAGTTTTAAGTGTTGTAACAATGTTGTTTAGAAGAATTCGATTCCGATGATCGCAAGGATGCTTACAGTGTGATGATTTAACCCTTTATAGTCTGTTTTGAGTCTCTTTTGCATTTATTTTTCAAGGTTTTGCACTGGTACACAATTTGATTGGAAATAGAACAGTTCGTTACCTGGTGTCTTCTGTTCTGAAAAACTGATTCTTTAAAATGTATATTATATAATGAGTTGTAAGGTGAGGTTTACTCTAAAGACTACTTCGTGAATTGTAACGAATCAGCGGGTAGTAATTATAAAATGATAGCCAGAGGTGAATGTATCACTAATATTCTAAAAATATCAATACTCGAAGAATGGTTTATTTATATCGACTTCTGAATGAAACAACCAGTTGGTACGAATATATCTATGCCGTTATGTCATGAGAAATGAAAGTAGTACGTATTCTATTTCTGTAGGAAAATGCCGAACGTGAATATCGCCTCGATGAATATCACTATTCGATTTAGAATGTTTTCTTCGCCGTGTAACGTTCCACGGCACCGTTTTAAATTATCTAATGCCATAACTATGAATTCCATTTAACACTTCTACCTACTTCCTTTTTATTATTCACAATCCTTACTACTACAAAGACTTGATAATAATTTCAATCAATTCCAAAATGAAAAACAAAAAAGTAAGAAAACTAACAAACTCGCTCCATTTCGTGCATTTATTCTATTCATCTCTATCCACTCAGCACTCCGCGTCTAAGGCGTGAAAACTTGACAATTCGATCAGCGAAGATTGATGCAGATCGCTCAATTTTATCCATTAAAATTGTAACACCAAACGATCGTAACGTCGATAATAGGCCAATCTCTAAAACGACGCTCAACTGAATGAAATTGTTGCAGTTTGCACGTAAATAGTAACCACGTTATGATTGTATGCGTAACGAAAGTAGTACACGAGTTCTCTGCACTGATGGGGAAATAGTATCGTGAAACGGCGGGAGGCGAATAAAGTGGTGCATACACGATGACGATGACGATAATATTGGTGATAATGTCTTTTAAGGGATTGCAAAGCTGTTACAGTATCACCATGACATAAATCTATGTTATAAATTTGACCTCGTACATTCTGCATATACCGTTTATTTTACCGGGACTTTTCAATCAATCGTCCCTTTCTAAGTGCAATTGAGCATGTCCTATTTTTAAATTAATATCTCAATGTGATAGGTGAAACGAGTGGTATCATCTTCCAAGTGCAAACTAGTTTAAAAGTTACCTTGACTGCGTCATTTTTTGCCATGGAATTATATCCAAGGTAGAATAACAACATTATATTATTCCACATTAAATTGGCAACGAAGGACAAAGTTTGCTCAGATATCTGCGATTATATTCAGTCATTTTTAATTTCAACCTGTGATATAGTTTTCGAATCTTGACAAGAAAGGGAAAAGTTGAAACTTCACTCAGATGTCTGCGATTATATTCAATTTCTTTTAATTTCAATCTGTGATATAATTTTCGAATCTTGACAAGAAGGGGCAAAGTTCAAAGTTCACTCAGATATCTGCGATTATATTCAGTTATTTTTAATTTCAATCTATGATATAGTTTTCGAAACTTGACAAGAAAGGGCAAAGTTCAAACTGCAGTTAGATATCTACAATTATATTCAATTATTTTTAATTTCAACCTGTGAGATAATTTTCGAATCGTAGTTTTTTAAATGTTTAAAAGACGGAGAAGTGGGTAAATCCCGTTAAAAAAAATATCACGAATATCTAGAATCAGGCTATGTGTAAAAGTGACGGGAATAGCACAGAGAGGACCGTGTCGAGTCGAAAGGACTTCCGGTGGCCGCCACCCGGAACACGAAAGTCGCTCGAGCGAAAACACCAGTGTGTTACTCCGAGAAGAACAGAAGACATGGCACACAACGGACCTCGTACGTTCTATGATAAAAGCATGAGGTGACGACGCAATTTTACAACGAATAACTACCTCCGCATAGTCTCAGAATGTCTCGGGAAAATTCCCTGAATGTCTCTGCGACGTTCATCCTGTCCTTTGGAGCGGAATGCAGGAGGAAAAATCTTGCCGTTAAAATCAATCTTCGCATTTCTAGGCATCGTGGAAAATCATATTCTGTTTCACGCTATTTAATCTTGTTTTATAATAAGTTTACTAAGAAGCAGTATTTATTCTTTAAATTGATCAGCTTTTCCTCCTCTTCATTCTTGTTTCGTTAAATTACATACTTAATATATTTAAATATAAAAGATTACACGTCGGTACTTCTATTATTAACACTTTAATGGCCGCTCATACAACATGTGTGTGATGCTACCGCCGAAAATTATTGACTAGTATCACACTCTCTGTGTGGTGAATTATGAATGTAAACAAGTATGGATATTGCTATTGGCTTCGTAGTTCATCGCTACATCTTTGATCTTATTTTTATTCTCTTAATTTTCATAAACTTTTTTTAAATTAATTCTTCAAAAATATTGCCGACTCCTGGCAACATTTGACTGCGTAGACATATAGCCATTAAATTGTTAACACTAGAACTACCGGCCACAAATCTAACATATTTTAATAAATTAAATAAGTACTTTGAAAAAGGGGGAATCAAGCGGCAGAAAATTTGATCGATTAGGTGATTTATGTTTATTGATATAGACGTAGAATATTTATCCTATGACTCTTATGTAAACTTGGAGAATTTTTTGAAAAATTTGTGTACCAATCATTTTGACTGGTTTGGTACTTCTAGTGTTAATAATCATCGGAATAAATCTTCCGCCATCAGAAGATTTACAACACCTCGTTTCGAGTCCATCGTTTCCTTATTAAAAAAACATTAGAAACTCACAACAAGCATCGTCGAGAATCCAGAAATACAATGACACAACAATCTCTGACATTTCTACGATGACACTTCAAAATTGTCTTACACTCTCTTAGAAATTCGTTACAAAGTTTCTTGCAGTCACAGAGTGTAAATACCATCCAGAGCGAAAGTACAGAGTGTTTTAAAATTATTTGTCATAGCTTTCAGGGATTGTAAAAGCAGAGGGTGTTGAACAATCCCTGAAAGCCATGACAAATAATTTTAAAACACCCTGTATATTCTAAAGGCAGTAGGTAGCTATTCATGGGATGTCTACTGTTTGTTCGATAACTCTTATAGAATCACGACGAACAGTATCTCTGTACGTGACTGTGGAAAAAATATAGCCTCGGGACGATGTGTCCAATTCCAGCTTGCTTTCTTCCGAGTCTCTTCTGCTCTCCTCGACTCTTCTTCATTCGCAAGCTTAAGTAGCTTATGCCGCTCGTAGAAAGACGATAGCACTTCCTGGGATCGTACAACACTCCCTGACTTTTTCCGGATTCGCTCCACATATCCTTCCTTTTTTTTTCTTCCTTTCGTGCAGTCCGGAAGAGAAAGAGGAGAATGTCTCTTTGATGGATTCAACGTTCCATTGGTCTGTAACTATAATGTTTCCTTGGTGTGTTCCAATTGATCGTACAACCATGGGAATGTAAAAATTTGATGATGGAGAAATTTAAAACTGTACTTTCTAGTAACTGTATCGAATGTTCAATACGATATGATGATTTAAAGAAAATTTTAGTTGTTATAAATGATAAAATAGGTTGGACACAAATATCTACTTTTACTACAAATATTGACTAATTTTTGCCGAATAGTTTCTATGTACAATGCATAATCTTCAGTCATTATAAATATTTATAAAAAATATATAATAGTAATTATTAAACTTCAGATTTGTATGCATTTGTGACAAATTGAATACGGCTAAAATATACAAAAAGAACATAATATAAAATATATCTAAAATGTTCAAAGTATGGCATTCGTTGTAATATTCATCGACTGCAACAAATTTCTAGATAGGTTCTCCTGTCTTAGCTGCATTTGTTAAACTTGAAATTTGCGTAAACATCCGCAGTCTAGTAATTATACAAATAAACACAGAATAATTCCACATCAGAATATAATCTGACAATGTAAAATAATTTATGTTTCTTCCAAAACATTGTCAAAAATCTACAACGTCCGCGTAGAAATAGTTCTTTATAATAATGTGAAATTGTCGTAAACCTGATAAAATCGACAAGCAGTAAACATCGATACTGCTAACGTTAACAATGAAAAAAATGGATGAAAGAAAAGCCTTTATAAGCCGGCGTATCGTACAGACAGTTTCACATTAAGTAGCTTATACCGGCAAAGAAAGGCGACAACACTTCATGGCACTGTTTCGGTGTCACTGCCTTTTTCGTATTCGCTCCACATATTCTTCCTTTTCTTCATTCCACCTTTCTCCAAGGCGACGGGTAAAATCACGGCTTTGATTCCTCCCTTCACTTCGCCCTTCGATCGTTTTTTTCAAGAGTGGTGCTTTTACGAGAGTTTATTGGATTTCACAACCGGTGTAACAGGATTGTCGTATCAAGCTCGTGCTTTCTTGTTGCGCGAATTGCCTCGCATAATTTAATTAAATTTCGCGGATATAACATCGACGATATAATTACAGGAAACTGCGACCGTGAGTTTTTAGTAATGCGATTATCTTAGAGGAATTAAATATTCAAGTTCTTATAGAGCTTCCGTGGAGAACGAAGAACCGTATCTTAAAGTTGCTGCTCTGAATAAATGATAGTTTTATAGCATACAAATTCTGTATTAATGATGATAATTTTATTTTCATGTCTTTTTTGTCTTTGAATTTATATCTTGGATAAATGTTATGACGAATAATTCTTATTTCCACTTTGAAAATTTATTCATTGCTCATTCCAAGTTTCTTTGATAAAATGCAAAGTTACAGGATAGTTAATATGGGTCATATACAATGAAAATTATCACTCATAGTAATCCAATTTTTTAAAATTGATACAGCGTTAATTTAAAGGTTTTTTCCATTAAATGCAAATTTTCTCAAGATTGTAACATGGAACATCTACATAGAAAATTACATATCACTTATAGTAATACAATTTTGAAAATTGATTCAAAGTTAATTTCAAGTTTCTTTGATGAAATGCAAAGTTACAGGATAGTTAATATGGGTCGTATACAATGAAAATTATCACTCATAGTAATCCAATTTTTTAAAATTGATACAGCGTTAATTTAAAGGTTTTTTCCATTAAATGCAAATTTTCTCAAGATTGTAACATGGAACATCTACATAGAAAATTACATATCACTTATAGTAATCCAATTTTCAAAATTGATTCAAAGTTAATTTGAAGTTTCTTTGATAATCTTATTGTTAAAGATATCAAAGTGGATCAATTCCTACGATTTAGAGATAAAAAAATGAAGAAAAGCACATATGTTAGAGTACATTGACTTCTTCGCGTTCTAATGATTAACTATCGTAATGACATCGAACTCTGTTAAACACGGGCCATCATCGTCATGACATCCTGCAGATCCGGACATCATGAAACGCGAACATGCAAACCATGACCTGCTCGATGGTCGACGCAATATCCGACGCATATTGCAAAATAAAAATGTCATCAGCACATTCCTGTGCCACGAAAACTGATCGAAATATAACAATAAACATTGTTCAACATCATTCTGTACAATATTACATTCAATATAAATAAAGCATTATAGAGAGAAGGTGCGAGCAACACGTGTAATCGTAACATCTGCGTCAGACGTATTTGTATTTGGATTACAAAAGGCTAGAGCGGGGATATCGAGGAATTTTTATTAGCTTAAAACTCAACGTGAAAGTTGTCATGACAGTTTACGTAACTTCGATTATTCGAGAACAAACAACAGAGTGTCAGTGACCTCTCTTCAAAGCGTATAAAAGTAGCACTTCATTGAAGTACACGCCCGTGTGACTCTTTCTGGCATTTCATTGGACATTGTTAAAGCGATCAACTCCTAATTATGTTTAGGAAGTCGAAAAATAGGAGAAACAGAACTTAGAGCTCACAGTGGTTCACGATCCTAGTACAACTGTATGTCATGCACCAAATGAGGATACGAGTTCAAATCAAAAAATTGAAACACGAAAAAAAGAGGAACTACGAAGAGTAAAGAGATAAAGGCTCGGATTCGCTATCAGTGGAGTTGATTTCAAACCCTCTGTCACCTTTGAGGAATTGATTGGTTTTCCATGTCATATGTACTATGTACCATAGTCTTGGTGGTTTTAAATCCAACTAAAACTGTAGCTCCAGAGCAATGGTGGGTAAAAAATTATAGCCTCCGACTCGTTATCAATGGAATCAATTTCAAACCTTTCATCACTTCTAAAAAATTTATAATTTTTTCCACACGATCCACATAGTGCACCCTCAATGGCTCGGAAGCCACTTACCCCCTTGCCGTACAACATCGAGTACAGAAAGGGATCAGAATGAAGTCACTTGGGACGTAAGGGGAGACTGCTCTCGCACTACCTATCTCTTTCTATTCTATATGTCTGCTGTCCTCTTCATTCATAGTCGTAGTTATTCACATTCATTTAAGTAGGTAAAATCGGTGTCTACCAATCTGATAATAAAAATATCGTGCATACGTCAATGTTTCGATTTTCACGATCGATATCGTGCTGTCGCACTCAGTTCCACGGCTTTTTCTTTTCTCTCTTTGTCTCGCAGTGCGATTTACCCTCAAGTGACTTGTTTCTGATGCCTTGCAATAACACTCGTGATGCGGTACATTGGATAGAAAATTGGCAAGTATTGCAAAACCAATTAAATTCTACGATATATCAAAAATCTCTGATCCATTTTTATTTTACCAATTTAATTCTGCAAATTAAATTTGCAAACATTGCTGCAGCAGTCACTAAAGAATTTGTAGAAGGCATTAATTAAAGCAGAGCATCCTAAGTAAAACGACCATACCAATCGAAACTAAAAAGGTGCAAAAAAAGGAAAAGGAAGGAGACTGCAACTACAGAATCCCAATTACCTCAATTTAAAAGTATCGCAACAGAAAATCAGTTGCACCGATAACGGTGAACTAGACCACGAAGAACAGTGGTGAGCATCGAAGATCGTGGTTCGTAGATCATCGTTTATCCGAGGCAGGAAGGCTCCCTGGGAGTTGAACATCCGGCGTATGAAAGCGGAAACGGGAGTGCACCGTCTGGTACACAGAAAACAAGGTGGCCTCGGTACGGATATGTACGGCGCGATTCGCTCGCACGCTTGGCTTTCGTACCAATTACAGATAGTTGCTTCGCCGGTAATAACCCTCGGGACTTAATGGAAGCCAAGGGAGCTATGGCGGAACGATGGATACGACGTCCCACGGGTTTTGCAGACTATTCTCCCCGTCATTTCGTGAGAAAACCACCGAGCACGAGCTGCACGATTTAGCGGGACCACGTGGTTCCGACGCGGTCGACTTAAGACGTTGAAGGATCGGTATCTATAGATTTTTTGAATCTTAATACAAAACCTTTACTGCGATTCCATCGAGAAATTGCAGGGGTACTTGACTATCTGCGAAGACAATTGACGTGATCCGTTGCAATTGAACGAATTTGATTCTTTGAGGAATGAAAGTGAACGTTGGAGTCGGGTTCTGTGCATTGACGATCTTATCTTCTATCGATTGATTCTGAGGATTGCAATTATAATAATTAGTTGAGATGGATGCAATTTTATTTATTATTTTTCGCAAGATTTGAAAGATTAAAGTTATTGGCTGTTCGGAGTTGCATCAATATACGATGTAGTATGGTGAAACTACTTTGTTGAAATGGTGGAATCTTGTTTCATTAAAATCATTTCAAATTGAAGAAGAAATGATTTAGACTCTTAAAATTATCAGCACACATTACAATTAATGTTATTGCATAGAAATATATGTGATATTCATGTTTGTTATCAATACAATACTCCGAGTAACAGTTAGTTGATAACCAGAAAAAACCAATTTCAAAAGAATGTAAAATATACAAGAACTTTCAATAAATTGTACATAAAAAAATGCAATATATATTGAAACATAATCTTCATTCGGGTCAGAACTCGAGGAAAGCAGCAGGGTTAAAATGCATTTATAAAACAAGCCACCGAATTAAACGGTACAAAAATCATTTCGCGTATAATTGACAATAATTGATAAAATAGAAACTATAAACATCCACAAAGAAGTCACGGAGCGCTTAATAGATACAGCGAGACAAAACACCGAACATTAACGGGGAAAGGGTGTAATTCAAATGCGGAGTTGAATACCATGTTAATTAGAAACGATTGGAAGGTCATGAAATTGATGGTTGCAGCTGACTCGGGTGTACGATCTTACGAAAGAGTATTATTTTTACTCGAGAAACGACTGCAGCAATTTCCAGGATTATTCGTGTACCGTCTCTTCCTTCTCTCTTTTTTCTTCTTCCCACGAACGATTCGAAAAAGCGGGAGGTCATAATTACTGGGAAAACGTAGCGCCATAAGCGTAACGTAAGCTCCACTATTTATGGGGGGATGTGAATGAACAGTTGCCCGTGGAAAACAATTCACGAATAAAAGAGCGTAGCGTAGGAAGCAAGAAGGATTAACGTCACGTGTTTCCGTTTTATATACCGCACTGTATCTTTCTATGAATACCGTTATAAACGAGACTTACCAGTTCTTCTTAACGATAAACGTGAAAATCTCCTTGGATTATGTTGGACAAAAAGAAAGGAAAAAAATCTATGCATACATCTTCAGCGTCTCTTCTCCTTCTTGAGACACTTGACCCTTTGCGGAGGATTCTTGTAATCATATTAGAAACTCGTGTTAATTTATGTGGGAAATCTATAGTTTGCTTAAATTAATAATTACGAGACTTCTTTTCTTTTGTACTAGTGTTAAGTAATTTATTAGATTAATATGATGGAATAAAATTGTATAAAGTTTGGAAGTGAGATGAAAAGATTGTTGGTATAAGTATTTCGATAATAGTGGGGACTGAAAATTTGTTAAACTGAATTTTTAAATTACGGGTAAACTGTATTATAGTAGGACTACCGGTAAATTTAATTTTATTTAGTAAGTACTTTGAAATAAGAGGAATAAGAAATACTGGTGTTGAATCTCTATATTTACATTAAACAAGTAGTTTTCTTTGAAAGAACTTCTTTGATATACTTTCAATTAATTATTCATTTAATATAGATATAACAGATTCAGTGCTGATAATGTTAATATTATATTATATTTTTTGTCGCCAGATTCTTTTTATTTCAATGTAGCTATTTATTTTAATGTCTATCGTAATTTTTTTCTACAACATTCTGGAATTTTTATAAAAGATTTGGACCTCCTTAATATGACTACATCAATAATTCTCGTATTAAATTGATATCTTCGTATTTTCGTTGCAGTGGACGGAAGATGATTCTATATTCCAACGCTGTCGAATTGGTTTCAATCTAACTGCCCCAGTTCGTAGTAGATAATTTAATATACCGATGCTTTTACACAAGTTCGAAATTCCCTCTAACATTACATATTCACATAGTTTCAAATCGATCGTAACTAATTGTCCCATTTCTCCAGTGCTGATTTTATATTTTGATACTTTTCATGATCCATCAAATTACGTGCATCGCTCCATCGAAACGTTTATAGAAAATAAATGAACGCTTTAAAAATAGTTTGCAGAACGAGCACTCACCGTTGATATAGCTCCATTTTCTCGTTAATGTGATTTAAAATTTAAAATGAGTTTATAGAAATTTCAAAACAGACGATTTGATATTCTCGGCGATTTTACTATCTGAGGTAAATTACAGTTTCATTTTAACACGTTCTTCCCGCAACGGCACATTTCCATTTTCGTTTGCATCCCAAATAGCAGCTTACCCGAAAATCTCCTCAGGGCAGGCGGATATTTAACTGCATGGTTTAATTAATCTTAGCTGACGAAGCATGTAAATTCGTGACCTATGGCCGGCATTCGCGCTATTAAGTTTCAAGTATAATAGGAATATTTTACCATGCAATCCAATTTTCTCTCGATCCTTTTAAACCTATTATTACTATTAATTTCTTTATCATTTTATCTCATATGGCTTCTACAATATTTATATATTCTACAGTAAATATATTATTAATATTTAAAATTTTGCACAAGCTTCTAACAATTTTAACATTTTTACGACCGGCAAACAACGACTGGCCTGCCTATGGCACCACGTTGGTGTCACCGGTCGTGAAATTGTTAAGTGAGAAATTTCAATCATTTTTAATTCTTACATTTTAAGAATTTCTATAATATTTTAATTTTCGGCAATTCACAATTTTCCAAAATAGGATTTCTTAAGAATTATAATTTAATGATAAAAAGTGTGTTTTTAGTGAAATTTCTTCAGGGAAATTTATTATAATTCTTCTAACGTGAAATGTGACTTTCGACGCTGAACTTAATCATCCACATTAATTTCATTCACGTAAAATTAACGTGGTACATTAAATCGATTAGCCAGAAGCCTTCATCGAGGCTCTTATCCCTTTCCAGGTGAATTACTACAGCTTAACTCGATCTTCTTCCTTCATCAGTTCATGTAAACTTTGCTACTAGTAATTCGACTTGAGTTAACGAACAACTTCATCTTTCTGCTTCAAGGTTGACTCGTTGAATCGCCGTTGTTCAAAACTACCATCGCTCTTACAGACACATTCTGATTCTGAAAGTAGTTCGAGACAAAAATTTGAAAAGTTTCGAATCATTATTAATAGTATAACATTATATATAATGTATGAGGATAAAAACAACTCTACGTTCTAATAAATCTTATTTTAAATTTAAAAAATGCCCGCAGTTCAAGGAAAATCGAATAAATAGTTTATATTACTAACAGTAAGTAGACTCTTTTCCTTTTGATTAATCATGTCAGTCTATTCTAGAGATTCTAAATACTTTGTTCCATTTAAAACACTAATTTCCAATAATAAAGTTATAGTTGACGCTAATTAACACTGGAACTACTTTGTTAAAATTATAAAAGATGAGGATATTCAATGCAGATAGTTATATAGCAAAAAATCGAATGTCTAGCCTACGCAAAAGTCTAAATATTTCGAAACAGTGAATAAATGACTTCCATTATCCTCGAAAAAAAATGAAATCACGAAGAAAATCCACCCCAAAACGACTTTCCAGCCGAACCCTCCCACGACAGGCCGCAATTTCTCGCAAAGTGTAATTTAACAAACTTCGCGATGTCCATAAGCCAATTAGATTATCCAGATACTAAAATTAGAATGTTCTCCTTTGTGAGAGCGGCACAATAGGATGCCATACTATTATAGAATATTACACTTACACAACCGTCCATTAAAGCTCAGCCTGTACAACGGAAGACACGACGAATCAGCCGGACAATTGAGAAAACGATTAAAAGCGGTACATTGTCCCTCCGCTGTTCCTATTTTCGCGCGTAACTTTGTATCGTGCTGAAATATCGCCAATCGATATTACATTCATAATGCCGCTGCCTACGCGCGCAGACACGAATGAATCGTGAGAACGTTTCCTCTGTACAACCGGTGAAAGAATGTCATGGACAGAAATTATACGAGCGTGTCTACTACGAGTAGATATTTATTTACTTAATTCCATTGCGCAAGAATAGTGTCCCGTATATATGTATGTATTTTTTTTTAATTTTAATTATTGTGACCACTTGCTCCAGCATCCACTTTTTAAATGGGTTCCGAATTATTCAGATTATAAAATACAAATCATATAGGAAAAGTTGTCGAGAACAATTTGAACTGGGTGCTACTGAATGAGAGTTTGAACTTTTTTAGGTTCTGAATGACCTGGGCTACGAAATCAAATTCCTAGTTGTGATGGAGAAGTATAACTCATTGTCAGGCCCCGAATTGCTATTCCAACAGTTAGCTTTTGACACACCACAGCCCTTTTATTGCAAGGGATCAGAAACAAGTCAATTGAGGGGAAAGCCCGTGGAACTCAGTGCGACAGCACGATATCGATCGTGAAAATCGAAACATTGACGTACGCACGATATTTTTATTATCAGATTGGTAGACACCGATTTTACCTACTTAAATAAATGTGAATAACTACGACTATGAATGAAGAGGACAGCAGACATATAGAATAGAAAGAGATAGGTAGTGCGAGAGCAGTCTCCCCTTACGCCCCATGTGACTTCTTTCTGATCCCTTTCTATAGCTGCTCTGACTATTTCACATAGGACCCACTGTTTAATTAGGTTCCGAATTGCTCAGACTATGGTATAAAAATTGTATAGGATAAATTGTCGAAAACAATTTGAACTCGGTGCTACTGAATAAGAGTTTACAGTTTTTTAGGTGGGTTCTCAATCACTTGGGTTACGATGTAAATATTAGATAGGAAAACATTCCTAGTTATAATGGAGAACTTGAACTCAGGTCGTCAGTTGCTAGGACGACCCGTTAGCTTCTGCTTCGACTGCTTTGGCCACTTCACCAAGGACCTTCTATTTAAGGCTGACAATGAGTCTGTTTAGGTGGGTCCAGAACTACCGAGGCTATGCTATAAGTATGAGAAAGGAAAAATTTTCTAGAGACAATGGAAGAATTAAGGTCAGGCCTCAATTGCAAGTTCGATCCTTTAGCTTTTGACTCACCATAAATATTTTAATTCCTATGGCTATTTTACCTAGGATCTACTGCAGAACAGTTCAGAACTATCAAGGCTATGATATATCGAGTAATAATTTAGAAAAAAAAATTCCTATGTCAACGGGGAGTCGGCCCTTCTAATTATGACTTCGAGCCTTTACCATCTTACCCTTGCAAGGACAAAGGGGTCTATCAAGGCCTTGGTAGTTCCCCGACAAAGTTCCATGTGCCGTTACTACATATTACTACCTATAATGGCGGCTATTTTCTCTTTATGAACGTAGACGACGAATGCCGAGGAAAACGAAGGAATGTACTTTCGCCCATTTTAGCCACTTGATGATATTAAGCACGAGTTTACCTATGGATTAATGTTCTATGAGGAAAAATAGCATTTTTCTTGTTACCTGAAGCTCACTTTAAGCGGACGTTGGACACGCCCTGGATGGTAATGCCTGTGTTAATTACACGGTGAAGGTAAGCAACGAAATTGATATTAGTTTTGCCGAGCGATATGGCTAAGTGGATTTTCTGTAGGGGGATATCTAGGGCATTGGATAACTCAAATTGTGGTAATTTTTTTATTACATATTATGAGCGGGTGCAGTAATGTTAATTTATAAAGAGCTTATGATTCTAAGTTAGATTCTAGCTACTGTGGATGTAGCAGTATCAGTTATTGCCATTAATTTGTAACTAATTTTGAAAAATCTATTATATAACTGGGAAATTTTCATTCGGACTTACTAATTGACAGTTAAAGTACCTATCTAACTCTATATACACCATATCCTTCAAACTTATACTTCATAAAAAGCATTATACTAAAATGAAAACATTCATCTTCATAACCGTCTCAGCCAGCATATCGGATTTTACTGAAGCAACGTTGATATTACAACAGGATGGACGTTTTAGCTAAAGTTTTAGCTAAAGTGATTGAAAGCAGGAGAGATTCTACGATTAGACAGTTCCATAGAACCGTTTTGATATTAACGACCATTCGTGCTTGTCGCGTGTATCCTGTGATATAATTACATTCGCAAAAACTTGCAGAAGCGACAGGACACTCTGGATTATCTCCTCTTATTTGCATGTGGCATTCGTTTCTCGTAACCCGCAGGGAAGTCGTATCGATATTGCGATTCCTCGTTTCACCGTCTCTCTGCTCGGCCGGATATTACAGGTAGTTACCAGAATAAACTACACCGCGGTATGATATAAATTCCTCGTGTTAGCCGGGAATACGCGTACGTGTTGTGCATAAAATTCAAGCTCATTAACTGTACCACGTACGAGCACAAATACGTATTTTACTATAAAATCTAACGTTAAATCATTGAACGTGGAGGATTATTATCTCCTAATATTGTTACATAAAATGGTGACTTTAATAGAGAAGATAATTTGGTAATAAGGATGCTGCAAGATCGTTTAGAAAATTAGTATATTTGCAGAAACTTTTTCTGAAAATGTACAATCAACGAGGGAGCAAAAGAAGGAGGTAATTTCACTTTTTACGGATGGCCCCTATATCATAATGATTGGGAAAGAGGACTGAGAATTTAATAATGCGTTATATCAAGGACTTTGTATATATTCAAGCGTACAGTGAACAATTAACTTCATCATAGGTAAGAGTGATTCACCGATTGAGAAATGCAAGCGCCCCGTTTCCAATGATTGCACGCAATGGCGTGACAATAATTCTATCCTTCCATTTCCACCCAAGAAATACTTATGTCCACAACTTACAATCTACCAAGCATGTATACAATATATAATCAATTAAATAATAGAAGTCAACAGGTGCAAAGAATAATCAATCAAGCAATTTATATTTTATAAGACAAACTTATAATAGTCATTAGATCCCTCTCCCATGAATCGTGTCAATAATATTTCTATTCTTTCATTTCCAAGCAAGAAATATTTATATACATATAATCAACCGACACAGAGGAAAACAATAATCAATCAAGTAATTTAAATTCTATAAGACAGACCTAGAATATTTACTACATAGCTCCACTATCAATTATGACAATTTAAAATAAAATTGAGAACCGGCCACTTCAACCTGATACTTTTAATCTCAAACCCAAAAATTCACTATAGAAAGAAAAATTCCTCTCATCAATCATCCCCAGCAACTTCCCACCGCACACCCCAAAACCCAGTGACTGGAGCCTCGTGAAAATCGCTCGCCCGTGACTACTATCAGCGATTATCTCCTAACAGAACAAGATTTCCGTTCCACTCGACTTGGCACTTGAGAAAATGCAAAACAGTAACCGCACAAAGGGCCCAGAACGAAGTCTGCCGGGATCGACGGTGTCGTAACACAGCGGCAGCCGTTGCCGATGGAGAAATCCCCCGTCTTTATAATAACACGTCCTGTTCCGTTACGAACGAGCCTCTTCGCGTGGTAAACGAGACTCTCCAAGTCGACTATAACTTTTCGACGAAGATGGCATAGTCGAGAGAGCCACGTCGAGTGAGAGCCAGGTAAAGGCCGTTGCACTCACAGACTCGAAGAAGACTTTCTGGCCCTGCATAGCGGTACTTAGAGTTCTCGCTCGCGCCTTCAACTCAACCGACGATATGTGAGCACGGATGTGCACGGGATGTACGGGCTCGTGTGTATGCACAGCATGTAATCTACTCTGTACTTGTTTTCCACGATGTAATGGTGTGTTACGTTGCGGCACATTGTGTCGCATCGAGAATCGACAATGACACGTCAATTTGGCTTGCTGAGAGAATGCACGTTGTACAACAGGTTTTCCTCGAGACGCGGGAACTTGAATCGCGAATGTGACTGAGTACAAGGGATTTTTGAAAATATGAAATATTTGGGGAGATTTCATTAAAATTGCAGGTTCAATTTTTAAATGGTGTTTGAGAGGATGTAGGACGTGGGAATTATTAAGGTGTCGGATGAAGTGGTTTTTGTTTAGTTTTGATGAGATTGTGAGTGGAAAGAAGCGCGTGGGAGTTTGAGGAGGGAATTTGAAAAGAATGGGATATGGTGAAATTTAGGGTGTTTAGTTTAATTGTGTTTGTATCTTTTGTGAAAGGGGGTATGGTAAATTGTTTGAGTAATGGTGAGTATGTTGGTTTTAGATGGAGGAGTGGAGTTTTAATGGATTTGTTGGCACAGGTTGATTACTGTGGTTTGAAGCGATGGAATATAGGAAGATGTTTAATTGAATGGTACGTGTAGATGGATTTAATAAAAACAGTTATGGTAATACAGAGTATTAGGATATCGTGAATTAGTTTTCTCTCGACTGCGGAAATAGTATTGCAAGTGGAATTGCTGCAGTACGTTTAATGTGGAAGAGAGGAAACTTTTCATTTATAATTATGCTATTTATTATGTTAATGTACGTTTATAATGAAAATGAATGTACGAACCGGGTATATTGAAATAATTGAAACAACATTCCTTCGGTTGGAGTAAGTGAATTGAGAGACGATCTATGCACATTTGATATGCAAAAAGGGAAGTAAGTTTGTAATATTTTATCCTACGTTCAAAAACAATAATATAATTAATATAATTAAATACACCCATGTTAACATCGTTAAATCACCAATTTTTCATGTTCGTCAATGTGGTCCATATTTAAAAATGAAACGTATCTCTTTCCTCCGTTTGACCTTTAAACATATCATATTTTCATTCAAATTTCCAACCGATGTACCACGTATATTTCCACAAAGTTTCCGAGATGTTTCATCAACTTCATTAGCATACTCGTTACGCTTTTTCCATTACGCTAGTACCATCTACGTTATTTAAATATTATTTTGCACGTAATCCAAATGTCTTCCTGTTACGTCAATTATGCAAAAAATGTCCCGGTAAAATCCTTGGTAGCTAACGTTCCCAATTACTCTGTAAATAAAATCCAGCGCGTGTGAAATTTATCAAAAATAAATCCCATCAGTCTCTCCGGATCCTAAAATACAGTAAACCAACATTCCCACTACAACTGCAACCTACATGAAATAGTGGCTTTATTTATTCACCAGATTTACACCCACGGTTACGTTTCTTCCGAAGATTCTTCTCAAATTATCATGTAATATGTCATACCATTTCTGATTCGAAATCTACATAAAACTGTACGTCTTTAACGAAATAACCGTAGTAGTTAAAATAAAGAGTACAAAACAGGGTCTCCGAAAAGTAAAGGTGATCTAAACTTGGGCCCAGTGTAAGTCGAAGGCCTTATCTCCTTAGACACCATAGCTCTGGATCTGCTATTTTAGGTGAGATCTGAATCAGCGAAACTTCGATATATTAATTAATAAATTAGACAAATTTTCCCAGAGGTGAGGGAAATAAATTTAAAAGTGGATGCACTGATTACAAATCGGTTCCTTCGTCACTTTAACCACTGTAGCTTTGAATCTACTATCTCAGGTAGGATCCGAATCACCGAGACACCGATATATTAATTAACAAATTAGACAAATTTTCCCAGAGATGAGGGAAATAAATTTAAAAGTGGATGCACTGATTACAAATCGGTACCTTCATCACTTTAACCACTGTAGCTTTGGATCTACTATGTCAGGTAGGATCCGAATCACCGAGACACCGTTATATTAATTAATAAGTTAGACAAATTTTCCCAGAGGTGACGGAAGCGGATTTAAAACCAGATCCACTAACTGTAAGGCAGTACCTTTACCACCTAGACCCACTTAGCTCTGACTCTACGGTTTCAAATTGATTCCAAACCATCGAGACTCTGATACACAAATTAATAAATTAGACAAATTTTCCCAAAGCTAACAAATATGAATTTCAACTCAGCCCCATTAAACACGAGTCTAAGCCTTAACTCCATCCCCACCGAGGACTCTTCCACGCTCCTCTTTCGTTTCATTAAGCAACAAAAACTCAAGAAAGTGCACAATTTCAAAGAGTACAATGTTTCTCTCAACGTAAATCTTATCGTCATCACGGAATCCTTCCGGTAGCTCCGGTTTCTCAGGCTCTGATTATCATTTTTGCCGCACGCATCGGCCCCAACGCCGATGAATCTTCGTTGCGTTACGAGCAGGTAACCAGACGTTCGTGTGCGTGCGTAACAGTATCCAGAGGCACCTACTTGTTCCTACTTACACTCAGTTACACCTACTCCACATGTATTTACACATATTCAAACTTACTTACACCTGTGAGCACGTCGAGGCTCCTGCCAGGAAACCGCGTACCTGACGCATGTACTTGCGCCGCTTCTTTGAATGACTTCGTATTTCTTCTTTACGAATTAAATCCCTACAACTCTTTTTGCGATGATGTGAACATTTTCTTACCCATTTACAATTGAACATTTACCATAGTCAGAGTGAAAATTAACACTAAACCTACCGACGTTATATCTACTAAAATCTAAATATACTCAATAACGACCTTACACAAAGAGAAGTGGAGAGATAAAGAAGATAATTAATTGACTCATTTGGCTTTTGTAAGATAGAAGTGGAATATTTACTTCATGGCTACTCTATTAATTTAGATCATTTTTAGAAAATATTTTGGTATCGGTCTTTTGACCGCCTTGGTAGATTTAGTGTTAACACTTTGAAGACAATGAAAACACAGGTACATTGATCCAGAATTTTTTGTTCAAAGTACCACAGCTTTGTTTCAATCAGTTCCATGGTCGTTTCATATTTAGTAAACAGTTTTAAACAGCAACATTCTTCGGATTGTAGACGACTAATAATAGAAGCGGTAGGAGTTTATAAACTTGGGTGTCGATAATCGATTATTGGTACCTGACCAACGAAGTATCGTTAACCTTGTAGTTCTGATCCTGTTTGCGGTATATTTACATCCCTCTGTTAATACAGGCAGACGTGATTAGTTCAAGACTACGAACTTTTGTTACTTCTATAAACAAAATCCTCCTCATCCTTTCCAATTCCATACTTAGATCACATACAGAAATAAAAATGGGAATTTCCACACTATAGAAAAAAAACAATAGACTCTAACCAAGAAGAGAAGAATACTTCAATAGTAACTGTACAACAAACAACTTTCAGTCAATAGTAAACATTGTTTTACTTTCAATAAATAACTTTAGATGAATAATAATAGGTATAACAATCAACAAGTTTAACGAGATTCGCAAAAAGCAGGGAGACGTCGTAGAAACTAGGAGGTTTACCGCGCATACGAATGAGGATCTAATTGCTGTTTCTAAATCCACCGATGAACGGTTGTTCCCTGGTTTATTGTGAAGAGGCTACATTATGCACAGTGTGAATCACGTATACGTGAGTAACAGTACTCAAAGCCGCAGACTTACGTCGGTGAAGTATCACGTAGGGACATCCTCAAGGAAAAAAGATACGGTGCTCTTCTATGGTGTACATCTACGTAAGACTAATACCCATGTAACGATTTAAAGAATGAACGAGAAAATCTACTGACCTGATATTCCTTTTTATCAGATTTTCATTTATTCTCGTTACTATTTTATAGCAATCTATTCTTTGGATAATGAGTTAATTTTATAATTTCAAATTTCGTTAATGACTTAGTTAGAAACGATAATGAACGATTACACGTCATCTGGAGGAAACTGTAGATAGGTGTTGAGCAAAAGTCTTATCGGGCTAACCGCATTCCTTTTCTCGCTGGGTAATTAACATTTTCGTGCACGGTGACGATATCTTTCTACCCCATCGCGAGGATAGGGAGATTTTGTATTCATTGGTTGCAATGTTGGTGGAATAAAATGAAGGATAGAGTGTAATATCAAATTGGATTTTATTAATGAATAAAGAAGAGAAAGAAAGAAGAAGATATTTGACGAAAATTAACATTAAGTTTTCAATGACCGTTTCTGATAATGAGAGAAAGCGTTTGACATGGAAAGACTGAATTAAAATTATTATTCTGAGATAATGCACGAGTATTGTCGGCCTATGGACAGTGTTTAACATAACGGAACTCCGTAAAGTCAGCGGTGAACATCCTAAGGTCTTTACATTTCGGTCCTCTCTCGCTATCACTTTCTACTTGACCTAATATCCGTCACACTTTCACCGTTTCATTTAAAAAGTGGATCGATCGAATTCGGTGTTTATCTCTCCTTTTTTATAAAATCTACTTAATCGATGGTACAAAAAAACATCGACGAAAGTAACATTAACTTATACTTTGCAAAGGGTACACATTTATCTTCACTACAGTGCAGCGACACAAAATATTTTTAAATACTCGCTGAATTTTCGATACTAATCCTTTATGATATCACAAATCTTCGTTTACGAAAAATGCAATAAAATTAATATTATAAAATAAATTACATTCTTTGACTAAATAAAAATTATGGTTCCAAAATCTTGTAATTTAAATACTAACTAATTTTCTCCAAGTATATTATACCTTTCACTTTGTTATCGAGTCATAAGAAAATTTTGTGCAAAAACAATTATATAAGATTACTAATGACTAGACTGCGGATGTTTATGCAAATTTCAAGTTTCACAAATGCAGGTGAGACAGGAAAACCTATCTAGGGATTTATTGCACTTAATAAATATTACAACACATACCGTACTTTGGATATTTTAGATATATTTTTATATTATGTTCTTTTTGTATATTATAGCCGTATTTAATTTGTCATAAATGCATAAACATCCGCAGTCTACTAATGACAATCATTGTTTGCGTCGATGATGACGAAGGCCTCCCATGAGATAGCTACATGCCTGAAGTATTCGATTACACGTATACGTGCCGCAAATATGCGATCGGATGCGTATAATATTTAACAGGGGCGGCATATGGTAGTAACCACCTGCCAGGGTCACGCATACCATCTTCCTTTAAAGCTGAATTCGTCATTGACCACCTGCGACTGTGTACAGTACGTGTTAACACGCATACATAACTCGATATACCGTCATTCGAAATTATTCATTTATGAATGCATGCACCTAAAGTTAATCAAGAACAATAATCGTTCTTTAAATTTTGCCGTTCTTTAATTCTTACAGCGGAAGTTATTGTTGTTCAAGGAAAGTAAATACATTATGGAACATGTAGCGATCGAAAAGAAATCTTACAAAATAACAAATCTTACAAAAATTTCGAAATTCCTAGGAATCAGTACAGTAGATATTCCACGCCAAATCATCCCAACTATAAGTTACTTGACTAATTATCTTTCTCACCTCTTTCCCCTTTCTCAACGTACTTTTTCAATATATATAAATATAAAAGATATAACACCGCTAGGTATTGTCAACATAAAGATTCAAGGAACGCTAAAACCCCATAGAAAAGTACTGTATTCACTAATAAATTCCTGTCTTCGACAAAGCCATAAAAATCCCATCAAAGTGCTTTGATCTCCACGAATACCGATTCAACCCGAGGAAAAAAATTCAATTCCCTATATCTCTTGATACCTAAGTATCACTTCAACGACCGTTTTTAAAAGGAAACAATTAATCACAGAAACCATACTTAAGATACTCTTCACCTACTATCTACTGCATTTCCTACAACATCAATTCACTCCGTTTAATCGATTACACCTTATAAACATTACATTATTTTCTCATTAACTTTATAACGACCCATGGAATATATCCGTGGTAAGACATCGACTGCACGTCTTTGCGATTACGTGTCAATCCTGCATCCGTATGCAGGTATTCGTCTACAATTCACGATATGTGCGTGCAAGCGTGTCGCAGAAGGCTCCACTACACCGTGTGAAATATTCGTCTGTGGGGTTCGCGGGGATTTCCATGGTGAGTTGCAAGACAACAGGTAGACCTCAAAGACACGGCAGGCGGAAAGCCGCACTCGTGGGATTCGACAAAGGCGATGTGCCTTCTGATATCTGTGCTTAAGGGTGGAACGAATATTGACGGAGTTAAGAGAGTTGTGAGAATGATGATGACGAAAGAAAATATTTGTTGATGTTTCATTTATCATTTTTATGGTGAATTAGAAAAGTTGATATTTTTAGAATTCTTGATTTATGCAATTTTCTTTTTAAGTGTTCGGGTTTAACTGGTAGGTCATTTTGCTAGGGAACTATTGTTTCAGGCGGGTTTTGAGTCAGTGAGGGTTGATATATAAATCTCGTAGAAATAAATTATTGGAGAGCAATTTAAATTTTTGTTTTATGGAATGTTCTTTTCGTTCGACAGTGTTCGGGTTTAATTGGTAGGTAATTTTGCTAGAGAGTTATTGTTTTAGGAAAGTCCTGAATCAGTAAGTATTGATATATAAATCTCGTAGAAAAATTATTGCAGAATAATTTAAACTCTGATCTACTAATTGAGAGGTCGAGTCTTCATTTTATTAGTAACTTATCTAGACTTGAAACTGCTAGTCTAGGTGAATTCCGAGATTAATTACAAAAGAAAAAATTTCTCAAAGGTAACGTAGATGAATTTGAACTCTGATCCACTGATAGCGAGTCCGAGCCTTCATCATCTTACTCTAAGAAAATTATTTTACTACAATAGCATTGCTATAAAACCATAAGAATAATATTCTCAACCTGCCATTTTCACCTTTAAGCCGCATATATCTTTTCTGCCAGGTCCCAAAGAAATAACTTCTTGCAAGGCCTCTTTCCATGAACAAAAGCGAATTCGCTTCATACCGTACAATTGATGAATTGCTTCCATTATCGGAAAGAAAAGCATTGTTATAGAACAATTTTGCTCCACGGAAGATTGGCTCATCGCAGCAAGGAAGAATTTTGGAGAAGCTAGTAAAGAGGAATCGAACTGGCGAGTAAGTTGCAACGTTATCTAACAAGTAAGATAAAACAGCACGGAATGGAGGCGGATGATGAAAGGCTCGGTTAACAGCTGTAAAAACGACCTGCTGGAATTAATTGACTCGATATACGGGAAGCCGTGTTCCGAATTAGGTCGAACCGTACTCGTTTACCGTGGAGGACTCGACGTTCCGTTTTTGATCCTATCAGTACTACATGAATGAAGGGAACGAATGTTACTACGTTAAATACGTGAATCGATACGTCCCGGGGGAAGCAACGGTAAAATTTCTCGGATATGCGTGTTACTTTCCATGAAATGACTACGTGGTTTATCATTGAAATGGTTGACCATTAAGTCAGAATGTTCAAGCATCGTTGATAGACCTTAGAAAAGGATCATTCACATTGGAATTGTCGAAGATTAGTTTGAAACAAACTAATGGTTTGGTGGTATACATTTTACAAGATGGGTATAAAAATATTAGGGACTTTTTGCAGAGGTTTCTTTAAATAATACTTCTAAGCAAGTAAAAAATGACTGGTTCTGATTTTTTTTTAAAATTCTCCAATTTTATAGGAGAGTCATAGAGCAGACATTCTACATGGTTCTTATAAAACGTTGACTACTGAATTCATGTTTTACACCTCTTGGTACCTCTTTTTCTAATTATTTAATATATTGAAATAGAATAGATTCAATGTCGGTAGTTTTAATATTAAATTGAGAATTTGTCGAACTTATATCTCTATCATTTTTATATCCTTTGTATTCCTGAAATTATTGTATTTCTGGGTCGAAGAGAATAAATCAGAATTGTTGATAAGGAAAGGAAATGTAGCGCTTCCGTTTATGAGAGTCTTCCTGTAAATGAATTTTAGACGATCTCTCGTAAATGGTTTACGTCACAATATTTTGTAACGCGTTCTCCTTTCTACGCTATTGTATTGTAATTAAAAGGTGTAGTGCAACGTTTCACGTAGCGCTTCCCCGTAAATTGTGTAATAGGAACCATAAAGATAAGCTTGTTAGCCAATATTACTTATGAATTGCACACTTCGTTATTCTTGAAAGAACAATTTAACTTTTGCCTATCGACGTAAACAATTATCCTCTATTGTTTCACAACGCTATAATTTAATTGCATTGACCTTTGACCTTTATCAATGGATATTAAATACTGGTCCACCTGTTTGACACGTTTTCAACCACGTATTATCCACACAAGGTACAGTTTTTACGAGGGACCAAAGTTTTACACGCATTGTAGCAATAAATTTTGGTTTTCTAATTACGCGAACAGCGAACACAAATATAAACAGGGGCAATATGTAATTAGTGCTAACGAAAATATAATGCGCATACGCGTGTACTGTGCTGGACGTTTTAACTAACCAAGTAACTAACCGGGTCAACTGATATTATCTACCTACGATTTATGATATAGGGTGCCTTCAAATAGATGACCACCCTTGGTGTATTGACAAAGTTTATTTCAAATTTGAAAGGAACATATGGCCACAGTAGGATTCTTAAATTACCATAGATTTCAAAAAGAAGATTACAAAATGAAATACTAAAACTTCCGGTCCCCATGGACAGTAAAAGATTATTGAAATATCTGCACAAAGTGCACGGAAATTTAGAATCTAGAGGATCGTTACGCCATCCCTGTTAACACTTCACCAACCGGTAGTTTATTAATCTAATTTTCATCCCCAACTCTTTTGGACTTTTAACTTATTAATGAGTTCCTACCGCAATCAATATTTTGTTTTTTATCACTAAGGTTTACTATATTAAAGAATCAATGAGGATAATTTGTAATTTTCAAAGAAGCACTAGTATCAGGGATATATTTACAGCCAAGTATTCATTTAGAAGTGGATAAGACGTTAAAAAAATACCGTTCAGTAAAGTGTTAACTGTGTAAGTACAATTAATTAAGAAAGTCTGAGATTCTTGCGCGATTTGAACTACACACGAGGAAAGTGCGCGGTCTTAATCAAAGAAATTTCAAAAGTATGACTCACCGTCAGGATTGGTGAAATATCCCCACGTGGGGGTCGCGGTGGCCGCCGATTGGAGGACCACGGCCAGAATACCGAGGGCCAGCGCACCGGCGGCGCCTCGCGCCGCGACGGCGCGCTTTTCGTTTCGCTGGGGATCGGTAGTCGTCGTGGCGACCGCTCTTACGCCTTGACGATTGCTCGAATCGGTTGCCATTCTTCATGCCGTTCTATCTCTATCGTATTTGCCCGACAATCGATGATCAGTAAACGTAACTTCTTTCCTCCACCGTTCCTCCTCGTCTTCACTTTTCACAACTTTCACTGTCCACTTTGTCTCTCTATTGAAACTTTCGGCAAGAACTTTTCCTGCGTTTGAAACATATACACGAGTTTTAGAATCGCGGAGTTTTAGACTCGTACACGCGTTTTTAGACTCGTCGAAGGTATCGTCAGCGTGAACGATAATCGAATCTCATACTCACGATGTCACGTAGCACTTTGAGTATAGATAGGCGCGTGCATGCACGCAATCGATAGTCGAGGTGGGAGAGAGAAATAATGGAAGGAGGTGGAGGTGTATCGGCTTAGGCGAATTCCACGTTCCATGTCACTCTTTCTTTCTTTCTTTCTTCCGTCCTCGACAGACAGAGATAGAGATAGAAAGAGAAAGACGGAGGAGCATACGCTCTCCGCCTTTACATCGTACCTCTCTCTTTTTCTCTCTGTTCCTCCCTTTTCAGCTAAAACCCTTCTCGCGTATATACGCGCCTCGCCTCGTGCTCGAGCGGAGACTCGGAAACCGGTTTTTGCGATGCGCGAAGCGGCACTGGCTAAAAATAAAAGCGCCTCGGATATCTCTATCTCTTTCTCTTTCTCTCAAGCCCTTTATATACTTCTTTCTCTCCTTTCTCCTTGCACTTTTCTTGCCTTCTACCTCGTTCGTTACCGTCCAATCTTCCGGGAGGCACAGTGAACGTTACGCGCCTGTTCTTAAACGCCGGAATATATCGAGCGTTCGATACCTCGAGCGATCAAATCGCCCGCGGTATTTTGATCAGCGATCACGTTCACCACCTGACATCGCGATTTTCCAAGAGATCAAGATTACGCGGTGAGAAAATTACTTCCTGCATTGTTTGAAGATTTTCATCCTTGAAAAGGTACGGCACGATCGTTGCCCACGTTCATCCAGTTACGGAATGCGACTTTCACGACATCCTTGTCGAACCAGTCGAAGTACCGGATCTTCGATCGTGCTTGTACGCGGTACTTACAAGTATCGAGTAAAAGCAGTCAGCTATGTTAGGTTCGTACACGCTGGACGTACGAACAGCTTGATATTTGCCGTAGTGGTGCTATAGTTATCGATCGTACGGGGATACACTCGCTTCATTTCGTGCCACGTCTCCTTCCTCGCGTTTCGCAACCGTTCATTCTCTACCGCTCACTGCGTCTTACTACCTTCTATTCGCTTCGTTCTCTCTCTGTCTCTCCTTTACTTCCTTCTCTCTCTCTTACTCGATGAAAAACCTTCCTCGATCTTTATCTTCGATATGAAACAATTTCAAAATACACGTCGGAGTTTCCCGCTCTTTCGCGGCACCTTTCTCCCGAGGCGCACTCTCGCTCACTATGAAACGTTACGCACCGTGTCACTGTGTCACACAGTACGGAATACGCGCACACGCGTCACTAACAGGTTCTCGATTAAATTCGAACCTGTCGGCACACGATATATAACCGCGAATACAACTATATACAGATATATACATGCGTACTCACACGACAATTTGGTATGGACGTCGTTGAGTAAACGGAATCGCGAAACTTCGCAGCCAGATTCACCGTGTCTCCTGGTAACAATCGCGCGGGAGTCGATAAAAAGAGAAACAAAACTTCACGAAAAGACAACGACGAGCTTTCCGGAAAATACAAATCCCAAGATATTTGTATTTGCGTACCTCGACGCTTTGATACACGAGGAAAAACGTTACACAAGAATAAGGATAAAGAATGAGAGAGGAGAGGAGAACAAGGGAAACAAGAACGGAGAGAAAGACAATACGTGCACGCGAGCCTGCGCGCTGCGCGGCATACTGAGCCGACCGGCACCGTCGAGCCGACTCGAATGCTCCTCTCTTGCCGCGGCTTCTATTCCCTTCTCTTTCTAAATAAAGGGAGCGGCCACTACCCAACGGGCTTCTCACTTTATCTTATACCGTAGACGGATTTGCATTGCTGCCGTGTGCTTTCATACCGCCGCCGTATATACCCGTTACAATTGCATTCTCGGGCGGAAGGTGATGTTTTTAGAAAATCAAATTTTTCTTTCCTATTACGATCTTCGCGGGCTTAGTTGAAGCGAAGTGATCGATTATCGATAAGTAGAAATTTTTCGATATGATTTGAATTCTCTTTAAGCGCTGTTCTTTTTTTAGGATTTCATTATTAATGGAGATTCGAAGTTGTATCGTTTTATCGATGATGCAGTCGTTCGAGTAGTTTTATGAGGAAGTAACTGTTCATTTTGTAATGGCCGAGGGTGATGGATATTTAAATAGTTTGGTTGTGAAGCTCGCGTTGTTAGGTAGATGTGCATGAAGCATAAAATGGTTTGCGATAGTGGCGTTTGAAATCTTGTCTTAGTTTATGGTGTGTAAAAAGTTGAAGTATTGATTTGCAATAGTGGGGAAGATTGAATGTGGAAGATAGCGCGTTTTATGAAGCAATGGAACTGTTGTTAGTTTAAAAGTAATTTAATTGATTTGGCGTAAGGTAATTTGTAAAATGGTAGAAACAATTACTGTTATACTTTATCAAATAAATTTTATATTTAACAATTAAACATCGGCGTGGTAGATACGAGAAATGTCCCGGATAACGAGCTTATGTTTCCTTATTGAAACAGCTGCATTTTTTTGGGCAAAGAATATTTCTTTGACTCATCATTTACAATCGAGCGATAACGTTATCACGCCAATAAAATTACGTTGTTCCCCATCCCCACCCAATAGTTATATTACATAAGTTACATTTCCCATTTTTCTTTCTTTCAATGACTATTTTCGCAACTTGTTAATCAATTATTCTTGCAATTACCAAATAAAATAATGGCTTATTGAAGCGTTTAATTCAATCCAAACAACCGATACGATTATCGCACTTATATTTGCAAATGTTAAATAATTCTTAAGGATGCGTATCCATGGGAGAATAATGATAGGTAGTACAATATTTTACACACAATAAAAGACTGTATGTATTTGTAATACCCAAGTAACGTACTCTTCTCGTAATTTAAAGAATGCAAAATATTTTCCCGCTATCTTCATTAATATCGCAGCCGTTAAGTACTTAAATATCTTTCATACTCCATATAAAGCTGGAGGAATTTCCGCTTGACTTTAATTGTACGTGGTAATTATCATACAATAAGTTTAAGAAACAATTTGCAATCAACAGAGCGTGCATAATCGAGAAATGAATTATTTTACTTGGAAGAACTGTAATTCAGTTCAGTTACCCTCTCGATATTCGCTACAGATTCATTAACGGTAATATCAATATGATAATCATCTTAAAAAATCGTGATGGCTACTAATTATGTCCATGGATCCACGCACATGATGTTATTAATAAATGAATACCTTTCCGTACGTTAAATCACCTGTCCAAATCATTTCTTTAATCTATCGATCACTATCTTCATTTGATAAAATTCTTCAGCGTTGAATTTTCCCTTTTGCTCAGCGATAAGAAGGAATATGAAAATTGTAAAGTACTTTGAATTCAATGTATAAACTACAATTGTTAACGGTAGTGTCTATTTGATATTCATCTTAAAAACTCGCGATGAGTTTTATTATTATAATATATTTCTAGTTATAATAAATAAATACTTTCAGGTGTCCAAGTTATTTCTTTAACATTAAAGCTATCGACGTTGTATCTACTATATTTACCGAAAAGTTATCTTGGAAGAAGACGTAAGAAAAATAATTAAGTAATTTAATTTGTATAATATAGAAATGAAATATTTTCTGCATTGTTCCCATATCAGTTTAGAAAATTTTTAGAAGATATTAGACATTTTGGCCGACTTGGTATGTTTAATGTTAAATTATCAATCGCTCTTTTTATTTGATAAAATTCTTCATCATTGAATTTTCTCTTTTGTTCTGTAGTAGGAATAAATATGAATAATGTATTATATAATATTTTGATTAAGTTACATAAAACAATCATCAGGATGAAAAAATGCCTGTCCTAAGAACAGAAATCCCATATCCGTTATTTCGGTTGTCCCGCTAGTTCGAGCGGTAACGGTAACATCAATTTGATATTTATCTCAAAACACCATAGAAAGACGTCAATGGTAATATCTAATAGCCACGTGTACCTAATATCTCTAACGAATAAATGAACGTCTTCCTGTACTTCAGACTGGCAAGTAGAATGTGTTATCGGAAACAATAAAAGTAATTGATGGCAATGTCCATTTGTCACTGTATTGAAGCAGCCCATGGAATGCAGTGTTGCATCCTACTGAAACTACGATTTCCGTAGAAATAACAATTCCCTCGGGGCAACAAACTTACCGTCGTGTACAGAGGAATTAAACGAAGCGTGCAATTTGAAGAGACAATCGTACTTTGAAAACCGAGACGGAAAAATCGGAGAGAAAATAATCCTACTCTCTGAAAACGTTCAGGCGAAATTCTTTCACGTATGATGGCTGAGTAATTCGTCTAAAAACAAAATGGTCGATGGCTACGTAGTTTAAAATGTATGGAAAAACACGGCGATTAACCAAGCATAACCGGGTATTACAGCGAAAAATAACAGTCATTGCATTGCAGACAAATCTCTTTCGTCTGCACTAATTATCCGTGAAATATTATTCTAGATATTTCCTTCAGTAGCATGGTAGCAATACAATGAGATTCTACTCAATTTTATTGACTAAGACGTCACTATAGTGACTAAAAATAGATGAAACTTAATGTAAATTGGCAGAGATATTTTTCCTGCTAACAGTTACCAAGTGTTAGCGTATACAGTGCATAGATAAGTAGCGTTTCTTCAAGAATGGAGAATAGAGAAATTCCTTGAACAATATACGACCAATTTGCATACCAGGATTTCCATTTGGACTGCTTTGTTATCACGTTATCAGAGTCGCTGTTTGCCATTAATTTGTTTTTTATAATTTACACGGCGAAAGACTGGCAATAAATAATCTGTGGTGATAAGAATGCCTCGTCGATTTCACAACCTACGTTAAGATTGTTCGATTTCGTACAATTGATTTACTTGTTCGAAACAATTTTTAAATTTTCCCCTCTTTGGAGAACGCATACGTTCTCGGACGAATGCCGTACACCTACGCTTACTTTGCATATTCGGCCGATTCGTGGGTGAAAAATTTCACCGGTTACTTCTTTTTTAAAACGTGCACAGAAATGTTGGCAATAGCACACGTAGCTGCCACTGTTTCCTTTCTTTCAATGGGATACCGGAAATGAATGAAACGATACGCATCCTGTACACTGCGATTTGTACACGGTTGTTTCCCGTTGCTCTTTTTTATCTTCATCTTGTAAGAGATGTAATTGAAATGTTTTTCTCTAGGGAGCAAAAAAGAGCAGTACAATTGGGATCAATTACAGACTGCGAATTGAGGGTGCTGAAAACGTGATTGATGGATCAGTCATTCGTCTTGTGTGAAGACAGGTAATTTACTGATTTTAGGATTTTCAGTATTTCTCTTGCAGAGGCTTTTCTAATTATATATAAGATATTCTTTTAAAATTTAATATTATATCAATCACTTTAACACTATACTCGTATTTTACAGTTTATGCAGACAGCGCAGCCGCCAGGCAAGCAGGAGAAGAACAGGACAAGCATTACCTGAGCAACACATGCAAAAGAGGCACAGGGCTAACAGTACAGGCGCAGGACGAGCAGTACAGGAGCAGGAAATGCAAGGCGCAAGACAAGCAGTATACGAGCAGGACAAGCATTACCGGAACAACAAATGCGAAAGAAGCACAGGACAGGCACGGTAGCAGCAGGTTAGGCAGTACAAGAGCAGACCAGCCAGGCGAGAGACAAACGTAGCGGTTATACGTAATCCACAGTGTTTTAGATTTAATAAATTGTTTATACATTACTTGTTTTACACAACACAATTTGTATTACATATCGCAAAATAAAACTGTGTGTTTCTGAAACTATGAATTATTTATTTAATAAATCCTATCCTGACTCCAAATTACACGTTGAAACAATTCCACTCGTTGCTTTCGCTTTATCTGACTTTTCTCTGACTCGTACTACTTGCCAACTTGC
This sequence comes from Cerceris rybyensis, assembly GCA_910591515.1. NCBI lineage: Eukaryota > Metazoa > Arthropoda > Insecta > Hymenoptera > Crabronidae > Cerceris > Cerceris rybyensis. Next base: position 21,043,349 of record OU342792.1, on the reverse strand, counting down.
CAATCTTCTCCCGAAATGTGATTCAGCTGGTAAATGGAGAAGATCAATAATTTCAGGTTCTATCTTTTCGCTTTGTCTGACTTTTCGCCGACTTGTACTACTTGTTAACTTGCATCATTTCGCTGCAAATTTGTCAATCTCGAAAGCTATATAACGTAAAGTATCAGAATTTTTGCTCCGTCTGACTTATCGTCGACTCGTACTACTTGTACACTTTGAAATTTTGCCGAGAAATGTTCAATCCCAGTAAGTAGTATAAAGTAGGATAAGTCAGCCCTACTTTTGCGTTTGACTTATCGTCGACTATACTACTTGCTCACTTTGCAATTTTTCCGAAAAATTTCCGAATCCAGCAAGTAGTATAAACTAGGATAAGTCAGACCGACTTTTAGCTCTGTCTGACTTATCGTCGACTTTACTACTTGCTCACTTTGCGATTTTTCCGAAAAATTTGCAAACCCAGCAAGTAGTATAAACTAGGATAAGTCAGACCGACTTTTAGCTCCGTCTGACTTATCGTCGACTTTACTACTTGCTCACTTTGCGATTTTTCCGAAAAATTTGCAAACCCAGCAAGTAGTATAAACTAGGATAAATCAGACCGACTTTTAGCTCCGTCTGACTTATCATCGTCTTTACTATTTGCTCACTTTGAAATTTTTCCGAAAAATTTGCAATCCCAGTAAGTAGTATAACCCGAAATTTCTCAGACCAACTTTTACGTCCGACTTATCGTCGACTGAACTACTTGCTCACTTTGAAATTTTGCCGAAAAATTTGCAAACCCAGCAAGTAGTATAAACTAGGATATCTCAGACCAAGTTTTACGTTTGACTTGTCGTTGACTGTAATACTTACACACTTGTAAAATTTTGCCGAAAAATTTGCAACCTCACAAGTAGTATAAACCATGACATCTCAGACGGAATTTCTGATCACCCTTTCTTGCCACTGTCCTGCATCACTTGTACAACGAGATCAAAGTGAATCGAATCGACTTAACCATATTAGAGAACTTATAATTATGATACGCTCGTTAGTGAATGGAACTTTAGGAATGGAACAAGGATAGCGATTAAAAAAGATTGACATTTTTTTCGCTTCAACATATTCTTTATTCATCATTTGGAGTACACAATACAATCATATGTGATATAATATTAAGACCACGAATTATTTATTAAATAGACACTGTTATAGCTGTCATGTGACTGACCTCTGCCTCTCCTGGCTCCCCTCTGCCTGCCATCTGCATATCCTGTGCCGTTCCTGCTTGTCCTGTGCCTCTACTGCATGATCTGCGTCTGTTCTACCTGACCTGCGCCTGTACTGCCTGTCCTGTGCCTCTACTGCATGTTCTGCGTCTATTCTGCCTGTCCTGTGTCTGTACTACCTATCCTGTACCTCTCCAGCGCAGTTCTGAGCATGCTCTGGCTGCCCTGTCTGTCCTCTCCGCATTTATAGCTTGCAGGAACGTTTTTCATTACAGATACCTATAAAAAAAATACGCCTATATTAAAAGATCTGTCATTTTGACTGTCTTAATAAATAATTAGAAAAATGAGACATTTATTTCTAACCAGAATGCATATTACCACTGTCAAAGAATCGTCGACCATGACAGCAGTGTCAGGGCGTAGGCAGAATTGCAAAGTTCGCGTAAGTCTCTTCAAGGTTACTCGCTGCAGTCTCCCATAGTAATCTCGCTTATGCAACGATGCGATGCGTCGAGACACTGCACGTAACGCACGATCCCAGTTCGCGGTACAGCAAGAATCATAATTTACGGGCCAGGAGAACCTGACAGTCGTGGGATGAGGGTTGATTCACAATGAGCATGATACTGTTGTCTTTACTTGTGCTGACCTTCAAAAATAATGGCTATGTCGTTTTAGTATTATGTAAGAATATTTTTTTTTCCAATGCGTTGATCAATATCTTCCTGCAATTTTACTTATATTGATTACTGAAAAGAGGAAAAATATTGTGCTCTCTTGTATGGAGAAAAGTGTATGTTAATATAAATTTATAAATGGAGATTTTAATTGATAGGAGGTTCAAGAACATTGTATTAGCTTCAGGATGATGAGAGAAATATTCACATTTCTATAAATTAACTCTGTCATATTTTAATTTACATTGGTTCTGTATGAAATAAATGAAACGTTACATTTTTCGAGGTTTTTTTCTGAGATAAAAATGAGCCTACAGAAAAAGTACAGAGAAACAAAGTTCGCTTCCAAGAAACTTGCACCAATCACCCTACAATATTCCTGACCATCGTATAACGTGGATGAACCCCAGATTTCTGAAATCTACGTAAGCCTCTTGCAATTGTCCATGAAATTTCTCTCCAGGGAGACATTTTATCCGACAGAGATTTTACGAGCATCGAAAGGTGCAGTTAAAAGCAACCGGCCTTTAACTCGCACCATCGTTTCGTTTGAAGGCACGTATTCATGGTGGTAGAATTCATCGATCGACAAGGGTCGAGAGGATTTCACGAACGAGAAATCCTGCGGATTAGGAAAACGAGTTCCCCGAGTATCACTGGCATTATGGGGTATTTGCAGAAGGTTCCAATTCTTCACGCAGAACTGACGATGTACCTCTGGCACGTGGATAATTATCCAGAAGTAAAACTATCGGTGAATTTAAAGCGACAAGTGTAATCCTTAGATCGTATCTAAAAGTAAAAAATGGAATCTCCTTAGAAAAGATAAAACCTTGTATTATATCGTGGTAATGTGCCTTGTAGCAATATATTGCTCTAAAGTAAACACACGTTAAATAAATGGAGTGAAAAAGCAATAAGAAAAGAATTTTTTAAATAATTTACGACATTAATACTAGAACTACCAAGTAGTCAAAATGAGTTCTTAATTTTTCATAAAAATTTTCTCAATTTTGCTAAAAACTATTCAGTAGATATTCCATACTTGTCTTGTAAAGTGTAAATTACTGTTTTTATAATCTATTTCATCTCTTAATTCCTCTCTGACGAATGTATTTATTTAATATATACGAATATGTAAATAAAGAATTCGATAAATCTTCTATTTTAAAGAGTGCAATATTTCGTCGAATCTTTGTGCTATTTTTGAAGTATAATTTTCAATTTGTTCGAACAGCACAGTTTGTACTAGCGAAACGATAAACGTCTTATTACTAAATAAGTATAAGGAAGCGATAATGAAGTAACGACTCGATGATAATAACTTAACAAATACCTGTACATAATTTCATTCGATAGATTTATCGTGACGTGCAAGAATACAGGAAATAACATGGTACATTTGTTCCGAGAATAGAATTTAACACCGTCGGTCACAGCAATTTCCCTTGAGTATAATTCTCGAAATTGCACCAAGACTCCACGCGATCCTCACATTTCCTGGTACAGCGTTTTCCTCACTTTTTTCCCTCCTTTTCATGTATTACAACTGTAGCAATAAATATTAGCTATTTGCAAAATCTATCGAAACCAATTTCAAAATGTGGAAATCCTCAATGTTTAACACAAACCAGTATTCGAAAGAAACTGTCATTATTTCTGTGAAAAACACTAATGCGAGTGGAACAAATCGACGATCTACGTCAGGCTGTTGAATTAGTTACACGCCGCGAGCCTTTTCTGAGTCGCTCCGCCTGCTTCTCCTTCCCAACAATTTCACCCAACCAGGAACGACTTGCCAGACTCGGCGTATTACACGAGTATAGTGGCGCTTTAGGGCGCCATTCGCCTCTGTTCGCTCGCGCTGGAAAGACGCCGCGCACGCCGATTACGGGAAAAAAAATCGATGCGCGTATCCCGTCGACTGACGTTATCTGTCAACGAACAGTTTCAGATCGCGTCACATGGCGTTTAGGTTAAAACAAAAGTATTACTGGTAAAAAAGTATGCTCAGGTATGTCTTGAATTAAATGCGATTAAGAGATTTTAATGTTTTTGGACTTCCGGCGGTGGTTTGGCAAATTCGGCAGAGAATAGTGACAGGAATACCATTGAAAAACTTATATTGTATCTCAAAATACCAATGGAAACATTGAGGGTATCTAATTTAAACAACATAAACATATATTTCTATTTGTGAATATATGTTTTCATTCAATATAGATATATATTTCTGTACAAAGAATGAAGTTTTCCTTCAAGTAAAGATGAGGAAATAAATAAATAAAAAAATTAGTATTGCATCGATATTATCTCCACAATATTATGAAACTTTTATATATACATATAACATTTTCTTCTAAAATAAATGGTTCTACTGTGCATACATTTATACACACAACCATACATACAACAATCATAACGATAGTTTATTAAAATTATATCCAGTAATCTTGAATTTGTTACCTCTTGTTTCTTTAATTCATATGTATACTAAAGAAACAGTTGTGTTACGATCTAGCACGCGCACGTATAAATTAATTTCCAACGCAAATAATTTAAAAATACGGCGACAGCAAAACGTTAGCTCTCGCGTCAAAGAATACATTGTTGCCGACACGGTCAACTTACAAGTTACTTGTTAGCAATAGATTTTAACCGTTTGAGTGTCAAGCAGCGAAAACGCGCTTCTTTCGTTTTGTATCGAGGAATGCAACAAAGTTAAATTTCAATATTTTTCTGCTAACAATCTGTTAATCGCATTTAATTCAAGACATATCTGAGCATACTTTTTTACTAGTAATACTTTTGTTTTAACCTAAACGCCATGTGACGCGATCTGAAACTGTTCGTTGACAGATAACGTCAGTCGACGGGATACGCGCATCGATTTTTTTTTCCCGTAATCGGCGTGCGCGGCATCTTTCCAGCGCGAGCGAACAGAGGCGAATAGCGCCCTAAAGCGCCACTATACTCGTGTAATACGCCGAGTCTGGCAAGTCGTTCCTGGTTGGGTGAAATTGTTGGGAAGGAGAAGCAGGCGGAGCGACTCAGAAAAGGCTCGTGGCGTGTAACTAATTCAACAGCCTGATCTACGTTATACTTTAAATCATTTCCTTTCTTTTGGCTAAACTGAATCAAATCGGATCCAAAGAACATGGCAAATTTTGGAATTCTCTTCCAACTTCACTTCAACATTAATTAAGGGTGATTGTATGAAAAATAAAAGGTCTCACGAAATTATTAATAGCTCTATAACATTTTCTTCTCAGTGAAATATTTGCAAGATTTCGTGCTCTTATAATTTGGTGTTCTTAAGCACTAATTTTTGTTCTCAGATGGTTGCAAATTAATTTTTATTTATCATTAATTTGAGATAACACTTTTCCACTTAGATTGCGCATTTCGTTCCACTGTGCGATGGTCCGATTCTTCTTGCCAGGTCAGTGAACTCTAAAGGTCGAGATTATTCACGCGGATAAGAAGGAAATGCCAGGGGAAATAAAGGGACGTAATTAAACCATTTGCGACAAAGAACGGTACACAGTCAGCTGGCATTGACTGAAAACCATTATTGCTCGTTACGTACCAAAAACCATCCTTCCTTCGAGGTATTACTCGCTGGGAGACCTTAATTACCAGTTTAACGCGTTGTGGTGTTGTTTAACGTACTCGGATCGCCATGGTACTCGGGTGACAATGGAGTTCTATGGTGGATTACGTGTCGCGTTACTTCTTTGAGGCAAAGCGTAGAGTAATAATTTTGTAAATAATTAAATTAAGTTGAATCTTCCGTATATCGTTTTTTTTACTGAGAGAAAAATATTAAAAAGAGTATTAATTAACACTATCTAAATATAAAGAAAGAAAGATCCAGAAGTTTACGAAAATCTTAAAATTCTTTTCTGTTTTACTTACTGAAGGAAAGTTAAAATTCCTACTTTTTTAAAGAGTAGAAAAAAAAACAAATACTTGAGTCGTAATAATTATATTGCACTGTGCGGAACGAAATGGTCTCATAGTCGTTATCCTTTATCTCCCTTGGTGAAACCTATGACCTTTGGCGTTACCTTAAGAATGAGCACCAAAAAATATAGCAAAACCATAAGAGACCGAAGGATGCCTGGTTCATTGAACTGCAATCCCGTGCAGAACGTGATCCACAGATTGTGGTTCCTTCTTCTGCAATGTCGTCGAACTCCTCGATGTTGATCTCGACCTTTCGTCCCTCCTTTCACTGAACGATTTTGCAATCGACGAGGAACGATTTCGCGATCGACGAGGAATGCTTTCCCGACAGCGAAACAGCGAACTATTTCTTTCATTTAACAAAGAGAACTTTTCTCTTCTTTGTTTCTTATTTTCACTTAACAAAAGTAACAAAATCGCGCACTTTGAAAAAAATTGACACGCGTTACGAACGTACTTTACGAGGTTCAAGAAACATGTTGGGAATCATTACACGTTTCAGTGTATCGGAGTAAATAGTACTTCCGGTTTCTATGTAGATATCTTCCTGTGTGTGCTGGGAAAGTCAGCTTGTTCCGATAATAGATACGGAGTTCATGCTTTTTCTCTTTCATGTATAATATTTTAGCGTAAAATTATTCTAATTTTTTCATCACCTTTGGCAAAGTTTTGCATAATTATTATTTAATATACTTCAGTCTCAATGACTCACAACCTATGGCAGTGCATTCTAAGAGACATAATTATAATAATTAAAAGAAAAACAAATGTTTAAGAAATGAAAGAGTAACTTATCTTTTCCTTATATGATACATCAACGAAAAATTATTCTAAGTTTTTTATCACCTACGGAAAACTGTTGCATAATTATTATTTAACATACCATGATCTCGATTCACAACTTACCTATGATAGTGGATTCTAGGCGGAATAATTACAGTAATTAAAGCCAAAAAAATGTTTAAGCAGAGAACGAGTAAGGTTTTTTGAGTTAACTTCGACCTGCTTTCACTTTCATCTTTCCAGGAAAATCTAACGATCTAGTTAACGGTTAAAATCCTCTTTGGCAAGCCATGGACACCTAAATTCTCTATTTTCGGATGGCTGCGGGACACCAGTAGGTCATACTCTCGATGATGTCATTATTCGAATAAACGACGTTTCGCAATCCGCGTGATTCATTCAAGCCGAATACGAAACTCTTGTATCTTCTCGATCGAATGTGTTTCTTTGACATTGAAAAAATTGCTAATGGAAACAAAAGAATGAAACATCGAGTAGAATGCGTGATAATGAAATCTAAAGGTCTCCTGGGATTTCGTCATCGCGGAGAACGCTTTATTTTTTTTAACTAGATTACTAGTCGGTCCAATTACGAGAGGCGTCACGACCTGAAAAACTAATTGACCTAAGACTAATAGAACGTTCAAACGTGCACGATGAAAAGTGTGACTTGACCCGTCAAAAGAATCCGTCAACATCGTTACCTCCTCTGTGACATCAGGACCTCGGCGATTCATGATTTCATAACTGTTCATACCCTTTAAGAATATTACTGCTACAGTAAATTCACCGCAAGATTAAATACCTTCCTTAATGTTCTCTGTTAGTATCTTCACGTAATGACCTATCAAGAATTAAATTTATTTTTCATTTGTATAATAACTTGTAGAAAGCATCACGTGAAAGTAATCTTAAATTCCTAAATTTATAGTGATGCGTTATACAATATAACTTCAACGTCAAGTCAACCAGCAGCAAGTTTAAATTTAAACCCATCCCAATAGCTTGCTTAAAGTATCATCTTAAATTTCTAAAATTACTCAGATGCTTTATACGATATACTTCAACATTATGTCATCCGATAGTAAATATAAATTTAAACGATTGCTAATGTCTTGCATCGCTTAACACCTTTAATATATAAAATAACAGAGATTCTTTGGAGGACATATATTCAAGGACGTATTATCCAAAATTAAATTAAAATTGCTTCCTAATATTGAGCTTTCGATAATACCTTGATCTTCTAAAATTACACAAATATCTTCTAAAAGCTAAATCCGACGTCATATCATCTCACTAGCAAGTTTCAATTTAATATCTCATCTCAAATAATATTCCAAATTGCCAAAATTACTTCAAACAATCTACCCTTATCACTATATTACCCAAAACCACTCTAAAATCTGCCTATCTCTCTTTAACATCCTAAGTCTCTCAAAATTTCAGGTACTTTATATGTCTATCTCCAATTTTAACCCACTACCTTCGATTCCAACATCTTCCTTCAACTAAATTCCGAATATATTCCCCATGGAACCGTCCCAGATTATCCACCGTATCCCTATCCCTCAAGAATCAGCTAAAATCCTACGTGGTCACCCGTTGCATTACTGAGAAGACGTTATTTACGACACAGTGTCGACTCTAAGCGAGGACGTAGGTCGTCGTGGTTCCTCCGAGGTTAACTCGTTTAACCTTCCCCTACTCCATCGGCCAAGAAGATCGAGATCTACTCGATCAAAGATATAAGTCTTCGTTCGATCGCGATTTGACTGTCATGGACTCGGACACGTTCGTTACCCCATAGTCTCGATATTCATGCCATGGCAACTATCCACAGTATGCACGTACTATCGAGATCGAAGTCAAACGTACACACGTCACGATCCAGTTACTCGACCCAGTCGATTCCCCCACGGTTTCATGGGGTCGTACGAGAGGTCGTAACAGATTTAAGACAAAGTCCTCTTTTGTGTTTGCTGACCGTGAGTTTGAGCTCGTGACTCGATCAAACCTGGACACACGGTGTCGTGTCTTCTACAGGGGCAATTGTGTTGTACGAATTGTTCCGGAGAACTGTGCAATTTGTATTATGCGATGTTGAAGAGAAGTCTTGTGAGACTTGATTTGTCTCATTTAGTTACTTTGTTTATGTGATTTTATCAGTGTTTGTGGCTGTTTAGGAAGTTGCATGTTAATAAGATTACGTACAAGAGGTGGTTCCGTTAGTTTTAGTTTTATCAGTTAAACTGATATATTTTTGAAAGTTTTGTGAGACTTATTTTTAACTCGTGGTACTATGGTGGTGAGAATCTTTGAGTTTTGTTTTTACGGAGGGGTTGTTTTATTGTTATGTGAGTTTCTTATAATATTTCGCGTATTTTTGAGTTGATTGTGATTATGTTTGGAACCGTTTTATCGTGAGTATGATTATGTGAATTAGATTTGTGAACAAATTAAAATTCTGTGAAATTTTTCATTTCTAAAACTTGGCTTCAGAATTACAGTTACGGTTATGTATTACGAGTAAAGTATAAAATATTTCATTAACTTTCTGTAAAGTTAAATGTCAAATGTGAGTCCCTCCGTAATGACTTAATTGAAACTCTCATTAGTTACATTTTAATTATCGTTTCTAACATGTCCCGCATACTCCCTATTATTAATTTTGTAGAATAAATCTCACATTTTAATTAAGTGAAATTTGAATGAAATACCTTAGGTAAATAATATTCCTTAGGACAAATTCCAGGCAGAGCGTTGAGGTTTAAGGGGATTCATCAAAAAGTAATTACGTACATACCATAATATTTTATTTGACGAAGATACTTTTCCCAGAGGAAAATTTAAATGTCAAAGAAAAGCGCCATCGCAAATGAAATTTCACGAAGCCCATATTCACGAAGGGAATTTAACGATTATCTACGAATTTAATATTCACAACGATATCAATGGCATCGAACGAACCCATAGAAAATGTAACTCGCTATAGTGTTCTCTACCTGATATTTCCATATCGTAGAAACCATTGACCTTCCATATTCGAAATTGAATAAAACAAATGAAAAAAGGTTGGTGATTGGAAATAAAAAGTGGACGAAAAGTGCAAAGAAAAAGAGAGGTAGATGCAGGATATCTTTTATACATAATATATATATATGTGTATATATGTATATATACCACCATCGGATACAATGCGTAACATCCATTATTCTATTATTAATTTTATAATTGTTATGCATACATGTAATTACATACATTTATAATTGCAAGAGAGTGACACGGACAAACGTTTTCCATTCTTAAACGTAATCTACTTTTTCACTTCTTACGTCTATCGTCACCGTCCACGCTCACACAATTAGTTTGCCGTTTCTTCGTACAATTACACGATAATATCAGCCTGAAAATTATTTATAAATCATTTCGATCACACGGCTCGACGCGGTGACGATAAAGCAACACCGACGACTGATTGGAGAAAATGACCAGAAGAATCACCAATCAGACATCAGTTCAACATTTTTTTTTTCTCTTATTATTATCCCTTATCATCATCGTCGTCATCCGTCGTCGTTTGTCGTCGTCGTCGTCGTCGTCGTTGCTTATTATATTTCAATATTCCATCAGAGTGGCTGACAAACGGAAATCAAGGAACCGTGTCTGCCTTCGGATTATCTCAAATTGCACTCCTCGAAAGGAATTCATTTAATATCCACTTCTAAGATCGTAGGCAGACACGATTCCGAAAACGAGCTTATTTTCCTACATGAGAAGAAAGGAGGGAACGTTTGAACTGATTGTTAATCGACTAGAGAATTTGCAATCGTACCGTTTCTGAGATGACGATTGCACATAAAATTGAGTCCACCACTAATTGCCACCCTCGTTTCTTCGGCTCGTCGTTGCGAAAAAAGGGGGATGAAACGGAAGAGAAACGGTCATACATCTAAATGGATCGCCGTCCGAAATAATTGTCCTTCCCGCCCGGCGTACTTGATTTGTCACATACGATTTATACGGTTAAAGAATTACACAGAAACATATATTTTTATACACAATGAAGGAACAACAATCGCACATCGTATATTCATCTTTTTTTTTTGTTGGGGAGATTTTTTTCTTTTGTTTCTTTTTATATATAATTATTTTTACGCTGATCAACTCGGATATCGGAGATGCTTGCCGGATGTCGAGAATTTCCTTTTGTGCTCCGCTTCGATTGAATCATTTATTCTCAATTGACGAATCGTGCAAGAGCTAATACGCGTAAATTAACGGGGAGTAAGCGAAAGTTGAAGGAAAGCATGAGATCAGTTTTTATACGAAATTCCTATGATACGGGGGAATCAAAAATACGAGGGACACTTATTCTCAGGTTTGCCATTCAATCATCGTATGAGATAGAGGTAGTTACAGGGTGTGCGATAAAACTTGTAACACATATCATTCAACCAAACAATAAAAATCAATCGTACTGATGCAAATAATACCACGTCGATCGAGTTGCAAAATCCGAAGTAAGAATTACACTCGAAATTATCACACTTTCAAAATTAATCTATCACTGTCAACTATTAATATCTGTCGCCATTAATTCCTCTTTAAAGTATCGTAGAAAGTATTTAAAGAAATCTTCTCCGTAACAAAGAAGAAGAGAAAACATTGAGGTACAGATCGACGAGTATATAAAGTGTATATAGATAATAATAAATAAAGAAAGTAAAAGAAGAATTGAAGGAATATAAAATTAGATCAATTTACAAGTTATGCGTTTCAGTGCTGAAAAGGGTTCGTTCACCATGAAAGGGAAAGGAGGTAGGTAGTGGAAGAGCTGACTTATCCCCATTTCTGGAAGAGACCCATCCGTTGACACTGGCAATTGGAACCCCATAAGTTGCATCTGCAGCTCGAACTATAGCAGCAATCGTTCCGTCGATGGTCGCAATTTCCACCCCGCTTTATGCAAGCTCGTCTAAACAGGTAGATCAACGAGGTACGTCTACTCGAGATTAGGGAAATCGTGACAATGCCTTTTGGAGACATCGAAACATCGAGGACAAGGAGAGGAATTTCTTTGTTGCAAGAAAAAAAAATAAGAAAATAGACTAATTGTACAGAAAGTACAATCTTTAGTCGAGATTATCTTCATTGTTAGTCGATGTTTGATGTAGCTTGCTATAGATAGTAATCGATGAAAAACTATTAATTATCTATCATTTGGATTCTACAGGATGGCCCAAAAGACAACTCTTAACCATTTATTTTATATTCATATTTAAATCTTTTATTAATATTAAATATACTCTTCTGAAGTTATTTTTAAATAGATTTGTAGACGGTACTTTAACACTAGAACTACCAGACCAGTCAAAATGACTGGTACACAATTTTTTCAAAAAATTCTCCAAGTTTATATAAGAATCGTAGAATAAATATTCTACGTCTATATCAATAAACATAAATCACCCAATCGATTAAATTTTCTGCCGCTTGATTCCCCCTTTTTTAAAGTACTTATTTAATTTATTAAAATATGTTGGATTTGACGCCGGTAGTTGTAGTGTTAAAATCGTTATTTTGTTCTTAGATTGAATGTTTCTATATTTTAGTTTTTAAACTTTTGGTCTACCCTGTATTCAATCATTCTACAGGTTGCTTCAAAACTAACATAGATCATTCAACGTACAAAAAAATATACGAGAAGAAAATTAAAAGTGCAAGAGAAGGGGAAGGATAGGGAAAATGGAGTTTAAGAAAGAAATAAACCCACTCACTTTTGTTGAGCTGCCCGCATCATATTTTCCAAAGTGTTGTCTGTATAATCGTCTGCAACGTCCGCAACGTCTTCCTCTGCAAAACAAAAATATAAAGTTAGTGTTATACGAAAAATGAGATTAGTACAAGAATATAGTTAATGGGAATACACACAGTATTCCAAACAAGGATCAAAATACAACAATTTATGAAGGAAAGCTAGAAATATATGTGTTCGATTTTTTGCACACCAGAAATCCTGATTTGTGATGAAAATCCTCGAACAAATGGCGAGAGCATCTCATAAAAAAAAAATAATAAAGTAAACTCGAAAGGACAGCCACGTAACCGAGTTTATTACAAACTTCCATTTGGCGATTCTATTTCCGAGTGAGAGAAACATGCACGGCATTTGATCGGACACGAATGCAAACATAGGGTCGTTCCTCCATCAATTATCCGGGATGTAAAAGGCACATGGTGTTGTAAAAGGGAGAGAAATAAAAATAGAACTTTGAGAGAATCCACAAATTATCAACTTAGATATTATTAAATTATTTTCAATTTCTTCCACAAAGTCAATAACAAATCCATCGCTTATTTAAATGACATCTGACAAAAAAATTGTAAATAATTATTATTATTTACTACAAAACAGTATTTCAAATGAACCATAAAATTTTTTATTTATGTTATTTTTTCTTTCGATGAACAATTATCATTATTTACTACAAAACAGTATTTCAAATGAACCATACAATTTTTTATTTATGTTATTCTTTCTTTCGATGCACAAACCCTCTGAACGTCATCTCGTTTCTTTCTTAAATAACTACTGTAGATAAAATTACCAGGATGCACTTTAGGGAGCAGAAAGTGAATTAGAGAGCGCACGCACTCGAAAAAAAAGGAAGCTTTTATTAAGTCCGGCACGTCGCTGCTGTTTTATTATCCGCTGATTAATTTTTTCGACGGAGTCGTTTAAACACAGACTTGAAATCAAGTAGACTAGTCTCCCTTGTGAATATTTTCGCAATTCTTGGTAATTTCCTTAGAGAAGAAGCATGCTAATGCGCAGTTGTTCCCTGAATCGCAAACAAAGTTATGCAGAGTAGAGCTCGGCTGCATTTTAAACGACGTTACTACTGTAACGTAAAAGTGACATTAATGAAATGGCAAATTCTTGCGCACTTTCTTGGAAAATTTTGCACGGAAACATCAACTCTCAAAGTTCAGTTTAAGTGTATATTATTTACGGAAAGTTAAACTGTCTTTCATTTTACAAAAGTTTCGCGGCTGAAACTTCTCGTCGCGCACTGTCTCTTTTAAAGTATATGCAAAGTATTATTGACTCTTTCTCCACGTTGAAAACATTCATTTGTATTATATTCCATCTGTTTAATCGAGTTTTGTTTACTTTGTCAATTTAAGTAGCCGTTTGTCTTTGAAATTGATATTAACACTAGAACTATAGGCATTAAATCTGTTGTATTTAATAATATCAAATAAGTTATTTGGAAAAAGAGGAGTTAAAAGGTAGGAAAGATGATTAATTCAATAATTTATGCTTTATAAGATGGATTAAAACTAATTTTCATCAATAATGAGAAACCAGTCATTTTTACTGCTTTGGTAGTCTAGTATTAATCACTAATATGAATAAATGTGAAAGAAAGAAATATATAATAAATATAAGCAATATAATTAATGTAATATTGAGAATATAACGTCTTACAATTAGATCAATTAAAGCATCGAATGATTTTTCTGTTGTGAATTATGATTACATCAGCGAGTAAAAAATCGACATCGTAAATCTTTTAAATTCGGTGTCAAGTCTTTGAAACTCCTACGCGAACAAAAGGGATGTAGAACGTCGAAGGGTGATTAATTTTCGAGAAAAAATTCAATGTGAAAGCGCGATGACAATTTGTTATCTTTTTTTTCTTCCTCGTATTGCTCTTACTTATTGATATTTTCCTCAATAATCCTGGAGTTTGGGGTAATCTAAAGTGGCAGCTTTCACCCTGTTTTTCTTGTCTCATCCGAAGTCGTCACCCTTCCGAAAGGGTGTCTTTGATGTTTCAATATTTTCAGAACTTGCAACCACCACAACAAATTAATGAAATGCTATTTTCTGTAGGTACACTATGTTTAATAATTTTTGTAAATAAAAATAATTTAACTTAAAATTAATCCCACATCAATCTCTTCTCTGCACTGTAATTACTTGATATGTAAATAACCAATAAATTAAACGAATGAACCAATATCGAGATTAATTACCAACAAACTTGAATCAATTTAAAAATCTATATTTGCAATAACGAAATTTCAGTTAGCAAATTGAATGATTTTATTAAAATAATATAAAGTTTAAAATATTTCGCTTTTTACAATTTGCTGCAGAGAAATTAAAGTAATTATCAGCTAACGTAGCAAGTAAAAAGTTATTACAAATTATTTTGTATTCATGGTGTTAGCTGCATATTTGAGTACGTTTCAACACGGACGCGTTAATTACGTAATTTCATCGCGAAAGGCGATGCAACGAAAAAGGAAAAACCAGAAGGTACAATGGTATACCGTGAAAAAATTTAATAAACTACATACCCAAGACTGTATTCCATGCAGAAACATTTCTACCACTTTTAAAATAAAACTATTTATCATTTGTAAAAAGAAAAAAAATTCTTCTCTCAAAAAGTATTTCTCTATGCTGAGGTAAAACTAAACGTATAAAATATTCTCCAATATAATGAAAAATACATTTTCCATGTGAAAAGGCGACAAGAAATGAATTGCGCGAGAATCATTATAAATTTCTTATTATCGGGAAAATTGAACATTTTAAAACGAATGGAAGAAAATTTCAAGACATAAATTGCATTTACGTGCCGATACGACAGGACAAAGAAGAACAGCATTCAGGTAGAAGCCATAAAATTCCCATTTTCATCGCGAGAAATTTCTACGTTCTATTCGACGATTAAATTTTCCGATACAGTTTCGAAGCCACGTGAAATAAATGCATTTACTCGAAATTTATGACTAACAGTTGGAGTTTCGTTTGGCCAATAAAACTACGACGATCCGAGGACATTGAAAATACCATGAACAACTTGTAATTCTCAGGAGGTTGTGACGAAGCCATTGAAATTAATTGAACGTCCATGCAATTACGTTCTTGAAGACCGATCCCTGGGTAGAAACCGATTTCATTTCCTCCCCTGTTGATACTACTTGCGCAATGCACCTCATCTATGCACTCGTTCCCTTAAAAATTTCTATCTTTTTATAGTTGCACAAAGCACAACTACAACTCAAGATAAAAGTTTAAACTAAAATTTAAAAAAAATTACATCTCACTTTTTTCATTTTATCTTAATTTTTTCCACCACTTTGACCTTTTTCAGTAACTGCAATTCTCTTTAAACAAAATAATTTCGGTTTATACTCTCAATTATTAAATATTATAAATATACGATGTTCAAGTTGAAGAAATTATAATAATATTGAAGTATATTGCAAATTGTACTACAGTGTGAACGTTTCACCGGAAATCATTTCTATTTTTTGCCACTCGTACTTCACAGTTTGCCGATGTCGGCCAGTTTAAAAATGCTGATCGTAGTCTTCTTAGGAAACAATGAGATCTCAAATGTCCTGATGATGTTTTAGCATCAGCATATTGCTGGGGAAATGCAACTTCGAATGATATTGCACAGTTATACAGACGAACGTGCCGACGCAACAGATTCAATTGTCGACCGTCTGAGCGCATACGGGTATATACTACTTGTCGCAGTCTACTGCGGGATACGAAATTTCTCCGACACCTCGAAATTTCAGGATCTTTTCAGGAATCTGTTCTCGTTCGAATAGAATTTTTCCACGGCTTTTACACTGAGCAATTTCGGATCTTTATTATATTAACAACTGCCAAAAATCGGTGAAAAGAATAGAGAAATATAGAAAGAACTGCGGATGTTGCAGTAAAGGGTCATTCAAATATTGTCAGATATACTCTTTGCGGATGGAATTCGATGGAAATATTGTTAGTATAGTTTTCCCCACAAATTAAATGAAAATTAGTTAAAAATCTTACATTCCTCAATAAAATAAATAGCAATCTATACGAAACACAGTATTTAAAATTTCCTACTTACTTATCTTTAAAAAAATCCTACATTGTTAACACTTCTAACGTTAAAATAAAGCTACAGCCTTAAAATCATGCAGATACCATTCTCATCACAAACCTTAATATACCAAAAAAAGATTTTTCACCACCCTTCCCAAGAAGTTCAAAAATTCTCCATTCAACTCTCAATCACTCCACCTACTCATCATCCAAAAAAAAAAGAAAAAAACCAGTAAAAGTAACAGCATCCCTCAAAACCTTTACTCACCATTGTCGAAATAAGGGCTACCAAGAGTCCTATCGGCGAGTACAATCAGCAAACAGACGAGCCACAACAAACAGGACTTCATGATTCTCCCTTCGATGATCCTTCTCCAAGTTAATCACCAATTCTTCGTATCTTCGTTTGGATGAAAGTTCGAAATCCTTCTCCTGGTGGATTCGTGCGTACCCTTTGCTGAGCGTGGCCGGGGTGCAAGTGAGGTTTCCACGTCGGACCCGGTAGCTTATATAGACGCGGGAGGCGTGGCGTGTCGCCCCCACGAGGATCTCGCGTTGGAGGGTGAGATTCCGGATAAGACTTCGTCGAGGTACCGCGGTGGTTAACTGTACGTCTGGACACCGTTCTCTCCTCGCGGATGGTTCATCTGGAGGGGGTTTTCTTTCCGCGATGCGACGTATCTACGGCACCGGTGCCGACAGAGGCTGCCACCCTTGGAACGAGCAACTGGTTGCGAAGCAACTGGTACCCTCGCTGTGCCTATCACAATATGTTATGTATACGTTGCCTCCTGCAACTTCTATGCCTGATTATCTACTGCGAGAAATAATTGAGAGAATTGCGGAGGGAATTTTGCCGTAGCTTGAGATCTCCTTGATATCTCGTTTCGCGAGAGTTTGTTATGTCTAAATTTAGTCCTTAGAGTTGACGGAATGAGGATGTTTCAGCTTCGTATCGATTTTAATGAGGTGGTTTACAAATTTTTGGTGAATGGTGTGTAAACGTGGGTGGGTAGTTTTTGAATGTTTCCGAGTTGCTTGGTATCGGAACGATGTACCATTTGAATTTTTCCTATATACATTGCCTCCTGCAACTTTTGTGAATGATTATCTACTGCGAGAAATTGAGATCATTGCGGAGGGTCTTTTGCCGTAGCTTGAGATCTCCTTGATATCTCGTTTCGCGAGAGTTTGTTATGTCTAAATTTAGTCCTTGGAATTGACGGAATGAGGATGTTTCAGCTTCGTATAGATTTTACCGAGGTGATTTTTACGCATTTTTAGTGAATGGTGTGTAAACGTGGGTGGTAGTTTTTGAATGTTTTCGAGTTGCTTGGTGTCAAAGCGATGTTGTATTCCAATATCCGATGTATCCGTTGTCTTCTGCAATTTCTGTACCTGATTATCTGCTGCGAGAATTAATTGAGAGAATTGCGAAGGGCCTTGATAACTAATTTCGCGAGGAGAATGTGTTACATCTAAATTTAGTCCTTGGAATTGACACAATGAGGATGTTTCAGCATCGTATCGATTTGAACGAAGTGGTTTTCGAATTTTTTATGAATGGTATATAAACGTGGGCGATATTCTTCAATTGTTTTCTACCTGTTTGCTATCGGAACAAGAGTTCTGTGGAGAATATAATTAAATTATATATGAAATTACGGAAAAACGCCGTGGAGAGCGCATTCCGAGGTAGATCAGAGGCTCTGAAACGTAGATAGCTACTTTAATTCTTGCGTAGGTGTAAAGAAAGGATATAAAAAGGTATTGAAAATTACAATCTACACGTACAAAGCATATTTGAAATCTTACAATAGAAAAATTGAAAAGTAAAAAGGAACAGAAATTGCGTAAAGAAAAATCACATTACATTTCTTACTTGTGTATAAAACAAAATGTAGTTTCCTTGATTATTTTAAAGTTCAATCATTTCCTTTGGATTCTCCGACTACACAAATTCCAAATGCTTGGAAAACTCAATTAAAATTTCCGCCTTCGAAGTCGCAATTCTAACAAAGCTCGGATGAAAGTTTGCAGCGGTGAAGAGACCGATTAAATTTTAGATCGACGGTAATACTATCTACGTTCAATGTCAAAATAAGTTTCCCTCGTTTCAGTGCCTCTCACGAAGGACTTTCAACTGCGCCGTACTTCGCGTTAATTTCCAATTGGCAAAGCACGTCGTGAATTTGCATTTATTTACATGCCATTGTACACAGAACGTATAAAACGCAAAACGTTGTCTCTGCGAAGGAACTTTGGCTTATTTTAACGATAAAATTCCACCACGATTTTCTGAATCAGAGTGTTTCCTCAAGGTTGACCTTTCTTGCGGCTGACTTTTCGCACGTTGCAAAGTAACGAACCCCATTATTTTCGCGAGAAACTCACTCGTGCGGAAAGATGACACGAAAACGACTTCTTCGCCGATTGCCGTCAAGTGTAGACTCTATGTTGTCCTTAAATTTATTTATAGCTTATCCCCTTTCTCTGTGATTTCTCTCACTTTTTTTCTCATTTCTTATAACATATTGATGTCAATAAGAATTGCTACTTTTTTAAAAATAAACTATCATTGGGAAATGTAATCATAGGTTTGTGCCAAATATGTATATTGTTAATAAATTTTTAGATTAAGGGATGAAAACGATGATGTATTATTACATACGTTAATTTGTATATTTATATTATACATAAGAGTATGTCAAACAATCAAATTTTTTGATTCAGTTAATGAACGCTGGAACAAAAATCCGCGATGGGTATAATTCGAATTTATTTATTTAACATTACGTTGCAAATATTTTGATATGAATGTTCAGATGAGTTTCATTGACAGAGTTAGTTTTAAAAGTTTAACTAACATCGAACGATCCGCCTGATACGGAGTAGATAGGCACTTCGTAATTGAGTTGACGGGGAAATTTCTTCAACTAATTAATAAGCGAGTATAACCTTTTCTATATTAATATTCATGCCTCGAAGAAGAAGGGACAAAGTTATTAACGAGATTCGAATACAGGAGAGATGAGAACTTTTGTATATTTATGGATGCTCGTT
Source organism: Cerceris rybyensis (assembly GCA_910591515.1). Taxonomy (NCBI): domain Eukaryota; kingdom Metazoa; phylum Arthropoda; class Insecta; order Hymenoptera; family Crabronidae; genus Cerceris; species Cerceris rybyensis. The sequence continues at coordinate 21,023,736 of OU342792.1, read as the reverse complement.
GTGTACTCTCGAAGAAATATTCAACTAACAGGTGCTATAATTAACGCAATAATACGCCTTTTTCTTTCTAACATATTTTAAGTATTCCACAATCATCATTTATGGAATTTGACTCGCTGTATCTATTTTTGTCTTGTACATAGAACTTGCAAGTATTTAACACTAGAACTACCAAACAAGTTAAAATGACTGGTTCCCAAGTTTTTCTAAAAATTCTACAAGTTTATGGAAGAGTCATAGAGCAGATATTCTACGTTGATCTTATAAAACATAGACTACTGAAGCAACCATTTATTGATCTATCCATATCCATATTATTTATCTCTTGATTTATCTTTTTCCAAACTACTTATTTAACATATTGAAGTATTATATTTAAAGTCGGTAGTGCTAGTGTTAAGCCTCTGAAATACGTAAAATAAAATAAACTAAACGAATTTATATACACCAATTACTATATAAACTTTTTCTCAACTCATCATGTTAATGTATGCATAAACATTACAATATCAATTCCAGAAAGAGTAATACTTTGAACGTAACAGTCACAGAGAGCAAATCTACTGGATACTTCATTAACATTCCTGTACAGAGACGCAAATCTGTTTCCCTTTGTCCGGATAATTTATTCAACTTCGTATTATCTTCGACGCATCCCCTCGAGATGCATGCTCGATCGTCCGATATCGACATTGCGATTTTCGAATTCGATCACGTTGATAAACTGCGATACATAAAGCGTACATGGTGTTTCGTATACGCTTGTGAAAATGTCACGCATAGAGTATTCCATTTCCAACGAATGATCGTCTCATTATCCGACAGGATCGATTGAAATCGTATATCCCGTTTGATACTTTACGTACGATATGTTTCCTCGTTAAATGTAAATTCGAAAGAAGTATATTCTCGCTGCAGCGAGAGTACTTTATCACTTTGTCAAAACGATCGTAGAACTCGACGATACGAAGTCGATGCTATTTTAAGTCACGATATCGTCATACTTTTAAAAGCGTATTTTCATCCTGAAATGAACTGCACTTTGCTTCCAATAATCCCATAATTCCATGAAACTCGAATCGCACGATGGAAAATTGACGATATGCGAATGTACTAAAATTATAATAGAAAATGTATAATACTCTATTCTTCACTTCTTTTTTCTTTTACATTTTTTTGACTTTAACTGCTAGAATTATTTCGTATCCATTGTTTTAGGTGTTTTTCAAATGTTCAAAGTATCATATGCACATCACATAGGAAAATTTTTTTAAGGGTGATAGGATTTGAATCCTGGTCTACTGATTACGACCTTAAGCATTTACCTTCTTAACATTGCAGTGCACCTATTGTTTTAGGTGAATTCTAAACTTTTGAGGCTATGATACAGAAAGCACGTAGAAAAATGATTCCAAACATGAACAATGTTCGTCAGGAATTTTCAAACTCTCTATCGCAATGCATCATACCCGAGGCTGCATTGATTTCTCCGACGAGAATATGATTGATGTACGATTGACGTTCGATTCGCCATGAGAAATAAATTTACGGGGGCATATCAAAATCCGTTTACTCCATACATTTGTCCAGTTTTATTGAAAAGCATTTCTATTCTATTCTCCCTACAGCATTGAGCCGAAATTCAAGCGAAATATTAACAAAATTCTCTGCGTTTATTGAACGTGAAACATATATTTTACCTCGTTATTTCGTACATCCTCATTAATTACATACTTATCCTCTATTCGACGTTTTATCCGAACAAATAATAAATAACAATGATGAATGACAATACCTGGAACAACGGTAATGACACATTTATAATTCAATGTATTTATTCATTCACTAGAAGAGCGCAATTCTTTGCAAAAATGTCGATAATCAATATCTGACATGAACACAATTCGACTTCTCTGGCTTCCCTATAAAATCCCGGTTTCCTTCTTCCATTCTACGTTTTATTCTTAAAACAACGATGCACGTCAAACTCCGTACTCTCCATAAAGAAGAAAGAATCAAAGAATTTCAATGAGGGTTTTGAACAATCAGTGAATTTCTGAACAAAAGTGAGAAGTGGAAATTGTTTATTATGTTACTCCTAAGAGGAACGAAATACGTGACATTATTTTGCCAGAGTACGCAATTTAGCTCATTCAGGGTGAGTGCTTTCGTCGTTGGAAGCTTGCCTCTGGTAGACAGGTGTATAAATGTATATACAAGAGTGAATACATACAGGGTAGTTCATAATTGCGAGCACATGTTTAAATGTTTACTAGAAATTCCTGAAAGGTCAATCTTTTGATGAATGGAAGTTCAAAAATTGAATTTAACGACAGCTTCCTTCCAGTTGCAATAGTGTTTACGAAAGTTAGTTTAAACTACAAACACTTCTCTAAAATAGTTACATCAAATATTCTCGGATGATATTTCACCCATTTTTCACTTTTATTAGTATCATTTGTAACCTGTTGTAAATAAATACCAATATTTTTCAAACTGTGATACGTCGTCCTCTACGGGATCGCGAAGAGGTCAATAGTTCAAATTTTGTATCGGTTCAGGCAACGCGAATGTACCAATCCCATTGATTGTGCATTTGATGACTAAAATTTGTCATTTTCCTAATAATTAATTCCTTGCCCAGAAATATTTGAATGGCAGTAGGCTATAGGTTAATTGCAGTAATTTTCGAAGAGTCCGTGGTTCTTTAGGGGGTAAAGAAGGGGTTAATAATTGAAATGACGAGCTGGTTTACTTATGGTTAAATAAAGTTACAAAATATTTAAAATAAACCATGGAAAGCGCTTAATTTTATGAAGGAAAAGGGATCAAATAGAGAAGTGTTCTAGTATTTGAACACCCCGTATATACGTGTGAAACCACCTGAAGCTATACCGTCAAGTTCTGAGAGAAATTCTGCGTAGGCGTGCACGCACGTTCCTCGAGGGTGTATATCGTGTCGAGCAAATTATTCCATTTCAATTGTTCTCGGCAAGTGTAATCAACTGCGTGCACGAGTTCCGACTTAATAAGACAATCGCACGATATCAATACTGGAAATGGTCCTTTGTTTCTATGCGACGCGATGTTTTTTCCTGCTTTTTCTTCGCACGTAAATTGAATGACAATAAATTCAATAGTAATTAAAAATGTACTCTAATAAACCCGCAATTATATAAAAACATACTTATATTACAATCAAATTAGAAATTATAACTTCATGGTTAATTAAAAAAGTATACATTAATTAAATACAAGTATTCCAATCACATAAATCATATTATAATAATCTACAACTGGAGGATGGTGTAAAACTTTTTAAATCTTTTTAAACTATAATGACTTTACTGATTCAATTATTAACAATGACCATTATCAAACAAAAAGCCGATTAATAATATTTCAGTAAATGAATTACTATCATATTATGTATATACAGTGTACGATTTCGACCAAATTCGTCCAAGCTTATCGATCCAATTACAACAGCGTCGAAGCGACAATGATAACAATGGAACGGCACGACTTCCCAGGAAGATAAGGCGAATGCGACTTCGGACAAACCAAGGCGAAAATGAAAGTCGCAAAGGCAGAAATAGGATCGAGGGGAAAGACCAGCATTTTTCCTTCGACAGGGGTTCCAAGTTGCTATGTAAGTAACAACGGACAATCAAGGGTCAGACACGCGTGAAGGATACGCTACAAATTGCCACTTCCGGGACAACCAAAACCTACGGGAGATATTATGCGCCTCTGGAAAGAAGTCGTGCAGAATGAGTTCAATAAGAATGACAGTCTAATTGGTCAAAGTAATAAAAACATGATTTTATTTAACACTAACCAAACCGGCACTTTGTAGACACGAACTTTCTGAAGGAAATGCAAGAGGTTTTATACTGAAAATCTTTGATAGTAAAGAAAAAGCACCGGATGATACTAATATCAGAGAAATAATTTGGTGACGTGATAAGGGCTTTGTTCCCTTGGACTCTAGCAATTTCGATGGGAACTTTCCTTCAATGACAACATTTACTACGGTTACTATTGTTTCCTAAATGTGCTCCGGGATGTAGCGCAAAGATTGCGATACGAGAAAGAGAGAATTGTGCAATAACGCTGAAAGGAATTCGAAAGTTTTGCTACTGTTTTAGCTGAATTTCAGCAAGAAGTTTGTAGGAATGCTGTTAGTTATTGTTGCCAAAATTGCGTATCGTGATATAAGACACCGAGTGTTTGACGAAGGTAGAATTGGGTGACCGTGTTGAGGGAAAATTAAAATATTCTTGCAGTTTAATCTTATTGCAAAATACTTCTGTATTTTTGTTTTAACTGCTATAATCATTTTACCTAAACCTTCCAATTTTTCGTGGTCTTTGAATCACTGTGGGTCGAATATATTAAATGACGCTTTATAAGAAGAACTGTCAGACGGTGTAGAAATATAACTAAAGACTACTAATTGTAAGCTCATGTTATATCCTTCATCCCTATCAAAGTCCCCTGCTGCAAAATTCAAGTAAACTTTTCATTCTCAGACTAACAAGAAAAATTAAGAAATAAAAAGTGAAGAAAAATTTGACAAATGCTTCCATGAGTTAGGTAAGCGATTAATTAAAACGATGTAAATATAAATCAATTTTCGAGGATTCTTCTATTAAACGGAATCAAAGGATATAATAATACTTGACGAATCGTTCAAGGAGTCGGGTAAGGGATTAATCAAAACGATGTAAATATAAATGAAGCATCGCAATGATGTCCAGGGAATCGAAAGAGTTACGCGTCCGATTCGCGAGGGCCCTTTAAATAGAAAGGCCGATGAAGAAAACGTAGGCGAGGCACATCGACAAGGACACACCTATAACAAGGAAATTCGATGTCCTATCCTAATTGGCGTTTATAGTACACGAGGGTGCTATACCTCACTCGGTATAATATCGTTTTCTATAATGAGCCACGAGAAATCGGAGAACCGTTAGACACCGAAAGAAGAAATATTTTTCTCCTCGCCCTTTCGTACGTTTCCTTTTCCCCGTTAAATTTATTTCCACGGTGTATGGGAAAACACTTTCGTCTGATTTCTCGACTAAATGTAAACGAATGATCATCTGACATTAACTTCTAGAATTTATCATATTAATCTCAACGTGGAAGGTACTATATTGAGTCTTTGAGGGAATAAAGAAAATTGGGGTGAGGTAAATTAAGATAGATTATAATAATTGATCCTTTATTTTCTATTGTGTGACGTCTAGCTCCTGTTGTAAAGTGGATTATCAAAGTTCCTTCTTTCCTGTCTCGATTCGTTGGGGTGACGTTGAATTTATTGTTTGCTAACTTCAGAATTTTGTCAAAATTGAATACTTCTTTTATATGGCATATTTCGGACTTTGTTGAAAAAAAGGTTTACATTTAGTATGTTTTGAAATTTTATGAAAATGTTCTTAGAAGTGGAGGACGAGACGCGTGATTTTGTGACGATTTATGGAAAGGACTTCCGGCCGAAAAGAATCGAGAGGTCGAAGGAATACAGACCAACCTCAACTTACCCTCCTCCGTTGAATGTTTTAAATGGACCTTATGAAAAATGCCTGAAAACTCGTAAGCAGAATTTATCTTTGCCATTGGATAAACAGAGTGAAGATCCGAAAGAGTATATAGAAAGAGTAAATAGATAATTAATTTCCATCATTAATCAGAAAGTAGATCATTGTACAATTCTAAAATGTTGGAGAACGCTGGAAATAAAATGTTTCAATTTTATAATGCTTTTATAAAATCCAGATTCGAAAGAGACATCCAAAACTTGAGAAAATCCTTCCAGTAATTCTACCGGATGAGGATTTAATAGAAAGAGAGGAAGGGAAGAGCACGAAAACTGTATATCAATTACATTATTCGAAAGGTTTTCAATATTCATTTATACCACTTTTGCTGTACGTATTGTAATTAATTATAGAGAGTTTTTTGTTAACAGATATTTATTCGCATCGAAAAAGGAAAGGGCCAGTAAGTTTACCGGAAGGGTGGATCATATCGGAAACGATTCAAAGGAAATCATACAGAAATCCATGGAAAATTGCTGCAAAGAGTTTCCTGCAAGTAAAAAAGTACGGGAAACCAATGGATAATTTAAAACCAGAATTAAAGGAGAGAGAAATCCTTCGTGTAAGGTAAGAAATGAAAATTTCAATTAAAAGGGCAAAATGAAATTTAACACGATAAGAATTTATTGAGATACGATGAATTAATATAAATATTCTAACGTAAGAGTATTCCACAGCTAGAAACATTGAAAAATACTTAACTATTATATACACAATACGAAGCACCAAAAGAAATAAAAATCCATTAAGATTAGTTACAATTCTCGTTAACTTTCTAACCAACTAAATATTAATTCCAGGACTGGGAATTCAGAATACAATGATACAATCGATGTTACGGGCAATCGAATTATACAGGATTGTCTACTGGGTACACCTTTGTCGTTTGAACCACAAATACAAACTAAAGGACCCGACAGTCCACAGTCAGAATGCTCACAAATCCTGACGTCGGAATACCTTGTGCTCCCTTCTAAAATATTCTAATCATCTACCTGTACAGATAACAAAACACATGTACACCAAAGAAAAAAATGTACGAAAAGTACGGTCAGACAACTCGAAGATGGCTAGGAAGCGGCGGAGCCTCTCCTTTTCAACCACCTATTTCTGTCATTTTATTTTTGCAATCCATAAGCCCAGTCTCCTAAAGTAAATATTAAGTTTATTTTAGGAGGCTGGGTTTAGAGATTCCAAAAATGAAATGGCAGGAATAGGAAGTTTGAAATGAGAGATTCCGCCGATCCCTAGCAGTCTTTGAATTGTTGGGCTGTACTGCAATGAGTTTTGAGAAATTTTGTGATGTAACGTCCAGAAAAAATATATATATACATATGCATACAGAAATATAAGTATAAATTAATGTACTGTTAAAAAAGGAACTGTAAATATTGAAAATAAAGTTATTGTAAAATAAGTATCAATGGATGTGATGTTACGTAGTCATTAGGTGAAGGATCGGCGAACCAATAAGTCACCATGTGTAAGTTATTACAAAACATCCGCGTTGTTCTTGCTTGTACAATATTTAGTCGTGTTACACGTGTATTATTATTTCTCATTTTCACCCGCTTTATGTTATCCATTTACAAACTCTCACTCACACACATGAACCACGCAATATCAACGTGTACATAAACATAAATCTTTTTGATGGTTTATACCTTCTTAAGATTATTTACATGCCTAAATCACTAAAGGCCTATCTTACAAAATATGTGCTCGGAAATATGAAACTTCTGTTTTCTCTTAAGTCTATGCGAATGAGCATTCTTTTTTTTTTCTGTTAAATATTTTTACATTCTCAAATGCTGCATATCTATGTACTTAGAGAATATAGTGTAATATAATATTTCATTGTAAATAAATTTCATATCTTTGCTCTTTTGAAAAATTCATTATACCTCGTTCATATTTGGTGCTTTAAAAATCTGATTTTAGTGGCTTCCCTTTTCAAGAAGTTCCTTGAAAATATGCTCGTGAATTATACAAACACCTGCATAGATCTATCGTAATGCGGCTAACAATATAATTTATCTATTGAAACGCAAGAAATAATAAAGTTGCTCGTAATACGAACATACCAGACTAACTAAACAATTTCCACGAAATGATGATTTTCGTGAAATTGCCTGAAAATTGTTTAAACTAGAGAATATCAAAGATCGTTTATACCGATAAATTTTCAAATATCTCGGCAACTATTACGATACATTATACCATATTACATAGCCTCCCTTCATCAGCAAAATAGTTAACACTTTAAGATTAAACATGTTATTTACATAAGCCACTCCACGAAATACTAGTAACTCTTTTCATATCTTAACAATTAACTATATCCCATAAAGCTCTTCATTAGACTAAATTAATTGTACTTGCACTCGAAATTATACATAAGTCTTATTGCTGCATACGTTTTGCATCCAGTTTCATCTCATTTTGATGGAAGTTGAGAGCCATTCAATTATAAAGTCTACACTAAAAAATAGTACCCAGCACGAGATACGTAATAAATTATAGTTCAGTCTCTCAATCCAAAGTGTCGATACGTTACATGAAATTTTACAAGGACTTGAAAACGGACGTTCGATATGTTACACTGTAAGCTTCGTATGTACATAAAATATTGTGAATCCTTTCGAACGAAAATTTTGTAAAATATCGTTGTTTCACCATGTTACGATGATATGAAATATTTTTACTCCCAACCTATTGTTACTACGTCTATCGCAAGATGATGCCGTGCGACAGTAATACTAAATTCACGGTTAGGCTGTATTCAAAGTAAATATTGAAAAAATATAAGACATAACATCGTGACGATAATAGTATTTACAACTCTGTTAAATCTTCACAGTTTCTTATCTTCAAAAAACTGTACTTGCCCTATATCTCATATTCAAGTTGAATATTATTTACAAAATATTTCTCAAAGGCTAACGCAAATATAAGTTGTGTTTAATCACTGACACACTTTCACTTGCTTCTCTTTCAATCTAATTTAAATAATTATTTACATTAAGCGATTGTTTGAGGTAACAATATCATCTTCAGAGATCATATCTTGTAGAGGAATACCTGGTTTCTGTAAGAAATATTCATAAAATATGCGATCAAATTTCACGTAATATTAAAATTAATAGAAAAATTAATGATTAATTGAACTTACTTCGATGACGATGGTAGAAGCCATGTTATCCGTGTCGTGATATTGTACGCCTACATTCGCTGCTGCTATTGCTATAGTACGAACAGTGTTGGTGCTGGTCGAGGTTGTGATATGCTGGGTAATCATGGAGTTTGCATTCGCTCTACTGAAATCAATATACTCTTATACGCGTAAGATAATGAATGAGACACCGAGCTTATTTTATAGAAGAAGAATTCATTAAAAAAAATAGCTACGATTAAGGACTTACTTCCGTTTTTTTACTTGACCCGAATGAAAACGGCCACCTTCGCCACGAATTCTATTCATCGCATGTCGGTGGCGGGATTCATGGAGGTATTTCTATATAATAAAAAAAACGTAAAGTAATATCATAAATATATATCATGAATACGCTTAAAAAAAATCGTAATTCATGAATTGGCATAGAACCACAGTAAAGAAAGACATACCGGTCTCTCCTTGGGTATTTTTCCTTCAGCTTCCAATTTAGCGCGTGCCTGACGACGTTTTAATATACGTCTGTATTGCTTAGCATTAACATACAATGGTTCTTCTTCAAGAAACTCTGCATTTGGTAATGCTACTCTTTGAAATTGTGTTTGCCCACTGTTTCCTGGCACCATCTAATAGGACAAAAATATAATCACTGGTTATTGAGATTTCCAGATAAATATTAAGACCATTATTATAGGATATATCTTAGGGAGCATGCAATTACATTTTCTCAATACTAACAAAGTATTCCTTTTATACACAAATATTGAATATCAAGACAAAAAATTGTGAGTATTATCTTCAAAAACATAGAACTGGAAGACGTTGCACTGTTGTTTGTACTGTTGCTCTGTGGTCACTACAAGTCAGCATAATTTATACACAGACTATGTGAGTGAAAGAGACTTTTTTGATAGTAATCACCATGACAACATTTCCTGCCTGAGATGCTGTTGCAGTAGGGCTGGCTAATGGTTGTACAGGAGCTGTTGTTGCCGCTGTTGTCGTTGCCTGCGAGGTTGTACCAGCAATTTGCATAAGATTTCCATTAATGTTAATTACTGTAACCATTAAATTTGAATTAACATGAATTATAAATGATTTTCCATGGAAACTCACAAAATAATGTGTAACAAACGAACCTGCCGGTTGTGCCTGTTGAACTTGACCTTCCAGTTGAACTGGTTGATAAATATATGTCTGTCCATCCGGTGTTTGGATAATCTGTGGTGTTTGTGGTTGCTGTATCACAATTTGTTGACCTGTACTAGTTAAACTAGAAACTGGAAGAACTTGTATCTGTCCATTAGGTGCCGCTACTTGTATTGCTTGTGGGAGCATCATTGCTTGACCCCCTTGACCCATCTGTACGACCTGTACAGTTCCACCGGCACTGCCAACGACCACAGCTTGTCCTTCTCCCAACTGCTCCATTCTGAATCTCCTCTACTGCATAATGTGAAATACTCTTATTAGAACGAAAAAAAGTATGCAGCAACATCAAAACATGTTTTTAAAAGTCTATATGTATACATTGAAATAAAGAAATTAGTGCAAGGTAGCGATTTATTTGTTACGAAGTCTAAGATTTCAATATACATTCAATACACAACGTTGTATTTACATACACACACGCATGTACACATACGTCATCGTGTATATAGTATAACACTATGGATGGAGTACAAAAACTGTCTCTCCTTTGTCATAATATCATCGTAACGCTACGTTACATACAAAATTTTCCTCCACACATTCGGAAGGTTAGAATGTTTGAGAACTCGTGAATATTTCAAATTACAATTAATGCGTCGCAATAATCATTAATAAAAATCGCCAACGTGGCGAACACATTGGGATCTGAAAGCCCACGTGCGGCTTGTTAGATACGACGAGAGATACAGAATCGAGGCCAAGCAGCAATCATCACCTTCTATCGAGCAAGGATCGTTCACGTAGAACATAATATCCTATTTTTCCTGACAGAATCGAGTTCATAGCCCTCGGGATCCTTAATACGCGATAAACGTAAAGGCATGAAACGAAGGTCGGGCGAAACGGATAGTAAACGGTACGCGACATACCCGACATCGAACGACACGGATTTCGCACGAGAAACGCTCGTCTCGACAAACATGGCCGTGCAGAAAGGCTTTTTCATCACCGAGAAACCCGAGGTCAGACACAGAACAACTCCCGAAACGAAAACACAGTTAATCGTGCGACCGTGCGCGGCTGTACGCATACCCGTTGATGTTTGATAATTTGTGGACTTACATTGGATATTTTCGTGGGCACTTTCCCAATGATTGGTCGGCAAATTGAGGACCAATGGTCGGCGATAGAGAGTCCTCGGCTCTTCTGTATTGGTGGCACTGAACGGGGGGACCTGCCAGTCCGATAGCAGCCCGATGCCAGACCGGTCGATGCCCCTCCGCGCCTCGACGCGCCCGACCAATCTACTGGCTTGGCTTATCCCCCCCACACGTTTCCCGCGCTATCGTCAAACTTCGCGCGTTCCTAACGGATTGTTTCCCGCTTTCTTTTCGAATCGATCTACCGATATACGATCCATAATGATCATTTTGAAATTCATCGTGATTTTCACATTGGCGTGAAACACGACGGAGATTGTATTTAACAATTGGTATGATTCACTAGGAACGGATACGATGAAGATCGTGAAGCTATTGTCTCGGGTGGCGATGATGTTACGTAGGTTTTGGTATCTCGTAGAATTTTAATTAGTTAGGAACATTGCATATGACATTATCATATGTATGAGAAAATGCTGAAATAAATAATAGATGTATACGTGAGACAAATATATTCGTATAATAATGTTTTAGATTTACATTACTGGCCAAATTCGATACGTTTTCTCCTAAATATTTATATATAATTATATGTATATAGCAGTTTTTAACAAATCAGCGTATTTTTTTTTTATATAAAACGAATGACAGTACATATATCTTTGTTATTTCTTATATTTCCATTTCTTGCTGGTTGTAAATGCTTCGCCGAATTGGAAATACCGTAACATCGATAATTATATATAGATTCTACAATTTGTTTTTAATTTTATATACAGATATAATATGTTAACAAGCAAGAGATAAAAAGTATACAGTATTCAAATATAATCGAACAAATACAAAATTTAACATGAAACTATATAAATCAAGTGTATATAAGATTGGCAATTAAAGAGTACAATATTAACCATAAAATTATTTAATAAAAATATCACATCCGTACATGCGAATTATTTTTGCATTAAATTCATTTCCGCCGCTATGAAACTTTTAACGACGCAATAATAGAAATAACTGTATAATAGTAAAACTAATAAGTGTGCACGTTAATTAAAATATATGACAGGAAGTCCTGCCATTAATTGATACTGCAATCACTTTTTATCATGGTTACCGCATTTAAGTAGATACTAAGTAATTTATTTCTCGTACAAATTCACTGAAATGTTATGATTATAATAGACACCCAGTATACTCCTCATTTCCTTGATGATCGTCCTTTTCTTAGTATATTGCATATAAAATGATTACTAAGAAATGTATTTACGGATTGCGAAAATTTCTGTTCTTGCAATTACGTTTATTAAAGAAAATAGCCCATCTCGTCTTTTACCTTCGATTTATACCTTAACAGAGTATAATAACAATGAATTATTATTTTACAATATTGTATAAGAGTTATGCAAAAACATTACCAAATTCAGTTCTTTTCTTAGAAACCTTTCTATAGGAGAGATACTTCAACATATAATATCTCAAGAATGATATACTGAGAAACAGCCGAGCCTAGACATAGTAATAATATGTATCAACTAATTAGTAGTGCCAGAATTATTTTCATTTCGACGACACACAGCATCTTAAGAATTAATTCATATTCGTATTCCAGCAGATTCTAATATTAATTCAGATTTGCAACTTAGCGCAAATTCATGTCGGAAAGATGCGTGCATTTTTAATGTAATAGAATATCAAGATTTCACTCAAACTAGTTGCGATTGCAATCCAGTTGAGGAAATACTGTAAGATCACGATAGAAAAGGAACTACTAAATCTTCTTTGTGTTCAACTTTCACATCTTCTAAAGCCGTCACAGCCTTGTTGAGCATCTCTGTTATCTGTGAAGATCATGGAAAGAATAAATGTAAATAATTAAAATCTAGTAACACATAGTATAAGCTTGCACTGTGCAGACAATTACCAGCCCCTGATCTCCTGCAGCAAGGGATTCCCCTGCTAATATTCTCTCTGGTGCTGGAATATCTTTTAGAAGGCAAGATGTGCTATCAGGGACTTTAATTCCTCCTGCTTCTATGCGTTTTGAATATGCACGTGATCTGTCCATATACTCATGCTGCTCTAAATTATGGGAATCTAGAGCTCCAACGTCTATCACATTACTGAAATTAAAATAATGCATAGAATATTCATTACATATCATGATTATAAGAAAGACAATGCAATGCAAAATAAATATAAAAACCAAGATAGACATAAACAGGCACTCACGCTGCTGTTTCATGTAAAATTCTGTTTAATGCACTTTGTTCATCTGTCTTCTTAGGTGCAGAGCTTGCATATTGATTAACATAATCATCGCTGGAAAAAGGAAGAAGCAAAGAAGCTTTATCCAATCTTACTTCCTATATACTACAAGACAACAAAAACTCTACAGATACATGTAAACTAACTCACCTATGTACTCTGGGTACATTTGTGTTATTACTGACAGGATCAACTAATAAGTGCGTTCTCTCGTTTATCTCGCCTCCCTAAAAATCCAAAACGGGTCTTTAAATATTACATATACTTTCTAAGTGTCTATATTTATACTGATTTTCTTAAAAAAGCAAATATGAATGTATATGTCATTTATGCGATTTTACATTTCTCACAACACCGTAATACGAGGAACCGCGATAAAAAATCGTACATCCTCTTGCTTGGTAACGTGTCTAATATCAGGAGATAAGTCGACCTTTCAAAACATCCACACAGATTAGGTATATAAATTGATTTCTATGTAATACCTGGGGACCACTGTCCTCTTTACAGAAACTGTAGCAACATCCCATGCTTGAGTGAATCGGTATATACTTTTTATAGTGGAAAATATGTAATACTACAGCGTACAATTTTTCATCCTCATTCCTGTAAACAACCGGATGAATCAGCTGTGTCGTTGGTCTCCCGACACTGCGCTTTAACTGTGGTCCATAAATAAAATATATCAGGGGATCCGAGCTTCAGTGTTAAAGGGAGGAATGCAATTTAGTTGATGCTTTAAATGTAGAGGGCAGTAGCACTACCAAATATAGCATCTCTGATTAAGTTTTGCTCAGTTTTGCTAGAATTTAAGTTTTAGCCATTTTGGGAATTCGCTGATACTGGTCTGCAGTTGAATAAGCTGCAATAGAATTAACAAATTAACAGAATACATTCATAATTGTTTCAAATAGACCATATATTACAAATGAAACAAGAGCAATAGGTCTTAAAAAAGATGCCTACTCTACAATAAAACGAAACTACATGAAGTACATAAGAGAGACCGAAAATATATATGTCTTTCTATTTCTCACAGAATATTACCCTGCAGATTGAACCAATAGATATGTATAATTTACCATAATGAAAACGTAACTTTTGGTTGTTTCAAATGTAATAAAAACACTTTCTATGTCCGATTAAATCTGTGTTTTTATTTTACCTTTTAATGAAATTATATTTGCATACGTATAATACGAACAAGAGAAGAAACGTGACGCAAATGTATGAGTAATGTATGGTACATGTATGTATGTTCGAATTTTTGGTACTGTTAGTACAAACGTAAGAGTATAAGAGACATCTAGAAGTGAAACGATAACTAAAATTTTTCCCTCCGGATAATATCGGAGCTTGGATACCCCAAACGCCCCAAACTGCATTACGATGGGTGATAAACCTTTTAAAGCTGATGGGAAACTCCAGCATTAAAAGGAGGAACGGGAGGAACACACATATGCATATAACGTCTCTGGCAGAGTTGATGACGTATTAAGCCGAATATCATAACCTTAAATCTTTTCATATTAATCAGTATTTTGATTTATCAAACTTTCGCGGAAAATGATAATTCATACATATTAGAAAATAGAAAAGTAATTCTCGTGTGAAGTAGAATCCTGCAAATTTATGTAGATTTATATATATACGAAGATATAAAATATTGTGTTTTAATATTAAGAGATAATACTTGCATTTAGCAATTGGTAATTGATGAAAATTAATTTTCTATAGTTTAATTTACACGGTAGTGTTGTAGCTTAGCATTTTTTATATGTATTGTATTCATTTATAGACCGTCAATGAGACATCGATGTAAGAATAACGTTTGTTGAATTTCTATCGTCTAATTAAGGTATTTGAAAACTTTTACGGAAAATATTAATCAAAATTCCATGATGTCTAACATGAGGGTACGTTATCTTTTAATTTTGTTACGTATCAGTGTAAATACGTTTCATTTCCAAACAGATTGATATATTTTAACGCATTGTTTATTTGCAGGAACTACCAGAACTACAAGTTTTTAAAACAGTGCTGTTTCACTGTGTAATAATAATAGCATTGCCTGTGCTGTCATTCTTTGTAAGCAAGATTTTCATATTCGATGGTGAGAACGAAACCAAAATTAATCAATTATTTCATCTTCATTTTCTACCGGTATTTGTATAACTGAAGTGACAATAATTTTGTTCGTTTTATGAAGAACCTCGAAAAAAAAATGTACATAGTGGAATTTATATTTTGCAGTTACATAGATGATCATAAGTACATTTCTTTTCCTATCTACACAAAGATTGTATATTGTTTTTCTCATTCACATTGACCGATCAATGCCTCCAATGTTTCACATACAATTTTAACACAGTACATTAGCATTTCCCAACCGGGGTTTTGGAGGAAATAGAGAAATAATATGTACAGCTGGTCATCAAATATAAGTTGGCGATTCAGATATTATCAGGTAACTGTTATGGTTAATTGAGTACAGTCTGTATTAAAATCGATACTATTATAACATTGTAACATGAATGGTGGGTTCTCTAATAACTTAACATTGTCTCAAGATTTCTATCAGAGGGAAAAGGTTGGAAAATGCTACAGTACATGATAGACTGCAATATAATACACATATTTAACAGATTACACCAAATGTTCTTTGATTGGTTGATAACCATTTTAACTATATTACAAAGCATACATATGTTTACACGTATAATTACATTAAACATTTTAAGATAAAACGTGTTTGTCTGTTTTCAGGCTTATTAGGACTGAATCATGTGCCAAGCAATGTATATTCGGCAGGAGTTGCAATTCTTGTATTACATATAGCATTAGGAGCCTTCATATATCGTGCATACTTCGACGATCAATCGAAAGTTCAAGCAAAGAAGGATTAGTTTCTTTGCTTGTTTATGTACGCACGTTTATGTAATTAAGTACACTTTTGTGATAACACTTTTATTCGCGTATACTCATCGAAAAAAAGATGTTACATTACATTGCATCATATTCTATAATTCCTTCACAGAATTTGTTATGTTTTTTTTCTTTTTTGTTAATTATTATAAAATATCCGGATCAGCGAATAAGGAGTACACTTGTATCTAACGATGAAATATAATTGCTAAATAAAAAGCAAGTACATTCCCACACGAATTTTCATATTGTTCAGCACAAACAATGTATGTAGTTGGAGCGTAATTCTGTTAATATATTGTTATATTTTCATGCAGTATTATGGAAATTTTTGATATAGACCATAGTATTCACAGATATCCGACGGAGAAGTCAATTAGAGTGCACTTTCTGATCACAATATTATGATAATCAAGGGCAAATTTCAGATATATTAAAACAACACGAGTTTTCGTTACGCGGTGAAGCACAACTATTGAAATTTAACGAGAGGAAATAAAGTAAACGCAGCGCAACCGTGTTGCATTAATTCTGTTACTCTCTAAACAGTGATTACCTTATTTATAATTTCGCCCCACGTGACAAAAAAATACTGCATATACATATTATCGTTAGTTTTCAACTGTATGATAACAACTGTGTTGTGACCGATATACTAAAGTTACAACACTTTTGATTTTAGTGCCGATTCGAAACGATATCCTAGCAAACATGTAAAAAAAACTAAAACACTGAATAAATGTTGATGTACTTTAAATTACTTGTCTCATATAAAATGGAAAATAAAAAAAAGAAAACAATTGTATCTTTATCAAAGGCTACGAATTATGTACAACGATACATCTAATTGAACTATAATTTCAATTTGCCATTGAAATTTTAATGTGATGAAAAGAAACTTTCACATTTGCATATTATGTATGCTAGTATCTTCCTTTGCGGTGAGATTGCACGTGTTTCAATGCAAATTCTAAAGCGGGCTTAAAAACTTTTATTAGTGAAACATTAATTTATTTAAGTATCGTAAATGCAACAAAAGTTTGCGTGACAGAATCTTTTGCTGTCGGCCTGGGAGAAGTGTTGGAATGAATGCTTATTGTAATCTTAAATACATAAGATCGCCAGCGATATTATCTACTTCACAATTTAATTTAGTCATTAGGTCTAACTTAGTATTTCTCCTATATAATTATAGGTCACAACATATTAAATTCTTCTACTGGCAATAGAATCAGGGATGTCTTTACAGCAATCCGCTGCAGAAATTTTGTTATACTTGTCATCTGTAAGTATATGGAAAATCGAAGAACTTTTTCAATTAATGAAAAAATGTTAATGAAACGAAACGCTGATTTAAAAAATGTATATAGACACGAAAGAAAAGAAATTATCCTATGTTGTTATATAATATATATCATCTATAGTTCCGTGTCCGATCTTTTCAATAGTTATTTTTCTTTATTTGCGTAAAATAAAATTTGTCAAAAGTATCCAAAATGAAGATGTATAGTAACTTCGTTACCTAGAAAAAAAGATCCTTCAAATTTCAATATACTTAAATCAGTGATACACTTGTTCTTAAATATATCAACCTATCACATAACTGTTAAAGGAAAAGAAAAGGAAAAAACAACCGCATGTGCTGTCTAACTAAAAACACATCAGACGTTCTCTCGTGGCATGATAAGGATGACTTTCATAATGAAATAAAATGAATATTTCAATCATGATCGAATATCATTAAAAACAAAATGAGATGACCGTTATTCCACATCCATCGCTTCTTCGTCGCGATGTTGTTGATTAGTGTGAGAGTGACCATCGCCTTGACTGTTTTGACTGCTCTTCTGATCCTCTGTAGCTTTTTCTTTAGGTTTCTCGTCCTTTGGAGGCTCAACTTTCGGTTTTGGTTTGTTCAGAATTGGTAATACAATACTATCCAATGACTAACGGACAAAAGAAAAATGTTAAAAATATAAGTTGTAACGTAATATAGTCTAACATCTTAGTTCTATTCAAAATACCTGTTTCTCAGCACGTATTTGTGCTACAGTAACTGGTGGGTGTTGTGTGCGAGGTGTGCTTGCGAGGATCACACGTTTGTCTTCAAGCCACGTCCATTTTTCTTGTACAGTTTTTTCAACTTTTTTCACATCCTCTTCGGTTAAATGAGAATATTTGTCATCTTTTCCACTAGAAGCTTTAATATGGTCTACTGCTTTCTTAGCGAGTTGCAAAGCACCTCCTAATTCCTCTAATGCGTAATTCCTCCCTTCGAACTCTAATCGCCTTTCTTTAATTGGTTCACCTTGTGACTAATGTAAAGCAGAATAATTATTAGCTTTAGAAATTGTGCCATAATAATTTAAATATAATGTTAATATTTATCCACCTTCAAACGTGACAGACGTTCAGCATATACTTGTCGTTGGCAGTCTTCGCCTTCTTCGTACAACCAATTTTCAGTATCATCTAAGGTACGGCAAAGTACCTCCTTATCTCCTTCCGTAATAAAAGTAGCTAATTGATCTTCTTCGGATAATTTGGCTCGCAAATCGTACACATATTCTTCTAATGCGTTACGTACATCGACGCGCTCCTTTTCTTGTCTATCCTCGGCAATCATTTCACACTGCAAACATAGTACACGTTAGAAAATGATTTTTCTGGTAATTCGTTAGAAATAAATGTAAATGAATGTATTTATATACCTCTTTTTCTAAAGCAAGATCAAGATTGCGCTGAGAAAGTCCGCACACGTGGGATTCAATTGGTAAGTCTATGGTACGCACAGGAATTTTCTTTTTGCCTTTTCCTTCCTCCCCTTTGTCATCTCCCTAAAACAAACCATACATAGTATTAAGTGAAATATTATCACACTTATTTCTTGTATCAACCTGTAAAAAAATCGTTTCCAAGAAAGTTCTGTCAGTCATATTTTCCATTTTTTTTCAACATGGAAATCCATACGATACGAAGGGTCTGACAACACGGATAAGCAAATTATGCTATTTATAGTAAAGCATATTGCAAGTTGCTCTTTAACGCACTTACCTCGTCCGAGGAGACTTTCTTGAAACGTTTTTTTGTCTTATAATTGCATAAGGAACGCATAATAGTGCTATACTATACACAGAGAGGAATGTTTAAACTAAAAAGTTTGACTGAACGTAAATCTGATTATCATTTTATAGAATGAAGGACAGTGAAATTTTGTATGCATACAGTTTTCAATTCGTTTCTTGTTTAGACAAGTTCAACCTGCATGTATTCTTGGACTTTTCTTTTAGAATTAATTAAATTGTTTGCAGTGGAATAAGATGCAGACAAATGGAAAACTGAATAGCATTGCTTTCCTTCTGAACGACAAAATATCGATACTTATTGCACTATTAAACAACTACTGTCCCTTTTCCTTCTGCGACTCAATAAAAAGAATAGCAGAGCAAAGACGGACAGCACGGCGTGACACAGCTGTACCTTGGACCCATATGCATTTGCAAAATACAGTACTATATGAATTCTGGCTATACGTTAATATCTACAAAAATACTGGAATGTTCATTTTTATCTCACATGAATAAATAATCTTTTAGGCGATTTATATACCAACTCTTTTATAACTATCCGAGTTTGCAGAAGAAATCGACACAGATTCAGAAACTTCAAATACAGCTACACTTCATGCATTGTAATGGCTACAGTGAACAAGTCCGTATGGTCTTCTAGTACATTTACGGTGTGCATATACATATATATACACACACATATACATATTTATATACATACTCGACATATATACATATACACATATCTCTTTAACGACTAACTAATTTATGAAAATACTTAAGTTCCTCGATAAACATGAAAATTTCAATGTTATCGCATGTCTTAAACATAAAATATTATAACTTCATACTTTAATGTAGCTATAGTTAACGGAGTTATACCTTTATGCTTTTTTTGCGATCATATTTGCAATACATTCAAAAATATGATGCATTTTAATAGAAAGACAGAAAGAGATTGATAAATAAATAGAGAAAAAAACATAGAGATATCAAACTTGAAAATAGTCTTACAGTTATAATTTTTATGTTGAATGATATGATTGCTAGAACCATGCAGGATCTTTGACCTTGAGCAATGATTTATGAAAATTATTCTTCTTTTTTTTCAACTAACAGATAACCAATGATGCTGACGTGATGAAAGAAATAGAAGACCTATATCACAGAATCCTATTTATGAAAGGATGCTCACATAACTATTACAAATTACAATAATGCAACGATTGAAGCGAAAGATAAAACTGATTGCACATGTCTGAGAAAACATATGCGTATGGGTCCAAGTAATGGTAGTGTGTCGCGTACCGAGCTGAACCAAGAGAGAATCCTGGAGGAGTAGGAAGGGGCAGAACCCCTCGCACCACTTCCAACATCATCAGCATCTGATTTCCGTCGTGTCTTATCCATGCTCACCTAAACCACAACAAACTGACGTAGTCATGCACCTGGCGCTTATAAATTACTTGAAGAATTTTCTTTGTCATTTTGGAACTATTCACTAAGCGAAATCAATATTTTTACTTTTCTTTTTAATATCAATTACATATTAACACGTTGAACGTCACCGATATTTCGCTAGTATCAATAGTGTGAGTGTGTCAAAGTACTTATTTACGGTATGTAAGAATAACAGACTTCATCCCCGTAAATCTAGCGTTAAAGACAAATAGATATATACTCAACATATACAGTGCTTTACAATTAATACCAATTAGTACCTTTTTAATGCTAATATTTACATATCGAATGTTTTTATGAAAATTCATAAATATTACAATTTGAAAGTCATATGAGATTTCAAGGAATTCAATAGCGCCAGGTCACCGGTGACCCCCATGACATTCAACGTGTTAAATCGCACATACTCAGATATGAAAAACGTATCTTTAATTGTCATTTCATGGTGAATCGATATACTGTATATTAAAAATAATCATAGTATAACAAATAAATTGCTAAAGATACAACTACTACTATTATGTAAACGATATCTCGAAATCTTTTATACACATTCTCATATTTTAGAAGAAAAGAAAATACGAAGTATTAATGTACACACCTCAGGAGCTGGTGGTTCATTTACTTGTGCTTCAGCATCAGGTTTATCCTTCTTTTCCTGTTGGTGATCAACGTCCATATTATTTTGTTGCTGCTGCTGTTTTTCTTCGTCTTCCTTTTCTTGTTGCGTGAGCTCTCGTTTATCGACAAGCGTTGCTGAAGCAATTGTGAGGATGCCATTCAGGTTTACCCTAACTTTTACTTTTACTTTCGAAGATTCTCCTTCCGCTGTCGGTTTCACGTTCTTTATAACAAACATTCCTGTAAAATACATTAAGTATGAAATGAAGTTAATATATTGTATATTAACACATTGCATATGGGTCACGAGATATCTCGTATATAGCAAACCGATTACTCGAGACTTCTTGCTACTTTACGAATTTCCAAAAGAGTACAAAATAATCAGATATTTATAATGTACTAAATCTCTGGAGCGCCTAAAAATCTGCGGGCACATTGAAACGGCAGAGTATCGTACGCAATGTGTCAAAAAAGAAAAGGTGCATACCAATATGAGCCTGAGGATATGTTGGTGGTGGTGTACTGTAACTGGCAGTTAGAGTAAATGGACTTGATCGATAAAACGTTAACATCTTTGAGAATGGAACGGGATGATTGTGTCCGAAAATCTCCATTTCGCTAAAATGTCAAATTACACAGATTTAAAAAATTATATTTCACTCAAAAATGTTTATGTATTCTACTGGGAATAAGTAAAAATTACCCTTCTTCGCCTTGAGTAGCATCCCATGTTAATTTTAATGGATACGGTTGAATATCTGTGACTGAAAAGTCGCGTACTCTTACAGCAGGACTTAACATAGCACACTGTAAGGCACATCCGCGAGAAACTGCCTCGTCTTGGTTTAATGTTGTAGACACAGGTCGACCAAAGATCTCTTCAACTAAACGTTTAATAGCAGGAACACGACTAGAACCTCCCGCTAATTCAACCGAGTGAATGTCGTCCAATTTTAATTCTATAAAAAGTATCAAAGATTAGAATACATCTTTATAGATATTCATTTTCGTGAATTGGATATTCTAAAGTTCTAAGAGTCTAAATGAAGTGTAACTAAAGGGAACAACTCACTAGAATCTTCAAGGCATTGTCTCAGAGTTGTTTCAACGCGTTTGAATAAATGCGCACACATTGCTTCCATATCAGCACGTTTCATGTCGCCATGTACATCTTTCTCATCCATAAAGCATTCGATGTTAAGGGGAAGTGTTGTCGAATTAGCAGACATTTGTTTCTTTAATTTTTCTACCTCGGACAATAACCTTAAGTATGCTCGTGGATTAGTATGTGCATCAATATTATAACGTGATTGAAAGTCTTTACAGAAATACTCTGCCAAAATATAATCTATATCCCTTCCACCTAATTGACTGTCAGCAGTACTTGCTAACACCTGTAAATAGTTCTCGTATGTAGTGATTCCTTTAATTTAATTCTCTAAAATTCTCAATTAATAGACTATTCTACTTACTTTCAATTTGTCTTTGTGGAATGTACAAATGCATACTTGTAAGCTAGCATATCCACAGTCAACAAATACTACATTTCTCGCAGGTGCATCAGATGCTGGTAAATCTTGCTTATAGATACCATAACATAGAGCAGTAGCTGTAGTTTCATTAAATAATCTTAGGACATTTAAACCCGCGATATGTGCGGCATCGAGTAACGCTTGTCGTTCAACTTGTGTGAAATAGGAAGGAACCGAAATAACACAATCATTAACTGCAGTTTGTAGCGCAGTTTCAGATATATCCTTTAATTTCGTGAATAACATCGCAGTAATCTGTTCCGGCGAGAATACATGTTCTTTTCCCAAATACTGTACCTGAAAGTTTGAATAAAAAAATGTATTCTTTCCTCTGATTAATTATTACCATATTACTATATAATGAAATAGATGTAATATGACTGATTCATCATGTACTAAGTGCTCTAAAGAGATATAAATAAGATATGAGTCTCCAGAAATGTGAGAAACCTGGCAGAATGCCCAAATTTCTGTTGAATTACGATCATTGAGTTGCATCAAAAAAGATACCAGTGATAGTTCTGTATATGAGGCAAACAGTATATTATGTAAAATCTATGAAATATTATAAAAGCTAAACAGTGTATTTTTTAACAACAAGCAAAAAATTATTTTTCACTCTAAATTATATCAAATATTGATATTGCAGAACTAAAATAATGTTATTACTTAAACTAATTTTCCTATAGAGTTAACATTAATAATAATTGGCTAAAATCAAAAGGCCATTAGTCATAGAGAAACTTACATTTATACCAATACTTCTATCTGCCTGCTGGGTTACCTTAAAAGGTAACATCTGAAGTTCACGCTGAACTTGTGGATCATTATACTTTCTACCCAATAGCCTTTTAAATCCATAAATAGTGTTTTTCATATTAGTTACCATCTGATTCTTGGCTGCTACACCAAGAATTCGATTTTTTCCACTGAATGCAACACATGATCTAAAAAAAAAGGATTTATTAATTTAATAGAAAATGAAAAGTGCAAATTTACTTTGCGAATTGACCAACTGCAATATATTTGTATTTTAGTTAATATATATGGTTGCATGAGTAATCAATTTACTATATATGCATGTAAAAAGTACAGTACTACAATCCAGATGCATACATGTAAACACCCATTCACAGACACACACAAAATATACTTCCAGAAAGATCTAATCATTTTGGCCCAACCTATCTTAACTTTATAGGTGGTTGGGATCAATAATGATTACAAGTGCTTGAACATTTAAAAACTACCATTGAAGGACAATGTTAAACATACAAACGTATTCAAAGTTATAGAATGAAACATTTATTATAGTACAATCTGCAAATGTACATACAGTAAAATATTATAAAATTGAATGAGAGAAAAGTAATAAATATATTTATTTCTCATGTAATTATTATCAAATATGAAGAAAATTGTCTGGATAAGGTCTGGAATAAGTATTAAAATAGCGTGTATCAACCATTTTTAATAATCTCAATTTATTTTTTTCAAGTTTGACTCATCAGTTCCCTCAGTTCCTTCTTATATTTGTAATATTTATTGAAAAACGTTTCTGCATTTTCATTTCCACCTACAAGGATACCGAAATTATCCCGAAAAAAAGTATACATACGAGAAATATCGTAATAATTCATTTTAAATGACTAATTAAATTTTTCAACTATCAAATTGTTGATTCTAAGAATATATTTCCTCGTTTGTTACATTACGACAAACGTGCATTAAAAGCATGTCGTTCCATAAATTATAAAACGTATTCGACGAAAAATCAAATTCGAAAAATAAAACCTCGAGACGAAGAAAAGAAAAGTAATCAGATCGCAGAACACGATGTACGGAAATGGACTTTCCTCTATCTCCTAAGACCATATAAAAGTAAACGTGACCGTGTCCATGGGACAAAATGGATTGGACATAAATGGCAGTGATCAAATACTTTTCACCAAAGTGTTCTTCCGCTTTATGTAACAACTAATCATCTATTATTCTTCATCCACTTTTGTTTCTCGATTAAATTGCCATGGAAATATTTCAAGCACTCGGAAACTGCTCGAAGGCCGGTGTGTACGCCGGTGAACAGGAAATATGCTAAAATTCATTGGAATAAGCTGTTGTAATACAGGAAACTTACGGTGTGTTCCGAAGGCTGTAATCGTTAGCTATAGTTTCAATGCCTCCCGCGCGTGCCACAGCCACATAACAGCTCTCATTGCCGAAGTCAATTCCAATCACGGACATAGCAGCCATGGCTGATATAGGCTGGCTCCAACGTTTTCTTTACGACACTGAATAAATCGTCAAACTTAAGTGTCAGACTAAATCCTCATACACGAAGATATCGTACAAACTAGCATTAAAACGTTCGACTAACGTTCCGATAATTGCCGTTGCACGTTATGACTGCGAACTTCCTAAATTCTTCCTCGACCCTCACGCGATAGACTGCTCGAGTTGATCTCTGCACGGTGACTGCGATTACTTCTTTCTGCTAACTCCGCTTGGAAATTCACCAATCATGGCGCTGCGGTGTATGATTGCTATTGGGTCCCCGGTTCGTCTGGAATATTCTGGAAACATGCGCCATTTGGATCTTCCCTTACGAATATCATTCAATTTATGTTCTGGAAAAGTCCGAAAATAGCCGATATGTGGGCGATATATATTGCTGGATATGAACGTATTGATAAACGATAATTTAATAATAGATACAATGTATGTTTGTACTTTTATTTAATTACGTATGTACGTTTGGAAGACTTCAAATTCTCGAACATTAATATGTAGATATTACGCTTTCCCACGATTGGCTTGCATATCAATATGTCCGTATTTAATGAACTTTTGAAATTGTATTGCACGGAATGTGTTCAATGAATCATTATGGAGATTTAAGATTGAAATTTTGGAATGAACCTTGAATTATTTTATGCTACCTATTTGTTATCGTAATAGTTTACAATTATGATTGTACAGTATAATATTGATCGTGTAGTAATCAGAGTTATTTCAAAGGCATTTACATATGTTATGTAATTTACATAAATTTATAATTTATTCCTTTAATATTGATAATTTCAAATAATTGTGAATCTATATACTTGAACTTGAACAAAGAATAAATGATATTGCGTCATCCAAGTAATTCGCGATCATTCGTTTATCTTCATTCTAAGATGTGACACGTTTTGTAAGTTATTGGGAACTTGTAAGTGGAATCATTGGATTTGGTAACCTTCCACGATTCTTTAGAAATTATAATTACACGTACAATGTGTAAATTGTGTTGTCATAGTGACATCCGCAGATTGTCGGTCAATAATATTGCACATGATATCAATACTGACAGAGGATATTAAATTTGAATTCCAGAAAGGGAACCACATGGTTTGAATCAGTTGGGATTTATTAACTTTGCGCAAAATGTCACTTTGGTGTAACAAAAGATTTTATTCTATCGCGAAAAGCGTAAAAAATTTAGAAGTTCTGTTTGGTAAACTCAATATCAAAGAAATTAATGAAATAGAAAATGCACTCTGTCAGAATAATAAAGGTTATGTACAGCTGTCTTCGAAATTAGAAAATCATATTTATCCTTTGCATAATCTCGCCAGTGTTTTATCGACACGGCAAATTCGATATGCAACGACAAATAAAAAAATAGGATTCGACGAGAGTGACAATAATTTCAAACAGAATAATTACAGAAACTTTGCGTTTCTACTGAGTGGCATTGGCATAACAGTGGCACTCTGTGATGCATCTGACAGTAGTATGTATTTTCTGTGTTACTTATATTAAATGAATAAAGTACGATTGTTAATCATTTTATTTTTATAGGGAGAAGTTTTTTCCATGCTGCACAATATGGTAATATGTCAGAGTTGAAGAAAGTAAGTAAAATTATCATATTATTGTATGCAGAAAAGGTCATCAAACAATCAAATGAAATAAGTAATATTAATAAACATTTTTGCAGGCTGTAGCAGGTGGTATCGATGTAAATATGCGACATCCATTAGGATGGACTGCATTGCATACTGCTGCAATAAATGGAAATGTCGATGTTATCAAATTTTTGATAGACAAAGGTGCTGATGTTAATTTAGGAGATGATTTTGTGAATATCGTAGTAACAGCAAGAAAGAAGGGGTTACATACTTTAGATGGTAGAGAAAAATTTATAAATAATGAGAATTATGATATAATAGATTTTACATGCAGTATAATAATAGTAATATATTTTTTTTTAACCTTTTAGTACTTGAAACAAGAGAGCAGGAGTTTTCAGATCATTTAAATAATAGGGCTACTTTTAAAGGTTTTACAGCATTGCATTATGCTGTACTAGCTGATTCAAGGATTTGTGTTAAAGCATTGTTAGATGGAGGAGCAAATCCAACGATAGAAAATGAATCTGGATATCGTGCAGTGGAGTATTGTAAAAATGAGGATATTAGAAACATGCTTGTAGAATATTCAAATAAATATGATGAAATAATGAGGGAAAAGGTATACAACATTGAAAGTTGAATTTTATCTTTCATATATCATTTGTATTATATTATATATAACAAAAACAATGGATTTAGGAAGCAGAAGAACGTCGTAGATTTCCGTTAGAGCAACGTCTTAAACAACATATCGTCGGGCAAGAGGGGGCAATTTCTATTGTTGCATCCAGTAAGTTTATTTACATTAATTTAAAATGACCATTGATTTGCTTAAAAATTAACAGATATTTTTTATGTCATCAGCTATCAGAAGAAAGGAGAACAATTGGATAGATGAAGAACACCCTTTGGTATTTCTATTCCTAGGTTCATCAGGAATTGGAAAGACTGAACTAGCAAAACAGTTAGCAGCATATATGCACAAGAATAAGAAAGATGGATTTATTAGATTGGATATGTCAGAGTATCAAGAGAAGCATGAAGTTGCTAAATTAATTGGAGCACCACCAGGGTATTTTGCAGTTTCGTTATCTAAATTATAAGGTTTTAATTTGTTAATGTCGCACTATTCCATTATTTTATTAGATATTTGGGTTATGATAATGGTGGGCAACTAACGAAATTACTGAAAAAATGTCCGACAGCTGTTGTACTATTTGACGAAGTTGACAAAGCACATCCTGATGTATTAACAGTTTTGTTACAACTTTTTGATGAGGTACTACTTTACGTTATAGATTATTACATAATAAAAAAAAATATTCTATATAACTTGTATCTATTAAAGGGAAGGTTAACCGATGGTAAAGGAAAAACCATAGAGTGTAAAAATGCAACTTTTATAATGACATCGAATTTAGCGAGTGAAGTAATTGCAGAACATGCGTTGCAACTTAGGGCAGAAGCCGAACGTATCTTAACTAGTAGGCTAGATAAAAATTTCGACAAGGATCAGTTGCCAGAGAATATTGAAATATCTCGAAAATTTAAAGACGGTGTAGTACGTACATGTTATATCGATACATTAATTATTCTCTAATAAGTATTATTTACCTGATCTCATTGTTGCGTAGATAAGGCCAATATTAAAATCACATTTTCAAAGAGACGAGTTCCTAGGTAGAATAAATGAAATAGTATATTTCCTGCCGTTCAGTCGAGCAGAACTAATCAAATTAGTGAGCAAAGAATTGGAAGCATGGGCAGTTCGAGCAAGAGAAAGGCATACAATTGAATTGACATGGGACAAGGAGGTCTTGTCTATTCTGGCAGACGGATATGACGTGCATTATGGTGCACGTTCGATTAAGTATGAGGTTGAAAGACGCGTCGTTAATCAGCTAGCTTCTGCACACGAACGGGGTGATATTGGTATGTAAATTCACTATTTTTCTAAACTTTTATGTTTCACGATGCAAAATATAAATGCGATACCGTATCATCGTAGGAAAAGGTAGCTGTGTCCATCTTAAAGTCAGATGGCATGAGAACGGTACAAGTATAGGTCTTTTCGTTCGGCCTAAAGGTAAAAAAGATTTTGTTGACATTACAGAGAAAGATAGTGTAATAAAAAATGTCAAATTAGAGTCGTAGTATTTTCTAAATATTACTGTACTCTGTATGATGTTACCGTTTATAAAAGATGTACCATAATCTGGCTTCACGATGTGAAAAGTATGTCGGATATTATTGCCAGAGAAGGACATTTCAAATAGTACAATACCTTTTTTTTTATTCGTTATTCGAAAACACCGAATAGTCTGTAAAACTAAAGTACCTCGCCTAGTCTCATTTGTGTTATTTGTATATTTATGTCAAATAAGAACTAAATACTACGTCTATGTAATATATAATAAATGATTTAGAAAAGAAATGTATCAATTATTCAGTTACCTGAGGTCCTATTATCCTTGAGTCCTCTTGAAATGCAATTTCCGCTTACGAAGACTTTAATAATAAGAAGAGAAGTTGCATGTAAATTGAAACATCTCTCCTACCGTTGGTTCGAAGATAAAATCCATGATGTTCACGTAAATAAGATTCTTTATTTGAATCGAGTCATGAAGATACAATGCAAGAAAATATCGGTTACACATCACGTTTAAGATACATTGCACTTTCATTATGGTGCATTCAAGACGACAGACATCTTCGGAATTTTTATAGAGCCAGTTGTGGAAACTGTTTCTCTACCTTGCTCATCGATCGTTAGTAATACTGTAAACCGCATTTTATTTGTCTTCACACATCTTTCTTTTCTTAATACCATCCCCATTATTTTGTACGTCAATCGAATAGCCTGGCTTTCGAACGTTATCAGCCGATATCCGTCACGATAAGCATAGGCTTTTGTTAATACATCGCTGTAATGCAAGGCAAATTCAGGTCCAACAACAGGGTGTCTATTGATTGTGTCTTGATAATCTTTCTCCTTTCATCGTCATAAATCAGTACGCTCGAATTAATTATTGAAATGCAACGCGAACGTTGCATCTCAGAAAAATTGTTGCACATCGAATATTTATGCGATATGGGGGTAGCAAAGGTGGATTTAACGGCTAGTACCCTGGTTCCCAACTTCTGATGGGTTCTGTAGAACCCCATCACTATTCTTCTTTTCTAATGAAACCAAGCTTGGTCTCATATGCGCAATTTTAATTACGTACAAGTTTACAATCTGCCGTAAAACTTGACAGTATATTTATCTTCCCTTTCTCTCTCTCGATCTTTTTTTTTAAGGGACTCAAAATTTCTTTCTGCCCCCCCTGAGTCTCACCGATTTAAATCCACCTTGGGGGAGGGGACACACCGAGTTCACGTAAACCTTACATATAGAACATTTTTCGACAGTCATTATGATATAAGTAGATGCTTGATATCGTGTAATGTAATATTGAAAGCACGTTTCAGTAGACACCCAAAATGATTGTTTATACGACAGTATACATATAAGACCTCTTTCAAGTATATTTACATGTATACATATATTTTACGTATATATATATATATCTTTCTTATATACAGGGTGTTCGATAAATCGTTAATTCTCCCTCCGAAAGGAGTATCTTAAAACAAGTGCAGCATATTTTTCATTTCTTTCAGAGAAAGTTCTCATTCCCATTTTGAATTAATAAAGACGTATGTAGGTACTTTCCAGAGAGTTTGGTTCTTAGGTTCGTCTTGAAATTTTGACCTCTTATAACGATGTTAAATCTGCAATTTGATTTTTCAAATTGTATCAACGTAGCTTTGAACGTTTTTCATAATTTTCGTTGCAAAAAAAAAGATTCAAATTATTTAACCGTTCAAAGTATCTTCTTCTTTTGGCTCAGCTAAAAGGCACGAACAACCTGTATATGTTTTTTATGTTATATCTCGAAGGGGACACGTCGAACAATTAGAAATACTGTTAGTATAATTTAAGCGTACGTTTCGGACCACGCTTATCGAAGTTAAGCGTTTCTTCCCATATCTAGCCTTATGGTGTTAACCATAAACCATTACGTTTTACGTAATCATCACACATGAATAACATTAGACATATATTCTTATATATGTATCTATGTAATCAACCCTTTCGGTACGATCCTCGGCAAATGTCCATGATTGTTTTGTTATTTTTTAATCAGCTTTTTCAGTATCTACGGTCGACCGTAGCGGTCGTTGAAATCTTTGCCAAACGAGTTCGGAATCTTCAGAATTTCGGTACAAGGATCTCATTGGACGAGAATCGTTAATTCTATTGAAAAATTCGTACGGAATGCTTGACCTCATCGATCGCAGAGTTGGGTATTATATCAATAAAATAGCAATACAATTGTTTAAAACAAATTTAGTTTGAAAATCAACTGAATTTCTATCTGCCTGAAAACTTAACTAAATTGCTCGGTGATCTAAAGAGTGTAAAATTATTATGCAAATTCTTCTTATATTTGAATTGAAACTTATCCAATTGAAGGAACACATTTTTTTAATATAATTAAAAATTAATTTATGGTAGTCACTCATAGAAAGTATACCCAATTCCGTACTATTTGTACCGAAAGGGTGCGAAGGAGATCAACAAGTTTAATCGACATTTATCTGGGTGACAATAATGACATTATCATTTTCGGCTGAAGGATCTGACAACATTTAATCTTCCCTATTATGTATGTAGTGTTAGCAATAATAGTAGTATCATTAGTAGTAGTAGTAGTAGTAGTAGTAGTAGTAGTAGTAGTGATAGTGTCAGTTGTAGTAGTACGAGCTAGAAATCTTTATTAATACGGCAGGTTTCTTTATCGGATTCCCTAAATTAAGAATAAATAGATCTAAGCTCTGAAATTCCAAATTATCAGTATATATGATATGACGAACTTTGGTCGGAAACGTTCATACTCTCCTCTTTTTCGTTTATATCTTGTATCTAAATCAGACTTAATTGGAATTCATCGCGCATTCCTCACGGTAAAAAAGAAGAAAAACTGGAAGGTATGGATACTCAGTCGTGTATCATCGAGATCAGTTTGAAATACGTATCACTTTGATCTTCTTTTGGTTTAGTATTTTTTTTTCTCCTATAATGCACTTTTAAATTCAACGCTTTCGTCCGTACAATTGCCGATGTTCCGGCAATCGTTTTATCATTATGCGTTCCATACGGTCGGTATTTGCCTTAGTAACGGTATTTAATAATATTAATAATAATTATCGTAACATTAATACATAATAATAACAACAATAATAACGAGAAAAATACGTTCATCGGTGGTTGTAAAATGATCATTAGGCATTCAGTCCAATTGCAAATTGTATGCATGGAGTGTTCTGTTTTGTCGAGGCCAGTTTTGTTGGTATTTTTACGTATAGCTATTATCAGCCAATACGGTATAGGCCTATAAAATACAATTATGTGTAATCCGCATCTGCAACGGCAACTGCTCGCCAATTAGTTAATAAAAATGACATTAGTCAATTATTCTATAAGAAACACCGTTTTCGGAATTTTATAAACGGACGTAATTTATACGGTTAATTGTTAGATTAACGTTACATAGAAATCTCAATCCTCATGTTAACGACCGTTTCGGTTGAAAGGTCATATTATTCTGTAAAATGAAACATGAATTCGTGATCGTTATTTATCAGGAAATATGAATGAGAATTTTCAACGTTCGTATATGTATATCTTTATAAAAAACATGACTTTCCCGATTAGTTAAATTAAAAACGGACGAAAATACGTCGAACACGTACACTGAAGGATTTAACTCTTTCATTTCCTCCCTTCATTATTCACTTTCATCACGATGGACATCACTCGTTTCTCGTACGTGGATACTGTACGTGGCAAAGCTCTGTTGTAAATAAATAAATAAATTCATCTTAGAAATATAATAAATTCATAGTTAGGTACATCCACCTCTCACGATCGTCAAGTGAAATCATAACGATTATAGATCACAAAGACTTTCAATGGTCTCCGTTCAACTCTAGGAAATTTATGGATAGATTCGCAAGGAGATCGGGGTACATCGACATCATTGAAATTCGATTATGGCGGATTCATGGTAACATCAAATCGGTACATCCATCAAAGCGGTTTCACATATAACACTGCTACTGTGTTTACATATATGTAATCATTGTTTACTGTTTTATGTATTCGCTAGAATGTGATTGTATATATCGTGCTTTAGGACGAGAAGAAGTAAAATGAGACGTCAGGTGATACCATTCGTCTTCCTCGGTTGTTCACGTTCTTGATGTTGATGAACGGCAATCGTAAGGGATCCGTTGATCTTTGTGGATTTAATGCAAAGTATGCCACATCGGGGTGGTTTTTCTTGGAGATTGTGTAATATCACACCAATGCTCACGTCCTGAATTGCAGCTTTCTTTCGCTGCGAAACTGCTAGTAGCCGGTCCAATGATACAGGCTCCGATGAATTCGTTGCTTGTATCCATCACGCATACCTTGTGGAAAATAATGTGGCTGTATATTTTCTTTGAAATTGGAAATTGTGAGATTATGATATACCGTGAAAACTGCTGGGTCAAGCTGTGGAAGTTTAGCATTGGATTTATGGAAGCGGCTGAAGCTATGGGTTTTGATTATTCTTATAAAAATGTATATTAATCCATTTGATTCTATGATATTCGTTTATGGAGTTATTCATTTCCTAATTTTTGTAGCGACAAAGTTAGATATTTCACATATTTTGTGATTCGATGTATTCAGTACGTTTCAGATAAATGAATTTCTTATTTGACATAGTTAGATGTAACTACTTTAGATTGAAATATGAATGTAGAGTTGATATGAAACGTAAATATAAGTGAAATATAAAATAGTTCTAGCATTACTTCATGGTCTTGGACTCGTAGATTTTTGAATGCGTTAACTAATTTTTATTGATTCGAGGTGTATTTTTAATTGCTGTAAAGTTTTAATTAGCGAAGAATGATTAAAGAATACGAATAGAGTGAAATTATACTTAGATTTATGTACAGATTGATAGACACTGCAAGGGATGCAAATGCATGGCCTGACTCTTCGTTAGGTTCCCTTGGAGGTTTACCTTTCGCCTTCGGGCTTCAAGTTAGAGTGGTCAAACTATACTTAACTTAGTTGCGTCTATGTATTAAGGATGTAGCGATATAGTTTGACCACTGTAACTTGGGTTCCAAAGTGGAAATAAGTTTGTTGCTCTTGAATTGTCAGTTTGATCACTTTGCATCATTTAATTTGAAATTTCATCTATTAACCCCTTGCCTTACAATATCTTTTCTGATCGAACGCGCCATAACTCAGAATTGATTCTTAAAATAAGAATCTATCACTGATTGCTCATTTCATAGAAATAATTTCAACGTTTTCTGACCAACTGATATTTTCAATTTAACCGTTTTTGGGAAATTTAAAAATTTCCTATTGCATTTACCACGTCACATGAGGCAAGGGGTTAAGCGCTAGGCGATTCGATTTGGACTATTATTAAAAAACATATAAAACAAAGTATTCATCCTAATATAGTTATAAAAAAAAATTGTTAACTTATCAAAATAGAGAAGAGGAGAATTACAAACGTTTGAAAGTATGGATATGTGATTTTTGAAGAGATTCCATCGTCCAACTTTAATACTGTACGAAATATCCTATCCAAAAGTTCTCGTTAAAGCAACTATTTGATCCTCGAAATTCTTTGTCATGGAAATAAAAATTTCTAAAGTATAAATATGCACTTTCGACAGATGATACTTCACACGATTGCTACAATGTTAACATACAGGAGATCGCAGCATTACTGAACGTTGTGTACTGAAGCACCTGGGGTAGTTTTGAAACTCGAAATTCTATTCTGCTTTATTGTGCTAACTGTAGTATACGAATTCCTCGGCTTTTCACGTATTTTCACAATACGGTATGCCAGTGGATTGATAAACGAGGAGGGACAATAATTACAGAATAAAATGTGTGTAAAGAGCTCGCAAAATATATAACGGTTTTACAATCAACAAAAACACTCCAACATGCAAATAGTATCTTAAAATAACGTGTCTAAAATCCAAATTTCATTCTTCACTCTCAAAATGTCGATTAATTTTTCAATTCTAGCATTTTTATACCGTAGCTCTAAATAATGGAGAAAGTAAACACTAAAACGTGCGCAATTAATGAAGGAAAAAAATAATAAGCAAAAAATACTGGACGTAAAATTAAGTTAAGTAATTCCATTTTTATGATTGAATAAGGTAAACATTCATAATTGTAGGATCATGTTCGAAGTATTGTCTGTTGTAAATTTTTCCGATATAATTAATTATTGTATGATAGCCTCCATGGTTTTAAATTCATCTAAACCAATAGATCCTAGCTGAAATGATCGTAATGAATAAAAACTTCCTTCTTCTTTCACCTTTAATCCTCGAGGAACCTTTCTAACATGTTACTCAATTTTCTACCTCTCTGTTTGAACTTTAAAACGACGATTCGCGGACGTTTGCCATTTACTTTACGCGTATCCGATACATCCGAGGGTTTCCTTCGAGAATTCGCGACGTCCGCGAAAGCTCATCGATATTCAGTTTAGACCAGCTTAAACCCTCGTTCAAACGCGAAGATCACCCTCATGTTTCTCATTTTTCCCTTCTCCCTTTTTTTCCCTTTTCTTTTCTCCCTTTGCCGATAAATTCCTTAAACAAGACAGAACATTTGTCATCGAAGCGCTGCACTTTATTTGACGTTCGGTAAATACAGAAAAGGCGGTGGCGAAGAATCGATTCCGTTCGTTTCTGCAAAGGTATGAAGTGGCAAACTGAAAATATACCTTTCTGCCACATTTATCGGACAGTGTATGCACTTATCTTTTTCTCTTTTATATTTTACACCTTTAATTGACAAGATCTCGCCTAGAATCTACAATTTTAGGTGGATTTTGATTTTTTGAAATAAGTTATACTTCATTGGTCTGATGAAGTAATCTTCATCCCTTGGATGAATGAAGCATCTGCAGTAATATAAATAAATCTTTGAGAATGAAATATTAACGTTAGAACTACTGACGTTTAGCCTCTTATACCTGAAGATGATAAGTAAATACTTTGAAAGAGAAAAAATGTATGTATTATAAGATATAGGTGGAATAATTACTGAGCTGCTTCCTTACGAAGATTAATTTTTATGAAAAAAGTATGCATCCGTTATTCTTGATAGCTGTGGTAGTTTAAATATTAATGACGATTAAGATGGCTATTTAACAGAATTATTTTAAAGCGTTTTTGAAATTTGTAACTTTCATTTTTAATTTTCTACGTCTACCTTTTAGATCGCAGGCAATTAAAATCGATAGATTTTGTTATCTCTTTTATTTTGTTGCCTCTGATGTGCTCATTTAAATTCTTTTAAATATAACAAAAAAATCTTGGGTTGATCTACTGTTAAAGACATAGACACTTTTTTCGATTTTGTACTAAATTGCTCTTCTATGTTAATAATGCCGTGAAAAAAGTTGTATCAAGGCTCGTTTCAAAAAGAAAAAAGAATCAATGTATCAGATCACAAAGGAAATGGAAGTTTACCTTAAACAAAAATAAGTTAATTACACGGTAGTGTACAGTGGTGAAAGATCAATTCCACAAGTGAAGACAAAATGCGAATGCTGTTAGAAGAACGGATAGAAACAGCTTAAGAGAGAATTTAATTTCTGCTCGTGTGAATTCCACCCGGGATGACCAATACGTATAAAAGCAACAGTCGAATGTCGTCGTGTAAGATGGTTTAGCTTTGTATTCCCCATGGTCCTTCATAATTAGAAAGAATTGCTGTACTTACCTCGATGGCTGAGGATGCCAATATACTTGCTGGGACGTCAAAAGACTTAGCTTCGTTCCAAACGGGGTTTGTTGTTGCTTTTTGGACGGCTGTTTTCCTTTTCTTCACTTTCTTCTCGCCGCAAATTAGATTCACCTTGACAAATGAATCCACAGTATTTTTGTCCTGCAAAGAATACGTTGAAAGAGAATGTATGAATTCTTTGTGGCTATTTATTATTTTACAAATTTATTTTTCCACTTTTTATTGAAATTGTTTTATTACTAGGGCTCTAGAAAAAGTTCTTATTTTCTATGATATGGAGAATCGTATTGCATTTCTCCGGGAGTTATACTTTCTTTTAACTAATTGTCCTACTTTTAAAATCAATCGATACCCTAAGAAACTCCTTACGGATGAATCTTTCACTTTCAACTTCAAAGTAATGGAAATATTACCGTCTATAAATTTTATTTGAACATTTTTATAAAAATGTGTTATTCTTTTTACGTTGAGAAATGGCTTGTTTCAATTGATATTATGACGCGTGAATACCAAATGATTTTATCAAATGAATACCGTAAGTACGAGAAACTTCTTAGGCATATTTAAATCGTTTTTTTTTTCAAAGTGGTACAATTCGTTTTTGAAAAAAGTGTGTTCAAT
Source organism: Cerceris rybyensis (assembly GCA_910591515.1). NCBI lineage: Eukaryota > Metazoa > Arthropoda > Insecta > Hymenoptera > Crabronidae > Cerceris > Cerceris rybyensis. Next base: position 20,986,350 of record OU342792.1, on the reverse strand, counting down.
TTTAGAACTGCCAAGACAGTAGAAATCACTGGTTACTCATTTTATATAAAAAATTTTCAAATTCATAGAAGAGAAACATATATAATTTCTTGTATCATTAAATTTTTTACTTATCAACTAATATTGAGTTTTACATTACTTATTAAATAATCAGCAAAGACAGATTGATAAACTGTTTCCTACTTTAAGCTGACAGTCTCTTGAATACCTTTCAGAAATGTAAAATCATTTCATAATTAGTGAGAAGATCTACTACGGTCGAAATAAAAATCTGGAAACTGTCAGTACGGTTAGCACTAAAATATACAGTAAATTAAATTAGAAATTCTCACGAATTTATCTAAAAAACGTTAAACTAGTAACTAACGAAGCATATGATTTCTTAAAGATCTAAAAGTAGGAAGAAACTTGTACTACATTGAAATGTAACACTTCATTTATGATTCAATATCGATGACTCCCGGAATACGTATATATACGGTCATTAGTACTCAAAAGGTTAACAAGAATCGCATTATCGATCCTATCCGCACGACGGAGAACAGAGAAGTTCCACTTCAAGTGTAAATTGGATTTTACCTGTGGTGGGAATAAATTCCTTGCTTTCAAAATGTGGACTGTTAAACGTCCAGCGCTCGGCAAATAAGACAAAGAAAGGAGTACTTGTTGGACTTCTTCCGGTGGCTTTCGTTCTCGTTCAATCTCACCCCAAACTTCTAAGGATGAAGCGGGTGCTAGTTCTAAAGTCTCAAAAACAATTCGTACCGTTCCCACGATGTCATTTTTTATGGTGCGATCGTAATCCTGCACCTGTTGTACAGAAACGGTCGTTTCATGTTGGCAATTCATTCGATTGATGATCAATATCGAAGAAACATTGGCGAATGAAAAAATTATTTTTTATAGGAGAATCAGTTTAACTCTTTGAAAGCGGTGCACTTATGAATAACATCAGCTATATGAAGCATGCCAAAGTCAGGGGACTCATACGGCCCACAGTGACTTTACGGTCCGCCAAAACAGAGATTTCAAATGTCAGGAAAAAAATATTAATTTTATTACTATATTTGCTCTTTTTTACTTTCAAAATCAACTTACGATTCTATAAAAATTGAAGTTTATTTTTCTGCCCACAGTGACTGTCTTTGCGGTCCGTCAAAAGAGAGATTTCAAATGTCAGGAGAAAATGATTAATTTTGTTCTTATTTTTTCTCTTTCTTATTTTCGAAATAAAATTATGTTTTTATAAAAATTGAAGTCTTTTATTGTGGCTCGCATAAACGTAGACCTTGTTTGTTTAAACTGTGTTAGCCTTTGAGTTTGACGTGCTTGATCTACATACATGAATGATTGCATGTGTGATAGGTCAATTACGATCATTGACCTATCACTGTAATTGGCATATTATTTCTTGTAAAGTACAAAATATGTTGTTCTAACAGAATTTGAGTGAATTATCAATATGACTTTCGTAAACAAAGAGTTAAAGCGATAAGTTTCATGCGACAAAAGCGTGTGTATTCAATGACAAAAGCTTATTAAAATCAATCAAAATTTATGTTAAGGAAGGACAAGAACAAAATTTTCTTTAAAAAATCAAATTTCACGGTTACAAATTTCTAAGCATACTTTTAAAATAACATTATCATTAATCGAATCATTTTTCCATTTACTATTGACCAAATGAAAAAAAAGGAATATAAGGATAATAATCTACTGAAATTAGCAGTATTATAAACGATCCTGTCTACCAATTATGCGACAAAAAAGACGACAATTACGAATCAAGAGTGTTTTAATTACCTGCAAAAGTAGAGTTTTATCCTGCAGCTCGTCGTAGCTAACAGGAAACTTGAATTCCTGATCAAAAACTGGATTCGGCTCATTCGAAAAAATTTGCGTCTGACGTTTCCTGTTGTCAACTTCGGGTGTCAAAGTAATCGTCACGAATGGATCTTTGAATCCACCTTGATCCAATGTAGGCAGACTATGAGCTTCAATCAAGTGAACGTTCAAATCCGAACGATCGGAGTCATATCTCAATATGAGGTGTAAACGACCCAAAGATTTTCCATTCCTAAAATCATCGGAACAGAATTCTATGCGTTTTTATATCCTTCCATATCACTTGCGAATTTTATAATGAAATTTTTCTCTCGACACATGTAACTACACTCGGATTCTCGACAAATTAATTCATGATTGAACAGCGGAAATTCATCGAAGAATAGAATACCTGTACCGGTAATTACGACAGTGTTTTAAGTAATTTATTCTTTGCTTCAAGATATTTCAACACTGTTCTGATATGCGTAATTAATTTTGCGTAATGAAAAAATTATCAACGGGTTTAAACTATTTAATTTCTTACTATTTCTTCATAGTAGATCCACCATACGGTGTAATTATAAAAATTAAACCAAGTCATGAATTTCTTTGTTCCATTAATGTGAAAACTATGAATTCTGTTGAACGGCTTATTTCTTTATATAGATTATCAATGATAATTTTTAAATAAGCGATAAAAACAATTTTTGTATCAATCACTTTCCTAATTACCAGCACAAACATCGCGTTAATTCACCCAGTTGTGAGAATAATTCAATATAAAGCGAAAGAACGATGTGCATTGTGATTTATACCTATGCAAAGTCTTTTTGGTAATTTTTAAAATAAAGTAAAATTTCCAGACCTTCGGACTCTCAGAAATATCGGGCTTTGCTTCCGTAGATAAAGGTGCGGTTGTAGAGAACCTAGCGGTGATGCAGGCGCAATAGAACCTCCTTCACTGTTATCAGAAAATACAATGCATTCGGTTTAACTATGGTAATTATCATCGTCATTGTAATCAAGCTATGTAGACGCACAACAATGATCAAATAGCTGTATACGTAAGACTGCCTCTTATCATTTACGATCAAAGACTTGAATTGCAAAACGCGCAAGCAACGCATCAAATAACAATAGTTTCCAACCATAGTTTATGCTTCTTGCATTTACAAATTCGAATTTCATGTTCAAATTGACTAAATTTGGTTTTTAACCCCTTGCTGTTCGTTTTACGTCATAACTGTGAATACTGTAATATAGATTTAATTCAGGACCCATTTCCTTTCGTAATTCCCATTTCATAATTTATTTTCTAAGAATTTAATATTTAATTTGGATATCATACATTTTGAAAGGAATCATGTTCAAAATATCCAATTTCAGGGACATTCGTAAGTACAAATTTTCATGTATCACTTTTATTTTAACACTAAGACATTAATTCTTCAAGAAACAATCAAATCGAGAAGAATTTATTAGAAACTGAATTAAATAACAATGATAAAAATTTTCCGATCATTACATCGTACACTTTAAAATAATTCTGATATGAACCCTTAGTTCATACATTTCTATACTATATTTACATTCATTAATCCCTTGCCTTACGATTTCTTTGTATTCGAACGCGCAATAACTTAGAATTAATTATTGAAATAAGAATCAATATTAATAATACAGAATTAATTTCAACGTCTCCTGTCCTACTAACATTTTCAATTTCACAGCTTTTGAAAAACTTAAACATTTTCTATTCCATTTACCGCATCACGTGTGCCACACGTCATTGTAGCAAGGGGTTAATTGACCATAATTAAAATTAATTCATATTTTCCCATTCAATTTAGCCAATCTCCCCAAGCTATTCAGTATTTGACAAATTTCTACAACTAGAATTTCTTATTTTCATCTAATACGTCTTTATCCAAAGTTTTATCAAGTTTAACTCCATTCGATTTTCCATCTCATGAGCACAGCTCGTTATCATAGGTCAAGGGGTTATTAAACCAAGTATCGCAGCTTGCAAACAGTGACATCATGCAAAGAAAGAGGACCGACAGGATCGATCAAACAGTCATTGATTATGGGGTGGTATCTTTCTCACCTAGCAGTACGAGTAGGAGGTATTAAAAGTGGTGAGAGGCTACGGCTTGCCGCTCGATAAGCTGGTCCATGGCCAATGCTCAAAGAGGAACCCGCATGAGATGAGCTCACACCTGTTGCCATCGAGAGTGAACTATGCGATGGTGAACCATCATTGCTGTACGTACTTCCGGAGCAACTTGCGGCGCTTCCGCAACGCATATCTAAAGATGCTGCACGACCCGGTGACGGAGATCTGCATAGTGTGTAAAGAATCATGTGCACGATACACGTAAATACATTGCATTATATAAAAAATAATTGTCGATTGAATAATCAGGCTGTGAGTATGGATCCTGATAACTGCAATAGTAGATAGTTTATTTTAACGCTGGATTTTGATGTTGTTATTATTAACATGAAAATTTCTTTGAAATAATTGATGTTTGCAAATAAAAAATTTAATGTTAAATGTATTGTGGTATTTTTCCTTTTTTTCATCGAGTCAAAGTGACTTTTCGAAAAGAGAATCCTTTTTTTTCTGATTTGATTTAAGTTTGATTTAAAATTCGAATTTTAATTAGGAAGTTGAAACGCGCGGTTAATTAGAGGTGATAGAATTTCATCCAAGTTTTTGTACCGTACTTTCATTGCTGTATTAATTAAAAATTCGTACGTCTTGTATGAAATTTTAGTCCTATAGTCAATGACGTGCCTTTGACAATGGGGTGGTTGATTGCTGTTTTAATCAAGAGGGTAGTTGTTTCCTTTTTTGTCGATTTTATTGCATCCCGAGAATATTAATAGGAAGCAATTGATCGTTATTGTTATCTTCTGATATACGTGCGTTGAATTTGTTAATTTTATTCGTCCACTGTTTTAACAAAGAAAATTACCAAATATGATCGTTCCGTTGACCCACTTCGTTAAACTGTTACACGAATATTACGTATGCCGTAATATTGTTAATTTATTATTGAAGAGAGGTTCGAATATGCAACGGGCATTGTTTATTGTTTCTCATGGAAATATGAAATTTGGGTTAAACGTCCGGAAGGTAAAACGAACCGGGTAACTGACCTCCCGCAAATTAGACATGGATGAGCGAGCGGATAGAAATAATAATAATAATTATTATAATAATAACGATTTATCGATAATATTAACGTTATCATTAGGTAATCCTCGATAATGAAACATAAATTTACGCTCCAACTACCGATAAAATAATACGTCTTTTACTAGACAATCGTAGCAATCGTAATCGATTTTTAATACGGCAATTAACATGATTTCCCAATAATTAATCCTTTCATCATTTTAATTATTCGCCTCGCATCAAGTATTTACGAAAGGGAAAATTAATTTCACGAGTGAAATGTCACATAAACGATTTCGATTTTATCTCGATACCATTAATTTGAGCGTGAATTTCATGAAAATAATATTATATCATCTATTTTAATCAATTTTCTTTAATCTAAATTAACAAATTTTATCCAAGAAAAATAATAGAGATTAATATGCAGATAGATTTTAGAAGCATAGATACTATCGATCTGTTTCTTCATGCTTTCAATGAGAAGGAAGAAGCAAACTTTACACGGAGAATCGAATTTACGATCGATTCCTATCGCCGGAACAACGAAACAACGTGTTTCCGGGGCAGAGTAGAATTTCCGGTCGAACGGAACACGAAACGAACAAATCCATTTTCAGGAAAATCAGGATGTGCAACACGTACCTCTGTCACTCATCCTGCCAACGTAAACTGATGTTTCGTGGTTATTCCGATTTATCCGATGACTTTCTGACGTCTGACATTAATGTCACCTACGTCCTCAGCCATTGTCAATTGTCGATTATAATTTACATGCCCTGCTTGGAAAGGCCTATCGAATTCTCTCTTCGAATATTACATTATATTATCTATTATCAACAGCTTTAAAGAGTCTAATTCATCGTCGGTTCGTTTGTCATCAAGAATTAGAATAATCTACATCAATCGCAAAATATACAAATTACGTAATATATAAGTTATTGTCATCAGTATTCCACTTTAATTTAACTCACTATAAAAATATATTTACTTTAGTTGCCACAGTGAAAATATATATTTTAAAACATAATATTCTGTAATTCTCAATAGAATTTTTTCAAATTATTGATCGTAAAAGTCAAAAGATTCTTTCAACAAACTTAATCCAATCTCTTTAAAATCTTTCAAGAAAACCGACTATAATCGCTCTTAAATTCAAAAGATCTGATCGGCTCCATTACGATTATACGATACCCTATCGATAATTATAACAATGAAAATATATATTCCAAAAACTGATGTATCTATAATTATCGATTCTCTTAAGAGATTTAATCCAATCACTTTGAATTCTTCCACGATTAACGTCCGTAATCGCCCTTCAACCCAAAGTGTTCGATCGACCCCATACCACCTATGACCTCAGGGCACCCGGTGCCTGATTCAACATCATCAACCTGTTGAAAGTCACCCTCGTACTACCCGTTGCAAATTACTTCCTCGTCTATTGATTCGGCTAATTCGAAGAAAGCGTGACATTATGCATCGAGGCAAATTCAATGAAGAAGCATTGTGATCGAAACACCGTGCTGTTTACGTGCACCGCACGAGGTTCAATATGTGGTAAAGTGAAATTGCACAAACCTTGAACTCCGGCTAGGTGGATAAGATGACGCGGTATGCACCGGATTGCGATAATTGTAACGTCCATCTGGCCCAAAAGCTCGGATCTGTGGGGATGATCCACGAAGACTGGAAGCACTTTCCAAAGAACTTTGAGAGCTGACAGATGAATTCCGTCCGAATATACCACCGCCACTTGAATAGCTCCGATTCTTATGTGGCTGCGCGCCTGTTGGAAATTGTTTATCTTTTTTTTATATAAAAAGTATTTCTGAGTAGGTAGAAGGAGAGAGTAGATAGGAAAATAGAGAAAATAGGAGAATCAGTATAACTCTTTAAAAACGGTGCACTTATGAATAACATCAGCTACATGAAGCATGTCAAACTCAAGGGGACTCATGGGGCCCACAATGACTTTACGCTCCGTCCAAACAGAGATTTCAAATGTCAGGAAAAAAAATATTAATTTTATTATTATACTTTCTCTTTTTTATTTTCGGAATAAAATTATCTTTCTATAAAAATTGAAGATTTTTTGTGGCCCACATAAATGTAGACATTGTTTATTTAAAGTGTGTTAGCCTTTGAGTTTGACGTGGTTGGTCTACATACATGAATGATTGTATGTGTGATAGGTCAATTACGATCATTGACCTATCACTGTGTTTTTTATGCAACAAGTATTTCTGAGTAGGTAGGAGGAGAGAGTAGATAGGAAAATAGAGAATTTGTAAAATAACTTATGGTAGCTGGAGTAGGTGTATTATTGCAATATGAAAAATGCAGCAGTACAGATGGAGTAGATCTATTGACACTAACTATATCATTCACATTGTTGTATTATTGAGTAAAGACAGTTTGGATTACGTTGTTTCTTGTATTAAGTGGTCAGTTTTCTACGTTCTGTTCAGAAAGGTTTTGTTTTTATTTTCAAAAACTTTTCGGTACGGTTAGTGTCAATTAGAACTTTCTGATTGTAAAATAGGGCGTGATCAGGATTATTATAATGCTTGAAGAAAAAGGATTTTAAGGAAATTTGATTCTTACTTGCTTCAGCTCTCACCGGTGATGACTTACTAGCCTGTTGTTCTTTCGACACACTCACTTCCTGTAAGTAAATATTCTTGTGAGGAAAATTAAATTGTTGAAGGATTTATTGAGGAGGTTTTGCTACACATCCTTCTAAATTGATGTAACTTAATAACGAATTATTTGATTACCATTTAGTATACATAGAATCTCTAATTACATTATCGACACTTTTGAACTAATTACGCTGGAATAATTACAACGTCCTACTTTGTACATTTAGAGAACAATGTTGAGAAGCTATTGTGATCATTAAATTAATGACTCACACTGTTCATCAGTGGGCCTCAGTTCGGATAGCCCTTGTTTCATGTATTCTGTGATTTTTAATGATCACCTTTAATAATCATTAAATATCAAATAGTCATGGCAGACGAGGACACAAAAATGTGAAAAAAAAGAAAGAAAGAAGAATAATTTTCAAAACTTCACAGAAACAACTCCAAAATGTTGTGAAATCCAACATCAAGGAATCTTGATCATGTATATAACGACTGTCTTTTAATCCGCATGAATATTCTCCGTCTATTCGATTCATTCTAAAAACCGTTTAATATTCCAGTATTTGTTCTCATCCGTCGGTCATTGACCGTACCTTTTGATTCGATTAGTTAATATTATATTAGATCTCGTTCGAACAAGCATGGAACTATGTGCACCGAAGTTGGAATATTAATATCGCATATTGAAACCTGTTAATGCTCCGGTATAATGTATTGACAGGTGAAACACAAGCCTGCTCACCGTGATACAATCATCATTAAACATCGTATTATATGTATTTCAACCCTCCTATAATTTTACAAATTAATATCGTACCACGTAACAAAACATTTACACTTTTCGTTCAGATATTTCCGCTCGTTCAAAGCTTCACTATAGCTTTGTGAGAAAAAAAGCTAAAAAACAAGAGAAAAAAAAATAAAAACACAGTACTGCGTACAATGGGGAAAAACAAGCCTCCCATCCTCTCTAATTATTCAACCAAGTAAATTAATAATTTCCTCGCGTTTAATAAACTCATCGGGCAAAGACCATGCTCGATTGTATTCGCAACATGAAAATAAAATGTACCCATAGGTAGAATATATATTTCAATATTTTTCATTTCGGTAGTTTTCAATATCCGGCTCCGATATCAGAAAAAGCGGAGGGTCAACGACCCCCACGGTGCACTGACCTCGTCCGGCCTCGTGGAGGGCAAATATATCCGGACTGCTAAATACATATTTGCCGACCATTTTTAATTACAAATCCAGGAATGAATAGGCACCGTTGAATCGCGAACGAGTGTACCGTTGCCGCGGGGGATGAGAAAAACGTGCCGGGGATTCATTCGGCACAGATATTTCCGTGAAATCGAACAAATCAACGAGAGTTTTGCGACCCCGTCAAACGATATTACGATACGGTGGAGGTGAATATTTTTCTCCTCGTCTTTCGTTTACCTGCTTTTTTTCTCTTTACGCATCACTAAATCGAGGATAACGGGTTCATGTCTTATTGTAAAACGAATCGGAATAGCTTTCTTCGTTCGTCTCATCGATGCGAACTTCCGTAGTACTTGTCGGTCGCAATATACCTGACATACTGTTAGGTAATTTTCAAGACTTTGGAGGATCCTATCTCCTTCGTTTTTCAACCGATTTTAATGCTTTCTTTTTCTGTGAATTGTTCGGAGTCGAAACTGTCGATGAATCTAAGGTAAATAAGTTTTTTTGATGTCATCGAGCGAAGTTTTCTCGGCAATTACTTTGCAAGTAGGAAAGGTAGTTATTTCCGGCTTAAATCATCTGAAAGTAGATGAAATGACGTGTCCAATAAAAAAGGTTCTCTTGACTGCAGATGAGAAATGTGAAATGGAAGTTTAACAAAAATCGGTACCCGCACTCCTCTAAACTCTGGGTCCAGAGTCAAAAACGCAAGCCCATTTTGAAGGATCGTATCTCGCTTATTTCTCGACCGATTTTGATACCTATTTTTTCTATATATTCTTTGAAGTCTAAACTATCGATCTATCCATGAAAAATAATTTTCTCATAGTCCGTCGTTTTCCTATAGCCTTTCGAATACTTTACGACTATATCACTATAACTAGAAAAGAAAACTATTTCCCGTAACTATTCTATGACATTAAATATTTTTGAATACTCATGACTAGACTGCGGATTTTTATGCATTTATGACAAATTAAATACGACTAAAATATACAAAAAGAACATATTATAAAAATATATCTAAAATATCCAAAGTATGGTATTTGTTGTAATATTTATTGAGTGCAATAAATCCCTAGATAGGTTTTCCTGTCTCACCTGCATTTTTGAAACTCGAAATTTGCATAAACATCCGCAGTCTACTCATGACTAAAATGATTTTTAAAAGTTATATAGTACTATCTCAGATAAAATTATGATGTTTTATTATACATCGGAAATAACTGATCAAAGTATGCATCCAAGTGAACAGAATTACCGCCCTGATGGCTATAATTGGCATCAAGAACGATAAGAATGCCATGGAATAAAACGAAGACGATGGGAAACGAGAGAAACTTTCACCGAGACATTTACGCCCTAATTATTCCCCATCGTTGACCAATTTCTATTAGCGCGAACGAATCGACCGTAGAACGCTTCCTTCATAATTATTACTCGATCGTGGTAAATACATCAATTAGCGATTTGCTAATTGCATTGCGTCCCGTGTCTTCGTTTCGATCGTCGCTCTCAACGTCGTGGTAAACGATCGACGCGGCAAATAGCAAAAAGAGGAAGACTTAAAGACGATAAGGGAGAAATGGATGAAACAAAAGGGCGATTGTAACAGTAGCGAGGATAAAGACCATGAAAAGTGGGAGGAAACAAAAAATGGCAACGGAATCGTTTCGAGGACCTTCTCGAATCTCTGGAACGATGAATGTCCTGGCTGTTATCCTCCGAGAAACGAGGAGGGGGAGAAATGTAGAAACTCGCTCCTGACCCAGATTAACCGACCTTTCCTTCCGCTGGGGAATCGTCGTTATTTCCTCACACTGCCACTCGTCTAATCTACTTCGAGACACTTGATTTTGATATTTTCGCGGTATTATGAGTCCTACAGCCTTATCATGTCGCGGATCCTTTCTTCGTCTTTTTTTTATTGCGCCGTTTGCAACATATTTGCAGTTTATTGAAGTCTGATGAATTCAATGAATATGAACTGCTGTTTAAAATATTCTGTCATAAGCAGCATTGGTAATAATCAGAATTTACATTTTAATGTAGAGTATAAAAATTATTTGTGAAAGATGAATTCTCAGAAATAAGATCTTAGCAGAGAGGCGAGCCAAAGAGAATTTTTCCGTAGAAAATTTTGCGTTTGTAATTTTTCCGGAAAATTAAGATACAACGCGGAATCGTTTTCGAAATAAGAGGAACAAAAATTCTGACAGAAATGGCCATGACCCTCAAGGGGAAACTCACGAATTCCCCTAAATTGCGGTCGAAAAAATTCATTCTTTGTCCGGTCTACTTCTCTCTCTTTTTCCGTGGTATTAGTTTCAACGGAGAAGCTTTTTCTTATATCACTTTGTTTCAGCGTTTTTATAGTGCTAGCCAAAGAGTCACCGTTGATTTTTCTCTTGTTGTCCACGTCGAAGCTGTTTAAAAAGGGTTCGTTGAAATTGTCAGGTAAATTTTATAAATATTCAAACAGAAACTATAATTACTTAATGCAAAAAAGAGTACTATTATTTAATTTCATATTATATTACTATGAATAATTGAAGGCTCGTTTTAAACGAAATTAAAAACAAAGAATCAAGAAAATACCTCTACATTTTACAAAGCTATACATCACTCGACAGAGTTCTACAAAATACATATTTACATTTACGATTTAAAGTAAAAATGAATCTTCTTTTCAAGCAAATAATCCTATTTCTCTTTAAAATCTACGTAAAAGCTGATGCTTCAATAAACACGGTAAAAGAAACTTTTAAACGAAATGTAGAATGCACAAAATGCCCTAATTAATTTTTAATTTCATACCCGTTCAAAAGTAATGGGATTCTACATGATATTAAAATCTAGAGCATAACGTTGGATTAAAAGTTATTTTTTTTTTTTTTCATAGACAGGAAAAGCTTCGATTCGAACGAGGGCGTTTAAATATCTCCGTGGATGTTTAAACATCCGTCGTATATACCGCAATCTTTATGAAAGACAAACACAGAGAGGATGTTCAATCTCTCGAACATACTGACCGCAAATTCGTGTACACGAGAATCCCGCGTTAGATCGAGTTACGTGGATACCCGCGATATAACTACCAGCCAATAAATCTTTGAAAAATCCTTCAAGCCTCCATTTGCAACTCTGCACGATTGCATTTCATTCTCCTCCGTGTACATTCGAGTAAACAGGTCAAACCGTAATCAACTGGGAATTCAATATTCTGAGGTTTGAAGTTACAAAGTAAAATTAACATTTCGCAGTTGAAGGGAATCATACGATGAATGCGGCCATTGGATTGCAGGAGGGCATTGTACTCCAATTATTTTAAATAATAGGTTTCCAGGAGATGACCGTGGATATTGACGGAATTGGGGAAAACAAGTATTGGATTCGTATTTCATAGTTTCGTCGAGATTCCAAGTTTTTATTTGATGAAAGTATGGATGCTCGTAGAGATGTTGGAATATGGATTGAAACTGATTGATTTATTGAGTAAGAGGGTTCCTCCTGCTTTTGGAACTAGTTTAAGATATTTTTAAGAAAAATTTTTATATTTTTTTATATTAAGTTTTGAATAGAACATGCGATGTTATTAAAATTCATTTTTTTATGACAAGAGTAAAGTGTAATATTTAAAAAAAAATGTGATTGTTAGATTTATTTGAACAGACGTTAAGACCACGTTGAATCGAACATTTAGTTTGAATTATTCAAGGAAAAGTGCAACTAACAGCTGCAATTCTCGTCAGAAATTCTCCCCAAAGCCTCAACACGTGGAATCCTTTCACTTCGTGTCCCATGGAACTTCTCTCATTTTGCATTTAAAATTGAAACAATCCCGACGATCGTTAAAACAACTCTGCGGCACGGAACGAGGCTACTTAATACATTTAATACACCCATCGTCGGTTCGTTTAAACTTTTCAACGTGTCGGTGAATAAATTAACGAGCAATTATCGCTTGTTCAATGTGTGGGAGGATACTGTCGAAGCACGGAACATTCAATTCGTTCGATCGACCCGAAAATTAGTTGATCCTCCATATTAATATTTGAATTTTCCTCTTCGCTCAATTACCCAATACTTACTTCATCTTCCTCTTCCTTTCAATGTATATAAACGGTACCATCATCCTTTAAAAGTATCAACTCAATCCGCAACTTTTTTCGGGGCCAAGGTGCACATTAATTTCACTTCCACCAGTATGATTTATCGGCTAAGGTCAGTTCTTGTTGTTCTTTTTTTTCGTTACTTTTTATATCACCTCTCGCGCATCCTCGTCGACGTTAATTATTCTCAGATATACCGTACGTTATCTCCTTTTTTACTGTGACGCATTACACCCTTGCCTGTTTTATTTCGCTTCTCTTGCACTTCACCGATGCGTTTTCCATCGTTAACCTTGCTCCAGTTTCACGAAACTGTGTGAGCCTCGTGAAAAACTATATCGCCGTATTTTCAACAATCGACGACGTTAACGATCTAACAAACCGGACTCCTTGATTTGGTTCAAGCGCTAATTGTCCCTTTAGTCGTGCCAATTTGGATTCATAATTTTCTGGTAGTTAAAACGTCACTGGCAAACGAACGATTTCCTCGCGCTTCAACACCTATTCGAGGAATAATTTTCGTTTTAATGCGAGAAATTTCTATTTTGTGAAAAGCATCGTTTTTGTGAAATTTCTAAAGTAAAGTCGATCAAGCGGTATTTTAAGAAAATTTTCCTATTTAATTAAAGGATCTATGTAATTTTCATCGTAGGATTTCCAGATTTCTATCTTCTCATGGACAGTTCTTGAGGAAATGTTGTATTTTTACCGGTGATGTCGCAAAAAGAGGAATAATTATTGCGCAATTGCACGTTCGATTTGTCGGTTATGAGAGACGTTCGTATTTTTTTTTTTTCATACTCGTTAGAATTTTTTAATTAGAGGAGAATATCAGATTTCGTTTTGTCCTGTCTCATAACGAGCGAGTGTTATTCTGGCTTTTCGTATCTCCTGTTGCGTCGCAGCGGAAAAGTTTGGATAATTTTTTTCGGGATCTTTTCAGCCGTGAATTCACGAAACGTGTGATGGAATTATTGTGAAACTAGCTGTACGATTTTCCCGTTGGGTCGTTGCAAATTGATATTTTTTATGCTTGTTATAAGTTTCGCGCGAGGCGAGACCAGGTATCGGATTATATTTTGTTCGGTGTTATAATGAAACTGTCCTGAATTTTGATATTTTCGTCAAACTCGTGAATACGACGAAATTTATTTCGCGTAAATTCTTGGAACGAGAGTGAGGATTATTAATCAATTAATCAACCGATTTTCCCATTGTGTCGTTCCACCTGACATTTTTTTCCATCAGAGACAATTAAGCGTTTCGAATTATAACGCAAACGGACAGGATTTATATAAATTATACAATTTTTCTTTAAAGGTAGTCAAAAATATCATTTTTTCGTTAAAAAATTCTTAATCCTTTGGCTCCCATTTTTCCACATTAATTTCATCATATTTTTATTCCATCATGTTGTTAATATAAATCACAATTTTCTACTCTTAGAGTTAAAAATATTAATGCCAATTTTCGTACAGATTTACTCGTTATCTTGGATACTTCTTTTTTTCAGTATAAATAATTTTCCATAGGCGTTAGAAAATCGACATTTTTCTGCAAAGTGACTTACCACTTTTAGGATAATCGGCTCATATGGTCCATTAGGCACGAAAGGATTAAGAAATCGGTAAAATAATCATCACGTAATTGTCTATTCGATCTCATTATCACTAACCATATCATACGCGAACAAATAATCAGTTCAGTGGACTGAAAACATGTAATTTTTTAATACTATTAATTTAGGGTTGTTTTCCTCGTTGCTTCCTGCATTAAATCAACGGTCTCTAGAATTTCTTTCGGAAAAATATTATCAATACTTAATAATTTGTTTAAATGACAAAAAGCGCACAGAATAGGTATACATAAAGTTTTGATACATTTAGTGTTAACAAAATATACCGGTTATAAACAAGAGAATATTTTCAGAATGCTATTCCGGATGTATCGAATTTTATTATTCTCCGTGGATGTTAAAAAATAGAGAAAGATCTATGGTGGAAAGTAATACCGTTCAAGGAGAGAACGATTCGCGGAGATTGAAGAGTTCTCAATAATTCAGATCGATTTGCGTCTGACGATTTATTTCAATGAACGTGCCCGCGATGTAGAAAATTATTTCGTTTTCGTGTCGATATATCCTGGCCGTAAGCATCGCCAACTGTCAAGAAGTTTACGAAGACCACGATTCCAATCTTCGATATTACGATAAGAATATGACGAGTGATCGCAGCGCACGCAATAAAAAGTATATTCAGTCGAGGCAACGATTTTTACGGTGAAAGGAAATTACATATATATAGTTGAATTTAGATAAGGACAATTTCCACTCCGATTTTCTTTGACGTTTTATTCAATGTTGTCATTATGAAGTTTAAATTTGACGATGTTTAACAAGGAATGTTGGAATTTTGAGGAAAATTTATATTACACAGTATATAACGAAATACCATACGTTTTGCGCTTGACATTCAATTAATTATAAACTTTCGTGCGGGACACGACGTAACAAACTGTTATACTGGAATAAAATGTTTTACAATATCCAGCGAATTTTAGATTAAAATGTTCACTTTAAAATTAAATGTACAAAATGCCAAAATGTATGTCGACACACTGACAATTGTAACAATAATTAATTTTCCCTTAAAAATAAAAAGGAATTATTGAAAATTAAACATACACGACAACTCTAGAAAAACATATCAATCTTCCACCCCTGTATCATTTTACATGTACATAATAATGATAAATCTTTTCAACTTTAAATCAAAAGCAAAAAAAAAATTCCGAGAAATTGATTAAATTCATCATTGAAAATTCGAAATTTGTGAGAGCCATTTGTAGGTTCAAATTTGCGCGAATTATCCGATCTAACCAGAAATGGCGCGTTTCTGCACCGCGTGCTTGCGAAGCAAACATCGAAAGGTGCGAAAGGAAGAATGAGAAGACGCGGATTTGGAGTTTGGAGATCGGAATGGGTGGCCCGGGGGTGGCTATGAGCTTGCGAGAGGGTGGATAAAGGGTGGCCAAGGGGTGGCCAGAGGGTGGTCAGGGGGTGTAGTTAGGGGCGAGGTCGCTGGAAGCTGTCTTTCACGGGTCGATACTCTGAGCAGCGCGAGCAGAACCCATGGTGCCGCCCACCGAGCCGAAATATCAAATCTTTGGCAAATTTTTTTTTTTCCGACCGTCGACCTTTGCCTTTGCTAAGATCTGGCGAACAGCTGTTTCCCTCTTTCGCCGAGCGAATAATTTGCACGCGACAGCCGAAGAAATTGACGACAGCGAGAGGTCGAAATTTTAGGGAGAGCCCATAAGCAGTAGCAAATAGGAATTTTGAATTTTTTGGAGTCATGGTTTTTGAATTATTAGGTGGATTTGTATCATGATCATTTAGAAGTATTTGTTGAGATTTTGTACGAGCATGTTTAAAGAGTATGATGCTAATTTGCAGTAATCGCATGCAACAGTTGATGTAACAGCGCGAAAAAATTGGCGACAGGTAGAAATCTAAATTTTGGGGAAAGCCCATAAGCAGAAGCAAATAGGAATTTTGAATTTATTAACGGAATCTTGAGTTATTTAGAACTATTTGTTGAAAATTTATAAGACGATGTTTAAATAGTATAGTGTTAACTTCCAGTAAGTTAAGATTTTTAAAATTAATAGTTGGATCGCTGAACAGAAGAGAGCTTAAAAGGTATGAGCAGTACGGATGTAAGTTGAAGGGCACTGTGCACGATGCAACAAGTTTCAAAACGGCGAAAGAGTCTTTCCGCGCTGTCTAATGATCCGCAACCTGTTTTTATTGATCCAATAAAAAGAAATTTAGATTCATAAAATAAACGAGCACTAAGTTGTCCTCATAAAATAAAATACAGTACAGCGACAAAGCAGAGTAGAATATAAAGTCGCAAAAAAAACAAAAAACTATTTTACACAAAAAATTCTCTGATTCGATAAAACGCTGTACATAAAAGAAGAGCAAAAAAAAGCTCAAACGAGTATAGCTGTCTTTGAGAGTGATACCGAGTATGGAAACATTTTCGAGCGACGACTTTATTACAATGTCCCCGTTGAGATTTTAATTTTGTATGAATAAAGAGAAATTAATTCGCTTTATCATGCAGATTTCGTCAGGGACTTGAGCGACTCGTAGGCGAAGCAAAGTTCCGCGTGTTGGATAAAGCATTTCATGTTCAGAACCACTATACCTACCCGTCGTGAAAAGCACTCGAGACACGCGAGAAGAGATGTATTAGCGAAAGGAAAACTCACCGTACTGGAAAAATATGAATTTCGAGCTTCACGACAGCTCGATTCTGTACGATTTATTCTTATATTTTTGACCTCGACGGCTACGCTTCTGTCGCGGAGGATCTATTGTTATGGGTAGCTAAATATGAATGAACAGAGTTAAAACAATGGTATTATGATAGTTTAATTTATTCGTTATTCGTAAATTAATTAGATTCTTTACTTTCTCCTCTTCTTTTATATTCTTTTGGCTTTAATTGATATGATGTTTTCAAGGTCCTACTGTTTTAGGCAGATTTTGAATTGTCGAGACTATGATGTGTTAATTAATTATTTAGAAAATGTTTTCCATACGTGATAGGTGCTTTGAATTTAATTGTATTAATTGCAAGGACATGGTATTTATTGAGAAGTCTTTAAGTATCTAATAATAAGCTAATTTTGTCATAGTATCACAGAGATGATATAATTTTAGATAATTTATGTTTTCAATGTTTGAAATTTCTCAAGGGATAATATTACGATACAACATAAAAGGAATTTATCCAAAGCAACGACTAGAAAATATCCTTTCAAAAATCTGAAGCTTCATTTCCGTCTCCGAGGTCCCTAGCATGGTCGTTTAACATGACGTATATATACGTCGGGCGTTGCCATCGGGTTTCGTCGATCGAATTATAAGCCCGGTACATGAACAACCTTTCTTCCATAGTAAATTATATTCTTCTTGTTTTATCAGCGAAGCTTGTCACGCTTTGTTACAAAGTGTATCTAGAACGCTTGGTCTTTGAACTTAACGTTTAAGAACTTTTTCTATTTCCGATTTTTCTCAAAAGCAAGTCAATCTCCTCAGGTAAAAGTCCAACGAAATTTCTTCTATAAATAGTGATCCGTTAAAGTCTATTAAGATCGAGGGATCAATCGATAAATTACCCTTAAGCTTTCACCATAGTATCCTGTACTTTGTAAGCTCTGAAGACAATCCGATTGTTCCTGTCGACAAAAGTTGAACGATGGTCGACGTGTTGCTAGCTGGAAATGGGATAGACCTATTTCTGCAAGTCGAGTTTTTAACCCTTTGCGCTCCGAATTATTTTACTAACTATCGGTCAGATAAGCAAATATAGTCTCTGAATATTGTCTCCTGATAATTATTCATTTTTACATTATACTAAAAAGATTTGTAATTACCGCGGGATATTTATGTTAACCCTTAAATGCGCGAATTTATTTTTTTAATCAGAAAAAATGTTTTTAATATCCATATATAGTTTAGATTATAGGAAAAATATTAAAAAAATTCTTTTGAAAGAATTCAGCTTGTAAATTACCTGAAAATCCTTTGTTGCATTTATGCAACACTGCGCGTTCCTAGGTAAGCAGATGTATGGGGAATTATTGACTCATGTAAATAGAATCAAAAATATTTTATTACTTACTCAATTATAGTTCTATTTATTATGATAGTTATAAAAACAGTTATTTTCTCTATTATAACAAAGACCGAGGAAAATTATTCCAATATCACTTTTTTCCGCGCCGATGAAAACTCGCTAAAACTGACAAATAATTAAAACATTTGAAAGTTGGTGTCACTGCAAGTGTCAAAAATTTACAAAGTACACTATAGTCTATGACAAAGTTCGTTCAGAAACCGTAATCCGTTCAGATTTTTTTTTTATTCTCATAGAATTAGTATGTTGCAGAAATGCAACTCCGCGAATTTAACGGTTAAGATGCAAAATTATTGTTGATTTTGGAAAGTCAATAATTAATAGATAAGACGTTAAGTAGCACAGGAAGCTGTGTCGAGTGTAGCTCGACATAGGAGTGCAAAGGGTTAAGAAGCGGGCAAAATACGGGTATTTTCAATTTATCGAATTGATTTACGAACTTTAATCCCGTCAGATCCCATCGGATTTATTGATCAGTTGCTTACCATCTAGAAAATAGGACAGATAGGATGACAAAATCTATATCGTGTCCCATGTTGAAAGTGTTATTGGTACCGGAAGTTGCGGAATTACTTTCCAATTGAGAACTCGCAACTTCCGTCGAGCAATGTCCACTTTGCCGATTCGTAGTGTGCAGGGTGGGATCACAGCTGATGATTCATTTAGAGAAAGCCATTTTGTTTAAACAAGAAAAAGAAAAATAAAATAGCTACATTTTCAAAGATTGATTACTTTTTAATTACAAGTTTGAATTAGTCCACAGATTCTATTGATTTTTTAAATTAATTTAAGAAAGTAGCTTTCCGATCCCCAACTTTGGGGGCTGTTTTCACCCTCTAGATATGAACGATGGCCGATACAAAAATACATGTCAAATATTTCATCGAATTGTACATATCCTATAAATTTCATTACAATCGGATATCGACACTTGGGAAACCTCCCTTGTTAGATATTAAAGCTGTGTTAAAATTTCAATTTTCGATAGGTTTATTTTATTCTAGTTCCGGTGATAGTCTTAGGTTTACAAATTAAAATGCCGTTTCATTTTTTTATTTCAGATGGGCGAAACTTCTGGAATTATGGCAACTGTCAAAAATACATGACTGTCTTTAGAACGGTATAAATTCCATTAAAACCGTTATTTTTACTTGAAAAATTTCCGATAGATTGCAAATTGTATCAATAAACATGTGGTAAAAATTTCAAAATTGTATATTTTAATAGTACGTTAAAAAAAATTCCCAAAGGAAGCGACAAAAAAATAGCTGTCACATGGGATGACCTTCTTAAACTGCTTACAGTTTTATATCTTATAACACAGATTTACTTCATTATAGCAATTATTTATATTTTAACGTAAGAAAGTAAATAAGTAAGAACAACCTTTTTTTCTCTGACCGCAACGTGACTGTTACTTTGCCTGTTTCCTCTCTCAGTCTCTCTGAGAGTCACGAAAATTAAAATTTCTATTTGAGAAGCATTCCTCCGCGAAAGAGAATTCACTCTATGGTTTCTTTGAAACAAATTTCCGTATATGGTGGCATAATTTGCGAGGGAAGTAACTTTACCTGAATTTCTCGGATTTCAGATACAAATGTAAGTGATGTTCTCGCTCGGACTGATGTTGCATCCGACACCAGCAACGGAATATTAAGAACACTATCGTGTTACAGCGAACTCTCAAGGAAATAGGAGGAAATAATCTTTCCTTTTACTAACAATGCTTCCGGTAAATCCCTGTATAAGTGAGAATATGTGCAATGAGAAGGAAAAAAGGTAAGAGGGCGAAGGGCATGAATGTCCATTTTCCTCGTTTCTACAGATTTCATTCGATGGAAGGCATCGAGGATGCACCGAAGTTTAGGGCATCGAAACGTGAAAGAGGAATATCGCTTTTGGGATTGGAGCGTAAATAAAATGCGATCGTCCGAAACGATGAAATTTTCGCACGGCTGCAAATATTTTTAACGATAAAATGAAACGATTTTCTTAATGTAACTACAGTACCACCCATTGTAACATGCTACTTATATGACGTTACATAAAGTTAACGTAACTTCAATTTAATTTGTATTTCATAATTAACCCATTAAGGACCAAGCATTGAAATAACAGAAATATTTTTATGCGACTATTTATTTGTTATAAGATTATAGAAATTGGAGGACTTATGGTGATGAACAATTAGAGAAGAAAAGTGCATAAATTAAGCCTTAAATTAAATTAATCCAATTCCAATTACAGTTGCGTTAACGCAACTTTGGGCCTTAATGGGTTAAGAAAAGTTTGAAGGATAACTGTAAAAGTGGAGCATTTATTATATAGGTCATATAATAATTCAAACGTAAAGGAAAAACCGTTGAAATATCATCCGAGGATATTTTATAGCTAATTTTGACGTTCATGTGAGAGTTAATATTTGCACTGCTTAGAATTTCAAATTGAAACATTCATTTGCGAAGAGGATATTACGGTATCGATTGACTTGGTAAGTAGGACAATTATTTAAAAAAAAATTAAATAGAGCACTTGAAAAAATACGCTTTGATGGTCTATATCATAGAAAATATGGAGAATTATGTTTCTACTTAAGAGCAAACGCCATAGGCCATAGTGCATAGAGAGGAGGCTTCGCCGCTTGTTTCACTTGCATGGTACACCCAAGGAAATAGAATATGACACCCCAGGCAGTAGTTAGTGGAAGGAGGCTTCCCCCACTTCGTTCAATTATGGGATACACCCAATGGAAACAGAGTGCAACACCATATTCATCGGTGGACGAGGTCGAGGTTCCACCGTTTACTGTTCTAACGTCGTACACTCGAGAAAATGGGATATGACGTCCTATATTCCATATATGAGGGAAATTCCTATTTGCATGGTACACGTATAAGCTTTCCTGTCCAGTTTTAACGGAGAAAACTATGCTATAGTCTCTTAATAATATTATATTAAAATTATTTAAATGTCGATTTTGTAAATGATTTTAAATATTGATAATCTTTATTTACGTTAACTGCGTAACCTGAAAAAATTCTCCAGATGCACATTGAAGGCCATAAAACACGTTCATCCAATGCGTATCTGCTTTTACAGCGCTCAAAGGGTTAAAATAAAGAGAGAGAAGCAATCGCGGCCAACGGAAGCGTAAAAATGCCGATTGGCGAACGTCGATTCGTTTTCTGTTCTGAGAATAAAAGTGTATAAATTAGTAAAAAAAAAAAAAAGAGAGGAAGTGGAGAGAAAATGATAGAAATTAATTAATTAAAAGTACACACGTCATTGGCAGGTGCACTTTTCTCACTTATTTAATGACTTCTCTTTCAAATCGACATTTCTCTTTTGCACGCCCGGTGTAATCTACTTTCGTAATTGTCTTTAAACAAGTATCTAACAATAAGAGGATAATAAAATGAATCTCAGGAAAATAATAACTCAAAGTATGATTTATACGGGGACGTAAACTCCTGGAATTTCATTAACTACCGAATATGCAAGCTTAATTGAATTACCAAAGAAGAGAACAATTATAATTCCACTTTTAGAATCAAACATTCAACACGATGAAACATTCTATCGTTTGTAGTATTTTTCCCTTTGAATTCAACCGTTCTTTTTCTTCTTTCTAACCCCGTAAATATACCTTATAACCTTGACATGATGAAAATTCTATTTCCACGAAGTATTTCCGTGAACTAAGAAAATCGTAGCGATCCACGAATCCTATCGGAAATACGCTTTTCGTAAATGACACGTTTTTCCACGATACCAAGGCCGTACAGATTGAAAACGAGAAAAACTTCTCGATCCCTGACACACGATAGACTTCCACGATTCATTTCAATATCGTGTTAAACTTCCGCTATGTCGTGCAGTGAAAACAGAATTTTCTTTACCCGTCGTCAACGTGAAAACGTTTTTTAACGTTGCCGTATGCAAAACGCAATAACTCGCATTCCTTCGGCAATGGCGGTGAGAAACAAGCATGAAAGAATATTTTCGAAACTTTCGCCGTGATATCGTATGAAATTTTTACGGAATTCTGGCAACTACGTATCGATTCAACCCTTTGCACTCGAAGGAAAACAACGCGGTTTGTTTGGAAAATATTTTTCTCCTGTTAACTCGAAGTATATCGAACCATTTCAGATTTTTTTCCGCTTTTATTTCAACATCAAATATGGCAGTTTGGAGGAGAATGTTTTTTTTTTTTGGCGGGCTTCATTTTGCTTTATGATTGCTATGAAATTATTGAATTGCGAACGTACAAACTGTTACTATGGGGTTGTTCACGCTGGGCATCGATAATCGATATCGTTGTGCGGTATTAAATTATATAAGAAAAGACACTTTAACGTTTTGCAGTGAAACGTGACGATGGACTATTAAGGTAACGCTGGAAAATATAAACGGATTTGACGGTGCTGTGTCATATTTAATCACTATTTATACCGAACCTTTTGCGATGAAAATGTTCATCGAAATTTTCACGTTATACTGTCACAGTATTTCCTTTATGGCTTTTATCTCTGACGGAAGTTTGTCGCGAAATATATAAATGAAGTGAGATACGAGGAGTATTATAAAAGGGAGAAGTACTTTGGCATTAATTTCTAATCGTTTTATAACAGGTATTTGAAATACTAATAGTCTTATCAATAATCTATATTATGACTATATTAATATTATAACTCTTTCTGCTGAGAAAGAAAATTACCCACAAATTATTACTATTATTATTATTATTAAAAAATATTACGAGTGAAATCGTAGCGAGAGTGTCAAATAGTTGAGCATTAACTTTTCGCTACGACTTTATTTAGAAAATTATCATCCATAAAATCATCAAAAATTTGGTGAAATACGATTGATACAGAAATTAATTCTACATAAAAAATATCTTATTATTATTCAGTTGCTTTTTTTTGTATACAAATATAATTTCTCTCAAAATTAAAAAAGTCATATGTGCTGTGTCATTTGTTGCTTAAACCTTTTAGTGCCGGACAACGATATATCGTCGTTAGCAATACTCTTGCCAGCAGGCACAGTGAGATTATTATTTAGTTTTTTTTTATACGATATCAGTAATTTTATGATAGATAATTGAAATATACAATTTATGCTCTCTAGTGCATGTTCTATGTGAAACTATAGCCAAATAATAATTCTTTTTATTCGCATCTACATTTGTCATTAATTCAATTAATTTTTCCGGTCGGCACTAAAAGGGTTAAGGTATATATATGTCATTAGTTGCGAAAGGGACAATGAAATGATAAGAAAAGAGGAACTTTTATTTGCAACATGCTTAAAATTTAAAGTGCGCATTGCATCTCGTTCAAACCTTATAACTCTTATAGTGTTTTTCGCTCATTAAAAAAACTGTATCATGTTCAATAAACTTTCCAATTTCCTAGATGCACTTCTTCCATTATCATCGCAATCTTCATTTACTTAAAACCATGTTTCCTCCGTGCAATTTTTCCAATACTAATTTTTATCCTAGCTCATTTGTGATTCGGTGAGCAACGAAATTACAATTTTCATTTTCCATCACCATCGTTGAAACCAGTGAAAGCAACAAACACAAAAGACGTGGAAAGAAGTTAACAAAGATACGCAAAAGGTAGTTTACTTTTCTGTGTTTTCGAGTCAAACTACAGGAACAGTGGAAAGTGAACTTTTTCCATGATAAAGATTTATCTTTAGAGCAGTGTTCCAACAAGATGAAATTATTCCACCATTACTGATACTTTATTACATTTTCAAAACACGATTATTTCGCAGTAATAGGGAAACTTTATACAATAGAAACATAACTTCCATTTCGAATGTTGAATTTTTGGGAAAAAAAGAAAAGAAAGAATGGAAAAGAAGGGGGATGTACGAAGAAATGTCTCCTTTCGCGATGCTCACACTTTTGCACGTGGAATCGTCACTGTTTTCTCTCTCTTTCTTTTTTTCGTTGTCTGTACGGACGAAAAAACATTTTCACGGATGAAACTCGAAGGAAAAACATCGCAATAGAGGATATCATTCTGGGTGGGTTACGATGTAAAACTACCAACCGTGCAAGCTGCATTTTAACAATCGAGGAAAAGGAGGAAGCGCGAAGCACCCCTTTGAATATAAAATAGCAGATCAGAAATCGTAAAAGTGCGAGGTGAAAACGGATGAAAAGGCGAAACAGGCTTGTTGCTTTTATTCCCCCCCGTTGTATGCGTGTTTTCCGCGCAAAGTCACACGGTTTTACGTAATTTTAAGATCATTGCGCGAACGTAGAAGCGTCCCCTAATGAGAGACTTCACGGAAATTTCTACTACCGGTGGAAAAGATTTCAGAATGTACCTCTTGTTTTTCAGCTTTGAAATAACACTATGCTTTACGCAAAAGCTCGCCGATTTCTAATTTTAACCAGGATTGTTCGCGTCTGTGCAACGCCTCTGTGGAAGCTCGCTGTGATATTTTTAAATCTTACTTTGCAAACCATGAATAACACACTAACTAACAGGTAAATAATAAAACTTTTGACATTAACCTAATTATATTAAAAAAAAAAAGAAATTCAATATCGTACAGAACATTACCTTAAAAATAAGTATGCGAAACCACTATGAAAGAACTACTAACGATAAGAAAGAAAGAAAGATGAAATTTTCAATCTAGCAGATTGGAAGTACCTCTCCTGTTCTTATTTTTAAAAATAATAAAGAAACTAGCTGAGCTAAATCATTACACTTTCAACCTTAATAATTTCTTTCTCACAAAAATACAATCTTACAGAAATATCTTCAATTACAGCAAACATCCGGTACAACCAAGACGCATCACAGGCTACGAACGGTACTACACGATAATTTGTCGAATTAGGTGAACTAAATCATCACATTTTGAATCTTAATAATTTGTTTCCCACAAATGAAAAAAACAAACTTACAGAAGTATCGTTAATTACCGTAGACTTCCGGTACAACCAAGACACATCACAGGCTACGAACAATACTACTCGACGATTTGTCGCACTCCTGCAACCGTGAGTTGGAAATAAATCCTGCAATTATAGAAACGAGCCTCGTACCCTGCGGGACACCAAACGTTTAACATTCTCTCTCTGTTGGAAGAGCAAGAAACTGGAGAACAGTCCATCAAACGCGCCCGCGGTACATCTTGTGTATCGGTGCAGCTCTCGGATGTAATTTACATCATTATATCGCGAAACGTACCGCCATTTAGCTTCCTTGAAAGCATCAGCCCTATTGTAGACATAGGCTGCACTGCAATTAACGGCTCCAACGACTCGGGTGTCTCGGGTTAATTTTAGGTTTGATTATTACGGGACTAGATGAGACGCTAGACCTCGTAGATGAGAACGGGGTGGTGAAATTGAACACCCCTTGGTAGAAGCTGTGCACTTTACCAGAGTGCAGATCAAATGTGAAAAATTAATGGCTACGAGAAAGTGAGATTCAGGGTGAAATTGAAATTTTCAAGGGTTTATTCTGTTTAATGTTGTTGGAGGAAGAAACAAGGTACTGGACTTCGTTACTGAAGAGATGATGAGGTATCAACTAGTCTTTGTGAGAGCTTACAAGAACGTTTATCGATTTTAAAAAGTAATAGATAGATGTGAAAGTGTAGAGTGTTATGTAAAATTGAAATATCTATTATGAAGTTATTAAAAGAGTAAACAGGATACTTGATCTAGTCGGTGAAGACACGCAGAGGGTGAAATCGGGTAGTTCTTGTAAGAGCATCATACTTTCCCGGCGACTCTGTAGATCGGATGTGAAAAATTAATGAGTTCGAGAAAGTGGGATACCGGATAAAATTGAAATTTTTAAGGGTTTATTACGTATAAAGTTCTTCGAAGAAGAAACCGAGGTACTGGGCTTTGTTGATGAAAAGAAAGAAAATGAAGTCTAATTGTTTCTCTAAGTCATCCACATGATTGTTGAGTGGCCATAAAAAAATCAAAAAATCTGAAAGTATAGATCGTCACTTGAAATTAAAATATTAAAATATGTATTAAATAGAAAATTACAAAAATGAATGAGACACTTAACCTCATTGATGAAATCACGAAGAGGATGAGATCAAGTAACTCCTGCAAGTGTTACATACTTTGCTGGAAAGGGTTTAGATTTGTTGTAAAAATTAGTAAGATTGAAATAGTATAGCGTTAAAAAAGAAGATGAAGAATTATGTGATTTACTATGTACAACGTTATTATGAGCCTCGATAAGATACTAGACCACGTAGATGAGAATGCAAGAGAGGATGAAATTGAACCACCTCGTTAAGAGCCTCGGTACACCGCCGTTGAGAGTACAGATCAGGTGTGAAAGATAAATAAATCCGAAGGGAATATTGGGTGATATTAAAACATCGAACGAAATTTATTGTATATAAAATTATTGCCTGACAGGACGAAGCGTTAGATTTTATAAATGAGAATGCAAGCTGGATGAAATCCAACACCCTCGTTACGAGCCGCACCCTTCACCAGGGAAGCTTACAGATCGGATATAACGGGGAAAATAAAAAAAAAAAAAAAACAGATAAATCGGATAAAGAAGGATCTGTATTGAAATTTCAAATTGAAAGCTGTAAACGTTCGAAAGAATTGTCAATCGCATAAAACTTTGCGAGGCAGTTGTGCATCGCGGAAATAGGAAAATTCCAACGTACCAAAGGGTGTTTTCGAAAAGTTGGTTAAGTAATATTTATTCCAGCAATATTTTCCCATTCATTTGTCCTGGAACAGTAGCCTTTAGATTTATTTCCTCTCTAAACATTGTAAAGACGAATACTTTGGAGAAAATCGAGTAATACATTAACACTAGATTTACAGAGTCAATGTGGCTCATTAATTATTTGATTACTATATATATATAATACATTGGTTGGTTACTTTTTTAATAATAAATCTTTCATTTAAATTGAATTGGAACTGTTTTCTTTGCAAAAAACTTCAATTTCCTTGATGAATGAGTCAAATTGGCTTATTTCAGAAAAATAGGTACATCAACATCCGTAAATAAATAGTGTTAATGTGTATCCGTCTTGTTTTCGATATCATCCCCTCATTATTTCGTTGTCAGTTAAACTGGATCTATTTCCAGATCAGTTGTAAATATTTTCGAAAAGTATTTATCCATTAGTGGAGAACGCCCGGAGATGTTTTCCGTTTGTAACCGTCAAGGGATGTTTTCATGCGACTACAAATAATACCCTCAACGAACTGCAACTCTTGAAACTATCGCAACTGCAGAATAAGTGGCCCGAAGGCTTCTTAATACGTATTCCTAGCTTCAACAACGCCAGGTTCTGCTAAGCTCAATTATCTTGAATTACAATCATTTCGTAATGTCTTTGAACCCATTAAACATTCCCATACGTTCTAGCAGAATCGATTATATTTTATCATTTACGGTGTACCTCGCAAACGGAGCTTTATAATATTGTAATGAATCCGAGAATACTCAATTACGCAACTTTTAAATTTAAATTCGTTACACGAACGCTGTGAACTGTCAGTTACATGCAAATTTTTACTCGATTATTTTCACGTTCGCGGCTTTAAATTCCCCCTACTATCACTTATTCGTATTCAACTGTAAAATATTGGAAAAATCACAATTCTGCCCACAAAATATAATAAAATATGAAAAAAAAAATAATGATAATAAACTACTATACAATTTCCATTTCAATAAAATCCCTTCAAACTCTCCTGTAATTCGCAAATATCCAAATATCACGGATAGCATGAATTTAAAGCAATTAGTAAAGCATAATAATGATTTCGGTTACAGTATATACACACACACGGTAGAACAGTACCACATATATGGGTCGTGCAACATGGTCTAAGTGAATTTCGAGAGTATGTCGAATTGAGGCTTTCCTCTAGGTAGCGGCGACGTAATTTCCATTATTACACGGCGAAATGTATTGCCACTTTCAATTAGGTGCACTGAAAGCCTCATTGCTATTGTAGGCCTAGGGCAGTGTGCAGCAGTTCGTGCCACCGACCGGTCGTTGATCCCAAATTTCATTATCTACCTCTGGCCTGAATTTACTTTAACGAAATTATCGGTACGCTATTATGCAACATTTACGCGACAGCCTCTACTGCATTGATTTGATAAGAATGATTTAACCAGTCAACCTGTATAATTCAAACTGTCGGATAATTCTGGGATGCCGTCTTTAGTCGAATTAACGCAATTATTCCCGACGATGGCAAACATAGAACGAAGAGTCGACGATCCGAACGGGAACGTTTCAACGACCGTCGTGATCCCCCGAGGGAATTAATTATGGACCATTTTGATTGACTTTATCGGGACAATTTGAGAGCATGGCTTATATTAGATGCAAGGTTTGCATGAGGCAAACAGGATCGACACTTTGTGACACCTAATAACGTGTTAATCGTTACGAAGAAAGAGATGTAAAGTGTTATTATAGATTGAACATTACGCGGATCGAAGGGACGAATTAATTGGCAGGGAAATCCGTATAGTGGAGTGACGTATCATAAGTCGGACGTTCAGTGGTGGAGTGACAATAACACGATTATTTGCTCCATTATCGAATAAATATTATACGACCACTCGTTGGTTGAACAATTACAAACGTTGCTGGTATTATGATGGGTGGAATATGCTCGGAGTAATTAGGAAATCGATTGTGCAAATTCGCGGGTGTTGGGGTGACGTTCGTGGTTTTGAAAATATTTCATGTTTGGTTAATGCATGTTTGGTTTAATTTGTTTATCTTTGGAATTATTGAATTGTCCGACTTTTCATTACTGCGTGATATATATTAGTAGGGTACTGATAGATATGTGAAGATTAAATTTGAAAGAGCTTTTTTTCGTTGAAGGAAATTTATGTAAAAAGATATAAAATTTCATTGTACTGTCCTGTTAATTTTTGTGTTGATCGTCAAAGAAGTGTTAATTTACTTTTGATTACTGTATGATATTAATTAGTAGGATAGTAATACAATTTTGAAAACCGAATTCTCTGATTTGTTATAATTATTGTTTAATAAGTAGCCGTTTATTTATAAAGGAATATCTTCTCAATGATAATGTGAAATGCTACTAGAAATTTTATGGAGGATTTGAAATTATTTAAGATTCGTTTTTGTTTATCTTTTGAATTTTATACGGTGTAATTTTTTGGAAATGTTATGGAAGATTTGAAATAATTTAAAAGTAAAGTAAAATAATTTTTTAAGTTTAGGAGAATAATATTTAATGGAAAGTCTAATTGGAACTGCAAACAACTCTGTCTGACTTATGAGAGACTGTACCACTTTAGGAGTATACTTTCTATCGGGCACTTTTAATTTACATGGTTTTGTAAATACTGGATATTCATTTAAAATATTACGCGGCAATATTAAAAAGTGGTAGTTAAATAAATAGCAGTATTATTCAACTTCGATCTTTACGATCATCAAATACTTTCATCCCCTTGTCTTACAACATCGTGCCTAATTTTATTCACCAAAGTAAAGCATTAATTTTCAGGAAAAAATTATCATTCATTTGTACTATATATAACGTAAAAACAATTCTGTTATTTTTTATTTTGTCATTTAAAAAATCTCAAGTCTCTTTATTCCATTTCCCCACGTC
Organism: Cerceris rybyensis; assembly: GCA_910591515.1. NCBI lineage: Eukaryota > Metazoa > Arthropoda > Insecta > Hymenoptera > Crabronidae > Cerceris > Cerceris rybyensis. The sequence continues at coordinate 20,955,991 of OU342792.1, read as the reverse complement.
AAGCCGTCACCTGTTACTGCAGTTAACATTTTCACTGAATTGAAATTATTTCACAGCTCAAATATTGTTTAACACTAGAACGACTGACGTTAAATTCATTACATTTAAATACATTAAATAAGAACTTTGGAAGAAGAGGAATCAAGGGGTGGAAAATATGATCGGTTTGGTAATCTGTGTTTTATAAGATCAACTTAGAATTTCTAGTCTAGGACTCTCCTGCAAACTTAGGGAATTTTTTGAAAAAAATGTGAACAAGTCATTTTGACTTGCTTGGTCGTTCTAGTGTTAAAATATCTCGTGTATAATAGAAGTAACATAATCCACTTCCAATATCGAGAATTTCCCTCACAAATTCGACACAAATGATTCCCTAACAGTTTTAATTACCGTAACAATCTCCTTCAAAGCTCTACATTTACGTTTCTGATCAAACGGTAGAGTGAACAAAAATCGAAGGACGTTGGAGAATCGAGAGTTTCCAGAGGTGTGCTTTGCTATCAAAAGTTGAGTACAATACTAACGAATTCCACCCGAACGAATTTCCAGATCACGGAATTCGCAAGGACTCTTCGAGGTGATTCGTACGCTTGCAGATACCTGCATTTCGAACTGTAATCGTGATAATTCAATAACCATAGATAATATCCGTTTAATGAATCCATCCGTAAGCAGATAAAGGGCAAAGCCGGAACATTTCGACGTACACGTGTACGATTTTGCCGTAGAAATACGTACGTTTCGAATGACCTTAACCGACAGATTGCTCAATTAGTACATCCCATCGTCGTTTCCCGACGCTTATAATCCGATTATCGAACCAATACATTACGAAGGATAGATATTCCAGGAATTACATGTACAGTCTCTCCACGTTTCCTAGGTCAAGCGTCTGTAATTCTGTCCAAGGTCGTCGAGGATCCGGTCAAAAGGTAGCTCCATGTTAATTCGCTTGTTCTATCATTTGCAGTTCTCGCTGATGTTTTCTCGTGTTCTCTGAACAAACCTTTGGACATTGTGGACACGTTTGCATATATGCTTCGTGACATGCTGCAAATGTTTCCACTGTGACGAGCGGTGTTTCTGGTTTTGTTCACGTGTGGCTTTTGGTTGGAAAAATTGAAATTTTTTTTTTGCGGGGAATACGACGATCTTTTTCTGCGGTGGCTGTGCTTTGAGGATTGACGGATGAGAAGGGATTGAGATGAGTTGTTAGATTGGATAATATTGGAATAGAATGTCAATTATTTTACACGAAGTGGAAAATATTTTGGTATTTTATCTCGAATATTGTCTTTGGAGATTTTTAAATATTAATTTAATTGTACGTCAACCCTTTGTCGTATAGAAACGAGTGACACTCGTGTAGTATCGTAATTTTTTAAAAATAAGAGATAGCTTTTAGTTAGTGAGTGTGGATGGATTTTGTGTATTTGAGAGTGAATGTTTGGAATACGTGTTTTGAAGACGGCGAGTTCGAGGGTTAGAGTGAATGTTTAGTCTGTGGAGAAGGAGAAAATGAGTGAATGCAATAGAGAATGCAAGCTGTGAGAAAGACGAAGAATGCATGCTGTGAGAAAAAGTATCGAGGGTGGATGCGAGTGTGAATTTTTGGGAGAGTCAGTTGAAAGAGTTGAGAGAGTTGAGACACAGAGTTTGTTGCGAGGAGAGATACAGTGGAGTTATATATAGAGTTTAGTGGAGAGTATTAGCAATTAAAGTTATTAGAGTTGTTTTATTTTACTAAGTGTTTCTATTTTGTTATTTTGTTATTTAGGCTATGATATTGTTAGTTAGTTTAAAGTGTGTATATAGTTGTTAGAGAAAAGTATGTAGAATAAATATTGTTACGAATTATCGTAACGAAATTGTCTCCCCTATATTTCATATCGATTACGAGAATGTTAACAACGAATTACAAATGTTTAGATATTGATTTAATATTGAGAATAGAGTTGTCTTTGTGCAAGAAGTTTGGATTCATTAAATTAGAGACGTTATTTTATAATATCTGAGTTATTTAATTATGAAGCGCCGTTACAATATATATAGATAGAGACAGAGGAGATTCTATACTCGTGATGAGGTAAATTGGATAGGCAATTTTCAAGTTTTCCAGAACGTATGAAATTGCAAATATCAGCGAGATGCGACAAAAGTATTTCTACAATTACGATAAAAAAAAACTGAATATATGTCAGCAACCACTGATCAATTTTTATTTTACTAATCTAATTTGGAATTATTGCGGAGACAGTTACAAAAGAAATCATAAGACAAGGAGTTAAAGTACAAATATTTGAAATTAACATCACATAGATATTGAAAGAAATAATTTGAAATGTAAAACTGTATTTTATGCTATTTTCTCCTCTCCTATCTATTGTACAATCACGCCATACGCGAAAATCCCAAAACACAGAAGAATATGAGAATTCAATCATCTGACTTTGCATTCATCGATTCGCCATTTGCCGTCTTCTCTCTCGCCGAGTATCAAACTATTGACCAACAGGGTGTCAAGGGATTTTATACCATTGGAGTTGAAATGTTTTGATAGAACAATAAAACGATCCCGATGACTGCTGCCGTGACTGACGTCAATGAGAAACGCGTCTGCCTATCACATCGTGCGTCGACAGAAATGCATAGAAAATTTACCCCTACCCCATTTTCCTCCCCCAAAAAAACGATCTTCTCCCATCGGTATCGAGATTGGAACAATTGACGTGAATGCCATGAGAAAACCTATTATTTCAAGGGGGTCAGGGTCGGATTTTGATCGTCAGTCAAGGCCTTCACTGGAGAACTTTTCGTTTCCGCCGTAATTTCAACATGGTGGACGTAGCACCGAGTACTCCTTTAATTGGCTAATTAATTTTCGTCTGCTTGATTCTCGTCGAGACGGTATAATACAATCGTAGAGTAGAATACGACGATATAATTCATCGTCGAGGAAATTAACGAGGAAAAATCATCGGTGGAGAAACGACGCCACGTTCCAACTTCCCTCGTACTCAACAGATCGAGTTTAAATTGATGCAAACACTGTACAATGATCGACATTACGATCAAACATTTCAAATCCTCGTAAATACGGCGAGACGATAATTAAATGCACGTGGATTCGTTGCTCCTCGAGCTTTACATCCGGCTGGAGTTTCCATTTAAACGAGATAACGATAACGATTTATTCGATATCGTTTCGCAACTTCTCATTCTCTCCTCTCTACCTTCCAGCAATAAAAACTCATCGGTGCTTGAAAGGAGAAAAAGAGGAAAATTATACAATATTATGATAGCTCTTCGATAAACGATTAATCCGTGAAAAAATACTAATAGGAACGTTGTTAATTCCTCTCAATCGAATGGTTGCATACCATCGATATTCCCGTTGACCGTGTCAATAGTTCCTCTACCTTCGTAAATTCTATTTTCCCTTCAGCGAAAAGCAAACACGCAAGGTAACGACGCATCTACACAACCTCGTCCATTATCGTCGATGATAACGAAAGCGAAAATGCACTTTTACTGTCGCACTCAAGTGGCCCTTTATGAGAAAATAAAAGTAACACGATGATACCGGCCTGACGTCAATGTGATTACTTATCACACTGCTACCAGCCCCCTTTTGCCCCGTTCGCCCTTTGAAAGGGATGCATGCATGGAATTTCTCATGAAAAGGGAAGGCTTAAATGTATAATCGATATGGAAAACAGACGGCCGTAGAAATCGGTGTGACAAAAGAATAGACGATGGATTTATATACGAAATCCCCCTTGCAACGTGGTCCACTCGATTATCATGGAGGTCGAGGTCGCGTGGTCCACCTCAAAGAACATTTTACGATGACCGGTTTGGCGAGCATTTAGTTTAAACTATTAATTATATCTTGTACCATAGAACACCTCTTTGAATTTGTGTTTGTGGGTCGAATGGTAACCTTCGTTTGAAGGTAAAATGAGTGGCGAAATGTTTCAGGGATGCAATTGGGGCTTATGAAAAATTAACGAAGTTTGACATTTATTTTTTGACGGGAAAGGATTGATAGTTTCCTGCAAATGTGGAGATTGAATTTAAAAGGGCTTTTTTTTAACTCTTTGAGGCACGGGAATCCAGAAAATAGTATGACCCATGTTGGATAGACATATTATTTTTTTAAGTGAATCAAATTGGTCTATATTTATTAATTAAGTTATATAATAATATAAATTTTCGAGGTGGGACACTTTTAATCCCGCCGTGCATCAAAGAGTTAAAGGAATTTGTAAAAAGATATTGAGTTAATTTTTGTGTTGATTATCAAAGACGTATTAATTTGCTTTTGATTACTGCGTGATATAAATTAGTAGGGTACTAATAAAAATGTGAAGATTGAATTTAAAAGAGATTTTTTTCGTTGAAGGGATTTATGTAAAAAAATTAAAAATTTCATTGTACTGCCTTGATTGTCAAAGAAGTATTAACTTACTATTGATTACTGTATGATATCAATTAGGAGGATATTAATACAATTTGGAAGACTGAATTCTCTGCTTTTGTTATAATTATTGTTTAATAAGTAGCCGACTGTTTATAAAGGAATATCTTCTCAATAATAATATGAAATTCTGCTGGTCGACCATGTATTCCATTGCACGTATGAAAATTGTTGGGCAAACAAACACCACGAGAATTTTGCTCTCGCCATGGTTATCATTTTATAAATACCCCTTTCGATCGAGCAATTAAAACGTGGAGTGGGTGAAGGGGAGAATAATGAATTAATATGTATTTCATTTCCGGACGGGATACGCTGCCGTTGACGTTTATATCGCATTTCGAGAATTACATTTTAAAATAAAACAGCCCGCAGCGTTTCAACGGGGTGAAACCCGGTCGTTTCTCGTTCTACAATGTAATCTTTAATTAAACGCTCTTTTAAAACGTATAGTCGATTAAGTGCAACGCAATTTACTTCTCACATTCGCACGAATTCTTCGTAACATTTCACGTTGTAATTTCATTTATTACATCGTCAATGAATCTCAATTCTATCGACGTATCGTTTGAACCTTCCGCCAAAACATTTCCAGGAATCTCTCCAACAAATGCTAGAAATTCGAGAAATTCGAGAAATTCTGAAAATCGGAATCCAAGAAATGCTAAACTTCTACAGCGTGGTTTTTCATCGTCTTTCTACTAACACGAGAAGAATTTTTAAAAAATGGACAGTCACTTTCTTCAAACAATGATATCACTTTGTCAATGTATAAATGTAGGAATGCAGATGAAATGAGTGAGTGAGAGAGTGAATGAATGACAGAGAGAACGAGATGATGACGTGAAGAAAAAAAAGCAAAAGACAGGGCAGAAGAACGCGAAACAGGAGTGAAAAACGAAACGGTAAAGCAAAAAGAGACGATAACTGCTACTACTTATTTTTATTAGTTTCTAAGTGTTTGTTATAGTTATTTTTAGTTCTATGTATCTTTTTAACCAGTTAACTGTGTTTGACGAGTATACTCGTCATGCGTGAAAGCTACCACTGGTTATTTAAACTGTAATTTTGACGAAAACTAAAATATGTTCGTAAATTTCAAGATGTTTGATATATTTTGAGACCATTGCGAAATAAAACAAATAACTAAAGAGTATAAATAATTTGAAATAGATTTATGCTTATCTCTTGATTTTCGTGACTCAAAATTTAAAAAAATTTTCGCTACAGTTAACTGGTTAATAAATGTTAACGCTTTACCGACCGGTATTTTTTAACATCCTACTCACTTCTAATCGGTCACTTGCACGCAAATATTTCCCTGATACTGATATCTCTTCGAAAATTGCAAAGTTTCTTCACTGAGTCCTTGGTACAGTTAACCGCAATGAAAAATAATAATTTATTAATTGCCGTAGCGACCAATTAAGAAGTTAAAAGTCCAAAAGTGTTGGGCCCGAAAAGCCGATTAATCGGCTACCGGTCGGTAAAGTGTTAATAGTAAGACTGTGGGCACCATCGAAAAAGCAATCCCTACATAAATGCAACGATGACCAAATATCCTTCTGGTGTATTCATTGATGAACAGTTTGCCCGATATTCATTGCTCATTTTCAACGATATCGTTCCATTTGCCACGAAATGTTCTACAATCGAACGATTGAACGAACAGTATTCGGTATCCGAGTGATATGAGGTTGCCGTTTGACCTGTTATCTCGTCTTTCGGTATGCTATCGATCGCGTGATTTGATTTTGCTGTATTAATTGCACGATTTGTTCTCATCTCGGTCAATTCTGCGTGATTTCTCTCTCATGATTTTTAACGCGAAACTCAAAGACCTTCCTATCACAGACAGAATACAGGATTAAAGGTTCGCCCTTGTAAAACACATTATTCACTTCCAACCTTAAAATTCGATAATGTTCTTTCATGTCTGAAGTACACTTCTAAATCCGTAGCTAACGTTAAATAAAAATCAATATCCAACCGGTCGAGGGAGCATTACCGAATTAATTTCAATTAAGCCTCACAAACGACAGATTGGAGAAATAATTACAAAGCTAACGGGTTAAGGACGCATGTACCGTTATTTTCGTTATTGACCCGAGATTAGAAAAATTCTTCCTGACCCTCGTTCCTGCTATTCATAAAATTCAATCAAAAATCCAAAGCATTGAAACTATCGTTATTCTACGTGTTTCCAAAGGGGATTGAGATTTGAAAAAGAGAAAAAAAAGGTGGGGAAAAAATGTAGAGAAAACAGAAAAAAGTCTGCAAGGCTAAGTTCGACGGATGCATGTCAGACTGAGTTCGCGGCTCGATCACGAAACGTATCGGCCGGCGATCGTGTTTCTGTCAGCTACTTCAATGCCAATTAACCACTCTTCCCTTTCTCGTTGAGTGGGAAAGCATCGATTCGGATGCGGTCGAGGATGCATCGTCGGATCGCCAAGCTACTTCCCTGACTTTAATTAATCGTGTCTGACGATTATTGCCAGTGTGCTGTCTTTAAGTCGGTCTTAACCTCGTCGAATGTAGGGGTTGTCTCGTTAGAGAGCGGGGTGAGTGACCGGAAAGACGACTGTCAAGTCGGGTCTCAAGAACCCTCATTTACTTGCTTACCCGATCGATTTTATTTCGATACAATTAATTGTCGCGATGGTATAAGCCTTTGGCATCGATTGAAATTCTATATCTCTTCAGCAAGCTGCCGCACCTGCTGATTATATTGCGAGAGATCTGGAGGATGTGTACAGTGGAGGACATTGATTCGTGATGATGAAAAATTTGCCAATTAATAAGAGAGGCATTCGGTAAATTTTTCATGAAAAACAAAAATTATTTGACACCTTAAATTCCAAATTAAATTCTTCCAACAAGAAAATCACTTACTACTGCATACAATCACCAGTGATTATCATATAATAAATTCTTTGTAATACAGTTTTATAATAAAATTACTAAATAAAGGAATTAACTGGTTATTTAAAAATAACATAAATATATAGGCTATCTAAAAATAGTATAAAAGAATTAACTGGTTATCTTTTTCAACCCTTAATTCCTCTTTTTCCAAATTACTTATACAGTACTTTGGAAAAGTACTACAGTACATTTAAGTGTGTCACGTTTAATGATGGTAGTTTTAGCGTTAATTTTCAAAGAAAGACTACTCCTGTAGAATATGATGTGTACGAAGTATATAAATCTATATATATGTACATATATAAAGCTCAAATACCACTGACTCACTCACTCATCACGAAATCTCAAAAACCACAGAACGGATTGCAATGAAATTTGGAACATACCTTCCCCTTGGGTCTTAGGTGCTCACTAAGAAAGGGTTTTGAAAAATTTGAAATTTTAGGGAGGTTTTTGGAGGGTTAAACTATGGGCCAAACTCATCAACGCAGAGCCGAAATTACTTGACCTAGAAACTTGAAATTTTGCATGAGCGTTCCTTTTAGGGTACAAGCACCGGCTAAGAAAGGATTTTTCAAAATTCGAAATTTTAAGTTTTGATTAAACCGTAGCGAAGCACGGCAACTTTCAGCTAGTTAAATATAAAAGATCGTAATTTGCGAAGAATTTCTCCAACACGAGGAACCCTTGAATTCAAGCCTAATTGGGAGTTTCTATCTTTAAATCTACATCATCGATTTTTGTTCTACATTTTCCACCTGGAATATCTATTTATATCTAATAACATGAATGACAGTCTAAAAACAGTGTTGGATGCATTTTGATTCAAACTCAATCACTATGAAGCTATCGAGTTACGGTATCGAGTAGTTGATCAGATAGCACGTTACCAGAAACCAAATCTGAGTAGGAATGCCTACCTCTGAAACCGTGTACCGCAGGAACGTTGAAATCACTGCGAATATCTGTCCGTAGGTGTACATTTTACGCGATAAAGTAGAACGGTGAAAGCGGAATTTCACATATATCACGGAAAATCGACGAGCACATCCGCGTAAACGTGAGAGTGGGTTTGCCTTTGAGTTGGGTGCGTTAAGAGAATTAACATTGGCAAATTGGTACGTAGGAATACCAAACTCCGAGGTACGCGTCTCGTTGGTACTTCGTTTCGAATTAATTAGAGTCGTACCGGACTAGAAGTTTTCATCAATTAAATGTTCGGACGAGCAGCAGATTTTCTATAATCATTGTGGAGAATGTTGCAATTTATTTCCAGAGTATTTTCGGCCAATGGAGCTTTATCGCAGACAAAGTCTCTTAACCCTTTTAGTGCCGGACGACGATATATCGTCGTTAACAATAGTACTAACACTGGGTATCGGAGGGTTAATATTCATTTTTCCAATACGATAACAGTAATTTTATGACAGATACTTGGAAATACAGGGTTTATGCTCTATATTGCGTATTCTATATAAAACTATCGCCAAATGACAATTCTTTTTATTCGCAACTATATTTTTCATTAATTCAATCAATTTTTCCGGTCGGCACTAAAAGGGTTAACACTTTGAATGCCATCCAGATCTACCATTTTTACTAAAGTGAAACTTTTTCTATTAAAATAATATAGTTGCAGTGTCAATAAACGTTAGTGATAAAAATAGTTGTACAGTTAGCAGTATTTTTAAAGGCATAAGTTTCATGATAGTTACCACGGGCTTCAACGAATTAAATATTGCAATTTTTATAATTTTGCGAACCAAGAATGACGAAAAGATTGCATCGGAACTTGGTCAGATAAATATTCATTATCGTAAATATAATTCTCACAGATCGAAATACGAATGTAGGTTGTTATCAATCCCACCGTTTTCTCTCTTTCTTCTTTTTCAATTATAGAGAGCTACGTCTACACTGAAAATATCTTAGAGTCGTCATGCACATATTGATTTATATTTTAAAGACATATTAATATCGTAAATATAAATAGAAAATTGTAAATAAAAATTAAATATTCAATGACCCGGTCATTGCCCTCCGCAAATGCTTCGTCTTACAAAATTATACACTCCGTTTCATCAGAAAGGAATAATATCCACGTCATTTGCAGATTTAATAATCTCAATAGCCCGCCGACAATAAAATTCTCATCGTACTTTTAACAGGTGAATGAACGACGTTATAATACCAAGGAAAATCGTATAATTCTGGATTTCCTCATCCATGTGCCCGTCTCTCTCGATTGATCTCATTCAGCATCCCCTTCCTCGTCGCTCACCCTCTCTTTCTCTCTCTTATCCTATCTCTCTCTCTCTCTCTCTCTCTCTCTCTCATTTGTGCCCGAGATCAATCTCGAGTGGTTACTCTTGACCGAAAAGTGGGCCACAGTTCAATGATTAGGATAACTGAGTAAATCGAACCCCGTATGTTGACCCGAAGCAGTCCAAACCGAATCGAAATGCGTCATAGGCGGAACACAGTCGAGGTAATAGTACCACCATGATACGTGATCCTCAATAACCCGATGCTAATGAGATATACCTATTATCGTGTCGAACAATCTGCTTAAAATAATTCTACGAATTCTCCAGTATCGAAAATAATTAGGCAAAGTGGCCATAATTCGTTTGTTTTTTTTTACCGCCAAATTTAATCTTCGATAATTCTATTAATAATATACTTTCTAAAAAAGATAGATGGAAAGTAAAAATAGCTCTCAAGGAACGGGGAAAAATTATTTCTCGAGAGAAAAAAAAATTATAATGCTTGTGTCGCAATTTTTTTCTCTTTTTTATGGAGCTGCATAAAGTTCTCGGATAAAACGTATACCTTATTAGCGTAATAAACTGCTGCCGGAAATAATAATAAAGAGGCACGGATACACGCTTTTATGCAGCATCTTTTGTTAACATCTTTTAAATTGTACAAGTGAATTTCAATTTTTACGGATGATTTACGAATAATTCTGTGAAATGAGAAACTGATTTTCTCATATATTTACTTTTACTTATGTGTTTCATTTTATAGAAATTCATTTATCAATTTTTTCAAGTGACTGGCATAAAATCATGTATTCATCGTAAATATAAAAAGTGTGATTTGTAATAATGTGTATAAAAGATAGTACTTAAATAATATTTACTTTGCAAGATTATAAAACAAATGCAATAATTGCCAGTAACAGGACATTGCGCGATGGAAAGTATGAAGTAGATTTCTTAACAAGCGCGTGTTCCTCATTATAAAACGTTTTGAACGATCTCGTAAATTACAGGGCGTTCTGTTTACACGTCGACAAACAGTTTGCAACTTCCTGTGTGTACGCAACGATTATCCGTGTAATTCTCGCATTTTCTCGCGCAAACTATGACCCGGTTTCGCGAATGTTCTGAAGTAAAGGTAAATGAATGATTAATATTTGAAAATATGAAAAAACTTGAACGTTCCTTCGATAGGAATATCAGCTCGTCGATTGAACGAGTTCATGGAAAACAGTTCGTCGAATGCATTTATCCTTGGTCAAATAATACCTGGGAATATAAACGATAAATACCAATGCAGAACGATTCACGATGTCCGATATTAATGTTTACTCACGTACGAGAATAACACCGCGGCTGTTTTTTTATTCTTTTTTGTTTTCGGTTTCAAGTCGTCGAACTCGTACGGTCGATCAATGAATATGCAGTTTTTTGGTCTGACAAATCGAGTGATTTCGAAGAAAAATGAAAAGTAGTGACGATAATGTCGAAAATAATGTTATATTCGATAAATCGTTATTTATTAAGGACCATTTTATTTCCTTCCGAAATTCCTGGAAAATTAAATTTGTCAAATCTTCTCCATTTTGACTTGGTACCATCTGTGGATTCAAAATGTGACAAGAAATCGCGTCAGCAAATGTAGAAAATTGAAGTCCAAGAAAATATTCATCATTTTTTAATGAAATTTATAAAAAAAATATATATATTTCCGAGTGATATTAAATTCGATTCTGATAAAACATTGCAATGAATTGCACTGCATATAATATTGTAATGAAATATTTTGAAATGAAATTGATCCGTCAAAATGCTGTTATTAATATTTCTCAATGTTCCTGTATTTCATTAATTTTTTGCCAGGTAAAATTTCAAATTGTAGAATATTGATTGAGTTCAATTTTCATCGTGTTGATGAGAGTATTGGGAAAATCATGGAGATACCAAATACATCGGTTAAATCCTTTGCTGAAAATTGCATCAGCTATAGTAATCTTCTAAGTACGCGTAATACCGTGCATAAATCTTATACCAATTCCATGAACGATAACGGATGGGAAAATCATTAATTTGGACTCCACTTTTCGTAAAATCTGTTTAATCATAATTCGATGCCTCTCTTTGCCGATTTACAGTAATATTTTGAAATCGACAACATATCTGTTACAATTGCAATTCAATGCACTTGCCCTTTTCCCTATTTACTATTTTAATTTAAAACTAATTTCGACATACCCAATTTGTTCCTTTTCAGCAACATTAAATTAAATCGCAGTATCAGTTCAAAACCCCATCAGATTTTCTCCAAATTATTATTTAACACTAAACCTACCAAGGCGGTCAAAAGACCGATTCCAAAATATTTTCTAAAAATTATCTAAATTCATAGAGTAGCCATGAAGTAACTATTCCACTTCTATCTTACAAAAGCAAAATGAGTTAATTAATTATTTTCTTTATCTCGCCACTTCTCTTTGTGTAAGGTCGTTATTGAGTATATTTAGAATTTAGTAGATATAACGTCGGTAGGTTTAGTGTTAATACATCATAGCCATAGTGATCCAAAATCCATCTAAAATTACTCACCGCCCCCTCTATAAAAAAACACAACTATCGTTCTTGAAATTACTAATCTAACGATGACATTATTGGTGAAAAAAAAGATCCCGTACAACAACCCCAGCAGAGCCATTACGATGCTTCGGCACCCCGGGGATGAAAAGACATTTAGAACTATTTATTCAAATATAATTTGTAGTATTAACACTAAAATTGCCGATGTTATGTCTACTAAAACTTAGATACACTTGATAACTACTATAGACAAAGAGAAATGAAGAGTTTTGTTTTCATAAAATAAAAGTAGAATATTTACTCCACAGCTACTTTATCAATTTTGATAATTTTTAGAAAAAATTTGAGACCGGTCTTTTAACTGGCTTGGTAGGTTTCTTGTTAATTAAACTTTTCATCATATTCTTGCGATTAATGCCCAAGAAGGCGGATATCGGTCTCCAATACCTTGGACGTAAACAACCCCATAGGATCTATTCAACATCCACCACTGGGTGGTACGAACCCCGTTGGAAATTACTGACCTAAAGCCTAAGTCTCAAGCAAAATTACCATAGCAGTTAAAGTCTGAATACGAAACAACAATTATCACATCAGCTGCCAAGCGTAACAGGTAAAGACGTCGCTCTTAAGCATCGCCTTCACCGTTGAGACTTCCGGAAGCTCAGAACTCCGAGAGACTTCCTCCTCGGTCAAAGCACACCTCAACCGGATGGATTAAGCCGCTTATTCCTTCGCGAAGGAACTTCATCGAATCTCAAACTTCTGATAATTCTCCCCGGACAACTTCGTATCCCAGAGAAAGACGAGCGCATCTCAAGAGACTCTTCCCTAAAGCTGGTAATGTCATCCAGCAATCGGAGTACCGCAATCGAATCTCCAGCAATCTTTCGACTCTCGTTTCTCTTCACTGGCTTTCATTTCCCTTTGATGTCGTGCCGCCTACCAAGTGTCACGAGGGCCGAACGATTACGTCCTCTTTGAGAGGATGCATCCTGGCAAGATAACAACCGACAATGAGAGTCCATCTGTTCGAATGTTATCGACACACCTTGATTGCACCCGGCAAAAGGACCAAAGTTCTCCGAGAGAAAAATCGACGTCCGACGTTAATTGAATCGGTGAGCCTTGAACCTTTGTTTGCTCGATGGAATAGCAAGTTCACGGTCAGGTTCGTTTGCGACTGTCTTATGCAGAAATACGAATGGAATTTGTTTGGCGCATTTTAAACGAAACGTATGTAGAGGGGAAAATCGAAAGGTCATTTTTCTACGATATATTTCACAGAACTTGATTATTACTGTAAAAGGGATCGCGATGAGTTCTATGGAAGTTGACGAGGATACATGTGAAAGGAGAGGCTCGATGCAATGGCAAATGGTTCGTTAAGAATCGCAAATTGGATCGGGTTTGGGTCTATATGATTTTTTATAAAGAAGGAGATGATAGGTGACCTTATATCGTGTTTTTATACGATTTTGATGAAACTGGTGCAGGGCTGGAAAAATGTTTCAACTGTAATGTTAAGGTCGATGAAGGGGTGCAGGGGGTGAAAGTGGTGTTAGATGAGATTCAATTAGTAAGCTTTTTCATCCAAGGCCCCGAGTATTATAGAGAATTGTGAGTGTGAGAGATATGTAAGAATACGGATAAATAACCATAGAATCAAAAGGTTTGAGGTCAGCTATTAAAAGTTGCTATAATTTCTTTGTAAGAGGTCAGTAGTTAGTTGCCAATCATAAGTTGATTTTGGACATGACATAACATGACTTGTATCGTATTCTAATTTTACTACCACAATTTTTCCACTGTAATTACATGACACTATTTCTGTGGATATTTATCTATTGTTTAAAAACAATTGTATATAGATAGCTGTTGAAAATTTCGAAAATTCCGCCAAAGGATCTCTATTACTAGAAATCGCAAATTGCACTACACTCTGTGCTTAACACGTTGAACGCCACCGTTATTTCGCTAGTTTAATTTTTAGAAATCTTTTCTATTCAATTCACATCTTTATAAAGTACAAAGTTTAAAGATACAGATTGATAGATATTCGGTAGGTCTTTATATTTTTTACGTCAATATTTAAATATACAATATGTCCAAAAATTCATAAATATTTCAATTTAAAAATTACATGAAATTTTATTAGATTAAGTAGCCGGTCCCCAGTGACCCCCATGGCAATCAACGTGTTAAAGTGTCTCAAGAAACCTATGAGTACCTGTAGCTGGAAATCTTTGAAAATCACTACGATTCCAAATAAACGAAGGGGAAATACTTTGGTAAAATCTCAAAATTACCTTATATCGCATTATTCGAATGATTCCATCTTTGATACAGTTTTTCAAGGTAGCTGCTTGTTCTATCTTTTACTTCAAGGTAAACGTCTCGTTATTGCACGCAGAGGAAAGAAAAGCGTCAACGTCGAGGCAGAAATGAGAAGAGAAATAAATCACATTGGCAATTTCGTTATCGTCATCGTATACCAGTTCGAGCTCTCTCATTATCGAGATATGATTTATGATCGCTCACTGGGAGATCTCATTGATCGTGGGATTCGAGGGTCGCAGAATTGTAGCGCAAATTCTCCTCGTGAATTCCGCTTCGACCGAATGCATCGTGTTTCTGCATAAACTAATAAGGGGACGCCAATGGTTCGTGGGCCATGGAAGAAGGGACGTTGATTATGCGAGCAAAACCAATCACGTTTTGGTCCTGTGAATACGTAATCCATAGAAATCGGTTCTTTGGAAAATATCAATTTCGAAGCGAATTTTAAACGATAAAAAACAAAGGCTTTAAAGTTGCTTCGCGATTCGGTGTTACATGCGTTTCAGGGCATTTTTATTTCTATTGTTACGGAATGTGGATCTATGATTCTATGCATACTGGAATTTCAATGTAGGAGAAATTTCTCACAGAATTCCATTGTGCATTGGGGTCATTGCACTGTACAGATATCTATATTGAGTCTTGGTACATTGAAAAATCTTTAACACGAGAACTACTCGGCAAGACAAAATGACTGTTTCACAATTTTTTACAAAAATTTTGTAACTTGATCGCAGAGTCTCAAACTTTACAAAACACCAATTACAAAATCGATCAACTTTCTCACCTTTGGACTCTCCTTTTTCCAAAGAATTTATTTGATATATAGAAATATAATAGATTTAACGTCACGTTTCATTCACAAAGACAACAAAGATAGATAATTGCAATTGTAAATAATTTGCCAAAATTGTACACAATTACCAAAAGTATAGGTGTGAAAATAATTAAATTGTTCCGATTTCTGAATGAAAAAGAGAGATCTTGTGGTTTGAAAATTTCGATGAAAGTAGATGCAACAAATGGAAAATTGTTTCGTAAAAAAATATCAGGTGTAGAGTTCTAACAATTGCATTTTCAAGATTAATAGAAATTAGTGTAGAAATATGCAGTAATATCATTTTCATCGGCTTTAAAGGGTTTCACGAGGTTGTACGTGTTTCCGATTCTAATCTTCCCCTAATCCTCTTCACAGTAAGTTCGCTGCTAATGCATACCTGACAGCCATTATTGTCGACTCGTTAACTGTTATAACAAATAATGGATTGTTCCTCACCCACGATCAATACCATTTCTATACCTTTACATTCTACTTGCCGATTGCATTTGACGTCGACATACTTAGAAGAATTCGAAAAATTAAGGGTGGTACAGTGTCTTTTTCGCGGAAACGATTGAGATCTCGAGAAGAAATGTCTTTTATATTCCTTGTACGTTTTACGCACGAGTATGGCATGAAAAAACTGTCGCTTTCCTTTGAGCCGATATTACCTATGCGTTTCGTGTTTCTTTTGCGAGATTCTCGGAATGTTGGATTTCAAAGTAATGCTAGGAAAACGAAACGATGGGGATGTGTATCGTATACACAGTAATAAAGTCGATTCCAAAAGGTTTTTCCAGGTTCGTTAATAAATAGAGATGGAATATTAACGTTGCGAGGGAATAAATGTATTCATTTTCGAAAAATGTTGGATTTAAAAATTGTGTGCGCTTTATACAGTTGTTTTAGGTTTTTTTTTCACTTGGATCAAAGTGATGTTTGATAACTTTGCTTGATATATTTTTTTCTTTGTCAAACTGTGCCCAAAATTAAGGTGGATTTTATACATGGAGAGGTACTAATATTTTTATAGTGATTCTAATATAGCGTGATATATTGTAAACGGTGTTTCGAAATTGTGTGTCACCATCTGTCAGACGTTGATGTACACCTTCTATCGGGTGAATATTTGTGAAAGACTCAGTCGCAAAATCAAAAAAGGAATTAAAAATGAAGGCTAAACTCTTTTATTGGCTTATCGCTTTCCTCTCTTTGAGTAGACGAAATATTTGGAAAATCGATTCATTCTGAGTCACGTTTCAGACATTTTATCTACGCCACGAGAAAAATGCGATAAGGCAATAAAAAGTTTGACCTTAATTTTTAACTCTTTCCTGAATTTTGCGACTAGGTTTTTCCACGAATGGCTACCAGAAGATGTGGAACATCGCCTGATAGATCGTGACACATAATTTTGGAAACAACCTGTATGTAAAATGAGTGGAAAGTTCTATTTGTTTTTTTTTTAATTTTTCCCTTACAATTAGAACACATATGTATTGCTACATAGGGGAAGAAATAGGAAAATTCAGCAGTCATATATGGAAATTAAGTAGTTAGTATGTTTCAAAATTTCATAATGTCACAAAAATAAAATACCATGCTAATTCTCTCGAAAAATTTATATTTTTCGAGCACTCTTATCATCTCGTTATATAAGAGCGAATTATCAGTCGCCACAAAAATGGCAGCGAATAACGCGCCAAGTGGCAGACGTAAAACCGCAATTAAATTGAGTGCACTAAGGGCACCCTGTATTATTTTCTCAATAATCTTTTATTAGAACGTACTCTTTTAATAGCAACAGTAATTGTATGATATAACAATTTTCCTTTGGTTCAATTACTTTCTAACTGTTTTCTTTGTAATGAAACCATAAATGAACAATCATCTTAGGTCAACACACTTACTGAATCTATATAGTAATAAAAAAAATCTTAAAACTGTTGTCAAGCTATATCTGATTACAAAATCACATTTTTTTTCGTTAATTGATAAAAAATATAAAAATATATCGACAAATAGCTCTACTTAGTCGGTGAATTTGAACGAGTTCTTTACAAAGTCAACACATATATCTTTATAAGTAGAAAAATACCAATAAATGAGAATATTTATATTATCTATAATAAAGACACCAGATATATTTAACCAAGTGTGTACTAATTTGTTTCTAATGTTAACGTTGGTTAGAATGACTAGAAACAATTCGGTCTTTGGATTAAAAAAAAAAAAAGAAATCGATGCAGTTTAATCTCAAATTACGATGTAACGGATGGGATGAAATTCGCTTGTAAAAATTTGCTAGTATCTCTTTTCAAAGAAAATGTACGTGTGTACACACGTATTGACGATTGAGAACCGAAAAGAGAAGAATCGTCGCCTTCCGTGGCGTATTCGATTTCGAGTGTCGCAGTGGATTTTCGCGTCTGCGAAATACGAGGTGAGGCAAGAAATTCTTGCGGATTCCAGGAGATTCCGTGGGATTCGTCTCCCAAGGAATCGAGAATCACGCTTGGTTGCATTCCTGATACGTGTATCCGAAGAAAATCAATTCTTTTTTTGTCTAATTGTCAGAAATAGAAACAATTTTTTTCCATTTCTTAACTGAAATGCCACTAATCATTATCGTCAAGTCGTTATTTTCGTGACCTTTTATTTTCAGAGATAAGAATAAATCTATTCGAAATAGATAAAATACTGTCATACAATAAGTAATGTGAGTTTTTCGATTTATCGTTTAGGAAAAAAATGGTAAACGTTTCTAAATATTGAAAATATAGAATTAAGATATACACGTATTAGAAACAAAGATACTACAAATTTTGTTGTCAAATCTGCATGGATTTCTTGTTAAAATTAGCACATTTTTTTTTTATTTTCCCAACATCTTGTGTAATATCAAACTGAATTTTTAACCCCTTGGCTCAAAATGACGTGCTACACACGTGGCGCGGTAAATGGAACTTGCAATTTTCAAATTTTCCAACAACTATTAAACTGAAAATATCAGTCTGTTACGAGACGGCTAAATTATTTCAATAATATTAATATTGCAATCAATTATACAAGATTCTAAGAATTAGAAGGAAACTTTTATTTATGGAATTAATTTCGAGTTATTCCTCATGCTATTAAAATAGAAATTGCAAAGCAAGGGGTTAAAAAAACTCTTTCCGTAATGAAAATTCCAAAATTAACAGTTTGTAATGAAATAATCGCGGTCACCAGTCCCATTGTGTCCCTGAGCCCGTTGCTTAACGTGCTTAAAATCTTACTGACCAGTTAAATATATATTTCTTTCAGACATTTACTTTCCACATTTTCTTGCTGCTTTACAAATAATGATATTTAATTTGATAATAATTATTATTCGTAATGCAATAATCGCGTTCACCCGTCCCATTGCGTTCCTGGGCCCGTTGCTTAACGTGCTTAAAATCTTACTGACCAATTAAATATATATTTATTTCAGACATTTACTTTCCACATTTTCTTGCTGCTTTACAAATAATGATATCTAATTTGATAATAATTATTATTCGTAATGCAATAATCGCGTTCACCAGTCCCATTGCATCCATGGGCCCGTTGCTTAACGTGCTTAAAATCTTACTGATCAATTGAATATATATTTCTTTCAGACATTTACTTTCCACATTTTCTTGCTGCTTTACAAATAATGATATTTAATTTGATAATAATTATTATTCGTAATGATGAATTCATATTTAGTTCAGAGTTAAAATTAACGATCCCTTCATGATTGCATTGTAAATTTAATAAGGCTAGATGAAGAGGAAGGTAAGAGTGCGAAGAACTCGTTCAGGTTCTTCTAAAGGTAAGATATTATTGAATGTCCTTTTCACCGACTTTTATGTGAAGCTTCTCCATTCAGCTTTTACCCTTTTAACGCTACTCAGTACTATAGTTTTCAAAAGTCTCTAAAGACACGTTTACATCTACGTTGAACTCGATTTGCTATAAATCTTCACCAAAGCATAGAAACTGTCAAAGGCTAAACGTAAATAAACTTGCGTATCTTCTAATTATCTTTTTTCCCCAAAGTTGCAAACCTTTCGAGATATGTGGAAAATAATCGAATAAATTTCAATCGATTTCTTATTTTTCAACGGTGTTAACAATTGAATTATTAACATCAAAGTAAATTTAATTGAATACACTCAATTTTATTCTTCTCAAAAGTTCATTTCCACTCTACGTATAATTAATGAAATTATTAAAACGATTCTATTGTCTCTTTATAAAAATATGTCCTCGATTATCACTGATTTTTGCGCTTCCACTTTGAGAGAGGAACAATAACGAAATACAAATTAGCAGAAAATTTTCATCGTCCAGGTAAATGAATATAAAATAGATATGTTTCAAATGCAGAGACAAACCGGAATTAATTTTCTCATCGTTGCCGCCCTTACTTGGAGAACAACGAGATTAGTCGCTGGAAACTTGGATGCAATAGATGTATGTTATATATGTACACATGTATATACATAGATATACGCAGCTTATACGTAGTGTATAAGTATATTATGTATCTACGTTTTCAAGCGCCTGTTCACACAGTCGGTGAATTATTATTTTACGCTTTACAGTTGACGCATTCTGTTGAATTTTACGTATTGCGTGCAACACGATTTCTCCATTACCGTGCATTAATTAAAGCGCGAAGTAAAATGCAAAGTCATTGATTATGACACGCTCAAGAAAATATTTATACATCAATGAATAATATATTTTACAAAATAAATCATATTCTTCGAACTTCTCGTAACCTTAGTTACATTTGTGCTATTAGAACGAAGATTGAGCGTTTCTACAAAATATTTCAACAATGCCATGGAACCTCCATTAATACACTCAACAATGTTGTTTTCAAGCTTGCAGCATAGCTTTCAATATCAAATAATAAATCTGTCTCAACAGTTAATTCTTTTTGCAAAGATTTTTTACATTACAAGGAAGTAAAAATTCAGTAAAATGTGCCAAAACAAAGATCAAATTCTTTGCAACTGAAACACCAAAGAATTTTATCTTCATTTTAATACGTTGACTGCCATGGTAATGAAATTTCATGTAACTTTTAAATTGCAATATTTATGAATTTTCAAACATACTGAATATTTAAAAATTGGCGTTAAAAAGATGAAGGTCTGTGAATATCTATCTGTCCCTTTAAAGTTTCTGCTCCATAAAGAAGTGAATTTGATAGAATAAGTTTCTCTTCACTAGAAATGATGAAACTTGCGAAATACCAGTAGCATTCAACGTGTTAAAGAAAAAACACATATACTCTTTACTTCCCTGTACTCAAAAAATTCCGAGTGTATATTCTACGTTCATAAAATATGTATAATATTCAAGTCTTCTCTAAAAACTCAAACAACCCTGAAATACCAAGTGGCAACTTCCCTATATAAAGGATGAACAGCTTAGTTTACAACTTTGTTACATCGTGCCTACCACTGTACAACATTCCAGCAGAATCCACCCTCTCGGATTACCGTAATATTATCATAAAAAATAGGACAATTTCTGAGAATGGAGGTTCCAGCATACTTAACGTAACCATCCAATCGAGCAAAGAAAGAAGCGATCGTAAAGAATCAGAAAGAATTATCATATTTACTGACCTCAGAGCTTGTTGTTGTTGTGCTCTCAGCACTACTGGTGGTTGTTGCAGAGGCATTCGAACGATTACCTCTCTGGGCCCATTTACATCTAATGGTTGCCATCCCGGTGACAATTCCGGTCCTACTATTGGAATTTTCAACGGAAGTACCGCTCGACTTCCCGCCACTCGACTTCCATGGAAAGTCCAGGACATCGCCCAGGACTTCGGACAGTTTGTCCGGCACTTTGGCGGTTTGTTTGAACACGCCGAAGGAAAATATAAGATCGGCTCGTTGGTCCGCGTGGACCGACGTTGATCGCTTTATGAAATTTTTTTCGTACGGTACCCTTAAATTCGATGCCGTGGAGAACGCTGAGGATAGAAATCACAACTTCTATCGAAACGATCTAGGTTTCTACCGATTGATCGTTTATTCTCGTATCTTCCAACACCTGGATCGGTTTAAAAAGGGAGAAACTATGTGAGATGACCGTTTCTCGTAGTACTTTAAAAAAATCAACGATGAAGTTATATAGATTCGTTTGTTCAATTATGGCAGTTCTTTCTTTTTTTACATTCTTTATGTTGATATTGAGCGGACATTTCGATCGACTGATAGAATTTTCTAGTACAAGGAAATGACTGTTAGGAAAAGCAGGATTGTTTGTGTTCGAGAGGCAGTGATAATATGTGAAGACAAACAGGATGTTTTTCTTCTTTCCATTTGGTAACCAATAACGAGTAGATTCCCTCGATGGTCGTGTTACGACCGAAAGCGATTTGGATAATGGAAAACCGCGGTTGTTGGGGACGCGAGACAGACTTAGCAATAAAATCGTATTCTCTATCTTCTCCTATTTCTATCTCTTCGTCTTTTCTTCCTTCTTTGGCGAACATCGAGCAGAATTTCTATTAGGATTTCCGCGGGGCGAGGAAATGCGCCGGCGTTCCACCAATTCGATGCAACTTTACACGTACCTATTCTTCATCGCGCTTAGCGGAAAATTCGCTCCAGTTTCCGTAATGATTCTCCCCCGGCGAATAGTTATTGAAGAACTTCCGGTGAAAGAACTCCACGCGGCACTGAGCTACGGGAAGTTTTAAAATTTTGAAGAAGGCTCGAGCATTTCAAGTCCTCCTCAACGATACGCTCTTTCGCTTCTTTCGTAGACGGTGAAAATTCCACTTTAATCGAGTTAATACGACCGTTTATTCGGATATTCCCCCCTTTTTTTTTTTATTCTTTAACATCGTATCAAGTATTAACTCTGCGAAGATACAGGCCACTTGGTAATGTTCAATGAAATTCTTCAAAGTTCGAGTAAAACTTCTACGTTTCTTCATAAAGAAATTTATTGAGAAAATTATATTAAAAATTTTCAAACAAATTATATTATTTTTTGTTCTCAAGACGGCCGTTTGATCTTAATCGACAAAATGTGACTTGACATGCTTGCGTAACATCTCAGTTTTCTTCCAAGCCGACATCCCAACTTCCGCCGGAAGTTCTAAAATTTTCAATAGAAACTCCGTGCAAATACCGCCATAATACCGCAACCTCGCTTCATCCTACCCCGTTTAAGTTACCTAGATTACATATCTTAATATTCCCCGATTAATGCCAGAATAATACAAACCGTCGACGAAACGCTTCGTACACCGAACAACGATCGTCTAACGAGCGATTATTCTCGCTGTTCTATCTCAATAAATTACCGAACGAGACGTCTATTCTATCTCGATGAACCCGCAAGATAAAGCAGCCACAAGTTCTCTCTTCCTTTCTCTCGCAACAGTACGAACATTCGAATATTATCGTTGTCTCATCCCCGGTTACCCGGATGACAGTAAGACGAGTGAAAAGCCATTCTCGAGGTGGTATCCTTAATATCCAATTCTATCTCCTCGTTACAATTCCACAAGGAAGTCTGTTATTCACGAGTTTGCTATCGAAGGACGACGAGAAACGAAGAAGAAGAAGAAAGGATGCTTCTTCGAATGAGTTTTGCAAATATAGACGCAAGGTAGGCAGGGAAAGTCAGTGGAGAAAATCAGCGAGGAAAATCAGCAGAGAAAATCCACGTGGATGAACTTTACCTCGTATCGCGCTTTTGTCTGTACCGCTGTGTGACAACTTTGGAACAAAATATCTTAATTAGCTTAACGAACACAGCTCCGAGATTACCAGCGACTTACGGAGGACGTGAAGAAAGTCTTTCGACGAAACTGTCTGTTGTTCGGCGTCGGAGGAGAGCATGTTGTTATCGATTTCTGCAAGGACGAACCCCCGTGAGAAGTATTTCTTATTCAGAGGCGCAAATTCATGAGGAACTTTTAAATCTTCCGAGGAGACCGGATGACCTTGAACGTAAAGGTGTTCTGCATTCTAAAGGAAAGAGTCTGGACGCGGTATCGAATTGATCTTTCGACCTTTTTGAAAACGACGTTTCGTTGGGCTAATGATTCTTGTGATTCGTTTTTTTTTTAACTTCTTGTCTCTCTCTCTCTCTCTCTCTTTGACTGTTCTTTGAGAAAAGTGCGATAATCTTGCTTTTGACGCTCCACGGAACGGGATGATGAGGGAAGATATTACGCGGCATTTTTAAGTCTGATAGATCTTCCGGGAAGATTTGAAAATTGTGCGAGAGAAATGATATTTTATATTTTTCTTTCTGTATGTCTTATCTCTGCTCTTTGATTTCTTAAGAAATCGTCGAGTATGGTTCTGAGATTCGAGGAAAACTCTTTTAGTTCTTTCTTCTTTGGATTTCCTAACAGATTGTAAAAAGTAGCTGTAGAACTGAATAGAAAAATATTTTCTGTTAGTTGTAACAGAAGATTTATGTTATAACAGGAAAGAGTTCCTTGTGCAATTTTATGTCAACTGTTTGAAATCCGTTAGAATGTTTGCAGAACGAAGATACAAAAGACAGTTTTCTTTTTAGATATATCAGACAGAAAGTATTTCTTTATAAAATTCTACAGCTACCTTTGGAAAATCTTACAAATTGCCTTTTCTTTAAGATACTGCTAATTGTCATTTTATTGTGCCATTAAATCCAAGAAATATAATACTCATTTCAACGTTTTCTCTCACACAATTTCCTTTCATTAGAATTTCCCAATAAATCCGCCAAAACGAATCGAAAATTACCGAGTATTATCGCCCTTCTCTTCCAGACCAACTTGTTTGAGATAATCTCATTAGCCGTTTCGAGGTGACATTTCAAACTCAACTCCACCAGCGACTCGGACGTCCTTGAAAATGCGTACTATTCGAAAGTCTCTCGTCCTCAGCACGGCTAACTAAATTTCTTAATTACCCAAGTGAATTCCCCGGACTGCAATTAATTCGTAAACGACTTGAAATTACGAAACGAAGTCTCGTTTCCTCACCGTCAACCGATATCCATCGATCTCCACGATAAAATCGTCCCAAGGATGCCGCTACAACGCGAGCCTTAATTAAAACATCCGGAAGAAAATTGTTTTCCTCCGTGTTCCTCCTTTGTTCTCTGTCGCGATACCGGAAAAAGCCACTCGTACATTTATATAACGCTCTATTTAATTCTTCTCGGAAAAAGTTACCGTCCAGTGACACAAAAGACGGGGAAAAAGAGCACTTTACTTCCGTATTGTACTCCACGGTTATGTAATATCACGAGGAACCCCGATCCTCCGCATCTCTATAGATTTCTTTTCCTTACGTTTCTACGAGTTTTCTCACGCACTGTATGTTTTACGGTAAAAACTGTACGAATAAGGAGGCATTTCGTGATTTTCATAAATAAAATGGTTAACTGCCAATGCGAATTTTTAGAAACTTGATCGATTGTGTTAGTATGGAAATGATTGAAGTATATAATTCGTTAAATTGGACTTATCAATTATTTTTTGTTGTAAAAATTAACGTTAAATTATGATGAAAGTATGGGCCATTATATATTTAACACTAGAAGTACAAGGCAAGTCAAAATGATTTATTTCCAATTTTTCCCAAAGTTCTTAAAGTTCATGGTCCAATCACAGATGAGATATTCTCCGATCTTTTAAAATACAGATTAGCGAATCGATCATCTTTTCCACTTAGTAATTTTTCTTTTTCTGACCTACTTATTTAATATATTGAAATATAAAACATTTAATGCCGGTTGTTCTAGTGTTAAATATATTTGAGAAAAAAAGATGTTATTATTATTAATATTAATTATTTTATTACATTATAAAAAGTCGTAAGTTTCTTTAAAAAATCATAGGAAATGAATTAGAATATACATTTTTTCGATAAATATTATTTAATGATTGAATTTAGTTTCGATCATTCGCTGGCAGTTAACATGCAAAAAAAAAGATAAATTCATCCGTGACAAAATATATCTATATCTGTTCTATTTTTCTCGCTCCAATATTTCTCGTATTCATTGTTCGAAAGTGTACACAACAACTATGGGATTGAACCCGGAAGCTTATGTTTCTCCATTAAACTTCGCATAAGGTAGTTACTTTACGAACTTTATAATTATTCCATTTCGCGGTGTATGTTTTCCGAACATACTGTTTCAGATACAAAACTGGAACGGAATCGGAAAAGTGCAATTTTTACCCCAATTATTTATTATTTGATATGACCATCCCGTGTGATACGTTCTTAAGCAAATTCATTCAAAAATTTCAGTAATTCGATTATGCGTGACCCATATATCTTCCACAAAACACACAAAGGTATTGTATTTCCATGTTTTAATTTATCGTGATACGAATATTCAGAATTTGCGCTATCGATCGACAATTTAAAAAATGAAATTTATGTTTCACTCCAATATACTAATTTAATATTGGAGAAATTCTTTTCGTAAATATCATATATAAAAATATAATATAACAAAAGAATATAAATATATATACTTACTACTGTAATATTAAATAATAAAATTACTTAATCTAAAGCGACCTATATCGTCGACACAATTACCATAAAAGCTTTCCAGTTTAAACTTATCTCTAAACAGAGCGGTCATCGATTATCATGCCTTATTATCTCATATATTATTTCAATACGAAATTACTACTACGGCTATAAGAAGAGATGTAAAAAAAAGTGAATTAAATCAAAGAGCTCTCGTTTCAGTTTGCTTCTAAAAATTGAAATCTCACGAAATCATTCTTTAATAATAAAAACAAAATGAATCATATACATTAAATCAAAGCAGACTTCGTTCTTTTCCCTTCGATCGGCTAAATCGGAAATATTATCGTAAACAGCATCAACAATTTATTCAATGTCTATCGGGACCTTCGAGGAAAATTGTTTGGAAACATCAGAGGCGCAAACTTGAAACGACGCTGGATTGTTTTCCAGCACGACCGAAGGAGGAGAAACTGGTGAGGCCGATCAGACCACCTGCTCGGAATCGATATTTACCCTAATTGCTGCTCTTCTTCGAACCTTCCCCGCCGATCTCATGCTCTCTCATATCTGTATCACTTTTTTCCCCCTATTTTTCTATTTTTTTCCCAATCATTGACATCGAAAATCAGACAACGAGAAGATCGACGGATCGAAGATTCGAAAAAATTGTTGCCGAAAGGAGAATTTACCGTTTCGTCGCGAGCAAATGTGTAGAAACGAAAGAGGAATATGAGAAAGAAGAAGAAAGTATATACGATCTGTATTACAACGTCTATACAACTGCCAGAAGATTAATAATAAATGATATAACCTGCGCCTCTGGACAACGAACAATGCTGCTTTTCTTTCTGATCGAAGAATACAAGGTTTCTCGCAGCCGTGTATTTTTCTTCCAAAGTGACTCGAGGGAAAACGCACGGGGGATGAAAATATTTTTTCGTCGTAGAGGGGAAGTAAAGAAGAAAAAGTTTTTCTCTGTAATTGTTATCTATAGACGTCTAATAGCCGAGGGGAAATCGGAAAGGAATGCTGGGAATCTATCTGTCTATCTGTCTCGCTCATTCTCTCCCTCTCTGTCTCTCTTTCGAAACGATCTCGAGAGGAATTTATTGCACGAGCTAAATTTAGTCCGGCGCTAGAGGTGAAACACCTCTCTATTTCATATTCCATACAGTACGTATTCATATCTCCGTATAAATGTATTTCCAAATGAATGACCGCTATTTTCCTTTGACCCGACCCTTTGACCGGAGGTCAAAAATAATTCGTCACCCGAAGCGTGACCGGGTGAATCGTGCGCTACATTGTGCAACTTGCAATACCTTTTTGCATAACGTGCGAATAAATCATCCGCGAAACTAATTACACTCACCGACCGCGATAGATACGCGGATAAATATTCAACGTGCTCGATCGTAAACAACTTACTTCAACGTGCCGTCGCGACAAAGGAAAATACGTCTTCTCTGTCATCGATCACATTTGTCAATTGAAAAATTTCAATAAAAAAAGTACAAGCATAGAGGAAAAAAAAGGAGAAAAAAAATTCACATTTTGCAAAGTGTAACAACCTTTAAAATCCAATTGTAATTCACATCCAGTCGAGAGTCAGATCAAAGGTATCACGCGGGCTGCGTGTCTGACCGCTAACGCTCTCATACTACTTGGAGCTCGTGTTCAATTCAAAGTGCATTCGCAGCTACTCTCGACAGCATGCATCAATCGGATAGCAGAAAATCTGAAGCATACTATCTCTAAAATTCTACCTAAGAAACAATTTACCGGATTCGTTGGCCTTGATCTTAATCGTCGAAAAAACAGGGTAGATTCGTTCCCTCGTGTTCTTCTAGTGGATGGAAAGCATAGCCTCTTTTTTTTCTTTCCTCTGTCTCTCTTTCTCTGTCCGTTGATATATGGGGCTGTTGTTGTTGATCGTGATAGGTCTGATAGGCAACTGGTCTGACAATCGACTCTGCTGGCGTACTGGCCTGGTCTCGACTAACTATGCTCTCGACCGTGTACGCGCTCTCTCTATGCTGGGGCTCGTGTGCCACCAGAAAACGGCGATTCGTGGATCGTAGCCACCCGGAGGTGGTGGTTGGTCCCGTTGGTAGGGTGAAGAGAGTGTTAGCCGATGAGAAACAGAGTGAGAGAAAGAGAGAGAGAATAGAGAGCGCGGGAGAAAGTCAGAGGGGGATGGAAAGAGAGTAAGTGAGAAAGATCGAGCGAGAAAGCTTGTGAGTGAAAGAGAGTTGGAATCTCCGAAGGGAGAGAGGATTTACCACTCTCTTTCTCTGTCCTACCATCCTGTGTCACTGTAAGGGTGTCCGTACGTGAGACCAGTTATCCGTAAGGGTAGGAGAAAGACAGAGAGAGAGAAGTATGCGTGCGCCGCAACAGGTTACACTCCCCCTCGATACGCTCCTGGATTCCTTCTCGACCCTTTTCCCACCCCTCCACTTATCTTCCCTCTAGACCACCACCTTCTACCACCTATCCTTTT
Source organism: Cerceris rybyensis (assembly GCA_910591515.1). Classification (NCBI taxonomy): domain Eukaryota; kingdom Metazoa; phylum Arthropoda; class Insecta; order Hymenoptera; family Crabronidae; genus Cerceris; species Cerceris rybyensis. The sequence continues at coordinate 20,927,538 of OU342792.1, read as the reverse complement.
CCCTTTCTCCCTTCTTCTTTTCTTTGCCTCTCTATCTCTCCTTTTCTCTTTACATTCACCCTCCCTTCTTCAACCCCCTAAACCCACCTGTTCTTACGTATTTATCTGCCTTCGTTTCTATAGATTCTTCCACTTGTCCTCTCCGTGTATTTATCTACCTCTCTGCATCCTTACTTTTTTTTCATCGTTACACGATCATCGTACTCTTCTTTTGTCTTAAAGTCGATTTCTCAGATTATTCTTGAAGATCCTTTTTTTTTTTTAAAGTTTTCAGAGTCTTGGAGATCATCGAAGAAGCTTGGAAAGGATGGATGAAAAGAGGATCTTCGAGGATACGATCGTTTTTGATAGTCGTTGTTAATCGTTCTTGAAATGCTGGCTGAGAGGAAAGGGGGATTGAAACTCGTCGAAATCTCGTAGAATTCGCGTCGAATGGGATTAAGAGCGGGAAAGGATTCGAGAAATGCGAGATGCGCGTGTAGGATCCGATGTCTTGTCGGATGAGAGCCATTGTTCGCCACTGGCGATGCTAGATTACGAAGATCGAGGTGAGAAACACGATCTGATAGATTGCTACGTTCCTGTTCTTGTATAAATTGAAATGATTACGGAATCAATTTTATCCATTATTCTTCGCAATGCATCGTGCTCGAAATGCATGGGAAAAAACATGTTTTTATTAAAAACAAAAAAAAAAGAGAAACATAAATACGGCAGAAATGCAAAATCGCGGAAACATATCGATTTATCGCTTCTACTGTCCAATACAATTACATTCAATTTTGCATCGATTCTCCCGAAGCAATAAATTCGAATAACGGTCGAAAAACCTCTGATTTTTGTTCTTGCATTCGTTACCGTTTTTGTTAGATTATTCATAATATTCTTATAAATTCGAAATTCTTCGAAATATCTTTAACCAATTAATCCTAATATCATCCCTGAAATCATTAAAAGGAACGTGTAATTTTTATTAGTATATAACGTGAAAATAATTAATCAACACTGGCACTCTTTCGAGATCGTTAATTTACGTTTGGACGAAATTACTTCCGAAATTATTCTCCCTAATCGTATTTTCGTTCGCATTCTCGAAACTCGTGAATTGGATGCATTCTTGGCTTCGATTCGTGCACTATTAAACGCATCGATACCACTGTGGTTTGGCAAAGTGTTCGAATTCATCATTCGATGCGATATCAAAGCACGTTTCAATTCTCCTCGATGATTACTAATACTTTTTCGCACAATATATTTCAAAGCGTGAAATCGCAAACTCGAAATCGATCTGGGGAACTTCGTACCGTCGAATTTCGAAGGTTTAAAATATTCAACAATTCCGAGAAGTCTTTACATTCTTTGTCGACGGAATTCCAGGTTAAATATGCGTGGAATACATTCAGACGTTTAATTTCAATTTTAAGAGCATATGGTAATGACGAGGGATGTTAATAATATATAATTTCAACGATATTTAAAATATAAAGTGATAATAGTTCACATTAAATATTATTTTAACATATTGTTACACATGTGATATAATTATTCAATGCATCAGAATAATATAATATTATTATAATTTATGTCTAAAAAATTTTAATCATTGAAATTGTATGATATTAACACCAAACCTGATTATTTTGCCAAACTAAAATGTAAACTATAAATATACATATTTTTCTCGCATATCATATAACAGTAATCTATATTTTATAATTTAAAAAATTTCAAAGTACAGCGTTCTGTTTCACAAACAACCACCATCACTAATAATCGATACTGTATCTTATCGTTGAATTTTATGTAACCAAAGATACCAATATTGTAAAGACTCGAGTGTTTAATAAAAGAATTAAGGGTTTGACATAGAGCCGTCAAGAAAATGGCAATTCCTCTAAGTTCAATTTCATAATGTCTACCTTTATCAATTATCTTTCACAAGAAAAATTCCATAGAATTCGTGTGACGCACAACGTAAAAAAGAAACGAGTAAAAACAACTTGAAGCTGTTTACTCAAAAATCCCCAACCACTTTTGCAAAAGCACAATCTTATAGACCAAGATATTAAAAACGACAACCTAGATGTTTCTACCGCAAGCTGATTTCCCGTTAAGAGTATACATTTCCCATAAACCAATTTCTTCAAGGAATCTGATTAGTTTAGCTCCCTTTGAAAGTTAAGAACAAAGTATATTGAATCCACAGTACATACATATATATATATACCGTATCATTGAGTCTCTTCGTTTGGTATCACGGCAACTTTTAATCTTCTATTCCAATATGGATAAAATTTCATCTCCCTTGCGTTCACCAGTGTAACTCAAGGTCAAGCTCACCGAATAATCTACCTCTCTCCCTCTCTCTTTTTTTTTGTAATTTTCTCTCAAGAGTGACGACAAGGTCGCGTCTTCTCGAAGCTACCTCCTTCTTCTTCGTTTGCAACGAGCACGGTTAAAGTTATTAAATTTCGCTACGAAATTACGAAGCAGCCAGCTGAGTTACTCCTACAAACCCATTGCGAAAATCCTTGCAATGACACAGATTATTATCACTCCTGCGTATTGCACAGAGTAAAAATCGCTATTTAATATTATTAATATTCAAAACTGGCACTGAAATTGTTCACCAACAATAATATTCCGTGTAACATAATTTTTTTATGACTTCATCGTCTCTCAAGGGCGGGTAAAAGTTATTTCTACAAGTCCATTGCGAAATTTGTCCTTGCGATGACAAAAATGATCACTCCTACGTATTGCACACAGCCGAAATCGCTATTTAATATTATTAATATTCAAAATTGGCACTGCAATTGTTCACCAACGATAATATTCCGTGTAACATAATTTTTTTATGCCTCCATCGTCTCTCAAGGGCGGGTAAAAGTCACTGCTACAGGTTCATTGCGAAATTTCTTCTAGCAATGATAGAGATTATTATCCCTACTTATTGCACAGAGTAAAAATCGCTATTTAATATTATTAATATTCAAAATTGGCACTGAAATTGTTCACCAACGATAATATTCCGTTTAACATAATTTTTTTTATGTCTTCATCGTCTCTCAAGGGCGGGTAAAAGTTATTTCTACAAGTCCATTGCGAAATTTGTCCTTGCGATGACAAAAATTATCACCCCTCCGTATTGCACACAGCCAAAATCGCTATTTAATATTATTAATATTCAAAATTGGCACTGCAATTGTTCACCAACGATAATATTCCGTGTAACATAATTTTCTTATGCCTCCATCGTCTCTCAAGGGCAGGTAAAAGTCACTACTACAGGTTCATTGCGAAATTTCTCCTAGCAATGTCAGAGATTATTATCCCTACGTATTGCACAGAGTAAAAATCGCTATTTAATATTATCGGTATTAAAAATTGGCACTGCAATGGTACACTAACGATGATATTCCGTGTAACATAATTTTTGTATGCCTTCACCGTCTCTCTCGAGGGCGGGTGAAAATATGACGTCGACATCGAACTTGAGAATATTACTTGGAATCATCCGGTGAACGCAATCTAATAGAATGTCGGAAGCGGAATCTCTTTCCGTCGACTTCATCCTGTTTCTCGACGATATTTCGAAAATTACCGGTAAACCGGACTGAGGAAATTCTTTTATCGATTCCGGCATGATTTCGTCCTTCGCGCGCTTTTTCACCCTACAGAGAAGTCGTGGAAAAGTGTCGAACCAAGGGTGTTTATATAGTATTCAGCCTTGGTAGCAAAATAATGTTGTCCCCTGCATATTATACTTTCTACCGACACCCCTTTCTCCTTTTGTTTTTTCGTTATTTTTCTTCTGTTTTCCACTCTCGCTCACCCTTCTGTTTTCGCGCGTCATTTCCAGGAGACTTTGTAACACGACAACCAAACTCGAACTAGTTCGAGGTCTCGAATCGAATTTAAAACTAGAGAGAATTCAGGAAGCGACATTTCCCAGGATATATTTCACTTTTCACCCGAGACGAATCCTGGATAACGGTGAAGCGAAAGATACCGGTTTTTATCGTACGTTATGGAAAATTATCGGCTATTTACGCGAGCAAATAATGTGTCCCGATGCTCGATATCAGTAATGAGAGTCTTCTTCGAGAGGATCGTCTTTTTTTTTTATAGATAGCCGAGCTGCACGCGCATTATGCATCAGCGCGAGTGCACTCTTACGTAAGCTGAGATATCTTGTTATTTTTACGGGGTATTGCACGCTCATTTTGCATGATATTTAAAGACTAGGTAATTCTACATCGTTAATATAATTAAAATCAGTTTGGTTAATTCATTATTCAGAAATAATTTAGATTCGTTGCGAGTTTGAATAGTGCATTCTAGTGAGATACTTTTTGATGCTATCGGTAGGAAAAAGGGGTGAATTAAGATGTAAACGATTGAAATTATAAGCCTTTAAATATTTTCTAATTCTTTGTTGCTTTTGCCATTAAAATTTGTTAATGAAAAGAAATAGCTTCAAGCAGATACTTCGATTCGATTCGTCTTTGAATCGTGCATCCTTCTCTGAGATGTCTTTTGGTGCAACCGTTGAGAAGAAAGGACCAATTAAGATGCAAACGCCTGAAATTATAGGGCCTTTGCCGTCCTAAAGGTCGACCAATTCCTTGTTAATGGTAACATCATGTTAGGCGTATCATTAACCTAATTACTCGTCGTGCTTTGTCAGTATACAGGTCGAAGGGAAATCGGATCTTACGCTTTTGGAAGAATCGAATTTTTATCGCACTGGCTCCGATTGGACTTTTTATCTACCCTCTTCGTTCGTATTGATCGAAAGTTGTTCGATTTGCGTTGGAAATTAATGATAAGAACGAACGAATTTTCGCTCGCGGGAATGAAGATTGGAAAGAATGGATAATAAGTTTTGATGAACATTTAACAGGAAGGGAACAAATTGGCTTGGTAACTTTTAAATTCGTTGTTCGATATAACATATCAAAATTTCGATATTGGATTTGCAAAAACAAGTTTAACTTGTTCGCAGGCATAAAGTTCGCTGGAAGGAACAAAAAAGCTCTATCACTTTCCGATCGAAAATTTCAAGTTAGTAAAAAAGAAGTCATTGTGAAAATCACTGGTATCCTTAGCAGGATCTATTTAAATTTCGACAACGTTGAAACAAATAATTTTGTAATATTTTCAACTAAAATTAACCTCTGCAAGTAATTGCAGAACTTAAATTCTTTCATCAATAAAGTACGTAATAATCATTTTCGCTTAATACAATAAAGGAGAAACTAAATAAAGTAATTACGAAATCTATGTGATATATGAAAGAAATATTAATTACAGCAATTACCTAAATCACTTCGTCTCCATTTCAAAATATTTAGATCTCTCTTGTAACATACCGATTGACTTCTATTCGCAAATATCAACTCCATTAAACAATTTAATTTGTTTATCTCTCCACGATACATTTCCCCAACGTTTCAATGTAAATGCAGCCAAAAATGCCTACTAAATCCAATTTTTCAAATTTCGCACTTAAACAACATTTAATTATCTAATAATTCTCTGACAACAATAACTCTAAAAATCATCGTCACTTACTGTCACACCTAAAAGAATATCATCTCAATTTTACTACCAGATATTCGAATAGGAGATGACAGAAATTTCAAATTATTTGATCTCATATCCCGAGAGAAAGAGAAAGAGAGAAAGATAAAGAGAAAAAATGGAACTTTGTCCCTTCAAAAGTCAAAGTCTGTGTCTACGTCGCATCTGAAAGCACGATATCTATCGGCTGTTGTAGAGCGCTGTATCGATCCAAATTCCAGATTCTATATTCCCAGTCGGAACAGGGGGTTCCTGTCCACCTATGCTCCGCACAGGTACTCGTGATAACACTGATAACGAATTTCGTAAAATTATACTCCACCATGAACTTCGAATAGTCGAGAAACGAAAACTTCCCTTTGCGAAAATGACCTCTTTTTTGTCGTCCACTCGTTGCTCTTTTGTCAGACAAATCTCTCAAAAAGTCAGCGATGAAAGGTCGACGACAAATGGAAAAGTAAAATTTCGATCGTTGTTTCGTGACTTCATCCGACAAAACTGATACGTAAATGGAAAGGTATTCGATCGGCGATTGATATCGCTGAAAAATTGTAGTACAGTATTCCCTGGTTATATGCACAAGGAGGGGCCCTCGATAACTGCATCGCGAGCATCCCCACCACATAGGGGGATCCCCCTCGGCGAGCCGCCACATTCAGCGACGGGGAAGTGTAACATGATACTTTCGGATCGTGTCCATGAGCCAATACTAATCGAAGGACTGAACTTTTCCGTTTTTGATTATTTTTCGTTAAAAACTTCGCTATCGTGTTTGTGACAATTTTGTGATTAAAATGATACCAAACACGACATAATTTGAGCAACATTTACTTAATATTTAAATCGCTTATTTGCTATATAGATAATTCAAACATGTCGTGTTTGGTATCATTTTAATCAGAAAATTGTCACAAATACGTTAACGAAGTTTCCAAAACGAAAAAATTGAAAATGGAAAAGTTCAATCCTCCAATTAGTATTGACACAGCGATATGTTCGGGCCGGTCCCCCTGTACGTTGGGCCTCTCTGTCTCTTCTACTATCTGTCTTTTTCTAAGCTCGGCACTCGGCTCGAGCCGTGAGATAAACACAGTGTTGACATTCAGCTACGGCCAGTGCATATAAGTTTTGCACAGGGACTCTATAGCAGTGCATATATAGAGTTTGGTAACTATTCAATGTTTACGAATTTAGAAAGGGGTAAGCAATGGGACAATGTCCCCCCCCCCCCCCCCCTCTAGAAGATGAAGGGGTTGATGGAACCGAGACTCGTCTTCGATGCACACGCGATTGACGGCGATGAGCCCGTTTATACGAACGTTTTAAGGAGCATTCTTTGCTCCATGCACGAGCTGATGAAACAAATTTTTACGATGCCTAAAGTTTGTTAAATGCCTGTGCTATGGAGAGACACGTTCCTCAAAACGTTTATACATACATACGAACAGAGTCATCGCTGTCACAGTTTTTATCCTTTATCCTTTGCATCTTCGACGGGGTGGTTTTTCACTGTTTTCCGCTTTTTAAATTCGCGGTCAACTTGAGCTGTATGAAAATACCGACTTGTTATTCACGTCAATAAAAGCACAGCAGTATCGACAGGTGTGCAATGTTTAAATGCACTGTGCTGTGTTTACGTCGCTGCTCCAATTGAGCGCCGAACTTAGAAAAGACAGTAAGTATAATTCAAACCATATCGTGTTGGGTATCATCTTAATCAGAAAAATTTCACAAACCGGAGGATAAAACTTTTCCATTTTTGATATTCCATTTTTTCGCAAATTTCGATAACGTATTTGTGAAATTTTTCTGATTAAGATGATACCCAATACGATATGCTTTGAATTATACTTACTGTCTTTTCTAAGTTCGGCGCTCAATTGGAGCAGCGACGTAAACACAGCGCAGTGCATTTAAACATTGCACACCTGTCGACACTGCTGTGCTTTTATTGACGTGAATAACAAGTCGGTATTTTCATACAGCTCAAGTTGACCGCGAATTTAAAAAGCGGAAAACAGTGAAAAACCACCCCGTCGAAGATGCAAAGGATAAAGGATAAAAACTGTGACAGCGATGACTCTGTTCGTATGTATGTACAAACGTTTTGAGGAACGTGTCTCTCCATATCACAGGCATTTAACAAACTTTAGGCATCGTAAAAATTTGTTTCATCAGCTCGTGCATGGAGCAAAGAATGCTCCTTAAAACGTTCGTAGAAACGGACTCATCGCCGTCAATCGCGTGTGCATCGAAGACGAGTCTCGGTTCCATCAACCCCTTCATCTTCTAGAGGGGGGGGGGGGGGGGGGGGGACATTGTCCCATTGCTTACCCCTTTCTAAATTCGTAAACATTGAATAGTTACCAAACTCTATATATGCACTGCTATAGAGTCCCTGTGCAAAACTTATATGCACTGGTCGTAGCTGAATGTCAACACTGTGTTTATCTCACGGCTCGAGCCGAGTGCCGAGCTTAGAAAAAGACAGATAGTAGAAGAGACAGAGAGGCCCAACGTACAGGGGGACCGGCCCGAACATATCGCTGTGTCAATACTAATTGGAGGATTGAACTTTTCCATTTTCAATTTTTTCGTTTTGGAAACTTCGTTAACGTATTTGTGACAATTTTCTGATTAAAATGATACCAAACACGACATGTTTGAATTATCTATATAGCAAATAAGCGATTTAAATATTAAGTAAATGTTGCTCAAATTATGTCGTGTTTGGTATCATTTTAATCACAAAATTGTCACAAACACGATAGCGAAGTTTTTAACGAAAAATAATCAAAAACGGAAATGTTCAGTCCTTCGATTAGTATTGGCTCATGGACACGATCGGGCCGGTCCCCCTATAGCTTAGATCTCTCTGTCTCTTCTACTGTCTGTTCTTTTCTAAGTTCACGCTCGGCTGGAGCCAGAACGTAAACACAAAATAGAAACCACCACTTCGTAACTCCACAGTTTCGGTCCCGAATTCTGTGCATATATCCAGGGTTTACTGTATTTCATTTCGGAAACTTTTCCATCGTGTTTTTCCGCATCGGTGGATTTTTCGTTTATTTGCTTTAATTAAAACCAAACTCGGCCGATGGAACGTTGAATTTACAGGATGGAAAAAAAAGGGGAGAATGAATTGGAATTCACAAAAATTTGAAGTTGAATTTACCAAGGTTTTTTTTTTACCCCCCGATGAATATTGTTCGAGTATGTAAATTTTGGTATTGTACGATAATAGAGGAAATTCGATGGTAGAAGGGCGAAATTGGAGAGGATGTTAATTCATTAAATAACATGGTTTTCAGTGCTACCTATCTCGGGGGATGTATGTACTTCTTCGAAAAAGTTCTCCCTGGGTGAACACTGTGTAATCTCTGCCCCGTAAACTAATTTCATTTCCTGAAACACGGGAATTAAGCTTCGATCTGTTTGCCTTGCTATCGTTAAAACTTTATGGGCCTTAATGAATTAACGGTGTGACCTTTTCGTGCCTTTTTTTTGCTCCCCTTTTTTTTGTCAAATGTCCCGCCACGGGGAGTAAAGTAAAATTGACCTTCGACTTTCCACGTAATCTATGCATTTCGAATGTCGTAAAAAAGAAAAAGGAGATAAAAAAACCTGTGGAATATCCACGAATTTCATGACGAACTTTTCAACTATAGGAGAAAGAGGAATAAATTACATTTATTCTACGTCCAAAAATGTATGAGCTGGAGAGAAAATTTTGAATATAATTTACACAGAGGAAACCATAGTAACGATTAATTTCTAGGCGAACAATATGGAAGGATAATTATATTAATATATTATTAATAAGGGGTGTGTACGTTGCACTGACGTACCTAATATTGAAAATTGAAAATTCGAAGTTCTCTCGAATACCGAATTTCGATAAATATCAACGAAACTAGGGTAACATAAGGCTCCTTATCAGTGAGAGATTAGAGAATTCGGTGTGCTATCAGAGACAGGTAACCATGGTCTGTTTTACCCACCCTCGGATAAAATGCCTTTCATGAAAGTCCATCGATCGTTTCAACCCTTACCGACATCGATGTCGGTACGTGCAACCCTCCAATGGTATCTCTGAGAACCAAAATTTATTTTTTGATAACAATTGAAAAGCACATTTCCAAAGCAACCCTCGAATGGTATCTATCTCTGAGAACTGAAACGCATTTTTTGGCAACAATTGAAAAGCAGATTTCCAATGCTACCCTCGAGTGGTATCCAATCTAGGGAACAATGGGTTAATCTCCTTTTTGATAGCAATTGAAAATCAGAGTTTCAATACGATCTTCTATTGGTATTCACCCTCGATAATCGAGTGTGCAATTGGTACCAGGTAAAGATGCTGATGATAAAAGCAATTGCAAATAAAATCTGACAAGGGTTGGTTCCGTTTTGGATGATGCAGATGAAGAATGTTACGATAAAATGGGGTAGTTTCTTAGCGACTGTAGAATACGTATCATTTGAGATTGATGTACTGGATGTTTTGGGATTGGAAAATATTTTATGGGGATGATAACAGCAAGTAAAATAGAGCGATAATATGACAAGGGTTGGTTCTGTTTTGGATGATGCAGATGAAGAATGTTACGATAAAATGGGGTAGTTTCTTAGCGACTGTAGAATACGTATCATTTGAGATTGATGTACTGGATGTTTTGGGATTGGAAAATATTTTATGGGGATGATAACAGCAAGTAAAATAGAGCGATAATATGACATGTTATCGATATTGTTGCTGAAGATATCGGCAGATGTTTAGCATTAAAATATTTCACCCTCCGACATCTGTGGATTTAAACTTATCGCGCTGAAATAAACATTGAAATTTAAAGGATGAATATTTGACTACCAAACGTCAGGGATTTTAGAAAGACACTTAAAAAATAAGCTGTTCAAAAATCGTCAAAAGATTAAAAACAATCAAAAGATAATTGTCAAAAACGCCATTTAAAAAATATCGAGAGTCTACCTCAAATCTAACTTAAACCTCGCGACAAAAAAGGGCTAATCTAAGCCCTGTATCTACTTTTTCCTCTAATTCAAATAATTATCAACACAACATGCAGCTATAAACTGTCTTAAACAGTCCAATTTTTAATCAACTCCGCAAAATAGGTCTACGATATCAAAATATACAAATTTTCAACTTAGATCTTCGATTCTTTCTTCGATAGAAATTAGGGTTATCGAAACATAAAATTTTTGCACCTATTAACCAGCTGACACACAGAAAATTGACGCGTTTACCCTATCGTCCGTGCGTGTCCACTTTTGGATGTACGTCCGACTATTTTGACAGACCCTATTCGCTCGATTCATGGCAAACGAAATTCTATTTACGATGGCTGACATCGAAGAAGACGAATAACGTCGCATCTAGCTAAGTTAGAGTACTCCTTACCCCGTTTATTGCTTCATTACGTCCTCGGTACGATATTAAGCGTGGGTGGAAGTGTTTTTATCTCGCGGTTCTATCGATCGACACTGGAATTAAAGTTCATTACGGAGACATTTTTAGCGGTTATCGAAATTGACTTTCCCGCGGCGTTTTGATGTTGCGTTAAAATGACGAATAATGTTATCGTTTCGATCATTAAATTTGCATTGCTCGAGGAATAACGTTTTGAAGGATGGGACGAATTTAACTGTTTAATTTGAATAATTATTGCTGCCATTATGAATGCTCAATTCGAAAACTATGGTAAAATAGGGAAAAAGAGTGTTCCTTGTGGAGTCATTAACACTAGATTTACTAGCGTGAAATCTACTATATTTAAATATGTTAAACATGTACCTCAAAGCAAGGAAAATTAAGATGCGGAAGAGATGATAGATTCGGTAATTTATGTTTTATACGATGGACGAAGAATATTTATTCTACGGCTCTCTCATAAACCCGTAGAATTTTTGGAAAAAATTGTGCACCAGTCATTTTGACTGGTTTGGTAAATCTAGTGTTAACGAGAAATGGGGAATAATTCTTTTGTTGAAAATTGTAAAACTTGTGCAACTGGTGTAGAACTTCAGATTCTAAAATCAGCGGACGAAACGTTCGTAGTGGCTGTGGTGGATATAAAGTCAAAGGCTCAGGTTCCCAATTAGTGGGCCCGAGTTCGAATTTCTTCTACCCCTGAGAGATATTTCTCAAATTGTCCTAAATATATCACAGCGTGTCAAACTTTCGATTCAGACGAAATAATCATAAGAATTACATTAAAAAAAATAACAAAAATGAATGAAAAGCACAGAATTAACACTAAACCTACCAATGCGGTCATAATGACCGCTTCGCAATTTTTTCAAAAAACTACCTAAATTGATAGGGGAACCGTGAAGTAAAAATTCTACTTCTATCATATAAAGCCTAAATTAGTTAATTAACTAATCCTTTCACTTCTTGATGTATCTTTTTTCGAAATTCTTGTTTAATAAATTAAAATTTTAGTAGATATAACGTCGGTAGTTTTAGTGGTAAGTCTATCCTGACACTCTGCGGAAAAAGAAGAATTATAATTACACCAACAAATTCTTATATAAATACACCACAAACTATAGCACAAAAGAGGGAAGAAAATCAAACAGAAACACCATTAACTTCTACCTTCTCTCGAATTCAATCAGCAAGAACGCAATCGTCGCTCGTAAAAATTCTACTGAGAATGAATTCATAGAAAACACATCAGAAATCCATCGGTCGTTAATCGAAACTCGTTATCAAACAACTGTTGCTGTAACACGCACCCTCACCCCTTTCAGATTCCATTGGATACTCGATAACCCGCTGAATACATTACGCAACGAGATCGATATTATCCAATCGTCATGATAATTCGTCACCGACGATAATTCCATTAACATGATTCAACGAGCCTGAATTTTCAGTTTGATCATTCCCCAAGCATTTAGCATGGAAATGCAAAGGGCCACTTGAAATTCGATTAAAATCGAATATCCGCGACGAGGGATAAAACGTAAGGGTGAAAATCACCTTGGTATTCGTTCGAAATAAATCAACTTCTCGAGATTACGTCAGGTCGAACGTTGCTCGAATACAAATACTCGGGTGTGTGTTCCGGGTAAAGAATGAAGGTAATTAACGAGGTGAAACAAACGGCGGATGCTATTAACCCTAATACAAATAGTCCAGTAATTACGCAGCGTTTTAGTATCCTGTTGACAGTTCATTAATGGTGAGTAAATTGTTAATTGGTGCTTATTCTTTGATGTGCCGTGCGTGTTAAATGAATTGAAAGTAGCATAACTGACGTATCTTCAGGGAGAATCTTTTTGCGGGGGTGGTTTGACGAAGTTTCAGGAACCTTTGGATATTTCGTTTTGAGTTCGATCGACGAATACGAGGGTGAATGATTTTTCGCGAGTTTCCTATAGTCGAGGGAGAAGTTTCTTTGGAAGGGTGAGGATTCTGAATCGAACTCACTAATTTCAAGTTGGAGTCTGCCATTGCGGCGAGAAGTTTTGGGTTTGGTGTGAATATTTTATGAAGCTATGGGAATGACAGTTCTGTCGATAGGATAATACTTTTAATTCAGTCCGTTCTTCGTACGACATTTAATTTGGCAGTGGTGTAATGAGTTTCGTTTTGTTCTGGAATCTATCGTAATTAAATCACGGTGAATAAAAGTTTTAGAGCGTATTAGATGTAAATTTAAATCGAAAGAGAATTCTATGCTGAAAATACTGAATGTTGGGCAATGTAGTTTTAAACTTTGCTATCGACATGTAGAAAATTGACAAATTGTAATCCTTTTACGTGGTGACGAGATAAAACTTCGACGTTATCGTGATAGCTCGTGCACGTTGAATAACGATCGTATTTTCCGATTAATCGGAAGATCAAACCATTTGTGAAATGGACGGAGGAATTGAACGTAACGACGGAAATGATTAATTATAACGAGTATTACATTACGGTTGACATAGTACTCTATATTATGGGACAATTTTCGACACCGAAACGGGGTTATCTGATATTGAAACGATAGGTCAATGATTTTATTAAACTTTCCAATATATATGTGCGATGCTTAAAGGTTTCTCACTCAATGTACTTATTTCTTTGATAACATATTCAATTGCAACTTTAACGGACTTTAATTAATTTTAAATTAATTTAGGTCATTGAGGGGTGTCTTTTAAATATATACTTACGATAATCTACTTATTTAATAGATATTGTTACGAAGCACCCAGTAGATTCAATGTTACTGGGTAATGAGACATGTCAATTGTTTGTTAAATAAAAAGAGTAGAGATTCTACGGTCGGAAGTCCTGGTAGACGGACGTGTTCTCTTAAATAAAACTTATCGCTTTTTAATTGTGTTCTATTTAATTATGTTTAAAAGGACAAGACGTGCGCGGTCGACTCGTGACAATACTATATATAACTGCAATATTTGTTGGTTTTAATTAATTTTAGGTTGCAAAAGAGTATATCACAAGAGATATAAATTTCTAACATTTGAAGGAATAGAATCACACCGCCTTTTCACGATAAAAGTAACTGGAATATTATTAATTTCTTTTAATTACGATACAAAATTAAGTATCTATGAAAGTCTTTTTCCGTTTTTAAGAACAATAGAATATTCGTTCAAAGTTTAGCTTTCCGCAACACAGTCAGTTTGCATTAGAGTGTTTTCGCAGTTCCAATTGTTACGATAAATCTGTCGTTACCGTGCGCTGTAACAATAGCACTTGAAATGCATTGTTACTTAATCGAAATCACCACAGAAAACTTGTAATATGCGCCCTTACGAGTTGCAAATTCACACGTCTAAAACGTAGTGAGACACGCGCGAAATATGTACATAGTTGACCTTTCTGCATGAAGGTACGTGTCAATGATAGTCCCCTACGTGCTCGGAATAAATTCAAACTGTACATACAATGAACAAAGAAATTACCATAATAAACGGAACGCTTGATTGTGCAAACACTTCCTACACCATATATTCTCGCGAATTTCTCTTTAATCCCACAAGACGTACAGCTTCGTACACTTTGGAAAGTCGAATAGAAATTTCCCGGAATATCTACAATTATAAAACTATCATCGTTCTACCACAGAACATAAAATATCTACATATCAATATTAATTCCTATCCGATAGAAAAATATTAGGTATAAGGGAAAGTTCTGTCGTTTTTGAATACGTGCACTTTTATGCGTTGTCTTTCCTTAATAAGAATTCTGATCCGACTGAAACCAATTTAAACACTTAGATTAGTATATGATTAATGATTTATACACATTTTTCGTATTTTAGTTAGTTTTTTTAAACTTGTAAAACTCTTACCGTGAGTGAAAAAAAAGTGCATTTAAGACATTGCGTGTTGTATGAGTTGCAAAAAGGGAATAACGCGATGGAATCAAAAAAATGCTTGTGTGACGTGTTTGGAGAGCATGCAGTAATAGTTCGATAATGGCAAAGATGGTTTGCGAAATTTCGTTTGGGTGATTTTTCTTTGAAAAATGAACCCAAATCAGGAACAAATCCCACGTTAACTTCCACAGAAATGGGCTTCAAGCATGAAATTCATCAGACTACTGCTTTGGATCACATTAAAAGACTTAACTTTCTGTCCAAAATCTCTGTTTGGATGCCACATGAATTAAAAACGACAGAATTTTCCCTTACACATAATATTAGATTGTCCTGATCATACTGCGACGGCTTTCCTGATCTGGGTTCATCTTTCAAAGAAAAATCACCCGAATGAAATTTCGCAAACCATCTTTGACATTTTTGAACTGTTACTGCATCCTCTCGAAACACTTCACACAAGTTTTTTTTTCCTTTCATAGCGTTATTCCCTTTTTGCAACTCATACAACATGTAATGTCTTAAGTGCACTTTTTCTTCACTCATATTAAGAGTTCTACAAGTTTAAAAAACTGACTAAAATACAAAAAAATGTGTATAAATCATCAATCATATACTAATCTAAGTATTTAAATTGGTTTCAGTCGGATCAGAATTCTTACTAAGAAAAGACAACGCATAAAAGTGCACGTGTTCAAAAACGACAGAACTTTCCCTTATACCTAATAGTTCATTTTCATTACGATAAAGAAAAGCATAACCATAAATAAATGACAAAAATTCCCCAACAAAATTTCCACCTCAAAATAACTTTTAAAAGAGCTGCAACGACCTTTCCAATCTATCCTTGCCGCAATCAAATTTGTTCATTACGTTACACAGAAATACTGTGGAAAAATTTGCAATTCCAACCACCAGCGACGAACGAATCTCGTTCGCCATTCTCGCATGAATTCGTGCGCATAAAGGGTAGACAAATTAACACAATAACGTAATAACAGGAATCTCTCATTGTACGTTACCCTGGACTGAACGGCGTAATAGTTCTTTTGTGGTCTCCAGCAATCAAGCACGTGCGAGGCCGCAGTGCAATCCTCTTGTAAACGACTGTCCTCTTGCAAACGTCGATCTCCGTGTAAACGGCGTTCCTGGTGGCGATTTTCCGCTCTCTTCGTCGTTGGTGGATCTGGCCAGCGATCGAGATTGCTCCAGTATTTCCCCTTACGTTTCATCGAGTAATATCGATAAACGACTATAGTAACAGCCACGACGAGGGCAAGGCCCGTGCCGGCCGCTGCCCCGAATACCGCGGATGAAACCATTTTTCTTTCCCCTTCGCAGCCCTTGCTGCCCTTTTATGTCACTGGAATTACCGATGCGGGCTCCTTTGCGATATTCTTCGTCGAATCTGAAACATAAAGGGGACGAGATGGTTAGAGGAGAAAATAACGAGCATTGGGGTTGCGGTTGGGTTATTTTTTTTTTAGATAGGATTGAGCGTGGGTTGTTGTATTGAAAAATTGGTGATATTTTTTTCTGCGGGGAAAAGGTAAATTATTATTGTCTCGTGATGTTTATTGAAACGAAATTTTGTTTATTATCGTCACGTATTTATAGGGTGGATAGGGTGAAGGGAAAATAAGTGTTTAGGGGTATTTTGCAGATTTTATGTTAGTCGAGTTTTACTGGTTGGATTTTAATACTAGATTTTATAGTTATTGCAAATTTAGAAGTTGTTTCATTGAATTTAGTGGGAAGAATTGGGGGAAAATAGAGATGTTCTTTTTAGGAGAGGAAGGAATTTAAATTTAGAGGAATCATTCATGGAAATCGGACAGATAATATTATTTTTCTATTAGCATTATCATCGTTTCTGCGAGACTGAATCGTTATTGCCTTTATTCAGTGAATTTATTCTCAAATGGAATTTCACGCTTTGTACAGGACAAATGGCTGAGGCGAGGTAACCTGCGTAAAAATCTTGAGAAATTGTCGCCTTATTTCCTGGTATTTTCTCTGCAATCGTCTTCTTCCCCGTAGATGCATTTAAATATCTATCAAGTCTCCTTGTTCGTTCGTTTTCATGCAACTTTCAGTATCAAACTCTTTGAAGAACCAAAGACTCGAACATTTTTCTAACGAAAGACTTCCAATGTATAAAAATTGTACAAAAAATAATAATAAATTTCTCTGTCAATATAATAATTAACATATAATTTTTTCTTCCACTTTTTCCCGTCTCCTTTCAACGAAGTTCAAGGTTACTCCGAAGCCTGGAGACTTAATACACGACTTTAATTATCTCTGTGGGATGGAAAGTAACACCTGAGGGAACTTAATGAACCTCCCTCGCCTCCAAGGGCGAAATTCAATGCCTAATGTGGTAATTCCGAAAAAGAAGCGACGGAACAATAAACAGAGCTTTAGTAAGACCGTTGTCATACATCTTTCACCGTCGGAGTTCTCTTACTGCCGCATTTACGAGGGTTTCCTCGACACCATAGACCGTTAAGACCGAATGAGCGGACAATCGTCGATGGCAATGGGAAGATAGCGAAGAAAACTTACGAGCTGTTTCACAAAGATGTCTTCGTTTTCGCAGAATCAACGACAAAATGTCCTGATCGATCGGTCTGCAAGATTCGATATTTATTGAGCGCAATTGTACGTTTTCTTATCGATTGTAAAAAGGATGGTGGAAATAATATTGAAAGAAAATTGAGGACGTGGAATAAAGTTACGCAAGGAAGCATCGAACAGGAAGGTTATATTGTAAGAATTTACGAACCGCTACGTGGAAACAGTCTGAGAAGTTTTATGCATATTTTATGCGTGCATGTATTGTTGCCATGTAGAATTTAATTTCGTTGATTTTATTGTAGCTAATGTAATATCCTTTATAATATGACAGTGTATGGAATATAAGCAAGGAATTTACGAGATTATAAACCTTTTAGCTACGGAAACATCTGTCGAGATGTCTTAACCGCAGAGAGCTCGCTAGCGACTCGACGTGTCTGACCAATGCTGGGGATTAACCACTTGATATAATAGTGTCCTTGTTAAATCCCATCATGGGTGAAGCTTTACAACAACGAGGAACATTTCTCCTAATGTCAGAAGTATTTCACATATCTGAAGGGAAAAAAATTTCTTTACAACTGTAATTTTACTGTTGTGCCCCTTTAAGAAAAATTCTTAAGAGTCGAAGGAATGAAGTAGGCTCGAGCGTGATATCTTAAGTTCACATTTAACCCTTTGCACTCCGAATTATATTTCAATTTTCTTACCAGTAGCTCCCAACGCTTTTAAGTATTTTGTTTCAATTTTACTTGATCTGAAAAATAGGGTAATTTAAGAAAATAAAGTATCTTGTAATTTACAAGTGCATGATATCTCTTGAAACAATTTTTAGGATGCAATCCCGGTTTTCTTTCGTATGTTAACATCTATTGGTTTGGACTTGAAAAAATATCGAGTATGATTTGACAAAGGAGTTCCTGTGATACAAACTAATGTCGAGTTAGACTCGACATAGGAGCGCAAAGGGTTAATATAAACAACTGTGCTAGTGACTGCCGTTGGAGTTCGTTTTAATACCATTATTCATTATTATTATCATTACTGTTATCATCATTATTATATTATACTACTCAATATTTTCATTTATCTAAATATATATACTCTCGTTTTGTTTTTGTTAATCTGTGCAGTGAAGTTATTGACTATTTAATGTCCCTTACTACATTACTGTGGGATCGGGGCGGAGAAGCCCTCCTATATAGAACTTAGGAGAAAAGGACGTAAAAAAGAAATTGTCATCAGGGAGAGGTCACTGGCGCAGTGGTTCCGCGACGACCCAGGTGATCGTCGACGTTAAGCTACTCTGGTCGAGTTGCTGCCTTGGATGGGTTGCCGTGCGCCTCTCGTTTCTTTTTCACGATCCTATATTACTATAATTTTGTATTACGTATCTCGAGTAAAATTTGTTGCATGTTTGTCACTCAAATAAAAATTGCACCAGCGATTAGTCAAAAAGGGGTATTATTGATAAAGTTTATTAATAAATTGTATTTAATAGATTGAAATATTTTATAAATCAATGTTCGAACTATTTCAAATTACAGATGTAATATTTAATACATCAAAGTTACCTTGGAATTTGATTAATTTCTCCGTTAATTTCGCGGTATGTACGAAATTTCGATGCATTTCCAATGCAAAGCGAATAATGTCCTGGGATGCGTTTCCAGTTCTTGCGTTAATGCTATTACAACTGACCTCAATTTGCCACTGTGCATCTAACAATTCTGGTAGTAGGAACTGATGCACCTTCTATCGCATCATGGATTTTCTCTCGCACCATGCTTTCCAGGATTTTCCATCGATGCGTGCTCACATCGATGGTGAACGTGTACTTCAAGTTGTGCAAAGTCTCTTTACCAACTTTGATTGATATTTTGCAAATTTCACGAAACAAAACTCGTCCCGTCGCTATTTCATGCGGTAACTTCAACATTTGTCATAGCAATTTTATGAAAGTGTTATAGAAATAATATCAAGTGTACACATTCACTGATTTTTTTTTTAAATATTATCCACTTCAATTCGCTCCCTCAATTTCCCTCCAATTCATACCAATTAAAGCAAATGAATTTTCTATCACGAAATATTTGCAATATCCGCGAGCAATGAAGAATTCTTTAGCTATTTACAAAAAAGAATTCTTTTAAATTAAACGAAAAACCTAATCGTTGAAAATTTCATGAGAAAAAGATATTCCGAGTTTATTAACACTAGATTTACGGAGCCAATTTGCCTCATTCAAAATTTAACCCCTTGTCCTACGATTTGTTTTGTGACTATCTCCGCTATAGTTCATAATTTAATTGCTACAATAAAAATTGATCAGTGATTCCTGAGATATTGTATGATTTAACTCAATATTAATACTGTAGAAATAATTATGTGTTGCCTTTATCATTAAGGCACATTATCGTGTTGCCTTTCATTAATATTTTCAATTTTATAGCTTTTGCAAAAATTGAAAATTTTGTTATTACAATTATCTCATGGCGAGTGTCACTCGTCATTGTATGACAAGGGGTTAATTACTATTTATATAATATATTGGTTGGTTAATTTTTTAATAATAATTCTTTCATTTCAATTGATTTGAAACTATTTTCTTTGTAAAAAACTTCGATTTTCTTGTATGAGTCAAATTGGCTCACTTTAGAAAAATAGGTAGGTATATCAACATCCGTAAATCTAGCGTTATGGTAGAAAATTGTGAAAACTTGAAAGAGGAAATATCGCAATAGAATTTTAAATCGTTGACCTTTCGACCATTTGTAATCATTGATAATTGAGAGAAACGTGGCGTTTACAGTTTCTATAGAGCTCTCGAAAATTTTATTAATCCCATGGCATAAATGTGTACATCTAGTCGCGTATTAAATTTCGACCAACATCGTGCAATTTCCCGGCCGAATAGAGCGGTTTCCTCTCTGCACATGCACTCGGCCGGAGGTTCAGGGAGCTCGTTGAACTCTGAAGCTGACATCTTGATCTGTGTCACCGTGCATTCACCGTGGATTAATCTATTCAGTTGCTATGGCAATAGCTCGTAGGTGATTTTAGTTCTATGCACCACGATGAAGTTTGACGGGGGAAAAATTTTTACTCTCCGACGAGGCGCGGAGCGTGCACGATAATTCTATCGATGTTTCGTTAAAAACTCTTGTTACTACTCGCAAAATTGCCCGTTGCGACTGGGGAATAATTTAGAAAATATTCAAAATTATATATTTTTTTAATGTTTTTCTTTTTCACAGTAAGTACTGAGTGTTACATTTTTAAAAAATTCTGAATATGGAGAGAGAAAAAAGTTGGAGGGAAAATGAGAAAAAATTTTTCTAACGTTCCAAGTAACTTTGGAATGTTTGCTTTTGCAAGGGTAAATTGAAATAAGTACATTTTATTAGAATTTTAAATAGAACGTTGAACTCTGTATGAATTTTTATGAATTTAACTCTTTACGAATTTATGAAGTTTGTGAAATGAAATTTTCAAGGCGAGTGAAATCATTGAATTTCTCTCAATTCTGAGAGTTTAATTCCACTTCGAATTGCAAGTCAACTGCACTTCTCCCTTCTCGAACAATCACCACGTCAGACCTCCTTCAAAACTCGTGTACCTTTTGATCAACCATCTTCGGGTGAAATAGTTCGAATACTAGACCGGTTAACCAAACCGCTTCGACACAGTACAATATTCTCGATGGAAACCGAAATTTCTAGCAATACCTAGTCAGAATTTCCACGATAGTTTATCCTAACATTCCACAGTTCAATAACCGCTTCTCATTGGATTCTGTAATATCGTAAACCCGCGACGTTAAGGAACGGAATTTTCGCAACAGGAATTCGCGTACGTTTGGAATTTCAATCAACGTTGATTTCTGTTCTACCTGAAAAATATGCATCCCACTGAAATTCCCAGTTTCGTTTTGTTCCAATTTCACGGCTGAAAATATTCCCGGATATTTTTTCTCCCGGTCGGTGGCGAGGAAAAATTCAACAGGAGGATAAATCACGACAACGAGAGGACAGATGCGACATCGGTCGAAACGAGATAAACCATAGAGATTTCAGTCTTAATGAAAACCGTCGCAATGTCTCCGAAGAATATTACGGAAGGAAAGAAACTTGGAATAAAAACGACGATGAAACGAGAACATCTACGGGGATTACTCTCAAACGGATGATTATTGTTACAAAATCTAAATCTTCCTAAGGGATAATTCTCTTCAGAAATGTGTCGTGAACGAGACGATTGTCATTTACTAAAAACATTAATTTGTATTTACGTATGTACTTAATATCACGACTCCTTTGTACCATAAATGTCAAAGGATTATTATTAGATAAAAATCTTCCGTCAATTTCGTTCCAACAACCACTAAATTTTCACAACCCCATCGAGAACATCTGACATATTTCACCGTGCAAAGAACAAAGAAAGAGGAATTGGAAAAAAAGAATCAGAAGAACAATTCGAAATGAAAGGACACTTAGGATGAGAGGAAGAAAACAAAGAATCAACTTGGGTGGAGTTATTGCAAGAAAAAAAGTTCACTGGAAGCTATGGTATTCTTAATACTTCCACGGTTGTCTCTTGGATGCTGTACCATTTCATATCTTCGAGAAAATTTTTATTTCCCAAGTGCATGGACGGCCGGAAGTCCTCCTTTGTCTCGCGGTTGTAGTACAACGCGTGGGCGTTGCTTCGTTCGATCGAGAAAATAATCCGTTCTGTCTTTCTTCGTTTTTCCACGTGTGTACATAATGTAACCCCTTGTTACAACGGCAGCTACGTGATTTTTATTCAGCTCCTCGCCCCCTCAGGGATGAAAAAGACCGGGGATCAGCGTATAAACATTGTCGAGGGGCAATTTTCATTCTCGATCGCATGACGGGTTAAAAAAACATTTACGCGAGATAAATGACCAAGTGGATGGTGGATGCTATCGTTCTGAAACTCTTTTTTGCACTTTTTCTGTTTAATCTCACAGCTGAGGGTCTTTCTCTTCTTGTTTTGATGTAAACGATTAATCTTTTTTTACAGGGAGATGCTTCGAAGCGAAATGAAATTATTGTTTGCCTTGTACTTCGTGAAGGTAGATATTTGTTTCGGTTTTTGAAGGAAATCTATCTTGATGGGCTATGCAGCGAAATTTATGTTAACGAATGTGATAATTGCATTTTAACTCATAGAGTAGCTTTTTCTAAACTTTGGTCCGCAGCCGAGTACCTGTCCGTGGAGAAACATTGAATAAAGTGTATTTAAAATAAAGAACTTGATTTTTTATTAACTCATTTATCAAAAATTCAAATTAGAACTTTATATATATTATTTTTACAGGATATATAGTTTTTGTATGAAACAGGGCCATGTAAAAATTTCACAAAAAATGCTGGTTTGCGGTCGAAAAAGTTTTCGAAACGCTGTTACACAGAAGTACTAATAACTTATTAGAACTGCGATTTTAATATTAAAGTAATTTTAAGAATTCATTTTGTTAAGTGTGGTTTTTATTTCTTAATTTTAATAATCCTTAAAAAATGAGAAATACGACGTTGTGAAATATTTTATGGGACACGAAGAGGTACGAAATTAAAGAAGATTATTGAGCCCTTAAACGTCGCGCTCCATTGGCTAGGATAAAACAAATTGTCATATTTCGAATTTTGCGATCTCGGAAACGAAATGAAATTTCACAGAGCTACTACGACTGGGTAAAAGCGAATTAGCTGAATAAATTCTACGGAGAGTAGAAACAAGACAGGATACCAGAGTAGCCAGTTACGACGATAATTTCTTTTATTGTTCCTGTAAATTAACAAACGTTTCCACAGACTCCTGCGTTTTTACTTTTCTGCTGTACGCTTTTTTTATATTTCAATAAAGTTCAACTTTCAGTATAACCGCGACAAGACGTATCGATCCTTTGTTAATTGCTTTGTCGGTAAAACGCTACAACCCTTCGAACCTTAGTAATCCATTTTTAAAACCGGTGTATTTTCATTTAAAGCATCTGGAGATTAAACACCTTGGGAAATTATCAATTATCCGAAAAATAATTCTCGAAAGAAATATCGAACACGCTATAATTCTACCTGATAAAGTTTTATTATACTACTTTCTCTTTGAATAATATTTAACAAAGATTACCCATTAGTTTAATTATTTCCAATCAAATTAATTGCTACATTAAAAAATTAACGTTTCTTCTTCGTTTCTCCTTTGCATAATTTTTTATTACGACACTTTTAACTTCATCAGTCTTTCCTTCAATTATTTTACAATTAACACTAAACCTACCAAGGCGGTCATATGACTGCTTCGCAATTTTTTCAAAAAACTACCTAAATTGATAGGGGAACCGTGAAGTAAAAATTCTACTTCTACCATATAAAGCCTCAATGAGTTAATTAACTAATCCTTTCACTTCTTGATTTATCTTTTTTCGAAGTGCTTGTTCAATAAATTTGAATTTTAGTAGATATAACGTCGGTACTTTTAGTGTTAAGGAATATCTCAGAAAAAAATGTACCTTAAAAATTACTTTTTATTCAAACCTTCTCCTATTAACAAGTCAATACCAACTGTTTGTAATTTAGACATTTCTTCCGAACAACTTCTCTCAAATGAAATGAGCTTCCTCGGTCATTCCCATCTCATGATCTCAATTAAAAAAGTTTCCCCGATCTATCAACTAAATATTCCTACTTCCGAGTTAATAAATATCTACCTAATACAAACTAACGATCGCAGAAACGAAGGCAGGTTTCACATAAACGATGCACCCCGAGTGTCGCGCGAAGTCCATAAATATTCAGAAATGTTAATACCCCCACGCGAAAGTTTCAACCTGGAAAATGCACTTTTGATATTGACACTAGTCCCCGCGCAAACTAACTTTGCGCGTTGGGAACTACTTACTTAAATAACGAGCACCGATCCATTTCCCATTCGCGACGTGACTGAAAATCCGAACGGGGGATAAGAAAAGTTTCAATAGAGAGAAGAGAACGAGAGAGAGATCGGACACAGTTGAGATATCTTTTCAGATTAATACCGCGCTCTAGCTACGCGGAGATGAAAACTCGAGGAATCGAGAGAAGTTTAAACAATGATGAGCACGATCCGGACAAATTGCATTCAGTTATTTGCAAGTACTCGAGCATTGCGTGTAGAGTGTAGAGATGGTAAGTTGATGAGACTATGATCTAAAAGCACAGGAGTAAAAGGATTAAGCTGCTTTGTTTCTCTTTATTTTTCAGCTTGTACCATGTGTAACATCATGGTGTCACCTGTACTTGCAAACTCTCGGTGAAATTCTATGCGATTTTGAATTATTGATATTTAAGGGTTTAGAGGTACATTTGGAATTTGAATTGTAGTGTAAAATATGTTAATTAGTAACGAGTTTATTTTTACTTTTAATGATTTGACTTTGTAAAGATGGAAGTTTGGAAGAAGTTTCACTTGGATGTAAATGATCAAATAAACGAAATAGAGCGGAAATTCAGAGTGTTAATTGTTATCATCATTTCTCCTGGGATCTACGGTTTTAGGTAAGTCCACTAATTGGTGGATGGAGACTTTAACCGGATGCACACCATAAGCCGTTACCAAGCTGCTTGCTTCCCCCTAGCGATTCCATTGTACAACGTGTACCATTTACACGTCTATGGAATGTACGTACGAGCTGAATGCAAATTGTTTTTTGCAAGTATATTTTTAAATTACAATTCTGTTCCTACATATGTTATTATTAGATAATAATTTAGTGTAATATTTATTTGAAATTGAATCTTGTCAATGAACACTTTTTTTAGTTTGTCACATTAACAATTATTATTATACTGTGCTTTTAATCTTAACGAGAAAAATTCTGAAGCAATGATTGAAGAATGTTTCGAGTTTCTTTTGTGTAAAATTGAAGGTATAATTCTGTTAATCGACCAGCACGAAGAATTGTAGAGACGTTCATGAAGAATGTATCGTCTTGAAAGTCGAAGCTCAAAGATTTCTCTGTAATTACGAACTTCCACGTTCAATTTGTCTGATTGCGTTCTTACGAGCAATTTAATGCGATTTTCAGGAGCACGTTTTCGAAAATTGGAGCAGAATCGTAGAAAATAGCGGGTAATATTTCATCGATCTTGCGTTCAAGATAAAGCTTGTTAGATGAAAGGTATTTTCGAAGGAAAGTTAGAACAAATTTACCTTTACCTATGAATTTTCGATGATGGCTTTTACAGTTAATTGGTTGCATTTCATTTGGCCTGTTTCATTTGAAATGAATTATTAAACATCGACGATCAATTTCTATATTTCGATAATATTGAATTTAATTTAACGACAATTTTTTGAGGTGGAGAATTTAATATCGTAGAGTAGGATAACGAGAGGCTAAATTAGAATATTCAAACGCCATTAAACGATGACATATGCAAACTTCATTTTCGAGGGCGGCAAAAAGTCTACAGTCAATTCGACAACGCCAAGGGAAAATGTATTATGGAAAGTTAAACGGAAAGCAGGAGAAATGAAATAACCTTAATTTATCAAAACTCACTTAAATCCCCGTCAGATTTCAAATATACGCTGAAACTTTTGACCGTTTCGAAGTGTTTCACGTGAAGAAGTCTGAATTTATAAATTCCCACGTTTCGAAAATTAACAGCGAATAGTATTTCAGTATTTTTTATTACCAACTGCCATTGTTTAAATTTGAACAGCATATTTTTATAATTTCGAAGATATATTTCTAATTATTTGTAATTATATTATTAATATATTTATGATTATTTAAATCGAATTTACAATTTTAGTAATTTTATTCTTCTATTACGGGTTTTTCAGAATGGTATAATGAACATTTTTCTCGCAAATCCATGAAAAGTTTTTAAAAGACTCGTATCTTCTACAGATCTGCGATAAATCGAAGAGAAAATTTCCTTCTTCGCAGAAAGAACCGTAAGCTTTTCCAAACGGCGATAAAAGTATCCCCCATGGAATAATCGCGGGGTTTCACGTACAACTTGCAAGGAAAGTTCTCAAAGAACGGTAGAAAAAAATTACTTGTGTGTTTTGCATTTTCAATGGACAGTTGGAAATCTCTTGATACTTTGAGAGGAGGAAACATGTGTACAAATCCAATGATGTTTTTCCAGCAACGTTTCGAAGCTGCTGGAAGTCGTCACGAAGAAACTTAATCTTCCTCCTACGCTGAAACTTCACCCTTGTTTATCCTTCCATTTTCATCCCATCTTTCGACTCTTCACGAAGGAAAAACACCAGGATAAATAACACTCGGGAATTCTCGAGAAACGTGTAATATTCCATAACTGTTGAACAAAAACTTAGCAACGAATTCTTTAAGATGAAATGAAAATTCATTCGACAAAAGGGGTGAAAAATTGGAGAACAATAATTGTTCAATGGCGATGGAGAACGATTATCTGTACGATTAATTGTTGGCACTTTTACTAATCTTTGTTATTGCACTTTTTCTTCTACGAAGTAACTTAAACCTTTTATCCTCCGAATTTGACCTCTGTTTACCCTTCTATTTCTACTTCACAACCCTTCGTTTAATCTACCTTTAGGACTATCGATCAAGATAAATAAATGCACGAAAACAAGTACTAAAATACCAAAATATTTTATCAACTTCAGACACAGAGGCACAGCTTCGAGTAATTACGAGGACCATCAAACTGGAGAACAATCGCTCTTCAAGGGTTAATTGGAGCTATGGTAGCTACAGCACTAAAGCGTCGGACTGCCAATTAGCAAGTCCATGTTCGCACCCCACTTCTAACACCTCTGGGGAATTTTTCTTCCGCAAACCATAGCCTCGTTAGTTCGAAATTCATCGAAAATTGTAAATTCTTCGCGACTTAATTATAAACTTTGAAAATATAAAGACACCAACGACTAATTAGAATTATTTTATTTATCCTCTTAAATCCACGCAAACTTCTCGAGATTTTTACCCTTTAACACTAAACCTACCAAAGGCGGTCAAAATGACCGGTTCACAATTCTTTCAAAAAACTACCTAAATTGATAGGCGAGCGGTGAAGTAAAAATTCTACTTCTACCATATAAAGCCTAAATTAATTAATTTACTAATCCCTTCACTTCTTGATTTATCTTTTTCCAAAGTATTTGTTCAATAAATCTAAATTTTAGTAGATATAACGTCGGTAGTTTTAGTGTTAAGCTACATTTTATCCCTCTATTCTCAGTATACTATTTCTAGATTGGTTTCGATGAAAGAGCATCGCTAAAGATAAACAAAGGCTAATACATTTTCAAAGAACGAGGGATAATTCCATCACGAAGACGAACAAATCGTCTACCTGAAACTGATACTCAAAATGGCTTTTTTGGATTTAAGAGTTGTTTTTTTTCATGATGACGTACAATGGAGAACATGGGGGAAATTTTTCCATAATTTTTTCAAATATAACTTCGCCCTGGAGACCGGTAAAAGAAAATGCGCCTGGAAATTTTATGGATATATTTATCTGAGTAAGTAAATGAAAAAATAGAGTGCGTTTATTTATGAAAAATTCAGATGGTCATTTCTCTTTGTCATTTTTATGGGGAATCTTCGATGGCTCCGATTTCAACGCGATTGATCGCTCCTCGTCTGTACCTATGGTGGATGTCGTAAAAAGTTACGGGCATTCTGAGTCTTTGAAAGCCGAGACGTTAAGTGAAAGCGTAGGAAATCAGTTTTACTATGGTCGTTATAAAAATTTCATGCGTCCCTCAGGTGCTGTTATTACCTGAAAGACGACAGCGAGAAAGAGGCTTTTGATTTTCTAATATTCGATATTGCTGTGCCGAGGAGCGTTTGACGGTTTTTTTCAACTTTCTTTGTTGAGGAAAATTCATAGAATTTTCTGCCAATATATATCTAAGGAAATATCGCGTTACAAATTGGAATTACGTCAAGGTATTCATTATGAAGCTCTTTTGGACGATTTAAGGGGAATATTATTAACTGCTTTAGTCAAAGAGTAATTGTTGAGAACATTTTTCCGAACCATAACAAAAGAACAGAAAATTATTTTCTTCTTATAGAATGATAACTTAGACTTCAAAGAATCCACAGAAAAAAGGATCGTTAAAATCGGTTGTGGAACAAGGGAAATACAATCCTCTAAAGTTAGTAAAGTTGCTTTCGTTAGAATATTCTTTTTATTTATTTAATCTTTTAGTTTTTAAAAATCAGTTAAATAAAATTAAATTAAATATGTTAAATATCAATTGACAGTATTTATCTAGTTGAAAGAAACAATGTGAAAGAATTAAAAAAGTACAATAAACACGCAGATAATCACTCGAATAGTAGAATACTTTGTATTCTCTTTTGTAACATCTCCAAGTATTGTGTTGTTATTTTGCCCTTTGCCACAACAATTCTACAAGAAGCATGTAAGACAGTCGCAGTATCCCCGTGGCTTTTACGATGGCTTTTCTACGTCTGGTAAATGTCCAGAGATTTTTCACTTTTCTTCGTCTTAAACGAAAACGAAGTGAAACATAACTGAAAACGAGACCAAGTCGAGACGGAAGAATTATAAAATTTCAAGACCTTCTTTCTCACAATCGCATTCAATTTCAAATCTAATTTCCACCTTTGACTTTTAGAAAAACCATCAATCGTTCTCGTTTTTTTTTGTTTTTTTTTCATATTTGAAAATTCTCAAATTTTATATTTCATCTGATACAAAAATATCGAACAATTAAAAGTTTCTATCATTGTTTCATCCAAAGTTAGAATCTTTATATGTTTCATCTAAAATAACTGCATATGTGAAATATCAATCTTTGAAATTGTATTGCCCTCTATTTTAACAAGAAAATAAATTGAACGTTCGAATTCGAAAAAGTTTCGATAAAACTATTAATTTTTCAATCTAAAAATAATTGAAGTTCAATGGTCTTTGAGTGATTTTGCCATTAAAGTAAGGAAGTTTGGTATCTCGATGTTGGTTATGTCTGCTTCCACTACCGGTAAGATTATCCATTTAGGTTCAGCGGTAATTGAATGTCACGGTCTTGTCATTTCTAAACGAAGATGAAACTCGTGACGTGTCAAAGGATGACATCTCCAAATTGGTAACCTTAGTCGTCATATCAAAAAGTTACAACAAACTTCACTCTTTTTTAATGGAACATCGATCGACGTTTTTAATCTGTGAATTTTATCTAATAGATATATCGATTTTAACACTTTAAAATAGAATTATGGTAAAAGCAAGACCATTAAGTCACCTCGTTCCCATCGCAGGAAAAAGGGGATGAAATTTATGGGATAATTAAGTATTTTAATTTCACGTGATAAAAGCCTCGATTTTAAGTAATGACCGGAAAAGTAGGGTCAGCTTTGTGGATTCGATTAAATTAAATGCAGGAAATCAACGTTATTTCTACGACGTTAAATACTCTATAATTTGTCTCTAAAAATTTGTCACTGTTGCGCGCATTAAAATAGAGTTTTGGTCACACAAATACAAAATCTAAATTCGATATTCCCTGGTCGTCGCTTTTAGGAAATTTTTTCCATGTGACAGAATATATTGTGACCCGTCATAACTGAAAACCTACGTAAAAGTGTAGACCTACAGTGAAATGATCAAAGTAGACGAAGCGGAAAAAAGAAAAATGAAGCTAGTCTTCAAAAATTTTTTTCCTTTCACATGTTACCTGTCACCAAAAATTCCGGGAATTTTCATCGCCAAAGCTTTCGTCGAAAATTCGCGTTAAACTATAACCTTGTACTGTTGAAACCGATATAATTTCTCTTTGGCAGCGATTTCAAAAAGTACGATATTCACGTTTCTCTCAAAATAGAAATTTTAATATAGAAGAACTGCGCTGTTGAATATCACTGTTTTAAACTGGTATTACCGAGGATTTATTCGGCACATTCAAAAGTAATAGGTAAATATTAAAAAAGGGACAAAGCGAGATGAAAAAATTCGTCACACTTTATCGATTTCAATTTTCAAGGGAAAAAAAAATGTTCTCTTAAGACTAAACTCTAAATAGACCTTGAACACCTTCAGAAGCGATTTGTGGTGATTCATTTATTATTCTAAGGAATCTTAAGTTTTACAATAAATTCTATAAGTTATACAATGTAAAAAAAAAGTGGAAGCTATCAAAGTACGTTAAATAAGTTGAAACTTTTCCTTTGGAATTTCAAGATCAACGACAATCTAGCGCGATCACAAGATTAAGAATTTCCAACGAAAGGAGCAATGAGGAAGAAGACACAACTGAAATACAGAGCCGATATATCGTTGGATGTTGAAAGCAGAAAATCGCGAAGGTTCATTTGTCTGCCCAACAATAATTGGCTCGCACATTGAAAACGGAAATGCCAACTGACAGGCGGAAAATCCTGACAAGGACTGAATCCGACAGATAACAGGAGAATACTTGCGCAATTGCGTCTCGTTCGTTTGTACGGCCAGTTTCCTCGCATCGCGATGAAGCGTATAATTGAAAAAGGTCAATTCAATTAGAACAATAATTTTAAACAAAAAGTGTCAACGATAACATGGATAACAATGCGAGATGACACTCAGAAAAAGATTAAACGTACGTGGTTTGTCGTCGACATTGTCACATCGGAGTTGTTGCTGAACAAAAATTTAATTAATTCTGTGGAAAAAAATATCTAATTAATTCTAGGTAATGTCATCTCAGTATCTTTTAATGCTATTTCACTCATGTCGAGCTGAATTAAAAGAGAAGGTCAGGTGAAGTTTAAAAGGTGAAATGAATGTCTTCAAACGAATGGCGATTGAAAATTGACGAACACACTAAAAAATGTTTAATCTGAGAAAAAAAGGAGTCACAAAAATTAACAGAAGAAAATATTAATATTATGAAAGCAATTCGAAGAATTCATTGTCGTATATTTCAATTAATTTATAAACTAAAAATTGAAGATAGTTGAGAAGAATAGCATAAACGAACTAATTGGTTTTCATGATGTTAAATAAAAAAATATGAAACTCTACAAAATGAAAAATAGTTTTCGATGGTTTAGTGATTCTCTGCACCTGGCGAACTATTTTCTAATGAAAGCACCCTTCGACGAATGGCTGTAATTACTCTCACGCCATGTCCTTCCGTCTCATTTTTTATTAACTTCACCCAGCGTTATATATCCTTGGGATGTCGAATTCTTTTTTTCCAGGACTCTACAAATTCACGTATATTTCTACTGTACACTTTTAATTACACGGTCGGTGAATTTAGTCGGAGGCAAACGAACGCGGCACGAGAGAGGTCAAAAGCTGACGCGCGTGATCAAATAAAGAGCAACTTGGAAATCTCCAAAGTTCGTCAATCCGGCGATCGTAATTGACCTGCAGAGGAGATTACAAGTTGTACTTGGTACTTAACCTTATTAAAGCTAATTCCCGATAACTTTCTAATACAATTGGCCGTGAATGCAACTTGGAAAGTGCAACAAACGTGCATTAATTAGATAATTGCATGGAATTAAATAATTGTATTTAATATAGAAATTAAATCCTGTTAATTAAGTAATTATGGTAGCATTATAAAGCGATAAAACAATTCTAGAGGAGTAGTAGGAAACTTTCTGTGTTGCAATGCAACGTTTTTCCTTAACATTTGATGAATTCTACGAAGAGATATGAACAGTCAAATATTATACTGTGAATATTAATTGGGATATTAATTTGAATATCGAATTGACATGATTTCAAACGAATTTTAATTACTTCGGTTAGTCTGAAAAGCCAGAGATTTCAGATGAAAGCCATTTTATATGAATTTTGACGGTTTAAAATATTTAACGAATGAAATGGATGTTAACTAAGAAGAATTCTGGATTAACGCGATTCGAGATTGACAGATGGAAAATGTAGTTGCAACTTTGGCCAGTTATTATTCCTCTGTAATTGGATTCGCACAATGTAATTAGTTTCGCAATAACGAGGAACAAACAACCGAAAAACAAGTTATCCTACAGAAAAGTACAGGAAAGCCAGTAATTCAATCGGTAGAATTACAACTTTGTTTCGGTAACTGCAGGATTTGGTTGAACTTCGTGCTGTTCTCGTGCTACAATTTCGAGAAACATTGTCGACACCATGAAATTTCATTTATATTTAAAATAATAAAAAGAAAAATAGAGGTGGAAGTACGAGAGAATATTGCAATAAAAGGTAATTAAATGTACTCCAAGATATCACAGAACGAAATATATGCAGTTTCCTATAACTGCAATATAATAAACATAAAAATGTATGCAAGCATGATAATAAAATTATGATTATATTTAAAATATTTATAATATAATCCTTTAGTAAATATCTACTAAAGATATTCACAGGTAAATGCATAATGCAAATATCCTACTCATCAAATTTATCATTAATTAAACCCAGTAAAATTTACTCACCGTGCAATTTTAACTAGGTATATAATGAACCAAAGAGATAATGTTCTATCACTATCTATCGTTACGTTTCGTTAGAACTTCAGACAACAACTATGCCAAACTTCGGCGTGTTTACTTAACGCATGCTCGAGGATTCATTGAGGCAAGATTTTCAGCATAAAAACTTGCAGATAATAAGCCATTTTCTTCAAACACTTTAGCGAACCTTTCAAATAACGCACATGTTCATAAATCCTCCATAAATATCCGAAAAATATGAGGCGTAAAAAAAAGGAGTAAAATAATCAAATAAAATAGTAAAATAAGTCTGAAGTCTCAGGAAGACGAGGAAAAAAGTTTCATGACGATCGGCCAAGAAACAATTGAGATATTCAATTTTAAAGCCAATGGTGTCCGGTTTTTGGGAGGGCATTGGCGAGGAGTCTGAGCGGCCAGGGGTTCGGTGCAGGCCTCACTTTAAATTTACGTATCTCGGCTTCTGTTGATCGTAGGAGGATGTTCTTTATGTCGTTTTAATCGGGAAAGAGTGTAATTTAACATGCTATCACGGGAGAATTTTTATCTACATTCGTTTAAATGTGAAAGGCTTTTGTTTTCTTCTCGAGGCCGCCGTACAAAAACTAATAGTTGAAGGACGATTTTATTTGCGTAGTTCGAAAGTCTGAAGTCTACGGAAGACGAGGAAATAAGTCTCATCACGATCTGCCGAAAAAGAACAGAGATATCTAATTTCAAATTCGGCGAAGTCCGATTTGTGGCGTGACTCAATGATGAATAGGGTGGCCAGGGGTGCGGTGCGGGTCAAAGTTCGAATTATCGTTCCTCGGCTTCTAGAGGCCATAGGGGGATGATTTTTTTAGTTTGAATCGTGGAACTCTCTACTTTAACCTGCTCCCTCTTCTTTTTCCCCCCTTTTCTTTCCAGCAGCAAATTTTACGCTCACCGTTGCGAAAGTTAATTTCAGGACGGTGCCTAAAATGTAAATCAGTACTTGCGAGTTAACGAGGGAAAAGTTTCAATGAAATTCATCGCTTCGTTTTTAAACATCGTCGTACATTATTAAAAAAGTGAGGGGATTCTTTGATTTATTAAAAGACACGCAAAGTATGAAACTATTAAACGTTGAAAGAGAAATCCTTCAAATATCTTTTTTCCTTTTTAAAGTGAAAAAAAAAATTTATAAAATTTCAAGTAGAAGCATAAATATTATTCGTCAATTGACAATAAAGTTAATGGAAAAATATAATAATAGAAGGTAGAATAATTGATTGAATTAGAAGTCGTAACAATAACAAAGTCATGATAGAAACTAATATAAATTTAATAAATTGCACCAAAATTACTATTATATCGATAAATCATTAAGGATTTGTCAATAGTTGCAAATAATTATTCTACCATGACGTAGGAACGATAACACGATATCCCTATCTTCTCTAGTAGTTCGACACGAGACAAACTCGCAAGTGGTTCGTGCAAGGTATCGATCACAGACATATCGGTCTATTAGAGGCTAATTAAATCTATCAACTAGTTAGTTTCATAACTCCCTAGTACTCTGGGAATTCGCAATCTAAGTGTCCTTGCTGATCGCTGGATTACATGGTGGTTAATTTCCGAGCAATTCGCAACCGATAATTCAGAACATTTCATCTCAAAAAAGGAAACCAATAATTCACTTATTATTAAAAATATCCTACATACTCGTACTACGATTATATTTCTACATCAAGAGAGTATCCTTTAGAAACATAAATTCCTGTTCAAATTCAAGATCGAATTAAAACCTTCGAAATTAATTAACCCACGAAGACGAAAGACAATACAAATCGGTCGCATTAAGAAAACAATCATTCGTTGTGTTTCAAACGAAGACTCGTAAACCCGGTACGAAAATAATTCTTCGTTCATTTGGTAAATACTTTGGATCGAAGTAAAGTTTAATTTCTACAGTAATCTCCCTTTCTCTATTCGCACCTCTGTCTTTCTTCGTTTCATTTATGAAGATTCCTCGAAAGCGTGAAGAAGGGGGCTGCCGAAGAAACCAACCGTAGTACGATTACAGTATCTCTCTTGTAAAATAAGTGACGTTAATTTTCAAGATGGTATTCACCGTGGCGCTCGCTTCATCCATTTCCATGGATTTTCGAAAGGACAGAGACAATGTTGAAGAGCAGACAGAACAAGTGGCAGAAGGTAGAAGAGGAGGAAGAAGAAGAGGGTGAATTTGTCGGCTGCGAATCTTGAATAGCAATGAGAAGCTGCTTGGTAAACAATTGTGGCGTTCGCAGAGGTACCATACTGTCTTAGGATTGCAAATTAAGACTGCAAAGGATTAACTACTGTACCAGTGGAATACGTGAGAAAAGTAGAAGCAAAGAGGAAACGAGATTGTTGGGATTGGTTTGCACCTTGCACATTCGAAAGACTTGAATTTTCTACAGGACGGAAACTTCTGCATTTTGATGGCGGATATAACACGTGTAAAGCTGTTTACTTCGAGAGATGGAGAGATATAGGGAAATATGAAGCAGAGAATTGCGGAAGGAGGAGAGCACCCGAAGTGATACGTGTGCTGTAAAAGGGTGGTACCGGAAGAGGAAGCAGTATAGAAAGAGGAAACATCGCAACGTCGAAAGGAGGAAGTATCAAACGATGAAAGTGCTAAGACACAAAGATAACACAAGATAGAAGTATCAAACACCGTGGTACCAAAGCTCGTACCAAAAGACGGAGATCTGAAAAGGTGGACATTTCGAGAGATAAAGCTGTGAAACACCAAGAGGAAGCAGTATAGAAAGAGGGACCATCGCAACGTCGAAAGGAGGAAGTATCAAACGATGAAAGTACTAAGAGACAAAGATAACACAAGATAGAAGTATCAAACACCGTGGTACCAAAGCTGGTACTAAAAGACGGAGATCTGAAAAGGTGGAGATTTAGAGAAATAAAGGTGTGAAACATCAAGAGGAAGCAGTATAGAAAGAGGGACCATCGCAACGTCGAACGGAGGAAGTATCAAACGATGAAAGTACTAATTGTAAGAGACAAAGATAACACAAGATCGAACTATCAAACACCGTGGTACCAATCCTGGTACCAAAAGACTGAGATCTGAAAAGGTGGAGATTTAGAAAGATAAAGGTGTGAAACACCAAGAGGAAGCAGTATAGAAAGAGGGACCATCGGAACGTCGAAAGGAGGAAGTATCAAAAGATGAAAGTACTAAGACACAAAGATGACACAAGATAGAAGTATCAAACACCGTGGTACCAATGCTGGTACCAAAAGACGGAGATCTGAAAAGGTGAAGATTTAGAGAGATAAAGTTACCAAGGTGTGAAACACCAAAACGTGAACAATTTCAAACGAAGTACCAAAAATAGAACGATACCAAACGAGAAACCTAAAAGACAGAGCAATTGGAAATGCGAGATAGTAAAACAGAGATACGTCGAGTGAGAAAGAGAGTCCCTTAAAGTTGAGATTTTCCGAGGGTGGTTTGAGAGAACGCATATCTCCTGCGGGTCGTATAAAGCTCGCTCGATACGCTCTAGCATAGGATGAAAAGGTGTTTCCCTGAAGATACGAGGACTTGGAAAATCCTCTTCGCAAGTGGTCGCTGTTTGTTTAACCCGATTTCAGAAGGATCTCTCCGTTTTGAGAAGTTTCCAAGTACATATTCTGATGAAGGGTGTCACTTATAGTTTCTCGACCGCATGAAAGCACGTTGTGTAACTACGAATAGATGTTTTGTTGTTTGTACACTATTTCACCATGAGAAACACAGAATTTTAGCAATATTGATGTAGACGTGGAAAGAGATAAAAAATATTTTCTAAAGTATCTTCCTTTTTACGTCCGAATAATCCAGCTGACATTTTGGTACATTTTTATAAAATTAAAGAATAGAATTGAGAATTGTATGGAATTGTGTAAATGTATTTTTTAAGCTCAGCTTTTCAGCGAATCGTAAATCTGTATTAAAAATCGGAGATTGAATAATGGGGAACAGACGTTTTTGCAATTAATTTCAATATAAAAACATAGGAGGGATTAAAAATGTAGAACCAGCGACATCCAACGTCCG
Source organism: Cerceris rybyensis (assembly GCA_910591515.1). Lineage (NCBI taxonomy): Eukaryota > Metazoa > Arthropoda > Insecta > Hymenoptera > Crabronidae > Cerceris > Cerceris rybyensis. Next base: position 20,890,457 of record OU342792.1, on the reverse strand, counting down.
ATAAAATCTGTTAGAAGGGAAAGCAGAAGGCTGGCAAATTAATGTCACTCGATGTGTCAAAGCGTTTGACGTCCATTCAGCCGCGATATGTAAATGCGTAAACAAGAAATACTTTTACGATTAACGAACACAACAATAACGATTCATCGTTCGTTTCATTATTCGTTTACATCATTTTACTGATGCAGAAAAAAAATGTCTTCCTACTGAAAGAAAATATAACACTCAATGAAAAGATAAAATAACTTTTTAACTTGAAGACGAACTATTGATTTTTTTCCAGTAAAAGATTTATTGACATCTTTTTTCACTTTATTTGATAGATGTTTAAGAGGTGTTATAAAAATGTTGTAGACATCGTGAACATTGCGAGCGATGGTTTGTAAAGAAGATCGTAAAAGTAGGTCATTGATGTTACACAATGACTCCTTTAATGGGTATGTAAATTCGCGAGGGGGCGTCGAAGAAAATGTTTTTCGTCTGAATGTTAAGGTCCTGCGAAGGTCATGGTTACGTAAAATATACGTTCCCTTCGATACTCTCCGATATAAATGAAGCATTAAGGTGCCAAAATGGAGCATACTTAATGTTGATAAATAATCAAAGATCGGTGCATTTTATTCAAGTGAAAGTAACTCGATTTGGCTGATTCGAATTACAAAAAATTAAATTTCCTAATTGAATTTTTAAGGACGTTCAATTTATTTACAAATATGAAAATAAATTTCAAAATTCTATGTTAATATCGAGCCGATTATACTTCTACGGTCAGATTCATGTTACGTGACTTTGAAGTTCGTCACGAAATTGTAAAAGAGCTCAAAAGGATTATCACGAAATTAACGTTAAATAGTGTGCACAGTAGCGAAGCGAGGATAAAGTTTCACCAAACATTGCTGGTTTATCGATTTATCACGATAAAAGCAAAACAGAAGGGCAATCTCCTCGATAAGAAATACCTCGGTAATAAGAAGGAAAAGTTCTTACTACCCTTGCTCATTTAGAACCGGATCACGAACTTGGCGAACCGAAAGTCGATAACGATCGTTGGTAAATGAAATTAGGGGTGTTACAATTTCTTAAAGTATCCAGACATTGCTTAGACTTTCCCATAAAAATTGATTAACTCCCAGATTTCAACAATATTCCTCCAAACTCTTTTTAACTTTAATTGAAGTATTTTTATAATTGCGAATAATCTCAAGTGATAAATCTTTTTTTATCAGGACATTCGCCCACAGGACAATCCTCTTGAGATAGATCTAAGTTTGATCTGTGTCAAGTCTGTCTATCGTAAATACTCTGAGGTGTTAACAATATTTAATTACTATTTACCAAAATTCAAAACAAGAATGATTACAGTCAATTCATCAAAGAAATCGCTTCTCTCGTAACTCGGTACGTTTCATCAACAGTTGTAAAATTCCGATTTGTCTACTATCGTCGTCATTCCTCCTGACCTACATTCAAAGGCGTTTATCAACGTGAAAGGTAGTCGACAGACGATAAAACAAGGAGCAAAGGAAAACTACCAAGTACATTGGAGCTATAAAAATATTGAAAGGACAAGCAGCTACAATTTGCAAGTTATAATGATAACACGACGATCGTATCCGATTCGATGTTCGCATCGAAGGCCATTACTACGAGAACGGATGACACCGAACACCTTTCTATGCGAATATCACAGAGACTGCACTTCCGGTGAGGATGTACGGGTCATAAAAGACCTATGTAAATGGAAGAACTTTCTAACAAGAAGTTTCTATTGATAAATTGTACATCGATTATTTATACATGTACCTACCTTTTTTTCTTATCGATGTACAGACTTGTTTTATGAGTTAAAAATAAAATCGTAACTTCGAAATTCGTTTAAAGTTAGTTGGAAGTTTGGAGTAATTTTATGAAGGATGCTGTATAAAGATGGTCCGCTTAAGAGATGAAGGTGAGATGAAATGGAAAATGTTCAAGGTAGTTTGTGTCATTAATTAAGAAAACTAGAAAGAGGTGTATACTTGAAGGATGTTTAAAAATGGGTCGTGGTCACTTAACTTGAAAGTGTCTTGGGGCCCAGTTGCTTAATGTTTAACACTAGATTCACGGAGCCAAATTGGCTCATTCAAAATTTGATTACTATATATATAATATATTGGTTGATTAATTTTTTACTAATAAATCTTTCATTTAAATTGGTTTGGAATTATTTTCTTTGCAAAAGACTTCAATTTTCCTGTATGAGTCAAATTAGTTCACTTCAGAAAGATAGGTGTAAATCTAGTGTTAATATTATTTTCTAGATGATAACCATTTTTCTTACTTTACACAAAAATAGCTGCTTTATAGTTCTGACTATTTAAAAAAGTAATGTAATTAATAAAGTTTATTAAAGTATACTCAGATCTCACATCGATAAGATTTCTTTACTGTTCCACCCTTGGCAATGTTAACCCTCAAATCGACCATATTTTTTCTCAAGTACGATTATGAAACGATACTTAATACTTGTAAAAAAAAAAGAGGAACGAAATTTAACAATTATCACTCCTATCGTCCATAGATGACGATCAAACCCACGCAAACCTTTTGAACTTCACCTCGTCCAAATGAGTTGCAAACTTTTACTAAAACTTAATCCGGCTATTTAGCGAGCCATAATTTCCCTGTCGAGCTATTACATCCCACCGCGATCCGTGTAACGACGTTAAGCATAAATTATCCCGAAATTCTGGTTGACTTGTGCACAATATATCATTTCCCGAGGACAATGGCATCCTGCACGAAAGTACAGTTCGCGTGGGATAGAAACGGTAATTGATTCGTCGTTCATATAATCGATCATCGGGAAAACACGTTCACCGGTGTTGATCTCGCCGCAATAATCGATTTCCATGGAGGGTTAACGAGAAGTCGAGGATATTAACTCTATTCGTATGTATCTCTTTGCCCATGATTTTCCATTTATGCAAGAAATTCCTTTGGAGAAAATGGCCCACGCAATTTCGATGCTAACAGAATTCGTCCATAATCTGATTGAGGATTTCAGTTTGAAATTTCTGAGAATGACGAGTCTGAAAGTAATTCTTCAAAATTCCTGTGAAACTCAAACTGTTCATTGATACATAGAGAGGAAAATGTTAAGTGTTACGTTTGGATTATTTTTTGTTTTGCAAAATTTCTGAGCGTGGAAAACAGAATTGAAGAGAAATATGATTTTGGAATAATATCTGTTCGTTCTTAGAGATAACAGGTTTTCATTAGGCGCTGAGCCAAGTCATATTAAGTTAGAACGTGAAATGGAAGTCCGCTGGAAAGTCTCCAGAGACCGCTCGTTAATTTCTCTTCTAATTGTTTCAATTTTCCATGGACGTAGAGGGAGAACGTTTACATTTATCTCGCTTTCTGATGTTAGCGGAATATTATAATTAATATACAGCAAATAGGTTTCATATTTCTTCGATTATTGAAATAAATCATTAACGATAATCTCGATACTTCGTATTTTCATTTTAATCACCGGAAACAAAGTAAATTCATCGACAAAAACGAAACGAATAATCTAACAATACACCATGAGATATTCACGACAGTGTATTTCTACGTGATGGATCCCATGACAGTCGGGAAAACGTGATTTCATCAAAATTCATCATTTCCACGTAGTGAACACGCGTTGCCTGTCTGTTCATTGTACATTCTGTCATCGAAACGCGGGATGAATCGATTTAATTTCATCCACGGAATAGTCAACGTGCAAAATTGTTGCAAACGAAATAACTTTACAGTTTTACACATTCCTGCCTTTATTGTAATCGTTCCACAGTTTCTATGCATATGTTTTACATCGTGTGCTTCATACAAATTTTTTTTATTTATGTAGATTTATTTTTCATTGTAAGTGACGTATATTTACGCCGAAATTTGATGTAATAAAACCTGACAAGGTTCCCTTAAGGAAAATTTTTATCAAATGTTACTGAAACGTGGCGCGAAAAAATATTTTGCAATGTAAGAATTTATATAAAACAAGATTTCTTTTATAATCAAGATGTAATGTGCTTATAAATATTTAGATATAAAAGATATGTGAACTTTGTAAAAATCTTAATGGAATTTCAAATGAATTCTTTTTTAATTTTTCTTGGTTTAATTTTCGAATGAATTATGCAATTTAATTATCATATCATTCCTAATTGTGACTTTTAAAAGTGACTCAAGTAATTGCTTCCGGCCGATATTAAAATTTAGAACGTAGTGTAAGCTTCTTTTGTGCTGAGTTCCTTAGGAAATTAATACCACAGACTTTGCTTGATATTCATAAAATTTAATAAATGAAATTTCCGTATTTGTCGACGAAGCTGGTGAAAAATTAATTTCACTTCTTTAAGAGTTTAACCTGCGAATTAATTTCTGAATGTATGAAAAGTGAGCAACTGAAATTCTATGCAATAAAAAGTGAATAATACATATGATGTTATCTTCTAAAATAATTTGTCTCCACAGTGTCCTTTCAACTCATCGATTTTCGATCCACTACATCCTCTTGCGAAGCGTTCGATATTTCCTTTCAGGACAATGGCTCGTCCTCGATTTACCCAATATCGAGTGCTTCCAAGTGATTCTTATTAAAACCCTCCGGAATTGCTCCATTCTCCGATAGAATATCGAAAGCTCTGTCGATATATCGTCTTTCAAAAAGAGAAAAAAAACCTGAAACCATCTAACTTTTCGATCCCGAAAACCATTCCCTTTGAAACGCCTACCTTACGTGCACAGTTTTCCAAACGACACCAAATCGAAGTCACACGTCCATAGAAAAATACTTTTCACGATAGAAATTAACGAAAAAGTAAAAAATAAATCGTTAAAAAACATCGAAATACCAACAATTAAATTTCCATCGAAAATATCGCTAAAAAAAAGAGCTTTTTTTAAAAAAAAAAAGGGGGGACAAACTCTTCACCGCCTCGTTAAACTCAATCAGGTCGATGGAAAGAAGCTATAACCGGTATTTCCAAACGGAACACCTATAATTGACTATTAAAAGCGATCCAAAAAAAGAGAGCAAAAAAAAGCTGTTCAATTCCGCGGGGTGTTCAACGAGAATTCCAATGTTCGATCTCTGATTCGCCGGAAAGAGCAATATTTGAAGTTCGTTAGCGGTTAATGCAAACACACCAGGCAAACAATAATCCAAATATTCCCGATTTATCTATCACGTGATAATTAATTATCAAACGATTACGCGGTAGGAGCTAATACCTTGAGCTTTTCGATCGAATCATTTTACCGCATCGTTAAAGCCACGTCAGAATGTCTTCGATTGAATTTGCAGTTTCATTTAACGATCCCTGACATTAACCATTCACAAGCAAACATTTACCTTCGTCGGTTCGTTGTTCCTACCCTGGTGCATCGTTCTCGCATTAATCGATCCCCGTTCGATCAATTAAAAGCTTTAACCGGCCATTCGTAATAACGGATCGCTTTTTCCCGCTTGTTTGCCCGCGTAAATGGAAACAAGGACGAACAGGAGGGTTCGATGGGGTACAGGAGGGAATGAGAAACGTCGAGTTTGCATACCATCGACAATACGAACAGATCTTCTCTTCGTTCGTTACGTTACATCAATGGGGGATTTAACGCTGCGTGTGACGGCTACCCGATAAAAAGAATCGTCGTTTATGCACGACTAACGAAAAAATTCTGTAATATTGTCAATTACAGATAGACATTGGGTTACGTAAATGTTACTTCGTTCTTTTATGGTGAATTGACAAGTTTGGTGATGGTCGAAGAGATTACGTAAAATTCGTTGATTTCTACGTTAATGGAATGCGAAGGGAAAAATAAATGGAAAGATGGCGAAGTTATCAGAGGATTTCGGAATATTGGGGGTTTCCTCACGGCGAAGTACAAATCTCGATGGATTTTCAATTTTTATAACAAATTTCTATTTTTATCTCGTTTTTTGGGTTGTTTTTTTTTTAGCTTTTTCGATCGGGATTATCTTGTTGCAGAGTTTTATGAGGAAAACTGTTTGTGGGAAATGAAGAAAGGAATGATCGTAAAATAATTCGTCTATAAAGCTATTATTTTAGGTGTAGGACGTGGTAGTTTCCTGGGATGAGTGTCTATCTAATTCGATGAAAGGCAAACTTGATTGTGATTGTTCAAAATACAATAAACTAGGTTCCGTATTTTAGATAACAAATAAAAATATTCGAAGAAATTCTATATCCCAGGAATTTACAAAGCCGCTGCTTTTTTTCTCTCTTTTGTTCATTCGACATCATTTGCTCGATATGAAAAAGGAATTCTAAAAAATAACATGTTTTTCGTCGAAATCTCCGACGTTGGAATTTCTTTTCGTCGAATATTCCATCCTCGATATCTCGATAATAATTACAAACGACTTTTATCTTAAACCTCTCTTCAAGAAAAAAAATCTTCTAAAATATGCACTTCGCTAAGAAATTTCCAACTGAAATATCTTCACCTCTATAATTTCATTTCTATCCTCACTATCGATTGAATATTTCATGCATAATAATCTACAACGTTTAAATATGAACAAAAAATATATAAAGGCCGTTTACAAATATTATTTGTCTGTACATTTCGCGCCAGAAGAAATCCTCATTTTTAATAATCGTGCGAAATTATTTGGTTGAATTTTGTGATGGTTAAATGTTCATCGTAATTATCTAATAATTAATTCTCCGACGATAAATTTGGAAACGTGAGCAACGGTTTAATGGCATATTAAATTCCAGAGAATTCGGCGAGGCTCGAACGATTCGCTTTTTACATGCGAAAATTCATCGGACTAAATATTTCCCTTTGAATTTCCATGCAACGAAGTACTGGAATTTATAAAAAAAAAGGAAAATGAAAAAAAGGAAACGAGGAAAAAGATACGTCTTGTTCCCCATGGTGTACGAGACAAATTGAGCCTATTTCCGGTAAATGGGGTTGCAATTTTAGTTCGGACCGAAATAACCGCGAGAAGAATGGAATCATACGTCAGTTTTTCATAAACGTAAGCAATTTGTTAGAGGATAACAATTGACTCTCGCAGATGAATGGAGGGTTGAAAATCCACGACGTAAATTTAGATTAACCTCCCAGCGGAGCCATTGCGACGAATTTTAAACAAAACATTCCTTACGGGGTCGTCAATTGGAAGAATTTTTAATTAGAGCAAGTTTTTTCTTCTCCACGGTAAATAATATCTTACCCTGTACTTTACGTTATTACATTCGAAGGGAATTAATTTTGAATTTTTAGTTTTACGATTATTTTATTTTCGACTAAAAGATACTTTAATTTCTGTGACCATTGAAATTCTCATGTAGGCGAATGAAAGGAATTATTTGAAGGGTTATAAATTTGTGTGGTACAGCATTCATAGATGGAAATATTAAAATTAAAAACATCTTTTAAAGGTAGAGAAATGATTCGAGATTACGTCCGATTGGGATGTTTCCAGAGAAAAGTCGGATTAAGTTCTTCCTATAAAAGCTTTGGTGGTTTACCCTGAGTTTATTCTACGAAAATCCTTTGTCAAATTTTATATGAGAAAAGTAAATTATGTATAATTTTCTGCGTCATTAGAATTAATCAGTCCTAAAATGTTAAATCCTGAGGAGATTAAATTTTCGAAGGATTTGATAATTTGCATTAAAATTTTAACGTATTAGTTAAACAAAAAATATTGAAACTCATTTTCTATTACGGATTTTTATGTTACGAAAATATAAAAATATTAAAAAATATGGGAACAGATATTTTTGGCGATTTCTATATCCAATCGGGGTACAAGAAATACAGAAAATTATTCAACATAGGCAACTGACATTCAGAGAGAAGGAAAGCGTTAGAAATTCAAGGAAAGACTTTTATATCGACGAGATTATTCTAAATTCCGTCCGAAAGTTGGAAATTTCCTTCCCTTGCCTTCCATTCCAATTTCCAATATTTTTCGTGAAATGTCCGCGTAGACCCAAACTGAAATACCATAGCATCCATATTTTACTAATTTAAAATAAAAACTGGACTCCTTCTACCACTTTATATCGATTTAAAAAATATATTCTATTTCTCTTTACTATATAAAAGATTAAGCAATTTTATAATCAATTTTACAATTTTCTTATCTATTGGAGTCTAACATTTTATTTTATTTCTACAAAAAAAATTGTACTTATTTGAGGCCATCTACTTTCATCCAGAAATATAAAAACTTTTATGATTGGAACAATAAATAAAAAATGTACTTAAGGGTACCGACAGATAAATAAGTCGTATATGTAATGAAGGACAAGGGGCTCGTTTGGCGGAATTTCTGTATTCATAAAATCTGCCTTATGCTCCGAACTGTTTACACTGTCCGTCCGATAAGCAAGTAACACGGTATCGATTCGCATGAAAATTTTCCTCGGACATAGCTTGTTATCAGGATATTGTCCCCTTGAGTTGGCCGACCTTTCATTGAGCCAACAATAGATACCGGTACTTTATTACATTACTGTACGTATGACATCGAGACGGACATGTGAAACAATGAGGCAATGCATAAATTCTCAAATAATATAAAAATGAGTAAATACGGGTAATCCCTTACAGTATAATCCCTGAGATTACAGCACATAACATGTATGGAGATTAACACACGTAATTATATTGTCAAGTGAATAATAAGATTTTATATTAACGTTTATCACTCTAACTGACACTTGCCACGAAGCTCGACCTTGCGAGATACAAGTTGAAGGTTTTTGTTTACATTACTTTACGTCTACAGAACTTTCATAGATATTTCTTCTAATACGCAGATACTTCATAATAATAATGTCGTATCACTATTTTCTTATCTATATTAAATATTTTTATTATTAATTTCCTATGGAAGTGAATAAATTTATTTGAAACTATCTGACAAACATGTCAAAATTTTTTTGGAGTGATAAAGGTTAAAGATAAATTTAGATATAATTTTTCATCGTTTCGAATTAAGAAAGTATTCGGAAAATTATTATAATTTAGAATTCTTCGACTAAACGAATACAAATGTTTAATTTCTCGGCCGCAGGAATTAAAATTTAAATATCTCGGCTAAAAGACTGCAAATTCTAAAACCTTAGGCTAAACAAACTAATATTTCAATTCTTATGCTAAAAGAATTAAAATTCTAAATTCTTCAATTAAAAAAATGCAAATTCTTAATTTGTCGGTCAAAAGAACTCCAATAATTACGTTCCATTTTATCAACATAAATCACACAATATTATTGTTCCATAATATAAACATTCCTATTAAAAATTTCATAGTACACTTATACATATATAATAGTAACGATAAATTATAAAAAGAGTACTCACTTTTCGCTGTCAACGGCTGCAAACGCCAAGCGCAGTCTCTCGTCTGACCATAAACGGCGACACTACTTGGAAGTAGCGAGCGTCGACCAGGACTCTCCGATGAACGGTTCGTCACTCCCGACCGATCAACAACCGCGTCGTAAATATATATTCAAATGAAAACCCCTTAAAATTTCATTTTTCAATCTATCATATACAAATTATCAAAAAAAAATTTCAAACCCTTCTACGTTAAATCCAAGAAGAAAAGATTAATCTCTTTTTAAAAAGAAGAAAGGATTCGATCCAAAAAATAGATAGATCAATCGACTCGATGCGAAAGGAGACGAAACGGAGCTCGAAGAGGAGCAGTCGTTACTCGTGTCGCGGTGCGCTGAGAACTGAACACCTTCGACGGCGCTCGTCCGCCGAAAGGTCGACGGAGAAAACCGAACGGGGACCGACAGGAAACGACCGAAGGAACAACAGACTGCCAGAGGTATTTACGCAGGACCGGTGGTTCCAACGGTTATTCCGTTACACAGTGGAACGAAACGACCTTCTAGGTGGAAAAAAAATAACTAGAAAATTATTCTAGAGAAAAAAAATGTTATATAAAAAAAGGTTCACAGTATCGCGGAGAAAATGCGGCTGTAACAGCTATTTTTTTCCTTGTTATGTCCTTACAAGGTTATTTAGAGGTCATACTCATTTTTTTATATGAAAATCTATATTTTTTTTGTGGATTTTCATTCTACGGGAGATACGAAGAAACTTTTGTATATGTCATTTTCATGTAGGACTTTGTGTTGAAAGATATTAACAAAAACGGGGTACTAAAGTCTTGCTACTGGTATTGTTGACAGTAGAAGGTCGTATGATGCAATGAAAACTGTTATTATGAGAATGATAAGTACAGTACTGATGTTTAAAATATGTAACTTATTAAGACTTTGAGAACGGAGACATTTTTTATTAGTGTGAGATGAATATTTATTTGCCAATTCAAAATGACCTTTTTAACAGAAAGTTAGACTGTTAACACTTTACCGACCGGTAGCCGATTAATTGGCTTTTCGGGCCCAACACTTTTGGACTTTTAACTCATTCGTTGGTCGCTACGGCAATTAATAAATTATTATTTTTCATTGCGGTTAACTGTGCCGAGGACTCAGTGAAGAAACTTTGCAATTTTGGAAGAGATATCAATATCAGGGAACTATTTGCATGCAAGTGACCGATCAGAAGTGGGTAGGATGTTAAAAAATACCTGTCGGTAAAGTGTTAATATTATACGAATTATAAATTACTATTTGTGCAACCATAAGTCAATGGTTGTATCTCAATTTTTCAATTCTAAACGTGTATGCATGAAGCAATAAACTATATTTAAATTTTTTCTCAGACCACATATATGCGTCGCTAGTCCTCAAAGGGTTAAGTGACAAGAATCGTAATATGGACAAGTTGTGCGGAACAATAATTTTATATTGCTGGCTGTCTTATAGATACTCAGAAAGGAATGAGAAACAGAGGGAAAGGTTGAGGCAGCTAATTATTTCTAAAATTAATTTTATACGGTCTAAACTGAATACTTTCAAAGATATTAAACCACTGGGATAATCTACGCAGCTAGAAAAGAACTGGACCAAAAGAACGAAGAAGGACGAGGAATCGCTGAGCGTGGGTGCCACAACGTTACGTTTGGGTGACACTTAACCTTTATCGATGTAGGCTTATCGTCGGCCCTTATCATCCTGAGTCAATCTACGTCTGACGATTATTACCAGCCTTACTTGCGAGAATGTGGCGCTTTGTTGACGTCCTTGTTGAAATTAGGAAAAAAATATGAGCCTCTTGAGGAAACGTTGAAGCTGATGATACCGATGTTTTGTACTTTTAATTTCAGGGCCACAGGAAATTTCATGGTTCGTGAATTTGATTGGAATTCACTTTAAATTTTGTAATTATCTTAAGACCTTTTAGTCGGTTTGTTGTAGAAGGGAGAAGGAAAGAAAGTAGTAGAGAATATTTTATGTGAAAATGAAATCTAATATACTAATTGCACGATGTACGAGATACCTCACATTTAACTCTTATTGTGAAAACGTATTTTATTCTTCAGCAATAGATAAAAAATACGAACAAAAAATATGATAGAAGCCATAGAAAAATTTAATTTAACGTTTCTCCATTTTATATATCTTGTAATTGCTTTTAAATAAAGCGTGGTAAGAAAAAATTGTATAAATTATATAATATCTCTCGTGAGAATAATGCGAAATATTTCACCTTATTTTCGGACAATTACACAGAAAAAAACGCATAAACGTGTCGAGAAGAATAAGACGTTTTCAGCAAAGTTAAATGCGCCGTTGTTTAAGACCACTCGACCTAAATTTTCGTCATTCCTCGAGTTTCCATCCTACGCGAGTTACGATGTCAATTCACGAAGGGATAAGGCTCTGGTAATACCATTTTTCTTCTTATGGACTTTCAATTATAACGCCATGATATACTTCATCGAACAGCCACGATGCAATATTGTATGTCAACCGATGCATCATGCTTTGCGTGTACCTTCGATTTTGGAAAAATATTGTTGCAACATCCGACAGAGAAAATATAGTCTGAAATTAAATATTCTACAACTTTGAATTACCATTTTAATATATTTTAACATCATCTTTAAACTATCTAAAAAAAATTGAAACAATCATGGACAAACTAGATAATTATAAAAATAAAACTTAAAATCATTGTCTCCATTGGTTCGAAACATATTCAAAAGTAATATAAATCGCAAATGAAATAACCATAGAGTCAAAATGTCTGTTAAAATGTCTATGTAGCTAAAATAACAAAAGATGGAAGCCTCAGGTCAGTCATCTGATAACAATCCTTGCAACTGATTGTCAAAGGATATCTTCGAGAAGAACAATAGGAACAAGACAGTTGGTACGTTACTGTGGTTCACCGGGTGAATATTAAAGATCCTACATTTGTATGCTCTTCAAGTATCCTTGGTAACCTTGCACCAAGAATAAGGGTAGATAGAGACGAAAGTTCGAAGGTAAGATAACTCGATCAATCTGATGATGCGATGTTCCTTTGAGGTTAACAATTTGCATACGATGGTCCTGAAGATTGTGACGAAGTACAATAGAAATTTAAAAATATGAATATCATCGAAAAAATATATTTTTAAATTAAAAGATTCCGTGTTTTGAAGACTTTACTTTGAAAATTGCGGAGTAAATTTGGTAACTTACGACGCAGAATTTATTATTCTTTCGAATATGCAGACTTACAAATGACTGAATTTGAATCGATTTTTGAGGAAAATTCAGTTTTGTATTTTTAACGATTACAAAAAAACCAAGGGTCCTATAACCACCTGAAATTGCTGGCGGTGACCTACCGGCATAACAGTGAATTTTCCTAGGCTCTTTTATATCGTATTAATTTGATCTTCTGAAGAAGTACATCCGAAGGTTCTTTCGTCGAAAAAAAGAATCCATCAGTGGGTGGAACGTTAATTGCACTACCGAAAGTAAGTCGCACTTTTTTTTAGATATCTCGTTCTTCAGAAACTTTGGATTGCTTAGCTTCAGGCTTAGAAGAAAATACACGACTTCATTTAGTGAGAAGAGGCCAGACAATCTAACATTTCGTAAAAAAGAATAAATTGCGAATAAAATAAAAAAAGGGACATAAGGCTATTCTTACAAGGAGAACGCAAGTCCTTCGGGTCACCGATTTTATTGAAATTTTCTATACTTGTAGAGTAAGTCGTTCTGATTAAGAATATACCCTATTATTGGGGCAGACGGACAATAGTTTTTAAGATATTTATATTTAAAGTTTCATTTTTAGTATAAAACTATAATAATTAATTAAAGATTCAGATATAAACTAGATATTTAAAACATGTAAAGTAAATACTCAGGAGCAATAAAATAGACA